>JAKSZU010000013.1:82931290-85331290 GCA_026018925.1 Tupaia tana
ATGAGTCAATAGAGTATCACCCCATGGATGTTTAGGAAATGAGAACCTGATGAGTCTTCCATTCTCTTAGAGAAGTGTAGGTGTGAGAGAGTGAATGTAACATTAAGAGTGTGGCAGTAAATGACATCATGAACCGTGTGAGCCAAAAGTCAGATGTAAGTGTCTCTTTGGGACAATATCAATAAGAAGATCCTGGAAGACTCAGAAGATGGCTGTGGCAAGGGCAACAAAACTAACCAACAAACATGCCCCTGAGCACCCATGATCATCATGACTATAAATGAGGCAATTTTCCGTCTCAGAGGATGGACATGTAGGACATGTCAAAGCTGAGAGATGGACAGTTCCTAGAGTTTCCTGTCAGCAGGTGGACTGGGCTTCAAAATGCCACTTACATTTAGTACTATAAAAATAGAAAATGAGGGCTTTTTTTCCAGTTGACTACAAGGCATGTGTACTTGATGGAGAGAGAGAGAGAGAGAGATCAACCCCCAAGGGTATGGCCACACCACAATCCCTTCTTATCCCTTCTTCTCCATTCTCTTCTCAGGATTTTGGGCATGCATCCAGACATACCTGTCGTGTTTTTCAGGTCACCAGGTCTGGGACCTGAATCACTTAGTCGGCTCTGTGGATTCCAGGTGCCTTCACCACACCACCAGCTGGCCCAAGGACAACTTTTAAAAAATCTTAATCAGCCTTTTGTGAAATATTTTATCTTTTGCATGCACAGTTTTTCTTCCTGATGAAACCTTCCAATACTTTGGAAAGTACGTAGAGAAAATCTTTTGGAACCCTGCCATTTTCACCTATTTAGAGGAAGAGGCAGAGGCTAGAGATGAAGGCCAGGGCTTGGAAAGAAAGAAGTCACTTTTAACCCCTTCGCAACAAAAGCTCAAAGATGTTCAGAAGTGATAGGCCCAGTGACACAAGGACAAGGATAGTTACAAATAGAAGGCTGTTCTCCCCAAATGTAACTTCCTTTGAAAATAGGTATTGCGGGCCAGCAGATGGCATAATGGCTATGTTCTGGATTCCTACATGGCCAACCATGATTCAAGTCCTGGACCTGGTGACTTAAAACTCGACTAGACAGAGAAAAAAAAATGAGAGGTTTTTTATATAGACAGCCACAGCAAAAAACGCAAATTGTAAATTGACTACATTTCAGTAGTAAATTGCCATTTAATTATTTATTTTTTAAGTAATAGTTTACTTTTATTTATTTTTTCATGAGCGAGAGAGAGATTGACAGAGAGACATACAGACAGCACCCCTATTGGGGTTCTGACACTGCAATCCACTGCAGCAATCAGCTCGAACTGGATCATGGGAGGGCATGTACCTGGCATACTCAGAGAGGTCTCCAGACTTGAACTGGTAACTTTCCTATGGGGACTGTCTCACAGACCACTGTGTTTTGCCACTTCACCACCATCTAGCACCCTCCGTGTGATATTCTTGGTAGTACCTGGTGGTGTGTATGCTCATCAATATTGATCCAAGGAATGAATGAGTAAATGAATGAATGAGTAGAGAAGATAAACTCTAGGATACTCTGGGGAAGAGTTACTTGAATGAATTGATCTTGGGTGAGTAGTAAAAATGTGTGCATGTGTATACTATTTTATACCCCAAAACGTTGTTTTGTGCCTTTATTGACCTCTTGAAACAAATGCCATCTTGTAATATTAATCTTAGCCCATGTCTGTAACATTCCTTAATATTTAGGTTAGTACTTAGCAGAAATTCTTTGCTGTACTACTCATTACACACAAAAACACTCCAAGCTATAATTCTATTTTTCTTTTCTTGCAGAGAACTGGTGAATATTTACAGGAACCATTATAACTGTTGGCAGGACAATATATTAAGCTTAAAATAGCAAGAAGAATAGCAGGACTAGGAGTCCCAGCAAAGAATTACACAAGACCTGGGTTTGGAATGCACTTTAATGGTGGAGGAGGGGTGGGTGATTTACTGAAAATAATTTAACACCCCCCCCCCATGAATGTTTGTATTTTATCGTGCTTGAATGAAAACATAACTCAATAAAACACATTTTTCATACCGCACGTTTAAGAAGCAAATACATCTGTGGTAATGTGTGTGGAATGTGGTAGAAGCCCGGCACTTAATTCTCTTTTTAGTGTTCCTGAAATAGTTTACATCATCTACTACCCTTCGTGAGGCATTTCAGACACATAATTTTTTTTGGTTCAGAATACTGAATGGAGACAAATCTTTTGCTGCCAAAGAAAAGCTCAACATGGTCTCTGTATGGCAAAAGGTTATCACCATCTGTATTGTATCAAGCCTCTGATTAGCTTGTATAAATATCTGGCAGGGCGGAAGCTTCTCTTGTCCAGCAATAGTCATTAGAATGATAAAAATGCAGGGTTGTGTAACATTGTTCTAACACCCGAGATCCATCACCATTACACAAGACTGCACCCCCAGCCCCCACTCCAAGTCAGGCCACACGAGAACTGTTTTGAAAAATGGTCTTGAAAGAAAACTCGAGGCCACAGCACATCTGGCATGGAGAGAAAATGTGTTCTTGGGCTCTGTTAATTGAACTACATACAGACAGCACACCAGCCGCAACACGACCTCAGCTGAATTACCCACTGCCATCGGTGACTGAGGCTACTCACTAGAAAAGCTCATAAGTCGTCTTTGAAAGAATTTGATACACTGAATTAATACCTATTGTGAATATATCAGAGCTACGCTCTTGCAAGGAGCAGACAATTAGTAAATTGTCTCAATGTTTCAACTTGCTTTCCAGGTGTATTTTCTCCTTATTAGAAAACATTAAGTATAAGTAAGGCATCATAAGCAATTTATGCTTTCCTTGTCCTTCAAATTCTAAAATATCACCAGCTTTTATCTGGTATTTACTTAATAGTCTTGATTTTTCAGTTTAAAAAAATGTATTGTCTCTTATTTTCAGAAATTAATTATGGGAAGTTATTCATTTGGTTCATTGTTTTCTTCTAGTCTAATTAAGAATTACTTGTCATTATATTTTATTTTTTCTATTGCAATATTTATCTTATGTTGTTCTTTATTTCTTTTAGTTTCTAGGTCAGTTTTGTTTTAATTTCAACCTGTTTATTATTATTATTATTAATGATAGAGAGCATGCACATGCAAGTACGAAGAAGGGAAGAAGGGAGTGGGAGATGACCACCCTTTGCAGGATCTGGTCACATTGCAATCCTCCATCCTCAGACCTCTTGCTCAGCAGATCCTGAGCACTCAATCATTCAGCCAGTGTATTTCAGTCCAACTGGCTGGAGACTGAAATATCAGTTGCCATGTGGGATCTGGCTTCTCTTGAGCAGCACATTTCCACTCTGCCACAGAGCTGGCCCCTCAATCTGTTGTTTATTCTCTCGCTTCTCATCTTCATTTCAGTGTTCTATTTATTTATGTTAAGTGCATGCAACAAATGCTTTTCAGGATTTAGTTTTGTCTTTCATAGTAAATTCTTATTTATATTGGGTCCTCTGACAAGTCATGACACATTTTTGCATAGAAAAACATGTCATGACTTGTCAGAGGACCCAATATATTACATTCTATCCTTCATTAAGTAAAAAAATTTCAAAAAACCCAGATAGAATCGTGAGATTATTTTTCCACTCCTTTTTCCTCAGCCATGAATAAAGAAGTATACTCAGTCATATTGTTTGCAACGGACAACAAACAAGGGGTAAAATAAGTGTTAGAATACATGACTGTATAATTTGTTATCTAGTATTTCATTAAAACATACTGATAATCTAGTCATGGTCAGTAAATTGGGTTAAAAATAAACCACACACCGTATTTGTTTAAAAGCAGAGGCCCTAGATTAGCTCTACCCAGTAGAACTTCATTTTTATTTTTTGGAGAGGTTTTCACTATAGGGCACGTGCGCTCGCCAGACAGAGAGAGACATAGAGACAGAAAGCGAGAAATCACCCCCCAGGGGTGATGGTCATGCCGCAATCCCTTCTCCTCCATTCTCCTCTCGGGATCTTGGGCACGCATGCACACGCGCCCAGTGTGAGTTTTTAAGTCACCGGGTCCAGGTTGCGAACTGCGGTCGACTACGTGGGAGTCCAGCGACATAGCCATTACGCTAACTGCTGGTTCCCAATCCAGTAGAACTTTATGTGATGATTGGCATGGTATACCTTCTATTCCATAGCCACCTGCCCTGTTGGCTACTTACCACTTGAAATGAGCCTATTATAATTGAGAGACTGAATTCATAATTTTCATTCATTTAAATCTAACTAGACACTGGATAGTGCAGGGCAGGATAGTTATATCCTCAGGCCAGGATGAAAAATACGCAAACACTCTCAAGCCAACCTATGAATATATCACGTAAATCCAAAAATATGCAAAATCAACTTGAAGAGGAGATCATTGGATACTGAAGTAAAAAGAGAATCAGCACAATAAAATGATGCTGGCATCCCTAGGACTTAGAAAGTCAAAGCCTCTATGAAAACAAGAACTAAAGCAAAGAAAGAGAGCAGGCTATAAGGAACAAAGAGACATGTCACAGAAGGATTTGCTAATGAAGCAGTGCAAGGAAACTCAAAATGTAATGAAAGACTCAGAAATCCACATTGTTTGTAGTAAGATAAAATGTCAGAAATGCAAACTGATAATGTTTAGTGGAAAGCTGCTGATTAATCTTCCGTACAAATACACTGACAGCACTCTAAATAAATAACTACCAAGCCACTCAAATAGTATTCAAGAGCTCTTTCCATTTTATGAACCTTTATAAGGTGTATTCCTCAAATGCAAAAATTGATTAAAATCAATAAGTCTTTTGCTGTCGTGGCAACATAATCATTGTCGTAATTAAAAGAAAATAATAATCCAAGATGCTAAAAAGGCATTCAAAAAAACTAATTTTGGCTGTTTTTCATGGGTAAAAAGTTAGGAATAAAAATATACCTTGTTAATATGATAGCTTATGTTTTCGTTATTTTTGATTTTGTCATAGTGTGTGCTTGCTAGAAAGAGAGAGTGAGAAGGAAAGTGAGAAATTACCCCTCAGTGGGGATGGTCAGGGTGCAATCCCTTCTCCATTTTACTCCTGGGGTTTTGGGTACACACACATGCCTTGATGTAATTTTCAAGATCCTAGGTCTGGGACTCAAACCGTGGTTGGCTATGTGGAAGTCCAGTCTTTAACTATCACACCACTTGCTGGCCCCAGATTATTTACTTTTTAAAAGTTTGTTTAGTTACTTTTTAGAGAAAGAGAGAGAGAGAGATCCTCAACAGTGTCTTACACTACAATTCTGCCCAGCCAGCATCATAGGTACCTGCGCCCCTGGGGTATAGGTCAAAATGACACTCAACTTTTTCCATTTTAGGGGTGGCTCCAGCATCACAAAGCAGCACACTCTCTGTGACACTGCAGGAGGGCCATAGATAGATAGGTAATCTATCTAAAAACAACAATGGGAACCATGTTCAACTGTGGAAACAGCAAGTTTCTCAGTAGGATAGGGAATAAATTCATGACTTTAGGTTTTGTTGTTGTTTTTAAATTTTTGCTATAAGATTTGTGCGCGTGCCAAAAACAGAGAGAGAGAGAGAGAGAGAGAATGAGAAAGTACCCCTGTCCCAGGGGATAGCCATGCTGCAATCCCTTCTCCATTCTCCTCTTGGGATTTTGGGCATGTACATACACATGCCTGGCATGTCTTTCAAACTGCCAGGTCTGGGACTCAAACTGCTGTAGTCTACATGGAACAGCCATCTTCACTGCCACGCCACTGACTGGCTCAATGTTAAGTATTTTTACTATTATCTAAAATCCTTTTGAAAATTCTAGCCAAAGTAATGAGATACAAAACTTCTTAAAGTTTCTTAAAATTTCTATTTCTTCTCAAAAAATAAAAATTAGAAAGCAAGGAACAAACTGAAACATATACACATCATGCTTACCCAATAAAGCATGATCGTTCTTAAAATCCAAAGAAGTTTACAGATAAAACATAAAGGTTTTTAAGAAAACTCTAAGGACAAGGAAAGAGAAAAATAGCAGCAACATAAATGAGTGTTTTGACCAAACAAAACAAAGAATAAAAATGAAATCCTACTTGTCAGAAAGTATAAAAAATATGTAACTTCACTGATATCAAAGCAATGTAAGTTAAAATTAGTAGTACTATTCTTTTTACTTCCCAAATGCCAAGGTTTTCTTAAAATTTCAGAATTATAAATATGTGGGGAAACATATTTCTGCTGGGAATGACACCTGGAATGGTAACATTGGGAGGAAAGTTGACAAAGTGATCTAAACCTTACAAATTTCACATGATTTAAATTTTATTTTCTTTCTTTCCTTTTTTTTTATTTTCTTTCTTTCTTTTTTTTTTTTTTAGAGTTTTTTGTTTGTTTGTTTTAGGGCACATGTGCTCACCAAAGAGAGAGCGAGACAGAGACAGTGAGAAAGAAACTGAGAAATCTCCCCCTAGAGGGGATAGCCATGCCACTTTCCCTTCTCCTCCATTTTCCTCCTGGGATCTTGGGCATGCTTGCATATGCATGGAGTGATTTATAAGTCATTAAGTCTGGGACTCGATCAGTGGTTGACCATGTGAGAGTCCTGTGACATAACTGCTATGCCATCTGCCGGCCTCCTAAATTTAAATTGTATAGTTAAGAATATCTTAAGGAAATAACCAAGGATAAACAAACAAACAAACAAAAAAAACAATGATTAATAGGATGTATATCTCAGTAATAAACAATTCGAAAAGATACCAAATCCCAATAGTATACTAGTTAGAAAAAGTATAGAGCAATCTAATATTATTCTAATGATACTGTTGCATAAAATTAAATGAAAGAAATAGGTAACCCAACACAATAATTTTATTGCATGTGTGAACATTGCACGGTGTCAATATAGGTGAGAATGTACTGTAAGATGTTGTGTGTATGGAGGAATATGATCGACAATTTATACATCCAAATGTTGACAATCTCTGCCAGTGTATTTAGGAGTTTTTAATTTGCTTTTATTTTGTAGTTTTATATCATTCCCAAATTTTCTCTTTCTCCTCTCCTCTATGCTTCACATGGAGAATATTATATGAGCTCAGAATTCTGAATTTTATCTGTAGACAGACCTGTGGCTCTGAAATAGATATCAGATTAAACTCTTAAATACCCAGTGTGAAGTGCCAGGGTTCAGTGGATACCTATGCCTGAATACACCATTTCAGTCCTGTCACATTCCTATACGTCCATGCACAAACACATCTCCATGCAAATCCACATTTGCTAGATCTTGAAAACAGGAAGAAGTAACCCGCTTTCTGTTAATAATCCATCCAGCTTCAAAGTCTTAAATCTATGAGTGATCTATGATACCTATATACTGACCTATCGCTTAGTAATTTCACCTCTGAATTATCTAACTACTTAATAATCTTACCAGCGCAGCCTAGATTAAGGTACTTTGGTCCAGATTCTTGAAAACACAAGTAGTTTTTATATATAAGAAGGTCTTCAGAAAGTTCATGGAAAATGTGTACTATGCCAGACTATGAATAAAATGGGGGGGGAGCCACCAAAATTAACTTGTATTCTAATTCTGTTTTCCATGAATTTTTTGAGATCCCCTCATATTTCCACCTGAAGCTGCTTTTATGCAAATCCCATTTTCAGACCTGCCAGTAACAGTATCTTTCTGGAGTTAGCTCCATGGCCTGTTGTTTAAGGCAACTAGATTCTACATGGCTGACACTAAAGTTGAAGTACCAGATTCGAAGGCTTGAGAAACACACTGGGCACATGTACATTTGTGGCCCAAATTCCGACAGGAAGGAGAATTGGAGAAGAGATTGTGGCATGACCATTTCCCATGGGAGGAGGGGGGGTTGCTTTCTCCTTCTCTCTCTCTCTTTCTCTCTGTCTCTGTGTCTCTCTTTTGCAAGTGCACATGCTTGCTGATAAAATTGGTTTTAAAGGTATCTTTCTTCAATACTGATCCAATCATGTTTAAAAAATCCTAATATTTTCCCTCTTCTTATAAAATAAAGTGCAAAGTTCTTTACAATCTCTTTCACTACCCAGTCCTGAGTAATGCTTGCAACCACATTTCTTACCACACTCCTGTCTCTTTTCTGTGTCTCTTACCCTCCTCTTACACTCCGTTCTAGCTATACTAGTCTATTTGAGTTTTTAGAATATTCCATGCTCTTTTCATATTTGTTTTGCCTGGAAATTCATAATAACTCCTTTTTAACTTCCAATATATCCACCTCCATATTTTACCAGTTCTTCAAAATGTAGGTCAAAGCTCATCTATCTTCCTTTACAAATTTTCCCAAATTCTTCTACTGTGCACAAGATAATCCACCTTCGTGACCCCACTCACGATCCATTACACTAACTCCATCATAATTATAGTTAATGCCTATGTGTCTGGCTATATCCCAAGCTAGCTGAAGTAAGTGGATGCACGTGAACAAAGGCATTGGTTTTCCCTAGCTAAATGTCCAACACACAGAATAAACTAATTAATTCTAGGCCAACAATTGTTCAGATAGTGAATCTTATTTTGCAGTCATAAAATGAAATCTCTTATATTTAAACTTATGTTACCAAATTCATAATTGAGCCTATTGTATACCAGACACCATGCTATTAGTTTCTAATTGTACTATTCAATGACACAGTGGAACCATTAAGTAAAAACAAACTAAATTAATAAAACTGACAAAAGTATAATCTAAAAGAGTACTCCAGAGTAACTAAACTTTCCTACTTATGTTATAATGTCATAAATCAATCGTATTTTGTATATCACATTTATTTCAAGTATCTAATCAGGTTTCATAGACTGAAATTCTAGAAAGAAAAAATGTTGGCTCAAGTAACATTTAGGCTATTTATTACAGTCTAGCCAAATCACAAAAGAACCAGAAGGTCAAAGAAGAACTTAATCTCAGATTTATGGTTACAGAGTTTTCCACCCACATATGTGTTTTAGTTATTAAACATGGACACAAATCATTTCTAAAGAGACCCCTAGGGATTGTATAGGAGTTGATGAGTAGCAGAGTTAATCCAGACTGTAAGGAAAAAAAAAAAGAACACGCAACAGACCAAATTTCTAATAACACCAAATTCCACCATCTAGTCTATTAACATCCAGAGAATAAAGAAAATCTGGATAGCAAAAGTAAAATAATCAGAATCCCAATGAAAATGATAGGCTAAATGACATATCTCCCTTAAACAACTTGTTAATTAACTACAAGATAAAAATTCAATTCTATTCTATTATTGATATTTTTAGACATAACTATAAAATAATTCTTTTTTTTTTTGAAGAGGTTTTTTTGCTATAGAGTGCATGTGCTCGCCAGACAGAGAGAGACAGAGAGACAGAGAGCGAGAAATCACCCCCCCCAGGGGGGATGGCCACGCCACAATACCTTCTCCTCCATTCTCTTCTCAGGATCTTGGGCACGTGCGCACACGTGACCGGCGTGAGTTTTAAACCGCCGGGTCCGGGACGCGAACTGCAGTCGACTACATGGGAATCCAGTGACATAGCCAGTACGCTAACTGCTGGTCCTTAAAATAAGTTCTTAATATGTTAAGTACCTATACAATATGACCAAGTAGCACTTAACCTAAAAAGTCAAGATATTAGAGAATTTTTATATGCCTCACATTAAATAATCAAAGGAAAAAGTAAGGGAAATAATCTCAAATGCACAAACATCAATTGATATTTGGGAATCATGTTATGATTTTACAAATGAAATAGGCACAAAACAGAATTACTTACTTAATATGACAAAAATATTACTTACTTACATAAATAAATGGCCAAAACCATGCCTGAAGCACCCTTGGGAATGCCTCATTACTTCTGTGTGGAAATACTAGCCAATGTAATGAGACAAGAAACAGAAATGACTACAATAAATTAATCATCTTTCAGATGAAAGAGAATCAACTTGATTGAAAATATTTACAGATGTTGAGAAAAATTGATGCACTAAAATAACTATTTTAACTGCAAAATATTACAGTAGCAGTTGACCATGAATAGATTTAATAATTCAGCTGTGGTATGTCTATAAGATAAAATATACATGAAATATAATTTTAGGAAAATTCTGTTTTATTGAAAAATTTTCATTGTACAATTTTAAAAATAAAAATTAGAGAGAGATTTTATTACAGATGACATATATACTTTTGTATATGTATATAAAGAGTAATAAAGAATAAATATGATAATAATAAATATGATACTTGGATTTTTCTGTTTTATCTAAGATTATTAACTGGTACATTATTCATATAACGTGGAAAAAGCAAAAATTAAGTTTAGACACTTGTAAGTGGAAATTAGTGAAGACTTTTAATGATTATCCTTGAATACAAGGAGTTTGCAAAGTTTTAAGATAACAATTTATAAAGAATATACTAACTACACTTGCTTGTCTGTAAAGATTGGTATTTACTTAATTAGCTTAAACAAAGTAGAAGATTTATTGAGAACACAGGAATATTTTTCTCCCAGCACAAGAGCAGAGAGAAGAGCTGGGTGTCAGGTAGAATTGGAAACAGGAGCAAGCAAGCCAGTAAGAATAACAATGGCTATCCCTCCAGCCCTCCATCTGTTTCCCTCTGGGGTCAGGGAGTATGTTGTCTATACCTTTTCAATCACTCTTCATTACATTGATGAGATTTCTATGGTGCAATCTGTCCTTAAATATATAAGTATATATATATATATATATAGGGGACCAGAAGTTAGCGTAATGGCTATGTTGCTGGACTCCCACGTAGTCGACCATGGTTTGAGCCCTGGACCCGGTGGCTTAAACTCACGCCGGGCGCGTGTGCGTGCGTGCCCAAGATCCCGAGAGGAGAATGGAGGAGAAGGGATTGCGGTGTGGCCATTCCCCCTGGGGGGGGGGGGGGGTGATTTCTCGCTCTCTGTCTCTCTGTCTCTGTCTGTCTGTCTGTCTGGCAAGCGCACACGTCCTATAGCAAAAAAAATAACCTCTCCCCCCCAAAAAATATATATATATAAGTGTGTGTAGATATATATATATATATATATATATATATATATATGTATGTATATATATGTATGTATATGTATATATGGTTACATATGGTTACTATGTGGTATACTGGGTATATACCCATCATCTCACATAGTTACTGTTCTTCCCCTTGTAGCATGAATAGCTATGATCTACTCATTAAATAAAATTCCCAAATCAGCATAGAATTATTAACTGTAGTCTGTGCACACTCTTAATTCTGTATTCCCTATCTACTAGCAAGAAAAAAAAATCTAAAAATTCTACTCTCTTCAGGGCTCTGTGCACCCTAATCCAAATCCATAGAAGAAAGAATGTTAATCATCTATTTCAACACTGGGATTGCCACCTGAAATCTACACAGATCAGGACAATGCCCACAAGTAGGCAAGGGACAGAGAAGGAGGTAGGTGTGATCCACTGTGAAAATGGTTGCTGGTTGACAAGGATTAAAAAAGATATGAGCTACAAATAGAAAAATAATTTAATGCTATGTTTAGACTTACTCAGTAGAAAAATTGTTTTGAAAATTTATCAGATCAAAATATCCTGCCAAAAGAGCACCAAATGCCAGGAAACATGGGAGAATTTATGTGTTAAAATATTATAGAGAAGGCAGAAGTGTTATTTGTGATTCAAAATTGTTAGGAAAGAAATGAAGCCAAAGAAATGATATCTTCTTACAGGTACTTGAAGAATAACCATGAGAAACCAGCAGATGGCGTAATGGTTACATTGCTGGACTCCCACATAGTCAACCTCGGTTCAAGTCCTGGACCCGGCAACTTAAAACTCAACACCAGTTGCATGTGTGTGTGCTCAAAATCCTGAGAGAAAAATGGAAGAGAAAGGATTGCCCCATGGTCAATCCCCCTAGGGGGTGATTTCTCACTTTCTGTCTCTCTGTCTCTGTTTCTGTCTCTCCAGTGAGCACATATGCCTTATAGCAAACAATCTTTCTTTTAAAAAAGAATAACCATGAAGGAAAAGTTTAGCAAGTGCTTAGATATATGAAAGACACAGAAAATAAAACTATTATATTGCAAATATTTGGACTTCAGCAATGACTCAGTGCTACAACACTTCAAAAAGCCACTTCAGAGGCCAGAGAGTGGTACAGCAATATAACACTGAAGCTGACAACAGAGGAAATTTCCAAGTTCACAGTTGGAGACCTCCCTGAGTACATTGGGCATGCACTGCCCATGATCTGGGCTGGTAGAGACTGGGGGTTGAGAGTGGCATTGGGACCCCACTGGGGTAGTTTCTTTTCTCTCTCACTCGCTCACAGAAGAAAAATTTATTTTAAACTAATTTCCAATCAAATATGACACATGAAAGATTCAAAGGGGTGGAGGGTGAATGGAGATTTTCAAGTTCATGAACTTCTTAATCTTATTTGTTAGAGTTATCCTAAATTTATCAAAAAACACATTTCATTTGTGACATTTATTAGCATTCCAAATAAATGACATATGGCAATTTATCTTCTTTTCCTTTTTAATTTTTTTGTATTTGTTAGTTAGTATGAATAACCACATTAATTAGCCGTTACAGAGCAGAAGAGTCTGTGTTTTACATCTTTTAAAAAACCCTGAAATTAAAACCCAAATGTTTAGAGTTTTATTCATAGATTAGAAGATTTATTATATGTATTATATACCAATCAATGATGATAGTATTTACATAGATCATGACTCAAAATCACTAAAAAATTTGACTTTTAGTGATTTTGAGTAAAATATAATCTCAGGTGGATTAAACAATTATTTTTTTAATTTTTTGCCAGAAGGTGCATGAGCTCGCTGGAGAGTGACAGAGAGAACAGAGAGAGAGAGAGAGAGAGAGAGAGAGAGAGAGAGAGAAGCAGCCCTACTCCCCATGGGGAATAGCCGTACCACAATCTCTTCTCCTCCATCTCTCCCTCCTTTTGGAATTTTGGGCATGCACACACATGTGTTGGGCATGTTTCTCAAGCTATCTGGTCTGGGACTTGAATCTCTTAGTAAGCCCTGTGGGATTCAGCCACCTTACTCACCTCGACAAGGCTGGCCTTGATTATTATTACTTTTTTAAGTTTATGTATTTCCTTTGAGGGGAGCTCACACTTGTCAGGGCCCTCACACCATAATCCTCCCTTTAGTCCTGCGACCAGTCAGAATCATGAGCACCTATGGGACACCTGGTATGCTCAGGCAGACCCAGTTTCACACTTGGAGTTTTACCATAGACCTCTGGCATCACACAGCAATGTCCCCACAGCCTGTGTCACTGTGGCTAGGTCTGGATTAAACAATTCTTATGATTTATTTGCATGTGCTCTTAGAGCAGTGAGAGTACTCCTTGTATAAGCACTGAGTACATAAATGAATCTAATCAATTACCAACAGTACTTAAAGAAAAATTTTCCTAAGTATTAATGACCATGGACTTGATTATTAATGCAAGGCTTTTCCTACCTGAAGAAACTACTGGAAGAGTCAAAAGGGAGTTTTTGTTGTGTGTGTGTGTGTGTGTGTGTTTTAATTTTCCTTTGTGAAACTGGATAATATATGAAAAATAAAAAAAGAAAAATTATGATGATTCAGTTGAACACTGAATATCCCAGATTATGATAAACTGAATTTAATTGAAGACCAAGATTTGTATTGAGCTTTGGTATCTGAATCTACAAACTTAAGTTAAGCTGTTTGATTGTTTGAATGCAGGATTTAGGAGTAACCAAGGAATAAAAAATTGATTTTTCCTTAAGTCACATTTTTATTTTACTAAAGGATATGAGGTTGAGTACAGACTTTGCATTAGAGGAACCTAAGAATTTGGAAAACTAGCTAAATGAAGAGGACAGAGGTAAATATGCTGCAATTAGAAGACAGGTTCTCCTGCTGCTTCGGTGGCTAGATCTTTGCAATGATGGTAGACATAGCTCTTAAGGTATATAGGTGGGAGATGCTAGCTAATGTCATTATAGCACATAAAGTGGCACCTGGGAAGCAAATTCCTGGACTGAATGGGAATGGAGTGAGTGGGGGATAACAATGATCACTTGGGAAGGCAGACAGAAGCACAGTGGTAAAACACAAAGCTCTGTGAGGCAATTGCACATGGGAAGGTTCCCAGCTCAAGTTGGAAGACCTACATTAGTCCTCCAGGTACAAATCAGCCTATGATCCAGGGTGGCCGATGGGTTAGATTGCACCATCAAACCCTGTTGAGAGCACGTGATTTCTTTCTCCCTCTCTCTTGCCTCTTTCTCTCTCCTTCATGGAAGAAATAAACTTCTTAAAAAATTAAAAGAGATGGTCACCTGAGATTGCCAAGCACCTTAACGAATCTCTGTTTAAATAACAATCTCTAGATATTCACTCCTCTTAGCCTCATGTCTGCTCCAGTCTGCCTTGGGTCATTCACGTACCCAGGTCTCTCCCATGGCTTTCCTCTTTGCTTCAGGACTTGGTGATGAACTTCACTGGTAAGTATGTATCATTGCATCTTGCATCTACTAGATCTTCTGACGCCATGTCATAGAGGTAGTGTTGGATGGTGGTTAAGAAAATAGACGTGGACACAGACGGATTTGAATTCTAGTTTCTCAACTTACCAGCAGTGTAATGTAGCCTGAACTAAGTTAACTTAACATTCTCTGAGCTTCACTTTCCTTATCCATACTTTGGTGATAATAATAATAACCTGAGTAGATGTGCTCTAGTGAAGATTTACTGAATTCATATGGGAAAAGTGCTTAGAATGGTGCATGACAAGCATTAATCACTCACTGCATTTGCCATGTTAAGGAACCTTTAATACGTTGCTAGAATATGTATGTCAAGTAGATAAACCAATTACAACTCATCCAACACCACCGACCTAGGAATGAAAACCGGTCATTATGACTGTGAAGGCTGACAAGATAGGACAGGATCAGGGAAACTTGTGCCTAACCAATAACCACAAAGCCCCATTTAGTTGGAGACAGAAACTAGTCCAGGCCTGAGAGACAGAAGAGAAGAATGCAGGAGGGAGTTGAAGGCGACCCCATTCCTGGATGGAATGCCACAGGGGATTGCATGGTCAGCAGGATGGCGCTCTAGGCATGGGCTGTGTCTCAAGATGTTGGACGACATTACACAGGCAAAGATATTGTCTAAATACTAAGTTAATGAGAGCCATCGACCTTGTACCAGGAATATAACCTACAAAGAAAGTCATGTATATTGTACATTATTTTTTATAGCTAAACTCACCCACTGCTTATCTGATTTAATTTGGAATAAATGGGCTTGTGTTAGACTGCCATATCTTCTTTTAAAAGGTCCTATTATTTGGAATGATTTTAAATCTCTAGAGTCCTGTTCTAATCTGTTCTAACTGCACTCTTTATACATGTCTTAATTCTTCAATTCCATTTAACCAATCATATGAAAGTATTTATGCGTTAAAAGCTCAAATGGGAATCTGGCTTCCAGTGTAGATACATCGCCCATGACAATATTCCCCTGAGACAGACATCATAAATGATGCTTCAAGTCGAATACTTAAATGGACTGAACGATTTATTGGACTTTTAATTGCTACTATTATGGGACTTATTGCTGTCACTGCTACAGTTGCTACGGCTGGCGTTGCACTGCATTAAACAACACAGACTGCCGAATCTGTTCAGAAATGGCATGAGAACTCCAACCAGTTGTGGACCACTCAGCGATTGATTGATAGCCCTCTTGCCTCTGACGTTGCAGATCTTCAACAAGCAGTAGTTTGATTAGGAGACCAACTTCTTAGCTTACAAAAACTATTAGCTTTAAAATGTGATTGGAATGTTTCTTCTTTCTGTATAACTCCTTAACATTATAATTGCACTCATTTTCCTTGGATTAATAACAGAAAACACCTATTAGGCTAGAGTAATTCAACCTTAGATATTAAAGCATTACAAAGTGAAGTTTATAATACCTTTAAAGACAATTTACAACAACTTTCTGACTCTCAAATTCTTGAAAGTATTGTCAATGGATTGAGTCAGTGTAATCCTTTAAAACAGTTCAAAATTTTTGGGTCCTCTTTAATTTTATAATCCTTTAAAACAGTTCAAAATTTTTGGGTCCTCTTTAATTTTATAAATCCTGGTACTATGTTCTTTTATTCTTTTATGGATAGTCTGGACAACAAGCCACAACTCATACATCCCAACGAGAAGCCCTCTACACAATAATGCTACAGAAGATTCATCATAAAAAGGGGGAAATGTTGGAGACAGGAACCAGTCTAGGCCTGAGAGATAGACAGAAGGGAAGAATGCAGGAGGGAGTTGAGGGCGACCCCATTCCCAGACGGAATGCCGCAGGGACCGCATGGTCAGCAGGATGGAGCTCCAGGCATGGGCTGTGTCTCAAGATGTTGGACGACATTCCGCAAGCCATGATGTTGTCTAAATACTAAGTTAATGATAGCTGTCGACCTTGTACCAGGAATATAACCTACAAAGAATGTCATGTATATTGTACATTATTCTTTATAGCTAAACTCGCCCACTGCTTGTCTGTTTTAATTTGGAATAAACGGGCTATGCTCTGGTGCAGTTTTGCTCCTGTTCCAAGAGAGCTTTAGCCCTGTTTCAACATTTTTCTTGTCTTTTTTCTCAATCCTTCATGATACCCTACCTTGAAGCCCTGAATTTCTCACACCATTTGAGCCAAGAAGGAGATAGTAATGCCTTGAGCAGAGAAACAGAAAAATAACTCCTCAAACCCAGACTGTAAGAGGATGGTATTATAGGGATTATTGAAGTGAAGTACTGCTGATAGGGAGAAGGGACACGAATTCAAAACCTCAGAGCTTCAGGGTCCTTCTGAACTCACTGGATGACATTCTCTCCAGAAATGCTATTGGGGAGTTCCTCCTTGACCAGACTTAGGGCACAGAAAGGAAAGGATGCACACCTGCCTCATACTGCTCAGTAGTTCATATGGCTTCCATGGAAATCTGATCTGAAAGATTGCTTTGCTAAATTTCAATCATCCACTGAATGCTCTTTTCAGAAGTCATATCTATCCTTGTTTTAGATATTGGTAATATGAAAGTAATCAGAGAAACACAATACAATTCTTGGTATACTAAAAATGCCAAAGATATGTCTTTCTGAGAACTCAAAGGTTATAATGAATGCCTTTTCTAGGTCCTGTGGAAAATACAAAGTCAAATAAGATGTGATCTTTGTCCTCAACAAGCAGAGAAAAGACAATAAATGCTACAAAAGAATTGTGTATGGTGTCTCCTTATAATTTTCTTATCTACTATGTTATTTCCCTATAGCATTTCCACACACTTTTGGAAAGTATCAAATATATAACATGCAACAAATTTCCTTAAAAGAACTGTACTACTAGGTCTTCAGCCACCTTTTTTTTTTTTTTTCTTCTTACTAAGTTCTGATATAGGTTCTTTTGCTTGGAAATAAAGAAAAGATCATTGGTGCTCTCTGTGTGTGTGGACTGTCAAGTGGCTGCCTGTGTGTGGGTGCTCTGGAAAACACTTCTTAGATATCACTTCTTGTATTGTATACACCCAAAAACTTTTTACTTGCTGAGGGCCAAAAGAGTGACTCAACTGGAGTTATTTTCCATGGTTTTCCTTCATCCTTGGACAAGTCACACATTCTGGCTTTGCCAAAGGTTGATTGTACAGGCCGTTCCTCTTCACTTCCCTTTCCACCTGCAACTGCAGGCCCCGGTGTTGCCCGGCCCAGACCCCAGCTTCCCAGGCCAGCATCTGTATCTCTTTGCCTAAGGGCTTTCTTGGATGCCTGAAGAGATCGCTCTGCCTATTTGCAGTAGATGTGGAAGTGGCAGAGAATTAATGCTTTCCAGAAAGCAACCTTCAACAGGGACTGCTGTGAGGTTGCCTGTACATATCTGAGATCCCTCGTCCCTCAGCTGTGATACCTCAAAGGCCTGAATTCTCCACTGCCTTGCAGTTTTCTCCAGTAGAATTAAGTACCAACTACCTTTTTGTGTGGTAGGGGGCTACTTTCCTTTCCTTCTCTCAGTTCTCACTCTCCCATCAATATCTGTTAGGATCGCCTCCCAATATGCTGTGACACTCAAGTCCCCATCTGAGGTTGTGCTTCTGGCAGAACTGAAACGCAGACACTGACCATAGCAATAGATCACTTCTCCAGTAAACAGGCACAGAAGCAAACCAAGGCTTCTCTCGAGGTATTATAAATGGCCAGCCTGTATACAGAACACAGTCTTCTTTGCTCAGGTGCTGGAAAGGGAAAGCACTGCGGGAGGGACAGGATTGCTGGTCTTTCAGTATGAACACTGCTCTACCCCAAAGCCCCAAATCTAAAGCTTGCTGCTTTTCTGTTGCTGTTTCTCTTGCTACTCAAATTCTCTATTTATATAAACTTGTGTAGGATGGTGGGCAGGGAGAGAGAGGTGACTGATTTTCTAGCTACTATTCTGCACAGTATCCACTGAACTCTAAGAAAACACATCCTTCTCAATTATTGGTGGCTCTTATTAAAATGAGGACTACTGGGAACCAGCAGTTAGCGTAATGGCTATGTCGCTGGACTCCCACGTAGTCGACCATGGTTTGCGTCCTGGACCTGGTGGCTTAAAACTCACGCCGGGCGCGTGTGCGTACGTGCCCAAGATCCCAAGAGGAGAATGGAGGAGAAGGGATTGCGGCGTGACCATCCACCCTGGGGAGTGATTTCTCGCTTTCTGTCTCTATGTCTCTCTCTGTCTGTCTGGCGAGCGCACGCACCCTATAGCGAAAACCTCTCCAAAAAAAAAAAAAAAATGAGGACTACTCAGGCCCGTTGTAGTGGTGCAGCAGTAGCACACCCGGTCAGAATGCTGGGTCCATTTGGAAGATCAGGGTTCAGTGTCCTGGTTGACCTATGCACACTGAGTATGTGCACGTGTCCATGATGCTGGCTGGTTGGGAAGGCTTGGGAGAGGATCATGGCAGGAGACCCTGCTGAAGGTACCTTGTTCTCTCTCACTCTCCGTAATTCTCAAGCTCATGAAAGAAAGAAATACATAAACTTTTTTTAGATGTGAAATACTCAGTACTCTTTAGTGTATCATGAGTCCTAGTGTCAAATCTGGGATGAGAGAGAAAATCCCACAGAACAGCCTTTGCAGACACTTACTTTAAATATGGGATTTTGCTAATTAGGCATAAGCCGTCTAAACTTTGGTATCTTTATTGCATTAAAATTCCTACAATAACTGCTTAGAATCATCACTTTGGGAGTAACATTTAAAAGCCAAACACGCATACTTTGAAAAAAAACGTGACTACCAAGAAATCTTGGCTAGCAACAGTACTGTGAAAACACAAATAAGCAAATAAAATTTGCTTAACTTCTTTTTTTTTTTTTCTTTTCATTTCAGACTCATCTGGAAAAGTAAAGCCTTTGAAATAGGACTAAAATTGATGATGCCTTATTCTACAGATGTCACTAACTTGGTGTAAGTCTAAATGAGTGAGCCAAGTTGAAAGAGATGTCCACATCAAATACACCATCAAACAACAGATTTGAATATACCTTTTCTATCAACCACAACAAGAAAACAGACTGCCTTTTTCTGCACAGGACAAAAATCACAATAAGAAAATGAAGCTCGAGAGGTAGAGATGGAGGATTAATGGTGGAAAATGGGCCTTTGGGGGCAACCATTTCATTTACATATAATAACATTAGAGTGTTAGAAAACATCATTCTTCCCTGCAAATGTTCTTTGGTGATTATTACCAGTGAGACTAAGAGACGGATAGACCAATGAGTCAGTGTGCCTCTCTGTGGATGACAAACCCAACGAGGGCCACAGTTTCCTAACCACTCAGCAAGACAGTGGAGTCCATTTTCCCCCACCATCTGCAACCTGATCACCCTGACCTGTGTCACATTTGGGTTATCAGTCCCCTCTCCTCAGTGAATACTGCTCATAGCCAGCCAAGCAGTGAAACACCTACTGTCACCTGTGCATAGGTTTTATGTGAGGCTGGATTCTCAAGATCTGGCATGTACAAGGAGGATCATATGAATCAAGGTATGAAGACCTGGAGTGAGTGGCAGGGTCCCAGGGTCAGAACCCAGCTACCCAGCATAATTTCCCAGTCCTGACAGCATTGTGCTACAACACTTAGCACTTGGCAAAAAAAGAGTGGAATTGTTTTGGTTCAATTTCCTGATAATAAGCGAACACATCCTTTTATTGTTGAAAGCAGAGCTGTATTGGGGAACAGGACAGAACTTTTAAGAGCAAAGCTGAAACTTGAAAAAGGATTTTCACACTTGAGATCATTCCAGGCTATGCCTCTGGAAACCCCAAAGGTATATCATCTTCAATCACCTTTGCCCAGGTAAGACCAAAATGGTATTATTTCACTTTCTAATAAGTTATATTAGGTCATCAGGAAAGTCATGACATATCTTTCTATATTTTTCTGTACAAAAATACATCATGACTTTTCTGATGACCCAATGCATGTTCATCACAGATAATTTTTTAAATGCAGAAGAAATATATATTTCCAAACAGGTAAATGTTCTATGTTTAGAGAAAAGAGTCTATTAACAAGGAAATCTTGGGCTTGTGGATGAAAGAGCCAGATCCCACATGGCTGACCACGTGGTTCTAGTCCCAGATTCGGTGGCTTGAGAAACACACTGGGCAGGTGTGTGTGCATGCCCAAGATCCTGATAGGGTGAAGAAAAGAAGATGGTATTGTGACATGGCCACACTCCAGAGGGGAGTGTTTTCTCTCTCTCTCTGTCTTTCTCTCTCTCTCTCTCTCTCTCTCTCTCTTTCTCTTTCTCTCTATGGTGAGTATGTACCCCCTTTGGCAAATTAAAAAGAAAAAACTGAGAAACCTTGAAGACATAACAAACAAGAAGAAATACTTGATGAAATATCTACATTGGCTGAGGGAAGGGATGTTTCCTCTAATAAATGTGAGGAAGTAAGGATAAATACGAATGCAATTAAATTTATAGGTGAAATTAATGAGAATTTAAAACTCCCTACCTGAGAAAATTGGAAGTACTTATACCACATACACAGATGTACATCTTCAATGCCATCTTTATGATTTTTTTAAAACTGTATTTTGCATCAACAACCAGTATATCCTATATCTAGATGCTACAGAATAGGCACTATTAGTGCTATTCTGAGACTGTTAGTAGTATTTCAGCAGGAATTAAGAAAATAGTACATCAAACTCTTATATCTCGAAATACAATTTTTATACTCTGGCAGTAACTTATGACTGGAAAATGCCCAACTTAGTACTTAGTAAAGACTCAATCATTTAAGTCCAGTTAAGGAGTTTACTTAAAGTGTCTTTTTTTAAATTAATTTTGTAGGAATTTACTATTTTCCTTAATTTCAAATTGTGTTATTTATGCGAAACAAGATCTCCATCGTTATGTCAATGGATGCACTAATCAGAATCCATCTTTGAGTTATGGCTTTCACAGCACAGTTCTGGAAAAAAGGTATGTGCTAAACTTAGAAAATCTTCATTGCTTAACTCTTTACAAAAATAAACCATCAGCTTCTTGGGTGACCCTACAGGCATGACAGATAGCAAAGAAAATGAATACTCTGAAAGTATTTTTATAAATATTGATAGTCAAATGCACCTACTAATGTTTTGCAGATTTCATTTCTGACCACTAGTGTTCATTTCAAGTGAGGCATTGTGGCCACATTCGTGACCTACCACTTTCAGAGAGTTTTCCCTATGCACAGCTGGCCTCTACACCCGAGCAGGGTAGTGTATATAAGCAGACTCTATGCCAGAAATCCATTCTTCATGTGGCCTGGGGAGACTGAGAGAGTGGTCTTAAAAAACTATGGGAAAGGCAAAGACAATATATAACAGGAAATTCCTTTTAATGTGGCAGTCTCTTAACCTCGCAGCTTACTCTAGGAAAGCCAAACAAGATCCATGTTTTCTTGAAAAATGCCATGCTTACTAAATTAACAATAAAATCTTAATTTCATTTTGTAGTATGTAGTTGTCTCAATCACTCTCATAATCTTCATTTGTGAACAAATACCATGTAATTTAGAAGCCTCTGGGCTCCAGGAAACTAATATAAAAGATTTCTGTTGCCAGTACTTAAATCATAAACTTTGATAATCTTTAACCAAAAAATTAGTAAAACAAAAAGACTTACGTATGTTTAATAGGCAGAATGCAACTCTGCCATCTTCATCTGAGGCAAGCCAGTACTGTCTGAGGAAAAACATGGAGTGGGATTTGCCGTCATTTCCCTGGTTAGACGCATACTCTTCCTAACACACTGGCTCATCTAAAGTGAGCCCTTGACGGTAGGAGCTCCAACAACCATTTTAGGCCAGGAGGTAATTTGAGGATGGTGGAATAGAGCTGAAAGGAGAAATATCAATCCCTGAAAACAACACAGACCTGCTGTATTGGCTCTGAATTTTCTACTCACAGCTTAATTTGAGAGAGAATTAAATGCCTATTGTGCTTATATTTTTCTACTACACCATCTAAACCTACTCTTAGCTAATTCATTGGATTAAAAAGAAGCGCAAAAGACAAACTAGAGGATTTATTTTTTTAAATAATTATTTTATTTAACTTTATGTATCATTTTCATTATTTTTGAACTTGGCCAGAGAGAGACAGAAAGAGAGAGAGAGGGAAAGCAAGCCACCAGGTCTGGGACTGGAATCACAGTCGGCCCTATGGGAGTCCAGCACCTCTAACCACCATGCACCTGCCGGCCCCACTAGAGGGTTTAATACCAGCCGCTGCCGATGATTGTTTCATGTTAGACCATGGGATAGCAATCAAAGAACGCAAAACAAACTTCCAAGTGCCATACCCAGGTGAACTTAGAAACACTCGGGATGTTAATTCCTGCATGCCCAGGATTGTGCATATTCCAATTTATCAAGAGCAAGCAAAAAAGTCAGAATTTTAAAAACATGAGGCCTCCTGATTTTAACATATGTACTCGAATTGTACCTACATATCAGCTGAAATGCACTCACGGGATAAATATTCCCTTAAAGCCATGGTTTATGTCCTCTGAGTTAGACTGTTTGGCTTTACACTTTATGTAATATTTTTGAAGCCCTGAAAATGAAAGCCCCTCCTCTCCAGCTTGTGATACAAGTCCACACACAGAGGTAATAAAAGAAAATGGAGGTGGGGTGCCATAGGGTAGGGAAATCAAGAGACAAATTAGAAGACTGGATCAACTCTGTCTCTGGCATTTACTCAGCTTTGTGATTAGTGTTTAGACTATCTCTTAGTCTCTGTTGCATTTTCTGTAAAACAGACAAAAAAAAAATCGCCGTATCAAAGTCCTTTTAAAATCACCATTTTACAAATTGAAGGACTATCTAGTCAGAATGAATGCATTGAATAATTTCACTTCATGGTCACTGTCAAGAGGAATCCCCTCTGAGTACATGTGTATCACCTGGTCATTGGTGGTGACTTTCCCACCCTCTGACTTTCAGGTGTGAAGTAAACAGAGCAGTCTGCCCTCTCAACGGTTCGAAGCATTCTCAAGCCTTGGCCAAGCCTTCTCATGATGCATTTCAAGCAAACATAATATAATACTGCAACTAATAATGGCACATGTCTGCAGTATGCAGTGTCCCGTATGCCAGGAATAACAAAACTAATAAAGCATATGCAAGTACTACATTAAGAAGAATTTTGAATGGAACATTCAAGAATTATTTGTGTTCTTTCTTAATAATAAACCTGTTAGTATCTTGGGCTGGCCTTGTGACCTAGTGGTTGAGGGAGCTGGATCCCATATGGTTAGCCTTGGTTTGAATACTGGTCCCAGTGGCTTGAAAAACATGTTGAGCACATGGAAGTGCATACCTCAAATCCCAATAGGATGGCGAAGTGGAGAAGGGTTTGCAGCATTGTCATGGCCTGTTGGGAGTGAGGGAAAGAGCTTAGTCCCTCTCTGACTGCCCCCCTTTCCCCCCTTCTCTCTGTCTCTGGTGAGCACATGCACATTCTGGCAATTATAAGACAAGAAAAAAAAGAAAAATCTTAGTACCCCTTTTTGCCTATAAAGTATACATGAGTCTTGGATTTACTCTGTGCACTGGGGATTTATTCATTCACTAATCATTTATTCATTTCATCCCACTTCCACTTGGAAAGTTGCGATAGGCTTACAACAAGGTTCCTCTCTAAGATCAAGGGCAGTAAGAAAAGTGTTTAAAAGTTCAAGCAGCATAAAAGGATAATGTTCCCAGAGGTACATTTGGAAACATAAATCTCTTCAGCATCAAAACAGAATGTAGTTTCCTCAACTGTGACCAATGCTTGACATCAAAATGATGCTTTGAGTTTGCAACAGCCCAATCCACTCCTTTCTACATAAGAAGGGAAACCCAAACTTTCCTATCTTTAAGGACTGGGACCATCAGAAAGTTACTGTAAAATGCACAAAGGCTACTGACTATCAGTCTATTGTATGAAATGAACGCAAAATAGTCCTGATTTTATTCGTCAGGACTTTAATCTAGTGGTATCTCACATGTCTTCAGGTTTTATTAGACAACAGAAAAGTAGATTTTCTTCCCACAAGGATGAGACAGTCTTTACTCCTCGGGTAAAGCGTGAACGTGTACTAGTGTGAACAAATAATAGATGATGTACTTTCCTGGAGACTAGGGAAAGTTCTACTCATCTATTCCTAGTCTTCTGGTCACCTAAAGCTTGAACTTTTGGCGAGACAGCACATTCCCCACCAGAGGATCATATTTCTGGAACAATGAGGAAAGCAGACTTTTTTTTTTTTTTTAAAAAGGAAGTTTCATGCTATGTTTATTTAACAGATATTAGCAAAAACAAAGAGGGAATGGGGCTGACTCTATTTTGATATGAACTATATAGGACACTGACAGCTTGGCATTCGAAGTGGGGTCAATCCAAAATACTCTGTTTAGAAAAGGCGATTTATAAAAGCACAGCAGGGAGGAGAAAAAAAAAAAAAAAAACAAGAAGAAAGGTCACTATAAAATAATTATTCTCAGAATTCTGTAAAATATTTTGATGTAATTATATTCAAGGTGTTAAATCTTCCCCTGACCAACTGCTTGAATCCTTGTACTTTTTTAAAGATTTTTTTCCCCCATAGAGTGTGTGTACTCCCTGGAGAGAGACAGAAAGAGAGGGAAAGGGAGAAATCACCCCCTAGAGGGGATAGCCATGCCACAATCCATTCTCCTCTTGGGATTTGGGCATGCACACACACACACATACCCAGCATATTTTTTTAAGCTTCTGGGTCTGGGACTCAAATCATGGAGTCAGCCATGTGGGACCCAGCACCCTAACCACCATGTCATCTCCTGGCCCAAGTCCTTGTCTATACTGCAGTTTACCCATTTAAATTGAATGTGGTAAAGGTGAGTGTCCATCCATATACTCCCTAGTAAGTTGTACAATTCTGACACCAAATAATAATTTTTAAAATGAAGATTGTTGGGGCCGAGAGTTGGCGTGGTTGTTGAGGGTCCTGGATTCCCCCATGGCCGACTGCGGTTTAAGTCCAGGATATGGTGGCTTGCTTTTTTTCCTTTTTTCTCTCTCTCTGTCTGTCTCTCTCTGTCTCTCTCTGGTCAAATTGAAAAATTATAAAGAATGGAATTAAATAAATAAATAATTCTTTAAGGGAAAAAAAAAATGAAGATTGTTGGAGCTGGCAGGTGGCAGCCTGGTGGTTAAGGTGCTGAAATCCCACATGGCTCATTGAGGTTCGAGTCCCAGACCTGGTGGCTTGTTTTCTCACTTTCTCACTTTCTCTCTCTCTGTCTCTCCCTGGTCAAATTAAAAGAAAAATAATGATGATAAATAAAGTCAAATACATAATCATTTAAGAAAAATGCAGATTGTTAACATTTATGTTTAATCAATCAGAAGGGATGAGAAATAACAGTAAAGTTCATGCTAGTAAAAGAAATTCTATATCTCAATATTTTATGTAAGAGGAATAAAAATGTCTAAACTGTGAGGGGTCATTGTGTGCTTGCAATCCTGTGTACAAGATTATGTGTTTGTGTGTCTATCTGCCTTTGACCATACCTGGGTACACACTGAGTTTCAAATGGGAAAGCCTCGAAAAATTCATTTTTTTTCAGAGAAAGTGATTAATAACCTAAAAAATGTTCCTGTGATTTTCAATTTCACATAAAGGCCAGATCTCAATCAATTCTAATATTACCATTCTGCACACACAGGGGAATCTGACAGTCTCATTTCTATGTGGTGATGTAGAAGTTTTATATCAAAACCCAAACTGCACTGTTTGCCATTATTAAATTAATTCTGCACTGCAACCACTATCTGATCTCTATGCAAAAATGCATATTCACACCTCCATTAATTCCATTTCTAAATGTTGGTCATCTATCAATTTTCTCTAAACATCATATTATAATTATATCTAAGATTGTTCATCAGAGGCCTGGAAATGTTACAATAAAAACATGCAGGTTTCCAGGTTAGACAGGAACTGGGTCCAGCTGACCCTCTTCTGTACCTTCTCATAACCCAACCAAAATGAGAAAAGAAAAATAAAGTTAGGAGGAATTTCAGTTAACACAAACTTTTGGGAAATCTCTGCTTGTTCGATTACAAATGGATCCAGACTGAAGAAAGACACTGGGAACCTTCTTGGCAATTCCACTTTCCAAGACAGGATGTAGCATTTGGAAGAGAACAGTGGGTCTTGAGGCAAGAGCACTGTGTAGTCGATTCATTACACATTTCACTGTTTTGGATCACTGTTCTCAGAGGCCCCTGGCAAGCCTGGCCAGACCAAACAAAGGATCTGGTATATGGTGATATTTTCTGCTAATGCAGTACTGTTTTTTTGGTGGAGTAGCTAGTGGCAATAAAAATAAGACCAGCTATCAGGACCTCATGAATACTTGGAGGCCAGATCCAACAGGGAACTAGGTTTGCAAAAATGAACCCTGTCTGTTGCAACTGCTTCAATAAACAAAGAGCATCTTTAAATAGGTACTTTATCTCTAAAAGGCAAAAGTCTTAGAACTTATAAGCGATGAAAACAAGTTATAAATGGAGGGACCAGCAGTTAGCGTAATGGCTATGCCGCTGGACGCCCATGTAGTCGACCGCAGTTCGCATCCTGGACCCGGTGGCTTAAAATTCACGCCGGGCACGTGTGCGTGTGTGCCCAAGATCCCGAGAGAAGAAAGGAGGAGAAAGGATTGCGGCATGGCCACCCTCCCTGGGGGGTGATTTCTCGCTTTCTGTCTCTCTGTCTCTTTCTGTCTCTCTCTGTCTGGTGAGCGCACGCGTCCTATAGCAAAAACCTCTAAAAAAATGTTATAAATGGAAATGGAAAGAAAAATATTAGGTCGTCAGGACAGTCATGACATATTTTCCTATGCAAAAATGTGTCACAACTTTCCTGAGGACCCAATAGATTCAACTGAACTATTCAATTAAACAAATCTAAAAGGTGAGCACAATGCTGAGAAAAGATATTTGTCATACACTTGGCAGTTAAAGAGAATTATATTAAGACATACAGAGAATTTGTAAATCAATAAGAAAATGAGCCACTGGCAGATAAAAAATAAATAAAAATCCAAAATATTTTAATTAGGAGTTAAGAAAGAAGTTGGAAAAAAGATTCAGTCTCACTAATAGGGAAATTCAATTTAAAACTGGGTCTCTCTCTTTCACATAAATCTGAGAAAGGAGCATTCGAATGACACCAGCATATGTTGGTCAGTCTCTGTACCAGGTACTAGCATAGGCACTCCATAGGAGTGCCATTTTCTGCAGAGCAAATTGGCACATGTATTAAAGGGCTTTAAATAATGTGGATAGTTGGATCAGCTGGTAGCCCGGAGGTTAAGTTGCTGGATACCAAATGACCAACTCTGTGGTTCAAGTCCTAGACATGGTGGCTTGAAAATGATGCTGGCCATGTGTATTTGTGCCCAAAATCCTGAGAGGAAAATGAAGGTGAAGGGATTGTAGCATGGCCATCACTCCAAGGTGTGAGTTCTTGCTCCCTCTTTTTCTGTCTCTGAATGAAATAATGCCACTTCAAGGACTTGCATTAAGAAAGTACATTTAGTCTCACAATGTTGTTTTTAATAATATAAAATAGTAAGTAATTGCACAATAAAACAAAGGCACATTCTACAGTGGAAAACTATGTGGCCATTAAAAAATAAACTGAAACTGTATTTCTTTTCTTATAAGAATTAATTAATTAATTAATTAATTTTGAATTTGCTATAGAACATGTGCTCTCATCAGAGAAAGACACGAGGCGGAGGGTGAGAAAGTAAGCCACCAGGTGGTCCATGACTCAAACTATATTCGGCCATGTGGGAGTCCAGTGCCTTAACCACCATGCACCTGCTGGCCCCTAGAATTGTACTTCTTATTTGAAATGAAGATTTAAAAATATTGTAGCATATATAGTTGAGTTACAAAGCAACATACAATATAATCCTTTTCTGGGTAGACCTTATGTGTGATATATGCATGAGGGATTTTCAAAAATTTCATGAGAAATGAAAATTATAAGGAAACTATGCATGGATTTCAAAGTTTTATGGCACCAAAGTAAACATATTTTAACTCCATTTTTCTATGAACTTTATGAAGTCCCCAGTACATGTACAAAACATATTTATTACTTAGAAAACTGCCAACAGTAAAAAGGTAAGTACCAAAATTTATAATGTATGTATAAGAAAATGTTCCTAGAATATTTATTATATGTAAAAGAAAGTAGATTTAAAGAGAAAAAAAATGAATCAAAGAGACTTCAATATGAATCCAGATACAAAAGGCATATTTTCAAAAAATCAAGGTTTCTAGACATCAAGAAAAACTATTTAAAATTTAATTATAAAGGATTCTGTTCATAGGGTCAGCAGGTGGTGTGGTGGTGGTTGAGGCACTGGACTCCCACAGGGTCAACTGAGGTTTGAATCCTGGATCTGGTAGCTTGTTTTCTCATTTTTCCTCTCTCTCTCTCTCTCTCATCAAATAAAAATAAAAATAATACTTATAATAAATAAAATTAAATAAGTAATTTTTAAAAAGACTCTGTTCATGATAGTAATATAGATAATATATTTAGGTCTAACTTTGAAAATACATACAGGACTTAATTTCTAAAAAATCTACACTTTATTAAAGGATATGTATAGATGGCTATACGATACTTTTGAATGGAAATAACTACTATGTAAATAATCCCCAATAAATTCAGTAGCTTTCATATTGAAATCAAAGCCCTTATTACTTTCATTGTTAGTATTTGAAAATAAATGAAAAATTCACATTAAGTAGTAAGGGGGTAAGAATTAATTTTTAAAAAGAATACATAAGACAGGGAACCAGCGGTTAGCGTAATGGCTATGTCGCTGGACTCCCATGTAGTCCACCGTGGTTCGTGTCCCGGACCCGGTGGCTTAAAACTCACGCCGGGCACGTGTGCGTGCGTGCCCAAGATCCTGAGAGGAGAATGGAGGAGAAGGGACTGCAGTGTGACCATCCCCCCTGGGGGGTGATTTCTCCCTTTCTGTCTCTCTGTCTCTCTCTGTCTGTCTGGCGAGCGCACACACCCTATAGCGAAAACCTCTCCAAAAAAAAAAGAATACATAAGACAAAGGAGAGAAAATCTGCACTGCCAGACATTTAAACATATTTAAAAGTGGCAATAGCAGGTTCATCCTCTTGGCAAATCTTAAACATAGACATATATGATGAAATAAAAAGCCCGGAGGACAGCAGATACCCATATGTGGTTAGTATATGATGGAGCCACATTCAGTTAAGTTGGAAAAGGAGGAATAGCTAGTGAGGAAACAGTGCTGTGACAACTGGTTAAATATTTATTAACAAATTAGACATCTTCGCATACCACACACCAAAACAAGTTTCAGATGGGTTATACTGTTACATCGTCACATCATATGTCAAAATAAATCTTAAATTGATGACATTTTTTTTCTTTTCTTTTGGAGAGGTTTTTGCTACAGGGCGCATGCGCTTGCCAGATAGACAGAGAGAGACAGAGAGACAGAAAGCGAGAAATCACCCCCCAGGGGGGATGGCCACGCCGCAATCCCTTCTCCTCCATTCTCCTCTTGGGATCTTGGGCACACACGCACACGCGCCCAGCGTGAGTTTTAAGCCAACGGGTCTGAGACTTGAACCGTGGTCGACTACATGGGAGTCCAGCGACATAGCCATTACGCTAACTGCTGGTCCCAAATGGATGACATTGTTACATGGAAAATGATTTCTCTGATTTGGAAAATGAGACCATTCTAAGACTATAAAGCAAACACAGGATCTTAGCAACACTGTTTGATAGAGTTGAGTATATATAATTTTAAATCATCCCTCTAACGACACTTTCAAAAACAAAAGTGAACTGGAAAAACATTTACAGCATGTGGAAAATGGCTTTGCTATATAAAGAGCTTTTACAAATTAAGAAAAAAAAAACAAGCAGACATGCTTGTTTTGGCTACTGGCAAAATGGGCAAAAATTATAAGCAAGTAATTGTCAGATGAAAAATATAAACAGTTAATACATACACTGGAAAATGTTCATCCTCAATGATGAAAATTTTGAATTTGCTAAACAATGCCTCTACTAACATCAAGTTGGCAAAGATATTAAACATAATAGTTCTTGACATTGCTGAGCACGCTGCAAACTTACTACTGTGATACTCTGCTGGTGGTAATGTAAGAGGATAAACCCTTCAACGGAGAAATGGACAAGATATGTCAAGAACTTTGTAAATGTTCATAATCACTCATTCAGGAACTTCTATAGAAATCTTTGTGAAGAAGTAATTGGAAAGGTCCACAAATATTTGTGTTCACTATAACTTACTTAAGATAAAAAAACTAGTGTCCAACAATAGGTGATTCATAAAATATGACACTTGCATGCAATGGAATAGTACGCAGCTAAGGTAGCACCTTTTAATTATGATATGATGAATGGAAAACCGAGGCTACAAAAACAGCAAGCTGTCAATTTGGTTAGCAGCATGTATGGAGGTGCACATTTGACACGTGTTCCACAGCATGTAAACAGTGGTTTTTTAAGGGTGGTGGGCTCTTTTCCTCCTTTTTGTTTCATTCACTCCACAAACACTGGCCCACTATGATGTGTCACATTCTACCTTGTGTTACGAGTTTTCTCCAACCAATACGCATTACTTTGTAACCAGAAAAAGAGATACATTTTGTAAAAGTCCTTCATCCATAACTGCTTCTTCCAGATACTAAAAATGTTATAAAAGACACAGGAAAAAAAAAAAAAAAAAAAAAAAAAAAAAAAAAAAAAAAAAAAAAAAACTAGGAATAACTGTTATTTTCTATTGAAAGAATAAAATTGCTTAAAAAAAGAATCAGGGGAAATATCCAGATCACTCCACGTCCTACACCTCTAGAAACACTACAGAAAACATACTCACCTGTCCCAGCGTGGTTACCGCTGATCCTGCAAGAATGAAGTTTGGTAGCAACTTAAGGACCCCCTTCCCAACGAGGTCCTCTAGCGGACCATTTAAGCAGCCTGACATCTAGTGAAGCCTTTAAAATCCGTGAATCCCATTGGACCCCTATGGCAATGACAGGGTGGCGGTGATTCTGATTTTGTGGGTGAAGATGCTTCACTGGGGGAGGTTATGCCTTACTTACGACCCGACCGGGTTAGAGAACGACAGGCAGTGGTGGGTGGGAAGGTGCTGGGGGGCGAGGTGAGGGGCCAGGTTGGGGTCGGGGCCCGGCGCGGTGGGCACCTTACCGCGGCTTGCTGGAAGGCGCCCTTGGTGTAGGTGCCGCCTCCGCGGTAGGTGATGGCCGGGATCTCGCGGCTGAGCAGCGCGCACTTGTGCTGGTGCGCGCGGCGGGAGGAGATGTAATCCACGCGCGGCACCACGTTGTTCTTGGACGAGAAGGTCACGATGGCCACGCGCGTGGCCGTGGGCACCACGGGGAAGTCCGACAGCAGCTTGCGGACGAACTTGAGTTCGCTGAGGAAGTTGGCTTGGCCCACGCTGGACGACTCGTCCACCAGGAAGACGAGCTCCAGGCGCTCGCTGAGCTCCCGCAGCCGCCGCACGCGTCGCCGGAACGCCTGGCCCAGCCGCTCCACTTTGCTCTCCGCCGCGTCCTCGCCCGGCGTGGGCAGCGCGGGCAGCCGCCCCGGGGCCCCCGGCGCGGCCTCGGGGAAGAGGCGGAAGCTGAAGTTGGGCGACGGGGACATCTGCTGAAAGGTCGCCCAGCCCGAAACGAGCGTCAGACCCCAGCAACAAAAGGCCAGGCGCGGCCACATTGCGCTGGAGACCGAGCGGCCGCCCCCGAGCGCAGGCGGCGGCCCGGGCGGGGAGAGGCGCCGGGCGGCGGGGCTCGGGATCGCGGAGGGGCGTGCGCCCAGCGGAACGCGGGGCAGCGGCCGCGAGCCTCAGCGCCCTTTCATCTGACACCGGGGACACAGTCCAGACTCCTCCGGCAGCTCGGGGGCTCCGGGAGAGAGTCGCGCGCGCTACCCTCTGGCTCTCCTCTTTTTTTCCTCCCTTTCTCCTCCTCTCTCTCCCTGAAGCCTATAAAATGCTTGAAGGAAAGGGGGCAGTCAAGAAAAATCTCCCGCTTCCCTCCTTCTCTCCCTCCTCTCTCCGTCTCTCCCTCTCGCCTCTCTTCTCTCCTTCCTCTATCTCTGCCTCTATCTCTCTCCTCCCCCTCTCGTTCTCCTGCCGGGATCCAGCCAAAGACGCGGAGATTCCATGACACCAGAACCCCGCGTCTGTCAGGCTGTCAACATCCCCGCAGCAAGCGCACCAGCGCCGAAGCGTGATTGATCCCATATGTCTGGCAGGAGCTGCAGAGGAATTCACTGGAGATGGATCCAGATACCGAGAGTGCCACAGTAATTGGAAACACTTTGGAGAAGAAAACACACACGAGGACTGGCCCCGGAGCTGAAAGCATCCTTTGAAAACTGCTTGCTCACCTTTTGTGTTCCTTTTTCTCCCCACGGTGCCCTAAAGTCTCCCTGGAATGACGTTTGACTTTCCTGAAGGAGATTCCTATCAGTGGGGTGTGTGCGCGTGCACTCTTGAGGTCCCCCCCCCGAGGTCACACTATAGGGGGTGCTGTCAACCCCTGTGCACAGTACAGGTCCTTCCTCATGCATTTATTTATCTGTTCATTGTCTCATTCATTTACCCCATATTTTCTGAGTGCCCATTATGTGGCCAGCGTCTATGCTAGGCACTGAAAATATAAAAAGGAACAAAAATTGACGTGGATTCTGTCCTCCAGGAACTCAGAGGATGACAAGGTGACCGTGAACCAGACTCACATTCAAAATACATGTATAATCACAACCGTGGTAAGAGCTCTAAAGAGGAGTTTAGCTGGACAGACTTGACCTTGGAGAATCAGAGAACTCTCTGAAGACGTGCTGTGCATGCTGAAATCTCAAATATTTCTTCCATCCCACTTGTGTATGCTCGGTCTATTTATTTTTCTTTTTTCTTTCTCTCTCTCTCTCTCTTTTTTTGGTTGTTTGTTTAGATTTCTTCCATAGGGCATATGTGCATGCTGGAGAGATAGGAAGGGTGAAGGTGAGAAATCACCCCCTGGGGTGATGGTCATGGTGCAATCCCTTTTCCCTTCTTATCTTGAGATTTTTAGGCATGGACACACATGCATCCAGAGTGATTCTCAAGTTGCTGGGTCTGAGTTTCCAACTGCCAAGCCAGCCCTACGGGATCTAGCACCTTAAACACCACACCACCTACTGGTCCCAGCTTAGACTATTTAAACAGGTGATCTCCACCTGGCTTTGTGCTGTACCGCGACTACATCCACTTTGAAACACAAGTTACTATCTGGAGTTGTTTTTCCAAAGCAAGACTCCAGAGGGGCTGGTGCAAAAGGTGTAGAAGGAGCACATTTTACGTGAGACATGAGGTCCTCGGTTAAGAGATTCCACTTAGGAGTCAGGAGCCTTGGCTCAGTTTCTGCATCTATTTCATGATGGGATTCAGTGATCTTATCATTTCTTTTGTCTCTAATATCAAATTATTTAATTCCATCTGTATTTTATCAAATACTTTTAACGGGCGTTATCACAGTGCATTGATTGAAATGTTACATTTCTAGCACCAGTCTTCCCGGGATGAAATTTCGGCTGTCCCACTTACGAGTTCCATGACCTTGACATTAGTTTGCTCACCTTGAAAATAATGTTGATAGCACATTAAGGGCTATTGCAAGGGTTAAATAATTAAATAACAGTGATAATGATATTTATAGCATAGTAAGGGCTATCAAATGATTAAATCAGTAAAATCATCAAAATATTGATTGCATATTAAGGGCTATTTAATCGTTAGATGATTAAATATTATTGGAATAATATTGAGAGCATATTAGGGATGATTGCAAGGACTAAATCATTTAAAAAGTGTCATTCATAGGGGAGTGCTTAGAACATAGCATTTACTTACTAAATGCTGGTTGCTTTTACTGCCATCTTTAATCATGAATGTTCTCCAAATCTTTATTCATGTATTAAGTCGTCAGGAAAGTCAGTATTTTTCTATGTTTTTCTATACAAAAAAGTATCACAACTTTCCCAGTGACCCAATAACAATGTATATTAGCCATGTATTAATACTGTGTTCCAGGACGTTAGATATTGAGGACTTAAAGGTGAGTAAGATTGTTTCAGGGGTCCAGAAGTTCAAAGGATATCAGCAGACAGCATAGATTTGCAAATAAAAAGCAGGATGGTCAGAATGAAGACAAAACTAGGAAGAGAAAGATCTATTAGGTTGTCCAGAAAGTCATCACCTATTTTTTCTATGTTTTTCTATGCAAAAATGTGTCATGACTTTCCCAATGACCCAATAATTCTTCCTGGGGAAGGAATAAGACCTCATTTGGACTGGCACTTGAGAAAGTTTTTGTACTTTTCCCCAAATTTCATCTACTTTGTGTTATTTAAAACACTTCATTAAGAGCGAACATTTCAGAACCTTTACGTGCAAGGCACCATGGCAACTGCTCTGTGTACTACTTCATGTGTTCTCTACAAAACCCAAGAAGGTAGACCATTGCCTTAGGACTCTGGTTGCGAGCAATCGTCACCCAACTTCTTATTTAAACACAAAGGGATTTCTTGGCTCACATAATTAAACTAGGAAAAAGGCAGAGGGTGGAGCTGGTCTCGAAAAGGCTTGGAAAAGGAAAATGGGAACTACTTAAGTCTTCAACTTTTCTCTCACTTGTGCTTCTCTTTGCATGCTACGTTTAATCTCTATCTTCAGATTTAGGACCTGAGAAAGAAAGACTTCCCCACAAGCTGAAGTTGAAAAAAAAAATGATATAAATATATATCTCAACCACCACCACCTTATAGGACTCCACTAAAGCAGACATGAGCTAAATGCCCATCCCTTAACCTAGCATTGTTGAGGGGGTTGGCCATCATAATTGTCCAACCTTGGGCTAAATGGTCACTGTGGCAGAGCCTCCTAGTCACCTCCACCTCCACCTTCCACACATCTAGTCTCCCCTTCTTGAATAGCAATAGAGCCCCCAAGTTTTAGCTGGGCACAAAAGTGTTCTGAATAAAGGATAGATTTCCCAGCCACCTTTGCAACTGGCTGTGTCCATGTAACTGGGCTGTGGGATGTTACATATATATAAGTGCTGCTTTTGTGTGGCAGCTTCCCGAAAACTGCTTTAAAAGATAGCTGCTATCTTTCCTCTGTCGTCTCTTTCTCTTATCCCTTATTCTTTCTTTCTAGAACATGAAAATGGTGTCATAATTCTGGCAGCTATCTCAGATCACGAGAGTGATGGTCACATTCTAGGGACAGGTGCCAAATAAGCAAGAAAGAGCCTGATTCTTGCAGACTTCATGGATTACAACTGCCATACTCACCCCAGACTTACTCTGTGCTTCCCCCTTTTTCCAAAGTTTGACTTTTTATTCTTCTATGAAATGGGAGTGGAAGGGCAGGTGTGAAGAGAATCCCAAACAGGGTCCTGATGCTACAATTCACTCCCAGTCTTAAGCCAGATCAGGTCAAGGGCAACCACGAGCCGGTGTATTCAAGGTCTCCAGGCTTAGCTGGGGACCTTCCCCTGTGTGATTGCCTCACAGAGAATCAGGTTTCTGTGCTGAGCCACTGTCCAGCTCCCTAACTGCCTTGAGTTTTTCTGTTACACTAGGTTGAACTTAATCCTAACTAATATGCACACATCTTCATCAATAAAAGTTGCCTTCTTAATAGATGCTTTCCTCATGCTATGGTAGGGAAAAGAAAACGCAGTGACTTTACACACTGGATCCTACAGTTGCCTTCCCTCCCCTCAGGGGGCAGACATTATTTCTACTCCATTGCATTGGCCAAAACAAGTCACATAGTCATGTCTAGCTCCAAAGGAAGTAGGGAGGAAAATCTTACCATAACTTCAGAGAGCAGATTTTGTCTCTAGACTATTTGGTAAACAGCACAAAGAATGACCATCTTGAGAAACAACAGTGAGAAGTCAGTTGAGTTTAAAAGGCAAAGTAGGTATTAAACTCTAGGGTGGACTCTATTTTAGTCCACCCTAAAATATAGGAGGTTCCTATAGGAAAGAGGTATAAATCAGTTTCTAAGAGGACTTTCTGATCTTTAGTTTGGGTAGAAAGTTTAAGAGATGCAAACTTGCTCTATTTATGTATAACCTTGATTATGGAGCAATGTTTTAGTCTAGCAAGAGTTTACAATAGCGCAGCTGTGAGGATTAGATTAAATTTTTCTTGACTACATTTTTCATCCCAGGCCTCTTGGAATCACTCTCTTTCTTGGCACAGAAAAACATTCAATCATATTAAAATACGAAGGGTCTTCAATAAGTCCATAGAGGGACCAGCAGATTTCATAATGGTTACGTCGCTGGACTCTCACACAGTTGACCATGGTTTGCGTCCCAGACATGGCAGCTTAAAACTCACACTGAGTGCACGTGAATGTGTGCCCAAAATCCTGAGAGGAGAATGGAGGAGAAGGGATTGTTGTGTGGCCATCCCCCTGGGGGGTGAGTTCTCACTTTCTGTCTCTTTGTCTTTCTGTCTCTGATGAGCGCATGAGCCCTATAGCAAAACTATCTCTCAAAAAAAAAAAAAAAAAAAAGTCCATAGAAATAGCATATTATGAAAAAACTACTCATGAATTTTAATTTTCTGGCACAAAAATAAACTCATATTTGAATTCCATTTCCACAAACTTTTTGAAGTCTCCTCATATGGATACATAAAAAATTCTGTGCTCTTTTATATGGTGTGTGTGTGTGTGTGTGTGTGTGTGTGTGTATTCTTTCATGTAGAATATAGTATTTTGGAATTTAGAACAAAAAAGTCTACAAGAAAATGTATCTTCCAAATTGTTTTATTTAACTTTATTTATTACTATTATTATCAGTTTTACTTTGACCAGAGAGAGAAAGTAAGAAAGCAAGCTACCAGGTCTGACACTCGAACCACAGTCAACTACATGGGAATCTAGAATCTTTAACCTCCAAGCCATATGCCAGCCCCAGAGACATTTCTTGATAACAGTGATCTCTGTGTTTTTATCTATGCTTTTCTGTATTTATCAAATTGTCTCTAATTAACATGTACTACTTTTATAACTGGAATAAAATACCATTCATTATTTCTTTAAAATCAAAACCCCAAAAAACTTATCAAAATATTTTTAGAAACTAAGTTTTTGTATAATCACATATGTACCTCTTCATGAGCACATTAAATAACATTGTCTACCAACTGTTTTAGGGAATGTCCTATTTTCAATGTGATGAAAATATTGGATTGTTAGAAAAGTCCTGACATGTTTTTCTATGCAAAAATGCATCATGACTTTTCCAACAATCCAATAACATTATTTTGAGATACCTGCCCTAGACAGGAACATCTCAAGCTCCCCAAATAATTCTGACCATGTCCCAGGGGGTGAAAGCATAAGCCAACATACTCAGGCACTGTTGTGCCTCCACTAGGCTAAACGGCCATGCCTATGCTCACTGTCCTCACGGTAAGAGGGGGGAATGTCAGAGTCAGAGAAGTCTTCCATGCATGTGAGTAAGATTGCTGCTCCAATTCTTGCTACTGCGCCCCTCCACCCTGTAGTCTATTATACTCTCTAGTCTAAAGCAATGATCCTCAATTTTAGAGAGAGGCTGTCATTTTACAACCCCCTGCCCTAGAGACATGGGACAAGGTCTGGAGACACTCAAATGGGCGGTGCTACTGGCAACTATTGGATCATCGGAAAAGTCATGACATTTTTCTATGCAAATTTTTTGAAAAAATTTTTTGGAAAAAAATTTGCATAGAAAAATGTCATGACTTTTCCGATGACCCAGTAGTTAGATGCCAGGGGCATAGCTAGTCATACTACCATGCACTGTGCAGCGCCCACAACAAAGAATTTCCCAGTCTAATATGTCAATAGTGCTGAGGTTGAAAACCTTGGTTTATAGCACAGTAATAAGTATAGGAAAATTCATATACCCTAAACCAAGATTGGTACTTTCTGGTATCAAAATGACAGCTTTAAGGGGCCAGCAGCTGGTGTATTGGTTAAAGTGCTGAACTACCACATGGCTGACCATGGTTTGAGTCCCAGACCCAACAGCTTGAAACTCAGGCTGGGTGCAAGTGTGTGCATGCCCAGTATCCCAAGAGGGGAATGGAGGAGAAGGGGTTGTGGTGTGGCCATCCCCCCTGGGGGGTGATTTCTCACTTTCTCTCTAGTGAGCATGTGCACCCTATAACAAAACAAAACAAAAAGTTCTCTTAAGAAAAAAAGATGACAATATAGAGGTGAATTGAGAAAAAAATTACCCTGTCTTTATCTCATGAAACAAAGTCTGTTGAAAAAAAAATATATATATGTTGTTAGGTAGAGGATGAGAGATGTATTACGTTCTCACTACCTGTAATCTAATTTAGGGTCCCACCATTTGATCAACCAGAAATAGAAGCTCAGTCTCATCTATGCTTTCAGACCTATGCTTGAATGGAGGGTACCACTTCCACCCTTCCATCCTCTGCAACTACCTTTCTATGTTAAAGCACATATTGTGAAAAGATAAGGTGCATGCATGTATGGGGAAAGATGGGAGGAGATTCAGGAAGAGAGCAGAGTGGCCCTGGCAAAGATCCTTCTAAGATATCAAAAAACAAGTCCAGTAATGGGAAGAGAGATGGGAAAGAATTCTGGTTTTCATACAGGCTGGAAATTATGTTGTGCTCTGTTTTTTTAAATCTGTAACTCAGTGAACCACAAAGGCAGACAGTGATGTGACAGGAGAAAGATGCCACCTTGTGACTACATGCTGTAATATCTTTCTGTTGTGAACTGAATGAAGACATTCTTCCACATACAGAGCTTTGGAAAGTATACCATTCCATACGTTTCTTTAAGTAGAATCATCTGAAGATGGCATTCATGGTGCAAAAGCCCTGGTAGTGAAGCAATGAAAAAAATGTTAAAGCAGTAAGTGTAAATTAATGTAGTGATTCTGATTATAACACTACATCTAGGTAACACATTTTAAAGTACACATCATTTCTGTACTTTCATGAATTTAACTGTCTTCAGAGGATATAATAATAGCCCTGTTGTTATATAATAGCTATCTCATTTTTATAGGTGAAGAAATATAACTATCTGAGTGGCTATCAGTCTGGAAACATAAATGATTTATTGATATTACATTCCATTTTTTTTTCTTTGCTATAAGGTGTGTGCTCTTGGGAGAAAGACAAAGAAAGAAAAAAATGGGTAATCACCATCACCCTGCAGGGAGGATGGCCATGCCATAAGCCCTTCTCTTGCACGCTGCTTTCAGGATTTGGGAAACACATGCACCTGTGCCAGACATGTTTCCCAGGCATCCTGTTCTGGTACTCACACCATCTAGTCAGCCATGTGAAATCCAGCTACCTCACCCACCCCAGCAGTGGCTGGACTGATAATTACATTTCAGTATGTGGCATGTTTCAATGTGTTGTACTTTGCTTACAACGAAGGTGACACATAGACTTTCCTTTGTGTCACTGCCTGCATATCTATGATGCACTGCCTCAGATCACCTGACCTTTCTCACTTCTTTTTTTTTTCTTTTTTTGAGAGTTTTTTTAAAATTTATTTTTATTTTTATTTTTTTGCTATAGGGTGCGTGCACTCACCAGAAAGACAGAGAGAGACAGAGAGACAGAAAGCGAGAAATCACCCCCTTGGGCGGATGGACACACCGCAATCCCTTCTCCTCCATTCTCCTCTCAGGATCTTGGGCACACACGCACATGCACCTGGCTTGAGTTTAAGCCACTGGGTCTGGGATTCGAATCACAATTGACTACATGGGAGTTCAGCGACATAGCCATTACTCCAATAGCTGGTCCTATGACCTCTCATTTCCACTGAATAAAACTGAGCCTTTCACAAAACCTAAATGAAATAACCAAGGAACTTCAGGTCTTCCCAGTAAGCAGTCCACACAATAACGTCAACCAATTCAATTTGGGAAATTGTCATCCAAAAATCCCCTCACCTTCATGGCTTAATGAGGTAGCATGCCAAATCTACTATTGGCTCATTCAGTAAGCTTTTAATTTTGTAGTTTTCAGTTATAGAAATTTCACTTGATTCTTTTTTATATCTTCTATTTCTTGGATTAAGCTATTTTTCCATTTGTTTCTACTGTATTTATGATTGCTCTTTGGAGCATCCTATAATAGTTGCTTTAAAATCTTTGTGATGTAATTTTTTGTGATATCTGTTGTCTGTGTTGCCTTTTGTCATGCAAGTTATGCTTTTTAATTTTTAAAAAAAAATTAGAAAGACTTTTGCTATAGGGCACATGCGCTCACTGGAGAGACAGAGAAAGATGGAGAGACAGAAAGCAAGAAATCACCCGCCTAGGTGGGATGGCCATGCCACAACCCCTTCTCCTCCATCCTCCTCCTGAGTTTGGGCATGCACACACACACACACACACACACACACACACACACCTGGTGTGAGTTTCAAGCCTCCAGATCTGGGAATCAAACCACGTCAGCCATGCGTGAGTCCAATGGCGTAACTACTACATCATCTGCTGGTCCCGAGTTGTGCATTTTTTTTTCATACAGTGCATAATTTTGAATTGGATACTAAATATTTTGAATATTATGAGATCTTGGTCCTGCTTAAATCCTATAGAAACTTTTTATTATTTTTTTTTAATTGGAGGTTAATTTGGACAGGCTCAGGTCTCAAAATCCAATCAAGCTTTTACATCTTCTGCTTTTATGGATCTAATAGGTAATATGCAGCAAAAAAAAAACCCAAAACCCTAAAAAATAAAAAAAATAGATTTTGAGAAAAATAATCAATTTTGATTATAAAATATAAATTCTCCTATAAGGAGATCAGCAGGTGGCATGGTGGTTAAGGTGCTGGACACTCCCACGTGGCCAACCATGGTTCGAGTCCAGGACCTGGTGGCTTTCTCTCTCTCTCTCTCTCTCTCTGGTCAGATTAAAAAATAAGTAAGTAAGTAAGTAAATAAATAAATAAAATATGATGAAAATTGTACAAGTAGGGACTCATCTGTCTTATCTTAGTTCACCCTGTCCTCGAAGGTCAAGATTGTGCCCTGGTGGTCCTATCATCTTCCCTTCTCATCCAATCCTGTGGTTTTATCTCAAAAAAGGAGGAGTCAGAAAAAACAATCTGTATTCCCATATCATGCCATCCAAAATTTTCATCTTATGTGGAGATGGAGCAGTTTTTGACTTATCAGCTAATATGGTTTTATTTCTCAGTGGACAAGTAGAGGTATTTTAGAGGAAAAAAACAGGTATCTCTTTATAATCTACTTTTATTTTTTTGAGAGTTTTTTGCTATAGGGCGCATGTGCTTGCTGGAAAGACAGAGAGAGTCAGAGAGACAGAAAACGAGAAAACACCCCCCAGGGGGATGGCCACACCACAATCCCTTCTCCTCCATTCTCCTCTTGGGATCATGGGCACACACACCCATGCGCCTGGCGTGAGTTTAAGCCACCGGGTTCGGAACTCGAACCAAGGTTGACTATATGGGAGTCCAGCGACACAGCCATTACACTAACTGCTGATTCCTCTTTGTAATCTACTTTTATAAATCTCTTACAAGATAAGATTTCATGTACTGTTCTCCTCTATTCATGTATGCATAAAATATATATATACCACATATTCATACCATTTCTCATTTGAAATAATGCAAGGAAAGTTTGTCAGTCAGGAAGAATTTGAAATGATGTGTAGCATCTTTAAAACGCCACAGTTTAACAAATCACCCTAAGCCATTTAAATCGTGCAATTTTTACCATTTTTAATTGCAGTGCTCAATGAGAAACTTATGTACCAAAATAAATACAAAAACAGACAAGAAATCTTTTTTTTTTTTTTTTTTTTTTTTTTTTTTTTTTTTTTTGAGAGGTTTTTGCTATAGGGCGCGTGCGCTCGCCAGACAGACAGACAGACAGAGACATGGAGACAGAAAGCGAGAAATCACCCCCCAGGGGGGATGGTCACGCCACAATCTCTTCTCCTCCATTCTCCTCTTGGGATCTTGGGCATGTACACACACGGGCCCGGCGTGAGTTTTAAGCCACCGGGTCCAGGACACAAACCGCAGTCGACTATGCGGGAGTCCAGCGACATAGCCATTACACTAACTGCTGGTTCCCTTTTTCTATTTTTTTTTTTTTTTTTTTTTTGAATTCAATCATTCTCAGCCAGAAGGGAGGCCTTTCAGGTACATAGAAATGTCTGGGTCCAATTTTCAGCAGAAGTCACCTGGGCTATCTTGCCCAACACTACTGTGAAGACATTACTATTCATAGTATTATTCAGTCTAAGGTTTCTCATAGGTCTCACATGTTTCAGTTTTTCACAGTGAACTGCATTCTTATGAAGGGACATAAGAGGAAGCCTCCAGGTAACTGGCTCTTGTTTCTCAAGAGCTGGTACCATGTGAGGGCTCTAACACTCTCCCTTTAGGATGTGCAACAGTCAAATGCAACTTTTCTTCTTTATACTAGACTACATGGTGGTGGAATCAGCTGTTACCTTAGTTCATTTTTGCATTGCTAGCAGAAATACTAAAGACCGGGTGACTTATACAAAAAGTAGAGATCTATTCACAAAACTCATACTTCAGGTGTCTTTTCTGACAAAATGGCAGAAAGCAGAAGACTCAGCAGAGAAGAGCATGGTCAATATTGATGAGTTTCTCTGTATCTTATTCTGGTCCCATTCCCTCTGCTTGTAAACCCAGCAGAACTCAGTCATAGGGGCCTGCCTTAATGACTTTACCACACCTAAAGGCCCACCCTAGGACACCATGAACTAATTAAGTTTCACTTAACACCTCACAAAATGATCAAAACCAAAAACATGAGTTTCTGGGGGACACCCAAACCATAGTAGCTGCTTATGAAATTCTGTATCTATCTGAAAAATTATTAGTATATTTCATCTTGTGAAATGTGTGTTTCTCCCAAGGCTAGGCTACTTTAACAAGCAATGGAAAGACCCTCAGGAAGGAATGAGAAATAAATTGTGCCACACCTAACCCTAGTCAGAACGGTGACGATTAAAAAACACAAAATAGTAAGTGCTGGCAGGGCTGTGGTGAAAGGGGAACTTCCCTACACTGCTGGTGTAGGGAATGTAAATTGGTCCAGTCCCTGTGAAGAACAATATGGATATTCCTCAAAAACCTACAAATAGAACTATCATGTGATCCAGCAATCATACTCCTGAGTATCTACCCAAATGACAGGAGAACACTAAATCAGAAAAATGCTTACACGTCTATGTTTATTACTCATGATTGCTAAGACGTGAACCAGCCCAAATATCTATGAACAGATGAATAGATTGAAAAAGTGTGACACATATACTCTATGGAATACTACTCAGTGATAAAAAGCAAGACCTTAGCTTTTGATAGAAAGTGAATGAATATGGAAGATTTACTGCTGAATAAAGCAAGCCAGGCTATGAAAGAGAGGCATTATATGTCTCCACTTAATATATACCAATTGTCCGCACTCTATAGCAGAAACTGAAAGAGTAGATGATATAGAAGCATAGAAAATGGTTATGGATACTGGATACAGTGTTGGGAGAGGGTGGAAGAAGGGTAAGAGTATGAGGAAGGACATTAAGAAGAAAAATAGAGAGGCAAGACATTTACGGGACACAGAAATGGATTATTATCTGTTGATAATAATGTGTTTAGTATCCTCAACTGGACTGGTATGAAGTGTATTTGCATTGGAAAAATTCACTTACAAGCTCAGTGATGTATTGTGATTGAATGTATAGAAGAAATTAAAATAAAATTTAAAAAACAAAAAATAAATTGTGCCATATTGATTAAAAAAATCACATTCATCACTCCCTCCTTTACCCTACCCCACACTTTCAGAGTAAGTGGGTTTTCCTGGATAAATACAGACACAATTCCCCTGTATCTCATTTGCCTTCTCATATTCTGATGTTCTTCCTTACACCTTGACCTGAGAATCTGAGGAGCTGTGTTCTTTTGGGGGAAAAAAACAAATAGAAGCTGAAGAGCCTCCCTAATATAGATCACATTATTGCCTATTTTACTCTCTATTTTATAAACTGAAAGAGTTAGTTGGAGTGGAGATAAGAGAGGGTAAGGGTGAAGCCAGTTCAGAAATTGAACCGTGAATTACTCTTTTAACTTTATCAGTCTGTGTGTTAAAGAATCAGGGTTTGGAAACCAGCAGTTAGCATAATGGCTATGTCGCTGGACTCCCACGTAGTAGACCGCGGTTCGTGTCCCGGACCCGGTGGCTTAAAACTCACGCCGGGTGCGTGTGCGTGCGTGCCCAAGATCCCGAGAGGAGAATGGAGGAGAAGGGATTGTGGCGTGACCATCCCCCCTGGGGGGTGATTTCTCGCTTTCTGTCTCTATGTCTCTCTCTGTCTGTCTGGCGAGCACACGCGCCCTATAGCAATAAACCTCTCCCACCCCCCCCCCAAAAAAAAAAGAATCAGGGTTTGAAGCAGAGGTTCATGACCCTTCCACAGAGTCTTCTGGCTCTTTCTCCAGATCCAGAGCAAACAGAAGTATCACCATACAGGTCCACACTAGAAACACAAATGCAGAAAAATCTCAGAAATGCAGGTGATCACCACTGCACTCTTTGCAACCCTGTACCTAGACAGAGACTTAATTTCATCCAAAAATTCAGAAAGGAAAAACAGAATAAACTAAACCCAAGGAAGTGAAAAAAAAATCTCAATTTTTTCAGCTTTGGCAAGATACCAACAAATCTGTGCCAATAGCTCAGAATCCACCACCTGTTGAACTTTACTTGTGATACCAGGTTTCTTTAGCTCAGGGACAAAATCCATCCTCAACGCTGTCTCCTATCCCAGATACTGGCATTTAAGACATTTAATCTCCTAAGATGGAAACTAGCAGTGGCACTTCCAGTCTTTAGGTAATTTTTAATGTCCTCTTTTTTACTGTAAACTAGTCTTAAAAATTTTAAACCCAGTTCTTTAATTTTCTTTTTAGATCCTTGTTTCCTGAGATCACAAAATTCAATAGTGTGTGGGCTTTCTTTCATATAAAAGGCAAATAAGAAAATTTCATGGTCTTGTATTTCTCATAATCTCTTCATCTTCTCCTGATCTTTCCCACATACTTTCTCAACACATCTGGATCCTGGGATTTTCTTAGCTATTAGTACTTTCCAAGCCTATGTCCTCAGGGGGAAAGGGAAAAGCAGTATAATTCCTTTCACTTGTTAATGTGCTTTCATGAGAAACTAAAAATGACTCCCCAAAAAAATGACAAGGGAAAGAGGGCTGTCCCCAACACTAGAAGGAAGTTCAGGTAAGTCATCCACTCATGTGGACCATATCTTTACCCTCCAGCCCTGTGAACAAAGGTTCTCAACCCTGGCTACACTTTAGATTCACCTGGTGCACCCTCAAAAAGTACCAACACTTGGGGCCAGTAGGTTGTGTGGTAGTTAAGGTCCTGGACTCTCACTTGGCTGACTAGTTTGAATCCTGGATCTGGCAACTTGAAAACCACAGCAGGTGCATGTGCGTGCATCCCCAAAATCTTCAGAGGTGAATAGAAGAGAAGGAACTGTGGCATGGCCATCCCCTTGGAAAGGTGATTTCTCAGTTTCCCTCTGTCTTTCTCTGACTCTCTATAGCAAATACATGTGTCCTATGGAAAAACCTAAATATAAAAAACAAAAACAAAAAACCAACACCCACACACCATTCTGGATCAATTTAGTAAGAATCTCTGGAGTGTTGTGTTCTTTTGTTGGTTTTTAAACAGGTTATACTAATATGTAGTCATAGGTGAGAACCATTGCTCTAGAATGTCAGATCCAAGTTGCCCCCTAGGGAATCTGTTTTCTCCTGAGCTATGTGAGAAACTCTTCTTGAAGTGGAAGGAGATGAGCATCCTTGAGTGTCCCCTACATCTCTCTAATCCTCCATTAGAGGTAAAGGAGTGGTGAATGCCTGAATACCATAGTATGCGTATATGAAAACACACACACCCTCCATATAGATTACATACATGTGTGTGAAATACATATAAAACTAGGAAATGTCAAAAGATAGAAGGAGCAACAGGGAGGCCTAGGGTAGAAGGCAGGAGCTGCTACCCCAAGTGGCTAATGCTGTTCTGTTCCTCACCATGCAGGAGCAATAGGGAGGCCTAGGCTGCTTTGTCTGAGCTCATCAGCAAGGACCATTACCCAGCCTGCTGTGGAAGTGAAGGGGCTGCTCTGGCCTTCAAGGACCACCACTCAGCTCTCTGCAATCCCAGAGATAGAAGGAGCAATAGGGAGGCCTAGGCTGCCTACTCTGAGCCCCACCCCCAGCCTGCTCACTGTGGGGGGAGGAGGGGCTGCTCCAGCCTTCAAGGACCACCATGTAGTTCCTGCAATCCCCAAGACAGGAGGAGCAACAGGGAGGCCTAGGGTAGAAAGCAGAGCTGCTACTGCATGTGGGCTGATGCCATTCTGCCTCTCACCCATCCAGGAATAAAGAGAGACCAAGGCCTGAGTTCATTAGCAGGACCCTCCCAACCAGCTGTGGGGCTTGCGTGCCGAACAAAGTGGACTACTACCTTACATTCTACCAGTCCAGCTCAATCTCCAGCTACACAGGAAGCACAAAAATTCAGGGTATACAGAAACCAATTACCTGAAGACAGGAGACTTTGGAGGAATTCTTTCCCACAACCTGCCTAGCAAGAAAAGGAGAGAAAACTCACCTCTGAAAACCTGAATCCAAAACTCCTACTGTGAATTCCATACTCTCACCCACAGTGGAGAAGGGAAACTGGCACAGAGTTAACACATATCATAGGGAAGTGTGTGAGCACACAGCTACAGAAAATACTCCAAAGCTGTAGGAAGAAGTAAATATATCACCCATTGACTAAAAATCAAAGCAGAGGGCCAGCAGGTGGTGGGTGATTAAGTCACTAGATTCCTACATGGCCGACCAAGGTTCAAGTTCCAGACATGGCACTTTACTTTCTCACTTTCCCTCTCTTGCTCTCTTATTCTGTCCCACTCTGGCCAAAATAAAATATAAATAAATAAGTAAAGTTAAGTAAAATTAATCTTTAAAGAAAAATCAAAGCAGAGCCCTAAGAAATAGGAGAAAATTAGGAAATACCTCTCCCCCCAACAAGGAATATAATAACTCCTCACTAACTATAGATAAAACACAAGAAGTTACAGAAATGTCAGAAAAAGAATTCAGAATATTCATTATAACAGAAGTCAACGAGATGCAAGAGAAAACACAACCAATTCCAGGATACAAGAAAATCTTTCTACGACATGAAGGAGGAACTCCATAAGGAGATAAACACACAAAAAAGGATCAAACCATTTCTGGAGATAAAAAAATATATATAATGCAGGAAATCAAAACTTCCCTCAAAAAGTATCAACCGAAGATTAGACAGTACAGAAGAATCTGTGACCTTGAAGATAAAACCTCTGATTTAGTCCAAGGAACCAAAAAGAAGAGAATAACTAGTAAAAATCAGGACAACATACAGGAAATCCTAGACACTATTAAACAGCTCAATGTTTGCATAATAGATATTCCAGAGGAAGAAGAGTCAGGTAAAGCCTAGAAAAATCTCTTTTGGACATATTAGCTGAAAACTTGCCAAACTTAGAGAATAACATGGAATCCAAATCCAAGAAATACAAAGGACACCAAATAGCTATAACATAAGAGATCCTTTCCAAGGCAGTTTATAGCCAAATTGGTAAAAATTAAAGACAAAGACAATATTCTTTTTCAATTTTTTTCAGATAGGTTTTTGCTATAGGGCGCATGTGCTCACCAGAAAGACAGACATGAAAGACAGAAAGTGAGAAATTACCCCCGGGGGGATGGCCACACCGCAATCACTTCTCCTCCATCCTCCTCTCAGGATCTTGGGCACACACGCACACGCACCCAGTGTGAGTTTAAGACACTGGGTCTGGAACTTGAACTGCGGTTGGCTACGTGGGAATCCAGCAACATAGTCATTACGCCAACTGCTGGTCCCAAAGACAATATACTAAAAATGGCAAGAGAGAAACATGAAGTTACTTACAAAGGTTACCTCATTAGACTAACATTGGACCTCTCAACTGAGACAATGCAGTCAAAGAAAGATTGCGAAGACATATTTAAAACTCTTAAAGAAAAATAATTTCAGCTGAGAGTATTATATCCAGCATGATTATCCTTCAAATGAGAAGGAAATAAAATTACTTCCAGATAAACCAAAGCTAAAAGAATTCACCAAAACTAAAATGGCTCTTCAGGAAGTACTTTAGGGCATATTACACCAGGAAAACTAAGGGAGATAAACAGAAGTAAGAGAACACAAAACAACTAGAAAAAAAGGGTAAGTCTACACATATCAATAATAATCCTGAATGTTGGTATAGCCAACAAAGTGGTTAAAAATGCAGATTCAACTATTTTACACACATGCAGGTAAAAGTACAAACTCGCCAATTATTTGATAGTTGTCTCCACAGGTTTCGATTTAGATATTTATTATAACCATTACTCACTGCATAAAACTATTGGGTCATCATAAAAGTTATGATGTCTTTTTCTATGTTTTTCTGTGCAAAAACGCATCATGAAAATTTGCTAATATGATTTACCACAGTAATAGGTTAAATGAGAAATTTAATTTGAACATTTTGATATGTAAACATGACATATATTTAATAAAAAAATATATATGCTTGCTTTAAAATTTAGATTAGGGTGGGACCAGCAGGTGGTGTGGTGGTTAAGGTGCTGGACACTCCCACATGGTCGACCACAGTTCCAGTCCTGGACCTGGCAGCTTGCTTTCTCACTTTCCTTTTTTCTCTGTGTATGTGTCTCTCTCTCTGGTCGAATTTCAAAAATAGACAAATAAATAAATAAAAATTAAATAATTATAAAAAATGTTTATTAAAAAAACCACTTTAAAGAAATTTAGATTAGGGTTTTGTGTGTCCTATTGATTACATTGGTCAATAGGTCCATGCAGTTCTTAGGTCCATGCTTGGCCCAGAGAAATATGAATTAATATCTATTAAACAAATGGGCAGATTGCAGTCCCTCTCAATTTTCTTTCTTTTTTTGTGTGTTTTTGTTTTGTTTTGTTTGAAGCTCCTTTTAATTTTCATCCTCTCCTCTCACTTTCTCCTAATCCAAAATCTAAACACACAACAATGAATTAACAATCAACTATCCAGTATTGAGATGAAATTGAGAAGTTTGTGTGTAAATGTGTACATAAGATTAAGAGAAATAGAGAGATTAATTTTGTCCTTTATCTTTGTAAAAAAGAATTCCTACGTTGCATGAAATGAGACAGAAATTTATCAGGAGATATAAAAGCTATTAATGCAGGCAGAATAAGCAGACTAGTTTTCATGAAAGACGGTTCACTCCATTTTTGTTTTGTTTTAATTTGCTAGAAGGTGCATGTACTTTCCAGGGAGAGGGAGAAACACCCTTCATGGGAGATAACCACACCACAATTCCTTCACAATTTCTCTCTCCTTTCTGGATTTTGGGCATGCACACACAAGCACCTGGCATGTTTTTCTAGCTGTCAGTCCAGGACTGGAACCACACAGTGGTCCAAATGGAATCTGGTTGCTTTAACCACCACACTATAAGCTGACCCAGAAGACTCACTTTCTATATGGCTTACCTATTAGAGAGAGCTGTCATATAGTAATGAATAAAGGAGAATTCCACAATTTTAGAGTGTGGAGTGAGGAAGGATATTTATAGGGAAATGTACGAGCTCAAGATCAGCAAGAAAAGACCCAGAACCTTGACCCTCTCATCATCTCAAAGATGTGTTGAACATGTAGTGTAAGTTCTTGTGGAGAGACCTTGACTCGCTGTTTTCTCTCTCCTCACTGGGTAACAGGAAATCAAAGTAGTCACTGAAGAAGCAAATGGACTCTTTGGACCCCAGATGCTCCTTTTCAGTTTTCTAGGAGTTAGGCAGGGAAGTCAACTGCCAAGTACTTGGAGACTTTGGAGTTCATGGAAGTTAGAGACCATCGTACCAAGGGGAGAAAGATAGCTAGGCTGCCTTTGGGGGCACCTCCTCCTACTAAAAAAGGGAAAGAACCCCTGTGCCCACATAGTTGATCATCCAGACAACCTAGAATGAAAGCTGGGATAACATTTGGATGATTTTGCTCACTGCACCATAGTGATTAGAAGGATATGTTTATCCTTCTAATAGTCAATATTTCCTCACAAGCCTATCAAGCCTAACAATTCATTCCCACAAATTAATAAGCTAATTCTTTGTTTGAAATTAATTTTTAATTTTATGTATCAGTGAAATCTAGTAGAATCGATTTGAAAGTCCTTATACATGAGAAGTTATAGAAAAAATAGAAATAAAGTTTAATGCTATGGTGCATAAATAAGTAAATAGTTACTACATAGAGGACAGTGCGTCTCTAATGCAAATATAAGGAGATAGATCAATGAAAGAGAATAGAAATTCAAGAAAGAAACACCAGAATAGTTAAGAATTTACTACATGTCAAAGATGTCATTTCACATCAGTAAAAAAGAAATATTATTTAATAAATATGTTAGGTGATTAATTATGGATAAATGCAAAATTAGATTTCTGATAGATTTAATAGATGAATATTAAAAAATTAAATCATAAATAAACCAGATTGTATAGATGAATATTTATGTGATCTTAGGATGGAGAAGAATGTTTTAAGCATGCACATTAAGAAGAAACCACGAAGAACAGTATTAATTTATTTGACCACATAGAAACTAACACTTTCTTCCAACATAAAATGCCATAAACAAAACTGAAATGAAAATGACAAATTAGAAAATGTCAGGAAAAAAATTTTATTATCCTTATATATAAAGTACTCCTAAGTCCCATATTAGCAAGACAATTGAAAACATGTCCAAAGGATAATAGAAAAGTAATTTACAAAAGAATAAATTCAGATGGATTCAAAGCATATAAAACCACCCAACCACATTTATAATTACAGAAATATGCATCATAACGAAAACAAGAAACTTTTTGGAGTATTTTATGTTGGCAAAAAATTAACGAATAAGTCTTCAGCCTCAGAACTTGCTAGTGTTGGGTTGGCAAATATAAAACATGTGTGTTTCCATGCTTCCATCCTTCATGAAGGTGAAGCAACACTAATTTATCTTAGTATTTCTCAGTACTATACCCATATGTGGTCTGTAGTCCTTTTCAAATAAGAGTATTAGGTCACCACTAGTAATTAATCAATGCAGGTACTCCAGATGGGATCTGATTGCAATTCCTGGGCTAAAGTTTGATGGAAGCAGAGCTGTTTTACATGGTTAGCTATTGGCAGCCCAATTCAATAATATGATTTAAAAAAAATCTATGCTAATGGCCATATCCTTTAGATAGGAATCTTTCCTAAGGAAATCATCAGAGATGAGTACCTATATTTATGTATAAGGCTGGAATGTATTTTACTAATCACAATAGTGATGTTTTTCAAATTCTGGTCTTTAAAAATAATGGCCTCTGATTATCTGTAATGTAAAGTTTGTAATGACTTAAAAAATTATTCTGTGGGTTGACAGGGATTAGCTGAGTGGTTCACATTTGGGATTTCTCCTGTGATTGCAATGAGATAGAAGTTGTGTCTGGAGTTACCTGGAGGCTCAACTGAGCCAGACGTCCAGAGGGCTTCTTCACTCACATGAATGAAATCACATGCATCACCATGTGGGTCTCCCTTGAAGAGAATAGTCTGGACTTTAATATAGTGGCCGATGGTTCTAAGGCACAAGAAGTAGAAACTACTCTCTCTGTTAGGAGTGATGGCTGGAACTGGCATGACATCACTTCTGCCATATTCTAATGGCCAACACAGGTACGAGGCCAGTCTAAATGCAAAGAAAGAAAAACAGACTCCACCTCTTGATGAGAGGATAGGAATGTCACACTGCAGAAAAGCATGCAGAATTGAAAGTATTACCATGGACCACTTTAGAAAACATATTCTGCCACTCAAAATTAAAAGCAATATTAGAATCTCCTCCCTGCTCTTCAACTCCACACTCAAGAATTCTATTTCTTCAAAGAGCTTGAATATACTCAATGAATTTTTTTTTCTAAATCTAAAGTCTAGAACATAGGAACTTCTCTTTTATTTGACAACTTGATAAATGACCAGTTTGCAGAAGCTTAATTTATGTCTTACAGAATGTGATTTGATCCTAGACTTACAATGTTTGCAAACTTGAAACTTAAAATGCAGTAACACACTCCACTAACTTCTGTTCATCCTGTTAATTTGTGCCTTGTTTTCCTCCAGCCAGATGTTTCTTATACTTCATTTGCCTAACAATATTCAGACTAGAAAACCATTCTAGCATTAAAATGATGCACCAAACATACCCACATTTATTTTCCATACCCTTGGCTCTTTCTAGATCTGCCTTGCAGTTTTCAACATTCTTAATTTGTATTTAACACAGATGGAATCTATGTTTGCCAGGAAAAAGAGAAAAGAAATCAACTGACAATATTTTCTATTCTTCCATGATATAAGGAAAAGGTCTGAAGACATAATAGCTTTTAAAAGTCATGCATACCAGACGTTTGGTTTAAGACAGTGTTATAGGCAACTTCTAAAATGGCTCCGAATTATGCCTCCTCCTCCTGATTTATGCCCTTGTGTCATTCCTTCTCCTGAATGTAGATGCACCTTAGTGACTCACTCAACAAATAAAAGATGCCAAGTGTTGGGCTATGACTTTCAAGATTAGGTTAAAAAGAGATTTTTTCTGAGGCCTGCAGGTGGCATGGTGGTAAGGGGGCTGGACTCCCACTTGGCTGACCATGGTTTGAGTGCCAGACCTGGCAGTTTGCTTTCTCTCTCTCTTTCTCTCTCTCTCATGAGTCCATGTGTCCTATAGTGAATCTAATAATAATAAATAAAATTAAATAAATATATTTTAGAATTATTTAACCTTATTTATTTACTTATTTTAATTTGACCAGAGAAGGACAGAGCAAGAGAAAGAGATAGAGAGTGAGAGAGAGAGAGAGAAAGTGAGAAAGCAAGCCACCAGGTCTGGGACTCAAACCGTAGTCAGCCATGTAGAGGTCCAGTGCCCTTAACCACCATGCCACGTGCCAGCCCTAAAAACAGATTGTTTTCTATTTTTCTCAGTCTCTTTCATACTCTTCCTCTGTTTCTCTGAATAGAGCCAGTTGCCATGTTGTGGAACGCCCTATGGGGAGGCCCACATGGCAAGGAACTGATGTCTCTGGCCAATAGCCAACAAGAACCTGTAGCATGTCAGCAGCCAGGTAATGAGCATGGACGTGGAGGTGGAAATTCTCAATCCTGTCATCAGCCATACATGTAAGCTTGGAAGCAGAGTCCCTCAGCATCAAGCCTTAAAATGACTGCAGCCCCAGTCAACACTGGATCTATATCTCTGTGAGACACTCTAAGCCAAGAAACCATTAAGTGACACCTGAAGTCATGAGCCACACAAAGTGTCAGACACTAAATGCTTGATGTATGAACCACTGTTTTGGAGTAATTTGCCATGGCAGCAGCAGTGTGGGCACCTAAGGTTCTGAGAGATTGCCCATCTCTCTGGCTATAAGAACAACCAAAAAAAGGATACCTGTAGTCTAGAGTACCGAGGGAATCACCATTACTTTTTCTCTTTCTCTCTTTTCTTTTGCCATTTTATCTTGAAGGCAGTGGCAGTTTTATAGACTATACATAGAGTCAGGTGTTAGAACTCTGGGACATAGCCTGGTTTTATAGTTGAGAACTAGAAAAAGGAAGTAGTGTGTGTGTTTGTGTTTGTGTGTGTGTGCGCGCGCATGCACGTTTGCACATGTGTGTATGTGTGCATACATACATGTATGTATGTATCTGTGAGTACTGAGGAAAGGGACTTTCTAATTCTGTGTGTGAACTTACAGAAGTCCTCACCCACAAAATGGAACAGATACAAATAGCTTTGAAAAATAAGCTACATTATAAACCAACACCTATGTCCTGGAATAACCCAACGAGATACACGTGTGGAGCAGTTTACACAAAATTGAAAAGGCTTTGAAAATGAGAAATTCTACCCACAGAAGGAGAGATAAGACTTGTGGTCTCAGCCTCGTGGGTTAATCATCTGCTAAGACAAAACAAAATGGAGCAAAAAATATTGAGATCTCCAGAGGATTTAAACAAAGTTAAGAATCTCATAACAGAATAGTCATAATTTCCAGGCTGTAAACCAAAATTATTTCAAACAGAAAAAAATCTGATCAGTTCCAAGTGAGAAGGCTATGTACAGATGCAAACTTTGAGGTGGTCTAGATATTTGAGTTATCAGCCAAAGTTGTTAAAATAGCTATTATAAACTTGTTCCAAGAGGTAAAAGTAAAGGCTGTTAAATAAACTGAAAGAAAGTTTTGAGCAGAAAAACTATAAAAGTAAACCAAATACAAATTTAAAAATGATAAAAAATACATAATTTGAAATTTTAAAAATTACTGAAAGGGCTCAATGGCAGAAGGGAGATAATGGAAGAACTTGAATATAGATAAATATAATTTATCAAATCTGAAGAATAAAGCATCTGAAGATTTTAAAAAGAGGAATTACCAACCCTCAGCTCTATATCCAGTGAAAATACCCTTCATAAATGATAGCAAAATAAAGACAACTTAAGCTGATAGCAAGTGAGAAGAATTAGTAGCTAGCAGATATGCTCTAGAAGAAATGTTAAAGGAAGCTCTTAGGATGGCAAAAAAAAAAAAATACTGAAAGAACTTCTAAAAAAAGGAAGCACAATATAATGGTAAATATAAAGGCAAATACAATAGCTTATTTTTTTCCTTTTATGTTCTTTAAGTACAATTATCAAAAGCAAAAGCAAAAAATTATAACATGGGTGGGGTTTTCAATGTGAGTAAATGAATATAAATTATAAATATAACATGAAAAATAGGGAATAAAGGTACTTAAGTGTTTGCAAGCCTTCTACATTTCTACATGGTCCAATTTAAAAAAAAAGACTGTTGTATTAGATTTTTAAAAAGATAGAACTAATTGCTTATGGCATTTTCACTAAGAGCAAGTGTAGAAATACTCAATATATTGACTATAGGAAACCAACTTTAAATATACATATACAGATTGTTAAAAGTAAAAGGAAGAAAAAAGATATATCATAAAAATGCCAACAAAAGAATATTGGAGTAACTATATCAATATAATTCAGAATAGACTTCAGAATAGGAGTATTATCAGGGATAATGAGGGAAATAAAATTCTAGTAAAGAAGTGAATTCTCCTAAAAGACATAATAATCCTTAATGACTTAACAATCAATGTGTATGTTTACAGGTTTCAAACTACAAGAAGCAAAAACTGAGTGAACTGAGAGAAGAAATAGACAAATCAACAAATATAGTTGGAAGTACCTACACTCAGTAATCAGTAATAAAACTGGATAAAAACTCAGCAAGACTATAAAAGACTAAAACAACACTAATTAACATTTATAAAACACCCCATACAATAATAGCAGGATAATACTCCATCGTTTCAAACAGCTGTAGCATGTTCATCAACATAGACCACATCCCGGGTAATAAAACAAGCCCTAATCAGTTTATGAAAATTGAAATCATGCCAAATACATTTTCTGATCATAGTGAAATTAAACTACAAATCAATGGCAGAAATTCATCCTGAAAAAACTTTCCAAATATTTGGAAATTAATGAATTCATGGACCAAAGGAAAAAAATCCAAAGGCCAATTAGACAATAGTTCAAACTGAATGAAAATGAAAATTACAACATATGATAATTTATGGAATACAGCTAAACATAGCTAATGTAGTCCTTGGAGAGAAATTTATAGCACTCAGTGTTCATATTAAAAATAGAAGGTCTTGGGAACCGGCAGTTAGCGTAATGGCTATGTCGCTGGACTCCCACGTGGTCGACCACGGTTCGCGTCTCGGACCCGGTGGCTTACAACTCACGCCGGGCGTGTGTGCGTGCGTGCCCAAGATCCCGAGAGGAGAATGGAGGAAAAGGGATTGCGGCGTGACCATCCCCCCTGGGGGGTGATTTCTCGCTTTCTGTCTCTATGTCTCTCTCTGTCTGTCTGGCGAGCGCACGCGTCCTATAGCAAAAAACCTCTCCAAAAAAAAAAAAAAAAAAAGAAAAATAGAAGGTCTCAACTGATTACCTAACCTCTTTCCTCAAGAAACTAGTAGAAATAACAAATTAAATCCAAAACAAGCAGAAGGAAGAAAATAATGTATGTAAGAGCAGAAATAAGACCCAGTCAGTGATGCAGGGTAACACGATGCTCTGTGATGCTGGCCCCACATGTGAGAGTTCTGGGTTTATGTCTCAGGGTCTCCCTGTACACACCAGGTGTCTGTACATGTGCCTGTGACCTTGCTGGCTGAGGCTGGGGGTGGAGAGTGGCATGAGGGCTCTGGTGGAGGTACCTGTCTTTGTTTTGTTCTCCGTCTTATAGAAGAAATGGATAAAGAGAAAAATAAATAAAATGAAAAACTGACAAGCAATAGAGAAAATTAATGATTCCAAAGGATGGTTCTCTGATGAAAACTCTAGCCAGACAGATCATTAGAGTGGAGTAGAAGATGCAAATTACCAATACCAGGTCTGAAAGTCATCACTACAAACCCCACAGGCATTAAAAGGACAAGAAGAACACTAAGAACAAATTTAAACACAGACTTGACTATTTAAATGAAATGGACCAATTATTTGAAAACTACAAACTACCCAAAGTCAGACAAACCAGACGCTGGTGACTAGAGGCTACTATCTCAGGAGACTCTCCAGACTTTATTCATCGCCTACTCCCACTAAAGCTTAGTGCAGAATCATGACTGTTGACTCTGTAGTCTAGCCCTTATTCCCATAAATGTCTAATACTATCCCTCTTCTTTTCTCAGACAATACTCTTTGAGAATCGATATAACCTTCAGGAACCTTGGACGTTTTAGGATTCTGCAGACACATTTAGAATAGTATCTGACTAAATTCTTTTTCTAGAAATCCCCTTCTCATTGCCCTCTACCCAAACGTTCAGCAGCAATGTGTGTACTTTGTACTATGTATGCCAGGTTCAGGAAGATTCAAAGCATTTTCCTGCTACCCTCTACAGGGCCAAGACCTCGGTCAACAGCCTTTCTGTATCCAACATTATAAGACACATTTGAGTCTTTGGACCCTCTCCCCCTAAGTCTCATTTCTGCCACCACCCCCCAAGGTCTCCTATGATTTTTTGTCTCTTTTTCAGAACTTTTCTTTTTTTCTTAAAGAGAGATATTTGCTTTGGGGTGCATTAGCTTGCCAGAGAGGCAGAGAGAGACAGGAAGTGAGAAATTACCTGCTGGGGGATGGCCATGCTGCAATCCCTTCTCCATTCTCCTCTTGGGATCACGCATGCACACATGCCCAGTATGAGTTTTAAATCACAGGGTCAGGACTTGAACCACAGTCAACTATGTGGGAGCCCAGCAATGTAACCATTATGCCATCTGCTGGTCCCTCTGACTCAGAACTTAATGACTCTGGAAAATCTTTCTGTGGCATGACCATAGACACAGCACAGCGTTCTCTTCCAATAGGTCTTGCAAAACTATTCCAAATCAACCAATTTCTAGCATTGTGTGACTTGTCTCATGAGTTTTCATTTCCAAAGGACCAATAAGATCTCCTCAAAGGAACCAAATTTCTTTTCCAAATAATTGTGGCAAGTTTAGGACATTGAAAGGACATCTGCTATAGCTTTTCTTTCTAATCCAAAGAACTCAATATGTTTTATACAGTTCTGGTACATGGATTAACATCTAAGGTCCCTCCTCCCTCATCAGCTTTCCAGTTGGTTTGTGTTGTTTCTAAGGTAGAAAATACATGCATAATAAAAGTATGGTTTTTATCTTTGTCTGAAAGTGCTTAAGTAGTTTTTATCATTTTTTTATATTAGAGTGATATCCTCAAACTAATACTTGCTAGTAAGGGAAAAAAATATATACCGTACTCTTAGGCCGCATCATGCTAGAAGCTTAGCAGGCATAAGAAAAGAACATTCTTGGCAGTAGTTTGAGAGCACAAGAGCAATGAAGTGTGTGATGGATTCACTGGTTAAGCCCAAAAGTTACAATGTTTGAGCCTCCCAAGAGCCACCCCCCACATTTAATATGGATTTCTTCAAACCACCGTAGCTGGGCCTCATTCCTCTCCCACACTCCCTAAGAATTCTGACTCCCATCCAAAGTCTTCCCTATGATTTAAGACCAGAATGACATGGTCTTTGTGGTGTGTCCCAAACTGGACTCCTCCTCTTAGTTACATATTGACTGCAAGTTCCTCACTGAAGTGATCCTCAACTTTCCAGCCACATCTGAAGGCCGCCATCAACGCCTCTCTTAGATTAGACCTTTACCATGTTTTCTTCCTTCACACCCATAATCAGTGGGATAGGCTGAACTTGTTTCTCCAAAGATAGGTGGCTCCTCCTCCCTTTTTCCCTACCTTTCTGCAATGAGCAGGTACTGCCTACTACTCCCTTCACATAATTACCTCCTCCTTTATGTTCTACTCCTTCTCAAATTATTTTCCTTTTTGTTCTCGTGTTCTCTTCTAAATCCCAGGACTATTAAACTGAGGTCTTGATTTTTTTATTTGAAAATTTCCCTGCATTTGTAGTACTAATGTCACCAGAGGCTTTACAGTATATAGATTAAGTGAATAATAATAATAAAAAGGTGATGTGAATAAAGAATGAAAGAACTCTCCTGTAACTACTAAAGCACAAAAGCCTGTCAATGGTTAATTCTGATAAATGTATGGCTGTTCAGTAATTTATAGTCATCCTGAAAACTGTAACCAGTTGGAGTAGCCAATAAAATAAATTTGCATAGTCTTTCTCTTTTACATGGATTTTTAAGCTTGAGTGTACATTAGAAATCACCTGGGGCCGGCAGGTGGCATGGTGGTTAAGGGCTCTGGATCCCCGCATGGCAGACCAAGGTTAGTGTCCCGGATCTGACGGCGCTTACTTTGGGGGACCAGCAGGTAGCATGCTGGTTGAGGTGCTGGACACTCCCACATGGTCAACCACGGTTCAAGTCCCGGACCTAGCAGCTTGCTTTCTCACTTTCTCTCTCTCTCTCTCTCTCTCTCTCTCTCTCTCTCTGGTCAAATTAAAATAAAATGAATGAATAAATAAAATTAAATAAATAATTTTAAAAAATAATAATAATAAAAAGAAAAAGAAATCACCTGGGGGGTTTATACTACACTGACACACCTGGGTCCCACCTAGACTCTTATTTCATTTGCATCCAATGGCAACTTGGGCATCAAGATGTTTTAAAGTTCCTTAGGTGACTCTTTTGTACCACAAAGTGACTCTACTGTGCAGAAAATTTTTAGCACAGTGAGAATAACCAGGATAGTTTGACAAGGCACAGAATTCTAGAGTTGCTGGTCCAATAGATTTGGGTAGGAACAGAAACATTTTGTTTCTAGCAAATGCCCAGTCAATGCTGGGGCTGTTTTTCTGGAGACGATACTTTGAGTTGCTTTAGAGCATTTTCATGAGCATGCAAAGCACCTGGGGATTCAGTTAAACTGTTAAATGCCAGTTCTGGTTTAGGCGGTATGGAGTTGGACCTAAGATTCTGCATTTTGAGCAAACTCCTAAGCAGGGTTAATGCTACTGATCCGTAGGCCATAATTTATACAGCAAAAGATTAGAATACAGAAGTCAGCTAGATAGAGTAGGGAATATATTAAATAAATAAAATCTTGTGAAAGTATTGAGAAATACATGTAGTACCAAGACACTGGCTTGAAGGACATTTTCAACTTTCATTTCAATACTACATGGATACATAATAAATATTCCATGATCTTTGAAAAATTACCAGAAATTTTGGATAATCTTCTGTAACGAGAAACTTAAAACTACATCTTTTTAGGGTGAAAGTATACAGTGTTCAAGAATGCTTCACCCTCCCCAAAACAGTAATGATCACATATTTTTAACAGCTTTTATGGAAACAGAATTTACTTACTTAATCCTTGTCCCTTTAAAGTATACAGTTCAGGGACAGGTGGTGGTCTTGTGGTTAAAGCTTTTGATCCCACAAGGCTAACTGCTCCAAGACCAGCGGGCTTGAAAATCACACAGGTTGCATGTGCGTGTGTGTCAAAGTCCTGAGACAATGGATGAGAAAGGATTAGAGCATGGCCATCCCTTCTGGGGATGATTTCTCATTTTCACCTCCCTCCCACCCGCTCATGCTCCCATGCGAAAACTAAACATCAAGTGCACAATTCAATGCCCTTTAGTATATTTTTAACATTCCAGAAGAAACCTCATTAGCAGACACTTCTCATTTCCCTGTTCTTGGCGTCCTCGGCCATCACTCACTTACATCCTATCCCTATAGCTCGCCTATTTGAGGTACTTCATATACATGGCATCGTACATGATGCAGTCTTCTGTGGCTGTGTTCTTTCATTTAGCATAGTGCTTGCTCTTCCATGAAATGATCCCGTCAGCATTACACAGATTTTTTTTTTTTCTGGTGATACTTCATTGTAATTTTGAATGCACAAACTTTTCTGTTTTTAAACAACGTTTTTTTGCAAAATAGAAGAGGATCCATGTAAAAAGTTTTCTTTTTTTTTTTTTTTACTTTGGACCAAGTACTCTGATAAAAAATGTACCTGGTTTAGCTCATTAATCCAAACAACATAAGTAGTAAGTAGGTTTTACTAATGAAAAAGTGGAGACTCAGACTAACTCACAGTCGTCCCACAGACTATTGTGTGGCAAGTACAGTTTTGTTACTTAAAGTGAAGAATGTATAGAATACAAATCATATTGTTTACAATAAATGATTACTAAAAATTTCTTCCAGATTCTAGCAACAGTCTATCCATATGGATTTTCAGTGTTTGGTCTTTTGGGTTGTTATTATGGCAGGGCTCTCATTGATTTTTTTTTTCCTTTGGAGAGTTTATTTTTATTTATTTATTTATTTTTTTTTTTGCTATAGGGTGCATGCGTTCGCCAGTAAGACAGAGAGAGACAGAGAAATAGAAAGTGAGAAATCACCCCCGGGAGCATAACTATATTGCAATCCCTTCTCCTCCATTCTCCTCTCAAGATCCTGGACATGCACGCATATGCGCCCAGCATGAGTTTAAGCTGTGGGGTCTGGGACTTGAACTGCGGTCGATCATATGGGAGTCCAGCGACATAGCCATTATGCCAACTGCTGGTCCCAATATTTTAACAGGAACTCTGGACAGGATAAAGTAGGGACAGCTGACCAGAGAGCACTATAATCCTTCTATGTACCACTGGGACTAGAATTTTCCTGGTGTAGGTACAACATTACCATTTAGCTTCTTCATTATTGTTGACTTTCCCCAAACCTGCGACCTGGATTATAAACCGAGGCTTACTTTTTGGTCTATACCTCCATACTTAGTTAACTTTTCCATTCAGCCTGATTTTATGAAAAGTATAACATTAACTAGTAAACTATCACTTTAAAAATTTCACTGAAAGAACATGGTTTTAGTACAGACTATTTTGTTAAAGAATTATTTAACTTTATTTATTTATTTTAATTTGACCAGAGTGGGACAGAGTGAGAAAGAGAAAGAGAGGAAAAAGTGAGAAAGCAAGCTGCCAGGTCTGGGACTTGGACCACGGTCGGCCATGTGGGAGTCCAGCACCCTTAACCACCATGCACCTGCTAGCCCCAAGTACAGACTATTTTTTACTGATAGTAAACGCTATCAAACCCAAACTTATTTGGCAAATGTTTATCATTAATGCTAACAGGTATTGAGAACTATTGGCATTTGTAACCAATCATCTGCTTTTTCTCTTTGGTCTTCCTCTAGGCTTCTGCTTTCTCCCTTTATCAATTAAAGTTTCTCTTTATGGGATTTCTGGGTTTTGTCTCACATATTTTCATACTTCAGTCATTTTCCTTGGGTGACCTCATCCAGTCTCAAATATGCCTACAAAGCGAATCTCCATTTCCAGCCCAGGCCTCCCTCCAAACTCTTGATTTGTTTTATTACTTTCAACATGGATCCATCGGGACCAGCAGTTAGCATAATGGCTATGTCGCTGGACTCCCACGTAGTCGACTGTGGTTTGAGCCCGGACCCGGCGGCTTAAACTCACACCAGGCGCGTGTGCGTGCGTGCCCAAGATCCCGAGAGGAGAATGGAGGAGAAGGGATTGTGGCGTGGCCGTCCCCCCGGGGGGTGATTTCTCGCTTTCTGTCTCTCTGGCGATCGCACACGCCCTATAGCAAAAAAACCTCTCCAAAAAAAAGAAAAACAAACAAACAAACAAACAAAAACAACATGGATCCATCAACTAGTTTTCCATGGGCATCTTAAACTCAGCATGTCCACAATGAAAGTATCATTCCTGACAATCCTTATATGTCCCGTCCCCTTCATTTCTTTCCTGTCACTTGCCCCTGAAAAATTAGCTTCTGATGTTTCTTGGTACCCCATAATAATCATCTGCATTAATTATCTCATGTGAAATCAAGAGTCACCTGCATTCATTGATCCATATGGTATTTTCACTCATTAATTACCATTCTGCATATGTAAGCAGGAAGAATAAAATCCCCTTAAGCCAGCAGGGGTTTTGCAATTATTTTAGACCTTTTCAAATGTATTTTTTTTTACGTGATTAAAATGTTGAACATACTTTGAATACATTTAAGTATAAAATGCAAAACACTACAACTTGATAAGGTTTTTACTTTTGGCTTTCAAAATGTTCATATTTTTACCTAAGCCATCTGACTCTTGAAGATGTGGTGTATTTTTGACAGTTATGTTTTAAAATTACTAAAGAAATGCTATTTGCTAAATCTGTTTTTCCTTTCTGTTATATTTTTGGAATATAACAGAGAAGAGATATTACCGCTGTCAAGACATTACAACTAACTTACCATTAACAAGTTTGAGAAGACATATGTAAATAGTTTTAAATGAGCATCGTAAATATCAAATGAGCAAACTAAAATATTAACAGTAGATGATTCAACTTTTTTTTTTTGGAGTTACTGGCTTTTGCTTTGATGTGATTTTCTTCCATCTTTAAAACATCCTTTAGTACCATCTGTTCCTATAATACTTTGGCATGCTTAAAAAATTTCATTTCCAGACTGCAGTTTTGAAATACTTCCATGGACGTTTCTTTAAGAAAATAAATGGGAAGAATTTCCATTCCTTCCAGCTTGTTTCTTAATAAATAGCAGACAAATTACTCAGGAAACAGAGAGGGGCAGAAATGTCCTGTTATAATCAGACGTGTCCTTTCTGACGTTCCCTCTGCCACTACGGCTATGTTATGCCTGAAGAAAGTGTTTTATGTGCTGCGTGCATGATCTCTGTAATAATTTTCCTTTAAAATATGAAAATCTAGTTTATAAACTGAATTATAAAATGTGATGAATTTTTATGCAGTATCACTACATGATAAGTAAACATTTAGTAAGTAGATAATTAAAACAAATTATCCAAGGGAAGTTGGTAGGCTGAAGAAAATAACATCAGTAAAAGAATCCAATAAAAAATGCATTCTCCCTATATAAAACTGAACTTGACTTTTCCAATTTTTGACAGCAGGATAGATTAATTGGCTCACTTTTTCAATGTGTACAACTCCACGTCATTGATATTGATTCAGAAACATACGTGGCAATAAGATAGTGATACTGAAATTATGATAGGAAAAATAGCAATAGGCCAATGATCTCCTAATGGAAGTCCACACATGAGTGTTAAACTATGAGCAAATGTGTTTATTTCTTTAGCACTTATGTCATGCATCTCAAATGCCTGCTAGGTCTAGATTCTATATTTGTTTCTATAACAAATCAATAATTTTCGTCACGTTATTTAACTGCCCGAGGGCACAAGTGCTCCCTAGAGAAAGATATAGAAAAAAAGGGAGAGGGGGGAAAAACACCTCCCAATGTAATATGATCACATCACAATAACTTCTCCTCCATTTCTCCATCCCGTTGGGTTTTGTGCACACATGCACATGTACCTTAGGTGTTTTTCAAGCCTCTAGGGTCAGGATTTGAACCATGGCTGGCCATGAGGGTTCTCGCTTCCTTAACCACCAGTCTATGGAGCCAGCCCCATTTTTAAATAAAATATATCCATCATCTTACAGATGCAAATAGACTTCCTTCCTCTCTCTAATATTTTTTATTCTATTCCATTTTTTTATACATTAGCCACAGTTCACTTTGTAAAGCTGAAATTGTATTACATGATGAAATTCAGATTCCTTAATGTGATTTAAAATGCCCTTGATGGTCTCATTTTTATTTACTCTTGGGCCTCACTCTAGCCATACCGAACTATCGAACTTTCATCTAAAAGTTGGGCCTCTACAATTCACTTTCCTCCACCTAAACTGCTGTCTCCTCTCCTTGCCTGACTCGTTCTCATTCTCATTTAGTGTCTGGCCTCCACATCTCCTTCTCAGCGAAACCTTCCCTAAGGAACAATGTGTGATCAGATGACCTTCTTAGGAACCCCCAACACCCTGTGCTTTCCACTTTGTAATACCTAACGAGTTATTGTCCAGCCTCTCCCACTACACCATATACTCCCTTAGGACAGAGAATATACCAATTAACTCTAGAAACCTTGCTGTGAAACAGGGCCTTGGCACATTTTACTGATTATTGGCTGAATGAGTAAGTATTAGCGTAAACCGTGCATTCTTCCTGTCTATTTTGGTGAGTTTGTTTACAGAAGCAAGTGTGTGAGGTCAACGGTAGTATACTTTAGCCTCACTTCTTGACTATTTGTATTGAAAAGATGTGATGGTAAAAGCAAATACTTAATCACACTCTCCCCTCTCCACACACAAGAGTTTAATTCTAAATTACTATTAAAATATTTCAGACCGAAATAAGTAAAGTCTTAACCTCTCTTTTGGAGAAAATTATGTGAAGTATTCTTACTTTGATACTTTACAATGAATCAAAACACAAGGCAACTACAACATCAGCTTAAATCTTACTTGGTTTTGCTTAGAAAACAAAGCAAGAGGTAAAAATTTCCTACTCTAGAGAAATAAATTAAGCTCATAGAAAAATGAGAATTGTGTTTGTATGGCTAGATTTGGTTTGCAGAGTATAACATAAAAATGGTAGTATACTTCGGAGTTCTGAGTGGCCCCATTCAGGGATTAGGACCACTGAAGACCTTATGCTCAGATTTCACCTTCCTGGCCCCCCAGATCTAGCCAGGAGCCAGGACAAGCCACTCAGCAGCCATCTATATCTGAGTTCTGAGCGGCCCCATTCAGGGATTAGGATCACCAAAGATCTTACGCCCAGACTTCACCCTCCTGCCCCCCCAATCTAGCCAGGAGTCAGGTTAGAATACCCCATTTATTCTCTCTGTCTCTCTCCATCTCTCTATATATATGTTTTTAGTTTTTATTTTAATATTTAAACTTTTTTAGCTCTCTGCTGCTCTTTTGTCTTGTTAATTCTTACCTTTTCCCCTGCCCCCACAGGACAAGCCAATCAGCAACCATCTATATCTGAGTTCTGAGCGGCCCCTTTCACACTGTGCACTAACTAACCACAGGTTTTAATTTTTTCTTAAATTTTTTTTCTTTTTTTTTTCTTGTTTCTGTATTTTTCCCCCCTTTTAATTTTTTTTTTCTTTTTACCTTTCTCACTTTTCTGTTCATCCTACACACTAATTTTTTAGACAGGCCTATGTGCTCGGTAGCCAAATATCTGAATACTTTTAGGGTCAGATTAATTCTCAATTTCCATTGAATCAGCTGTGCAAAGGGAGAAAAGCAGTACTGCTTAGAGACCAGGTCACCTCTTCCTGCATTCCCCTGAACGCTGAGATTTAACTCCAAAGACTGGGAAAAAATGTATAATCCATCCGATGACCAGAAACCACCTCAGAGGCATGAAAAATATGAGGAACCAAGAAAATATCTCTCCCCTACGGGAAAAGAATAATTCTTTATCCTCCACAGACAATATAAGGGAACTCGTGAAAATGTCAGATAAAGAATTTAGAATATTCATAGTAACAAAGTTAACAGAGATGCAAGAGAAGAGAGACAATAATCTCCAGAGAATGCAGGGGGAAAAAGACAACAAGTTCCAGGAGGTGAGGAACTTCTTGCACGATCTGAAAGAGGAAACACACATCATAAAAAAAAAATCAAATGGAATTGCTAGAGATGAAGAATATAATACAGGAAATCAAAACCTCTCTTAAAAATATCAAAAGCAGATCAGATCATGCAGAAGATCAAATCTCAGATGTAGAAGATCGAACTTCTGACCTGGAAAAATTCACCAAAAAGATTAAGAAAAGAACCCAAACAAATGAGAATAACATACGAGTTATACTAGATACCATTAAACACCCAAACATCTGGATCACCGGTATCCCTGGAAGAGAAGAAACTAAGGGCATTGATCATCTAGTCGATGAAATCCTGGAAGAAAACTTTCCAAAGCTAGAGAGGCACTCAAATATCCAGACCCAAGAAATATAAAAGACTCCACATAGGATCAACCCAAGAGGATCTTCCCCAAGGCACATTATAGTCAGATTGACCCAAACCACAGAGACAAGATACTAAATTTTTTTTTTTTGGAGAGGTTTTTTCGCTATAGGGCGCATGCGCTCGCCAGACAGACAGAGAGAGACATAGAGACAGAAAGCGAGAAATCACCCCCCGGGGGGATGGTCACGCCGCAATCCCTTCTCCTCCATTCTCCTCTCGGGATCTTGAGCACGCACGCACAAACGCCTGGCGTGAGTTTTAAGCCACCGGGTCCGGGACGTGAACCGCGGTCGACTACGTGGGAGTCCAGCGACATAGCCATTATACTAACTGCTGGTTCCCCAAGATACTAAATTTGACAAGAGAGAAACATCAAGTTACTTTCAAAGGATATCCCATCAGGTTAACGCTGGACTTCTCATCAGAAGCAATGAAAGCAAGGAAAGAATGGGAAGATATATTCAGTGTTAATGAAAAACAATTTAAGCCAAGAATACAATACCCAGCAAGACTATTTTTCATATGGGAAAAAAAAAAAAGACAAAAACATTCTCAGATAAACAAAACCTGAAAGAATTTACCAGCACCAGACTCACTCTCCAAGATATGCTGAAGGGGGTGCTATATCAGGAAAACTAAAGTTAGACACACAGAAATAAGAGTACAAGAAAAAACTAAGAGAATGGCCAGCCTAATGGTAGGGACAAGTCTGGAGTTGAATGTTAACTTCTAGAGTTTAAATGGAAAGATCAGACCACAGTACCACTGCAAATTCAACAGAGGAGAGATGAATTACATGAGACTGAACTAGTAAAATGGAATTTTTTGACTTTAAACTAAAACATTACTGATTTTTTTCAATGCTTTGATTTCCAGATTTAAGGATTTTTGTCTTCTCTTGAACTGTTGATAGGTTCGTCTACCTACTATTTGAACTGAATCCTAACCTTTTTCCTGGCTTTAAGTTTTAAGCAAATTTCTCTTAACATTTTTTGATTTTGGTCTATTAAAACTAAAACTGCTGGGACCAGCGGATGGCGTGGTGGTTAAGGCGCTGGACACTCCCACATGGCCGACCACGGTTCAAGTCCTGGACCTGGTGGCTTGCTTTCTCACTTCCCCTCCCTCTCTCTCTGTCTGTCTCTGGTCAAATTAAAATAAATGGATGAATAAATAAAAATTAAATAAATAATTAAAGAAAAAACTAAAACTGTTTCTCTTGAAGTTAAAAAATGCATTGAAAATACTTATTAATACCTATTTAATGACTGCAGTAAGCTATATAGCCTCAGCTAGGTGCTAGTTTATAGTATGTTCCCTTTACTCACTGAGGTTTATACCTAAAGTCAGGCATGTGTTCGTAGATATGTATATATTGGCTGTGCTTGATATTGAAAGTGTTTAAATTAATTAAGATCAATAAAATGTGAAACTAAAAAGGCATGGAAAACAACTGTAGATACCAGAGACAGTGTACGAGACAAGTGAGAAATACCAGAGGGCAAGAGGGGGGGGGGGTCGGGGGGGGTGAAGGGGTAGGAGGGGAGGAGAAGCAAAACAAATAAGAAACAAGAAATGGAAAATCATTGTTTGATGATAACATGTATGGTAGTATCCTTGATTGATCCAATATACAATGTATTCTATGGTAGTATCCTTGATTGATCCAATATACAATGTATTCTGGATAGAAAATCTCATTTTGTATACTGTATTGGTACAGTGAATTATAGTAAATAAAACAAATTTAATGATTTTTAGAAATGTTATTATACTTCTAAAAAATTAACCCTAAATAATATCTTCACATATTTATCAATATGGATATGATACTATGGTATGATTGTATAATTTTAAGGTCTATCTATAGATTTCAGAGTCAAATCTATAAACTAAATAAACATACATATATGCATATTTGACTTGGAAGAACTGTATCAAAATGCTAACAAGAATTCTCTATGGTTGAATTTTATTTTCATTTAAAATTTTTTTATGCTTTTCTAAACTTCGAAAATGAACAGACCCAAAAGAAAAACAAATAAACATTTTTATATATGAGAAAGCAGAACAGTTATTAACATTATTCAAGCAAGAGATTAGTAGAGACGGGTCTAAGTTTCTTGCTAGCTTAAAGTTTGATTATAGTAGTTGTCAATTGCACTGTGCCAGAATATACAGATTTTGATTCATATTAGGCACAGCAAGGATTCAAATAGAAATAGCCATCCAATGTTCTTTCTCAACAGATACTTAATGAAAAAATTTACAGAATGATTTCGGTCATATAAAACGTGGACATCTTATCCTTGTAGCCGTATATTCCATGTTAAATGAACGGATCCACCAATTGGTCAGTGAATACTGAAGTTTACACATTAAAATCCTGTCTCTGCTGCCCTCTAGTGGCTTATGGGTTCAACTCCAAAGGATTTCCAAAGAAAACCAAGTCTAGGTTCTCAGATGCTGATTTGAGGGGTGTGTGAAGCTCAGATTTGTGTACTTTTCTTGGTACTTTTCTTGGACAGAGTTTTGTTATTTGTCATTTTAGAGTGATATGTAAAGTCAAGATCCTCAAGATCAAATGGATTATCTACCTCCTCTCACCCACAAAAGATTACTTTGGAGCAGTAGTAATAGATGGTGTCAATAAACACTAACATTTATTCATTCACAGTTAATGAACATTTTTCATTTGTGTCATATAAAACTCCTAGTAAGAAAAGTGGTAAGAATAATTCCAATTCTTATTATAAGCTGCTCTGGCCTCTTGTTGATATACAAAGTTACTAATGGCGTTGAGGTTATCATATGCTATTAGGCATGAGAATTCACTTACACGATACACCCTAGGAGCAGCTTGGCATTCTAAATTACAGTTTTAATGCAATGCTGCAGAAAGAAGTTAATTGACCAGCAAGTATCAGCAAATATTTCTGTAATTTAGTAAACATTAGAATTATATTTTCTGCATTGCCTTGGTCATGAGAGTTATATCTTGAATTCATTCAGTCCCTAATCTGGGCATAAAAGGAAACTTTTTGGTGGCAGGAAAGGAGGTTTGTCACATTGACTACAATGTACTCCCAGGCCTCCTGTAATTCAGAACTCATCCCAGGGTCCTAGACAGTCATCTCTAACTGAGTTCTAGATGAATTCTTAAAATTGTTCACCTTCCTCTGTTATCGTAGTTCTTTTGGTTTTAGCAGAGAGATTCTCTCATTTTCTTTCTAGTCCACCACTATACTTCTAGGCTACAGTAAGATTATTTCCATCATTTTACTCTTCTCTAGTTGATTAAACAATTTCTTCCTTTTCTGTATTATGTCCCATTTATCCTTCATAATAGTAAATACTTGTGTTTTTCTTACTCTACATTCAACTATTGGGATTTAGTGTATTTTAATGATGTTCTCATAAACTCTGAGGGTTATTCTACTTTTTACATCATAGTAATTTTTCAATTTGTTTTTAATTAATAATATATTGAGAATATTGAAAAGAAAAGTTACTTTACTACTAATCCTAAGAGAAAAATAATCTCACAGAGCATTTTTGTAACAGTGAAGTGTGAGGAAAAAAAAGTTAACTAAAAATATGTGTCCAACAAAACATGTATTATATACATTTAGTACCATCTTAAAATGTAATATTATTCAGCAGTTAAAATTTTGGTTTATTTTTATATGCCAAAGGGTGCATGTGCACCCATTAGAGAGAAAGTGAGAGAACCCAGCCCTCTCTGATTCTCCTGAAGCTGGTCCTCCTGCAATCCCTTTACTTCCAGTTCTCCATCCTGTCTGGATCCTGGGCAAATGCACGTGTCTTGTATTTTTTCAAGCCATGAGTGCCGGAACATCAGTGCCAGAAATTGAACCCTGGGCAATCAGTGTCTTAAAACTCATGCCAGGCATGTGTGCATGTGTGCCCAAGATCTCAGGAGGAGAGTAGAGGAGAAGGGATTGTGGCATGGCCATCCATACTGGGGAGTGATTTCTCACCTTCCCTGTCACTGCTCCTCTCTCTTTCTGGGGAGTATATGTGCCTTAAGGCAAAAATCTCTTAAAAAAATAAAGTTCCCCTCCTTGTGATTGCCTGTGATAGAGGTGACTTGTTTATTAGCTCACAGACCCAACACCCAACACATGCCATAGCTGTAGACCATAATAAAGCTTAATGGCCAACACCAGAGTCATGGAAAGAAATTCCTCTCGTGTGGTGTGTGTGTGTGTGTGTGTGTGCTTCAGCCACTCCTGCCTTCACTCTTTCCCACTGGGAAGCCTAAGAAAGAACATCCACAACCTTAGTAAAGGTGTATACCAAGGTCCATTCATTCCTTACCCATCTGCTGAGCTTACTGACATTTCCAGAATTTTCATAGGCTACTGGTTGAAACTCCTAGCCTCTCCAAGGTCTGTGAGTAATACATTTCTCAATGCAGTGCTGAGATTTCTGTTAATATTTTTTTCAGCGTTGGTCTTGAGATTCCTCTCTTGAGCATAAGCATGTCAAGACAATCAGTCCCTAGGAGAACCCCAATGGGGGAAAAGTTTTATTCAGGTGTGTTGGTCAGATGAGATGTAAAGAGGAGGTAAAACCAAAATAAATATAACAGAAGAAATGTTTCCTATGTCAATCTGATAGATGAAAAATGACTTCTCAGTGCAGTTTTAATTTGTGCTTCTCTTATATGCAAAGCTGAACATCTCCTTTGTTAGTTTTTGTTCCATTTATTAGTATATATGTATGCACATAAGTGTGTGAATTGTTGCAAGTATTCTCTCTCAAATTGTTTTCCTTCAACTTACTTGTTTTTTTCTTTTGTCATACAGAAGTTATTCTTTTTTCTTTTTAAAATTGAATTTTATTTATTAATTTTTTAACAGAAAGCACATGTACGCATATGTATGCGAGAGAGAAAGCACCCTTGACAGAGTATTGTCATGCTACAACCCCCTTTCTACAGGCTGCCAGCTCCTCAGGATCTTGAAAGTACGTGCTTGGTATGTTTTCAGGTTAACCCAAGATCTGAACTGCAGTTGCCATATGGCTTCCAGCCTTGCAGGGCACTTAAGTTACTGTTGTGCCATAGCTGCTAAACCTATTGTATTCTGATAAATTAGGTTGAATTAACACCATCTCAATTTTGAGTCCTACTTAGAATATCTTCCTCATAGTATTTGCTACAGTTATTATACATATCATAATTGAGTTTTTTTGATACATGTCTTTTCTTAGCTCTCTTGTAATTTCTTTTGCTATTTAGACAGTTCTAGTAATTATCTTTATCTTTAGATCTTTTTAAAAAATTGACAGATAACATGATATATACTTATCTGTATGACATGTTTTAAAATATTCACACACTTAAGGCAAAAACTTCTGAAAAAATATATATGCATTACCTCACAAAGTTACCATTTAAATATTCTTTTGGAATTTTTCAAAAATATAGTATATTATTATTATTTACTATAGTAACAATACTGAGTGACTTCACGCCTATGTGGAATCTATTCTTATACCTTTTCAAATATCCTAATCACCTGTTTCAATATTTAATCTTTTACTTACTACCCTGTTGAAATTTTCTGGTACTTGTTAACTCTCAATTATTCTCTATATAAAAAATTAATAAACTTATTCTACTTTCCCATTTCTCAGTTTTTAATTGCATTACTTAATATTTTTCAAATATATGACATACAGTATAATTTATAACACATTATTTGATCACCCTTGACCTAATTTTTGTTTTAGTCTTACTTAGATTTACAATTGAATTTATTAAATGCCCACCATTAGTCTTTTTTCCTTCAGTTTCACCAGTCATCTTTTAGTTGGAAAAAAGCTCATTCTCTAGTGTGTTCCTAAAAAGGGATGATTACAACAGAATTGCCTAATCTCTTGCATTTTTAAGGCATTGATATTTTAAAGATAACTTGGCTTTATAAAATTTTGGTTTACATGTCCTTTCCTTGAGTCTTCTGAAAATACTGTTCCATTGATGCCTTGTTTTATATGTTTGGATTTTTATTTTTTTCCCTGAAAAATTTGTAGCTAATCTTGGTCTTGTGACTACCCCCCCCCCCCCCCAGCAGATTTGAGAAATCTTTTTTTCAATTTTAAAGTCTAATAGCTTTACTTGGATATGTCACAGAGTTGAACATTGTATGTCAATAAAACCAGTACCTACCTGATAGGTCCTTTCAATATGTAAACACAGGTTTATTTTATTTCTAGAAAGTTTACTTAAATTTATATGAACTATTAGTTCTGTTCTATTTTTAACTTTTTCTATTAAATCTCCCATTATATATAAAATGCCTCTTCTTTGCCTGAATACCATTTCCCCCATGTTTCTTTGCCCACCCTCTTCTCTTCCCCCTTTTTCTTTATTGCAATTTTTAAATGATCTTGTTTTTTTTTTTCCTCACTTTTATCCAATACCCTTTATTAAATTTTTGTTTATTTAATTTTTATTTCTTGGGTGCCCTGTAATTTATTTTTTAATTTCTTACACACTCCCTTCATCCTCAAATTCAATGAACTTTCATTTTATTTCTTCCTATTTTCAAACTATTAAATTTTGAATGCAAGGAGGTTTCTATTTATTTGTTTTATTTTACCAAATGCTTGTTTGTGAATATTTAACTCACTTCAAAATACTGTGTTATAGTATTTCCTACTGCTTTGCTTCTCTGCTGCTTAGAAAAAATGGTTTCTCAGAAATGCTGTTTTCACTTAAATTTCTGCTTTCCAATGATAGTAATTCTATACAAAAGTTGTTTGTGTCTCTGTTTGTGGGAGTTTATATAATCTCTAATTCAAAAGTGCCTCCCTCTGTCAGTAAAGCAAAGTGTCACATCTTTCCAGCTGGCTTTTATTTTTCTACAGGAATGGAGAGAATGTGTGTCTTTTGATATTTTTACTTTCCTTTGCCTTACTAGGATTTTAAATTTCCCTCTCTTGGTTCTTTTTATCATTCACTGTCAATTTTCCCAGAGGTTTTTCTTCCATCTTTTTAACCTCTATATTCCCCCAAGGATTTATTTTACAACTGCTTCCTCACATCCATGTGCATTTTAAAAATATTTATTTAATTTTATTTGTTATTATTATTTGTTTTTTAATTTGACAAGAGAAAGAGAGAGAAAGGGAAAGTGAGAAAGCAAGCCGCAGGGTTTGGGACTCGAACTGTGGTCAACCATATGGGACATCCAGCACCTTAACTACCATGCCACCTGCTGGCCCCTCCATGTGCATTTTTAAGTCTCTTCTAGGAGGTCAATGGTTTTTTTTCAGTATTTTCCCATGTGAGGTTATTTTCTTTTTCTGTAAGTGAATTTTAGACAATCTTCAGCCACTTCTAGGTGCCCTCTTCTCTCTCTCACATTTAGTTTTTACTGGACTGTTCTTGATCTCCACAAACATTTCCATTGTGAATATGAGAAAGAGTGCAGTGGTATTTTGTTTTTATTTTTCTGATTTTATAGGTAATGTGACGTTTGAACGTTCTCCACTAATAAAAATTGTTCGATTGATGACATTTTATATTATTGTATTTGTTTTACTTGTTATTCTGATTTTTCTCTTCAGAGAATATGCTGAGAGATTTGAATTTTCATCACTGCCATTGTTTTGGCTTCCCTAAATTCCCCTGATTTTATTTTAATATAATATCAGCTCAATTAAAATAACTGAAAATAATGTGTACTTTCTAAAAGAAACAGTCCCAAGGAGGTTTTTTTCAGTAAATTCAGATTATAGCACAGAGACCTGAACTAGCCCTTTGTTTGATTGCATAAAGAAATATTAATGAATGAGGGGGAGAAGGGGCAGAGCTACTCTGATTAAGTTTACTTTTGCCTTTACTGGAAAGGAAATAAATATTCAGTTGAAAGTTCTAGAAAAACATATTTAGGTGATTGGAGTCTTAGATGGGCAATGACATAGGAAGAACACTGAGATAAATCAAACCTCTTAAACACTTCAGGACTGTGAGCAAGAGACTTTGCTACTGAGATACCAGAAGCACTGATGGTGATCTTCAGAAAAATCAAGAAAATGTGAGGGAGCAGCAAGAAGATTGCAAGAAGGCAGATATTCCTGCAACTTCCATGAAGAGAAAATGAATCATATAAGACAATTATAGAAAATTTGATTCTAAGTCTTGATAGGATTTTAGGATAACTATTGAAAAAGTAATTTGGGGCCAGATGGTGGCAGAGCAGTAAAACACAATACTCTACAAAGTAATACTGCATGGAAAGGTTCTTGGATCAAGTCCAGAGACTTCCCTGATGACACCAGGCATATATGTATGCTCATGACCTGGGATTGATGTTTCGAGACCTATCAGAGATGCTGTCTCTCTCTTCCTCTCTCTGTCTCTCTTACTCATGGAAGAAGTAAATAAACTGAAAAAAAATAAGGAATGCGGAGGCCTAGCTGCAGTAGCACAGATATGCAGTATAGAAAGGACCCAGGTATGGTTTGTGTGTGGGTCAGTCTGAACAAGCGTCATGCCTGCCTGCCGCTATGATCCTGGCTAGGTGGAAGGTTGGAAGAATCATGGCATAGTAACAGCCCGTTTGGGGGTCTCTGTCCTAGGAGTGGCTAAGATGAAGCACTAGTTGACCATGGGTTCATTGTGAAGAAGCACTACTATGTTAGACTACTCTCTTTGATAAGATGATAGATTTTGAAATTATTGTAAATACACTGTATCTGGAGTTGAGAAGACATATGACAAATCTTTTCTTCATCCTTTTAGACAAAACGGAAAACACAAGTTATCTTATAATATCATCTTTTATTTTTATAATTTCCTCTAAGCTATTAGACACATTTTTTGGTGTCACTCGCTGCACCATATAAAAGGTCCACTAGCACATGCTTGCCCACTCCCCTCTTCTATGCAACATTCCTCATTTGTTATCCCAACTTCTGACCTGATTTATTTTCCTATTTATTATTTAGTAAAGTATTTCACTTTACCTTGAGCCCTGGAGCTATTGTTCACTATAGTCTGCTGGCAAGGATTTATATTTGATATTCTCTCTTTGGTCATTTCTATGAAAAGAATGACTATAAATTGAAGATGACAAAACTATGATGTACAATGAAGGGATAAAAAAACAGTAGGGTCCTTTTTACATTTTGAAAACTATTTCAATAGTATTTTACATAAAAGTTAAATTAAGCTTCACACCAGTTCTTCCTATGTATTTCACTTTTCTTTAAAAATATGTCATAATGTTTGATTTTGAAAATTACTGACTTATCTAAATTCTGGGTTTTTTTGGTTGTTCTGAGGAAATACTCCCAAGATGATCAGCAGATGGCACTGCTAACTTGAAGAACCAATTATTGCATGTATTAAAAATTGGAGACGTTGATTTTTAAAAAACTATTAACAGTATTTTTTTTTCACTGCACATGTATATTGCAGAATAATGAGAAAACAAAGTTAACAGGTGGAAGACATCTAAAATTATCCTAAATTGCAGACTAAATATCTAGCAACATTTTAGCACATATCCAAGTTTTGTATTTACATGCTTAACAAAAATGAAATATATCCTCGGAGATTGCTAATCAAGTTTTTTAAACTGACCAATATCTTATAAACAATTTACCATGCCATTAAATCTTTCTCAGTAGTATGATTTTTATGGCTGTAGAAACATACTGTAATTTAATTAACCAATAACCTATTGTCAGAAATTTAGGTTATTTCCAATTTCTGATTCTCATAAATAATACTGTCATGAACATCCTTCTGCCTAATTCCTTTGTTACTGTCCTCAGATGTTTTGACCACTTGATTTCTCTTATTTTTTTCTTTTTTTTTTTTTGAGAGGTTTTCACTATAGTGCGCATGCACTCGCCAGACAGACAGGGAGAGACAGAGTGACAGAAAGCGAGAAATCACCCCCCAGGGGGGATGGTCACGCCATCGCTTCTCCTCCATTCTCCTCTCGGGATCTTGGGCACGCACACACATGTGCCTGGCGTGAGTTTAAGCCACCGGGTCCGGGACTCAAACCGCGGTCAACTACGTGGGAGTCCAGCGACATAGCCATTATGTTAACTGCTGGTCCCAATGACCACTTGATTTCTCATGGAGATGAGATGCTAAAATCTCCATAAACTGCATTTCCTTTCATTTACATATGCATTTTAAATATATTTTATCATTATATTATTCAATGCACTAAAGCTTATAATTAATATTTTAGTGGGTTTTTTTTTTTGCATTTTGATTTAGAAATCCTCTTTGCTCCATTCATCGGTTTCTATATTTTTAAAACTCAAGTTACATGTAATATACTTCCTAATAGTGTCTAGCATATCTATTAATATATTAATTAATAGATGCTTCTAACTGGTTAAAAAGTTTGATCTTTCTAGCAGCTTTAAACATTTTCCTCATAATGTTTTCTACCTTTTTCAATGGCGCCCTTCAAACCGTAACCCAGTCACAGGTCCATGTCATTACATATTGTGGATTTATGGAATCTGAATTCCATAATCTAAGTGCTAGAAAGGAGAATGTTGAGGGCCTGCTGATGGAGTGGTAGTTAAGGTGGCTGGATCTCACTTGGCCAAATGCGAGGTTCAAGTCTCAGACATCAGCTTGAAAAACACACCAGGTGCCAAGTGTCTGCATGTGCATGCCCCAAATCCTGAGCAGATAATGGAGGAGAAAGGACTGCAGTGAGACCATCCTCCATGGGAGGTGCTTTGTCGCTCTCCTGTTCTCTGTCTCTCTCCAGCAAGCGTACTCACCCTATGGCAAATATTAAAAGAGAGAGAGAGAGACTGTTGAGTGTCTCTTAAGTGCCCAATGTCTAGAAAGCTGCCTAAATGGAGTAGATTATTTTCCATTTTACTTGGCGGACTTTTAAAAATAATGACCATTGGGAACCAGCAGTTAGCATAATGGCTCTGTCACTGGACTCCCACGTAGTCGACCGCGCTTCACGTCCCAGACCCGGTGACTTAAAACTCACGCCGGGCGCGTGTGCGTGCGTGCCCAGGATCCCGAGAGAAGAATGGAGGAGAGGGGATTGTGGCATGACCATCCCCCCAGGGGGTGATTTCTCACTTTCTGTCTCTACGTCTCTCTATCTGTCTGGCGAGTGCACGCACCCTATAGCGAAAAACCTCTCCCCCCAAAATAAAATAAAATAAAATAATGACCATTCACTTCATGACAGAGTTTCTACAAATATAAATTCTTCAAGAAACTTACTTACTTATTAAATCCACATGAGTAGGTATTATTATTATTATTATTATTACACATTTTCAGAAAGGAAGAAACAGAGTAAGTTACTTGCCTAAGATGAGACACTTAGGATTCAAATCCACACAGCAAAAATATCTAAGTATATGGTTTTATTTTCACAATTACTGCAGTGAGAGAGAGAGAGAGGTCTGCAAATAAAAACTTAAACTGTTTGGGACCAGCAGGTGGCATGGTGGTTGAGGTGCTAGACTTCTCACATGGCTGACCATGGTTCAAGTCCCAGACCTGGAGGCTTGGTTTCCCACTTATCTTCTCTCTCTCTCTGTTTCTATCTGGTGAACTCTTGTGGGGGAAAAAAATGATAATAAATAAAGTAATTAAAAAAAAACATAACTGCTGATCTTATTTAAAATTCTGTGCTTGTTGTGACACAGCATGGTGGCTGGAGTGACCAGGGACAGCACCTAGGCAACTGGAGAGGAGGCTATTTGACAGCTTTGGGAGTATTGGAAGATGGTCCCTTGGGAGGACTGGTGACCTCATTGCAGGGAGCACTAGAAGCAGTGCAGGGAGGAGGGGCACTTACAGCTGAGGGGTGGCAGGATGCCTCAGTGCAGAGGCTGGTTGGTGCAAGAAGGTAAGAGTACAACAGAGATGGGGTGGTAAAAGAGACGCAGGTGTGGATTCAAGCATAGTCCCTAGCCTACTCACTCACTCTGGGGATTTCCAATGAATATGATAGAGTCTGCAAAACGCCTGATGCTCTATGAGGTGATGGAGTGAAAGCAGAAAGTTTTAGATATTCTTTGACAAAGGGTCCTACTTTTGTCCCTCTGCTGGAATGGCCTAGAGGAAATACAGGATTCCCCTACTAAGAAGGAGAAGTTGTATCGAAAAGGCAGAATCACAGTAATCTGTCTGGCAAGAATTACATTCCCAATATCCAGGGATTGTGTCCCACAGCCGTAATTCGTACCTGGTCTGCAAGGCTCAATGGCCGCTGGAATCCAGTTACCCTCATTTGGATTGGTTGGTCCTTTGAGTAAAGCATTCTGTAAATGAAAAGACATAGATTAAAGGAAATCTAACACATGATTTAGAAAGATTCATTCATGGGTTATGCACCATAGCTTTTAGTGGATGATTGCAAAACAAGCCAGAGCAAACAGCTATAATTTTGCCTACACAGTTGCAGCCATAGTTGCGCCAACTGTCCTGAGCTCTGTGTGAATATAACCTTGGTACAGCCACCAGGGGGACCACAAAATTCCCATAATCCGATGACACTTATCTTCAAATTAAAACAAGCCTCTGGGGTCAGGCAGTGGCACACTGATATCAAAACTGGAGCCACATGGGAAGGAGTCCGTGACCTTAGACCTTTCTGAGCATGCTATAAGCACATGTGCTTGCCTCTGAGCTGGGCTGGCAGAGACTGGGGTGAATCATGGTGTGAAGACCCTGTCGGAGATGCTGTGTCTTTCTTTCTTTGTGTCTCTCTTATGGTATTAACTAAAAGCCTCTGTTTTATGGGTAAAGTGAGTGACAAATGTTGGAATTTTAATGATAATAAAATACTGAAATAGTAACTAGGTAAAACCAAAACAAAACAAGTGTCTTAACAAAAATCAGATTTGCCTCAAACTTATGTAATATTAAATGTTGGACAACAGTGAAAAAAAGTCTAAACGTAATCCACTGCTTTTTATCTATTTATTTATTTTTAAATAGTTGAACAACAAAGCTTTATACCAGAGCAAAACAAAAAGACAAAGAGAAAAAATGAAAGTGAAAGCACATTCTGGAGAGGTAGGAATAGACTGGCTCTAAAATTAGACAACAGCCCTGTATTCGTGGCCATTTATTAGTGGAATTTTCAGTAGACATCTTGTGATAGACAAGCCTCAGCAAACATACCTACTATATGCCCTTGTTGAAAAAGAAAAAAATTTTTCACTCAATAAACAAATTGAAATTCACAAGTCTAGATAACTTTGTGACATAGAAAACTAAGAAGCACACGAATAATCAATAATGTGTAGAGTTGGCGAGTGTTGTAAACCTAACTACAAAATTGCGCATACCTGTGAAAATTACATATAAATGTTTATTTCTAAATTACATATGTATATTTTAAAGTAAGACATAATCATAGTAGATCTTCTAGAGAATCAAAACGTATAAAGACAAATGCCTTTGTAATTCTACCTCTGAGAGGAAATGTTTAACATTTTGGTATTTTCCCTCCTGCTACATATATGTTTGTGTACAAACCATAAAATAGAAGCAAATTTTATTCTTGTATTTTAAAAACGTACTAATAGGATAGAAATGGGGGTAGAATCTGGGCCTATGTAGCCTAGCACCCTTATCAAGTTTTTCCCAGTTTGGGAACGAAGGTCCCCTGAGGGAGACAAGAGGAACTAGTTCGGTTCTGTTCTTTTATACTGTAAAGTTTGACAGAGTCAGCCCAGGCTGCCTGTGAGTAGATGAGTTTATCTGCTTGGTTAGTTTAAGGGTTTCATAATCAGTAAACTTACCTGTCCTCTACTTTTCAACAACATTCTTCATTGTTAGTTTAAGCAGAATAAAAGTGGTATTTTTGCCTCCATTCTACCAATTCATCTATTTTTTTTTTCCCAATTGGCTCACACTTGGGCAGAATAGAGGGGTCCTGTATATATAGCAACCCTTGGGTTCTGATGATTTGTTGTTTGCCTCTTAATCTTTTAAAGTTTTTTTTTTTTTTTTTTTAGGTTTTTGTCATAGGATGTGTGCACTCACCAGAGAGAGACAGAAACAGGGAAAGTGAGAAATCACCCCCAGGATGAGCACACTGCAATCCCTTCTTTATTCTCCTCCTGGGATTTGGAGCAGGCACACAGATACTCCAGGCATGATTTTTAAGTCACTGGATCTGGGGTTTAAAGTAGGATTAGTCAGGTGGGAGTCCAGTGCCTTAAACACCGTGCCATCTACTGGCCCCTTGGTTCTCTATTTTATTTCTTACATTGGTTTTATCCTTTAAAAATATCTTTCCAAGGTCAAAGTAGTGACATGGTGGCTAAGGCAGCTGGATCGCATGTGGCCGATAGAGCAGTTTGAGTCCCAGACTGGGCAACTTAAAAAATGCACCAGGCCCATATCTGTGCATGCCCAAAATCCAGAGAGGAGAATGGAGGAGAAAGGACTGCAACGTGGCCACCCCCCCCCCCCCCCGCAGGGGATAATTTATCACTTTCTCTCTCTTTCTCTTTCTCCAGTGAGCACATGTGCCCTATAGCAAATCAAGAAAAATAAATTTTCCAAGCTGATTATTCACATTTATTTATATTTTCATCTAGATAGTGCATATTTTTGCTTTTAAATTTTTTAGATTTTCACCATAGGGCACAAAGCGGTTCCTATTCTACCCTTGTACTCCCTGTTGCTTCTGCTAACTCTTGCTACACACACTTTTTTTTTTTTAAATCAGGTAAAGTTCTACTTTGTGAGATTCGATCATGTGAATCTATGTCATAAGAAAATATGATTTTTCAACAATTAAGTTTATAAGCAAATATTTAATTTTCTACAATAACCTTTTATTATTTTATATAAATGTCTATTTAAATATCACTCACTTGGGGACCAGCAGTTAGTGTAATGGCTATGTCGCTGGACTCCCACGTAGTCGACCCCGGTTCGCGTCCTGGACCCGGTGGCTTAAAACTCACGCTGGGCGCGGGTGCGTGCGTGCCCAAGATTCCGAGAGGAGAATGGAGGAGAAGGGATTGCGGTGTAGCCATCCCCCCTGGGGGGTGATTTCTCGCTTTCTATCTCTCTGTCTCTGTCTGTCTGTCTGGTGAGTGCACATGCCCTATAGCAAAAACCTCTTCAAAAAAAAAAAAATATCACCCACTTGTGAGAGCAGTGAGAAGCCTTTTGCCTGTGAGTTTGGCCATGCAACCGTACTGTGGATTATGCTACCAGCTGGTCTTTTGCATTACAGAAATGATCTCCACCAGTCACAATTACATCTGTTTATACCTCTACTGGTTAGACAAGCTGGCACCAAGAACAGCTGAGATGAGAGATTTGAAAACAGCTCACTTGATTGATGTGTCTTGAGTTATCTCTAAATCCAAATAAAATGTTAAGTGCTATCAAGAAAACATAAATCAGGCATGTCTCTCTTTGAGCCATGAAACAGTCCTGCTAAAGTTTTCATTACACCCATTTGTGAGAGATACAATTGGCTTGTATTCAACAACAAAATTTAGACCTATTTGTATCACACAAATAACAAATTTTTAAACTGATTCAGCTCTGAGGTACAGCACAGGGCATAGCATTTAAGTCATGATGAGGGAAAATGTTTGAACGAGTGTTTTCAATGAGGTAAGATGACTATAGCATCAATTAAAAATGCAAAAGATGGTTGATATGAAGCAACGCAGTTGAAGAGCAGCAGTTATTTTTTTCATATAATATACAATTTTTATTTATTTTTTCCACATTATTTATTATTATTATTATTATTATTATTATTATTATTATTATTATTATTAACAAACACAAGAGATGGGTGTGAATGTCAGATGAGGTGTATGTGGAGGAGTGGGGCCTAACGAAGGGCATTTGGAGAAGGTATACAGAGGTAGAGCATTGAGGGGATGGGGAGGTGTGGTGTTATCTGTTGAAGATATTTTGATCAACGGGTCTGGGAAGAGCAGCTGTTATTAATAAGCCTATTCATGGGTAGCAAGACCAATCAGGACTGGCATAAATAACATGGGGCATCCCAGAACAAAACCCAGTAGGATATCCTTTTGGGGAGATCCCAGCATTTCATGGGTTGTGACAAGAAATTTTCACATGTTTATATCTGTGAAAACTCTAAATGCCCATTAATAGTGCTTCATCAGGCAAAGCATTTTTTAAAAGTCCTTATCTGTATATTAGATGTGACCAATTAATATTATCTTTGCTCAATATAGATAGAAAAGGAATTACTAAAAGAAAATTGTGATGCTCACACAATCAATAGGAAGGCAAGATATTCAAACTCAAAAAAATGGGTTAAAAAAAAGAGAGAGAGAAAACACTACAGTCAAAGTCATGTCCTTGGAGCATTCAGTTTAGTCTCCTGGATCAAGAAGTTGGAGACCAGACTTTTTTATAATGACCCAAGCAAAGTGTAAAGGATCCTAAGGGGACCCTAAGAGTCCCTAAGGGGACTCTGATGACATCAACAGCACTACTGCCCCAGACTCTGGTCACACATCCATGTGGCTTTGGCCACAATGGGAGGAAAATCTGGAGTCTTGTTTCTTTGATATAAGAAAGGGCCTTGACTTCTCTTCTCCTGTGAGTGGGAGAAGGGAGGGTCTAGGTGTAAAGTAGCAAAACACACACACACACACCACACATATATTTCTATACTTAACATTTCTTTTGATTTTAAATAGTTACTACTTATATAATAAAAAATTGTTTCTGTTTTACAATAATTTGTTCTTAAAGTATGTTTCTTAAGGTCCACTTTTTTTCTACTTTTGGTAAAAGAATCTCTTCTGTTAATTCATTCTTTTGATTTTTTTGGGGGGGGAAGATTTTTTTCTATAGGGCATCTTCACTCACCAGAGAGACAGAGAGAAAGAAAGTGAGATATTACCCACCCCCCCAAAAGGGATGGCCATGCCACAATCCCTTCTCCTCCATTCTCCTCTCAAGATTTTGTGCATGCACGTACACATGCACACACACCTGGCATGAGTTTTAAGCCTCTGGATCCAGGACTTGAACCATGGTCTACTACATGGGAGTCCAGTGATGTAACTATTATGCCATCTGCTGATCCCTACTCATTCTTTTCATAAAGCCTGGAGTATCTCCTTAGAAATAGGATGCTTGGGGTCCCCTTAAGATTCCTGGTCTAGGGACCAGCAGTTAGTGTAATGGCTATGTCGCTGGACTCCCACGTAGTCGACCGCGGTTCGAGTCTCGGACCCGGTGGCTTAAACTCACGCCGGGCGCGTGTGCATGCGTGCCCAAGATCCTGAGAGGAGAATGGAGGAGAAGGGATTGCGGCATGGCCATCCCCCCTGGGGGGTGATTTCCTGCTTTCTGTCTCTCTGTCTCTCTCTGTCTGTCTGGCGAACGCACGCGCCCTATAGCAAAAACCTCTCCAAAAAAAAAAAAAAGATTCCTGGTCTACAACTTCTTGATCCAGGAAACCAACCTGAGTGCAGAGTGTTCTGGGGAAGTGGGTGGTCCTGGTAGACAAATTTCATTTCCGGAGAATTTCTTTGTCCCTTGAAATGCATATACCAGGTGTCATATTGTGTACAACTGGACTCCATTCCCAGTGTGGCATAGGCAAAACCATGGGAACCTAAGGTGAGTGTGTACCTGCAGGAGACCATTCCTCACCTCCACCTACCCCCATTTGTAGCACCCTGATCAGTTAATGGCCTAGGCATTGATAAAGTTTCCAATGTCACCTTGACAAAGTCATCTATTCCTGAGGCTTTTCAGATAGCTATTCTCAAATTCTTTTAGACACCCCCATTGACATCTGGTGAGCAGTGACTGCCACAGACTCTCAAGGAAGAAGGTGTTTTCATAATTGGATGGCTCATTTCTAACTCAAGCCCTAAAACCTGTGAACTCATGGCATTTATGATGTTCAGCATGTCCTCATAACCGTTGAAAGGTTCTGCTTTCTAAGGCAAGTAGTTTGCAAGTCAGTCCTGGTCAACTATTTTTCAGCAGGTCCCATATGCCCTGTAAATACAAATTCTAGCAGTTGAATGGTTCTCTAGTTTCCTACATGAACATAGTTGTTGCACCATTCTGGATGTTTCACTAGTTACTGGGAAAGAAAATGATCATTATCTGTTGCAAAGTAGTTGTTGTACTTTCCTCAGAAGGCACAGTGACCCCCAGCTGTTCTTTTTATATTTTATTTTTGCCTATTTCTTTGAATTCTTGTCTTGTTACTTTCTCTTGGCATTCATGGACTTGGAAGAGACAAAAAATGAATTAGGCAAGTAGAAAGATCCATGTCACACATTTTCTCTTACGCCTCCAGGTCTTGTACTAGCTGTTTTCTGTGAGTTCTACTCCTCTCTTTGTCCACTCCCTAGTTAACAACTGCTCAGTGAATGCGAGCCTGTCTGAGGAGGTATCTCTGAATTCCTTCACTACTACTGCCAGACTCCCATAATGCCTGAGTGCTGTACACATGCCTCTAGAAGACTATACTTTCTTATAATTATAGTCCACCTCCCTGGCCAAACTATATGTTCCCTGATAGAGATTTATCTGTCACTATATTCCCAAGATCAAGTTCAATCTGTTTAATGAACAAACAGATTTGAGAAAGATCTAGGAAAGACAAGGGGAAAAAAACAAAAAAGCTTTTCTTAGAACCTCCAGATTTTTTCTAAACTGGTAACATTTAAGATTACTCACTTTATATGACCCACTTGGCAGGACAAAAATGAATAATAACAAAGGGAACTGAATTACAGAGCTTATAGCCATTTTTTGTTTCTGCTCTGTTAAAAGCACAGTGCAATCACTAAGTGACTGTAAATACTAATAAAAGTAATGATATAAATGTATCTTTTGATAATAGTTCCAATATAATACCCATTTCTTTATAAGTGCACTGTTCTGCACTGGTAGAAAAACTAATTGTTCACAGTGAAAATACTACCCATTAGCATCACTGTTCCTAAACAATACACAGTCTTGTCTTTTATGACTCTCAGCTGTACACTGCCTGGAAGATACTTTAGACATGACCCAGCTTTTTACATTTAACAAATGCCCAGTAAAAGACACTTGGAATTCTAGTTGGACTGAACTTGTCCCTTCTCCAGAGGGCACATAAATGAATAAATAGAAGGAAATCCCCTCCCTTCATGCGCACACATATGCACGCACACAATCCTCCGAGCAGCTGTGTTATATTATAAGTTGGAGGTCTTTTGTTAGTTCAGATGTTTCAGGTTCTGCAAAGGCACTCTGGAGAAGAAATAAATATTATGAGTAAGTCTCGTTTCCATGCTTGTAGTGGGGAAACACTTACCAGCACAGTTTACTCCAGTTTTATACTAAAACAATCTCGTAAAAGAATCCCCGCATTACTCACTCAGCACATGACAGCTAAGACAAGATGGTGTCTGTTGTGTTCCCTAAATATTCAGAACATGATTTCATTCAGACGCTCTTCCAGATGGACTTTCTTTTCAGTAAAGCCATCAGAACAATCATGGATTGTGTGCTCACTAAATCTCTTCTTTTTAAAAAAGTTATTCATCTCTCTCTCTTTTTTTTTTTTTTTACTTTACCAAATATTGCATTTTCATACAGTTTCACAAATGAGAGATTAGACATAAGCCTTCAAACTCTCAAAGGAAAGGCAGGTTAAAGCTGGGTAGAAACTCAACATGAAACTTAGGTCATCACATTTGAGGATCTGGTCTTCTGTTTTGAGGGTTCAGGGTCTGAGTTTGACAAGTTTGACAAGAAGAGAATGTATCAGAGGGTGATATAAATGTGAATTTATTAATTTACAAGGGGAAAGGACTTGCAATAACTAAAATAGTAAAAGCCTACAAAATGAGTAAATACTTTTCTTATTGCCAAACCATATGCAAAACCAATTTATAGGAAGATTTTAGTGAATATGAAATCAGAACAAGAGGATGTAGGGATATTTATTCACTTATTTTTAATTATTATTATTTTTTTCGGAGAGATTTTTGCTATAGGGTGCGTATACTCGCCAGAAAGACAGAGACAGACAGAGACAGAAAGTGAGAAATCACCCCCCCACCCCCCACCCCCACCCCCCTGGGGGGATGGCGATGCCGCAATCCCTTCTCCTCCATTCTCCTCTCGGGATCTTGGGCATGCACAAGCTCCCAGCGTGAGTTTAAGCCACCGGGTCCAGGACTCAAACCGCAGTCAACTACATGGGAGTCCAGGGACGTAGCCATTACATCATCTGCTGGTCCCTCTTTGTTTTCAATTGTCAGAGGGCATGGGTGCTCACCAAAGATAGAAAGAGGGAGAAAGCACTCCTCAGTGGAGCGTGGTCATGCTGCAATCCCTTCTCCATTTCTTCATCCTTTTAGGATTTGGGGCATGCGTACAACATGTTCCCTATGTGTTTTTCAAGTCACTGGGATTCAGCTTCTTTAACTGCTAAGCTCTGAGGCCAGCCCCAGAGAAATTTAATTTTAATGACACTGGCCTAAGATAGATAGGTCCATCTCCCTATGAGATCTTGTCAAAGGGATTAGAAACACTTTGCTATGCTCTTCCCAAAGCCTCGTACATTCTTTCCCCGTTCTTCACTAACTTTCACTAATACATTTAATCTTAGCTTAATTATCACTTTCTTAGATAGATCTTTTCTGGTTTTCTTATCTCAGAAAGGCCCCCCCACTGTACACTCCAGAGTGACCTGCAATTTTCTGTTACAGCACTTCCCTTAAGTTATAGTTCTATATTTATTGTCAATTTAGGTTTGTATACCTTTAGACTGTAAGTTCCAGAACAGCAGACATCATGTTTGCTGTTAGTGCCACTAAGCTAAGTGTTCTCATCACCTAGCACAGTGCCTGGCACATCTACTAGCATTAAACACACATGTATTGAATGAATAAATCAATGCAGATGATAGTGGCTAAGAGGACAGATGATCAATTCAGGTTTGGCTCCTGAAATTCTGGCTCTGCTTTTCTTTTCTTTTTTTTTTTAACACTTGAATTAATTTATTCAAGGCATTTTTCCATAATCTTGCAATCAGAGTATAAACATACAATGAAAGAATATGAAAATGCAGAGAAGAATATAAAGCCAGAGTCTAGGCATTTAAAATAAGAACTCTTTGGGGACCAGCAGTTGGCGTAATGGTATGTCACTGGACTCCCATGCAGTCAATCGTGGTTCAAGTCCCAGGCTCGGTGGCTTAAACTCACACCGGGCACGTGTGCATGCATGCCCAAGATCCCAAGAGGAGAATGGAGGAGAACAGGTTGCGACGTGGCCAAACCCCCTCGGGGGTGATTTCTCGCTTTTTGGTCTTTCTGGCTAGTGCGCGTTCTCTATAGCAAAAACCTCCCCCCCCCAAAAAAAAAGGACTCTGAAAAAGTTACTTTTCTACAAGTGGGATTACTTGAAAAATTTGGGAGAAGCTAAAACTTGGTGGCTCTGCCTTTTAATAACTATAGCAGCTTGCAAATTACAAACTTTAACTCGCACATCTGTAAAATAAGAGCAAAGATGCTTCACGGCATTCTAATGAGATGAAATATGTTAATAGATGTAAAATATTTGACAAAGTGACTGGCTTAGAGTAAGCAAGCACTTAAGCACAGTTAGCTGTTAATGTGATCTTACAAAGGATAATTCTAAGAAAAATTGAAAGACTAATTGCTAAAATTCAATTTCTCTGGAACATCACTGGGATGGATACTATTGATGTTCACCTCAGAACATATGTACGTGTCCATAGCTTTAGCAAAACCACCTTTTGATTATAAATTTTAAAATTAAATATATAAATATATATTTAACATTTTGGGTCATTATGAAAGTTGTGACGTATTTTTGCATAGAAATATCAGAAAAATATGTCACAACTTTCCCAATAACCTAATTTAATAAAATAGGTTATACCCAAGCCTTTCCAGACAGGAATCCATCTTATCTTCTTTTCATGATGTTTCATGTCTATGTAATAATTCGTTCTGCATAAACGTCATAATTTAACTCAGATGGCAAATATGTAATCCTTATTTCCAAGTTCTTGGGAGGTCATCTTTGTAATAATGTATTACAACAATATTTAAGGTGGAAATCTTATAAAATCTGAAAAGGAAAAAGTAAGAACATGACGACTGCATATAATTTTGCAATGACAAAGCTAGTCATTGTCGTATTTGTTTTATATTGGTTTAAAGGTTTTACTATGAGGCAAAACACCATATCTACCACTTATATGTTACAATGCTTTGATGCACAAATTTCATGCTTGTAAAGAGTTGTGGTTCAATTATTCAACATCGTTTTAAAGGCTTTCCCCCCCAGTGTTCTTATAATTCAGCCCAATGTTTTTTAAGTGTATTTTTTTCCATGACAAACAGATAAAGAGAGAGAGATGGAGACAGGTACCCACAGATACCCAGAACAGGGTCTTTATTCTATGATCTACCCCCAGCTGGGCATGTACACATAACCCCAGCCTGCACAGACGACTCCAGGACATGAACCCAGGGCCTCCATATTCCAGCATAGCAGAATGTTATGGTACTGCTGTGTGACCAGCGAGCACCCATTCAAAATTTCTTGAGTGCCCAATATGTGTCAGGAATTATACTAGAACTTGTTTATTATGCTTTGGGTTTGAATCGAACAATGATACTAATAGAATTCTGTTATTTCGTGAATGAATGTTTGAGTCATCAAAAACTTTATAAATCATGTTTTATACATTGCTGTTATTTGTAACGATAATGTGAGAAAATGCATCGCTAACCCCACCACAATGGGGGCAACCACCTTTTCTTTCCCTTATCGGAGGGATTCGTGGAGATACCTTATATTCATGCAAGATTGAAAAGTGCAAACAATCTTTCAGTTTTTTTATTTGAAATCGAAATACATTATGCTAAAGACTATTCCTCCCTTATGTTTAGGACCACTCTAGATCTAAAGCCCAAATTAGACTATTTTATTTGCCTTTTTATATTTGAACCTTAATTCATTCGCCCCTGTTTGAAATCTCTATCTTCTTAAACATAGGAGTTCTGTTTTCAGTCCGGAAGACAAGATCTTAGCCTGTGTCCATACAAGTTTCCCAAATAATTAGAATACTAAATCTCAGAATTGAACCAAAGTCAAATATCTTAAACAATTACTCATCTGTTGCTCAATTTCTTGCTATCAAAAGCAAAACAAAACAAAGCTATGATTCTTACACTTCAGTTATCAATTATAGAGAGGCATGTTAAAAATCTTCTACAATCGGGACCAACAGATGACACCATGGTCACATCGCTGGACTCCCACGTAGTTGACCATACTTCGAGTCCCAGACCTAGCAGCTTAAAACTCTTGCTGCGTGCGTGTGTGTGAGTGCCCAAAATCCTAAGAGGAGACTGAAGGAGAAGGGATTGCATGGCCATTTCTCACTTTCTATCTCTCTGTCTATGTCTCTCTGACAAGTACATACTCCCTGTAGCAAAAAGCTCTAGGAAAAAAAAAAGAAAGAAAAAAAAGAAAGAAAACCTTCCACAATGGTTGTGTATTTACTACTTTACTTTAGAAGTTCTATAACTTTAGTGACCAGCAGTTAGCTTAATGGCTATGTCGCTGGACTCCCATGTGGTGGACCACAGCTCATGTCCCAGACCCGGTGGCTTAAAACTCAGGCCGGGCACATGTGCGTGTGTGCCAAAGGTCCCAAGAGGAAAATGGAGGAGAAGGGATTGAGGTGTGGCCATCCCCCCCGAGGGGGTGGTGATTTCTCGCTTTCTGTCTTTCTGGCGAGCGCACGCACCCTGTAGCAAAAACCTCTCAAAAAGAAAAAAAAAAAAAAAAGAAGAAGTTCTATAACTTTATGCTTTATATTAATTGGAACTATATTATTAGGTAAATATGGCTACAGAATATGATAGTAGGTCTAGCAATAGATAGACATTAATGAAACACAATGTAGAATTATCAAACATATTTACTATTTCACTTAGGGACACATGGGCAACAGAAGTAATCAATCATGGGATTACATTTTGGAGGAGAGTGTGGCAGGGTGATAGAGAGAAGTTGTTTAATAGATACAAAACTATAGTTAGATGAGGGAAAGAAGTCCTAGTACTCTATAGACAATATGGTAACTGTAGATAACAGTAATTAACTGTATTCTTCAAAATAGCTAAAAGAGAGGATTTTAAATGTTCCCGATGCAAAGTAATGATAAATATTTGAGAATATATATCATATTTGAATATACTAATTATTCTAACTTATCATTTTATATATATATATACATATATATATATATATATATATATATATATATATACACACACACACACACACACACACATATATATGTATGTGTGTATATATATATATTCTTCCAGTGGAAGAAAATCACTGTACCCCTAAATGTTTAAATAATTTTTAGGGACCAGCAGTTAGCATAATGGCTTCTTCGCTGAACTCCCATGTAGTCAACTGTGGTTCGAGTCCCGGACCCAGTGGCTTAAACTCACGCTGGGCACATGCGCGTGTGTGCCCAAGATCCTGAGAGGAGAATGGAGGAAAAGGGATTGTGGTGTGGCTACCCTCCCGGGGGGGTGATTTCTCACTCTCTGTCTTTCTGGAGAGTGCACATGCCCTATAGCAAAAATAAACCTCTCCAACAAAAAAAAATTAAAAAATAATAATTTTTAAAAATTGGCATATATGTTCTGTATATGTAATACAAAAGAAGATAATAAGCGTACGGAAATGGTTAAGAATAATAGTTTTCCAAGTCTTGGCACAATTGTTAAGTGATTGTTTTTATGGTTTTCAATGATTTATGGTTGCTTATTATCATTATTTTTTACAATGAACAGCTATAATCAGAAAAAAAATTAAAAAACAAAAGGTGGGAGAACAAAGAGTGCCTAAAAATCACACTGGTTTATCACAGTCCCCAGTTATCTCCTAATGCAGAGAGATACAGCCAACTGTTTCATCAGACTATTGCCAAAGAAACATCTCCAAGTTACTTCACTCATGAAGACAGTAAAACATAGAACATGTCTTCTTGGGTACATACTGTAATAACACATAAAAGCCTGTACAAATCACAGCTCAAAATCTCTCAGACCGCTCTTAGTCAATCCAGTTCAGTCTGTCTCCTGCCCAGAGCTAACCAGCTCCACCTTTAGTCTTGTCCATAGTCCACAGACCCAGGCTTTGAAAGAAGACCAGGTCATGGTTGGTCTGCCTACTCTAATCCTTGTAATTACCAGGACATTACAAAACTAATTTTTATCTGTGGGTTTATATTTTTATTAAATTAAATCTCCTGAGAGCGTCAGAGCTATACATAGACCATATTTACTAATCCTTACATCAGCACAAAGAGATTTTGCAAAAATAGAATATGAATAAATTGACCACGTCATACTGATGCAGTTGTGCAGTGTAATTTTCCAGGTGTTATTTTGTACTGCTGAACTGTTGAGGGGCTAAACTGAAGTGGGTATATTTTTTAAAACTAAAAAATTCCTTTACAGGTAGCCTTGATATTACACACTTCTGAGCTTTCATGTACCCAGCATAGTCACGATATGTGTATTGAACTATTTATAGACAATGCTAGAAGATGCCATTATTAAATTCAATATATAAAAAGCATTTTCATAATCTGTGTGCATATAGCAATTTTTGCTAGGTAAGGAGAAGAGAGAGAGAGAAAGAGCTGATTATATTTGCTTTGTTTTTATTTTATTATTTTCTAAGTCCCTTTATTTATTTTTTCTAAGAGAGAAGGAGAGAGAGAGAGTCTTCATGCCATGATCTACTCCGAGCTTCAGCATGTGTATGGTACACACAGGGAGACCTTGGAACTCGAACCAGGGACCTTCCCATGTGGGTTGGAATCACAAACGGTTGTATTACTGTTGTACCACTGGCTCACATGTATATTTGGTTTTTGATTTTTTAATCACCTGGAAAGAAATAGGGCTAGAAATTTTGGTAGGCAATTTGCAAAGCTGCTTAATTGTGGTGTTAATAGTTCATATACATATATATATTATGCTTTCAGTTTTTAAAATGAGAATTCCATAAATATATTTAAATTAAATTGACGTTAATAGACATAGAGCTCTCCTAAAGTCTTATCATATAAAATGCTTATAATGCTGTTTTTTTGTGTGTGTGCTAATATTAACCCTTAAATCTGCATATATGATTTCCTGTCAAGATCACCAACTAGCCAACACACTGCCCATTTTTTAACTCCTTCATTTTCTCAGCAGCATTTGACCAAGGTGACACACCTACCTTCTTGAGGAACTTCCTTCCCCTTTTTCCCACAGAAATGCACACATGTAGATTTCTCCCAGCTTCCCTGGAAATTGCTTACCTTCCTTTGATTTATAAATTTGCTTTTTCCCCCAACAGAGCTTCTAAAAGTAGATGTTACTAAGGGCTCAGTCCTCAGTCCTCATTTTTGCTCCATCTACATTCTCCTATGATGATCTCTGTTGTCCATAGCTAAAAAAAATCAGTCTGCTGAAAATCCCCAAATTCATATTAATACTTGAGCCCAAACTCTTTCTGAGTTCCCGGCCTACATCGAACCTGCTTACCAGATATTTTGACCTGTATGTTACATAGACATCCCAAACTCAAGGTCTAAATCAAATCATAACTAAGGTATTTTTCATCCTAAAACTTTTTTTTTCTTACCCAATCTTTTGCCTCTTGCTAAAGCATACCACATCTATCAAGTTATTCAATCCAAAAATCTGGACATTATTTTTGATTTCTTCTTCTGCCTTACCAAGTCCTGTTGTTCTGTCATCCCAGATGGAAACAGAAGACTTTTTTATAACCTAATCTTGGAGGTGACACAACTCTACCTTTTTTGTGTTCTACTCATTAGAAGTGAGTTATTAAATCCAGCCCACACTCAAGGAAAGGAGATTACACAAAGTGATTCCTCACTGGGGCCATCACAGAGGCTGCCTACCACACTCCACGACTATTAGGCAGGCTTGGCGAGGATTGCACCTATCCTTCATCAGTGCTCCAAGCCTTGCCAAGAAGTTCTCTCCTGACATGGCCACATGGCCTAGTGGATACAATAGTCAATGTTTCTTTTGGATTCCAGTGCCTGGCAGAGGGCCTAGCAATAATCCACTAAACTGAATTGAATTGTATGATTCTAAGCCTGGTCAGAACATATAAACATACTGATGGCTGGGACTAAACTGAGAAACAGAGCTTAGAAGATGGAGTGTTTCCTCTGGAGGTAATCTAGTTCAGTATTTTACCATTTTTTCCACAGTGTCTTAAAAACATATCTAATATTCTTGAGGAATGTGTGGTAGGAGTGTGGAACACTCTCATTGTTATAATAAACAAAAAGGAAGGAAACAGGCAGAGAGAAATAGGAGTGAGTTTGTCATCCTGGTAGGAGTCCAGATGATGCTTCTCAGCATACTCTGTGTCTCTCCATAAAAACTTTAAGAAATTCTTGGTGAATGAGGCAGAAAAGATGAGAGTATAAAATGAAAGCTTGTAGGGCACTCAGCTACCAGTAGAATCAAGGAAGGACATTGTTGACTACCACCCTCAGGATCCCAAATGATAAAGGGCAGAGAAGGCCCAAATCAGATTTACTCTTTTCCTGTACACAGCATATGCCCAGAATTCCTGCTGTCAATTTTTTTTCCTCTAAGAAGCTGATAAATAACACAGTCCATCTTTCTTCCCTACCAGATGCATAGACTTCAGGTATCTAGCACTTTGTGGCTTCAGCCCTTTCTCTCTAGCATTAAGTGTCTCTCCAAACAACCATTTCTCCAAGCTACAAAGTGCAATTCTGTATGACTTCACTAGTGTGAGAGGAAAAGAAAAAAAATAAGACTTAAGAGAGTGAGCCAAGTAAATCCCTTGTAATGAATGTAGGGATAAAGGAGATATGGTTTCATTTATTCACTCTTTCATCATAAAAATACTTATATAGTGCAATAATACATTACAAACTCTGCATAGGAAACAGAGGAAAAAGCCATAAAAATCAGCCTTCTGATATTCTTGTAAAGAGAGAGAGATGCATAAACAGGAAAGGATCGTATTGTTGAATGTGTTAAGAGAGCTGAGTACAGAGTGGGACCACCTCATGAAAGCAGAGAGGAAGACATCTTATTGGGACTGATGCATCAAGTGAGACTTCTCATGGAAGTTGAGAACAAAGCAGAACCTTGAAGGATAGAAGTGGTTGTCTAAAAATAAAGAGGAAAAGGGGAGTGGTGAAGAAAGAACAAATTGAGAAAGAGAAAGGAAGCAGAACCAGAAAAGAATCCAGAGAGTATGGTTTGGGGAGAGTTTTTAAAATTTAGAGAAGGGAAGCTAATAGCTTTTCAAAATTCCTTTTCATGAAAAAGACTTTAACAAGATTCATGAATAGGGGTTTCCGACAACTTTGTGATCATTATAGTGCTCTGCCTGAGAGTTAATCCTTCCTAGTTGCTCAAATGTGGCCAAAGCGAATATGAGTTTCCTTGCTTCCCACAGCCTTGATAAGGGTCAGAATTTCTTCAAAAGGAAAAATCAAAATAAGCCCTCATGAACATTAGTATGGGAGGCCAGTTCCAGTGTGAGGAGGCAGCTAAGAAGCTCTGAGAGAAATAGAGAAAGTAAGGACACTTCAAGTTTATGAGAACAGGAGTTACTATCCCCTTCTGACCTAACCTTCCACCCATTTTAACCAGGAAACTGAGTTTATCTCAGGATCTGGAAGGGAAGGAAGTCTACAGTACCAACTAAGACCCAAGTGTAAGGGACTCCACTTAGTGACTTTTCACTACTAACTCTGCTTTCAAGTTACAAGGAATCTTTCCTTGAATACACCACATCAGAGTGAAGAGAGCAAAACCCCTCATTGAAAAAACATTCCCACCAAGTCTGAGTCTCTCTCAGATCTGAAACTGGTATGCAAGAACCAGAGATAAGTGACTGTATCTCTTACTTAACATGAGGAGTTCTGTCCTATGATTCTTCTTGGGACATTTATATATCTTATGCTGTATTGGCTTATGCTTCTTGCGCTCTAGCTGTGGGCTAAACTGCCATGAATTGCCACTGAGAGTCACAGAAGATCCTAGAGCAAGTGAAGTGGACATGTGGTTACAACACTGGGTCCTCTGCTAATCAAATTTAAAATGTTACAGAAAATGCCATACCAAACCTTCTTTCTTGCCTCTTCTAGATCTACTAGGTAGGGACCATATTGCTTTTGGTCCATGCATTCTTAACTGGATAGTAAAATCTCTAACCCAGAGACTAAAACCTATAAACCACAAATTAAACCCATCCAGGGGTAAGAAAGGCTAGACCTCCAACCAGATGACAATCAGAAATACTTAAGGCTAGCTTGGGGAAAGGTTTCACTCCTCTACCAGGGCCCCAAATAATGTTCACATTTAACTAGAAGATTACAGAAGATGAAAAAAAAAAAAAAAAAAGGGACCAGCAGTTAGCATAATGGCTATGTCACTGGACTCCTATGTAGTTGACCGCAGTTCGAGTCCCAGACCCAGTGGCTTAAACTCACGCCGGGTGTGTGTGCGTGCATGCCCAAGATCACGAGAGGAGAATAGAGGAGAGGGGATTGCAGCATGACCATCCCTCCTGAGGGGTGATTTCTTGCTTTCTGTCTCTTTGTATCTCTCTTTCTGGCGAGCGCACATGCCCTATAGCAAAAACCTCTCTGAAACAAAAAAGAAGTTAGAAGATTAATCTTCAGCCTTCAGCACCCCTCAAGAATGAGAAATGATTATATGAAAGGTGGGTTTTCTCACCTCCCATATAGCTAGAGCTCACCCATACCCCACCCCCACTTTAAATGTTTAAAATAACAGGACGAATGCCTTTGGGGAAATAATGCTCTCCCTCTAAGAACTAGGACCAGTGGGATCCAAGATGGCTACCATTATGACCTCTGGAAGACCCCCAAACTCATCATAATGTCATGTACATGCTAAATGACACACCTACAAGTACCACGACAGTTTACAACCACTAAGGAAACCTGTCAGAAGAATCCCTACAAGAGGAAAAAAGAAGATTCATACTGAAATATTTATTAGCTTAGCAAGTTTTTTTTTAATTTGACTTTTGTCAAATATATTTCCCTAGCAGATTTAAAACTGTACATAGTCAAGTGTAATCATCTTTATATGACTTCCAGCTTTTGTTATATGAAAAGCTTTCCCCACAAAATTGTATACACACACAAAATAATTCTTTCTCTCACGTTCTCTTCTAGTAATTTTGACTCATCTGGAATTTTACTTTGATGAAATAATAGTGTATCACTGTATTTAATATTTTAGGTCTCTACCCAATTATCTTTATTATTTATTCAATCTCCTTGAGCTATCTATAGACTGTATTACACTGTTTTAATTATTTAATTATTACCATCTTATAATATACTTTAATATTTGGCAAGTAAATTATTCCATATTGCTTTTTTTTAAAGAACGATTTTGTGTGTGTGCTCACCAGAGTGATAGAGAAAGACAGAGAAATAGAATGAGAGAAATCACCTCCCAGGGGGGATGGCTATGCAATAATTTCTTCTCCTCCATTCTCCTCTCAGGATTTTGGGCATGCATGCACACATGCCCAGTGTAAATTTTAAGTTGCCGGGACTGAGACTTGAACTATTTTCGACTATGTGGTAGCCCAGCAACATAACCATTACACATCTGCTGGTCCCCAATATTGCTTTTAAAAAAATCCCTGCTTATTTTTGGGTAGTTTCTGTTCTAAAATCAGCTTTTCTAGTTCCAAAAGTACTACTGGAATATTATTGGGTTTACCTTAAGTGTATTGACTACACTATCTCAAGGAATAATAGTTCTGATAAAACTACAGCTTATCGTTTTTCTTTTTCACAGACTACACTGAGAGCTTGTTGGGAAAAATAAAGTATAAATGAAACACTACCACAAATAGCTCTTCTTAAATATCTAGATCTCCAGGCTAACAAAGATTGCATGAACTAAGGCTCAAAGGGCAGTGTTGATACAAAATTGAGATGCAAGTGGAGTGGAAATCCAAGTGGAAAATGACTCTTTCATCTGTTAAGAAAAGAACGAATTCCAAACCTTTACATAGATTGCATACTTTCCTAACATTTTAGTTACTGATACACCAAGACAGCTAGGCACCCAAAAAGTTTATCGTTGATGATGATAGCAGACTAAGTAGATAAAAGTCAGTAATGTCATCTCTCATCCACAATCCTGTGGGTGGTAAAGGCAATGTGTGAACATAAATGAGAGTAATTCAATGGTGAAATCCTCAAGTTTCTGGGGTCAATAATTCGGATGCTTTCCTCTCCTCTTGCAAGGAAGTCATCACTTCCTTGATCTCCAGTGACAACTGAAATTTTCTTGGAGATGAGATCAAATAAGGCAGTAGGTCCTGAGGGTTTTCTTTTTCTCATCACCCAGGAAGTAGAAGAGGGCAGTGGTTTGCATAAAAACTCTGCACGAATTGTCTAGTTTCCTAGAAGTTTGGGAATCCTAAGCCATGTCTGCTGAGAAGTACTCCTGGTGCCAGAGACAAGGTGTACTTATGTGCCTCCTCAAATTTATTAGGCAAAGCCCCACCAGTACCGTAACTGACCTCATCAGTAGACAATTGTACACATTGGGTCACTGTCTAAGTTTCACAGTTTGATAAGACTGTCCACAAACACATTATATATGGTAGGTCATGTCCAATGTTCTCTTTGGATAACATTTGCTATCCCATTCTCGTTCCAAAATCACTAGATAACCATATTTGCCACTTGCCTGATGTCTCAGTTGAAATTGGAGAAGAGGATAAAATTACCACATGCCTTGACTAGTTTAACTCTTAATCTCTGTAGGCTCTTACATACATAAACACACACACACACACACACACACACACACACATCACCTATAACATGAATCATGTATTTGCAATGTGGATGCAGTGGGGTTTAGAGGGAAAAAGTTATACTTGCAATTCAGACCAGCATTAGAAATCTATCTCCTTCATTTGCTAGTTATAAAACTTAAGGTGCAGAGCCTTTATTTTCTTGTCTTCAAAATAGGCATTTATTTTCACAACAAACAGAGAATGACTCTGGTTAACTTAGGAGAAAAGGAATTTATTGGAAGGATACTGGTTAGCTTACAGGTTCCTTGGAAATGTTAGGGAGCCAGGCAGGAAGGAAAGGTGGTCATGAGTATAGAACATGGCTGAGATCGCAGCAGAAGTAAAGCCTGGACAGGGTGACACAGCTCTGCCACTGAGCATAGACACAGGCACTGCCTCACCAGAGACTGGATATTACCAGAGCCACTGCCACGACTACATGCCACTCTTAACGCTACTGCCACTGAACACTAGATGCCACCACCACTGGAGTAAACCCTACCTATTCCTTTCTATGTGCATATGTTTCAAAATCCCACAAAGGCATCTGATGTCTGAGCTTAGGTCACTTATCCATACCCAGCCATCAGGGTTCAGAAGAGTGTTTTCTTTCTGGCATTTGTTTAGAACAAGGACTTGACTTATATCAAAACTCACACAAACAACTACTGGGTCATCAGAAAAGTCATGATACGATTTGCCTAGAAATAGAAAAATACGTCAAGATTTTTCTGACAAGCCAATACATCTAAGCGAAATGGCCCTAGATCATGGGTTATGCTCCCAAGGTTAACTCCTAAACTGCCTTAAACCTGCTCACATTTTTAAACCATTCCATTTATAGTCCTTGCTCTCAGTCTCCATTTTCCTACCTTCTTTCTCTTTCCAGTGACATCGCCTGTTTATTGACTGTCTCTATTCTCAAAACATCCACTTTGCTCCCCAGCATCACATTTCATTGTTTTTTTGTTTGTTTGTTTGTTTGTTTTTGTTTTTTTTTTTTTTTTTCTGCAGCACTGCTTCCTGGGATGAATATATCACTAACAAATACCCTTTCCTCCCCTGGCCCTTCAAATAAACCTAACATTATTCAGCATCTATCATTGGGGAAGCTGATAAGTGCTAGAGAGAAAAAATATCCCAAGAGAGTATATGGGTATCAGTTTAACTTACTGCTAACAACCTCAACTGGGTGCCCTTTCCTCTCTGGGATGGCTGTTTTAAATCTTCTTAGATCTTGCCTCCTACTTTATAGAGATAACAAAAGACGAGGGCTCAATAGACTCTTTGCCATCCTGCCTACAAATTTCTCTACTCATCCATCCCTTGTCATCTTCTTTTACAAGATACTGTGCTTACCAGCTCCTTCTGCCTTTGAGACATTGAATTGTCTTCTCTTCTTGTTCTTATGTCTTTAACTTCCTTTTTCTACAGGATCCTACATGGCACACCCTTCCTCCCCCAATTCTTTTTGTAAATTGTTTCCATCCAACTTCTTCCTCCAGTGCTGCCTCGCACTCTCCTCCCCCCTTCATAGTCACTCTTCCAAATATTCTCGGGTCGTCTCCATTTCCTTAGTCACTATTCATTCAATCAAAGTCACACTGGTTTCTGACCTCATTCTCCACCATTCCTTGAGACTTCCCTTGACCAAGGTCATCAATGGCTACATGTTGCTAAATTCAATGTAAAGTTTTCAGTTCCTTCTTATTTGACCTCTTGAATTGCTGAGTATGAAGTAACCAACACACCCCTGGAAAGTACTCTCTTCAGGAAATGCTCCCTTCCTTTCCTATAACTTTTGCAATATTTTTTTTTTCCTATTTCACTAACTCCTCCTTATTAAGCTCTTTTCCAGCTCCTTATTTTTTGCTACCTTCCAAAGGTAGGGATGTTTCATGGCTCAGTTCTAGGGCCTCCTCCCCTTTTACACTGTTCTCTGAGGTTATGTAATTCACCTTTACAACTTCGATTGCAATCTACATCCCCATAGCTTTTCCTTCCTCTTAAAATGAAGTTCTTACTGAGATATGCAAGATACTGAATGGCCTCCTCTACCTTCCTCTGTGGTTTTTACCCTCACTTTCTGTACTTCGGTCTCACTGGCAGACTTTTATTTCCATCACAGCATCGTGATCCATCATGGGTCCCTGGGCATTTCCATATTATTTTCTCACTACCTGTCATGGTCCACTCCCAGCCCTCCCCCGTTCTGCTAGCTGACTGTTAGTCATGCTATAGGACTCAGCTTCAGTGGCATTTTCCCAGAAAAGTAGCTCTTAAGACTAGATCAGGTTTACTTTAAAAAAAAAAATGCACACACGCACACACACACACACACACACATACATATTTACTATTTACATTTAATCACCATACATCTTTACAGTGCACAAAACTTGTTTTCCCCCCAGGTTAACTTGTTATATAAATTCTCAGTACAGTATTTCTCCAGAGTAAAACATAGTTACTTATCTGTGGAGTTTTTTAATATTTATTCCCTTACAAACATCAAGATCCAATGGTTTATGTTGCTTATTGCTGAATGTCCAGCAAATAGTAGGTATTAAATATAATGAATTCATTGACTCATTGAACAAACAATTTCTTTTACGAGCCCCTTCACAGTCTTATAAATGTAGGCCACTCAGATTGTGGCGACATTCTCTAGTCGCTACCCTAATGTGTCATGAGAGATTCTATCCCATTCTCCTCTACCCTCCAGTTCCAGTTTGCTAGAAATGTTTGTTTGGATCATGAACGGGCATTAGATTTTGCCAAATGCTTTTTCTGTGTTTATTGATATGATCATATGATTGTTCTTTTATAGCCTGCTGATGTGATGAATTATATTAATTGACTTTCAAGTGTTGAACCAGCTTTGGCCATGTGGAATAAATTCCATTTAGTCATAGTATATAGTTATTTTGAATTTTTAGGTACAACTTCAGGACATCTGGCGTCCCAAGTATTCAGTAATGGACAATCAATGTGGTACTTCTGACTCACTGTCTGATGACCAATGAGGCAGAAAATTAGGTCACTGTCCTTTCAATAATTAGGAAGAACTCTTTGTCAAGCTGACTAGACACATGGGAATATGGTGGAACCCAAGATCACTAGCTGGGTGGTAGGCTAATGCCAGCAGGAAAGGTACTGGTCTCATCAGCTGCCGTACATCTGAATTCCAGTGTCAAATTCAATGTGGCACCAGTGGTGTTACTTGCCCTACAAGCCTACTTCCCAGGAGTCTTGGGAGCATATGAGATGAGCAAGAAGAGAAACCAGAGGTGGGAAGGCAAGCGTAAATGGGAGATGAGTGTATTTAATTACAGAAAGATTGACCATCCTCCTCCATGTGCTCTCAACATGCCCAGAAAACAAAACAGAACCGGCTGGCACACAGCTTCTACGCTCTGTGGCTGAGTCAGCCTGCAATCGTAAGGAATATATTTGCTTGTAATGTAAATGGAGAGCCATTTTGTATCTGGATTCCAAGAACTTGCTGCAAGAAGTGTAATTGGCTAACAACCTCCAGCTGTCAAACATTAGGGTATGCTGCAGTGTACATGCCCAAACCATACTCTCTCTTGGCTTCTAGTCAATAATGGATTTGTTTTTTAAATTAGAGTAAAAAACACATAAAGTTTCACATCTTAACCATTTTTAAGTGTGCAGCATGGCAACGTTAACTATATGCACATTGTTGTACAACAGATCTCTAGAACCCTTTCATCTTGCAAAATTGAAACTATCACATGAGACAACTCCCCATTTGCCCTCCCCACTTTCGGCTCTGGTAACTACATTCTACTTTCTGTAACTATGAGTTAGAGTCCTTTAGATTCCTCATACAAGGGGAGCCATGTGGTATTCATCTTTTAGCATAATTAGCATAATTTCCTCAAGGTCCATCCATGTCATATCATTGGGTCATCAGGAAAGTCATGACACATTTTTGCATAGAAAACTACATCATGGCATTCCCAACAACCTAATATATGACAGGACTTTCTTTTTAAAGACTTAAATATATATATACATACATATACATATACATATATATACACATATATATATTTTATTTAGACAGTCAATCACTGTATATATCAATACAGCTTGTAAAATGAATTTCTCAGCATGGATACAGTGCATTTTAGTCCATTGAAAGACATTATCGTTCACACTGTCATCAACAGATAATTTTCCATTTTTGTGTTTCTTAAATGTTTTGCCTCTTTCATTTTCTCCTTGATTCCTTTCCTTTTAATTCATCTGATGACTGATTCATTTTGAACTAGCACTCTCCTTCAAATTCCAGCCTGAGTCTTCTCTTGGAACAGTTTGTTTTTCCCTTAGATCTATACTCTCAGATTCAGATCATGGTGGAATTTGATGTACAGGTTAGTTTTCTGGGTCACTGGTCTAGAGGGTATACTTCTTGTTGGGTTCAAAGTGGGGCCCATCACTGTTTGTCCTGTATTTAGAGGAAAGGAAGGATGGAGAGTACTCACAAATTCACTCTCTAGAGGATTGAATATAGAGATCTCTTCAGTGATCACTGGTAGTGATCCTGTGCTAGACTTCAGTTCATACATGTCTCATCACTTGGACTCCCAGAACCATAATGTGTTACCTAGTGCTACTCATGGGAAAGACAAGTAGCTACATGCTCATCTTCCTAACATCTACATTTCCCATAAAATCTATGTCATTCACAGGGTAGTCTCAGAGAAGAAACCTAGATCTAGATCTCTTCTATTAAAATATTAGGAGCATTTTTATTTTAATTTTGAAAATCAAACTCATACCAGTCAGGCCAAAAAAAGGAACTCATTAATTTAAATAAGAAGGAAAACCAGTGGCTAGATCTAGCTTTGGATAAAGCAGAATAAGATGGTTACACATAATTTCTTATTTATAAAGAATGAAAGTCTCCAAAGCCCTGGCTTGCTAAGTCTTCATTCAGAGTAGTTGGTCTCAGAAGAAAAAGGAGTTCTTTTTAATTAATTCCAGTAAAAGACCAGGGAGGCCCCAGAGCCATGAATCTCATTTCTATAAACTAATCCTATGGCTGAGTAGTAGGGGTGTTCTACCTAGAAAAGATTGTAAAATACTTAACATATAGATGACAAATACACTATGTCTAGTGTATTAATAACTCCAACAAACCAATAATAAGAAAAATGACCTAAGAGAAAAATAAAAACCACAAGAGAGGAAGATAAATAATAATAAATACATGAAATACCCTCATTGCAAAGAGGATTCAATGAAAAGTGTGAATTGCAATGGTGCAATGTCATTCTTAGTCTATTCAATGTAAAAATTCAAAGATAATAAATATTGATGAGAGCTGGGGAGTTTTCTCCCACATTGCTGCTGAGAATGGTGCAATGTAACAACTTAGCTATACCTTTTACAACTTAAAATTTGCCAGCCCTTCAATCCATTAGTTCCACTTGTCAGTGTTTCCCTCAGAGAAACTTTTACACAAGAACCAAAAGAAGCAGTCATAGGAATTTTCATTGCAACAGTTTGTAATAGCAGAAAATGGAAAGCAATTTCTATCTACCTGAAAGCATCCTAAATGCCCTTCAATAGGTGAATAGTTAACTATATCATTATACACAAATAACTTAGAATACTCTGTAACCAATAGAAATAATGAGATCGTACTGTATGTATATATATAATAGCAGAGAGTCTCCAAGATAAATTCTTCAGTGGGAAAAGGTAATTTGCAGTTTGGATTGCCTTTGTGACAGCCATAAAAGTGAGGCTCCATGGCGCTACTCATGAGAACCTGTTGCAAGAAGTGTAATTGATTAAGAGACCCCAGCTGATTAGTATTCATACCAAAGCTCTTCTCTCCCAGGGCTTTTTCTAGCCAGTGACTGGGCCAGCAGAAGCTATGAGAGTCCCACTGTTTCTGCCCATTGCAGGATTCCCCTAAAAGGTCATTTTTGCTTGGTGACGCCCCCCTCCCCCCGGGCATGGATACAACTTTCTCAGTGCTAGACTGAAGTCCTAATCTTCCTGCCCAGTTCCAATTCCATCCTTCTTCCTTTCCAAAGAATCAGACCTGTTTTGGAACCTAACATTCTTACCTCCTACCTATGCCCTCTCTCCCCTTTATCCTCTACAGTTCTTTCTCTAAAAATCTCCAGCTTGTCTAGTTCTATTAGATTATTGGGAAAGTCAAGATATGCTTTTCTATGCAAACAGGTGTCATGACTTTCCAGATAACCCAATATCTTGGCATATGAATCTTGAGGATGCAAATGGACACTTCCTGGAAGAAGATATACATAAATACTTTGATGCAAAAGAACATTGCATATATATGTATAATATGTGTGCATTTTTAGCATAGTAGACTGTGCTGTCAATAAATATTATAAAATACCAAAAAAAAGAACACTGCATGTAAGAGGACATCAGCAAGTTCATGGAAAATGGAATTAAAAGACAAGTTTATTTTGGTGCAAAAAAAATTGAAATCGGTGTGCATGTTTTGCACAATATGCATTTTTCATTAGCTTTTTGAAGACCCCTCCTATTTTTGTATGTGTATATTTATGTGTGTAAATGTATATGGAAAGATACATAAAAATTTTAAACTGTGCTACCTCTGGGTAGGAAATTTTATTTGGTAGTAGTGTGGTAATTTGAGTATATATGAGTTAATTATTCATCTACTTATTTGTATAAGAATAAATTTCTTGGGACCAGCAGATGGTGTAATAGACTGGAGTCCCATGTAATCGACCATGGTTCAAGTCCCAGACCTGGTGGCTTGAAACTCATGCAGGGCGTGTGTGTGTGTGTGTAAGCCCAAAATCCCGAGAGGAGAATGGAAGAGAAAGGACTGTGGCATGGCCAACCCCTGGGGGGTTGATTTTTCTCCCTTTCTGTCTCTCTGTCTCCCTTTGTCTCTCTGGTGAGTGCACACACCCTATAGCAAAAAACAAAAACAAAACAAAAAAAACACAACTCTCTTAAAAAAAAAAAAAAAGAATAAATTTCTTCCAGAAAGTTAAGCAACATTACAGTAAAAATGAGCAATTGCTGCCATAGGAGAAACTGAGTGCATAGGGCCAGCATGAGATTATTATTATTATTATTATTTTAATTTTGCCAGAGGGCTCTTGAGCTCTCCATGGAGAGACTAGAGGGGGCAAGTGAGAACGTGCTCCTCCCATGGGGAATGGTCACACCACAATATTTTCTCCTTCAAATCTCCCCCTTTTGAGATTTTGGGCATGCACACACATGTGCCTAGCACATGTTTCTTAAGCCACAGGTTTAAGACTTGAGTCACACAGTCAGCCATGTTGGATCCAGCTGCCCCAACCCATCACACCACAGGCTGGCCCAACATTAAATTTTTACTACATACCTTCTTGTGTTCACTTTTTGTTTTTTAATGTCATGTGAATTATCATGTGAATGAATTACCTTTCTTTTTTTTTTAATGACAGGATCTTGCTGTCAGGATCCTCCTACTTTAGCACTCTCAGCTAAGACTACAAGTGCATGTCATCATTTTTATTTGAATGAGGAGCCACCAGAGGCTCTTGAGCAGGAAAGGCTACCTGCAAAAAATTAAAGGATGGTAGGACACAAGGTGAAATACAGGAGGCCATCACTGTTACTCAGAGGAGAGGAAGGACTGAGGAGATTGGAGAACATGACACCCACTTGAATAAAAGGAGGGGAAGAATTCAGGGCTAGTTGGCAAGATGTGTGGGAATTGAAATGGGATGGTTGGTGACAGGTTAGGGTGAGAGCCAAGGGAGGGGTGAAAATTAGCTAGACCCTGGTTTCTGGTGTGAATGCAGAAAATGTGGTGGGCTGAATCAGAATCCACACCTCAGAGAATATAGTGATGGTTGCAAAAGGCATCTGGTATTGTCCTTCTGCCACTGTCTTAAAAGGGATTCTAAAAGGATTTTCTTTCCCTTGTTCCTCCAGCCCTACGCTTGCATTACTGGCCTAAGTGGATACTCACCAGCTGGCCGTGTCCATCATTACAGCCAAGTCTGAGAATTCCTGATTATACTTAGAGCCTGTGGAGCTGCTGACACAAACAGTCATTAGCACACGGACCCTATTGTAACAAACTATGCTTTAAAATGTAAACTGTGTGGGGGGGCGGCATTTTCCTTGTGTTGTCCAGAAAGAACCTTCTCCTGCCTGAGCCTGGATTAATCATGAGAGAGCTGGTCAACATTCCACTGGTACATATTCTTACTCTGGTTACCTTCAGCGGGACTGAGAAACTTCCAAAAGGTTTGTCTTCTTGTTGCCTTGTCATAGTTTTAAAGTGTGTGTGTGTGTGTGTGTGTGTGTGTGTGTGTGAGTGGGTGTTTGCTCTCAGGATGACGGACTCATAGAATGGTAGGCATGGGATTTACTTGGTGAAGTAGGGGGAGAATGTATGAAGAGGAGGAAACGAAATAGATAAGCAATTAATTGATGGACTCCTTCTAACTGATGATTCTCTTCTAAGTCTGCAGTAAAAAGATTTAGCCATACAGTAGGTGCAGAGCCTCACTTCAGAAAGAAACATTAGCAGGTAGCCTGCAAGTTATCAAGGTCTGTTTTATTTATGTCTATGTCAAACTTCAGGGTGGTCTAAATGGATGGTGAAGACCTTTTCACATCAGGTTCATCAGGAATATAATCATCTCCACTCCCAGACATCTAGAGTGTTTGCTTAGGAATAAAAGTAATTTTCAGTTTTCAACTGTAGTTTTACCAAACTCCTAATAAGTATTTTAGTTGTTAAAAGTCAGATGTAGAAAGACGTATACAATTTGCCTACATTATAAAAGCCTAAAGACAATGAGTTCTCAATAAGTTTGTAGTTGGAGTCATGATTTGGCTTGGCAAGAGACTGCAAAAGTTTTTTTCAGAGCCTTTGGAATGTACCGGAAATAACACCACCTCAGGGGAGAGGGAAGCAACTTAAGAAACTGACAAACACCTGTTGTAGTAGCAAGAATGTCCACAGTGTATTACGAAACTGAGGCTAGTGTATTTCAAATCAGGAAGACAAGAAAATACGTGATTTGCAAAATGACTGAGGGCTTCATTGAAATATTTAAAAATAAAAAGGTGTGAGAAAGCAGATTGAATGGTATCATTTAGAAGTAAAGAGTTTTTTCAATGAAATGTATTACAATAGAATAAAATAAAAAGCTCTGCCCTCTAGGACACATTTTAATGAATTATTGTCCCTTTGTATTCCTTTATCAAAGTGCTAAAAAAGTTTGTGTAGTATAGATAACTGAAGTTAATATCTGTATGTAGATGGGAAATAAATGTTTCGATTTTTGAGGCTCACTAAAAGTTCTAGAGCCATGGGTCAAGGCTCATACACAAAATAGATACAGCTTTTATCCCATACATTCTAATTTCATAGATTGACTTTGTTTTGTCACTTTCCTTTTCCATTTAACTTGAGCAGAAAGGTGTCTGCAGATGTATTTAAATGTTTAATTGCCAATTAATACTTCAAGGTATCTTCAGATAAAAGGGTATCTAGATCTTTTTGAAGAGCTAATAATAGCCAGAGAGACTTAACATTGGCTTCAGATTATTTTAATACTTCCTGATCATACAACGGATGTCCGGTAAGGCAGCACCTAGATGTCTGGACTTATGGATTGTCATAAGTCTTATTTTTGTTATTCTAAATCATGCACTTACATAAAAGTGATGTGATTAAATACTAACATTTACTAAAATCTCATTTTATAAGCAGCAGAATGATGGATTTTGATGGTCCAAATTGGAACTCAGAGCACAAAAATATAAAACAAAGCTTCCCTATATGAGTAACTCCTAACTTATACTCTAGAAATAAGTGGTTTTCAGTTTTCAAACTTTACATGATTCGAATGTGCACTGTATCTGTTTTGGAAACTTCAAAATATAGTGGCATAGGGGAACCAGCAGTTAGCGTAATGGCTATGTCGCTGGACTCCCACGTAGTCGACCGTGGTTCGCGTCTTGGACCCGGTGGCTTACAACTCACGCCGGGCGCGTGTGCGTGCGTGCCCAAGATCCCGAGAGGAGAATGGAGGAGAAGGGATTGCAGCGTGACCATCCCCCCTGGGGGGTGATTTCTCGCTTTCTGTCTCTATGTCTCTCTCTGTCTGTCTGGCGAGCGCACGCGCCCTATAGCAAAAAACCTCTCCAAAAAAAAAAAAAAAAAAAGAAAATAGTGGCATAAAGATAATAAAGCCAAACTCCCTCAATTTTAAATAAAATAATCAGATTGTTAATCCAACTTTTTAAAAAGTAATTTATTTACTGCTATAACTAGATATTAAAGTTTTAAAAACCATTTTTCTTAGTCTATTGTGTTTATTATAAAATCTAAATTACTGTGGGTTTAGCATTAACCTTAGTCAAAAACCACTACTCCCAAGAAAGTAAACATTCATTTATAATACATATTAAACATTCATTTATAATACATATTAGTTCTGAAAATAAACAATATCATGAAAACATAGCCTTTAAAATTTCTAATGTGGAAATATGAGGAATACATTGGTAGAAAGAACCACAATAATGTGGAATTTAAAAAAATATTATTGAAAGTAATAAAATGTTCCCCCCAGACTATCTTAGAGTTGTTTTCTCTGTCCTTGGCAGCAGGTAGTAACAAAAGTTTTTAGGTGGCATACTTTTTCTTAAGCCCTTTACTTTAAATGAATGAATGAAACTGCACAATACCATATTACAATATAAACTGATATATTTAAAATAGTGCAGGAGTATTCAGTAGAGTCTTTTAAAATTCTCTACACCATTTCCTCAATAAAACTAATATCCTGCATGATAGAAGTAATAGTTTTAATTTCAGTTTAATGGAGGCTCCTAATGAGCAAAGATAAAAGGGAAAGTCATTGTGTTTCTGAATCATTTCAACTACTGATACTTTCAATGAGTTCAATTCATAACCCCAAGTAGGAGAATCTTACAAGCAGTCATTAAAATAGCCAACATTTCATTGAATACTTGCCTTAATCACATACTTCAATAACAATAAATACTTTATTGGGGAGAATTAAGTATGTGGTAGGATGTTAAGTTCTGCAAGAGTATAGGAGTTCATGCCAGGAGTACCGGAATTGTTCAATATGCACAAAGAACTCCCGCCAAAACCCCACTTTCAAAGTTACCCCATTACTACCATATCTGGAAGTGTTTGAGTCTAAGTGATTTATCTATATTTGACTAACCTGTTCATTTAACTTGCATGTATACAGGGGCAGAAGTCACAGATTCCACATATGACTAAGTCAGTACCAGGCACAGCTGTCACTGAAATCCAGGACACTGAGTCCCAGATAAATGTCTTACACTGACGTGCATTGAAAGAGTTACTCACTGCATGTTTGGGACACAGCTGTTTTAAACTTTATGGGCTATAATGAACACAAAATTTCTTTCACCACTACATTATTTGTACAAGGTGAAGTAGGCAGCTTTGCAATGACATGGGTCACCGGGGGAGAGTGACAAGTGCAGAGTGGGAGCTGACCTAAGAGGGGACTGGCCCCATCAAGGAAGATGAGAGAAGGATTGGGAGGAGAGTGACAAGTAAGGAGTGGGAGCTGACCTAAGAGAGGACTCACGCCATTAAGGAAGATGAGAGAAGGATTACATGGGTCATACAGAAGACCCAGATGTGGCTGGGAACTGCCGCTTTTTGGTGGCCCTGACCTAAGCAGTTGTTTCACTTTGCCCTGCAGTGCTACTTAACTTAAGGGTTGCAAGGGCAGATGGCTGGATTAGTGCAGCTAATGAAATAGAGCAGAACAGGAGCTGCAGGTACATGGCAACACACCAGGGGAAATAGGTCAGATGATGAAACAATGATGCTCAAAGATTGAAAGAGAATGTTGAGATCAAGTTTCCTTTTCTTAGTCCCCCGTGTCTCTTTTTATGTCTTTAGGGAAAGCACGTAGACTCTGAGCCTCAGTTACTTCATTAAGATGACATATCTAGGGGGACCAGCAGTTAGCTTAATGGCTATATCGCTAGACCTCCCATGTAGTTGACTGCAGTTCGAGTCCCGGACCTGGTGGCTTAAACTCATGCCAGGCACGTGTGCATGCGTGCCCAAGATCCCAAGAGGAGAATGGAGGAGAAGGGACTGCAGCGTGGCCATCCCCCCTGGGGGGTGATTTTTCCTTTTCTGTCTCTCTGTCTTTCTGGTGAGTGCACGTGCCCTACAGCAAAAACCTCTCCCCCACCAAAAAAAAAAAAATGACATGTCTACCAGTGCCAACCACAGAAGTTTACGTATTATGCTAAGGATGTCAATGACTGGCATAATGATTATTCTTGAATGTTTTAAATGGGTCCCTATGAAATCATGTCTTAACCCAAGGACACAATGATTAAAAAAAGTTTACTTTATTACATCTCCAGTTAAATACATGTGCTAGTTCCTAAGCTATGTCTTCTGGTGAGCAATACTGAATATTCTTTTTGGGGATCTGAAAATTTTCCAACACCAAAGTGTTTTCTCAGACTGAAAAAATCAAACAAACAATATTGCATTCACAATATTAAGATAACATGAGTATTTTCCAGCTCAGAGTCCCAACTTTACTAAAACAGAAGGAAGCAAATACACTTGGCTTCTTTGTGTATGAGTCATTTGGTCACGTCAATCAGCAACTATTCAATGAGAAGTTAATATATCAACAGCCATGTGCTAGAGGGCATAAAATACAAAGGGAAGGTATTATCAGATCCTTCTCATCAAACAGTTAGTATCCAAGTTACAAATCTTTGGGTCTAGAAAAGTGTTTGTTTTCATGTATTTGTAATTCATGTAGTCTTTGGATTGAAAGAAGAAATAGTGCCCTAGTTTACACGGGCTCTGGCTGAGATGAAAGCTGGGTAGTAGAAAGAAAGCAAATAAGAGACAGTTTGCTGGGTCAACAAATATCATTAGATACCACTCTGTGATTGTGTCATTAAACGCTTAAATACAGATTGGTATAACTTTGGAATATGAGCAAAGTGGACTTAGCTTACCATATTCTGCATATAGAAATCGGTAATGATGTACATCTTGTTTGTTTGTTTTTTTTTTTTTTCCCCCAGTCTGTGCATAAACTAGCACTATCCTGAAGATGCATTATATCTTAGAGCTGAAAGTTAGGAACATTAGACTCACCTAAACCCTAAAATTCAGCTCTATCACTTCCTAATTTTGTGATGTTTAGAAAAGTTATTTAACTCCTCTTCGCATCCATTCTTCATGTGCAAATGGAAATATTAATATCCACCTTCATGTTTACTGTGATACTTAAATGAAATAGTGAATGAAAATTTTAACACATGGCATACAGTGGGGTCTTAATTTCAGATGCTAACATGATTTAAAACAATCAGATTTCGCATAAGACTATGTCATCAAGTGATAAAGGAAGGTATTTTCTTATTAAACTTCTTAGTAAGACCTCACGTAATTCTCCATGTCTAAGTTTTTCAAGCTATTCAATGACTTGACCTTAATAGATTTCAACAGGGCTTAGGCCACCTCATTGGAAAGATAAGAAAATAGTATTTCCTACACTAATTACAGACTAAAATTTTTACCTAGATTCAATGACATTTATACCTAGCTCATTTTTGTTAGAATGTCCCTTATCTGTACTCAGGCATATAATGATTTGGAACCCACTTGCCTCATATGCTGCTGTTTCTTGTAACACCCTTTTTCAGGGGAAACAAGTTATTTCTTACCAAGTTATACTTTAGTAACTGACTATGAGTGGTAAACACTTTTCAATATCTGTTTGCGAATTTCTGTTTTCTTTTTCTTCTTTAAAACTGTTATCTAAGTCAACCAGCAGATGGCATAATGCTTACATCACTGCACACCCACGTAGTTGACCTCAGTTCAAGTCCCAGACCCAAAGGCTTAAAACTCACATAGCACACATGTGTATGCATGTCCAAAATCCTGAGAGAAGAACGGAGGAGGAGGGATCGTGGTATGGCTATCTTCGCTGGGGTGTGATTTCCTGCTTTCTATCTGACTCTTGCACGTGCATGTGCCCTATAGCAAAAATTTCTTTCTAGAAAAAAAATATTATCTAAGCTTGCTATACAATTCCAGCTAATCGTAACATTTTTACTCAGCCCTGTAAAGATCTCAGTTAATTACCTTCTTGCAATTGTTGTTGAATAATTTCCTGTCAGTCTGAAGGGCCTTCCTATTAAAATAATTGGATTCTTTCCTTCTAGCAAGGTTTAAAATTTTCTTTTAAGTTTAATTTTTCTATAATTTTAATTCAACATATCAAGGGATGAATTTCTTTTTCTCTATCTGTCTTGGCACTTGGTGGGTACTTTCAACCTGAATATTCTTTTTTTTTTTTCAATTTGAAAGTGATCTGCTATTTATATATGGTTTTGGGGTTATCCTTCTACTCTATATTTATGGAATTTGTATTACAAATATATTGGTGCCTGTTACTCTATACTTTGTTTCCTAACTATTCTTCAACAATGTTTAGCATTTTTTAAAATTTCTGTCTAGTACGTTCTGAATAATTTAATGGTTAACTCATTGGAAAGTTAGGAAAAGGGGGGCCCTGGTGCTCGTGCCCAAGGTGTCACTTTATTTAAAAATTCTGCTTCTATTTGGACTACTCATTTTCAACCTTTATACTTATTCCTATTGTAAAGGCCGTAGAAATATAGTTTAGTTCACTGAAACGTTACATGACTCACTGCTCTAACTCAGGTCAACGCCATTATCCTTAACCCCAAACTCAAAGTTTTCATAATTAAGTATGGAACAAACTATAAACAGGTCATTTTAATACTGTCTATGGGACAAGTACTATCTGGGGTAATCTAAGATAGAGGAAAGGGCTTTCAGCTCTGACTAGCAAGTCAGGGACATTGAGGAAACAATGATACTTAAACTAGATCTTGAAAGGAGAATAACATTAGTGAGGAAGAAATGGACTAAAATAGTCCCACCCCTTTTCTCTCACTCTTAGTAGCTGAGGTGACTTTTGGCTTCACTGAAAAAATAAATTTTGTTCTGATAGTCGATGTGTCTTTCATGGCCAAGCGATGAGCCACTCTGTTCCAAGTGTTTTGTTGTTTGTTTGTTTGTTTGTTTTGGAGAGGTTTTCGCTATAGGGCGCGTGTGCTCGCCAAACAGACAGAGACATAGAGACAGAAAGCGAGAAATCACCCCCCAGAGGGGATGGTCACGCTGCAATCCCTTCTCCTCCATTCTCCTCTCGGGATTTTGGGCACACACGCACACGCGCCCGGCATGAGTTTTAAGCCAATGGGTCCGGGATGCGAACCGCGGTCGACTACGTGGGAGTCCAGCGACATAGCCATTACGCTAACTGCTGGTTCTCTGTTCCATGTGTTTCATGAGTCTGTCACCAACTATGTCAAAATATTGGTCAGACTATTTACTCAGCCTTGATCATCACCTTGCATTTTAACTAAAATGACCATATACTCTGTTGTCCTAACACAATTATTTTGGAAGCTTATGGGACACTGTTGATAATTAGGCCACACTTGCAGGCATAACCAGTTATTACAGCTGATCATTTTATGTATCTGTCCTACATCATCATCTAGATTGTGGGCCCTCAGAAGGCAGAAATGCACTTTATACATCTTTTCTTCTAATCCAAACTGCACCTGCTGCATGAGAAACTGCGAACAAATTTTTGCTGAATAATGATGATAACACAGCAGTGATTACGGAGTTATTTTAGATCAGGTTATGTAAGAGGGTGGACTTCCAGGCTTCCCTTGGTGCTTTATTTTTCACAGTCCTTGAGATGAACAGGTTGCCAGTGCTTTATTTTGGTAGAATTTATAGGTTTCCAGAAGCACTGAAGAGGAGTATCTTTTTACTAACCCATTTTCATTCTTCTTAACCTCTTTTACCTTTTCCCTAATTTCTCTACACATTTCACATGGTGGTATGAGTAGAGATGAGACCATGTCTACAGTTTTTCCTCCTGTTGGTTTTGGGGGGGGGGTTGGGGAGAGCCTTTGTCAAAGGAGCGTGTGATCGCTGGAGAGGAGAGAGAGAGAGAGAAGGAAAGTGAGAAACCACCCTCCCCCCCCCCCCCTTATGGCTACATCATAGTCTCTTCTCTTTCCTTATCCTCTCGGGATTTTGGGTACACACGCACAAGTACCCAGCATGATTTTCGAGCTGCTGGGTCTGGGACTCAAACTGCAGTCATTCATGTAGGAGTCTAGAGCCTTAACCACCATGCCACCTGCTGACCCTGGCTTGCTTTTTATAAAAATAAAATGAGAAAGCTTTATGGAGAAGTTATTTACATACCACACACTTTATTTATTGAAATGTATACTTCATGGAGGTAAGCATTCATTACAATCGATTTTAGAACATTTCCATTACACTTAGAAGGAACACGGCATTTCTTAGCCATCGCTCCCTAATCCCTCCATCTCTTCCCTTCCTCACCCAGTCCTAAGCAACCACTGATGTATTTTGTGTCTCTATAGAATTGTCTAGACATTTAAATGATACAAATATAGCCCACTGTGACTGGTTTCTCTCACTTTAACTTATTGTTTTTAAGGTTCATCCATGTTAGAGCACATGATAGTATTTCACTTACTTTTAGTGTCAAATAATATTTCACTGTATGGATATACCACATTTTGTTCAGCCATTCATCTGTTGGACACTAGGGTTGCTTCAATCTTTTAATTATTATAAATACCACTGTGAATATGGGTGTACAAATAGCTTTCTGAGCCCCTACTTTCAATTCTTTTGAATACATACCCAAAAGTGGTATTGTTGGATCAAGTCATTCAATATAATTTTTTAAGAAACTGCCTAACTCTTTCCCACTTTACCTTCCCACCAGCAATGCACAAGTGTTCCAATCTCTCCATGTCCTCACCAACACTTATGGTTATTTTTCTTTTTGATTATATCCATCCTAGGGTGTGTAAAGAGGTATTGTATAGTTTTGTTTGCATTTTCTTAATGACTAATGATTTTGAAAATCTTTTCATGTGCTTTTAACCATTCATGTACATACCTTCTATGGAGAAATGCCTATTCAGATCCTTTGCTCAATTTTTATCTGAGTAACTATCAGTTTATTAGAGAGTCTCTTTCTATTCTACTCACATGCAGAAGTGAATCCCCCATTGATCTGATGAAGCCCAAGCTTCACAGTCTCTCATTTGCAGGAGCCTCTTCTAAGAACTCAGTGTACTCTAGTCATGTATTTGTGTGAATATGAATTTTTATAGAATTTGGGATAAAATAGTTATAAACAACAGTGGTTAAAACTGCCTCACTTACCTTTCCACCCTGACTTTCAGACTCATTTCCCTTCATATTGATTGGGATGACCATAGAAATTTGGTATTCACAACTTTACATCTTTTTTTTTTTTTTTTTTTTTTACAAAGGGTGCCTAGAAGCCAGCAGACAGTGTAGTGGTTATGTTGCTGGATTTCCACATGGCCAATCAGGTTTGAGTCCTGGACCCAGTAGCTTCAAAAACACAACAAATAAATAGGTAAATAAATAAATGTCTAAAAAATAAATAAAATAAAAATGGCATCTAAATTATATTATATATTATATTTGGGCCCTACAAAACTGGATCTGCCTCTACTCCTATGTAATAAATTATGAAGCCTAACTCTTGAAAGCCTTCTCTTTGATTCTCAAATGCCCAGTTTGGAAGTAGAAACAACATTTTCTACATAAACTCTCTTTCTGCTCTGGGGAAGTATAATTCTTCTTCAGTACACAATGGCATCTTATTGCTTAAGGAAGCATTAGTAGACAACATTCGAGAATGTGCTCATTTGATGTCTTCTGTTCTTTCAGCACCTGTTATCACCACTCCTCTTGAGACAGTGGATGCCTTAGTTGAAGAAGTAGCTACTTTCATGTGTGCAGTGGAATCTTATCCCCAGCCTGAGATTTCCTGGACTAGAAATAAAATTCTTATTAAGTAAGTATTCTGCCTTTGTTGTTGTTGTTGTTGTTAAGTATGGCCCCTGCTACCTTGCAGTTTATCTCTGATATAAATGCAATCACAGATCTTTACAGTACGAAAGTTTACCTTCTAGAACATATAAAAAGCAGATTTCCTTATTTTGTAAATGTAAAATCTGAAGTTCTGTAAACTTAAGAAAGTTTCCCGAAACAAAACAGTTATTTCACATAGCGTATTGATATGGGAAAGCTAGGGAAGCCCCCGGACCAGAACCTAGAAGAATCTTTACAGTAATTAGGAGACACTGTGCCTCCTAAGTCTAGGGCGCATGTCCCAGGACACGATGGGGAGATAATAGGGCCCAGCAATCATCTCCTGTAGGCTGTCTAGGAATCTGACCTTTAAGTGACCATGACCTTTTCTTTTTTTTTTTTTTTGAGAGGTTTTTGCTATAGGGCGCATGCGCTCACCAGATAGACAGAGAGAGACAGAGAGACAGAAAGCGAGAAATCACCCCCCGGGGGATGGCCACACTGCAATCCCTTCTCCTCCATTCTCCTCTTGGGATCTTGGGCACGCATGCACATATGCCCGGCATGAGTTTTAAGCCACCGGGTCCGGGATGTGAATTGCAATCGACTACATGGGAGTCCAGCAACACAGCCATTATGCCAACTGCTGGATGACCTTTTCTTTTGAAAGTTAAAAGGGACTCATGATATATAGTGAGGCAGCCTCTCAAACAGATAAATTATCCATTTGGCATTTAAAGGCTTTATGGTTCTTTCCTCATTATGCTAGTTATCTAATAAAAAATACTCTAAAAAATTATCTGTGACAAAGTGAACCAGGAGCTTCCTAGTAGGCAATCTAGCTGGCATTAGGGCTAAGTGCTGTCTCGCGAAGGCTTTACCTTTATGACCTAATCACTTCCCCAAAATCTTGCCTTCAAATACCATCACACTGGGAATTAGATTTCAACCTAAAAATTTGACAGAGACATAACCATTCATTCTACAGCAAGTGTTTAAACTGGTATTCACAGACTAGGATCTGGGACTCAAACTGCACTGTCGGCCATGTTGGATCTAGTTGGCTTAGTCACCGTGGTACCCACTGGGCCCAAGTCACTCCTTCAAATATCTTTTTGTTGCTCTAAGTTGCTTCTCAATGAACAGAAATGCATGACAGTATATGTAAAGCATATATATATTTTTTTTTTTTGGAGAGGTTTTTTGCTATAGGGCGCGTGCGCTCGCCAGAGAGACAGAGAGATAGAAAGCAGGAAATCACCCCCCAGGGGGGATGGCCACGCCGCAATCCCTTCTCCTCCATTCTCCTCTCGGGATCTTGGGCACGCACGCACACACGCCCGGCGTGAGTTTAAGCCGCCGGGTCCGGGACGCAAACCGCGGTCGACTACATGGGAGTCCAGCAACATAGCCATTACACTAACTGCTGGTCCCAAGCATATATTTTTAAAGTATGAAGCTGTTTTGTTTTCTTATGTATCCTGAGTAACTAGAACAATGCCTGGCATTTGTTAGTCACTCAATAAATACTTGCTTAATGAAAAAAGTGAATATTCAATTACTTTTTAATTCCATGTATAAATACTGAAACCTTCTTCTTATCGTGTTTACATGTGTGCATGTTCATGACCCAGCAGGTACTTCCTAGTAACTACAGAGAAAACACTAATGTGTATATCTTGGTGATGATATACTTTTCCAAACAAAGTAAACTTCACATTTAGTCTTCTTAGTACACATTATACTTTGAAAGCATTTTAAAGGACTCAGTGTGCTTTGATTATTGGGATTATGAAAGATTAGTATATCATTTTAGCAACTAAGGGTTGTTTTAAATTTTATTTTATGATTTCTTATTTTCATTCCATCTTTGTATATCTCTTATAGCACACCATCTGGTTTTTCAAAGTATGCTTGCAGTCCATCACAATCTAACAAAAATATTACCATATGTACCATTTTCAACAAAGAATTATAAGGTTCTTTTTTAAAATCCAGAAATCACTCAAGTTTGCTTTCACTTTGATTCTACTTTCTTATGATATATGTATGTGCCCACTCTGATCAATTAATCATAGCTGAAAAAACCACAGATGATGCATTAACCTGCTGTTTTCCTCTGTGACCCATAGGCTCTTTGACACCCGCTATAGCATTCGGGAGAATGGACAGCTCCTCACCATCCTGAGTGTGGAAGACAGTGATGATGGCATTTACTGCTGCGTAGCCAACAATGGTGTTGGGGGAGCTGCTGAGAGCTGTGGAGCTCTGCAAGTGAAGATGAGTGAGTGGGAAGAGAATAATCCATTGATTTTAAAGTTGGCTTAGTACATTTGGAAATAGCCAGTAAATAGAGACTGCTTCCTACCTTAAGGTTCAGCAGTAGGACAGGTTCAGATTCAAAGCACAACCTAGAAGCTGGTTCATTTTAGACTTCTTATTCCTGCTATCAACCACCACCCTGAGGCAAACCTCTTATTTCTCTATCCTCTCCCATTTTCTTGAGTTCTCACAGCTCTCTATTCTCCACCATGATCTCTTTCAGTAGGGAATCTTCCTCTAAAACTGCCTCTAAAACTTTGGCCCTGTATCTTGAAACATAGTTCCTTTACCACCAAACACCACCTTTATCTCAAGCACCTTCATAGACACTTCTGCCCCGTTGTCTTATTTCAAACTTGACTTCCGGCTGAGTGACTTTCTGCCTCAATGGAGGCTGTTAAGTTTTCCCCGGCTCAAGTCTGCAAGGCTGGCAGGAACTGAGTGTTATCTCCTAGCCCCAATTGCTCCTTGCAAGCCATTATATTTTGTATTCCATTGCGCAGATTCTTTCCTCTCTCAAGGGTTTATTATGTCATTCTTGCCATTCTGTTCTCTATTTGTCACATCACGTATTCACTTCCAGCCACTCTTCCATATTTATCAAAGACTTTGAATCCAGACTCATGATCTTTTTGTCCACCTCTATTCTTGCCAACATCCTAAGGGATTTAACCAAGAAGTAGAACCACTAGTCATGTAATCCTCATAGTGTCTTGACCTACTTAAATCCATAACATTTGTCTTAACACTTTATCAGCCTACATAATCAATGACCCACACTTAGCCTTCTCACCCCCTAAAAATGATGTGAATTTAATTAAGATCCTGGGGCTAGCAGGTAGTGTGGTGGTTAAGGTTCTGGACTCCCACATGGCTGACTGTGGTTTGAGTTCTAGACCTGGTGGCTTGCTTTCTCACTTTCCCTTTCTCTGTCTCTCTCTGGTCATATTTAAAAATAATAATAACAAATAAAGGTAAATAAATAAATCTTTAAATAAATAAATAAATAAAAGCTTAAGATTCTTGATTTGATGATCATATACTATATTTATACTTTGAAAAGCCAAATTGTGCACTGGGCCAGCAGGTGGCATGGAAGTTAAGTCTAAATCCCACATAGCTGACTCTGTTTTGAGTCCCAGCAACTTGAAAATCAGTCTGGATGAGTGTTCATGCGAACCCAAAACCCTGAGAGTAAAGTAGAGGAAAAGGGACTACGACATGGCCATCCCCCGAGAGGAGGTGGTTTCTCACTTTCTCTCTCTCTCTCCCTCTCTGATGAGTATAAGTGCCCTACAGCAGAAACTAAAAAAGAGAGAGATGTTTTTTTTAATGGTTTAATTTAAATAAGAAATCATAAAATAAATAAAATCTTAAGCTCTAATATGTCACTCTCTGTGTACACTCCTGTGTTCAGTTTTATTCAATGAGGAAAACAGTTTCCCATTCTTATGACTTACCTACAAGTATAAGGCACAGACTTCCACTGTCTCCCAGCTAAGAACATTAAGTCTCTCTCATTCTCTTACTCCCAGTACACACCATCACCAACATAATCACTTTCTCCTGCTCTTGACTGATCTCTATTCTACCATGGTTTCTCTGTTTTGTTTTCCATTGACCTCCCCAGTCAGGTTTACTTATTTCTCTCCTAAATGGTGGTATATCACCACACCCTTACCAGCATCCTCAAATCTCATTCCTTCCTATACTGTATGTACCAGTTATCAACACTTTCACACTATCAACCTTGAAACAATATAACCTTCTTATAGTAATGTAAACTTTTCTCTGCCACCACATTATTGGCAGGAAAAATCACATAAACACATATATCGGCACCATATGAATTAGTGAAATATAGGCCTACCTGTGACCTTTATTTGTCAGATTATTTGATTTGTTGGTTTTCATCACTATTTCTTAATTTTTGATGTTTGGCTGAAGGAAATCATTAGGTACATTTTTGAGAGAATGAGTGTGTAAGGTATTTTTCTAAATTTTTGCATGACTGAAAGTTTTACTTTTCCCTCACTCTGGGATTATAATTTTGCAGTGTTGTAGAATCAGAGATTACAAAATCTTGGCCCTTAGCTTTTAACAGACAATTATTCATTGCTATATTATATCCTGTGTTGCTGATAAGAAGTTTTGTTTTTGTCATTTTTTTGCAAGTAAATCTGATGTTTATCTTTCTTAAAAATTAAGAAAGGTGGTTTGGTGTTTAAGGTGCTGGACTCCCACATGGCCAACCATAGTTTGAGTCCCAGACCTGGTGGCTTACTTTCTCTCTCTCTCTGGTCAAATTAAAAAATAATAACAATAAATAAAATTAAATAAATATTTTTTTAAAAACATTCTAGGACTTTAAAAAATATTTCCAGACTTCATAAATTTAAAATACTAATGAGAATGTGTTAGGTCTTTACTTTTATTGTTCCTATTCAGTTTTAGGTAGTTTTTTTAAAATCTGAAGATCAAAGTAAAAGTGAGGTATTTTTTTTTTCTTCTATTATTTCTCTTTCTCTTTATTCTTTCTGTTCTCTCAATCTCAAACTCTTAATTAACAAATATTAGATTTCCTTTTTCAATTTTTTATGACCCCACATTTTTTACTCATATTTCCTACACCTCTCAATATTCTACTCTCTTGGTGATTTAACTTTCCTTTTTAAATCACAAACATGGTCTTTGGTATGACCATTTGGTTATTCTGAGTATTTTGATCTAATTATTTTTAATTTCTAAGAATTCTATTTTCTCTGATTGTTTTTTTATTCATTGCAAACTTCACTTATAAAATGCAATATTCACTCAAGTTTCTCTAAGGATATTACTAATTCATTTTCTTAAAGTTTTTTTTTCAGTTTTTCCTCTGCTTTATTTTTGTTTCCTTCAAAAAAATTAATTTTATTTCTTCTGATTACTGATCCAATGACATTTTATTATTTTTTTTTCCTTAGGTTTTGCCATAGGGCACTGTGCACTTGCCAGAGAGAGACAAGAGAGACAGAGAGAGTGAAAGTGAGAAATCAACCCTGCCCCACCAAGGGGAGATGGCCATGCTGCAATCCCTTTTCCATTCTCCTGTTGGGATCTTGGGCACGCACACACACAGACTCGGCAGGATTATCACGCTACAGGGCCCAGGCCTTGAACTGTAGTTGGCCATTTGGGAGTTCAGTACCCTAACCACCATGGCATCTGCTGGTTCCCTGGTTTACTATTTAAAGGATAAATTTGTCTCAATATTAAACGTCAAATTAAGATGGAAACCAAAAAATAAAAAAAGAGGATAATAAGTCAAAGCTATATAAATATATACTTAAATAAAAATTTCCCTTCAAGTGTCTTCATGCTTATCAATGTGAAATAATGTTTAATTGTTATGGTGACAGCTATGTTGACTTTTTATTAACTTTTTAAATTTTATTATTATTATTATTTTTTGCTTTTTCATAGGGCACATGTGCTCACTGAAGAGAGACAGAGAGAGGGAAAGTGAAAAATCATCCCCCCCAGGGGACATGATCATGTTGCAATCCCTTCTCCTCCATTCTTCTGTTAGGATTTTGGGCATGTGCCCAGTGCGATTTTTTAAGTCATCTGTTTCGGGACTTGAAACATGATCAGCCATGTGAGGTATTTACTTTTATTTCTCCTTCTCAGTTTTAGGTGAACTTAAACATATATATTTAAGAGCTTTAACCACTATGCCACCTGCTGGTCCCTTATAAAATATCTTATTTATTTATTTATTTTTAAATAGAGATTTTTGCTAGAGAGATAGAGAGAGGCAGAGAGACAGAAAGTGAGAAATTATCCCTGGGGGAGATGGCCACACCATAATACATTTTCCTCCATTCTCTTGAAATTTTGTGCACAAACACACACACACATGATCCTAGCATGAGTTTTACGCTGACGGGTCTAGGACTTGAATGGCGGCGGCCCTGTGGGAGTCTAGTTACATAACTATTACACCATCTGCTGGCCCCTTAACTATCTTTTGCTTATTTATTTACTTATTTATTTATTAGAGAGAATTTTTCTATAGGGTGTGTGTACTCACCAGAGAGACAGAAACCAAGAAATAACCTCTCAGGGGGGATAGCCATGCTGCAATCCTCTGTCCTTCATTCTCGTCTTGGGATCTTGGGCACGCACACACATCTGCCTGGTGGTTTGAGCCACCAGGTCTGGGACTCAAACTGTGATCAACTATGTGGGAGCCCAGCAATGTAACCATTACACCATCTGCTGGTCCCCCTTAATTATCCTCTAAAATAAACAATGCTATGGTTATTTCACACTCCTGATATGTTTCATTAGTTTGTATTTTGCAAGTAAGTTTTTTTTAAATAATTATTTATTTATTTTCACTTATTCATTTATTTTAATTTGACCAGAGAGAGATACACACACACACACACACAGAGAGAGAGAAGAGAGAGAGAGAGAGAGAGAGGGAAAGTGAGAAAGCAAGCCACCAGGTCCGGTATTCGAACCACAGTCAGCCATGTGGGAGTGTCCAGCACCTTAACCACCATGCCACCTGCTGGTTCTGTAATTAAGTTTTAATAAAATAAAGAAAACCTGGGTCAACCAATGGCATGATGGTTAAGTGACTGGATCTGACCTGGCTGACTGCATGGTTTGAGTCCCAGACCCAGAAGCTTGAAAAACACACTGGGTATGTGTGCATGCATGCCTAAAATCCAGAAAGGAGGGAGATATGGAGAGGTGTTTGTTTTGTTTGTTTGTTTGTTTGTTTGCTATAGGGCACATGCGTTCACCAGAAAGACAGAGACATAGAAACAAAAAGTGAGAAATCATTCCCCCCCGCCCCCCAGGGAGGATGGCCATGCCACAATCCCTTCTCCTCCATTCTCCTCTCAGGAGCTTGGACACGCACGCACACATGCCCAGCATGAGCTTAAGCCACCCGGTCTGGGACTTGAACCACGGTCGACTATATGGGAGTCCAGCAACATAGCCATTATGCCATCTGCTGGTCCCAAGGATGGAGATATGAAGAAGAAGGAACCATTTCCCATGAGGGTGTGCTTTCTCACTTTCCTTCTCACTCTCTCCATGGTGAGAGCACATGCCCTCTGGCAAAAAGTTTTTTCAAAAAAGAGAAAATCCAAATTTTAAAACTGATTTCTGTTTGATATCTACCAAGAAATCTGTCTTAGCATTTGGTAAATTTTGTAATATAGTATATTTAACTGATTCTTAATATTTAGAATTAAAAAGTAAATTAGAAACTCAAAGTATACAGCCATATTCTGTATTTAATTTTGGATTTTTATTTGTTTTTAGAACCTAAAATAACTCGTCCTCCCATAAATGTAAAAATAATAGAGGGATTAAAAGCCGTTCTACCATGCACTACAATGGGCAATCCCAAACCTTCAGTCTCTTGGATCAAGGGGGACAGTGCTCTCAGGGTAAGTGATGATTATATTAAAACGTTTCTAAAACATATTTTAAAATGTAATCATCCTTTGAACATTCAGTTACCTAGCATAAAAATTTTTTCCATATACATTTTAACCAAACAAATGTTTCAGTTCCCATCTATGCATATTGTAAGGGAATTCTATTTGGGACTACCTAGGAAAGAAAAGAGATGAGGACCAGTAATGTTAGGAATGGAAAAGGAGGTAGGGCCAGCAAATGGCATAGTGGTTACATTGCTGGACTCCCATGGAATTGAGCGCTGTTCGAGCCCCAGACCTAGTGGCTTAAAATTCACACCAAAGTGTAATTTTTCCATTATTGGTGGAATTGTCCATTTTTTAAAGGACATATATTCTCCTGAGCATACTATATAGGGTGTATAGTAAATGTGGTAGTTAAAAGCAACGTTTTTAATCAGACTTGGCTGTGCCATTTAGAAAGTTAAAGTAAGCCTCATGTCCTCATGTAATGAAAAAAATATAAAAACAAACTCTATCTCATGGAATCTTTGTGAAGGTTAATTTAGGTAATCTTATATTCTCTTATTTAATATTGTATGTTAGATGTAATAAATGTCCAATAAAGATGAAGATGATATTTTTGATGATAATAGTGATGATGGTAATGACTTGATAAAATAGGATATATGTGTCCTTGATTGAGCCATAGATGTTTTCTAATTCATGTTCCTATCTCTGGTAGGAAAATTCCCGCATTGCAGTTCTCGAATCTGGGAGTCTAAGAATCCATAACGTGCAAAAGGAAGATGCGGGACAGTACCGGTGTGTGGCAAAAAACAGCCTTGGGACAGCGTATTCCAAACTGGTGAAGCTGGAAGTTGAGGGTAAGGATCTTTAAGAGGTTAGAGGACCTCATGTTTTACTGTGAAGGCTATGGTCAAGTTTGAGAAAGAAGAGTTGTAGGTAGCCCATGCCCCGCAACTGTTCCAGATATTAACCATAAGTTCAAGACTATGAAAACAGAAAAGTTACAGAAAGAAAAAAAAATTCCACTAGTATAAAGGTAATATATATATAGTCACTGGTCATTTTGACCAAACAGTCTAAATTTGCTATTATACTAAGCTAATAAGACACTGTTTTAGAACATCTACCTGACCAGGGCAATTCTCCTTTGTCTGTAGATTTGGAGACACTTATTTTATCTTTTTTAAGAGATATGTTTTTTTTTTTTAAATTATATTAAAAGGGGAAACTATTTTTTCAGATTTTCAGTCACATGGGTTGAGAAAAGTAAAATACTGACTCAACATGTATAACCAAAAACCATCCTAGTTTTATGTGGTCAAAACCTTTATTATTCTTAAAAAATGATTTCCTAAAATCAATTAATTCAACAGTTTAGTGTGACAGGTCTTCACTGAGAAATCAGAATCCAAACAGGTCTAGGTGTTCTAGTCACTTGTTTATCAGGTCCTCCTTAACATTGCATCACACTTTAAAAATAGGAATCACCAGAACACCTGAACTAAGTGAGCAAACAGGCATAAAGCCTTTCTCAGCCCTTCCTGTTCTAACCATAGAATTAACAACAATGGCTCCCAGTTTTCTCATCTGTAAAGTGGGATTCGTTGTATGTAATGAAGCAAGATGTTGATAGTGTTGAGCAGAGTGTCTGGTCCTTTATACACACTCAATAAATACTGGCTATAAGAATTATTACCAGGACCAGCAGATGGCGTAATGGTTACATCACTGGACTCCCACGTAGTTGACCATTGTTCGAGTCCCAGACCTGGCAGCTTAAAATTCGTGCCAGAAGTGTGTGCGTGAGTGCCCCAAATCTCAAGAGAAGAATGGAGGAAAAGAGACTGCAGTGGAGCCATCAGAGTGATTTCTTGTTTTCTGTTTCTCTGTCTCTCTAGTGAGGACATGCACCTTATAGCAAAAATATCTCTTAATAAAAAAAGAATTATCTATTTTCCTATTTTTCTCTTATCTAGTTGATAAAGTATTGGACTATCGCATATTAGCACAATCAACATTCAATCAGGAGAGGCTTCAAGTGTTCCTTCATTTTCCTTTGATTCCATCCTATTCTCCTTAGGCCCAAACCTTTCCTTTCCTACATTTTTTTTTCTTCTCATTCTTACAGTTTTTCTATTAGCTTCTTTAAGATTATTTTATTTCCTAAATGGACCCTCTTTTCACAGCTTTAATAACCTTGTTGCCATACTTATCTCTAATTGAGGTAACATTTTTATTATGTCATTGCATCAGTTGCTCATAAAATTTTCATTAGCTCATAAAAAAAATGAGGTTGGTAGGAATGGTGTCTGTTGGAATATAAAAATATATTTTTAGCATCATTGCTATAATTTAATATCTTCTAAATCATTTAAAGCTCAGCATGCAACAACCAGTTGATGTTACTTATTCAGTGAAAGCTAAATAAACAGGAAAACATTCAGACACACATTTACACACTGAAGATCTTCCTAGAATCAGTGCTTACTTGAACTGTCTGTGGGATGATGCAGAATTAATGCTATCCAGTTCTATAAAATACAATAAATAGTTTTTTCTCTTTAAGATATTAAATCTAAGCCCTCTGTATTAGAATAAATAATACTGATTATTTAGGTTGCTATCTCCATAGACTTAAAACAAATTGCTGTAGCTTTGGCTTTGAGAAAATAATCAGCAATCTCAACTAGTTGAAGTTCAGTTCCACAGCTTGTTCTTGCTTTGCCATTTAATTTCATATCATGCCTATCAGTAAAACTGAATCCTGCCTTCTTTCCTCCCAACATTTAGATGGTCATATTCATTGCTTTAGATTAAAACATGCTAGAGATCTTATTAAACTTGGTAGTAGTGAGAATGCATAATGTCATTTAAATTATTCTAAGACGTAGGTAAGATGATCATTTTAGCACACATGTCTATTTCTACCCCTATTCTAGTCCCCACTAAATTAGTAAACAATATGACATGCTTAGCACAGTTGCAGGTACACAATGAGCATTTAAATAATGGCATCTGCTATAATTATTATTACTATTAGGATGTACAAATTTAAGAAAATCTGTTTTGGCTCTGGGAGTTCTGCAAGGTTGACTTCTACCTGAAGAAGCAGTTGAGACATTTTCACAAAATGTAATTCAGGTATGATCTATTTAAACAAAGGACCCATTCAACCTATAACTTAGAATAGGTTTTAAAAGCATCTAAGAAATGACTGGAAGAACCCCCAAAGTTCCTACAAGCTTGGCAGAGATGAGGGCTGAAGATGAAGGTAGGCCATGATCAGTTGGGATAGATGAGCAAATCTATGTATCACACAGTCATCCTGCAAATTGGTTACGCAATGGCTAAACAGAATCAGGACCCCATGTGCCATTTGATACTAGGCTGCACTTATTACAGATAAATATGCCAAAATAAAAGGGTAAGGCTTTGCCATTGCTAAAATCTAATGAGCCTAAAAATGCCAGGCCATGGACCGGGTACACTGTGCTGATCAAACCTTAGCTGCCGTAACAAATGTGAATAAAACACTCTATCACATGGTAGTAAAGCTCCCTCTCTAGACGGCCACGGTCATGCTGCTGGGTCTCTGCCATGGCAATGCGAGATGTTCTACTCTTCTGTCATGTCTTAAAAGGTCCAAAGTGACAGATGGAACTACTGATGGAACCTTCTAACTCAAGCACGGCACAACATGGATGTCCTTCTCAAAGTATAAGCAACAGGATAACTAACATGCTTAAGTATGCCATTAGATGCTTGACGTGGTTTGTCATGGTTGCCCACACTAACAGCCTGTGAGGAAGGACCTATTTTTGTGCCATTTTAGGAAACTGAGGAGCAGAGAGGATAGCCAGCTTCTACAAGGACACACAGCACAGTCTAACAACTGAGTAATGCTGAACTGTCTATTAAAGGGCAAGACAAGCCTGTGTGATATCATGAAGAGTAGTGTCAGAATGGGCATGAGGGAAGAAGCCAGAATTCTGTAAATGAAGGAGAAAATAGTGGAAAAAAACTGGAGATGGTGAATAGAAAGTTTTTCAATAATTTCGACAGAGAACAGGGAGGTGTCAACAAAGGTATATATGGCTTTTAAATTTTGGGGGGGGGGTAAGATTTATCCTTTTAAAAAGTTAAAATATTAATGAGAAAGAGCCCAGAGAGAAGGGAAATTCTAAAATACAGGAGAAAAGGGAAATATTCAAGGGCCTGTGGTGCCTGAGAATGCCCGAAGTATGTATTCGAGGGCCCAGTGGAACGATAAACTTTATACAGACGGTGACCAATGTCCCGGTTTTCCCGGGACAGTTCTGGTTTACACCTGTTGTCCTGGAATAATTATTAATAGCATCCCTCTTTTCCTTTCAGAAGTATCCAGGCTTCTATGATAAACTATATGGCCACTCTCCTTACACAGAAAGAACGAACTTCCTTCTTCATCATAGGAAAAAAGAAGAAAATTGGCATTTTCTAGTATAAGTCAGTTCGTAACTGTGATGAATAGATTTCAGAAAATTCTGGCCTCATAGTTCCTATTTTCTCTAGGAAGCAGAAAATGAAGTTACCTTAATGTTCTGAAACTACTTTTCTTAAGGTATACAGGGAAGAGGATGGGTGTGAGGAAAAGGGAAAGGTTTTTAAATAGCTGTGGGATGGCAGAGATGACTCGCAAGGAAACCAGGATTGTGGAACAACACCAAGGTTTTAAGCGAACGGGACCATGAATGTAGAGCAGTATCAGTCTTCAAGGCTGAAGCCCCCACTCCCCAAGCCTCCTGTTGCCCCTCTGCACAGGTAAAACTTCAGACGAAGCAGAAAACTAAATTCAAAGGCAAACTAGAAATGTTGGCGTTCTGCCAGGAAGGAAAACAGGGATTTGAAACTGTTGCAAGAGAGAGATTAAAGTGATGAATCATGGGATCTCTATGTGCCAAGTACACCTCAGATGCGATATCTGAACAGCAGATAGCCTAAGATTCGAACTACGTTAAAACTCCAGAGCTCCAGCAAAATGACAGTCAAGATAATATGAAAATCTGGCTGCTACAAATATCCAGAAATGCTGGGTTGGTTGTTTAACTCAGATGAATAAAATGTAAATCTCCAGAAGCCAAAAATGAGTAAGAACAAAAAGAACAGAGTAAGCTTCTGAGCTAATCTCCCCATTGTCGGAGGTAATGGGAGAGGTGCCCATCTCCATAACCCAGGAGACTGGTTTAACATTCTTAAAGGGGCAGGAGACACCAGTTCAACTTAGGCCTGTGAGAAGTGGAGGTTAGCATTAAGACCCTTGTATGAAGCTAAGAACCACAGAAGTGGAAAAACGGGCCAGAAAACGTCCATCTGTGGTTCCAAAAAGACAACACGAGGCTTATCTGTTTATTATCTGAATTCTAGTTGTTATGAAGGTAAAAAAAAAAAAAAGAATATTTTTATAAATAAATATGCAATACTCAGGACTACATCTTACCTAGGTTTGATATTGAATTAATACTACCAGCACAGTTTGGGAATCCCCAGGTAGAGAAACTGACATAAAAATTAGCTCTAGACCAAAGATTTAACAACTGAGAAAATGCATAACTGAAACATCAAAGCCAAAAAGATAGTGTTAAAATACTGAAATTACTTAAAAGAGACAAAAGTTATTAACAGAATGACAGTGGAGAGTGGGGAAACCGTCATTGTTATCTACTGTCATAATTTGTCATAGCCAGGTGGCAGTTTAAGTTATGTACTTGCCAGAGGGAGAGAAGGGGAGAGGAAGAATGCACTCCCCAGTGGGGCATGGTCACATCCCAATCTTTTCTTCTCCACCTCTTCATCCTTTTGAGGTTTGGAGTATTTACATACATGTATCTGGCATGTTTTTCAAGCCACCGGGGCCAGGATTCAAACTGCACAGTTGTCCACATGGAACCCAGCTCCCTCAACCACCAGGTCATGGGGCTAGCCCAAGAACAAATAAAACTTTAAAATATGCCTAGGCTTGTCTCAATAGTTAAACTTCTGGGGCCAGTAACATAGCCTATAGTTAAGAAAGCCAGTTATCACATGGTTGACTGTGGTTCAAATCCTGGCCCTGACAGCTTAAAAAACGTCTTCAGCTTATTCTCCAATCCTGACAGGATGGAGAAATTGAGGAGATGAGGTTGCAGCATGACTACACCCCATTTAAAGGTGCTTTCTCTCTGGCAATTAAAAGAAAAAGAATTTAACTTGGGATAATTTATCTAAAAGAACATTTATGCAAGTATATATTCAAGTTTATTTATAACCGTGTTGTTAATGGTGGTAAAAGATGAAAAAGAACTCAAAATTTTATTAATAGGAGGTTGGTTAAATATGTGATGAAATTCTTATGGCCACTAAAAAGAATAAGATGGATGTATACATATTAATTTCTTAAACTATCCATTATGAATGTGACTTAGGTCTGTTTTCCATCTCTGAGCCTCAGTTTCCTCTCTAAAATAGCAATAAAAGCAGCACCTGGCTATTAGATTATAAATAGTTAATACAGGCACACAGTGAATACTATGTAATTATTTGCCATGTTTATGATTTATATTGTTTAATCAATAAGTGCTGGTATAGTACTTACCATGTACAAGGTACTGTTCTAAGTGCTTTATAAATATTAATTTATTACCAATGTTATATAAGTGAAAAAAATAAGTTATAGAACAGTATATGTTATGTATTATGTATATCATGTTTACATACGTGTGTATTATGTAAACATGTATACTACGTATATGTATATGAAGCTCATTAACAATCATTGCTGCATATGAAATGACATGGAAGGCTAACTTTCAATTTATACTTAATATAGCTCTATATTTTTAAATCTTTATGAGGCCTTTAATGAGGAAGACCTAATACACATATTTATACTTTGGAGAATATATTTATTCTGAATAGCTCTACTATTATTTTTTATTTTTATTTTTTTGAGAGGTTTTTGCTATAGGGCGCGTGTGCTCACCAGGAAGACAGAGAGAGACAGAGAGACAGAAAGTGAGAAATTACCCCCGGGGGGGGGAGGTGGCCTCATCTCGCAATCCCTTCTCCTCCAGTCTCCTCTTGGGATCTAGGTCATGCATGCACATGCGTCCGGCGTGAGTTTAAGCCACCGGGTCCGGGACTCAAACTACAGTCGACTACATGGGAGTTCAGCGACATAGTCATTATGCTCACTGCTTGTCCCTAGCTCTACTATTTTTGATAAAGTGACATGAGCCTTTCTATTCATTGGCTTGACGTGTTACTTTTGAAATTTAGTTGCTTTATTCTTTTCTAGGACAAATTCAGGAATGGAAAAGGTATTGTCATAAGCAATTGCTCCTTATGCTAATTAGGTATTCACAACACTTGGCTATTGGCTGAAGAAGGCTGGAAGTAGGGGTCCTGATGAACCAAACACGGAACACGCCATCTCCTCAGGGAAAACATCAATCTATAGATACTGTAAGCTTGAGGTCTGCAAGGCAAAATGGACGGAGCTACCTGCTGGAATAAATGAGGGGCTCAGGAAGGAGGGCTGCTGAAGGACCTACTCACTCTTCTTTCTTACTCATGCTCAGACACTTGGAATGTATGCTTCTACAGTGGTTTGGAGGATCCATTACAAAAATTCCATTTGGGTTCTGATTTCTCAGTGAACATTTTCCACACCTTGTTGGGTATTACTAACTTAGAGTATAAAGTGAAAACCAATACAAAGGTAGTTCCATAAAAGTGAAGTGCTGCTATGTGAGAATTATATAGGCAATACTGATTTGATTTAAGCAGAGCAGTCCCTTATGGATCCCAAATTCCATAGTCATGTGAAATACAGGAAAGAGTTGTTGATCCCACACCTGTGGAGTTTCTTCCTTTACAAAGGTTAACCTCTGTCTCAGCTACCTCTATGACAATGGACTTTAGGGTAGATTTCATGGTAGGATGCAATCAGGGGACATTCATTCATCTAAGGTCAACAGAGAAACTTCCTATTACATTTCATAGCGTCTAAGATACTTAATTTTTCATATTTTACTAGGTCTGAGTACATCTCAGAGTCACTGTTTTCTTACAATCACCATTAAATTATTTTTGTTTCTTTATTGTACTTTTTTTTTGAGAGAGAGAGAGAATTTTGCTGTGGGATGAGTGTGCACACCAGAGAAACAGAGAGTCAGAGAACAAGAAATACCCCTCCCAGGGGGGATGGCCACACTGCAATCCCTTTTGACCCATTCTCCTCTAAGGATTTTGGGCATGCACACATATTTGCCCAGTGTGAGTTTTAAGCCGCCAGGGCTGGGACTCAAACTGCGGTCAACTAGATGGGAGTCCAGTGACGTAACCATTACAACCATTTCCTGGTCCTTTTATTGTGCATTTTAATATCTCTGAAATTGAGATTTGCCTTACAGATGCTACAGGCAATTATACCTGGTTTGTAGCTTCTGTCCTGTAGCTAAAATCATTCCTCAGCTGTCTCCAGATATGAGAATAAATATACAATTATAAAATGAAGATAAAGCAACCATATTTATCTCATAAAGCTTTACTTACTATTAGCTAGATATGTTCTTTTTCCTTCGGATCACTTTTTTCAGTTAGTTCCTCACATAAATTAAAGCATCATTTCTGTTTGTTTGTTTATTTTTAAGAGAGATTTTTGCATAGAGTGTGTGCACTTGCCAGAGAGACAGAGAGAAACAGAGAGTGAGAAATCACCCCCCTGGGGGAATGGCCACACCACGATCCCTTCTCCTCTATTCTCCTCTCAGGATTTAGGGGACGCATACAAATGTGCCCGATGTGAGTTTTTTTTTGTTTTTTGGTTTTTTTTTTTTGGTCATGAGTTTAAGTCGCCAGGTCCATGACTCTAACTGCAGTAAACCATGTGGGAGTCTAGCAATATAACCATTACACCATCTATTGGTCCCTGAGAGCGTCATTTTCACTAGGATGATTATATGTAGCTTCTTTCTCTCAAAAAATGATACTAGTGGGACCAGCAGTTAGCGTAATGGCTATGTCGCTGGACTCCCACGTAGTCGACCACGGTTCACGTCCTGGACCCGGTGGCTTAAACTCACGCCGGGCGCATGTGCGTGCGTGCCCAAGATCCCGAGAGGAGAATGGAGGAGAAGGGATTGCAGCGTGGCCATCCCCCCGGGGGGTGATTTCTCGCTTTCTGTCTCTCTGTCTCTCTCTGTCTGTCTGGTGAGCGCACGCGCCCTATAGCAAAAATCTCTCAAAAAAAAAAAAAAAAAAAAAAAAAAAAAAAAAAAAAAAAGATACTAGTTTCCTTAGGTTGAAAAAAGAGACTAAGTGGCTGTTCTGGGCCATGTAGAAAGAATTCTCTTCAGAGCTGGTCTGTAGCCTAGTGGTTAAAAGAGCTGGATCCCACATATGGTAAACTGTGGTTCATAATCTCAGCCCCGATGGACTGAAAAACACACGAAGTGCATGTATCTGAATGCACCAAATCCCAACAGGATGGAGAAATGGAAAAGGGATTATGGCATGACCATCCCCATTGGCGAGTGCTTTCTCCCTCTTTCTGTTTCTCTCTCTCTCTGGTGAACACATGTACCATCTATTACAAAGAAAGATAAATTTAAAAAACTAAGAAATTCTCTTCCGAGATACAGTCATGTCTGCTTCTCCAATCCACTCCACATTCCACTTTAGGTATTCCAAAGAAGGATTCATATTATTTCTCTGACATACCTGAAATAGTTTTCTCCTCAGCACTTCTAAGGGACAGGAAGATGGGTCTTCGGTGGCATGGCGTTGGACAATGAAGTGTGCCAATTTAAATGGAAAGTCTGGAGTTTTTAAGTAGAGGTTGCTATTATGGTCCCTTGGACAATTTCTGCAGTGCAAGATTCTGACCCTACTTTCCTATTCTTGACCAGAGTCATATACTCTTAAGAAAAATATGTGTAATGAACCCTGGTACCATGGAAATGAAATCTTTTTAGCCAATTCTTGTTTTTATAACCTGATGGGTCTTTGTCATACTTTTCTTTAATCATTGAAAAGACCCATTTAAAATTTATAAGTATCTAATTCTCTCTCTTCTCTTATAGTCTATGACTTAGTGGTAAATGAATGTATTTATTTGGAGATAGATGAATATGAACTTGACTACATTCTGTGACTACATTCTGCAATAGCAAATGAGAATCAGGAAAGGTCTAGAAGCAGAATAAGAACCACAGAGTCCTTCTAGGGTTATTGTAGGCTTATCTAAAGTTTAAATGACTTCTTGTTTTCATTGGGCTTTGAAAAGCAGCATCCTGTCTCAATACATGGGAGAGGCATTTTGGGGAGTAGGGAGAAAAAATTTAACGGGCCTGTGTGCTGTCTGACCAGGTTCTTTATAGTCTAACAGGCTCTTCTACGTATCCTTAGGACTGACCAAATCTGTTCAGAAGCCTTTCAAAAAGATTTCTTTGTAGACATATGCAGTAGATAAGATAGCAAGTTGAACTCTAAAAGGCCAAGAAAATTATAATTCATATCTATCTACATCTAGATATCGATCATGTCCCAGAGGCAGATGTCAATAAATCTAAAAGGTCAGTGTTGTTTTTAAAACATTCAACTAATGGCTGCCTTTTTTCCTAGAGATCACATGTCCTTGTTGATCTACAAAAGTGAAAGCGATCATGTAATGTTTATACCACATTTGATTTACTTTTTCCTTTGTTTATGCTGCAGCTCTTAATATGACAAATGCCACAGAGCGAGGTATTTAAAACCCCAATGTGTGCTGTGCTCTCAGTGATTGCAGTTTTAATAAAATTTGCAGTGGTCCTGTTCCCGGCATCAATTCTACTTGTTCGATGCCACTAACAGGTTTGACTTGCTGTCATGAGTACATTGTGTAGTGTAAAGCCAAACAAAAGAAAAAGTTATAGACCTCTGATAACTCGAGGGGTTATCATTGGGAAAATTAAATCTGCATGATTTAATACAGTGCATGCTCTGAAAGAAGAGTGACCAACTGATTTTGACTCAAGAGGATATCCTTTTGTGGTTTTATCTAAATGGTTCTGTAGGACTGTCAGGGGAGAAAAGTAGTGAAGTGGCCCTTTAGTTGAAGAGTTGTCACTAACATTCTCCAAAAAAATAAATAAGTAAGTCATATAATTATAGTAGTAAACGAATAATGCTTCAAGTCAAAAGAGAGACCCTCTTAAATCACAGTGTTGAAGAAATGTGCCTTAAAACAAATCGCTTAGTATAATGTTGGTATTATATTATTTACAGTTAAAGGTAATTATGACCTGAAATATGTATATTCTAATTGGAGTAAGACTTGTCATTTTTTTTTCTATTTTTTTTTTTTTTTTGAAGAGGTTTTTGCTATGGGGTGCGTGCGCTCACCAGACAGACAGAGAGAGACAGAGAGATAGAAAGCGAGAAATCACCCCCCAGGGGGGATGGCCACGCCGCAATCCCTTCTCCTCCATTCTCCTCTCGGGATCTTGGGCACGCACGCACACATGCCCGGCGTGAGTTTTAAGCCACCGGGTCCAGGACGTGAACCGCAGTCCACTACGTGGGAGTCCAGCGACATAGCCATTACGCTAACTGCTGATCCCAAGACTTGTCTTTTTTTAAGTATCAAAATGAGATGCAAAAGTTCAAGCATACGTAAATGAAAAAGGAAAATTTCTTTCTCTTTACTGTATTAGTTCATCCACTGAAGATGCATTGAACAATGTTCCAGGCAGTACATGAGAGATTGAGAAGGCCATGCCTTCACTGGGCTTAATTTTGAAATGTAACTCTTTTGATTCAGGCTAAGATATCATGGAAAGCTATTAAAATTCTATGGAAAAAAATGGAATTACTTTCCTCAGATATAAAATATGTGAGCTGGAGATCTTAATTAGCATATTCATTTCATTGATGAACTATTATATAGAGCCAATTTTTTGAGGGGAATTTAATGTATTGGTTGATAATATGGGCGCCAGACTCTGGAGAAAACTGCATGCATTCTAAAAGGTTCGGTAAACTCCCTGAGTCAAAAATTGAATTTTTAATTAAAATAGAATTTTTTTCTAACTTAGTTTCTATCAGAAGACCAATCATAGATGTTAAATCTAGAATGAGACCTTAAAATCACATACTTCAATTTCTTATTTTGCAGATAGAAAGTATGGGACCAGAAAAAATAAATCCCTTATTTTTTACAAGGAAAATTGAGATTAGACAAATCATTACTTTGCACAAGTTGGTAACAAAGCTTGGATGGCTTGATTCATGGGCCAGGAATTGGTCTACTACCCATTTTGATTCTTTCCCTTTTTTACATTTAGTTTGTGTAGGTTGGTATTCTGGAGAGCTTACGTGCTTTAGCATCAGATAGACCTGGTGTTAATCCTTATTGTACCTCTTACTAGTTATGAGAGGCTGGGTAATTTACTTGACCTCTGCAAGTCTGTTTCCACATTTGTGAAATGGGGCATATTACTAGGCACATAGAGTTCTTAAAATGGACTAAGATAGCATATATGCAGTGTCTATATGTAATTCTTTGATAAAGATGGGCTGTTGTTGGAATTGTAGTCTGCTGTTTATATTGTGATAGAGTTGGGTGACTTCTACCTAGAGAATACTATTGGTTAGGCTTCTCGAATTTCAAAAATAGAATGTCAACATTAGCAACTGCTCATCTGTTTCCAAAGAACATAAATCTACCCTCAATCAGCAATGCTTTGTACCTGCATTCTTGGTATGTGTGAGAGATTATAGCTTTGGTTTGGTCCCATTGTGACAAGCGATGTAGGGAAGTTTATCTAAGGAGACCTGTAGGAAGACATGCCTTTAATTGCAAACTGAAAAGAGGCTATTTGGAGTAAACTACCCAAAAAATACATATACATAGTATTAGAACATGAGAGTGGAGACAATCTTAGTGTATAACCTGAATTTACATTATATTTTACTTGCTACAGAAATAGACATTTGCCAAAAATCCTATTTACAATACTAGTCATTCTAAGACCCACTGCTTTCAAGTAAATCCCAAGTGAGAAATAGTTTTTAAAATGTAGTGCCTCTGAAAAAGTCTGTCTCCCCTGAGAAACTCACTTACCTCTCCTTCCTGAGATATGTACTGTGTGCTTTATTGTCTTTTACTTTACTTTTTGTCTTACCTGGCATGTATACTTGAATCCCAGTTGGAGTTTAGTCATAGTGCCTGTTACAATAAACTGACTAGAGGTCATCTTTACTGACAAGTTGTTATTTCACTTCATTTATAATTATATCATTTATCAGACCCACCATAAACCTCTATGGAAAGGGGTAAAATAACTAAGTTGATGCATTAATGGAACTCTTAACTCCAAATGGTTCTCAAATATTGTATTGAAAGGAATAGCTTCAGGATGTATCCCCCTGAGGTTCATATGCAATAGATCTGTGTTAGTGTTTTTTAACAACACCCCAAATGGTCTTTAATGCAGGTGATCCATGGATCACACTTTGAGAAACATTGATTTAAGGATTTCCACTTGCAATGTCTCTGTTTCAGATGAATCTTAATATTTCAAGGAAGAAGTCAGCTTATCCACAAACACTAGGGCATAAATGTTAGTATAGCTTTCACCTGTTTCATTTATTGAGTGCCTACTGTGTTCTACATCATGCAATAATTCTTAAGGGTACAGAGAAAAATAACATATGGTTCATTTCTTGAAAAGTTTTCAACTTCAGTGAGGAAGACAGACATGTAAACAAGTAGTTACACTGATTATAGTAACATATCGGCCATGATAGCTGTTTGGGTAGGGTACAAACACAGCACAGAGGAGGTAGTGAGAAATCAAGGAAATCTTTGGAGAGAGAAAGTATCATGTCACAGTGAGGGAAGAAAATGAAAATAGGAAAATGCAGATTTATCCTGCAAATCAGACCAACACTGACACCTAACCAGAGAGTCAAAGAAGGACAGAGAGTTGGGACAGTTCCTATTAGTGGTGCTATAAAAACCAGAATAAACTGTGATTTGGTTCACAGGCTAATGTTGAAATTATCCTCTGTTGGCCATAATTTATAAATGGGTAGATGTCTACCACATGTCACCATGGGAACCTACAGTTTGTAGGTGTATGGCCATACTTGGTGTTCAGAGTCATCTGAAAAGGCCAAAGAAATGTTCCCAACCACACCACTTCAGGCAACCAGGATGTTATGGTGTTATGTAAGATTAAGGTTATGGCTCCTATTTCTTTTTCCAGGTAATAGTTCTAGTTAGCTAAAAACAAAATAAAACAAAACTAGTCCTTAATAAACATCAGCTTATATGATTACTGTCCAAATATAGGTATCATCCTGAGTTTAGATCAATAATGTTATTTAAAAGTAAACTAAAATATTGATCTTGGTACCATAGGTATATAAGATGTTAGCAATACAGGAAGTTGGGAGAATGGTATATAGAAAACTTTTGTACTATTTCTGCCATCCTGTTGTCAATAGACAATTATTTCAAAATTGGGCTGGTTTTGTAGCCCAGAGTTTAGGTGCAGGTGCAGGGGATACCAGATTCTATATGGCTCACTGAGGTTCAGGGTTTCAGGTCTCGGCCCCGTGACTTCAAGCCAAACATGTACACACATGCCCAGGATCCTAGCCAGATGGAGAATCAGAGGAAAAAGGATTACAGCATAAGCAGGGCCTGCAGGTGGGTTCTCTCTGTCTTTTTCTCTCACCCCATAGCATAAAAAAGCTTTAAATTATTTCAAAATAAAATTATTTTAAAAGTTAAGCTAAGAAAAACTTCTGGCCTGGTAATGATGCAGTTTAGCAACTTCTCCCATCAAAAACAGAAGATGATTTTTCTTTTTAAGAATAAAAAAGAGTGAATTTGAACTGCAGTGCAACTTTTGATTTGCTAGTGGTTAAACTCTTAATATAGTTTCAGAACCAGTTCAATCAAAATATTCTTAATAGTTGCTCTAACCACCTCTAAAACTGAAATAAAAACAAGCGAGCTTCGTGTGGTTCTTGTCTGATTTACTTGGTAAACAGTTCTTGCTCCTGTTCGTTATTCACAATCCATATTTCCAAGCTAGAAAAACCTTATTATCTCAGTGGCCACAGAAATGTTCCCAACCTAAGCCATGTTAGAGAACCAAGATATCCCAGAGACCAGCATCCCTTCCTTTGAGGACTCAGAGAAGAGAGTCACTGTTTTTGAGGGCGATTTGTATGTTTTCTAAAGAAGCTTGCATTCTGATTCCTTCAGAGAGCAGCCACAGTGGGTAAACTCCTCAGGCTTTGCTCTGCTTCAAAGAAGACAGAAATGTAAACAGGGACAGCAAACCAGGATCAGGTTTCTCTGTTTTAGCTACCAAGTCAGGAAAGAGAAACCAGGTATTTATTTAGATTTGTCATTATTGCCAGATTTTCTTTTAATGATTAGAAAACAAAAAAAGGAATCTGTGCCGAAACAAAGGACCACAGAGCCTCAGTATGATTACAATTCAACAACTCCTAGACCCAAGGTTTTTAAAAAGTAAAAAATAAAAAGGAATGAAATGACCCTTTTTGCTCTTTGTAGTACTTATCTTCAAAGAGACATCTCTGACTCAAAAATTCCTAAAATCAGATGCTGTATGAGATGAATAGTCTATAGAGGGACAGATTCAAGTAATCTATAGAGATTAGCTTCCATGTTTGACAAAAGTTCTAAAGTATGAACTTCTCTTTCTACAGAGTAAATATGTCTTTGCAGATCATTCACTGTAAGAATGAGTTAAGCACAAGTGTTCAACATCTAGAAAAAGGGTATTCAACATGATCGATATCTGGAATGGAGCTAGTAGAAAGCAGGTAGAAATCTCAAAACAAAATAAAATAAAGCCCTTTCCCTTTGAAGTCAGTTGAAGGAATAGCTTTCATGTGTCAGAAGATGTCCTAGAGATCAAAACAGCTCTGGGAAAAAAAAAAAAAAAGGACTTGTAGATTTGGCTTCAAAATTTGCCTCCATTCTTTCTAGTTGTGTGTTAGGTGCTATATTAACTGCTTTATACAAATCAGGTCTTTGCATTTTATCCACAATTCTATGAACTGGAAGTTAGTAACTATAATTTTCTGGACAAAGAAAGTAAGGTTCTGGGAAGTTGAGCATTAACTCACCAAACTAGTAAGCTATGAGTGAGGATTAAAATCAAGATCTGGATTGTTGTAAGGGTATTACAGGTGAGTGTAAGAAAATTATATTAATAAAACTTTGATTTCTTAATTTCTGAGTTCTTTCATAGAAAAAGCCCTGGACTCATGCTTTTATCCTGTCAAATAGTCAGAGATTTCCATAAGATATTGATTATAAGAAAATTAGAGGCAACTTAATGAAATGGCACCATAAAAATAAAATGATCTTTAGGAAAGAGATTATTTTTCAAGAGGTAAAAAACACAATGTTATATATAAATTAATAAATTTTACATTTCTTCTTGATAGACATTTCTTCTTTTTTTTTTGTGCGAGGTTTTTACTATAAGTTGCGTGCACTCACCAGAAAGAGAGAGACAGAGAGACAGAAAGCACGAAATCACTCCCCAGGGGGATGGCCATGCCACAATCCCTTCTCCTCCATTCTCCTCTCGGGATTTTGGGCATGTGCCTGGCGTGAGTTTAAGCCACCCGGTCTGGGACTCAAACTGTGGTTGACTACATGGGAGCCCAGTGACATAGGCATTACGCCAGCTACTGGTCCTTACATTTCTTACTTTTTTAGAAATTTCCACAAGTCCTCTCAATCTTTAATGCTATTAGCAAATGACTTCTCATTAAAAAAATGGAATTTCTTTTTTCTTTTTTGGAAAGGTTTTTGCTATAGGGAACGTGAGCTCTCCAGAAAGACAGAGAGAGACAGAGAGATAGAAAGCAAGAAATCACCCCCCCCCCCCCCCAGGGGACATGGCCATGCCACAATCCCTTCTCCTCCATTCTCCTCTCGGGATCTTGGGCACGCACACACATGCACCTGGAGTGAGTTTAAGCCACTGGGTCCGTGGTCGGCTACATGGGAGTTCAGCAACATAGCCATTACGTTAACTGCTGGTCCCCCAAAATGGAATTTTTTTAAAACATTATGTTTATAAAGTAAATTTAGAGGCAAAGACAACTTGAACAAAGAGGCATTTATAACTTTCTATTTTGTGAAGTTACTTTGTAGTATTTATAATCTTTAATTTTAGTTTTTAGTTTTAGTATTTAGTTATTTAGTCTTTAGTACTTTAGCATTTAGTAATTTAATATTTAGTATTTAGTATTTTAGTTTTTCTATTTCAAAAAACTAATAGTGTTCCAGAAAACTAAATTGTATTTAGAATTATAGGCAATGGCAGAAACAGCAGTTATTTTTTTCTACTTTATGTTTAGAAAACATTGTGATCTTCCCTTTTGAATGTTAGCCTTGTCATCTAAAAGAGGCCAAAGGTTTGCTCTTTGCAGTGGACAATCACAATAAAGTTTCAACAGGTTTCTAGTTGAAAAATTCAACATTGCAATAATAGCTTTTCTTATAATGTCATCTCTTAATTCTATCAGTTTTTGCTTTATATGTTTTGAAATATATTGTTAAGTGCATACATATTAATTGTAGTGATTCCTTTGTAGATTGTGTTTTTAACCTTTGGGCAATGTTTCTCTTCTTCCTTACTAAAATTTTATCATAAATTATTTATTATCTAATACTAAGATAGTTACTACAAATTTCTTCTGGGGGATATTTTTCTATGTCCTTTGTTTAGTATTCTTCTATCCCTTTCCTTACAATCTTCTATTTTATAAGCAGAATATAACTAAATCTTTTTTTGTAATTTAGTCCAAAAGAATTTTTAGCAAATAAGCTTAGCCTCTAAATTTATTCTGAAAACTTATTTCTATTATTCTTTGGAAAATTCTTTTATGTTTTCTGTTTATGATATTGTTTCTTTTATCTTCTTTTTTTTTCCTTTTCTGAATTACAATGTTTTTGGTAACTCTCTACTTTTACCATATCCAAGACTGTTATTTATTTATTTTTAAAATTTTTTTATAGAGTGTATGTGCTCATCAGAGAAAGAGGAGAGACAGAAGGAAAGTGAGAAAGCATTCCCCCAAGGGGAATGGTCACACCACAGTTCCTTCCCCTCCATCCTGGTCTCAGTATTTTGGGGAGGCATACACATATATCTGGTGTGTTTTTCAAAACACTCTATCCAGGGGACCAGCAGTTAGCGTAATGGCTATGTCACTGGACTCCCATGTAGTCGACGGCGGTTCGCGTCCCAGACCCGGTGGCTTAAACTCACGCAGGGCGCATGTGCATGCGTGCCCAAGATCCCAAGAGGAGGATGGAGGAGAAGGGATTGCGGCGTGGCCATCCCCCTGGGGGGTGATTTCTCGCTTTCTGTCTCTCTGTCTCTCTCTGTCTGTCTGGTGAGCGCACACGCCCTATAGCAAAAACCTCTCCAAAAAAAAAAAAAAAAAAAAAAAACACTCCGTCCAGTGCTTGAATCATGCAGTGAGCCATGTAGGATCCAGCCATCTTAGCCACCATGCTTCCAGCTGGCCCCACTTTGTTGATTTTAAAATCATATATCATACTGTTATATTTCAGTAATTACTTCTACATTTTTAATGTACATATATGATACTACAGTTCTAACAAAGTTTAAAATCACGTAATATTTTCTCCAACTTTTTCAACCAAGGAAAGGTTTTATCATTCTTTAACCTCCCATCTAACATCGCCTCTTCTTATCTCTTGCTATTTTCCTTTATATTATCCAAAATGTTAACTCATTTGAATCGTTTTTAGAGTCCATGTTAAATAGTGTTACCAACATACGCCACCAATTTCTGTGTTCACCATTACTTTTTTCCTATCATTTATTTATTTATTTATTTTTACATTTTTCCTGCATTAACTTTACATATTAAAAAGTTTTTGCTCATATTCCATAGTTCTTGACAGTTGATAAACAACTTTCAAATTTTAAAAAACTGAATTTTAAAGATAAAGTTCAAAATATTTGTTATAGAGTAAATAACAGAGACAGTACGGTTTTAAATATTTTTGAGGAAATATTTACATGTCAACTACTCAAACTGTTGCAAAGCAAACACCCAGCACACAATTCACACATAAACCTTCTCAATTCAGCTCTGTCTACCAAGTATTCTGTGATATACCATCTGCTAGCAAAGATCAGTCTCTTTTTCTTCCTTCAAAGTCTTCCTCAAGATAATCCCCTTGTTGTGGCTGTCCTTTTGCAATCTCTGATTACAAATCTGGGCTCAAAAAGTCCAGGTTATTTTATGGTACAAATTATTTTATATAGCTTCTCTAATCCTCTTTGCCAGGCAGAACTGCTTATGGTGCCAGGCCATCTTTCTAAGACCTTCTATTGTCTTAATTGAGATCTATCTTAATTCCATAGTTTTCTGGTTTGATCTTCAGATATGTCATTCCAGTCAAAGCCCTGTCCAATAATGAGTATTTCCAATTTCTGATTCAAGGCAACAGGTATTATTGAACTTAATCAACTAACCATTCTGCCACAAAATAAGAATACGCCTAAATATTTGCCAATTCCAAAGGGTCAGGAATGGAGAAAAGCTTATGTTTCCATTGAAAGAAACAAACAAGAAGAAAAAAACATTTTTACAATTTGCTGAACCTATCAACAGCTCAAAAGAAAGCAAAATCCTTAAACTGGGAAAACAAAGCATAGTAAAGAAAAAGACAGTAATGTTTTACTCAAAAGTCATAAAATTCTATTTCACCAGTTCAGTCTTATGCAATTAATCTTTTTTTTTTTTTTTTCTGTTGAATTTGCAGTGTTACTGTGGTCTGATATTTTCGTTTAAATCCTGGACTTAACATTCAACGTTATTATTGATATTTCTTGTCACTAGCATTAACTTGGTCATTTTCTTGGTTGCCTTTTGTTCTCTTATTTCTGTATGTGTCTTTAGTTTTCCTGGTAAAGCACTTCTTTCAGAACTTCTTGAAGAGTTGATCTGGTGTTGGTAAATTCTTTCAGATTTTGTTTATCCAAGTAATTTTTTATCTTTTCTTCCCATATGAAGGATAATCTTGCTGGTTATAGTATTCTTGGTTGAAACTGCTTTTCACTTAATACTTTGAATATATTTTCCTATTCTTTCCTTACTCACATTGTTTCTGATGAGAGGTCTGATGTTAGCCTGATGGGATAACCTTTATAATCAATCTGGCTATGATGTGCCTTGGAGAAGATCTTCTTGGGTTGATTCTATTAGGGGTCCTTTGTATTTCTTGAGTCTGGATATTTGAATGCCTGTCTAGACTAAGAAAGTTTTCTTCCAGGATTTCATGGAATAGATTATCAATGCCCTTATTAGTTTCTTTCCCCTTCTGGGATACCGAATATCCAGATGTTTGGGCACTTAATGGTATCTAGTATTTCTTGTATAGTATTCTCTCTCTCTTTCTCTCTCTTTGGTTATTTTCTCAGTTTCTTTGGTCATTTTTTTTCTAGGTCAGAGGTTTTGCATTCAAAATCTGAGATTCAATCTTCTGCATGGACTTATCTGCTTTTAATACTTTTGAGGGAGGTTTTGACTTCCTGTACTGTAGCCTTCATCTCTAACAGCTCCATTTCATTCATTTTTATGGTGTGTATTTCCTTTTTCAGGTTGTGCAAGAACCTCCTCACCTCCTGGAACTCTTTTGTCTCTTTTCTTCTGCATTGTCTAGAGTTCATTGTCTCTCAGTTCTTGCATCTCATTTAGTTTTGTCACTATGAATATTCTGAATTCTCTATCAGACATTTACATGAGTTCCACTGGACTGACTGTGAATGATGAAGGATTGTTCTTTTCACTTAGGGGAGGGATATTTTCTTGATTTCTCATATTTCTTGTGCCTCTGTGGTTGTTCCTGGTCATATTCTGTGACAAAATTTCTCCTCTACTGTGTTTTGCAATGTGGTATTCACAGAACAGATTGAGTTCAGTTTTTTAAAAAGAAGTTTCTTCCTTAAAACAGGAGGTTTAATAAGCATTGAGGATTTCAATGATCCTTGTATGAATGTTTCAGGGGTCTAGAAGATTAGGCTTAGAGCATAACTTCAGTCACCCTGGTCCCTGAACACACCAAAACGCACCTCAGATTTAAAATGGCTTCTTGTCGGAGCATTTTGGGGGTCCAGAAGATGAGGCTTAGAGCATAGCTTTAGTCACCTTGCTTTCTGAACACACCAGGATACACCTCAGACTTAAAATGGCTTATCATCTGAGTGTTTCAGGGGTTCAGAAGTTCACCGTTCATTTTTCATGTCACGTTTTTCTTGTTTTGATTTTTTATTTCTGAAATTTCAATTTTTTAATACTTTTTACTTCTATATTTTATTTCAACTTCTTATTATTTTTTTTCAGTGAAGATCTGTGGGTAGTAGACCTTTTTTCTTTGTTATATTTAAAAATATATTGGTCAGCTCCATGTCCTAGTGGTTAAGGGAGCCAGATCCCACATGGCTGACTACATAGTTCGAATCCCACCCCCAGCCTTGGCAGCTTGAAGTACACATTGGGCATGTATGTATGCAGACCCCAAATCTCATAGAATAGAGAGAATGGAGAAGGGATTGCTGTGTGACCATCTTCCAACACAATACCAGCTGGCCCCTTAGTTATGGCTCCTATGGCCTAGACTTAGAAACCACACACAGTCGCTCTGCCATGCTCTATTTCCTAGAAGTGAGTCGAATCTACCCCTAAGAGAGAAATTGTCCAAAGGAGGATTTGAGGACACATTTAAAAACTAAGACAGTATCAAATTATTTTTATTGATTCTCCTATGCACATATTACAACAGTAGTTTACAAACCATTACCCCTTGTAAATACCAAGCAATTTTCAAGTAGTTCTGCAAGATACAGGTTCTCAGGTCCCAGGCCAGAAATTCTGAATCAGTAACTTAGGCTGTGTTGCAATCATGTGATTGTTTGTTTGATTGTTTGATTAAGGTTCACAAATGTTTCTGATGACTTTCAAGTTTTAGAAGTCACTAGTTTAAGGAATCGGGATTAAAATTTCTTGAAGTATGGAAAATTGCAACTATTATCACTTCAAATATGGCCTCTCTGCCTTTCTTTCTCTTCTCTACCTCTATAAGCAAATTTTAGAGCCTCTAAATCTGTTCTCATCTCTTAATTTTTCATTTTTTTCTCTTTGACTCTCTGGATTTAGCACTTTATGATTTTGTAAGTAGCATCTTCTGATTCACTAACTCTTTATTTGACCTTGTCCAAGCTTTATAGTTGTGTTTGTCTAGGTTCAGTTATTATATTTTTTAATTTCTAGCATTACTATTGTTTTTTCATGATTACCTGTTTGTATTTCAATCTGCTTATTTCATAATTTTTATTCTTGTTTTTAATAGATACTATTTTTTGAGGTTTACAAACTTTCTCTTTGCACTGTTTTATTTTATTCCAGAGTAAATTAATTTCTCAAGTAATAAATTCATTGACTTTCTTTTTAAAGAAGAATTTATTTATTTATTTATTTATTTTTAGAGGTTTTGGCCTTAGGGTGTATGTACTTGCCAGAGAGAGAGAGAGAGAGACAGAGACAGTGAGAGGGAAAGTGAGAAACCACCTCCGAAGGAGGAATGGCCACCCTGCAATTTCTTCTCCTCCATTCTCCTCCTGAGATCTTAGGCACGTGGGCATGCACACAAAAGTGCCTGGTGTGAGTTTCAAGCCACCAGGTCTGGGATTCAAACTGCAGTTGGCCATGTGAGAGTCCAGCAACATAACTGCCACATCATCTGCTGGCCCCTATTTATTATTATTATTATTACTTTTTTATTTTGGCCAGAGAGAGAGAGAGAGAGCAAACTGCCAGGCCCAGGACTCAAACTATGGTTGGCCACGTGGGAGTCCAGTGCCTTAATCACCATTCCACCTGCTGACTCCAAAATTCATTGACTTTCTTAGCTTCTGTTTTGCAATTATCATTTACCAATGAAATAATGACTCCCTTTTCCAGTAATTTTTATGAGTTTTTTTGAGAAGACTCCAGTTCTGTCATTCTAAATAAACTGTTACAGAGTGAAAGGTTAGGGCCCCTATTCTGTCTGTAATACTTTTGATTTCAACCCAGATCCATTCACTCAGACAGCTAAATGTATAACACATGTCCTGGCTATAATACCACAACTTCTTCCTTCTTTTCCTTTTCACAAATAAGTAAGCTTCGCTATTGTCATTTGGCTTTAGGTAATGAACCTCCAATCCCCCACCTCAATAGGTACACCACTAACAAATCAGAATCCTCATCTTCCTGTTTAGAGAACCCAAGCCCAACAGCTCCTACTTACCTATTATGCTTTGTCTACTTTCTTATTGAAATAGTCATCTTGTTCTTGTATATGGCTTTGTCTTTTTAGGTAACAAAATTATATCTTCTTTTTATTGCAGTGTACTTATTTTAGCTAGATGACTTTGAATTGTGAACCCACAGCACCCATCTTGATTTGCAGTCTTCGTGCTATAATTATCATATATCATTATGTGCATTCTATCCAGTGGAATATAATAAAGATGTACATTTTTTTAAAGTAAAAGATATTGCTATTTAAAGGTGATACTTTAATCCATCTATAAACACAAGAATATCAACTCCAAAGCTACTTGAACAAACATGCTAGTTAAGAACTACTTCCAAATAAAACACACACCCACTAATAGCTCTCCTCTATAACATAAATACCCTATTAGAAATGAATTGTATAGCAGGACTTCCAATCCATCAGCCTAGATCCAAAGTCTGTTCTCTTACACTTTATATTCTATTTAACTATGTGATTTATTACTTCCATGGACTTAGTCCTAGTCACTGAGATAAGAAGTTGAGTACTGGAAACTCTCTGGAATGCCTATGTTCAAAGGAGCTCTTTTATACATATTTAAAATTCTTTCCCATCATGATTTCAATATTTGATTATTGCACAAACCTTCCCAAAACATCTCTCCAGCATTCTCCCAAGGTGGTACTAGCCAGATCATATTTGGCTACACCTCTAAGTTCTGTTTGCTTTATTTGTCTATTTTTTCTCATGATAACTCCATTGCCAAGAAGTAGTAATTCCAATGCCATACAATGTAGAGCAAAGAATGTGTGATTTCAGCTTCCTCTAAGAACTGGACGCTATATAGCCAAACTTTCATTATCTTCTTGGCTCCACTGATTCCCATGGTCATAAGAATGCAAACCTTTCCACAGTTCTGCCTGTTTTCTCTTCTGGTCTTGTCTCTTTCTCTCCATAAGATTTGCATAACCTGTATGACTTCACTAAATGCATTCCTTTTATTTCTATCAGGGAAACCTGATGGCTCTCCCTCCTCCTAAATAACAATCGATTTTTTCCCTCCAAACTCCTTCTCTAATCAACCAATACAGTGAATTGAGTAGGAGAAACCTATATTATCTTTACTAGAACTAACTCTCTCTTGCTCACACACACACACACACACACACCCACACACACACACACACACAAACATATTCATCACATTCAAACTTAGGAAATAAACTGTAAATAGAGCAAGAGTAAAAGTGAATATTGGATTTATATGATTTTTAATGGAATCAGTGAGCTAACAGTATTAGAAAACTGCAAATAAAAATGATGTAAATTTATGTTCATAAAAGTGGAACACTGAGAGAGTCTTGCTAGTCTTTGAATTTGTTAGACTCCCGGTATGTGTTACTTTTCATTCAGAGTACCACAAGATAAGAGGGACTAGGTTAGCAATCAGAATGTTGAACTGTGGTTATCAAATTGGGAAACATCAAAGTATTTGAGAGGTTTGCTTTTCATTCTTGTCCAGTGGATAGAAGTAGGAAATGATCTTGTAGTAGTTATAAGGAGGCTGGTTTTGATTTGGTTTAAAAAATATTCCTTTTCTTTTTTTAAACAGAGTCATTTAAAGTGATTGCTATATAGTACTGAATTCTCCATACCAAAAGTACTGAAGAAAGTAATGGGTTGCTATTTAACTTGGATGTTGCAGTGTATAGCATATATCTCAGATTTTTCCAATAAGGGTAGTTATTGATTCTCCATTATAAATGTCCTACGGGACAATACCAAGAAAGCAGAATGAAAGGGCATCACCAACCCACTGGCAAATAACTTTTTAAATATAAATATGTATATTTTCTACATGAGACTATGGGTCTTCGAGGCAAAAAAAGAAAAAAAAAAAGTAGGATACCAATCCTAGTGCGATTCTTATCTTAACTTCTTATCCTCACACCCAAAGATCACATAACAATTTGGAAAATAACACCAATACATTACATAAAAGCAGTTAAAGAATTTAGCAATTAGGTAAGAATAAAGGCCATGAAGCAGAATATTTTAAAAATGATAAATGGGGACCAGCAAAGGACGTAATGGTTTTGTTGCTGGACTCCCACACAGTTGACTGTGGTTCAAGTCCTGGATCCAGTGGCTTAAAACTCAAACTAGGTGCATGTGCATGCATGCCCAAGATCCTGAGAGGATTCTGGAGAAGAAGAGATTGTAGTGTGGGAGGATGAATTCTCACTTTGTGTCTGTCTCTCCAGCAAGCACATGTGCCCAATAGGAAAATCTCTCTAATAGTAGACTAAGCAAACTACACATAGAGAAACCAGGACTACAATTTGATCTTGAAATGATCAGCAAGCTTCTATACTGAATGGGTGTACCCATAATAAGTTTCACAGATTATTCACACATAAAATTTTCTCTAATTTAACGTAACCTTGTCAATGGTGTGTGCATGTGTGTGAATGTGTGCACTCGTGTGCATGTTAATGCATAAGTATATCTAAATATGTATGTATAAAGATGTATATTTGCATTTGTGAATAAACAAAATTTGGAGAGTCTATACCTGAAAGCATAATTTCTAGCAAAACTCCTAAGCTCCTGGCCAAAACAAGTCTTAGACATACTTTCATGTATTGGTTTGGTTCTGTTTTCTGTAGTGGACTTTTCACTCCTTCTGATCTCAAATAAAGTGATATGAACAATAATAATAACAAAGTGAAAAATATAAAAGGAAAATCAGCATTGTCCAAAGCTAGGCCAAAGCTCAATGTGTAGTTCCAGTATATCGTAGTAAAAATTCAGTGAAGCAAAATGGAAAGGAAACTCAGAATTGGCCTAGAAACCCAGGGGAGAAGTAGTGTAAGATAAGAAAATGACAAGTGAATAAGAATTAATGATGCTTTTCAGATTTAGTAGACCAAAATTTTGAATATACAACAGCTATGGCATACAAACACTTATCATTCATATAGGATTCCCATGGTTATCTCAAGCATTCAATAATAGTTACTTGTGCAGTTAAAAAAAAAAAAAAGGAAAAAGTTTTATTCAAAGCTTAGAAACAGCACATTGTTCTAAGAAAGTAGAAAGACATGCCCAGGCCTGGCATTCAAACATGATTTTTTCAGGCCTAATCTGGCCCAACATGGACCTTCATTAATTTCTTTTGATCAAGATCTATGAATACAAACATAGAATCTGCAGTTTTCAAGATTTCACTTGGGTAGTTGTTTTAAGTATGGAGGAAAAAAATATTTATCAATTCTTATATTTGACAAGGCATTGTGTGGAATGTTATAAAAAATGATTTCTTCATTTAGAGGTAAGGTCATAGGAAAGTCATGATGCATTTTTCTATGGTTTTCTGTGCAAAAATGCATCATGACTTCCCCAAGGACCCAATACATTTGATAAGCAACTTCTGAATCTCCTTTTAAGCATAAATGCATTCAATTTAGAAGCTTTAAGTATTTTTTTTTACCTTGACACCTAAAATATAAAATAAGAATGTGATACCTACTTGATTGGTGGAGGTAGGGAAAGTTTAAACAAAGTGAAATTTAAATTGGAAATGATATGTTCAGTTTAATTTAAGAGAACTGACTGTTAAATGTAAAAATTAGACTTTTTCACTGTGCTGAGAAGGCATGAAACAGGTTAAATTCTAGGCTCTGCACCTGCAGCAATCCCTGAGTCTGAGCGTCCTTGCCCGGAATGTTCTTGATAATATCAATTATGTTCAGTCACAAAGATATAGTGAGAGTTCAACTAGATAATATACAATGTGCATGAATATGCCCATAATCTGTGAAGAACTATGCAAGTGTATTCTTATAATTATAAAAAATGGAATCATACTTTTTCAGTAATAAACAAATACTGCAGTTGACTTATCTTGAAAAATCTAAATTGACATGTAAATACACCTTCAGAAAAGAAAAATAAAGTCCCTTTGGGGGTCTATGCCTAGTATAGTTATACTAAATATTTGGAGTATTTTTGTTGCCTCTAAATTTTTTTACAATTTATACACTTTCATTCCTTTATAGCCAATGTAGACATCTTCACGTTTTCCTTTGTAACTTGCTTCGGTGCTAGGTTCCCAGAAGATAATGAGCTGCACCTCTCTGTTCTCTGAACAGCCTCTGGGTGTTGATACAGAGTTGAAGATCTCTGTTGGTGGTAGACTGTGCTGTGCAGAAACCCCCTAATCCTCTGTTTATCACAACATGGGTCTATTGCCATAGAAATGATAGCTGAGATCCCAGATTGAACATCACTGACTGCACAGCAGGGCCTGGTAAGAGGAGAAGCCAAGCTGCAAGGGGGAGCACAATTTATGAGAATAGCAGGCACTCTGTTGCCTTGAAAGAAAAGGGTAATTGTCAACATTAAAATTAAAGCACATGAATGAGCTCTGTTATTGGGTATGCTGCCGTTTTTCTGTATAATACTGCCTGCTGAAAGTCGTGATTTGAAATCTTACATCATGTAAGAGTTTGCTTGTAAAAGGTCAGCAGTTTCCCTCCATTGAATTTGTTTCTTATTGAAATAAGAAACAAGCAGTTTCAAATTAATTTTGTTGCACAACTGGTGTTTCTATGGTCAGAGTTCCCTTTTCATGACGTGTTGTTTTGTTTGTGTGTTTATTGTGTTGGTCTGTGTTGTCTTGTTTCTATTAATAGAAGAAAGCGAACCTGAGCAAGATACTAAAGGTATTTCTTTTGTGCGTTGCTTCTTTTCTTTACAAACATATGGTTCTTTCAACTGTTTATTTTTGCTGATCTTGTAAACAACTCTAAGTGCCATTGGTTTGCTAAGAAATAACAAACAATGCATGGGGAATTTTAAGTCACAGCATTTAACGGTGGTATTAGATGGGCTGCTATATTATATAATACTTATTGACCATTTATGCTGCTTAGGAAAAAAGTCTGAGTCAACATAAATATTGACATTTGCCATCCCAACCTCTGGAAATACAAACAAAATGAGATTAAATAAATCAGCATGATAGTCTAAATCCACAGGTTGGAACAGAAGGTACCTTTTACTAAAAGACTTCTCTTTTGGGTGGTATAGTTTTATAAATTTTAGAGAAATGTTAAAATCTCAAGGTGTCAGATTAGGTTTTTATTGTTAGTATTTCAGTAAGATGAGGAGTATTATGCAATTACTCCAAATGAATAAATAGCACTTCATTTTAATTGCACACACATATATAAATTTACTAGAATATGCTTAGAGGAAAAGTGGCTAAAAATCAAATTTGTTTGGGAAAAACTCTACTATAAAACAAGAGTTTTCTGTCAAAGAAAATACTCTGAGCCCTGATTAAGCATTAAATTTTGCACTCATCATATGAACCTAAACGTTATACTTGGGGGATGAAATACACAAGTTTCATGTAATAACAGTTTGACTCTAGAAATTAATGTTAGGCTGATATTATTCAAAACAGTACTTTTTTATCACAGTATTCTCAAAGTATTTGGAATGTTTCCCTATGTCTACAATAAATACTAGGTGGCTTAAATTAAATGCTGGTAACACATTTCACTTGGTCTATGTGATTGGTTTTTTTTTGTTTTTTTTTTTTCCAATTAGAGTTTTGGGGATTTTTTTGGTTTGTTTTTGTTTGTTTGTTTGTTTTGTTGTTCCTTTTTGTTTGTTTGTTTCTAATTTACTCTTATCAGTCACTGATGGTTTAAAACAAATAACCTAGAAAAACCTTTTTTAAGGGAAGCTGGAAAATAAAAAAGAAAAGAGCAAGAGGAAGTAAAATCCGTGCGAACTCACTGTGTCTCTTGGAAGACTTGCTCAGAAATGGAAATCAGTAAGAGACTTAAGTAGTCATCTGGAACTGCTCCCTTACCAAGAGAGGAGCGTTGATTCATCCCAAGCCAAACTACTCTTTAGTCTCGGGACTTAAATTGGGGACCCTGCCTTTTGAGGTTTCAATTTCGTACCAGTGTAATTTTAGAGTCAATAATGGCTTCACCACCTTCGTACATATAAGGGAACTTCAAAAAAGTTTGTGTAAAAATGGAATCAAAGTATAAGTGTGTTTTGGTGTGGAAAAATGTTCAAATCCATGCATAGTTTTTCCACAATATGCATGTTCCACAAACTTGCTGAAGCCTGCTGATATTATCCCTTAAAGTGATACCAATAATAAAATGGATTATGCATTCGAAAATACTTTAAAAGATGGACAGAGAGAGACAGAGGCTAGCAAGGGATTTTAGAATCACTGCCTGCTTAAGCCTGATTTTGAATATAGGATTCTTAATCTGCAGTTAAAGAAAGATGGATAACGTTTCATACAGAAAGAAGAGTTGGAGAACCTTTTTCTGTATAAATACACATCAAAACATTTACATTTTCCAAATTACTAAGTAATTCTCTGCTCTTTCTGTTAAGTAACTTAATATAACAAAACATTTTTATATTTTCAGGTAAAATAGAGCTTTTTTTGAGAGAGAGGGATTTTTGATATAGGGGACGTATGCTTATCGGAGAGAGAGAGACAGAAAGTAAGAAATCACCCCTCGGGGGGGATGGCCACACCACAATCCCTTCTTCTCCACTCTCCTCTAGGGATCTTGGGCATGCACGTACACACACCCGGTATGAGTTTTAAGCTGCCGGGTCCAGGACTCAAACTGCGATCAACTCCGTGGGAGTCCAGTGACATAACCATTATGCCATCTGATGGCCCCAAAATAGGGCTTTTCAATGTGTATTTCATTTAATAAGAGACATACTGCTTTTTAAATTGATGACCTAGAATGTTTTTTCAGTTTGTGTTTATCACTGAAATAATGGAATATACTGTCGAATAAATTTCAACAAGTTTGCTATTGCAGTTGTATTATTATCCTTGGTTCATCTGGCATTTATTACCAGTTGCAGCTGAACTTCTTTCAATGATTGATAAATGTTGGAATTTTCTACAATACCCTTTCAGATTTCATTGGACTTGGTAACAAATATAGATGGGTAAATATATGTCAGCTTTACTGCTGATAGATTGAAATACAGAATTTTCCACTCTAAGAATTAGGCTAACATAGCTTCTATTTCTTCATCATCCTCACCTCTTTCCCACTCTTTCTCTTTCACTCCTTGTTGTAGGATGGAGAAGCCCCAACCAGGTGAGCCTCATCTTGCCCTTCCATGCAGGATGGCAGGGAGGATGAGGCCCAGAGAAGGGCTGAAGTATATGTAATATACATAAGTCCCTTTACCCATCTCACCAGAGAAGTCCCTCACACATTCATGTATGCATTCTTTCATTCAGGGCTTATCAAGTGCATATAATGTACCATGCAGGGTTCTGAAGATTAGACAGCCAGAGATAGCTTGCTAGCTAGAACTGGGCCCTATAGCCTAGTGACTAAAGAAACCAGATCCTACATGGCTGACTATGGTTCCCACCCTGGTGACTTGAAAAATACAACAGGCATGTATGCCCCAAATCCCAGCACAATAGAGAAACGGAGAAGAGACTGCAGTGTGGCCATACCCCATAAGGGTGCTTTTTCCCATTGTCCCATTCTCTCTCTCTCTCTCTCTCTCTCTCTCTCTCTCTCTCTCTTTTTGTGTGTGTGTGTGTCTGCTGAGTGTGACCACCTTCTGGCAATTAAAAAAATGGGGAACCAGCAGTTAGCGTAATGGCTATGTCGCTGGACTCCCACGTAGTCGATCGTGGTTCACGTCCCGGACCTGGTGGCCTAAAACTCACGCCGGGCGCATGTGCGTGCGTGCCCAAGATCCCGAGAGGAGAATGGAGGAGAAGGGATTGCGGCGTGACCATCCCCCCTGGGGGGTGATTTCTCGCTTTCTGTCTCTATGTCTCTCTCTGTCTGGTGAGCGCACGCGCCCTATAGCAAAAATCTCTCCAAAAAAAAAAAAAAAAAATGGATTGATTGATAAGTCTGTTAGTGAATAAAATAAACCTTGCCCTTCTGATGCTTGCATACCAGAGGGAGAGACAATCAATCAATCAGTAGTAATATCAGTAGTAATGAGATAGTGGTAAGTGCTATGAAGAAACATAAACAGGGTAGGAGGGTGAGGAGAGCATTATGTGAAGGAGACATCTGAATTGAAACCCAGAAGATATCTGCAACCTCTTTTGAGAAGGGAGAATCACTGGAAGGAAGTAAGGCAGGCAGGAAGATCTCTTTCAATACTGAAAAAGGGGGATTGACTTTCAGTTTTTTTCTTTTGAGGAGTATGTGACAGTGCAGGAGAGACCTGCTTTCCTCTAATCTCAGGCCTTTTTTCCTCCTTAACCTATTACACTTACCAGTGAAACCCATGGTCAGCCAAGGTATCTCTGTCCCCTCCGTGGAAGGAGACTAGCAGTTCATCAGCACAGTCTCTCATTCACGAAACTCCCTTCAACAGCAATTGTACTACTTTGTGCCCTCCTGTGCCCTAGGAGCCAGCTCACCAGAGAAGTCCTTCATTCGTTCATTTAGGTACTCATCCAGGAGATACTTATTGAGTACATACAATGGACCATGCAGAGTTTTAGAGATAGACAGATAAATACATAGTTGGATAGATACGAGGTTCTGATGTAAGGCAGAGTAGTACACAAATTAAATGAACACCAAAGTCACACTGACCTCTAGAATGATAATTGACTCTGTTTTATTTACTATCTCACATTATGCTTACCCATGTTGTGCAACGTGGATCATCCAAAGTTTTGCAATGACCTTAAATGATATGCCAAATAATGTAATACCAGCCAAAAGAAAAGAAAAAGGTTATAAATTAGAACAAAATAAACTCTCCGATTACTACATTTTCAGGAAGAATTTAAAGTCCCCCAATTAAAACACTTGCCTTTATAAATTAAAGCAGAAAAAAAAAATCCAGATCACATTCTTCTCCAGTTTCTTATTCTGCTCATCCTCAGCCAGATGGCTCCCATGTAAGGATACAGTCAATGTGATCTTCAGCAGCTGCTGTCTACACTTTTCCAGCACCTAGGAGACTGAAGTGATCCAATTCCAAATCTCTCAAGTATCCTCCCTTTTTTTTTTCACATTCTCAGATGCAATGGAACCTATCAGATGATCACTGTAGTAGTCTTAGACTCAAACATCTTAGGACAATTGTCACAGAAGTTATTTCTGCCAAATGACCATGTGGACTCAAATATGTTGTGCAGCCTTGGTCTCCATTATTGTCACCAGAGAAGTAGAGAAGGAGAATACCTAGCAGCACTTTTGCAAGGGTGCCAGTCCTAATGTTAGTTGCCAGGAGTTCACAGCCTCTGAATTTACACTAAATTGAGAGAAATCTATAATACAATCAAATGGAACACCATATTTACCACTAAGGCATATCTGGAAGAAATGCACACTGCCTCCAGGCTGCAGATCTTCTTGAGGAGTTTAGAATTCTCAGTGGGGACAGCCTCTGTCACTTAATCTTGATTGATACTTCCTTCAGACCCATCCAGCATATTTATATCATTTTCCATGTCACCTTATGGCCCTGTTTTCCCAGATATATTATACTACCAAGTAGGAGTTCTGCCTTAATTCCCTCTTTGTGTCCCAAAGTTTATTTTATTCATCATAGCACTTGTATGAGAGAAAGAGAGAGAGAGAGAATAGCACTCTCAGCAGGGTCAGATCACTCCACTGTCTCCTTTCCCCAGCCTACCAGGTCATCAGAATCTTGGGCACACATGCACATACTGGGCAGGTTTTCAGGCTGACCCAGAGATCTGAAGCAGCAGTTGGCCATGTGGCTTCTAGTGCTGCAGTTCAGTTTGCCACTGACTATGCCACTAGACTGGATTTCATATAAGCAGGCATTTTTTTCAAGACTGATCACTGGGGTGTAGCTCTATAAATTGTGGGTCAGGAACAGATGAAAAAGTGAGGCCCCATGTCTAAAAATCAGTAAGACTGAGCCAGTTGGTGCTATGGTGATTAAGGCAGCTGGATCCCACATGGCTGAGAGTATGGTTTGAGTCCTGGACCCAGCAGCTTAAAAAACACACTGGGCACATGGGTGTGTGTGTGCTCAAAATCCCAAAAGGAGAAATGATGGAGAAGGAATTGCAACATGACTATCTCCCATGGAAGCTGCTTTCTCACTTTCCCTCCCACTCTCTCTCTCTATCCTGCAAGGGCATGTTCCCTCTAGCAAACTAAATAAGTAGATAAATAAAAATTAAAATAAACGAGAATTTCAAAGCACACATATAGAAACATTAAACTCAGAATGAGGCCTTGTAAATCTAGGGCCCTTTGGGACTACACAGGCCACTCACTTGTGGAGCCAACCCTGCTGACTATAATGGCTACAGTAGCTGTCTTACTATGGAATTTTCATGTCATAAATATTAGCTGCTGAAGAAAATTTCCTGATTACATTTTGTCTAACCTTAGAGTCATTCTCTGCAGTGTTCTGATCAAAAACTTAGATTTCTGAAGCTCTCAGGACTGATATCTCTGCTACATGTTTCCTCAGAACCTCAACTTACTTCAGTTTTAGGTTTTCTAGTAACATACAAATTTAATTGCAGCAGAATTGTGTGTCCCTTCTCAGTTTTCTTTTTCTTCTCCTTTTTCTTCGTGTGTGTGTGTGTGTGTGTGTGTGTGTGTGTGTGTGTGGCTAGAGGGTTAGGCTGCAATGCAATTTCTTTCTATTTAAATGTTACAAAAGTTTCAATCTTACAAACAAGGAAGTACACTAGTACAGTAAATCCCCATGTTCTCATTACCCAACACTAGCAATTATCAATATTCTGCCATTTCCATGTCATCTACCTATTATTGTATCGTTGCTGGCTTTTGTTTATTTTGTTCTGTTTTGCCACACGAGGCAACATTTATTTTGAAATTATTTACAAAGAACAGAGTTTAAAGTAGTGGGAAAAAAAGTCCGCAACAGACCTAATCCCCTGAATTCATAAAGACCATTTTTCTTCTTTTTCTGTTTAAAAGATGTAATTGTTTATTGAATTTTAAAATAATTTTAATTGGCATATAATAGTTGTACATACTTATAAGGTGCAATGTGATTTTTTTTCAATAAATGCATACAATATGTAATAATCAAATTCAGGCCATAAACATACTATCATTTCTAACATTTATAATTACTCTGTATTATGAACATTCAAGATCCTTTCTTCTAGCTATTTTTTTTTTTTTTTTTTGAGAGGTTTTTGCTACAGGACGTATGTGCTCACCAGAAAGACAGAGACAGAGAGACAGAAAGTGAGAAATCACCCCCTAGTGGGGATGACCATGCTGCAATCCTTTCTCCTCCTGGGATCTTGGGCATACACGCACACACACCCTGAGTTTAAGCCACCGGGTCTGGGCCTCGAACCATGGTCGACTATATGGGAGTCCAGCGACATAGCCATTACGCCAAATGCTGGCCTCGCTATTTTCAATTATACATTAAATTGTTATTTTTATTTATTTATTTTTTGGAGAGGTTTTTGCTATAGGGCGCATGCACTCACCAGAAAGACAGAGAGTGACAGAGAGACAGAAAGTGAGAAATCACTCCCCAGGAGGGATGGTCACGCCTCAGTCCCTTTTCCTCTATTCTCCTCTTGGGATCTTGGGCACGCAGGCACACGCACCCAGCGTGAGTGTAAGCCACCAGGTCCAGGACTCGAACTGCGGTCAACTACATGGGAGTCCAGTGACACAGCCATTACACCAACTGCAAGTCCCCATTTTGAATTGATTTTTTTATATGATGAGAAATAAGGGGCTGGTTTCTTTCTTCTGCAAATGGATATCCAATTTTCTCTGTTGACAGGTTTTTTTAAAAGCAAATCTCAGACATTATTTAAACCATATTTACTTTAGGATAAAGACTTTTTAAAAACATAATCATATTACCATTTTTATTACTCCATTCATTCCCAATTATCATGAATTTCTTAGCACTATTGTATTTACCATCCTGACTCTGCAATTTTAACTTGATTGCTTCAGGAACATTGTTTTACATCTCATTTGCTGAATAAGAATTCAAACAAAGCCACACAGGCCAATTGGGTGACACGTCTCTTTTAAGTTTCTTTTAATTGTACTAGATAGCTCTTCCTTGTTTCTTCTGACACTATTTGGTGAGAAAACCAAAAAATTGAAATTCCCTGTTAAATTTAGATTTGATCATATTGCATCTCCATGATTTTATACAATATGTTCCTCATTCTCTGTTTTTTGTTTGTTTGTTTGTTTGTTTATATATTGGTATTTAGCTCCCAGGACTTACTCAAAATCAGATCCAGTTTTGTATTTTTTGGGGGGACAGGTTCAGCTACATTTTAAATATTTAAAAAACCTTTTAAACCACTTGTTTCTTCGAAGGTAGCAATTTTCTTGCTTTCCTTTTCTCCTGGCGTTTGAGACCAACATTTGTATATCTAAAATATTCCTCTAGATTCTATCTCTTATAGTTCTTAACATCAAAAAATAGGAAGTTAAATTAATCTAAACCTGCTAAAAACACATAGTTGTTAAATCAATCATATATTCTTTCTCTCCTTGAATTATGCAATACTTTTAAGAAGTCTTTAACAATTTGCCAACTCCTAATACAATTCTGCACCTCATCTACCACTGTGTTGCATATCATCTGCCTAGTATATGCTCTTTCTCCCTTTACTGTAGAATCCAAGTTTTAGCTAAATAGAGCTAAGTTTCCAACTATTATGGTAACTGGGACTTCATATTCTAGTATTATAGAAAACAAAAGCCAGGATCATAAAGTGTTGTATTTACAGTATAATAGGCAGTCAAAAAGAGTCCACAATTTAAAAGAGAACTGGATTCCAAGTCAGAAGCTCTGAATTCAGGTTTTTCACCCAGCAGCTTTATTACCTTGAGAAAACAAATTAACTGGGATTTGGTTTTCACATCTATAAAAATAAGAGCAGGAACCTTGTTAATTGCTGAAGTCTCTTCTAAGCGTAATGATTCTGTGATTGTAAGTATCCTTTAATGTACTGTATATTCTGAGTCTTGACCACACTCTTTAGTTAAAGCTAACACGCCTTTCACATAAAAAGAACTTCCTTTTATTTAATCAATAGGTATTCAGCCTCTGGAAGAAATATAAATTACTCATTCTCCTGTCCACACTTTGTATACTATTTTTTTTTCTTTTTTGCCCATTATGTCATTTCGTTCTGAAAAGTTTGACATATTTTGTCTATCTTTCATTATGATACCAGTGGAGGGCTAAAGTTGTACTAATTATTTTTTTAATTCAATAAAATCATATCCTGTGCTGTCTTGGGTCAGCAGCTATTCTTAATACTGAGTACAACAGTAATAAAACAGGTCAGATTTTTGGTTTTAGAAAATATAACAGGGGGGACCAGCAGTTAGTGTAATGGCTATGTCGCTGTACTCCCATGTAGTCGACCACAGTTCAAGTCCCGGACCCGGTTCCTTAAACTCACACCAGGCGCGTGTGCGTGTGTGCCCAAGATCTCGAGAGGAGAATGGAGGAGAAGGGATTATGGCATGGCCATCCCCCCTGGGGAGTGATTTCTTGCTTTCTGTCTCTCTGTCTCTCTCTGTCTGTCTGGCAAGCGCATGCACCCTATAGCAAAAACCTCTCAAAAAAAAAAAAAAAAAAAAAAAGAAAATATAACAGGGAAGAGAAAAGAATTTCAGACAGTGGTAAGGTCTATAAACACATTAGGATGATTAAAAAAAAATAAGGGGAGTGTTTACACTTTACACTGGAAATTAAAGAGGGCCTTTCTAAGGAATTGTCACTTAAATGATTGTTAATTGGGGCTTCATACTTTCCTGCAACATGAAGACCTGAGGGATGAGCTTCTAGGCAGAGGATTAGCAAGGGCAAGTTCCTAAATTAAAGACAAGCTTAATGTGTCCAGACTGTTGAGAAATACATGGTCACGACATAGAGGGCCTGGAGGCTAGGACATGGCAGTCAGTGTTATCCTTAAAACAGAAGGAAATACTGAAGGATTGCAACATAGAAACGTGGCCCAATTTGCATTTTTAAAGACCACTCTAGCTTGGCCATTCCCTATAGCAGGGTCACTCATCATTTTTGTCTTTCTAAGTTTTTGCCAGAATACTGCGGGCTCCTGAATCCCACAATGTCACCTTTGGCTCCTTTGTGACCCTGCGCTGTACAGCAACAGGCATCCCTGTCCCCACCATCACCTGGATTGAAAACGGAAATGCTGTGAGTGCCATCTGCATGGGGATTTCTCTGGGGAAGACCTATTGGTGGTGAATTTCAGGACAGATCACACACTTGTAGATAACCCTGATCTCTTTCATTGATTCCATAGGCACAATTTTTGAAGCCTTCCTGTATCTGTTCTAAAAGCTACTGCAGTAGCAACGAAACTCCAGGAGTTTGAATATTCCCTTTTATCACAGAAAACAATAAAAAATTAAATCCTTATTTTGTACCTTTGTATAAAAGGGAAGTGGTAACAATTTCTTCCCATATAAGTAAAATAATTTTCATAGAACTAATCAGTAAAAGATTAGTTTACTGGGGAGGCTGCCCAGTGAAAGTAATCCAGAATTAGAATCTACATTGGTGGTCAGTTCAACATTCTTTTCTTCATTTTTAATAATATAATAATTAGTAGTACATATTAAGTGATTTTTTGAGACAGCCCCTGCACTTTACATGTAAGCAGTAATTTATTTATTCTATAATAAGTCTTGAGTATGAGTGTCAAGCATTCTTCTAGACCTTATAGACATGGGAACAAAAAATACAAGTAAAGTTCTCTGACCTCATAAAGCTTACATTCTGATGGGAAAAGACAAACAATAAGCTAAAACAAATGGGAGATACATATTGCATATGGTGAATGTCAAATATGATGGGGAAAAAAATAAAGCGGGAAAAGGGAACAGACTAGGAGAACGTTTTTATTATGAACAGAGTGGTTAGAGAAGCCTCATTAGGGTAAAGACAATTGAACAAAGATATGAAGGAGATGGAGAACACTGCGTAGGTACCTAGGGAAGGATAACTGGATTAAGTCTCTGAAATAGAATATACCGGATGTCGGAGAAACAGCAAGGAGGCCAGTGTGAGTAGCGGTGAGTAAGCAAAGAGGTAAGGGCTATGTCTAGGTGTTGCAGATCATATAGATTTGTACAGGTCTTTGGAACAACCTTGAGATTAGATGCTATCCTACAGTTTCTGTTTTCCTGTGGATTTTTACTCACTGTGTTTTATTTCCTTATGGACCTAGTTATCATCGATTACCTGCTCTTCACTGTACTGAAAAATAAAATGTTGGAAATAAGTTCTATGTCTAAACAAAGGCATTTTCCTCTAGAGAGAACTTTTGCTTGTCTCTGCCAGGGACCCGCTACTACTAATCTTGGACCACCTTAAATTAAGCTAACGGTTTGAAGCTCCTTGGACATTCTGGGTTATAACTTGGGCTGTAATTCTTTGTATGGGTTATTTTACTTAGAAATTGTACTGATATTTCCTTAATATCTAGTTGTTTGAACTATTAGTTTATTGTACCTCTCATTAGACTTCATACCTTTATGGTTTTTAGTTTGTCTTATTTTTATTGTGTCTCCTCACTCATTAAAACTTTCCAAAGAAAAGTTCATATTTTCTTGGGTTAGAAAATTCTCTCAGGAGAAAAAAATTAAACAACTCATAAATCTGATACACCTGTTTAAAAAAGTCTTTTTTTTCAGAATTTTAACTTTTTCCAGTCTGGTGCCTTATGTGTACATAGTAACTCCCAAGTTCTTCAATTACTTACTGACTTTCATGCAAGTGTATCCCTACTTATAACCCTGCTATCTTAACCTTGGGATTTTCCAGAACTACAGGGAAAATTTATCCATTGTCCCCTTAGTAACCCTCTTCTTTTGAGTTCGGTTTCAGCTATTTAGTTGATACCAACTTTCCTATCAATCTAATCATTTCTTTGTTTATCTTCTAGCAATTGCTGAAAATATCTGGTTCTTTGATTATGATACCCTTCCATCTCTCTATAAATTCATTTTGCCCAATTTTAGATTGCATTTATCTTCTGAGACTGAGTGGAAAATAAGAGTTAAACATGTGAGCTAAGATCATTACCAAAACAAAGGTATTTAATAAGCATGAATAACATTTAATATTATCTTATTTATTATTTTCTCTGCCCTTTTTAATTTATTCAGCCAAGCAAGTTCTTTTATCAACATAAGAGCTTACCTCAAGCAGGGTCTATAATTTTTCTGGTTACTATCAGACTGATTACTACTAGTTATATTATTAATACCATTCTAACTTAGTCATTTATGGGTCTTGCCCTATGTAATAACCAAAGCATTCGATTACATTCACAGATGAGTCTTTTCTCTTCCTCCCTTCTCAAAGGTAGCTGGGCTACCTGCCTTGAAGAAAACACACACACACACACACACACACACACACACACAAACAAACAAAAAAACTGGTTAGTTGCTTAGCTTAGGTTCACTCATGCCTCCCTCACTTTTTTAGCTGCTATTTCTGGCTCTTGCAGGTTTGGGTGGGAAGAAGGAAGGAACAGTAATTGGAGTTGGAGAGTTCTAATTTAACTGACACTCTTGTAAGTTGGCTTTACACCCTCAGTGGCTGGCAGATATTTAAAACTGATTTCATTCTCTCATGGACATATGCATCATTCTTCAGAGATCAAAGAACATTCAAGAGGTGGCTGTCTTCCATTTAACCCTCAATTTGTTAATTGATGGAAGTCTCTGTTGGGGTCCAATCACCCCTTCCCCCAGAAAAAAAAAAAAAAAAAAAAAAAAACTATCTCTTGGGAAGATTGAAAATGACATCAAATCAGATCTATACATTTTTGTATCTACAAACTCTGGGACTGCAGGCCACTGAACAGAGTTTCTTTGCCTCTTTGTTCTATTGCAATTGCTAAGCAGTCTGACTCTGCCCTTTAGATTTTACAGTAAGGAATTTAAATGTTTCAAAATTACAGGTGTGCTAGGGTTCCCAAGACTATAAGGACTCATAGAACTCAGAAAAGTTTATGGTTATATACATATGGTTATAATTTATTACAGGAAAGGATACAGTGTAAACTGAGTAAAGGGGTATCAATTTTTCTCTTCCAGTGAAGTTGTGTAGACCACACTTAATTCTCTCATCAGTGATTATGGAACGACATGTACAATAGATTGCCAGAAGCTCACCCTAGCCTTGGTGTCTGGAGTTTTTACTAGGAGTCAGTTACATAGACAGGGAGTGCCCACATGATTGATTTTAGCTAGTCTCCAGTCCCTCTGGAGATCAAACCAATACAGCAAGGCCTAGGATCGCAAAGGAACAAAGATGAGTAATCAGCATCATTCACAATGTTAACACAAACTATCTGGCATGGCCCAAGCGTCTTAGGTATACAAAGACACTTATCAAGCAGGATACTCCAAGGACTCAGAGGCAATCTCCCAGGAGCCAAAGTCCAGACCCTTCTTTGGAACATGTAGGTTTTGAGCACCTCAAGCCTACTGAGCTCACCCTTTAGACCTTTAGGGAACATACAAGTCCGCTCTCCATGTAGTTCTAGTGAGGACACTCTTGCATGCTTTAAGAAGATGAGGTGCATGTTCTAACCAGTTCTTTGTTGGGGTGAGAATGTTTCTCAATAAACAACTCAGACCTTAGTAAGTCCCCTACCTGGTGCTCAGCTATTATCATATCCTCTAGGATGATATTTCTCTCCAACTTTTTGGAATCTTGGCTGTAGTGAACATGTATTATCATGTGACATATTAACAGTAGCATTTTAAAATCAAAGGAGTGTCCCAAGTTATGGATTTGTTGTTGTTGTTAATTGCCACGAAGTATTATGCATTCACCAGAGAGAGAGAGAGAGAGAAACCACCAATGAGACACGGTCATGCTGCAATCCCTTCCCCTCCATTTTCCCTTCCTGTTTGGATTTTGGGTACACACATGCACGTGCCTGGTGTATTTTTCAAGCCATAGGGGCTAGGATTCGAACCTTAGTTGGCGATGTAGACTTTAGCTCTCTTAACCACTAGGCCATGGGGCAGGCCAAGGTTGTATTTAATCCAAGCTCTAAAAAAATCTGAGACTTCTTTTTAAAAGCAGACAAAACTTTATGGCATAGTTCCAATTATACTTACATTGTTTAAAAATTTGATATAGGTGTATGTATTTGCCAAAGAGATTCAGAAAGAGAAAGCAAGAAAGCAACTCCTGGGGGGATGGGTATGCCACAATCTCTACTCCTCAATCTCCTCTCAGGATTTTGGGTGCACAACACACATGTGCCAGTGAATTTTTCAGGTCACTTAGTCTACATAGTCGACCATGTGTGATCCAACTGCTTTAACCACCACACCACTGGCTGGGCCCAATTCAGAGTACATTGAAAGTTATTTCTAGCCAATGTGTTGCACAATCCTTCCTAGATTTGCACTATTGTATATCCTCATGACTTTCTCTTCTTTAGGATTAGTCTGCTAGGGCTGCCATAACAGAAACCACAGACTAGTTGACTTATATGACAACAATTTATTTTTCTTACAGTCCTAAGGACTAGAAGTCCAAGATTGGGGTGTCAACAGTGTTGGTTCCTCTTAAAGCCTTTCTTCCTGGCTTACCAATGGCTTTGCTGGCTATCACATGGCTATCACTGTGTCCTCACGTGGCCTCTTCTCTGTGTGCTTGCACTCCTGGTATCTCAGTGTCTACAAGGATGGGCACCCAATAGCTCATAGTACTTTTTCATAACAGAGCTCTTCCTAAATACTTTTTAATCCTCTCTTTTTTAGAGCATTATAAGTTTTCCTCATCTAAATTATATAGCAGCAACTAAAACTAGGGCAAATACTTTGGAAAGCAAAGCAAAAACAAACAAACAAAACAGATAGAAAAACAAAACTCTAGGCAGGAAGTTATCATATCTTTAATGCTTGGCATATCATAGGTTTCCCAAAAAAATTAACATAAAAAAGGATAATCTTAATAAATCTCCAAATAAGTTAGCTTATATACTATTTTTTAAGAATTATTTAATTTTATTTATCACTATTAAATTTTTTTTTTTAATTTGCTATAGTACATGTGTGCTCATCAGAGAGAGACAGAGAAAGAGGGGAAGAGGGAAAGTGAGAAAGCAAACCACCATGATCCTATTGCCCCCAGTTTGTATACTATTTTAAAATAAATTTAATCTACAGTTTCAGAAAGATGGAGAGAGGAAAGTTCAAGAGACTAGTAATGAAGCTACCCAGACCTGTCCCTTTATTCAAAGGCATCTCAACATTGATGAATCTCAAGGTCATTATACTAAGGGAAGTAAGTCAGACACAGAAATACAGATACGGCGTGGCTCTAAAATGGTCAAGCTCATAAAAACACAGAGTAGAATGGTGGTAACCAGGGGTTGGAGGGTGAGGGAAATGGGGAGATGTTGGTCAAAGGGTACAAAGTTTCAGTTATGCAAGATAAATAAGTTCTGGAGATATAATGTACAGATGGTACCTGTCTTAGTATGCTGTTGTGTTCCTAACACAAATACCTGAGACTGGTTGACTTACAAAAAAACAGAAGCTTATTGGCTCACAATATTGGCAGCTGGAAAGACCAAGGGCATCACAAAATGGCAGAAGACAGAACTTTGAATGGAGCAGAGTGTGGTCCATATCCATGTGTTTCTCCTTTCTGTTCTGGCCTCGTTCCCTCTGCTTATAACCCCACCAGAACTTAATCACAGGGGCTTTGCCTAATGATCTCACCACCTCAAAAGGCATCTCTGGGATGCCAGGAAGAAATTAAGTTTTCACTTTTTCACTTTACAATAAAATCAAGTCCCAAAACTTGAACTAGGGGCGAGCACCCAAACTGTAGCAGTAACTGTAGTTAACAATATTGTATTATATATTTGAAATTTACTAAGACGCATATTGTAAGTGTTCTCATCACACACATATCCACAAAAGGTAACTATGTGAGGTGATGAACACGTTAATAGCTTAATTGTGGTGATCATTCCACACTTTATTCATATATTAAAACATCGAGTTATAGCTTAAACATAAGTTTTTAAAAATTAACCATAGGGTGTATGGGCTTGCCAGAGAGACAGGGGAGGTGGAAGGGTGAGAAGTTACCCCTACGGGGGAAGGGCACACGGCATTCCCTTCTCCATTGCCTTCTCGAGATTTTGGATATGCACACACATGTGCCTGGCATGTTTTCCAAGCTGCTGGGTCCAGGACTGGAGTCACACAGTCAGCCATATGAGATCTGGCTGCCTTAACCATCATGCCACTTGCTGGCCCAAACATATATAATTTGTCAGTTATACCCCAATAAGCTAAAAAAAATTACAAGTAAAGAATTAAAATTATAAAAAAGGAAGAGTTTCCAAAAAAGTAATATTTGTTGCATACGTGTACTCCATCCTACCCTTGTCCCTGAAGTGTAGTGGGTCCTAGGAATACTGGCTGTAACTCTATAAGATGAGAATTAAGATACAAACATTAAAAAGGGAAGAAGGGAAAGGAGGGAAAAGAGCAGAAAACAAACGTGTCAGTGTGTGAAATTTGGGTGGATGTCATAAAACAGGATACAGATGCTGAATTCTATGACTACCCAATAACAAAGAATGTCTTATTGTGATAGCACTCTCCAAGGCTTATAATTAATTTATTATTGCTGTTTTCACTACTACTGTTTTTGCAGGGTTTTTTTTCCTTTTCCGATACTTGAACAAAATCATTTTTCTTATAATTTATCAAAACTGGTTCATTTGGAGACCAGCAGTTAGCGTAATGGCTATGTTGCTGGACTCCCATGTAGTCAACCATGATTCGAGTCCTGGACCTGGTGGCTTAAACTCACATCAGGCACGTATGTGAGCATGCCCAAGATCCCAGGAGGAGAATGGAAGAGAAAAGATTGCAGCATGGCCATCCCCCCGGGGGGGGGGGGGGCTGATTTCTTGCTTTCTGTCTCTCTGTCTCTTTCTTTCTGGTGAGCGCATGCACCCTATAGCAAAAACCTCTAAAAAAAAAATTGGTTCATTTTATCTAATTATCTATTGTATACTTATTTAAAATATATTGCAGTAAATAAATAAGTGAATACTGCTTTATTAGCTTGTAATTTTGGTCATAGTATATGGAGAACTGGATGGAGTACTAGGAGACTTAAGTTGGAAGTGCCATTCTTTAGATAATGTGAGTCTGTTTACCACTCAGACATTGGTTTTCTCATATCTGTAATGACACACATGTCAAGTGACTGTCAAAGATGATCTTCAAAATGACAATTAAATTACAATAAAGTGACTCAAAGTCCTGATTCTTCTTTACTTCTGTAATTTAGTTTCAAGTGTCATTTAAAATTTGAATTCTATATGGCTCTTTTGTGGAAGCCACTATATTTGTCTTTAGCTACTCAAGGTAGTAAAAAGACACCCTAAGAAAACTGAGTGACAGACAATATAACTACCTATTTGCCTTACCTATTTGTTTGAAAATAGTAGTAAAGAAAATGGAAAGACATGCTTTTTCAAAAGCCAGTGTTTTTTTTTTTTTTTTTTGTTAAAAAAAAAAAACCTTACATGAATTGAGAACTAGAAGACAGTTTCTTTGTTAGAGTTCGGGAACAATTAAAGAGGAGGATGATTTGAATTCATTTTGGTCTCCTTGAAACCCTCAATTTAATCATTCAATATGTGACTCACAGAAGGTAGAAGGCAAAATATTAGGTCATCAGGAAAGTCATGATATATTTTAAAATTTATTTTATACATTCAATCACTATACATCACTTAGCTTATAAAGTGAATTTACCAAACATGAATACACTGTACACCAGTCCAGTTGAGGATACTATACACATTATCATCAATAGATAATAATCCTTATCTGTGTCCCATAAATTCCTTACCTATTTTTCTTCTTAATTTCTTTCTTCATTCTCTCCCCCTTCTCCCACTCTCTTCTGCCACTGTCTTCAGTATCCCTAACCATTTTCCATGCTTCTATATCCTCTATTCTTTCAGTTTCTGCCATAGAGTATAGACAGTATATCTTAAGTGGAGACATACAAAGTCTCTCTTTCATAGTATAGCTGTGTTTTTCTATGCAAAAATGTATCATGACTTTCCAATGACCCAACAGATCTGTCACCTCAGATTCTAAAATAGGAATTAAACTAACAGTGACTTTCTTCAGGAAGAAAGCAAAAGTACATCCACAGTTCTTATGGTGAGAGTGTGTGTTGTTCTTACAGCCAAGTTTCATTTTTAGTAATACTATCTAGGTCCACAAGGAAATAGAGATGACTTTGCCCACACTGATGCAAATCACAGGAAATGGAAGCAACTTCAGGCATTTACAAATGTAACAGTAGCAAACCAAAATGTCCATTGAGGAGAATGTGAAGGATCCCACAGCTCAGATATCACTTTTGGCAGACTGAATGAAGAGTAACACAGATCTGGAAGATACTGGCACAGAATTAAAACAAGTTCAACTGTGACTCTCCACTTTTAAATAAAAATTATAGGAGGACACATCATTTTCGCCAGACAGACAGAGAGAGACAGAGAGATAGAAAGCAGGACAAACGCCGCAATCCCTTCTCCTCCATTCTCTCTGTACTAGCCGCCGGGTCCGGGACTAACAGGAGTCCAGCGACATAGACTAAAATCATCAAAACTATGAGTTAGTCAAAATGGAGTCCCTTGTCTCTGTGACACTAAACCAAAGCTAAATTGTTATCTGACCTTCAGAGAAATCAAACAAGCCAGTTTTAGTCAGCATGATGATAAAGGTCCCTCTGTTTTCATCCTTATACAAACGGAGAAGCCTGATATTAGCTAGTTATTTTCCTATTGTTTTGTCTCATGGTGCCCTACCTTACAAGAAAAGTAACTTTAAAATGACCAGTCTGCTTTTGTTCTGTTTATTCTTTCTTCTTCAGCCCTTTTCTCTATGGAAGCCACATGGCTGGCTATGGGTTTGTATCTCCCACCCTAGTTGACCTGAAACACACTAGACTTATGTGCGCATGCCCAAGATTCCAATGACGACATTGAAGGGCTGGAGGAAGGAGATCATGGTGTGACTAGATCCTGTGGAGAGTGCTTTTCTTTCTCTGTTTCTCTGTCTTGTGTATGTGTGCACATATGCACTCTCTATCATGAACTACCATAAAAATAAACTTAACAAACAACAACAACTGCTCAAGTCCTTGGAACACTTTCTCTATTTTATGAAATTAAATATTGCTCAAGTCTAGAATTGCAAATAAGGACAATTAAGATCTTTAAATTGTTGTAGTTTTGGCTTTTTGCCACTATGAACTGCAAGTTAGTGAATTAACTTCATAATACAAGTACAACCACCAGTGAATGCTCCTTTCCTCCCCCTCTGTGAATGTTCCAGTAAACTAAAACCCTGAACAGTTAGAGCCAAAGAGCAGGAGAATGTCAAGAACAAGTCCCAAAGTGATTAAGAGATATTTTGCCTTCTTCTTTTGGAAATACCATTCATTTTTCATGGAAAGTTGCAGTCACAGATGAACTCTAGAGTGAGTGGCACTACTTTTAGTTTCACAATATAAGAAATAGATGTTTGGTGTGGATAGAGCAGAGCTTACTGTTTAAATTGAAAATTCCTTGCATTTTTATAACCAGATTTGTTTAAAATTATCCCAGTAATGTTTCTGTTATTTTGGCATTCAACTCTAAAATGTAGGAAAACAGCATATTTCTGTTGCTTTGTCTAATAAATACAGTTTCTAGAATATTCTAAAAGTTTAATCATTTTAATTTGTTAGAATTTTGTAAAACAAATATCTAAACCATCTATGTTGAAGTTTATATTGTTGAATTTTCTTATAGAAAGGCTTATCTATATTTGATGCAGATGTTCAAGAGGCAGTATTTTTGGTTAAAAGCACATGAGCTTTGGGAGCCATTTCATCTAACTAATTGTGTAAACCAAAATAATTACATATAACAGGTTTTATGTGTAATAATTCAGCACAATTGAAAGAGGTCAATATCGTGGCTATGTGGATCAGAAGCAATATGAAAATGTCTCTGTCTGCTAACACTTTTTCTATGACGCGTAGACAGACATTATTACAATCCTAGAAACACAGACCCTTCTTGCCCCACCCTCACAGTTCCACAAGGTGTTCCCAGTCAGCTGAAACTACAAGATACGGCCATTGAGGCCAGAATACCTTTTAGAGTTCTTCCTATGTTACAGTCAAATCATGAAGTTACCAGATTGTCCACAGATGGGGGTAGATTCTCTCAAAATACCATTATCAAGGTCTTAATGGAACATAAAAAAGTATTCCAGGGACCAGCAGTTAGCGTAATGGCTATGTCGCTGGACTCCCACGTAGTCGGCCGCGGTTCGAGTCCCGGACCCGGCGGCTTAAACTCACGCCGGGCGCGTGTGCGTGCGTGCCCAAGATCCCAGGAGGAGAATGGAGGAGAAGGGATTGCGGCGTGGCCATCCCCCCTGGGGGGTGATTTCCTGCTTTCTGTCTCTCTGTCTCTCTCTGTCTGTCTGGCGAGCGCACACGCCCTATAGCAAAAACCTCTCCAAAAAAAGAAAAAAAAAAAAAAAAAAAAAGTATTCCACAAGGTAGGCCAGCCCATGGCCTGCTGGTTAAGGCAGCTGGATCCTGCATGGCCAGCTATGCAGTCTGAGTTCCAGACCAGAAGCTTGAGAAACACATTGGGTGTGTGTCCAAGATCTCAAAAGGAGAAATAGAAAAGGTGTGACTATTCCCATGAAGGGGTGCTCTCTAGCTTTTCCTTCTTGTTTCTCCCCAGCAAGTACATGTGCCTCTGGCAAATTTAAAAAAAAGAAAAAGGTATCCCACAGGTCTATGCTGCATTACCACCTTCAAAGAGTTTTAACACACATCACCTATGAGTGAATTATTATGCATATTTGATACAGCTTCCTATTCTACTTCCTCTTTCTAAAAAATTTATTTTATCATTAATTTTATGGTTCATATTTAAGGTGTACAACGTATTTTGATATGCAATACATAATGAAATGATTACTGCAGTCAAGCAAATTAACATATACATCTCCTCACATGATCTTCCCTCAGAAAGACAAAACACCACACCCAGAGCAGAGGCTGTTTACCCAACTCCCTGTGGTCAATATGCATGAGTGACTTAAGAGAAAATAATGTATTTACTGTAAATACCAGATATAGTCACATCAGTGAAGTACTCTGTTTCACTTGGGTGTACCTTGACACAAGCTCACAGTAAGGCTGGCCCCATAGCCTAGTGGTTAACCAGTGCATTTCGAATCCCAGCCCCAGGTGGCTTGAAAACACATCAGGCACATATGAGTGCATGCACAAAATCATGGAAGGATGGACAAATGGAGGAGAAAGGATTGTGGTATGACCTGATTGAGGGTTAATTCCCTCTGGCAATTAAAAAAAAAAAAATCTGAACTCATCCATTTGATCTTTTAAACCTGAGGGGCAAAAAGATCAAAATGGAGGGCAAAAGGTTGTTTGTATTTTTAGATCATCAATAATACTAAACTGTTAGTCAGGATAATCCATGAAGAAAGAAAAACAAATTCAAACTATGACTAACAAGGCCTGCTGTGCATGAGTCACAAACTGAATCCAGCACAGCCTCTGGAAATAGGAGGAAAAGCATTTAGGAGCCACGGCGTAATCATGCAATGAGCTTCGTAACTTTCTGGTCTCTTGGCTGAACTAGTTCAACCCCTGGATGAAGTCCAGGAGAGGAGAAGTCAGGCAGTTTAAAACATGCTTTCTGTTCCTCCTAAGAATGTTTTCAGTGACCTCAAGGAGGTGTTCAGAAATGACTTTCTTAGGTGTGAACATGAAAATAGTGGGAGTTCAGGCAGCATTCAGGGGATTACTTGTTTCTCTGGTCTCCAAGGCATTAAAAAGTCCCATCCTTAAAAGAGGCAATGAACTCTGCAAAGGAGAAAAACAACTGCTCTACGCATTTCACTCATATAAACTGGAAAACAACTATACACAGGATCTTCAAAAAGTTCATGAAAATGTACATTATGAAAAAACCATGCATGGATTAAAAAATTTTTGTACCAAAATAAGCTAGAACTTTACTTCCATTTTCCCATAAACTTCTGAAGCCCCTTGTATTTATAAACAAAATATACAATACAAAATAGCATACAACATATTGATTGAGCATAGCAGTTTAGAGATTTTAACCTTTTGTTTATCATTATTATTCATTGTTGCCATGTATTAAAATTCAGGGAATACAATGGTCAAATAGTTCAGTTCTTTCCATTTTCCATCTAACTTGGTCATCCATATCCCTAAGACATTATATTTCTGATAAATATAAAAATGATTAATTCCACTTGAATCCCCAACTGAGTATATGTCTCTGAAGGATTTTTTTCTCTCTACTTTGTCCATTTCTCATAGAGTCCAAGCTGTCTGTCTGGGGAAAATGCCACAATACTTGATCTGACCTGGGAAGTTTTCCCAGTTAAGGTAAATCAATACTCACATAAGGCAGTTTTTATCATAAGGGTTAAGAATAGTAGTGAAGGGAGAGAATGAAAAGACAAAGAAGCTATTTGAGCAAACTTTCATTGCCTAATTGCTACAAACTAGGGTATAACTGTTAGACAAACTAGAATATAAATTCTAACTACAACCTAGGAGAATGTGCTAAGCAGTTGTTTTTACCTTAGAGTCAAAATCAGGTTGACTAATAAATAGGTACTTATATAAATTACCCCTACGAATTACATGCTAATATTACATTGATATTCTGACTCTTCAAGGACATTTGATTTTTTGGCTTACGTAGTACAGTATGTGTATATTGTGCGTCAGAGACAGACTTGTCTTCACAACCAGTTTTCTTAAAATAGAGAGCTTGGTGCCAGGGATAGTCAACCACTTGGTCATTAGGAAGCAAGCTGGTCTCATTTCAGGGCTTCCCTCCTCCCTGCTAGTCAACTGGACAGAGGAATATCTCTCAAGGCAGCCAAGCTCAAGCCATCACGTTACCCACCTCCATTTCCTCATATAAATGGTCAAGGTATACCATGGGCTGATTTCTTAATTGTCATTCCACTCAAATTTCCTTCAGGCTGGCATTGATTTTCCCTCATTTAAATAGTAATATAATTAAAAAATAATTATTGAAAAGACAGAGTAACACTTTAAAAAATAACAGTGGAGGAAAAAACACATTTTAAAAACTGTCTCACCTTAACAATGGCATTTGTCAGACATTTATTTTGTTAATGGTTGGTTGGTTTGTTAAGGCTCTTGTTCCTACTACTCTTGTTTTCTAATGACTATTCTCTCTTCTTGGACTATGGAAAGTTAACACAATGATTAAAACACGGGCTTAAAAAAGAGCATAGGCTTTGGTGTCAATCAAGGGTATACATTCTAATTCTACAACCCAATAGAATGTGTGAGGCAACTGTCTTCAGATTAGAATGGTGACTAATAAATAAGCACTTATATCAATTAACCTGTCAGTTTATGTGCTAATACTGTATTGATACTCCAGCTCTCCAAAGAGGCTTAAGTAGTACAGTTTTATATATGCCATACCTCAGAGAAAGACAACTAGTCTGTCTTTATTAGTTTTCTTTTTTTTCAAGGAGGGGTGCGGTGGTTCCAGATTTCTTTAGTTGAAAGAATGGTGCAAATTAAAGAACTTGAGTGTGTTTTTTGGTACAACTCACAGAAAATGTAAAGAAAACCCCAACATGCATGTACTGCCTTAGTGGCTTCCCCAAAGTCACCCCATAGATATGGCGAAGTTGGTCTAAGGCTTAGGTTTCATTGTCACTGTCATCCAGGGTGTGCTTATCAAAGACATACTTTGCCATGCCAGACTCAGGAGGTTTCATCTTGTGCAAGTTGGTTAGGTTGTCACCTAGTTCTTTATGGATTTCATCTGCTCATTCAAATAATGAATTTCAGTGAAGGCACTCAAATGGGGGTTTGTTTTTGTTAAACACCATTTTGCAATCAGAGTAGTGACTGATGAGTTCTTCTCAAGTGCAATGCACACTCTATTGCATCCAGCCTGCTCCCTGAGTCCTCACAGTCTGGTTTCTTGATATCCTAGAGGAAGGTACAGCAACCTCGTTGGTTCTGCAGCTTCCTCAGTTTCTCCATGTGTTTCCTCTCATTGGGAGGTTGATGAAGGAAGTCTTTGGGAGCTTTCTTCAAAGCCACATTATTGTGGTCAAAGTTGTAAGACATGCAATGGATAGACTTCAGAGGCACAAAGCTGGCGGTTGGTGGAGCCTCTGAGTGTTGGCAGTAGTTTCAGAGCCTGTGAAGAGGGAAATATCTTCAAGACAGGCAACTAGGAAGAGGTGTGAGCTTCCGCAGCAGAAGACAGGCTTTGAGTGACTGGGGAGATGGGGGAGAAGTACCAGATCTGTCCAAGCACTGTGGACACAGGAAACTGTAGCAATTCTGTGCAAAGAATATTTAATAGCAACCATTTTTCTTAATAACCATCCAGCTGCAATGCATTTATGAACTGAGTAGGTCTTATGAAAAGAAATCCAGAAGTCTCTAAATCCTCAGACTTGACTGTTTCTATCATCAACGTAGAGGACATGGCTTGAAGAATTCACACAGAGTATCTTTTTTACCTTCCATTAGTATATCACAAACTAGCTCAAAGCTCAGACTTAAAGGAATAACCATTTATTAATGCTTACAATTCTGTGGGTCAACCTGGGTTTTTTCCTGATTTGGGGCAGGATTGCCTGATCTTGGCTGGTCTTGGTCCTATGATTGGCAGGTTGCCTATGTGTTAGTTGGTCCAAAATAACCATTCATATGTCTCATGGTTATTGTTGGCTCCCAACCTGGGTCAGGGAGGATGGACCATGTATGTTTTATCCTCCAGTAGGCTAGCTCTGACTTGTTTGTAGGAGGCCACAGATTACAAAAGCAAAAAGCAATCAAGCCACAATGTGCAAGAACTGTACACGGTTCTGTGAGTTTACTCCAAAACACATCTCAAGTTCAAAATGTGGAGAAAGATACTGCCTCTTGTGGGGGGAGCTACAGACACATTGCAAAGGCACTGGCATTGGGAGGAAAAAAATTTTTAATGTTTTTGCAATCTACCACATACCTTTCCATCATGTAACCCTAATGCTTTTCCCTTCTAATCTTCTGATAACTCTGCATTAAGGACATCCCTGACCTAGTTCTATCTTTTATTTTCTCTTCCTCTATCAGATTTCTTCAGGGTCCATTCAAGAGAGTGTAAAAGACAGAGTGATTGACTCAAGATTGCAGCTGTTTATCACCAAGCCAGGACTCTACACATGCATAGCTACCAATAAGCATGGGGAGAAATTCAGTACAGCCAAGGCCGCAGCCACCATCAGTATAGCAGGTAGGATGTCCTTTGTGTTTGCCTTACTTCTGGAGATGAGTTGGTTCTATTCCACAACATCTGGCATTGGGGGAGACTCTCTTTTTTATCTCTCATTCCAGTTCCCTTGGGGTTACTTTCTTCTTCATGGGGACACTCCAGAGGTGACCGAGATATGGATTTTGACTGATTATTGGTCTCAAAAAATAAATCTTCATATACTTGCCCAAGTGATGGGTAACAGCTTCTAGAAGTTCATTTCTTTCTCTTTCTCTTCTTTCCTTCCTTTCTTTTCTTCCCTTATTTTCTTTCTTCCTTCTATTCCTTCCCTTCCTAGTTCCTTTCCTTCTCTTTTTTCTTTTCTTCCCTCCATTTCTCCCACCCTCCCTTTCTTTTTCCCTTCTTTCTTTCTTCCTCCCTCTTTTCTTTCTTTCTCTGGGTTAATCAAACTTTCCAAGGCTCTCAAGGAGTAAGCTGGCAGATATTTGACATGGTGTGCCAGTTTCTGCATGGCTATTTCTTGTGGGCATGTTTACCTATGAACACGATCCTGTGGTCTTTTCCTTTCCTGGCTCTCACTAGCAACCACAGTATTTACCAGTGTTTTCAAGGAAAAGGGCTGACACATGGACTTCTACGATATTTGTATTGAGCTATAAAGGTTTATTTTTAAAATGTAAATGTCGCAAAGGCTTCTGAGAGCATGTATGAAATTTCTAGAGATGGAAGTAATTCCTACATGAGGAAATGCCAGGCCTGTTATATTCATAGCATGCCTACTGCCCAAGGGTCACCAGAGTAGTACTTGGCCCAACACAAAAGGCTAGCAATGGTAGAATCTGTGCCCAAGGCCAACTCCAAAGAGGCTGCTGTTTCTTATTTCAGTGCTACTTCTTTGATCTTTCCTGATGGGGAACTTTCCAGTAATGTCTGTGTATTTTAGTATGAGGCGAATAGAGGCCACAGAGAATATATAGGGGGCATTGGACAAAGCTGCCCCACTGGGACACACCCATGAAGGAAACAGAAAGCTCTCAAATTAAGGCTCTCTTGTACCTTCTCCTCCATAGATATATCTGCCTACAGTGTTTTGAGACATCACAATAGTTATTCTAACATTTCCATGGGTGGGAAATAATTTATCCCAGAAAATGGCAAATAAGTTCAACTTAATTTAACAAATGATCATAACGTTATTATTTTATAACACTTTGCCCTTTAGAATGCACTTTTACATGCATTTATTGAATACACTAGATGTGGGCCTTTGTCTTAGGTAAAGGATGAAAACTAAATTTAAAAATGGTTTCTGCCAGGACCAGCAGATGATATAATGGTTATGTTGCTGGACTCCCATGTAGCTGACCGTGGTTCAAGTCTTGGAACCAGCAGCTTAAAACTCACTCTGGGTTTGTGTTCACACCCAAAACCCCCAAGACGAGAATGGACTAGAAGGGACTGCAATGTAGTCATTCCCCCTGGGAGCTGATTTCTCACTTTCTGTCTCTCTGTCTCTCCAGTGAGCACATGCACCCTATAGGAAAAATCTCTCTCTAAAAAAGAAAAAAAAAAAGGGGGGGATTTTGCCTTCCAGGGACTCTTGATCTAGAGGGGAGGTTAGTCAGTCACATATATGCAGAAGCACAAAGTACAGCAGCAGGACAGGAGAGGGAGACTTGAAGAAATTCCTTGGGACAGATAAACAGAAGATAATGAATAGGCTGACGTGTATTCAGAAAGCAGGGAGTCAGCTGGCAAGGACAGAGCATGCCAGAGACAGGAGGGAGGTGGAAAGTGGAGAGAAAGGTTGAAATGTGAATTCTAGTCAGGTTATGAGGAGCCTGAGTAGGTTTAACATGTTTTGCCATGGATACTAAGGCACTTAATTCTGTTAGAGGAAACAAGTGAAGTGGTCAGATAGATCCTTTATCAAAAATAGGTGTTGGGGTATCGAGAGGTGAGGAGGAATGGAAGTCAGTTAGGAGACCCTTCCAGAAGTCTAGATGAGTAAAGATCTGAGCAACAGCAGCAACAATTGGTAGAAAAGTGGAGAGATACATGGAACCTACTGGGAAAGAAATAAGATGTACCAGCTCTTGAATACAGAGCAGTGAGGTAGATGAATGAGTTAAGATGTTTCTGAGATTTTTGAGAAAAGTGTCTCTAATAAATGATAATATATAAACAAAATGAAACAAAAATATGAGAAGGTCCAGAAGATAATAAAATGCTCAAAATGTTTGATGTCTTTGGGACCAGCAGTTAGCATAATGGCTGTGTCGCTGGACTCCCACGTAGTCGACCGCGGTTCGAGTCCCGGACCCGGCGGCTTCTCACGCCGGGCGCGTGTGCGTGCGTGCCCAAGATCCCGAGAGGAGAATGGAGGAGAAGGGATTGCGGCGTGGCCATCCCCCCTGGGGGGTGATTTCCTGCTTTCTATCTCTCTGTCTCTCTCTGTCTGTCTGGCGAGCGCACGCGCCCTATAGCAAAAACCTCTCCAAAAAAAAAAGAAAAAAAAAAAAAAGTTTGATGTCTTTGAATTATCTGGGATTATTCTGGTCTTGTGGTCTTTTATTTTTTATTTGATTGAGACTTACTGTTAAATAAATACATATTCATATAAATTATCTCTGTATTTATGTAGCATGTATATGTGTGTGTGTGTGTGTGTGTGTGTGTGTGTGTGTGTATAGAGAGAGAAAACATATTTACATATGAATACTTAAATTCAAGAAAATAAATGGATCTAATTTAGTTTAACCTACACCTCAATGAGCGGAAGAATCTTAGTATTGCATGATGTTGGGAAAGAGTAAAGAAATGAGAATCATGATAAAAACATTAAAAAGGAAAAGACTGAAAGAGTTTAGAGTGGATACGATAAGTCAGAAGCATCCATTAGTTAGAAAATCAATATTGTTGATTTGATGTAACACTTGTTATATTTTTAATTCATAAAAAGCTTCAAGACTCTTTTGTTCCACTCCTGATCAGTGTTGTGGTTGGGCCTCACCAATGAACAGATCTGACATTCCACCACCTCCCACTGTGTCCACAGGCAGATCTAATGAGAGTATCTCATCAGTATAATTAAATAAGATTTCTGAGCTATTCTGTGACTCTTCCTCCCTGTGACCTGTTTTGTCAATTAGAACTGATTGATGTTTTATGAAAGGACCCTTAAACTCAATGAGGAAACTGCTTCCCAACCCTGGCATGCATCCTAACCCAATATTCACTGGAGTGAGACCACTCTAGTTAAGGGGAAAAAAAAATTCTTTGGAGGCAGTATAATTCAAAATCATTTCAAAGAAGCATTGTCTTGTCTCCCAGCAATCCCAAAACTTGGGTGAGGCATCTGCATTCCCTTTTTCTGCCATTTTTTTAAAAAAAAATTGACAGAGAGCATGTATTCTCACCAGAGAGAGAGAGAGAGAGAGAGAGAAACTCCCCCAATGGCACCTGGTCAAGCCACAATCCCCCCTCCTTTTTTTTTTCCATTTCTCCATCCCGTCAGTATTTGGGGGCATACATGCACATGTGCCCTTAATTTCCAGGGTCAGAATTCAAACCACAGTCAGCCATGTGGGATCCAGCTCCCAAAGCAGAGCACTCAGAGACTGTGCTATGGGACGGACTCAATATTTCTGCTTTTGATCCTCTCTTCTTTGGCCCTCAGTGAGCCTGGCCAGAGATCCAGAGCATTCAGGTCAGACATGGCGCCTCCCATTGACATTCTGGCAATGCTTCTATAACCCCAAACTCTGTTGTCTCTCATTGCAGCCATTCTCCACCCCTAGTGTTCTGTAGTCAACAGCCCCCTCTCACATTCCTCCTGTTTAACTTTGAAGCTTTTACTCCTTCTGTTTATTTACTCATCTCAGCAGGAAAACTAGAAATGGACCAAGCTGGTGTAGTGCTCACAGTTCTGTCTAATGACATTTCTAGTGTTTGAAAGACAACAAAAAATAGAGATCAGCCTTCATTTTCCTCCAAACTCTTCCATGTGTCTGCCCAAATGCTTATGCCTTGTTTGAGAAATGTGATATACTTTCTTTCTGACTCATTTACATTTGCTGTTGGTCATCAAAAGGAGTCAGAAAAACCTTGGAACCTCTCCCGATGAACCAGGAAGTTGCATTTCCCCTTCAGTCACAACCCTGCAGGGCTCAAGTTGCAGTTTAAACTCACTAGGATGCCGGGTATTTGGCAAAATGCCTCCTCTGTCATCAGAACCCTCAGCTTTGTGGCAGACCCGCAAGGCCGCCCATGATCCCAGTAATGAGCACTGTCCTGGAACAGCCAGAGAACATCAAAATAGACACTGGGATTCAGGAGAGGAATACATGTTTGCTTTTCCCATTCTTTTTTTTTAAAGAATTATTTCATTTCATGCATTTTTACTATTATTATTACTATTTAATTTGACCAGAGAAAGACAGTAAAAGAGAGAAAGGGAAAGTGAGAAAGCAAGCTGCTAGGTTGGGGACTCAAACTGCCATCAGCCATGTAGGAGTCCAGCACTTTAACCACTGCACTACCTACTAGTCCCAGCATTCCCCATTCTTATTGGCACCAACAGGTCCATTATCAGACAGTGAAGTCCAAAGTTGTGTCTATGCTTATCCAGACTTAGGGCCTAGGGATGAGTCTGTGGTCATAGCCATCCTCAACAGAAAACCATTCCCCATCTACCAACACTCTCACCTCTTACAATGCCCCTTTGCTAAGCTGCCCTTATGGCCTGGAGTTTGTGTGACTACATTTAAAACTCAAATGAATATATGTAGCATCATCAAAACTGGGCAGTGTGGAGAAATCTGATGTGGCAGTCTTGAACTCTCCCATCTTTCCAAAGGAATATAGTTTTACTTTCAATTTCAAAAGAGGTTATATTTCACACTATAAAAGAAAGAAGAAAAACGAAAACAGAACCTCAAACTCTTTCATAATCAGTATAGCTAATTGAATCTTTGTTTCATGCTTTATGTCATGTCTGATAGTTACACACCTGTTTCCCCCATATTGAAGACAATATTAAACATGCCAAAGATTGAGACATGATTTGCTTTCCCATTCAGTGCTTCCACCACTATTGGTAAAGAGTGTTCCTATCAACAAAACAGACACCTTCCCCTGGCATTACAGGGTGGCTTTATCTGACTTTAACTGATTAAAGGCATTTTGTCTTTGTTTTTAATAAAAAGGAAAAGAGTAAATGAGTAACAGCCAGTAGCCACACTAAATTGCTACCGGCTGTTCTGCAGCTAGGCCTAAAAGGTAAGCGTCCCTTTACAGGTAGGCAGCTTTTTTGTATTAGAGTAGTTACACATATCAAAAGAGGGTCAAAGTTTACTGACTTTTCCAGGTAATTTTAAAGATCCTAAACATCTCAGTGACAGCTGGAAATTTTTTTGTATTTTTACATATCTACTTTTGCGATAAAAGCACTTTAATTGCAAAGTTCTTGGGTCCTTTCCCATTCCTTAACCACTCCCCTTTCCCAACAAAAAAGAAGAAGTGGAGAGATTTTCTATCTCAGCTTATTATCTCCCAAGTACCATGGCTGGATTCTCTTTGGCACTGGTTCATCTTTATGCTATTGAATCTTCCTTGCATATCTTAAAATAGGGCTCTCTGTATATGTAACCTAAGCCCCACTGTGTTTCAATAGGTGTCCTGGCAGAGCTATTATTAGAGTCTGCCCTACTTCTCCAAATTAGATGCCATTTTATTTTTTTCTGGTAGAATTTCCTGATATCTCCTTTCTATCCTCCCTTAATCTGTTCTATTGACACAATGGCAGAAGTGTCGTGAGGTTTGGGGCATGTCGATGTCCTTTCCAATGACACAGAGCCCTGTTCATCCTGTTTCCTATCTTTTAGCCATTTGATTGGTTAAGGCATCCCCTACAGACCTCTATCTCATTTAGATTAAAATCTAAATTTTAATTCTAATTTATAAGTTGTAAATAGCATTGGCAATATCTCTTAGACGATCAAAATGGAAGTCTCATAGCCCAATTTATCTCAATAAGAGAGGGACCAGCAATTTCATAGCCCAGTATGCCTATCACAACAAAAGAGAGGGAACCTACTAGATTTTTAAATTGTTTTCCAAAATGGAAATAGGTGTCATATCTATGATGTTGATTTAGCTGTTGTCTAGTGACTTTTCTGGCAGTTGAAGTCCTGCAACTCTTTGACATATGACGTTTCCTCATAGTTACTCCACGGTATGTTGGTTCTTATTTCTTTTTTTATTTTATTAAGTTTTTTTTTTTTTTTTGAGAGGTTTTTGCTATAGGGCGCGTGCGCTCACCAGACAGACAGAGAGAGACAGAGAGATAGAAAGTGAGAAATCACCCCCCAGGGGGGATGGCCACGCCACAATCCCTTCTCCTCCATTCCCCTCTCGGGATCTTGGGCATGCACACACACGTGCCCCGTGTGAGTTTAAGCCACCAGGTCCAGGACGCGAACCGCAGTCGACTACATGGGAGTCCAGCGACATAGCCATTACACTAACTGCTGGTCCCTGTTGGTTCCTATTTCTGAACATATTCATAAAATTATCACAAAGGAATCCAGTTTTTCTCCCTGCTTGAAGAATGTGGACTTGTCTCAAAGCAAAGCATCCCATCTGGGAGTGACAACATTTTGCAGCTCACTAATGGCTAAAACTCTGATCTGTAGCAAATGATTTTTTTCTTTTAAAGTCCATTGTAGATTGTAGAACTTTGATCATCACTAAATAGGAACCAGAGAGGTAACAAAGATCTAAGATGGCATGTGTAACCAGTGTACAAGCAATTTAAACTTGAAAGGTACACAGGAAAAAATTGTTATTATTTTTCTCCAACCATTGGGGACTGAGGGATTATGCTTTCTGGAATCTCCTAGTCTCTTTGGCAAAAAAAGCCTGTGCAAGCTTTTAAGCAGATTCTCTGGCAAGTGCACACACCCTATTGCAAAAATTACCCCCCAAAAAATAAACAAATAAAAAAGTCAATAAAATTCATAGTATTTTAAGGTTGACTTCTCAGAGGAATTCATTTTAGAATCATTAAAATTACCAAAAGAGTGATCCCTGAATGAATGGATCTAAAACCTTTAAAAGGAATTACATCTTAACATTAGGAAAAATTCTAATACAGCGAATTGTTTTTAGACAATATGTGTATTTTATTTTTGCAATGAAACTTGGAAAGACAAACAAAAGTAAATCATAAAATGTCTGGTAAAGAGTACAAAGTCTTAAATTATCTAGGCAAAATGAAGATGTAATAATTCAGAAATGTTGGTAACATTACACCCTTCCAAGGGCGCTCATCCCTTAAGAGAGAGCATGAGTTGGGCTCTTTCTGTTGAGAATCACACAATTCACTAGAGAAGAGGTGCTGGCTCCTACAGCCCAAGTTTTTTATCTTTGTGGGCACAACCAATGACATCATTTGCAAGTGCTCACTACAAAATGAAAATGTGAAATCCCCTGTTCAAATACAAAGAATCTATGTATCTTTGTATCTATTTATTTATTTATTTAGAGAGATTTTTGCTATAGGGCATATGTACTCCTCAGAGAGATAGAAAGCAAGAAGTCATTCCCAGGAGGGATGGCCATGCCACAATCCCTTCTCCTTTATTCTTCTCTTGGTATTTTGAGCATGCACACACACGTGTGTTTTAAGCTGCTGTGTCCAGGATTTGAACTGTGATCAACTACATGGGAGTCCAGAGACATAACCGTTATGCTATCTGCTAGTCCCCAAACACAAAGGATGTTAAGACCGAGACATCAGAACATTAAACTAAGCACAGGGACCATCTTCATGGCACAGCAATAATGTGCTGCTCAAGAGGAAATGGATTCCCCCATGCCAACTGAGGTTCAAGTCCCCATATAGTGGACCTGAAATTTGCTGGCCATACATGAGTGCCCAAGATTGGAAGAGCTGCAAGACTGTAGGAAGGGGATTATGGCACGTCCAGACCCTGTGGAAGGTGCTCATCTCTCTCTCTTTCTCTGACATGCATACACATGTTCTCTACCATAAACAAACAAACAAACAAAGTAAGCACTAGCTACTTCCGGGTGCAGAGTGTGACTGCATTTATCACACATCCATGAAGCCAGCCAGGCCTGTGGGAGTAACAGTTTTCCAACTTCTCTTCCATCTCTCCCTCCTGTGTCTTCTCTCTTAACCTCCACATCTTGGTTTCCTAATACAAAGTCACTTGGTAACTAATAGAGGGAAATTGTTATCTGAGATACTGAGTTTTCTGATGAGGTCCATGTTTGACTCAGTTTGAAAAGACTAATTCTGGGGACAGAATTTTCTTAATCTCCTTCTCCAAATCTGCCTGCTAAATGGAGTGTCTCGCCTTCTAGCAGAAGCAGAGAACTCTTCAGAAACTTAGAGATAGTGGTATCTATCAAAACTCTCTCCTCTAAACCAAGATTGAAGTGTCCTAACTTTCTTTTCTTTTCCCTTTTAATTTGACTTCCTGTGGGAACGCCCTCTCCTGTTAACAGAATGGAGGTAAGAAACGGTTACTATACCAGTGTTTTCTTCTCTTTTTAAAATTGACATGCATTTTTTTTTGAATTTCTACTATGTGCTGAGATCTGTAATGTTTCAGTAACTTTCTAATTTTTAATCCTTTTAATACTCTTACAAGATGATGATGATAATGATCAAAACAAAAACAGAGAACATCTATTGAATACTTACTATTTATTTGGCACTGTATTAAGAGTTTTATATATGTTACTTAAACTTATCCTCAAACATGTCTATGAAATAGGTACCAGGGTTATTTTCATTTTATATAAAAGATATTAAGAGTTTTTTGAAATGGAGAATTTAAGTGGTATATATAGCTCGTAGAGAGTGGAGTTGAAAATGGAACCCAGAATTGATTCCTAAACTCTCCCTCACAGCTTTATCCTTTAGATAAGAAAGTATTACCTTGTAGTATGACATTCTACAACTTAAAAATTTTAATTTTAAACTTAAAATCTTTAGTGTTTTATTTGCAGTATTTATTAAGATTGACTTGCATAAAAAGTCTATGAAGTGTGTGACTATTTTTATCTATTATTATAAAGAATACATTAAGATTCAGAATGATTAATCAATAATACAATTGCACTGAAGTAGGATAGTACATTTATGAGCCCTATTTTTTCTCATTTTAACATATTAGTGACTTAAGCGGCAAAAGCTTATTTTGTAAAACTTTTTGTGATAGGGCATGTGTGCTTGCCAGGGAGAGAGACAGAGACAGAGAGAGGAAAGTGAGAAATCACCCCCCGAACCCCAGGTGGGATAGCTACACCACAATTCCTTCTCCTCTATTCTCCTCTCAGGATTTTGGGCACTCACATACATGCACCCAGCATGATTTTCAAGCCACTGAGTCTAAGATGGAACTGCGATTGACCATGGAGAAGTCCAATACCTTAACCACCATACTACCTGCTGGTCCTGCAAAAACTATTATTATCCTCATTATTTTTATGTGAGGAACCAGATGCACCGAGAGTTGCTTGGATTATAGAGCTAGCAAACTACAAAGCCTCAATCTGAGTTCAGATGAAGAGACTTAAGAACTAAGATCCATAACTACTGTACTATACTGCATTACCCAGGGGGCTCAGTAACTGAGCAGGATCCAAAACCCCAGTCTTTGATTAGAATTCCATGGAACAAAGTAATTATTTGCATAACATTTTTTGTCAATCTTGTCTCAATTATATAGCGCTGATTCACTTGTTTGCCTGATGAATAGTTATTGACTTACTATGGGGCTATCACAGTTCTTAAAGTAGGGAGTACTGACCCTGAAAGACTTTATGATGAGATCTAATATCTAATGAAGGGATATGAAATGTAACATGGTGAAAGTGAAATGAGAATGTGGGCACCAAGGAAGAGATAACCTCTTTCATTCACATGCTGTTTTGCATACCCATTTCCTCTGCATTTTTTAACCTCTCTTTCTCTTCCTGGCACTATATTGAAATGTAGAGAAACAAAACAAATCTTACATATTCCCTGACCCCCAAAGAATTTATATTTTATGAGAGAATGCCCATAGGCATAAAGATTATTTAAAAGACAACATAATAATAGAAGGATATATAAATTCTAGGGCCTCAAAGGACAGACATAGATGACCCATATACAAGTAAATTCAGAAAGTTAAATTTTTTTACTAACAAAATAAATGCTAAATAAAGAACAATTTCATACCATTTTTCACTTGTACTTACATAAGTACCTTGAAACTACTGGTAGAAAGAAAATTGTTATAATGTTTTTGAAAAATAATTGCACTAGCCTCATGGCCTGGTGGTTGAAAGAATCAGATTCAACCTGACACTGCACAATTTGAACCTCAGCCTTGAAGATGACACAGGGTACACAGGGTATAGACATGCCCACAATCCTGGCAAGGAATGGTAGCATGGCTATGTCTCATTGAGGTGGTTTTTCTCTGTCTCTCTAACTCCCTCTGAGGAGGACACACACCCTGCTGCTACTACTAATAATAATTAATGGGCCAGGCAAATGTTCAAAATGCTAAGTAAAAATGAAAAAACGTGGGACCAGCAGATGGTGTAATGGTTATGTCACTAGACGCCCACATAGTCGACTGCAGTTTGAGTCTTGGGACCTGGAGACTTAAAACTCATGCCAGGTGTGTGTGCATGCATGCCTAAGATCCTGAGAAGAGAATGGAGAAAGGGACTTTGGCGTGGCCATCCCCCTTGGGGGTGATTTCTTGCTTTCTGTCTCCCTGTTTCTCTGTCTCCCCAGCGAGTGCACGCACCCTATCGCAAAAATCTCTCTCTCTAAAAAAAAAAATACAGAATACAAAAACATATAAAGTATAATTCTGATTATATTTTATGTATATACTTATAATAAATGATATATATACAAACACAAAAAATATAATATGTAAAATATATATATGGCTAGTAATTTGCATATTTTTTAAAAATTGGATTTTCTTTACACCACACTTTATTTTATATAATAGATAATTCATTTTAGTCAGAAGAAACACAAGAAGTTTTCCAGAAGAGATCACATCCTTGTTGAGGACATTGGGTTTGGGTTTGGTGTTTCAGATAAAGGACATCTGATCTGCATCTTAGAGAGGGGTTGGCAAACAGTTTCTATAAAGGGCCAAATATATTATTGGGTTGCCAGAAAAGTCATGACACCTGGCATAGAAAAACAGAAAAAAATACATCATGACTTTTCCAACAACCCAATAAATACGATGGTTTTTTAGGCCATACAACCCATGTTGCCACTGTGCTACTCTGCTGCAGGAGCGCAAAGGCAGCTATACCTGATGCGCAAGTAGGTGAACACAACTCTGTTCCAGTAAAACGACTCTGAATACCAGAATTCGAATTTTGTATCATTTTTACTTATCATTAAATCTTCTGAGTTTTTTCAGTCACTTAAAAATATAGACACTATTCTTAGCTCACAGGCTATGTATTGAAGAAGGCAGTACAATTCAAAATTTCAGCTAGATAGTAGGAAATCTATTGTATAGCAGGGTGACCATCAGAGTATAGTGTATTCTTGAAAATTACTGTGTGCATAGATTTTAAGTGTTTTCACACATGCACACAAAAATCAGTATGCTAGGTAATGCATATATTAGCTCAAGTTAGCCATTCTACAATGTATGCTATGCGTCATGTTATGCACCATAAATATATACACGTTTCTTTCAAATTTGCTGAAATATTTATTTGTGCTGTTTATTTTGTATATTTAATTACAACTTAAACATAGAAATACTGATCTTCTCAATAATAGAAGTCATGGGACCAGCAGTTAGCGTAATGGCTATGTCACTGGACTCCCATGTAGTTGACCACTGTTCGAGTCCCGGATCCGGCGGCTTAAACTCACACCGGGCGCGTGTGTGTGCGTGCCCAAGATCCCAAGAAGAGAATGGAGGAGAAGGGATTGCAGCGTGGCCATCCCCCCTGGGGGGTGACTTCTCGCTTTCTGGCTCCCTGTCTCTCTCTCTCTGTCTGGCGAGTGCACACGCCCTATAGCAAAAACCTCTCCAAAAAAAAAAAAAAAAAAAAGAATAGAAGTCATTTAGGGCTAGCCTGTGATATAGTACTTAAGACAGCTAGATTCCACGTGGCTGTCTGCAAGGTTTGAGTCCCAGACTCAGCAGTTTGAGAAACACCAGGCATGTGTGTGCATGCATGCCCTTTTTTTGGAAAATCCCCAGAGAGATAGAAAGGAAGGGGGGAGCCAAATAGAGGAGAAGTGATTGTGATATGACTACATCCAGCGACATAGCCCGCTAATGGAGAGTGTTTTCTTACTTTTCCTCTCTCTTAACTCTGTTTCTTTCCATGAGCGCATGTGCCCTCTGGCAAACTAAAAAAAGAACAGATTTAAGAAATGCCAAATGGATATATGTTTTACTCTGAAAAACAGAGAAAGTCATAATATATATTATATGAAAATTGAAAGTGGTTGAGTATCTGTGATAATGATTTGTCGTATGTGACCATATTCCAATGCTTTAACATAGCATCAAAAATTCTTAGTTCATTTTTAATCTAGGTATTGCTTTAAGAATTATTATTGACAATTTGTCTGGTGGGTTCTTTTGCTGATCCCTATCTCAGAGAATGAATCATATGCAGACACTCAGCATGAATGAAAATTTTCCCTGTGTGCTTTGGAGGTTGGAAGTGGTAGAGAACCTTGGTCGTAACCTTGGTTGAAAAAGTTCAAGGGGAGGATAAGGCAGTTACTACAGAAGGGAAGAAGATTTGTATATACCGGAGGACAGTTACCACTATCAACTGTGCCTCTGCTAAAGAAGGAGAGACAAAAAGTGTGTAGTTTTCAGTAGAGTAATGAGATTATCATAACTCCGATATGCCTTGGCGAGTCATCTGGGTATGACCTTGGACAAAGAATTACGTGTTCAAAAGGAGCAGCCATCTCTAGCATGGAAACTCCAAGATAATATTTTAAAATGCACCACTAAATGTTATTCTACAGGGGGACAATAGATGGCGTAGTGGTTAGAGTGCTGAATCCCACATGGCTGACTTCACAGTTCAAGTCCTGAACCTGGAAGCTTGAAAAATATGTCAAGCACATGTGCATGCGTGCCCCAAATCCTGCAAGATTAGAGGAGAGATTGTGGTGTGGTCATCCCTGATGGGGTGAGGGAGTGATTTCTCACTTTCGTTCTCTCTCTGCTCCTTTTTTGTCTCTATCGGAGAAGTATACACACCCTATAGCAACCCCCCCCAAAAAAAATTACTTATACATGTTAAGTAGAGAGAAATAGGAGTAAAAAGATGTACTGAGAATCCTTTCACTATTCCATTTGACTACAATACAAATGGGAATTTGAGATCAAATATGCATTGTTTCCTCTGAAAAAGGAACTTTATAGAGGGGGGGGGTCAGCTAGGCTTAGTTTGTCAGGTGACAGGAGAGCAAATGTTCCACATACAATTTTAACTAGCGTTTTCAGGAGATAGTCTGGCAGGTTGTCCCAGAATAACCAGCAGTCTGCAAACAGATTCCCGTGACCTCTGCCCCACTGTTTGACTGAGCAACAGGACCAGCTGCTTTCAGTGTTACTCCATCAGCGGTCCTAAGAACTACATGCAGAGAAATACAACTTTAGCTGCATGGGGAGGAACCAGTTCTATCACAAAAGACAACAGAATATATCAATGGAAAATCTTGGCATTCATTTTGTTCCCTAGTTCTTGCTGTGAGCTCCTTCGTAAAAATTTTTAAGTGATATATTTAAGAAATTGAGGGACAGAATAGCCCAATTTGGCACTGTGTCTTGATTCAAAAATTTGATCACTGCTTAGAATTTGAGGTTTATAAGCCTCTGCAGAAGAAAAGGAAAAAAAGAAAAGGGAGTGGACAAAACACTAGAACTGTGAATAAGCAACAGACAGGTAGATTACATACATGAAAGATGATAGACATAAAGACAGAAGACAGATAGATAGAAGATAACAGGTATAGATCTATATTCCTATATAAATTAACCCAAGCATAAATATGCTACCAAACCAAGAAGTGGTCCCAGGAACATCACAGGGCTGTAGAAAACTCATAATAACCATAAACTTTGTATTTGTATGGTTTTTCTCAGGCTAGTGATCTTCAAGCTGTTAGAATAAACAAAATTAAAACCAAGATCTAATTTTCATTCAAAACCTTTTCATTTTCCTTTTTTCCTTTTGCGTTACGTATGATGCTCAAAAACACATAAAGAGTCAATACTCTGAAGCTACACTGAGGTTGTTCCAAAGATCTGTTAGAGTTTTTATTAAAAGCAGTAGCAGAAATCCAGAGAACGGATGATCATTAATAGATGATCCAGATAGATGATCATTAATAATCTATCTCTGAGGCTACTTTCATTCTTTTTTTTTTATCATTTTTGTAGTTGTTAAATTTTTTAAAAAATGTGTTTTGCTTCTGTAATTAAAGGAAAAATAATGAATATCTTTTATTTTAAAAAATACTCATGAGAAAATGAAAACCAGCATCATTCCATAGTTAACACATGATCGTGGAACCTGGATGAATAATTCTCAGTACAGAGAGACTGTGGGAAATTTAACTTTCACATGATGCATTTTTTTCTGTTAAATTAAAAGGGTCATGCTTGTTCTTTTTCATCCTCCTTTTTTTTTTTTTGGAGAGGTTTTTGCCATAGGGCGCGTGCGCTCACCAGACAGAGAGAGACAGAGAGACAGAAAGCGAGAAATCACCCCCCAGGGGGGATGGCCACACCGCAATCCCTTCTCCTCCATTATCCTCTCGGTATCTTGGGCATGCACACACACGTGCCCGGCGTGAGTTTAAGCCACCGGGTCCGGGACTCGAACCGCGGTCGACTATGTGGGAGTCCAGCGACATAGCCATTATGCTAACTGCTATCCTCCCTTTTTAAATAAGATGTTGTATTAATATACAAGACCACTGGGTAAACCAGTTTGAGCTATTTATGGTTAGTAGTTAGTATTCAGTTTTTAAGCACAGTATCCTTGCTTCTCCCTAATTTTCTTAGTGTCATCACAGACTGGGCTCCCTAAGAGGATGGGCCATAAACTATTTCTTTGGGTAATTTTTCCACCTTTTCCTTGTACAACTTTTAATGTGTTATGTTTTCTTAGTCAAGGCTTTTATTTTTAAAACTCCCAGTGAATGAAGTGATATAGTCAAAATCATATCAGCTAGTTAGCAAAGGCTAATATGAATTAAAAGATGAACCTAGATTATAAAACATTGTTTTTCAGTATAGTTGGAAGCTCACTGTCTGATCTGAATGTATTATATCTTATTCTAATGGATTTGCTTTAGTGACTTAGCCAATGATGGTGTGTAACATATCAGTTTTTAGAATTCAAATGAGGTCACAACAATTTAAAAATTTCCCACTAATTCTAATTTGTTTAATTTTCTTTAAATCCTTTCTATAAATAAAATGAAATACTAAATTCCAACATTTGTACAACTCTAAAAGAGAATATAAATTGAGAATTTTCTGTCATTATTAACAATATAAAGGCATAAGAATATATTGAGACCATCACAGTGCCTACACATAGTGTCAATAAATATTTGTCCCATGAATATGAGTTATTAATATATTCTCAGCATTGCATTAAGAGACAAGTGGATATGAAAAGAGCTCCAGCAGCAGTTTCCATTTTCCCATTTGTCATCAGTTATTATGGCAGATAAACTATTTTATTTATTTATTTATTTATTTATTTTTGGAAGAGGTTTTTGTTATAAGGGCGTGTGCGTTCACCAGAAAGACAGAGAGAGAGAGAGAGACAAAAAGCAAGAAATCACTCCCCAGGGGGGATGGCCATGCTGCAATACCTTCTCCATTCTCCTCTCGGGATCTTGGGCATGCACACACACACGCCGGATGTGAGTTTAAGCCACTGGGTCCGGGACTCGAACCGCGGTTGACTACATGGGAGTCCAGTAACGTAGCCATTACACCAACTGCTGGTCCACTTTTAATCTTATTTTTATACTAGCACTATAGCATTGACATGTAACACACAATTACCTGAGCTCAGAATCATGGTAATACTCTACAGAGTAGTGCATATGGCACTGAATGGTTAGTTGACTCTCCCAAAGACATGCAATGAGAAAATAGTAAAGCTGAGGATACTACTTAGCTGCTCTGAAAGTCACACCTTCCTCTCTGTACATGCCTTTCTTTTTCTTTAATTGAACTCTAAAAAGGTGTGTGAGAGAATCTGAGTATGAAAGGTGGTGCAAAGATACCTGTGTTCTACAAAATTCATGTACTTAACTATCATAACACATAAATAAACTATATTCATAAAGTTGCAAGCAGGACCAGCCGGTGGTGTGGTGGTTATGGCAGCTGTATCCCACATGGCTGACGGCATGTTTCAAGTTCTGGACTTAGCAGGTGTATGTGTGTACCTCCCAAAATCCTAAAAGGAGGGAGAAGTGGAGAAGAAGGGATTGAGCATAACCTTTCCCCATATGGAATGCTTTCTCACTTTCCTCCTCTTCTCTTCTGTCTCTCTCTACTGTCAGTGCATGTGTCCTCTGGCAAATAAATAAAAAATAAATAAATACAGGTGAAAGCATTTTGGATCAGAGCAATTATTATCATGCTCAGTCATGTGTTAACCATCATGATGAGTATGTTCTCCAGAAGCATGTGTCTTTGTTTATATCATTTTATTTGCAAGAAGCCTGTGAGGTAGCTTTACTCAAGAGTAGTCAAATTCTATTTATAATGAAAATGAAAAATATATATATATATATATATATTTAGTCCTTGATAGTTTCTAAATCTTTCCACATCTATTATCGCATTTGGTCTTCATAATAGCTCTGGAGTGGCTATAGATGATATAATTGCAGCTGGAAATGAAGACAATGTTCAGATGGAGCATTCCCAGCAATTTGCTAGTACAATTTCCCCCTATTTCTGTGATGCAGATGTGAAAACTGGAAAGAAAAAAGCAGACTGAGTGCCAAGAATTAGCATGTGATTGGGAACCTTGTCCATTGCTTCTTTCAGTAAACCGCAGAAAGATAACAAAGGCTACTGCACCCAGTACAGAGGGGAGGTGTGTGATGCAGTCCTGGCAAAAGATGCTCTTGTTTTTTTCAACACCTCCTACGCGGACCCAGAGGAGGCCCAAGAGTTACTGGTCCACACTGCCTGGAATGAACTGAAAACAGTGAGCCCACTCTGCCGGCCAGCTGCTGAGGCTTTGCTGTGTAACCACATCTTCCAAGAGTGCAGCCCTGGAGTAGTACCTACTCCTACCCCTATTTGCAGGTAAAATTCCAGAAATAAGTAAATGGGAAAATTCCATCTTTCTGTCTGCAAACAGAGTTTCAAAAGAGGAAATTGTCATATATCATACTAAAGGCAAAGCTGGCTGTCATCCAAAACAGGAGGTAAGGAATGAGACAAAATTCCTAGCATGTAAATCACTGAGGATACTTTATAATATAAGGGCTTTGAGCTTCTGGAAAATGTCATACAAGTATAATATTCTCTTACTCTTGTTATTCTCGTATTATTCTATTAGTCATGTACGACGTCTTTTCTTTTTATCAAACAAAAAGAGACATGCTAAACTAACAGGGACCTCACTAGGAAGCCAAGATAGAGAAAATAGAGTACACTTCAAGTGTTTTGGCATGTTTTTTGTCAATAAACATGAGATTATGGATGAGCATTTCAAAACAAATGTTTTTAATTTACTTTTTGCAATAGGGTATGTGCACTCACCAGAGAGAGAGAGGGGGAAAGTAAAAAATCCCCAGGGGGATGGCTGCACTGCAATCCCTTCTCCTCCAGTCTCCTCTCAGGATTTTGGGCACTTGGTGTGATTTTCAAGCTACCAGGTTCAGTACTCAAACCACACAGCTGGTCATGTGGGACCTTAACCCCCATGTCACATGGTGGCCCTCAAAATGTTATTTCAAAGTAAGTATGTTCCACCCTATAGTCTAAATATTGACACTTGTGCCTCATTTGGGTGGAAGAAGTAAATTATAAATAAATATTTTATGTAGTCTTCATACTATTTAAACATGGAAATTCATAAATCCATGTTCCTCCTTTGCCTTTATTTTCTACTTAGGTAGAAAAGGCAGAAATCAATCTGACTTTGGAGTCAAATAGAACACATTTTAACTACTGTGTTTAATGCTTTTCAGATGTACGTGACCTTGGCTAAACTTAAGTTTCCTCATCTGCAAAATACACTTGTCAGGATGAATTGTACCCATGGGATATATTATAACCAGACAGATGTAATTTTTCCTTAATTTTCCTTTGAAGAAAATACATAAAACTACCAACACAGTACATTTCAACCTTACTTTATAAAACCAGGACCAATATTAACATTGAAATAATTTTAGGGAACTCTAACATAAAGAGAATACAATAAAGCCAAGGCTATTAAAATAGACCTTTCTCCTAGTTACTGTAAAGTCTGAGACACAGAGTAATATAATTTGCTTCTTCACCTAAGAAGATTGTATTGTGATCAGGAGTGATATCTAAGTCTCTAGGGATTTCAGCGTTGCTGGCATAAAAAGCAGAAAAAGGAGGAGGAAATATTTATGCTATTGCCAAAAAGAGAATGGGAAAAAGAATGGGTGAAAGGAGGTAAAATCCTGTCTTGCTGGAAGTTAGGAAACACTGACTCCATTTCAGCTGTCCTTGCAGTTGTTTGAGTCTCTAGTGTCTCTGCTGACTACCGTTTCTTTAACTGAGGTTTCTGTTTCTTGGGCTTCTTTATAGAATTCTCCAAACTTGTGTGTTTGAGGTACTGCTCAATAGTGAAAATCCTCTGAGGGACCAGCAAATGGCATAATGGTTACATTGTTGGATTCCCATGTAGTCAACCGTGGTTTGAGTCCCAGACCTGGCAGCTTAGAATTCATACCAAGCGCATGTGTTTGTATGCCCAAAATCCTGAGAGGAGAAAGGAGAAAGGGATTGTGCATGGCCATCCCCCTCTGGGGAGTGATTTCTTGCTTTCTGTCTCTGTCTCTCTCTGTCTCTCTGGCAAGCACATGCGGCCTACAACAAAAATATCTCTCTCAAAAAAAGGGAAAATAATGAAAATATTTGAATAGAAAGTAGTACGTGAATACTAAATAGAACATGGAATCAGCAAATGAAGTTGATAAGAGATTCTATCAGCCTGTACTTCAAATTAATGTAATTTGTGGTGACCACTGAACAGTTATCACACAAATACAGTGATACTCAGGCAAATCAGCTTAACACTATGGACGGATAATTGGGAGGAATAATAGATTACAAATATGTTTCTTTTTTTTGTGATAGCTGTGATTTGCTGATTACAAAATCTACATAAATTACAAGATGAGAATCTGAAGTGTACCCATAACTTTAGATTTTTTAAAAATATGTTTTCTACTTATAGCCTTTACTCATTTTTCAACTAGATTATTCATTCATTTCTAGTAAAATTACAAGATTATGATCATGAAAGATTTACTTATTATATATTTTGAGCTGTTTCAGAAGCACATTTACACAAGCTATAGGATATGCATACATTTTATTTCCTTAGAGCACTGATTAAGGTAGGCTGGAATATCCTGTTTTCAGAAAAAAAATACTGGTCTATTTTGAGATCTGTGAGCTTCCTCCAAGTTTCAGCTTTTAATGATACAATATTTTAGCACAAATCACTTAAAAATTGTCTCTTGGGGCCCAGAGTAGGAACATAGTCTAAAACAATGGTCTCCTATAACTCTTATTAAATAGTCTTATAATGTTGGTTTCACCTCTTTGGGTCTTTATTTCATCCAGTTACCATGCTGTTCATAGTAACCAACTTTTCAGTCTTTTTGTTTCCTTCCGATTTTTTTTTTCTTTTGAAAAACTCTGCTATGGAAGGCATGCTTTAAGTATGGAAATAAAAGCAACAAGCTAAAAAAAATCTCTAATGTGTTCTTTCACTTTCAACTACAAAATAATCTCCCAGGTACTTGCTTCCCCTACATAAAGTGGACTACAGAATTCTTTTCCTACGTCCCATGTTGATTTTTGCACAGTTTAACCATGCTGACTACAAAAAGATGTGCTTGCACAACCCAAGGATGGAACCCAGGCATAAGAAAAACCAAACTAGGCAAAACTCTTCAGGTTCTTCAGCTTCTCAGAAGTCTGGAAAGCCCTATTAAACCCTTCCTCTGCAGACATACTGAAAGTTCAAAAACCCATTGTACTCACAACCTCCAATGTATCCCATCACCTTCATATGCACAGCCCTAACACTCTGAACATGCTCCATTTGCCCATATTGGTGAGCTAGGAAAGCAGGAGTATGGGCACAAGTATTTAAAAAAATACCCTTGTTGGGCCAGCTGGTAGCATGGTAATTAAGGGAGCTGGATGCCACATGGCCAACAGCACAGTCTGAGTCCCAGACCTGGTGGCTTGGAAAAAAGCATGCCTGTTGTGTGCATACCCAAAATCTCAAAAGGAGAAATGGAGAAGGGATTGCAGCATGACCGTGCCACATGAGGGGTGCTTTCTCACTTAATTTCACTCTCTCTCTCTCTCTCTCTCTCTGTTTCTAATGAGCACACACATCCTCTAGAAAAATTTAAGTAAACAAAGATACTATTGTGGTAGATATATTTATTTATATATATATGTGTGTGTGTGTGTGTGTGTGTGTGTTCATACTCACAAATGTCTCCTCTCTAAATCCTTCAGATAGTGAATGAAGGATATCTGTTATTATCTTCAATTTCTTTAATTATCTTAATTTCATTATCTTTCATTTCATTATCAATCCCCAATATCTTATTTTGGAATTAACTAATTCTCTTATGCAGTCTTTCGTATTCTCTAACAGGTTTGAACAAATATCAGGTCATTGGGAAAGTCACAATGCATTTTTCTATGTTTTTGTATGCAAAAATGTGTCATGACTTTCCCAAAGACCCAATATTAGTCCACAAAATTCCAACTTGTCCAACTAGCCTTTCTGTAGTTCCTTGACTCATGACACCGCATATAGATGAGCATTTCAGCTTACTAGTCAATAGGCATTACTCTGCCTTTCTCTGGTGGAAGCAGACACGAAAGTGGTCAGGACTCTGCTTCTCCAGAGGAAGGACTAGATAAGGACGCATGTGCCCTCCTGTAAATTGCCAAGGAGATGATGCTGTTCTTTTTTGAACCACTACATGTACAGAGGCACAGGCTGTTTCTCATCCTTGCCCAAGATTATAGAAAAATCTCTCAGGCTGGACATTGATAATGATCTATGACTTTTAGTATATATGTGTTTTAAAAATTCCATATACCTTCATTCTGTATCTCTGTGTTGATTTTAATACGATGTTGAGAGAAGATCTATCAAGGATTCCTAATCTCATACCTTTTAAATGTGAGAGTTCATTTTCCCAGTAACATTAATTATGTTTAAACAAACAATGCAAGATAATATTTCATCTTCCAGGATAACATATTGTATTTCATGAAATGCCATGTTATTTATAGTAAACGGATTCTTTCAAAATGCTTTTGTAAGAACAACGCACTATGATGATGGTTTAAAAATACAGAACGCAGGGTTCTGCCATAAATTTGGCTAATATGCCATGATTCATCAAGTTTTGTTCTCCATTTAATATTTTAGAGAGTACTGCTTAGCAGTAAAAGAACTCTTCTGTGCAAAAGAATGGCTGGCAATGGAAGAGAAGACGCACAGAGGATTCTACAGATCTGGGATGCATCTGTTCCCCCTGCCAGAATGCAGCAAGCTTCCCAGCATGCATTGGGACCCCATGGCCTGTACCAGACTGCCATATTTAGGTAACAAAGAGTTCTGCTAAGATGTTGGAGGTTAACAAAAATTTCATATTTTGAAGAAACTAAAGTGTGACTTTAACCCTCCTAATATTTCCAGGCATTTCTCTCTCTCTCTCTTTTTTTTTAACTTATGCCTTTTTTTAGATACCTAATAGCAGAATCCTAATGCTATCCAAATTGCACAGGTTAGCATGAGGATTAATTTCATTTGTTCTAAAATAAAGGGCACTTTTAATTGCTGCTTGAGATGGTACCTTATTTCACAGGGGATCTTATGAGAGCTTGTAATATTTGCTGGAATGGCTAAGAAACATCGCATATTTTGTCAGAGGAGTGAAATAAAGGAATAAAGTCTTTCTGAGCTAATGAAGCCGATTTTTAAGCATGCAAAAGTAAGCCACATGTTTGAAAATGCTGAGCTGACGAAACAAAACTAAATTGCTGCATGTTGCTTTAATGAGCTTCGTTTGTGAGGAATTGTGTTGTTACCCTAAAGCTGGTTTAATCTCAAAGATGCAATTTTTTCACATTCAAATGCAAAGAATGTTTTCCAGTTTTATATTAAAAGGCTGAAAGAGAACTTGCATTTCTTAGCACTCTCTCACAGACTATATGAGATATCTGGATGCTCACTTATAAAAAATTTTTATCCTTTCCCCCTCAGATTATAAAAAAGAAAACTTAACAAGTAAGTAATTTTGTTTGTGCCCTTGAAGCCTTATATGTACGTAATTGGATTCATGCATGTGTATTTACACTCATACTTAATAATGTTCAGAACAGAAGGTAGGGCCCCTCTCAAAGGCTTTTCACCACACTCATTCATGGTAGAGCACAAAGAAAGACCCTAGAGGTCTCAGTCCTAATTATACCATGCAGAGCCCCCTATTTAGTGAATGATACATATGGTATCTCCCACCTCAAAGTGGTTATCCTATTTTATCCCTTATATGTTTATAAAATAAGTCAAATCAAAGATGGTCATTTTTGATTTTGCATTCATGATTTTATATTATCTGTAAGTGAAATATTTATTTCATTGAGCCAAGTCATGACTTTTATTTATGACAACAGATACTTTGTTTGGAACATAGGTCACTGTTTGCTTGGTTTTGGTTTTTAAGTTTTTGCCATAGGGCACATGCACTCACTAGAAAGAGACAGAGAGAGAGAAAGTGAAATGGTCTCCTCAGGGGGGATGGCCATGCCACAATCCCTTCTTCTTTATTCTCCTCTCAGGATTTTGGGCATTCATGCACATGTGCCTAGAGGGTTTTTCAAGCAGCTGAGTCCAGGTCTCAAACCATAATCAACCAGGTAGGAATCCAGTGCCTTTACCACCGTACCATCTGCTGGCCCCAGAAGATAGGTGACTTTTTAAGATAGTGAATTTCCAGTTCAAAATTTATAGGGTCATATTAAATGGCTTTTAAATGGTCATCATACAATCTCTAGAACATGGGACCAGCAGGAGGCATGGTGGTTAAGGGTGCTGGACTCCCACATGGCTGACCATGGTTTGAGTTCCAGACCTGGAGGCTTGCTTTCTCACTGTCCCTCTCTTTCTGTGTGTGTGTATGTGTGTGTGTGTGTGTGTGTGTGTGTGTGTGTATGTGTGTGTCTGTCTGTCTGTCCTTCTCTGGAAATATTAATAATATAAAATAAAGTTAAATAAAATAATTCTTAAAAAAAAAAAAACTCTAAGAAAGAATTCGAGAAGGTTGCTTGAAAAAAGATGTCCAAGAAATTCACTTTATCAGATGGTGCTTTAACCTACTTTATTAGATGGTACTCATAACCTTTCTATGATGACCAGAATACAAAAATCCTCATTTAGAAGGAAATTAGGAAAGTTTCAACATGTAATGTACTTCCTCTGGTTTGTATGTTCCAAGTAGAAAAGATAGCTGGAACATACATAGTTTGTATGTTTTCTACTTGGAACATACAAAGTACATTTCAAGGAGAAAGATGTGCCAGAGATTACATCTTTATCACTTTCACTTCCTGTGACACGTATTCCATGCCGAATTTGTTCTGTATGTGGTTAAGTGACAGAACTTGATTTTACCAGTTTGCTTAATTCCTTGCCTTAAGGAATAAGGCTTAAAGTATTAAAAGAAAGAATGCTACTGGTCCCAAAGGAATCACAGAGTTGTTAAACAAGAAGAGTCAAGGAAAAACCTAAAAAATATGTTACTCTGAGAAGCTATCAAGCTGGTATTTCTAAAATGAAGGATGCATAAAAAATGTCTCAAATCTTGGTCATCTCGGTAGCTAAAGTTTACATTGATTGGACTTTTCATTGCTAATCGTGGTCTTAGTTATCTTTCAATGGTTTTCTCATTCATCCATCAAGTACTCACTGAATGTTTACTTTATGGAAGGTCCTGACTTTAATCCACAATTAGACAGGAAACATACACATACAAAATCCATATTTCTGCCTTGATTACAAAGAAATTTTGAGCAGCACAAACCAGTTACAATAACTAACTCCCCAGTCTTTAAAAACAACAGTTTTAGGAAGTCTTTGATACAGGTAAGAAGATGAGCTCCTAATGTCGAGCTGGTCATTTCACCTGAACAGGTAATAGAGAATATTTGAAAGTATGCTCCTGGGATTGAATGAAATTAGTACTTAAGGAAGTAGCTTTAGCTCTTCAAGTAGTTAGCGAGTTGCCAGATATCACATCCTACTAGGCAGTGTATTCTATATTCTACCAGAGTGTGTAAAGCCCTCAAATATTTCTTGGAGAGGTTCTTGATTTTTGAGTAAACTCTAATGTATTCCTCACTTTCAGCAATGACAGAAGAAATTTAAAAAAAAAAATTTATCTTTGCATCATTTTCTTTTTACTGGAACCCGGGGAGTAGAATTTTAGTAGCTTTTATTTTTTTTTTTTTGTAGGTTCTCTTGCTGAAGTGGCATATCTTTTTGACATGGCATACCTTCGTATAACTACATCACTGTCTACAAAACAGGCACTGCACACTCTCCTTTTCTGTGTGACTTCACGTGCCTCGCTACAGAAACTCTCAGCAGTGACTCTGTCTTCTGTTCCAAAGCTTCTATGAAACAAAGTATAATCTTGCTTAATTACTGGAATAATAATTTGCTATTCTAATTCTGTTTTCTCTTCCACCTTTACTTTCTGCATACATATACATGGAAAATGAATAGTACATCCCCAAGTCTAGGCAAACTGATTAACATGTTATGTCATTCTCTCTTTTTCTCTTTTCCTTATTCATGATAGAGCACATGTGTGCACACATGAGAATAAAGAGAGAGAAATGAGCACTTTCCTCAATCCCCCTTCCTCCTAATCTCCAGCCGGTAGGATCGTGGGCACTCTCACACACACACCAGGCATGATTTTCAGGCCAACTAGGGCCAGGGATTTGACCATAGTTGCTATGTGGGATCTTGAGCAATGTTTTCCCTGCTCAAGAACTGGCCACGTAACTGGCCCAGATTATGTCTCCTAATACCCCCAACAGCCCTATGAAATTATGTCCTCCATTTTACATGTAAGTCAGCCTAAGAAAGAGAGATTAAGCAACTTGCCCAAGTTTACCTAACTAGTAAAAGGTAGAGTCAGGATTTGAACCAAAATATATCTTTTTCTGGCTCTGTCTTCAGAACCTACTTTCTTAATTGTTATACTTGATGCCTGTCAGTTATCATTATGCCTTTTTTCAGTTTCCAAGACTTCTTGTGTAATAAAGCGTAACTAGTTGGCTTAAAAAAATAATATATATGTATATTTATATGTTTGTATATATATTTAAATATATAAACATATTTAAATGTATGTGTGTGTGTGTGTGTATATATATATATATATATATATATATATATACACATACCTACATACACATACACACACACATACATACTCACATACATAATTTGGTTATTTAACCTATTCATTCTTGAATATATTCCACTACCTGATTACATTCTACTGCAATCAATTATTTTTAAGTTTATTTATCTCTTTCATGAGAGAAACAGAGAGAGGGATACAGAAGTATAATCACCTCCAACAAGGTCCTCATGCCTTAATCCACTCCAGCCCCAGCTAGCTCAAATCACAGGCACACTCATGCACACTTGGCACACACAGGTAGGCAATGGGAAAAACTCCAGGACTCCCTTTGTGATCGCACTTGTGCTACTGCTGCACCACCAACAGGCCCCCAATTGATCTTTTTTTTTTGAGAGAGAGAGATTTTTGCTATAGGGCATTTGTGCTCACCAGAGAGAGAGAGAGAGATAAAAAAGAAATCACCCCCCAACAGTGGATGACCACACCGCAATCCCTTCTCCTTCATTCTCCTCTCAGGATTTTGGGCATACATGTCCAGTGTGAGTTTCAAGCCACTGGGTCCAGGACTCAAATTGCAGTTGGCCATGTGGGAGTCTAGCAATGTAACCATTATGCCATTTCTGGTCCTGCTAATTGATTCTTCTTAAGAAAATCTAGTTGAGGGACCAACAGAGGGTGTAATGGTTATGTCGCTGGACCTCCCCACATAGTAAACCATGATTTGAGTCCTGGACCTGGTGGCTTAAAACTCACTCCAAGTACATGTTCTTTCTGCCCAAAACCCTGAGAGGTGGCTAGAGGAGAAGGGGCTGTGACATGGTCATCCTCTCTGAAGGGCGATTTATTGCTTTCTTTCTGTCACTGTAACTTCAGTAAGCACATACACCTAGAGCAAGAAATCTCTTTTTAAAAAGTGTAGTTGATAATTTTGTTGTTTATAATTTTAAATCACTCAAGCAACTCGATGATTAAACATTTTGCCAACATTTAGGTGGATATGTTTTCTTTCCAAAATTCATTTTTCCATAATAATCGCTACCATTCTATCCAAAAGTGAAATTACAAAGATTTTGTGTTTGCATTTGTGTCTCTGTGTGTGTGTGTGTGTGTGTGTCTGTGTAAAATTTGTGAATTAATCAGTTGAAATGCTCATTGGGTGATGTTGTGATATGAAATTACCCATTTATAAAAACTTGGAATGAGAAGTAACTTTAACAGTTGTTTAAGCCAAACTCTCTCACAATGAGTCTTTTCCAGAGCATCTTTAACAGAGACATTTCCTCTTCCCACTTAAATTTATTCCTTCTCTCCACTGTAGAATGCATTAATTATTAGAACATTTTAGTTATGTAGAACTAAATTCAGGTTCTCTATAACTTTCAAAAATTGACCTTTGTTTTGCCTTTTCAATCCATCTTCTATAGAACAACCCTTAAAATATTTTAGAGGCAGATACCCTGCTTCCTTGTAGTCTTCTCCTTTTCACACTAAATATCTCCATTTTTCAACCTTTCCTTCCATGAGCTGACTTTGAAAAACCTTCACCTCCAGGCTTACTTAACTGGCTGATGTGAGTTTGCACGGTGTCCAGAATTGAACCCAAAGCACACAACATAGTCTGATTAGAGTGACAATGCAACCATTATTTTCTGTGATAAAGGAATTTTTCTTTTATTAGTATAAAACAAATTCATACTAGCTGTTTAATAATCATATGACCTTGATAGTTTCTTTATGTATATTAAGGTTTATTGATTCAGTTGAATTTGATTCCTAACTTAAATTTTCTACTAGATTGATGCAATTTATATATTTTATTAGTTTATTCTTACATTTGTAATTTTGCTTTATATACTTGACTGTTATGTTCTGAGGCATAGTGACTTATGACACCTCCCCTCTTCTTATATTATGCCATTTAACCAACATAAAATGTCACTCTCATTCTCTTTCAGTGCTTTTAGTTTTAAATTTCTGATATTAACATTGGTAATCCTTCTTTTTTTTTTTACCTGGAATCCCTCTGTCTCTTATTTTTCCTTCCTTATAAACATTATATACCTGGGTTTAATCCAACCTAATGGTCAATTTCATTGAATAGCAGGATTTAGCCTGTTCATATTTTGCATATCAATTGATATGTCTGATTTTATTCCTAAAGTCTTAACTTTACATTTTGTATTTATCTTACTTTTTGTTTCTTCTTCCCTTTTCCTTACTTTTATGGGCTTTTACTACTTCACAGTTCAGTGAAAGCCAAATACCAATTCTTTCTGCACTTTTTAAGTCATTATTCATCATTTCTTCCCATTCCACGAGACTTTGATTCTCCAATGAGATCCTTACAATGATTTTATCTTCTTTATCTCCTCTTCCAGTATTAGTTTTCTCTCTATAGAATTATTGTCTCCCAACTCCTAAGACAATCAGTCGAAACTTCCAGGCATTCCATTATTACCCATTTATATTTAACATAACGTATGTGGTGTATCTATTTATCCAATTTTTAACAACCAGTCTTCATCCTTCATCTTATTGTCTCTTTCTGATTTGATTGCTATTTGGTTAAGAGTCCCTTCGTGTAGTTTCTCAGCTAGGGTCTTGACACCATGACTTAGCAATTGTGAATAGTGCTGCAATAAACATCGATGTGCAAGCACTTTTCCAATGAAGGATTCTTCTGTCCTTTTAGATACCGAGGAGTGATCTCTGGATCATATGGCAGATCTATCTGTAGATTTTTGAGGAATCTCCAAATTATTCTCCACAGTGGTTGGACCAATCTACATTCCCACCAGCAGTGTAAAAGAGTTCCCCTTTGCCAACACCTATCAGATTTTTTAATATTAGACAATCTGACTGGGGTTAGGTGGTACAGATTATAGAATAAATGTAAGTTGATTGCATCTGGTTAAGCCTTTCTCTCTATAAGGAAAAATATGATCAGAATCCCTGACACCTTGTGGATCATCACATTGACTCTCAGGCTCATTTTCTTTTATCTGGATAGATCATCACACAATTTTCTTTTATCTGGATAGTAGAAAAGTGTATTAGCCAGATATAGAATTCTTCAATGGCATTTCTTTTCTCTTGATAGTTTATAGATGTGATTTTACTCTTTTCTAGTGTCTAGTTTGGGAAATTAACAGTCTGGTGTGTGTCTGGTTATTTTTTTCCTGTATGTAATTTGTTCTTTCCATCTATTGTAGATATAATAGATATATTTAGATTTCCTTCTTACCCATAGTATCTGTATGGTGGAAATCCCATATGGCAGTGTACTACTAGACATCTCTTTCCATCTCAGTAATCAAGACTTGATGTTGGTAACTGAAAATAATCCATGATGGGAATATTTATGGAAGTGAGGATTACAACAAGAGATCTTTCTGATGCAAAAAGTTGATCATGTTATCACTACTTAAAACTCTTTGATGATTTACTCCATTTGCTGCAGGGCAAAGTCCAAATTAATTAAAGGGCATGCAAGGTCTTTTATAACCTAAATCTGATATCTACATCCTTACCCATAGATAATCCCAACTCAAACAATGAAACATTTAGGAGCACTTTTGTGAAGACAGACTTTAAGACTGCTTGGTTCTGGCCCTGATATATACTCTTCCTTCTTTGTAGGACACTATCTCCCTACCCTGTCTCCATTCCAGTCCCTTAATCCCCTCAACTCCACTCCAGTCCCTCAAACACACACCTTTGTCTTAGTTTATTCAGGCTGCTATAACAAAATACCATAGACCGAGTGACCTATGAACAACAGAAATTTATTTATACAGGTCTGGAGGCTGGTAAGTTCAAGATGGAGGCACCAGCAGATTAACTGCCTGGTGAGAGCCTTCTTCCTCAAAGATATACCTATCTTTCACTGTAGCCTCATATGGCAGAAGGAGCAAGAGAGCTCTCTCAGACCTCTTTCATAAGGACATTAATGCCGTCATAAGAGCTTTACCCTCATTCATTTCAACATCCAAATTTTCAGGGGACACAAACACTCAAACCATAGAAAATTTCCAACGAATTATTGCCTACTCACTGTTTACATTTAACTTAAAGTTACTTATTCTAGAAAATCTACCTAATATGCCCAAACCTGAGTTGGTGCTGTCCTGTATGAGATTTTCATGTGCATCCTGTTCTTACTACTCTTATAATGCTTCTTTCTTTTTATTGTAATTATTTATTTTCTTGTTTATTTCCCATGACAAATAAAGACTTGTCATGTCTCCCACAGTATTCTTTATATCTAATAGTCACTGATTAAATAAATCTTTTAATAAATGGATGAATGAGTGAATACACACCCCCAGTGTTTGGAGAAAAGATAAAAAGATAAAATTGACAAGAGAAGAAAAAGATAAAAAAAAAAAAGAAGAGTAGTAATCTATTGCTAATTTGGATCCAAAGAGAGTATTGATGTAGCCCTAGAGAAGACAAAACAAATAGATCAGAAGCAATAATTGAGGAATAGCAAAACAAAACTACCTTGAAAGGAAGAAATATATAAATCAATAGGGCAAAATTATTATTCTATGTCACTTCTTTCATTCCTAAAATAAATCTAAGTCATTATGTATTTTTTAACACACCACTAAATTCTATCTTATGATATGTTTGAGAAAAATAATCTGTATATTTACTGACATTACATTACCACCTTTACAAATTATATTAGATTTCTTCACTTTATATACAGAATGAACTACTCTATGAAATTCAGATGAAAAATAGCCATTTCTCCCAGACTTTTAATAATTGCTCCTACTTTATTATTAGTGGGAAGCATAGCTCCTTAATTTAAACTCTTCTCTGTCCATCTTGAATTAAGAAACCTGGGTATGACTCAGTCCAAATCAGCTTTCTTGTCAGTTCCAGAGGAACATGGGGGTCTGAGACCACCACACTATATTGCTTGATGAGGCACATTATTGGTCCTACACAGATGTTTTACTCTTTTGCTGGTGTTCTTCCAGGTCCCAGTGCCTGCATGAGTCATAGCAGGGGCTAAGCTTGGCCAACAGAGGCTTCAAAACCACTTGTTCAGCCACGGTGTTCAGGGAGGAATTGCTGTCCACTCCTAGACTAAGAAGTCATACACGAGCACCCTTGAAACATCTGCTTTTATAAGTATCCTATCTCAGATGGCTTTAACCATCTACTGCAACAAAAGTTTTCGCTTGCTTGCTCTTGGTGTCCAGGGCATAATCACTGAGTTCACTCCTAGACTTAGTAGTCACACTTGGCCATCTTTTAGAACCTTCACTTGTACAAATATCCTACTTCAAGTGACTTTAGACATCTGCTGCAATAAAGGTTTTTAACTTTATAATGTGCTGTATTAAAATATTCTTTTTTATATTAAATCACTCTCTTTTTACTATATGGTAGTCAATTGCTAATATTTCATGTAGAATCTTTTAAATATATGTTGTATAACCCATGTATGCATTTTTCTTTTATGCTACCATTGCCAAGCTGTGATATTAGTAAAATGTTAATAACTTTCTAAAAAATTTTAAAATATTTTGCTCTTACTGAAAAATATTATAAATATGAAAAGTTAATCTCTTCCAAGGCTGAAAGAAGTATTAATAATGCTACAGTGACTTAAAACCAGTTTCCTGCTTATGGCTATATTCACATTTTCTAATTCTTCAAATTTGATAATTACTTGGTTATCAGGAAAGTCATGACCCACTTTTGCATAGAAAAACATAGAAAAATATATCATAAGTTTCCTGAAGACCTAATAGCATGTTCCTATCATTTTTCCTTAAGCGTTAAAAAAGTAATTGCATAATTAAGTACTTTTTACCTGATTCTGTTGTAATAATGTTTTAATTATTCCTAATTTTCTATGTCTGTACCTTTCCCTCCTTTTTAAAATTAAAATTCTAATGATTGGACTATATTACAAATATTTATAAAACCATTTGCATATTTTTTTTGAGAGGTTTTTGCTATAGGGCGCGTGCGCTCGCCAGACAGACAGAGAGAGACAGAGAGATAGAAAGCAGGAAATCACCCCCCAGGGGGGATGGCCACGCCGCAATCCCTTCTCCTCCATTCTCCTCTCGGGATCTTGGGCACGCACGCACACGCGCCCGGCGTGAGTTTAAGCCGCCGGGTCCGGGACTCGAACCGCGGTCGACTACGTGGGAGTCCAGCGACATAGCCATTACGCTAACTGCTGGTCCTCCATATTTTTAAATTTTATCATTTGTGGTATGTATATTCTAACTTATTAGTTTCTGTTTGTATATGGCTTTTACTTTATCACCTATTTTGTCTTCTGTAGTTACTGTGTCTTGTCCAAAGTCTTGTCTGAAATATTCCTTTCATTCTTTGTATCTAATGGAAGGAGATAATACTGAGTTTATCATTGAGCACAGCTCTGCTCAAATTTCATACACACTATTAGGAAGGTTTTTGCTTTTTTTTAACATTTTTGTTTTAAGAATTATTTTATTTAACTTTGTTTATAGGAAGGTCTTTTTCCTAATGTGTAATTATGGCTACTCTTTTTTTAAAAAATTGTTTTTTTAATTTGCCTCAGAATGTGAACACTGGAGAGAGACAGAAAAGTAAGGGAGAAAGAAAGCACTCACATGGGGATGGCCACATTGCAATCCCTTCTCTGTTTCTTCTTTCTGGATTTTGGGCACACATGCACATACATCCAGCATGTTTTTCAAGCCAGCGGGTCTGACAATTAAACTGCACAGTCAGCCGTGTGAGATCTGGACACCCCAACCACCATGTCACTGGCTAATCTGACTCTTTGCTTTTGATCAAAAAGTTATTGTGTTTTTAATGTCCTATTGGATTTATTTAATCTGTTACCAATTGCATTTTGTTCAAGTAGTAGAGTCACATAATTTCTGCTTTTGAAATGTGTTAGGTTTTATCTTTGTGACCAAAGACTGGTGGTCACAAAGATAAAAGATCCCATTTGTCAGTATTCCACAAATATTTGAAAAGAAGATTTATTCCTTCTTTCTATGGTACAAAGTTCGTTTGTAGCTATTAAAACATTTTTGTTGATTATGTTATTAAAATACTATGTATCCATGTTTTTATCTTTACTCAAGCTATTAAGAGGATTCAAAATTTAATTAATGAAGTTGTTCTAATACATACACAATGAACTTTGCTCTCTATAAACAAAGTGCTATGAGTAAAGAATCTTTTGGTTTCCAGCAGTAACACAGATTTAGTTGTTACTGCAGTACACTGGCCTTTTAAATCAGAGTTTGACATGTGTTACATTTTTAGAAAAATTACATTTGTTTGTGTTCTATCATTTTCATTTTCTGCCATTGTTTTCCAGTTTATCAACCAGCAGTAGATATGTATATAAGCTCAGCTTAGATAAACCTGACCATGAGTATAATTACATGAAGACATGCTTTTTAATGATTTCCTTGTTGTTGGCTTACAAAGAATATAATACAGTATAAAGAGTACTAGCCGAGGATCTGCATTTGTCTTGGAAAATATATTTCCTCTCCCAGAGTTTTATTTTTAAAATTCTATGACACTGTAAGTTGGATTTGCTTATAACTAGACCTTACTAGATTCTTACAATTGGATTTTATAGATATATGATCAGGGATAACCTGATACATATTCTATTCATACCTTTAAATTTTATTTACTGACTGCTTGAATATAAACATTGCTTCTTAAAGGTTTGACGATGAATGAAAAGAATTATTGTTTACTTACAGCATTCCCACCAATGACGTCTTCAAAGCCAAGTGTGGACATTCCAAATTTGCCCTCTTCCTCTTCTTCCTCCTTCTCTGTCTCACCTACATACTCCATGACTGTAATAATCTCCATCATGTCCAGCTTTGCCATATTTGTGCTTCTTGCCATAACTACTCTTTATTGCTGCCGAAGAAGAAAACAATGGAGAAATAAGAAAAGGTGAGATTCTAGTTTAAACTAATCTGACGTCATAATATATTAAAACCTACACATTTAATATTGGGATTGAAAATGGAAATGTGTGTGTGTATATATATATATGTGTGTGTGTGTGTGTGTGTGTGTGTGTGTGTGTATACACAATGGATAACAGTATCAAATTAGTTTATTCTTTATATCATTTACCATACATATGTATGTATGTGTGTGTGTGTGCGTGTTATCACTGCTACTCTCTTTTCTTTTAAAGAATTTTTTAAATTTAACTTTATTTATCTTAATTTGACCACAGAGAGACAGAGTAAGAGAGAGAAGAGGGAAAGCGAGAAAGCAAGCCACCAGGTCCAGGACTCAAACCACGGTCAGCCATGTGGGAGTCCAGTGCCCTTACCCACTATGCCACCTGCCAGCCCCAATCTCTTAATAGCATTCATAGCCCTGCTTTAAAATTAAGCACCCCTCACTATGGTCTTTAAAAATATCAGTGACTTTTTGTATAGGATCATATGTCCTATGGTTAATTTTTCACAACAGACAGAATCTAGACAATAATTTGGAAGAAAATGGCTATTTCTGCTCCACATCTTCCCTCTCAATCTCATTGCCAGTGCTAGTGACAAAAGTCTAGATAAAAAATATGCCTTTTGACTGAAGACCAAACAAAATATTTTATTGCTCTCAAATCAAAGAATCTTTGGCTGCCTTAGCATAATTTGTTTTGTTTACTCCTAAATACTATATTGCTTAGAATCTAAGTCTGAGTATGGATTTTACCTGCTACTAAGCTCATGATTGGTCTTCCCTGTCTTACCCACAGAGAATCAGCAGCAGTAACCCTCACCACACTGCCTTCTGAGCTCTTGCTAGACAGACTTCATCCCAACCCCATGTACCAGAGGATGCCACTCCTTCTGAATCCCAAATTGCTCAGTCTGGAGTATCCAAGGAATAACATTGAATATGTGAGAGATATTGGTGAGGGAGCATTTGGAAGGGTCTTTCAAGCAAGGTAAAGTTACTCATGAAAGAAAAGTATCTTTCCATTATGTCTGAAGGAGTTCCCAAGCCATTAGCTTGATGTATATATACCATGGATAACAGTATCAAATTACTTTATTCTTTATATCATTTACCTTATTTATAGTACATGTTATATTTTGAATCTTAATAATTTTCCCTCTTTGCAGGAAAATAGAAATATATATGGAAAGAATTATTTCACTGAATTTGAAAGCAGTAATTTACAGGAAATTCAAATCTTCATTTATATATTCAAATGACAAAAATTAAGAATTCAATATTTTTCAGAAAAAAATCATATGTTTTTAATTATAATTTCTTGTAATGTAGTTAGTAGACAATTCTCAAATTTACCCCTCTTCCATTTTTCATTGCTAAATTTCCCACTTCATTTAAAGTTTACTTTGAAATAATGTTTTAATATAAGAACTCAAAGTCTGACCTTTATAGACATTAAGCAGAGATTTATGAAACAACAGAGCACTAGAAGAAAAAACTATGCCAAAAAAAAAAAAAAAAAGGAAACAATGAGGCCAAGAAAGGAGTATTAGGACAATCACACTTTTCTGTGAATTGGAATAAAATAGTCTATTTGCATCGATGCAGGCTTACAGACACAGAGTTGTACCAGAGAATATGGATTTAGTTTGAGTTACCAATTGTCTCTTGAACCTTATCTCCATCTGTGGGGCTTTGGTATGGACATTATATGAATGATGACCATCTCACATAAATACTTTTTTTGGAACCAAAAATATGCAAGATACCCTTTAAGGCTCCATGAGAATATAAAAATGAGTAATTCATGGTCTCTAACCTCAGTGAATTAAGATTCTGGCCAAAATTGAAGAGATTAGAATGACACTGGAATTTATAATGTATTTTTTAAACTTACTCTGTGTTTGAATAGCCCCAGTGGCTTATATTAATTGGAGTCAAAAAGTCTTATGCTAGTCTACTGTCATCTTCCTATGGTTCTGTGGCTCTAGGAAAGGCTGCAAGAGTGGGGTATATGTATGCAAGCAGGTGGATATAATGTGAGTGTGTATAATGGTCCTGATCTTCATTTTCTTTCTCAATGCATTTATCTCTCAGGGCTCCAGGCTTACTTCCCTATGAACCTTTCACTATGGTGGCAGTAAAAATGCTCAAGGAAGAAGCTTCAGCAGATATGCAAGCAGACTTCCAGAGGGAGGCAGCACTCATGGCAGAATTTGACAACCCTAACATTGTCAAACTCTTAGGTATGAATATATTAGTGAGGCAATTTATTTCATTCAGAGACAGATGCTTTTCATGCTTTTCTTCCTTCATACTTCACTTACTTATGCTTTTTCTTTCACTTCTTGGTCAGCGAGATATCTCTGTTTCCAAGGTTAACCTCTTCCCCTTCCTAAGACTCATTCTATCCCAACTCTGTAGGATATTCATTGCGTAATGAATTGTTCTTTTTGAATTTTATCACTTTAGTATTTCTCTATTTTTTTTGCCTCATTCTTATTCATAAAAATGTTTAAAATGCCCCTAGTATAAAACATGTTTGTATGTGATGCATATTAGACAGTCAGATGAAGTTAAGGAAGCAGATAGACATGAGGGCCTGGAATTCAGGAAGAAAAGACCTGGTTGTAGATAGGAGTCTTAGGTTATTAGAATACACTAAGTATATACAGTCATGAATCTGGGAAAGATATCTAAGGATGGAAAAGGACAGAGAAGAGGTCTAAGGACTAAGCTCTGGAACATTACAACGTTTAGAGCAGAAAAGAAGAGGAACAAAACAGACTGAAAAGGAACGACCAATGAAGTTGAAGTAAATCAAGACAGTGTGGTGTCCTGGAAGCCAAATGAAGTATTTCAAAGAGGTGAAAGTGATCATGTTACATGCAATAAGTCAAGTGAAAGAAAACTATAAAATATAGACCTTGGATTTGGCAACATGGAGGTTCATTATAGCCCTGCTAATGGAAGTTTCTAAGGAATGTTGGAAGCAAAGTAAACAAAAGTGAATTCAAAAGAGGGTGGGAGGAGAATAATTGGAGTAAAAGTAGAGACAACTTGTTTTGCAACCTAGAAAGGTGAACTGAGAAATATGAGTAGAGCTGACAAAGAGAAGAATGGGATCTAATTCTTTCCTATGGAGGTAACAGTATTTTTGCAAACTAATAGGAATGATCTAGTTATGAAAAAGAAAATTGATGCTAGGAATTAGCAAATAGTGGAAGAAATGTCTTTAAGTAGAAGAGAAGGGGGAAGGGATCCACTGGAGGGATTGGCTGTTATTATAAGAATGTCCAGATCAGCTATCAGAAGAAGAAAGAATGGAGATAGATATTAGTGGGAGATCATGGAAGGTCGCTTCTGATTGATTTACTTTTCTCTGTGAAGTGAGAATCAAGATCATCATCTGAGAGTGGGGATGGGAGAAGAGGTATTGAAGATCTGAGGGGAGAGAAGAAAGAAATGGCTATCTAGAAAAGTAAAACATAAAATGAACTAGGGAAATGCAGTGCAATTGGCAAGCATATTAAGAGGCCAAGTGAAGTTAGAGCTCACACATTTTACACGAGACCAGTCAGCGCGTAGTGTTTTCATCCAAATGCCACCCTTTGGTTATAAACCAGGTAACATGGAGTTGGGTTTAATCAGAATTAGCATTTTGTCACACAAGAAAATTAAAGCAAAACTGGGGCAAAGAAGAGTGTATGCAAAGGAGTAATTATTATGATTGGCCAAGTAATTTAAGCTATTAAGGAAAGAGAACATGAGAGGAGTGAGAGATTATAAAAAAGGGAGAGGAGAAAATGGATTAGAAGTCCCAATGGTGTTAAAGGAGTTTTAAAGTTAGGGCGTTATAGGCCCTGAAGTAGAGTACAAGAGGCGGGATGGTAAACAAGAAATGCGATGGCAGAAAAGAGGTTAGAGAGATAAATATGAAATGTCACAGTTAAGAAAATAATCATGAGGATGAGTGACTGAAGCTGGGTAGAGGTCACAAGGAACGGAAGTCAAATAACACAGAAGTCAAAATATTGGAAGGGATCTGCATGGATATTAAAATCAGGAGTTATGATAATATCTTGAACAGTTTCTAGTACATTATAGGAACTCAGTAAATATTTATTGAATAAATGGATAGAATTTATTCAGTACTTAACAGTTCATTTTGAAAATACCTCTTCCACGTCCTCTGCTCCCAAGCATTTATTCATTCATTCGTTCATTCATCCCATGACAATCTGACTCTGGCTTCTGCCCCTCCATTTTCAAACATTATTCATTTATTTATTTACTTATCAAATACACACATACATTCACAATCACCAAGCAATTTCCTTTTCCTTCGATTGTCAAAGGGTGCATGCCCTCACCAGTGACAGAGAGACAAAGAGAAGGAGAGAGAGAAAGCACTCCTAATTGGACAAGGTCACACTATAATCCCTTCTCCTCCATTTGAGATCTTGGACAAGCAAGCACGTACACCCAGCATATCATTCAAACCAGGGCCAGGACTCAAACCACAGTTACCATATGGAATCCAGCTTCCTTAACCATTAGACTGTAGGGAGCCCAATAAGGCAATTTTTATTTCAAGAGATGGTCTCTTCTCAGTCTTCATCTTAATCCTGTTTTTTTTTTTTTTTTGAAGGATTTGACACTATACACTGCCCTCTTCCAAACATCAATGATCCAGCTCTGTCCTTGGTTCTCTTCCACCCTTAATCTTGCTCAACAGCTGTCCTCCACTGTTCTATCCACTCCCAAGAGCCAGTGGGACCAAAGATTCTCTCCTCACTCTACATTCTTCTTCCATGCAACTCTTCCTGGGAAAGCTCATGTCCTCCCTCAACATTTTAGTAACTCAAGAATCAAGATCTCCAACATAATTTTTCTGCTAATCTTCAGATATACATTGCCTATTACTTTCTGTATACTTATAACCAAACTCGAATTTCATAAAACCACACCTGATAATGCCTTTTAAACTAGCTATTTTATTTCTGGGTCTCTACCTTAGGCATTCACCTAAACATTTATGAAGAAAGTTGAATCTCTCCTATCACATTGATTTTAAGATGCCTGTTTAACATCTATCAGGGATATAAAACATATAAAACACAGTCCTAGAGCTTAAGAGGGATACTGAAGGGAGATAAGTACTCTGGGTTTTTTAATTTTGTGTATCTTAAAAGCCTTTGATAATGATCTGCAAGATGAGATATTTTCTTGTTTAAAATATGAAACAATGTTTTATTGTTTCTTGAAATGTTGACTCTACATTTATACATAAGTGTTCACAATTTCACAAGATATTGAATTCTTGGGATTGGGTCAAACTAAAAACTATGTACAATTTGCAAATTTATGATTGTTGTGATAACATGTTTATATATCACTACTGAGTTTTCTCACATTTCCCAACAAGAACTCAAGTTTATATTACCATTTGTCAAATGCTCTAAATTCCATTTTGATGTTCTCTGATCGCAAGGTCTGTTTTTAATTCAAGTACACATAAGTAGTATTTATTCATGTATGTGATTCTACTACTCACACAGCTATTGAATGTTAACACCATTTAAGTGAGATGATGACAGTAGAAAAAGGATTGGGAAAATCCAAAGAATTCATTTCCAATAAAAGAGGTCTATACATTTAGAATATCAGGCATTTACAGAACATATTTGTATGTTTAAAAGGATCATTAACAAGTTGAATCCAAAGATAGTGGTTAAGTGCTATGCACAGGAAGTCAGATCCCACATGGCTGCCAAGGGTTTGAGTTCCAGTCCCAGAAGCTTACACACTGAGTGCACATGCATACACTCAGGACCTTGACAGAAAATTGAAGAAAAAAGGATTTCAGCATTACCAGGCCCAGTTGGGAGTGCATATTCTCTCTCTCTCTCTCTCGCTCGCTCGCTCGCTCCCTGGCATAATATTGGATCATAGAAAAATATATCAGGACTTTCCCAATGATCTAAAAAAACAAAATTTCAAAAACTAGCAAAAAATATCCTTGCTTTTAGTCATTTTAGTTCTAGCATATACTTGTTTTATAGTCATTAGTTGGAGGATATAGGTATAAATATAGATATATGCATAACTTTAGAATAGAAAGAGGCATTATAGGTCATCGACTCTTACCCAATATTCTGGAAGTTAAAGAAGTGGAACAATGAGGTGAGACAATTCATTCAAGATGTCACATTAAAGTTTAAAGACATAGCTTAGAACTAGGCATAAGGTTTTCTTACACCTATGTGTCCATTAATTCACCCATTTATCTTTTTGTTTTTAATTTTGGTAGATTGTACATGTGCTTGCAGGAGAGAGATGGGAGGGGATAAGAAATTACACCCCTATAGGTTATAGCCATGCTGCAATTCCTTCTCCATTTCTTACTTTTAGGATTCTGGGCATGCATGCACGTGTACCTGGCATGGTTCTCAAGCTGCCAAGTCTCGGGTTTGAACTGCGCAGTCAGCCATATGGAATCTAGCCACCCTAACCACCATGCCATGGGATAAGCTGCTCCCATCTTTAAACTGGTCTATTCATTCATCCCTCCATCCACTCATTCATCCATCCATCCATCCTGTTCATCTATCAATATCTTGAAACCCCATCACCAATCATGTGTAGTAGCAGGCTTGAGGGTACAGCGATAACTAAAACCCAGTTCTCTCAAGAATTTTATTTTATTTTGAAGTCCCAACCAAGAGTTAGGTTTGAGTTACTTTAACAAATAAAACTTTGAGCTCAAGTGTGTGTTTGTATATTATACATATATACACACATTTATTCACATATGTGACTGTAAATAATATGCGTATCTAATTATTATAACCATTACAAAGTAGAAATATTCTATATAATATTTTCTGTATCAGGAAGTGAAACATCTCATTAAATAACCTCACCTTAAAAACATATTTTAATTTCTCAGAGCAATACGTTGTCACATTTTATTTCCCCAGCATATGAATTTTTTTCCAGCCCAGCTGCAGCAGTGTGTGCTAGATAATGTTTGTACTCAATACACTGAGGCTACCTGGAAGCCCCAGTTTTGATTCCTGGTCTACCCTACAGATTAGGCATGATGGTGTGAGCCCATAACCCCAGCTACTCAGCCATAACCCCAGCTACTCAGGTAACTGAAGGAAACACACACAAACACACACACTTTTAAAATCAACTCAACCAGCAGAACAACGGTAAAGCCAATAGATAACGCAGGCAAATCCCTATCAACTAGAGATAATCCAAAGACGACCCTGAAGAAGAAATCTCTAAACCAATAGACATGACTGTGATTTCCCTTTAGTACATATAAATATGCTGACTGCTAAACTCTCTGGAATTAAAAACTAGCTCCAAAATAAATAAGCCAAGATAACTATATTTCTTGTTTCTTCTTTTTGAAAGAGACTTATAATTTTTGCTTGAAAATAATAATAAATCTATTTTTATGATTTGAAATTGTGTCCATCTGATTTATCCAAGTTATCCAGTTTCTCTCTCAATATAGCAATATTTTATTATTTAAAATGCCTTATTGGCATTCCATCTAAGAGTCTATTTGGATTAACATTATTACTTTGTAGAGTGAACATCATAAAACTTAAATTTCAAAATGCTTGACTAAAGCAACCTAAATACTTCATCTAAGAATCATACTGTTCTTTGTTATTCTTTCCAAATTTCATATATCTTCCTTATTATCATTTTCCAGAGAAGTAACTGGAAACAGAGAGGTTACTGTGCACATTTTCAGCGAATGCCCATACATCAGTTCATTCATTAAACATTCTCAGACACCTGGCTCTTCCACACACGTGCTAGGGGTGGAGAACTTAATGGGCAAGAGGACATAATCTTTACTTTCAAAGTGTTAAATGTTACAGAAACCTCCAATAAACAGATGATTTAAAAATAGGATGGTAGGTCCTATATTAAAGGCTGATGCATGGAAACTACTGGAAGGGTCAGAAGTTGGGACGTATTGGAAGAGCAGTACACTGAAAATTAAAAGGTAAATAGAAGTTTAGACAAAGAAATGGGGCCAGGGGTCAACAAACAACCCGGAGGCCATAGTCTCCAATCTGGTCTTCTGCTTTCCGGGGTTCCTCCCATTGAGTCATTTTACAAAGAACACCTAACAGACAATGCTGTTTTGGTTGCAGGCGTGTGCGCCGTGGGGAAGCCTATGTGCCTGCTCTTTGAATACATGGCCTATGGCGACCTCAACGAATTCCTGCGCAGCATGTCCCCTCATACTGTGTGCAGCCTCAGCCACAGTGACTTGTCCATGCGTGCTCCTATCTCCAGCCCCGGACCCCCACCTCTCTCCTGCGCCGAGCAACTCTGCATAGCAAGGCAGGTAGCAGCCGGCATGGCTTACCTCTCGGAGCGCAAGTTTGTCCACCGGGATCTAGCCACCAGGAACTGCCTGGTAGGTGAGAACATGGTGGTGAAAATCGCCGACTTTGGCCTCTCCAGGAACATCTACTCAGCGGATTACTACAAAGCTAACGAGAACGATGCCATCCCTATCCGCTGGATGCCGCCGGAGTCCATTTTCTACAACCGCTACACCACGGAGTCTGACGTGTGGGCCTACGGCGTGGTCCTCTGGGAGATCTTCTCCTACGGCCTGCAGCCCTACTACGGGATGGCCCACGAGGAGGTCATTTACTACGTGCGAGATGGCAACATCCTCTCCTGCCCCGAGAACTGTCCCCTGGAACTGTACAATCTAATGCGTCTGTGCTGGAGCAAGCTGCCTGCCGACAGGCCCAGTTTCACCAGTATTCACCGCATCCTGGAACGCATGTGCGAGAGGGCAGAGGGAGCTGTGAGTGTCTAAGGCCGGAGACGCTCAGATAAAACACTGCAATCCCCTCTCAGACTCTCTGAGCCAGAGGAATCCTACAGCAGGGGCCCAACCAGACCCAGATAGGGAAGAATAGCAGACACGAGTAGCTGCCCGAGGCTTTCCAGGGGGAAAAAAAAAAACAAAAACAAAAAACAAAAAGCAGTGCACAGGATCCCTGTGATAGAAAGACAGGTTAAAACCAGTGAATGGAAACAAGCTAGGAGCTATGTCAGACAGCAGGAGATAACTATTCTTCCTTATGGGGTAGTTTGTAACACGAACTAGACAGGAAAGAATGCCGGCCTGCTCAGTTCCTGAATTAGCTGGCAGTAGAATAAGACTCTGCTGAACTAAATTTTAATGCGAAATCAGGTTCAGAGCTTCATGTGTAATAAGTTAACTCGTGTCTGTTGCAAAAGTAGCATATTTTTATGTAAGACATTTAGGTTAAGTACGGAAAGCTAAAAGAAGGAAAAATACTCATTTTCTCACTGCTTAGAGAAAGGTGTTAGTTTTTTGTTGAACTTCTTTCTTGCATTTAATGCGTAATTTCAGATTTCTATTCTACAGAGTTGTGGTTATACTTTACTGATAGAGGGCTTCTAAGGAATAAAGTGACAAATCAAACTATATTCTTACTGTGATTTTTAGTTCCCTTCTCCATCTTGGTGAGCTTCCTCGAGAAATTTTTCTTCCTGTACACTAGTCATAAATCTGCTTATTTTAGTCCTATAGTTAGTTTCTCGAAGGTTTTTGTATCTTACTGATTTTTTTTCCTCTGAAATTTTTATTGTGTGTTTTCCTTTGTTTTAATGTTCATATCTTCTTCTTTTCAGGACTTTCTATTATTTTTGTTATATTTAGCCATTATTTTCATTTTATTTCATAACACAATAAATATACTGGCAAAAACAATATTTTTAAAAATAACATTGTTGACAGATACATATGTACCTTTTAAAAGTATTACCCTTTTCATGTCTATGTGCCTTTGAAGCCACACATTTAAAATCTGCCATCCAGTAATTGTGTTACCACAGGCTATTAAATTTCTTAAGTCAGGGCCAGCAGGTGGCATGGTAGTGAAGGCACTAGACTCCCACATGGCTGACTGAGGTTCAAATCCAGATCCGATGGCTTGAAAAATCACACCAGGCACGTGTGCATGCATGCCCAAAATCTAAGAAGAGTGGAGGAGAAGGGGATTGTGGGGTGGCCAACACCCTGAGGGATGATTTCTCACTTTCCCTGTCACACTCTCTCTCAGATGAGTGCACACTCCCTATGACAAAAATCTTAAAAGAAAAAAAAATTTCTTAAATCACAGTTTACTATATGGGATTTTATGAGATACTCTTATGGTTCTAAGTTATTTCAAAACCAATGTTCTCATACATTCTGACATTTTTTTTTCTTTTTAAAAACTAATTCACTATGACTATAGAATTAATATAGTGTTGCTTAGAAACTTGCTGCATATCTTAACCTATCCTGTTGGAGTTTGTGATAAAAAGACTGAAACAAAAAAAGCAAACAAACAGAAAAAACTCTCACCCCAGCTTCCTAGTGCTTAATATTTCACAGTGGAACCCCACACAATATATCATTATTTAATCCAACATAAATGCCATGAGCTTATTCTTGATATAGTATAAACCAAACTTTTCTTGACAAATAAACAGGGACTAGAATATAGCAATCTATCCTATACCAGCTGCCTTTAATTCAAACTAATTGGTAGTTAGGGCAACAGAAAAATGGTCTGAGTTGTTGAAAGTCAACTTTCAACCACCTGCTGGAAAACTTACCTGAAATCTTTAAATCTGCCTAACATAACAACTTGACATCTTTACCAGAAAACCTGCTTTCTTAATCACAGTCTTTCTAGACAAGAAAAAAAGGTGAAATTACCCTGGACTGTACTCTCTGTTTCATTCCCAATATTCTATCAGTTTCGCTTCCTAAAATCCTTCTGCTCAAAATCCCTTCTCTTCAGTCTAATTGACCACTGCTCAAGCTGTTGCTACTCACCTGTCTACTGTCTGATCTTCCTCTCATTCTGTGGACTCTAACAGCAGTAAAGAGAGCTTATTGACTGTCTATTTCATATGTAGGGAGGTCAGAATTTAGGACTGAGAGCTAGAGTGGTACTTTGGGTTAAAGCCATGAGTATAAGTCCACAAATGGGGGCCAGCAGATGGCGTAACGTTTGAATCACTGGACTCCCACGTAGTCAACTGCAGTTCAAGTTCCAGACCTGGCGGCTTAAAACGCACACTGGGTGCATATCCCTGCATGCCTGAAATCCCAAGAGGAGAATGGAGAAGGGATTGCTCCATGGCTATCCCCTTCTGGGTGTGAGGTGATTTCTCACTTTCTGTCTCTCTTTCTCTCCAGCAAGTGTATACACCCTATAGCAAAAAAATCTCTCTTAAATAAATAAGTCCACAAATGATGCTGTCTTTCAAATGGCTAGATGAAGAATGGCATCGCCGTTTGAGTTCAAAACAAAAAGTCAAGAAGCCAATGCAGCAAAGTTGGAGTCAGTAAGCAAGTGAAGAATTTTAGTGTAAATATTCATTTCACGTTTTAAGTGGTTCAAATATGTGTGTGTCACATGTGCTCGGCAAAATTTAAGCTGTCTGGAATTTTTCAGCTGGTAAAGTTTTATTTAAAAAAAAAAGATAAGAAGTTCAGGCTGATAGATAAAACTATCTCACAGAGAACAGGCTGGGACAGTTGCTCTTAGCTTCTGCTCCTGGTCCATCTTGTTTCCAGAGCCCTTGTTCTATCATCCACCACTGCTCCCCTCTCTTATTGCTGAGTAGCCACCCTTATTTCTCTGTCTCTTCTTCACAGCTTCTACTGCCTTCTAGACTCTCTCTCTCTGATTTTAAGGTCCTGGTATTCATGATGCCAAAGCAAAAAAGCCATAAAAATATAGAGAAATAGAGTAAATGAGTAAGTAAATAGGAAAACCATTCAATTTGGTTAAATATTGAAAATCATTGAAAACTAGAATAAAAACTAGAGCTCTCATCTATCCCAATATAGTAGCAACTGGTCCCAGGAAATAAAGGACGAGCTTTATAGATGACATAATGGTTCCTAATAAGTCAGGAATATCTAAGGCTCTATGAACTTGGTCAATGAAACATGTTGCCAACCTTAAGGGAACTATGGAAATGAATGAATCCAGCCTGGCTCAAAGTGTGCAAATGATACAAACTATACCGTCAATATAAAACATCAGAAACTTCGACTCGTGGAATTTCCACCCAGAATACATTCAGACCCAGGATTATGGATTTATTTCCATTAACACACAAAGGGAGTTCAAAAAGTTTGTGAAAAATTGAATTAAAGTATAAGTTTTAATTTTGGTCCAAAATTTTCCTTGAACTCTATATTTTCTTTTATACTATGCATTTTCCATGCTTATCGAAAACTCTTTATAGTAATAAAAATATCAGCTAGTACTTGTTGAAAGTGTAGTATGTATATTCTAAAGCCTTTACATATATTAGCTTAAACCTCACAAAATCCCTGTGATGTTGAAACTGTGATTATACCCACTTTTTAGGTAAGAAATAGACACAGGCTTTGCAACTGGCCCAAGTGCACAGAGCAATAGAGCCTAGTTTAGGACTGAAAAAGACCTTGTCCTCAACCACCCTTCCTTCCGTGGTGCTTCCCTGCATTGTACAAGAACCACTAGCCTTGGCAACTATGTGGAGGTGATTTGTGATTTGCATGTGGCTTCAAAGTACACACTATATCCCTTATATTATTAACCTTCCACCTAAATCTTTTTTTTTTTTTTTGAGAGTTTTTGTTTGTTTCTTTACTATAGGATGCATGTGCTCACCCATCTCTTCTTGGGATTTTAGACACACACACTCATACACCCAGTGTGAGTTTCAAGACGCCATCTCTGGGATTTGAACTACAGTTGACCACTTAGGAGTCCAGCACCTTAACCACCAAGCCACCTGCTGACCCCCACCACTAAATCTTTTTAACAAATAGCAAAAAAGTGTTTTTTAACATTGTCACTTTAAAGTAATCAAAACATCCAATAGATGCCATATTATTTTTCATGAGCTCTAATTTCATTTTCAAATTAAAATTACTAACTTTGGGTCCATGGTCCCATGGGTTAAGGGAGCCAGATCCCATGTTGCTGACTACACAGTTCAAATCCTGGACTCAGAAGTTTACAATACACACCAGGTGATTTGTGTACATGCCCCAAATCCCGACAGGACAGAGAAATAGAGAAAGACTTATGGTGTGACTATGATCCATCTGGGAATGCTTTCTCCCTCTCCTCTGTCTTATTCTGACCACTGGCTGGCTAAATAAATAAATAAAATCACTAACACTTCTTCAGTGCTCATCCTAATGCTCTGTATTGCAGGAGCATGGACATATAATTTATTAGCATGTTTTCCTTCTTAAAGATTTTTTTCCAAGGCAGAAATAGTATAGAAATTTAAAAAGGGAGATAAGAGAGAGAGACACAATTCCACTGCCACCAAGAGCCAGGGCAGACATCAGTAAGGCACCAGCAAGTCATTTTAAGAGGTCAAATATGTCAAACAAGCAAGAGTATCAGAGTATTTTGCCTGTGACATCAAACAAGACACTCTCTGGTATTGTAGGAGAGCAGAAAAAAGAACACTTTCTTTTCACTTTGTATTATATTATGCACCTGTTCCATGTCATTAAGTATTTTTCTACAAACCCAAATTAATTTCTGAATACTATTCCATTCTATGGATACACTATTATTTTTGACAGTGGACATTCTGGTTTTTTTTTCTAATTTTATTATTATAAGCAATACTGTAATAATCATCCTTATTTTCACGTCAATAATTATCTCTTCATGGAAATTCAGAGAAAGGGAATGTGTAGGCCGACTGACATGCACAATATTAAGACCTCTGCTTTGTATTGTATCCTCTAGATATATTGTCCCCATGTTTGCATTGTGCAAGGGATCTCATAGCTACAAACGTTTCCTATCATAGAAAATTAATTCTTTTCTAGAAAACTTTCATCCATCCAGTCATTTAAAAAAAATCTTATTTTAATTTAAAAAAATAGGTTGATATTTTTTGGTTCCTAGATCATCAACTCATTTTCATTTTGGTGGTTATCTACAGGCCATTTTGCTGTTGCATTCATTGTCTAATTGAATTGTAAGCCATTTCATAAAAAAAGTAAACTTGTCATACTGAACACATAAGAGGAAATGTGTATGTATTTTTATTTTTAAAATGTTTTTCTTGCAAAGCAATATTTGTTGATTTTGAAAGGAAAAAATAAATGATATAAAATAATATATAATGTACACTAATAAGAAGCAATAAAATGATAAAACACCAACTGGTATAATGAAATACTTTCCAGCCTTTTTCAGATAGGTAAGTAGATAGATAAATAAATAAATGATAGCTTGAAACAAAAACGAGATATTGTTATACTGTTTTGAGCTTTGCTTTTATCACTTAATATATCAAACATCTCACATACCAACATGTCATGTGTCAAGTCACTTTTAATAGTTGTATAGTATACTATTATTTGGATTTATTATCATTTATGTAACTGCTATTCTATTGTTGATATTTAATGTTAATTTTCATTATAAAATGTAATGTGTTAATAATTACTTCTGTTGCTAAACTTTGTGACCATCTCGAGGTGCTTTTTTTAGATGTAACTTCTAAAAATGGAATTTCTAGATTTAAGAGTATATGTACTTTTAATGTCTTTTCATATATCAAAATATTTTCTGTAGTTATTTTATCAATGTTTATATCTTTCAGCTTGATAAGGGAGACAATTTCCTTCCATTTCACCAACCCTGAGTATATTAGCATTTTAAATACCACCAATATAACTTAAAATTTTTATTTTGTAACTTACGCTCACTTTTCTTTACATATTAATGAGGATGAACATTTTAATGTTTCAGAGGACAAATTGATTTGTGACTTGTCTTCTGCCACTATGTTCTAATGGATGTATCATTTTCTTGTTGTTTTATAAAAACAGTTTACACATTAAGGAGTTAAATTGTGTCATATATGTTTCAGCCACTTCTATCATGTGTAAAAATGTGTACTTCTATTTGTCTTTTAGTATAAGCTTTATTGAGGGACCAGCAGTTGGCATAATGGCTATGTTGCTGGACTCCCATGTAGTCGACCACGGTTCAAGTCCCAGACCCTGTGGCTTAAACTCACACCGGATGCATGTGCATGCATGCCCAAGGTCTCAAGAAGAGAATGGAGGAGAAGGGGTTGCAGTGTGGCCATCCTCGCTGGGGGGGGGTGGGGTGGGGGTGATTTCCTCACTTTCTGTCTCTGTCTCTCTCTTTCTGGCAATGCATGTGCCCTATAGCAAAACTCCAAATAAATAAATAAATAAATAAAGTATAAGCTTTATTGAAAGAATGGTAAATTTTCAGTCTATTAATTGTGACCTCTTCCCTAATTGATTTGTTAATATGTGCAGTGTTATAAATTGACTTCCTCATGTGAGATATCCTTGTGTTCTGGGAATAAATTATTTTGGAGTATGTCACGTCAATCTTTTACTTAACTACCAAGTCCAGTTTGTTAACATTTATTTGGATCCAAATTTTAAGTTTTTAAAATTATAAATTTAACATTTTCTTCTGTTAGAGTTTTATATCAGCATTATGATAGTTTCAAAAACTTATGAAATTCTTTACAATTTTGATTAATTTATTTGTAAATAATTATAATTCATCAAAGCAAACTATACACATGGTTTTTTAAAACCCCCTCAAAAAGGGTATAAATTTTTTAAAAAATCAAAGATTTATACATTTAAAATCTCTTTTATCCATCTCTAGTCCTGGTCTGAGTGCTAGTCACTTGTTTTAGTTTTTTTTATCTTTAGTAGTTGTGGTGGTTACTGACATAGTACTTACAAATACACTTGCATTGCTCTTTCTGAGTTGCTCAATTTTTTAAAAGTATAAAACAACTCTTCATAAAAGATGGGTAGTATTTTGTTTTTAGTTTGTTAGATTTTTTTCCACAGGGTGTCTACACCCACCAGAGAGAAACAGAGAGAGACAAACAGAGGGAAAATGAGAAATTACCCCCCCCCCCCAAGGATGGCCTTTCCATAATCCCTTCTCCTCCATTCTCCTCTTGGGATTTAGGGGCATACAAGCACATGTGCCTAGCGTGTGCTTTCAGGCTGCCATGTTCAGTATTTGAACCACAGTCAGCCATGTATTAGTCCAGTGCTTTGATCATCATGACACTTGCTGACCCCAAGATGGGCAGTTTAAAACACTTGTACTCAAATCCCCTGTTCTTGGATACCAGTTCACTTCTTCTTATCCATTATATCATTTATTAAGACTTTCATACATATACTTACACAAGTTTACCCACTGATTCTGGCCTATGCAAGATTAAAATTAGAGCTTCCAAATTATCCTCCACCTTCTCCTTCCTCCCTACCCTCAACGTCAGCTATATGCCTATTTAGATGCTGTTGGAATCTATAATTGTATTCTATTCTACAGAAAATTAGATTTGAATGCTTTCATTTTGGTTTTATTTTGGTAATTATCTACAGTTCACTCTTCTATTGTGTTCATTTTCTGATTGAATTATGAATCATTTTATAAAAAGCATATTAAATCTTTGTCATACTTTATACAATAGAGTATACCTATTTTATCTTAAAACAACATTTCCTTTTTTTCTTACAAAAGCGGTATGTTGATTCTAAACATGAAAGAAAAAATGAAAAAATATGTATTGCACAATTATGTGATCACATAAATATCTATGTGTTAGTAACAAATAATGGCACTCGATTATTTTAGTTGGGTAATATGCATTTTTTAACTAAAAAAAAGTGTTTTAGATTTTTGCCATAGAGCATGTGTGTTCACTGCAGAAGGGCAGAGAGAGAAGGAAAATGAGAGATCACCTTCTAGGGGTGATGACCACACCACAATCCTTTCTCCTCTCTTCTCTTCGGGTTTTGAGCATACATGCATATGCACCCAGCATGTTTTCAACCAGTCAGGTCCAGAACTCAAACCACATAGTCAACATGTGGGATCCAGTGCTTTAACCACCATGCTACCTTCTCTTTGCAGTTCAGTAATATATTGAATATGCATTAATTCTTTTCATTTCCTCTATTTTATGGAAATGTCATTGAAAATACCACAGAGTATTTACATTCTTTTCTTTCCCTTATATTGTTTCTTCTTCCTCTTTCTTCTGCCTCTCTTTTTCCATGCTCTTGTCTTCCACATATGTCTGGTGATATTTGGTCTGCTATACATAATTTCAAATGAAGAGCTTTTTGATTAGTGTTGGTAGCAGGAGAGGATTCCTTTGCAGTTTCATTGGGATGTGCACCCAGCACTGCCACTCTTCGGTGGGATGGCTGCCAGTGGGCTCTGCCCAGGTGACTAATGGGGAGATGGAGGCAGCCTGAAGTCCCACAATTGCCAAAGTGATGAAAGACTACTCTGGGACCAGCAGTTGGCATAATAGCTATGTTGCTGGACTCTCATGTAGTCAACCGCGGTTTGAGTACTGGACCCAGTGGCTTAAACTCATCCCAGGCGCGTGTGTGTGCGTGCATGCCCAAGATCCTTAGAGGAAAATGGAGAAGAAGCGATTGTGGCATGGCCATCCCCCTTGAGGGGTGATTTCTCGCTTTCTGTCTCTCTGTCTCTGTGTCTTTCTGGTGAACACACGCGCCCTATGGCTAAAACCTCTAAAAAAAAATAAAATAAAAGACTACTCTAAGGACATAATATTGGGTCATTCGAAAAATCATGATGCATTTTTGCCTAGAAAAACATGTCGTGACTTTTTTTTTTTTTCTTTGCAGAGGTTTTTGCTATAGGGCGCATGCGCTCGCCAGACAGAGAGAGACATAGAGACAGAAAGCGAGAAATCACCCCCCAGGGGGGATGGTCATGCCGCAATCCCTTCTCCTCCATTTTCCTCTCGGGATCTTGGGCATGCACACACATATGCCTGGTGTGAGTTTTAAGCCACCGGGTCCGGGACGCAAACCACAGTCGACTACGTGGGAGTCCAGCGACATAGCCATCACGCTAACTGCTGGTTCCCATGTCTTGACTTTTTGACAACCCAATATTTTGGTTTATTTCACTCCTGGGGAAGAGCTGTTACCCTATCACTGCTTCCATTCCCCAAGATAGCCCAATAGCCTCCCCATATTCTACCCTGCCTCCCGACCCGACTTCAACATTCACACCAGGGACCCACCCTTCTCAGGAAAATCTGTCCATTCAAAGAACAGACAAGCATGGAAGCAGAGCGAGGAGCCTGGCCGTGGGGAGGGGAATTTCAAGCTCTGATTCATAACAGGTAGTTGGAAATATGACTCAGGGAGCAATAACACCTCTCAGCTCACCTGTTCTGAATACAGTAAACTCTAGTTGACCCTCTTTTTCAACAACCCACAGCCCATCCCTGCTCTATCTACTGACTCAGAGCAGGGAGCCTTTACACACATGAAATCTCTTCTCACCTCCACCCGCACCTTGCTTGTGTATGTTGCAAACTACTATTTCTGTACCCTGAATTCACCATGGATAAGAACAGAAGATACTCTCTGCTTTCCAAATATTTGTCAGAGTGATTGCACATAGAATGTCTTCAGGATTTCTCATACACTGATTCTTCTTTGAAAACTTTTACCATCATAGCGATGAAATCTTGAGAGGAAAGGGAAGTTCCATCTACCATCTTGATCAAGAATTTTTCAGGAACAGTTGAAATATCTTAGGAGTTATGTGTTCTCTCCTTCTTTCTTATTGTTCCTTCTTTTCTCCTAGCTCCTTAATGTTGAAATATCCCTCAGCTCGATTCTTAAGTGACATCTCTCATTTATCTATACTCATCGTTAGTAACCTCATCTGTCTGTATTGGCTATACATAACACCCTTATGCTGAAATTTTTATTTTTACCTCAAACCTCTCTCCCTAGCTTTGTACTCATATTTCTAACTACTTGTTATGAATCAGAGCTTGAAATTCCCCTTTCCACGGCCAGGCTCCATGCTCTGCTTCTGTGCTTGATCTAAGTCTTGATCTAGGAGTGGGCTGAAACCTACTTTTTTGGCTTGGTGTTGCCTTACATGTCAGAAGCAGTCTCTGAGCCTCTCAAACATGAGCACACATTTGCAGGGCCCTGCTGCTGCTCACTTGGGTGCTTGTTCTCAAGAGGCTGATTGTGTCCAGCTTAATAGGTCCCCATATCTTCCCCCATTGCCATTACGGTGGGTAGAAATCTCCCTGCTGCAAATGGGTTGCATTTATTTATCTGTCACCTATTCCTGATAGGTAGCACTGATGTGGATGTCTCCTTTTTAACATGGTCTAGGTGTCATCCTAGGAGAATTTGGGGAGAGAGAACTTGATACTGTGCTCACTCCACCACTTCAACCAAAGTTCCTCATTGTGGGGAGAAAGTTGCCCTGTCCTGATACTCATGCTTTACTCTGTTGCCACCACAGCCTAGTGGTTAAAGGAGCCAGATCCCACATGCCTGATTGTGGTTTAAGTCCCAGTTCCAACAGCTTGAGAAACACTCTAGGCATGTGTGTGTCTGTGCCTGAAATCCTAACAGGATGGAGGAGAAGGGAGATGGAGGAGAAGGGATGCAGTGTGATCACATCCCATCAGAGGTTACCTTCTCCCTCTTCCTCCCTCCCTCTCTCTCTCCAGCAAGCACACACATCCTCTGGCAATTAATAATAATAGTAATAAAGAAACCATATAGTCCTCACATGTACTGAATTACTACATAGGACAAGGGTCAGAAACTATATCATAGGAAAAACCCATAGGCATGAGGGTCTGATTAAAAATAAAAGTCTTTACCCATGCATTTATTATAAGCAAAGGTACATACGTGTGTGTAGATGCAGGCTTTGCCATGTAAAAGATCATGTCATCCGAGTATGAAGCAGAAGAAAGGTGAAGGAAAATAACTCCAAGACAATATAGCTCTTGAGGAAAGAAATTCTAATCCTTTGACATGAATTTTAATACTTCGATTCCATACATTAACAATCTGTGCTTCTATACTTAGATTCTTCTATACATTAATAATCCATGCCTTTTATTATGTACTAACCTGACAGTTTTTAGGCTTTCAGAAAAGTCACAATGCATTTTTGCATAGAAAAACAGAAAACTACGTCATAACTTTTCTTTTTTTAAATAAAAGAGAATTATTTTATGTATCCTATTTATTTATTTTAATTTGACCAGAGAGGGACAGAGTGAGGGGGTGGAGTAGTGAGAAAGCAAGCTGCCAGGTCTAGAACTCTAACCGTGATCAGCCATGTGAGAGCCCAATACCCTTAACCACCATGCCACCTGCTGGTCCTAATGTCATGACTTTTCCAACAACCCAATAAGTGCCTTTTAAATCTTTATATGTCTTCCACACAGGGTCCCTCTTAATTTACTTCTAAGAGATCGAACAGAGATAGCTCTTCTCATGAGCTTCATACCTGCAATCATGTCGCAAGCCATCATTACTCTCCTTTCAAGCCACACCTCTGGAAAAAAGACACTATATACAGAAGTTTTGCCTAAGAAGAGAAACCACCTATGCTATCTAAGGTTATGTCAGAAAGATGCTAACCACAAAAGACACCAGACTTAGATATACACTATTATTTTCTGGGTGTACTCTTGACTATTTAGAGCTATGATTAAATTAGAAGTGCTGGCATAATGATGCATTCCAAGTTTTTTTTTTTTTTTTTTTTTTTTTTTTTTTTAGCAATGTTAGCAACATGGTGGTTAGTACAAGGTTCCTTTTTATTTCAAATGATGTTTTTCCCTAGTATGGGCTAAACATGATATAAGGTCAACTCTGCTTTTCCTATCTTTATTATTCATTCATTCATTCCCTGAATGAGAGAGGGAGAAAGAGAGAGACAGGGAGATAGCATGCCTGACAGTCCCTCCATGCCTCAATGCAACCTCCAGCTTCAGCCCGCCCATATGACGGACATGCATATGCACAGTGTACTCTGAGAGGTCTCAGATGAGAGCTGGCAGCCTTCACATGTGGGTCTCCCTCACAAGTGTCACATTTTACCACTATGCCACCATTTGGCCTCTACTTGTGCTATCTTGGTTTTAAAAATTATTATGCTGGGGCCAGAGTGCATTATGTGTTCAAGTCTCGGACCTGGTGGCTTGCTTTCTCATCACTCTCTGTCTCTCTCTGATCAAACTGGAAAATAATAATGATAATAATAATAAATAAAGTTAAAATAAAATAATTCTTTAAAAAAAAATTATTAGGATGCACACACACACACACACACACACACACACACACTTAAGTTTTTTTTATTTATTTATTCTATGAATGGAAGATACACAGAGAGAAAAAGGGAAAGAGACACAAAAGAGATGAGGTCCTGCCATGATCCATGCCCAGCCTCTAGTCTGCCCCAGATCATAGGCAAGCATGTGACTGATATATTCAGGGAGGTCTCTGGACTTGAACCAGGAACTTTCTCCTTTGGGATTGCCTCATAGAACAGTGCATTTTACCGCTTTACTATTTACCACTTTGCCACCACTTTGACCCCTTATTAGAATGTATTATTTAAAGGACCTTAAGAAAGGTCATTGACTATCAGGTATTCATTTTATCTACACTCATTTAAGACATCTAACTCAGAGGTCACTTTCTCAGGAGACTCTGAGACATTTCATTCCACTCTGCTCAGAGTGTTTTGGTTCTGGCAACCTGGAAAAGGAACCATGCTGATTTCAGACCCCTCCCCTCCAAAAACAAAAAATAAAAACAAGTACTGTCAGAAGTGACAGGCAATAAAGAATAAAACAGTTGTGGAGCAGCAGATGGTGTAATGGTTATGTCAATAGATCCCACATAGTCTACTAAGGTTCGAGTCCCAGGCCCAGCAGCTTAAAACTCACACCAAATATGTGCACATTCAAAATTCGAGAGGAAAATGGAGGAGAAGGGATTGTGGTGTGGCTATCTGCTCTGGGGGATGATTTCTCACTTTCTGTCTTTCTATCTCTCTGTCTCTCTAACAAGTACATGCATTCTATAGCAAAAAAAAAAAAATTCTCTTAGAAAGAAAAAAGAATTAAACAATTGAAGCAGAAAGAAAGAGAAGAGTGACACAGAGAGCTAAGAACCACAAATAAATTGTTTCTAAAGAAAATCAGGAGAGGCTAACAGGTGGCATGGTGGTTAAGAGAGCTGGACTCCCACATAGCCAACCATGGTTCAAGTCCTGGACCTGGTGGTTTGCTTTCTCACTTTCTATCTCTCTCTTCTCTCTCTCTCACTCTGTCCCTCTCTGATCAAATTTAAATAAATAAAGTTAATAAAATAATTCTAAAAAAAGACCATTAAATACCAGAGAGACACAATTTTTAAGATAATTTTAAATAATTAGCTTGTAATATTTTAATAACTTTGTAATATTTTGTAATCTTTATCTCAGTTTCTATAGCTGACAAACCAAGTTTCTAACTATGAGATCAGTTTTTCAAAGCTATATAAAAACATAGCTTTAAATTTTATATGCTTAAGATTTTGGAAAGGACATAGACATGTAATCATTCAATTTTAGAAAAATTGTGGGAAAATTCAGTTTTTCTTATGAAAAATGTCTTTTCTTATTGCAATAAATGTGAATTTATCTGGCAGTGGCCCAGATTTGCCATTAAAAGGTAATTTGTTATTTTTAGTTATAGCACAATCAACAAGATAACTTCAAGACAATACTGCTCTTAAGGAAAAAAAATTGTAATCTTTTGAAATGAATCTTTTATACTTAGATTCTATGCATTAGTAATCTATGCTTAGATTCTTTTTCCCAGATTGCCTTGTATTATTTACTAAACCTGACAGGTTTTTTGTTAATGAAAAATTTGGATCATTTTTTTATATCCTAAATATAAACATTTACCACATTATTTTTAATGCTATGTAATAAATTATTTGATACTTGCAGCGTAAGTGTTATCTAGACAGGCAGCAGACGGAAGGATGATATGAACTCAAAACTGACTCAAATACCAGCAATGTACTTAATCCTCTATGCTTCAGCTTTTCTCATTTATAAAATGAGAATCATAAGGACACTTAGTTCATAGGTTAGTGGAAGTATGAAATGGTTTAATATGTGAAAAATGTTTAGGAATATGCCTGATACTTATACATACCAGCAAGGGCTTTGCCAATATAATTGTGTCTCATCTTTTCTTATTATGTAGAAAGTTACCAGAAACTATCTTAAAAATATCTTTTTACTATGAGGGGAATCCAAAAAGTTTGTGGAAAATGGAATTTAAAAATGGGCTTAATTTGATACAAAAACCTTGAAATCTATTATAGAGCTTTCCCATAATATACTTTCCATGAACTTTTTGAAGAGCCTATTGATGTCCAGAGGATATGGTGATAGAACTGAAGCATCTGAGTCAGAATCAAAGACAGTTTTAGGAATTTTAAAACATGTTGCAAAATTGTTCTCCAGAAATTATACAACAGTTCATACAACCAATAGCTATATGTGAAAGTGTTCATTTCTCATACTCCAATTCATTCAGGATACCATCAAAATCTTACCCAGTTTGATATGGAAGAAGCTTCATCTACCTGCTTTAATTGGATTTTTAAATTATTATTATTATTATTACTGGAGACACTTTTCCCCCCATTTTTTAAAAACTTTTTCAAGGGAGAGCATTTTGTGAATTATCAAGTGTGTTCTACCAATTCTCCCTTACTGGTTGTCCTTCACCTGTTTTTGTGGAATTCTGATTAGAATGCATGGGTTGGGTCTGCTTTTTGCATTCATTATCTTTACTCTCATTCCATTAATTTGTCCTCTGAGATAAGGTAAATCTTTTAATCTGATTTTCTAATTCATTATGGCTCCTGTCTAAAGATCTAATCTGTTCTTTGCTGTTTCTATGGATTATTTTAAGTTTTGTTTAATTATTTTTAATAGGTAGTATATTCACTTTGATCAGCAAAGGTTATGCAAATTTATACAGCAGACTTCTGCTTCCAGGGAGATGGAGTAGATGTGTTTTTTCCCTCTTCCTCCCTCTAAATACAACTAAAGCTCTGAACAACATGCATATAAAATAAATAAGGCTACCAAAGGTGGGGAGAAAGTGGCAGATCATCCACAAAGAAGACAGACCTAAGAAATGACATACTGATGAGTACTTCAGATTTTTCTTTTTCCATCAAATATCTCATACTTGGAACTGAAGTGTTTGCAACCTATGTACATATACCCAAAAAGCCCCAAGTTAAGCCAGCTATCTTTAGCCAAAGAACCAGGAAAAAGGGCAGTCTAGCAAGACAGAAAGCTTTTAGACAATAATTGCTATCCTCTAGTCAACCACAACAGAAGAAAGAAAAAAAAAAAAGAAAGAAAGAAAGAAAGAAAGAAAGAAAGAAAGAAAGAAAGAAAGAAAAAAGGAACTAGCCTCACTTTCATCCATTCCAGAAAAAGCTGTGTGGGATCTCAGACTTCTCTCTGACCCTGCTTAAGGAGGGGCTCAGAATTCCCATAGCCTGTGTGATGCCTGAAAAGTCCTCTTCAGAAGCTGGGGCTTCTATCCTTCCTGGGCTCTGAATGTGTGTAGTGAAAATGTTATGACAACTATATCATAAAAAGAGATGCTGAAGAGATATTGTATGATTTGGATAATGTTTGTCCCCCAAAGGCTCATGATCTGGAATTTGATCTTAGCTGGAAATGAATGGCTATCCACCAAAAGTTTGTGTTGGGTCTTGGTTATATTGTAAAGATATTAAGTGAAAACCTACTCTCTTTTCGATATCCCAGAAGGGACATTTGGGTATAATAAAGTCATTAGGGTGGGGCCTTGTGATTAAGTTCTAGTGTGTGTATAAGAAAAAATAAGGTAGGGAGAGCCCACATGGCTTCAGACCAGAACAAATAGAAGTTTATGGACATCTGTTCCACCATGTTGTAGCCTCACCAGAAGCTGGACCCTGGACCTCCAAACCATAAGCTGAATAAACCTCTGTTTCTTTATTTTAAAAAATTACCCAGTCTCAGGTATTACTGTTACCAATGCAATAACAGACTAAGACACATGTAAAAGGAGGTAGTTTCTACACTTCATCCAAACTGGTAAAATGGTGACACCAAGACTATGATAAAATTCCATCTATGTAATGTAATACCTAGCAAGCACCAACAAAACTCTGCAAAGAGCTATACTCAAAAACACTTATAGATAAGTCAAATAAAATTCTAAAAAATAATTTCCAAGCCCACAGGAAAAATAAAACAGAGAAACAAACAAAGAAAAATACCAGAAAGAACAGACAGAAACAAACAAAATGGCAGACTTCATCCCTAACGTAGTAATAATTACATTAAGTGTACAGTAATTGTAGGATTTTAAATGTTTGGATAGCCTTCTGGTTCAAGATGGAGAGAAAGCATATGCATTTGCCTCACCACCTGGGCTATCAGTGGACCATAAATTTGAATAAATTTCTGTAGGATGGAAAGAAGAGGGACTCAGGCTGACATAACAGAGCCCTCGAACAAAAAAAGTGATACAATAGAGACAGAAACCATTCTTTTTGGATAAAACCTTGAGAAGCTACATAGAGACTCTTTCCCTAGATTTACTAACTACAGTGCTATCACCTGGCAAGACTGAGATTCCAAGCCCCATGAAGAATGACCCTTTTGCTATCAGTGCCTGGACCAAATCAGTAAATACTTTGACCATCGTGACTAATGACAATCTTCTTATCTTGAAACCATCCATTAATTTTGTATTTATTTATTTGACCAATACTTAATGATTACCTACGAAATGCTAGACACCATTATAGATGCTAAGGAAACACAAATGAAGACGAGCATGGTCTCTAGTTTAGCGGAGTTACAATACAAGCAGAGAGCAAACAATAAGCATGAAAGAAAAATATAAACAAGATGATTTCATATTGCAGTGAGTGCTGTGAAAGCAAAGACATTGAATAAACTAGTGCTTATCCCTCTATCTGCTTTCCACACCTACATTTACTTGGCAATCCTATTGCTACAGCATGCCCAAAGTTGTCAGTGTTCCAGTGTTCCACCTACCCAAAATAAGAGGGTCCTGCCACCAGAGTGTGATCTGACTCCAGAATCCCATCCCAAGAGTAGCTTCCTAGAATCACTCCTAGAACACTATTTGAGATCAGCTTTTCTAGAAGCCAAGGCTTAGATAAGGGTACCTGTGCAAGTAATTTATCGCGGGAATGCTCTCAGGAGAAATGCATTAGGGACTGAGGAACGCATGGTTGGGCAGCAAAGAAGCTGGGCAAAGGTGTAGTTTCTTCCGCAGCATGGCCTTAGTTTGACCTCGCAGGTGCTCTGAGTATTAATTGCACTGTAGAGGTTGTTCTACCCAGAGGCAAAGGTGAACAAACTGTTAAACCCCTCTTTTGGTTAGCCCTTGGCTTTGAGCCACCCTGAGTTGGGGTTAGTGGTGGGAGGATAGTGGTGACAGGTAATCTCAGGGATCTCCACGGAAGACAGCTCCTGTCAGTCAAAGGCAATCCATTACAGAAGAGTGGTGGTGGTGTAAGATGTTATCAGTGCAAACCTGGAGCAGCTGGGGCATGAGCTTCCAGGCCTGGAGAAAGGGATCTGGATAGAGCACTAAAGTATCTGGCATACCACTGTTGTCTTCAGCTCTGACATTCTGAGTTAAAGGAATCTAGACAACTCTACCAAGATCTTTTCCATCTGCTTCTTAAACAGTCTTTTCTTCATGTGTCATCAACCCAGATTCATTAACTTCTATCTGCCAAAAATTCCTTAAATTTTCTAACATGCAAATGAAACCCTTCCCTTATTCCCATTGCTGGTACAATGTTCTCTCTTATTGGATGTTTTGATTGATTCCATCAGAATTTGAAACAGGGGAAGGAGTTAAAGGGTTAAGTATGCTGAAATCTTGAATTTAAAGTCTTACGTTTATTGATTTTCAAACTTTCAACTAGGTAGATTCTTTTTTGTCTGGCTTATTTTTATAAATGCAGCCATCTTATTAAAGCATAGTAACATGCTGCATTATATGTTGAAGATCTCCCTTAAAACTGCTAGCCCATATGACATCAATTATGGTAGCAACATTTAAAATTTTTGCTTTGTTCAGAACCCTTCATTTCTTTCTTTCTTTTTTTAATGAGAGATTTTTGCTACAAGGTATGTATGCTTGCCAGAGAGACAGAAAGCAAGAAATCACTCCCCGCTCCTGCCCCAGAGGAGATGGCCACATCATAATTCCTTCTCCATTTTCCTCTCAGGATTTTGGGTACACACATACACACACCCAGCATGAGTTTCAAGTCACTGGGTCTGGGACTTGAACCAAGGCTGATTACATGGGAGCCCAGCAACGTAACCATTACGCTAATTGCTGGTTCCTCATTTTCTTTCTTACTGAAGAAGCAACTGAACTTCAGAGGCAAAAACAAACTTTGCAAACTCAACCTGAGCTGGCTCCATGAGGATTGAAATAGAAATTCCCCATTCCATCTTTTCTCTATGCAATAACAGTGTACATTTAATCCATTCATTAAGTCTTCCCTACAAAAGAGCTAGCACTAACTACTAATGGAACATGTGCATTTCTCTCAGGTTTTCAGAGTCTTTGAAGTGTCATAATTCTGAGACCAGACAAGAAAAGAGAATAAGAAGCAGGGAAACAATATTCTATCTCCTTTAGTACTAATTTGCAAACTATGGTATGTCCCTAATTCCTCTCAAAGTTGCAATCTGGTTAGTCATCATTTAAGAAGAAACTGAGGTTTTCCTGTAACTCTGATGAAGAGCATTCCTGGAGTCTTATGGCTCTACATGCTGGAAAAGAGAAAGGAGAACTGTCCCAGCTAGAGTTTAGTAAATCATAATTTTTCCTGTTGTCAAGGATTTCACATCTTTGCTCACACTTGGGAAAGTTCTCAAAGCAAATTGACAATATTTCACAAATGCCGCAAAACATTTTCTCGGGAAGCAAAATTTCAAGCTTGGCACTAAACAATATAATCTATCAACTGGCACCAGTGAGTCTCATTTGGAGTGAATAATCCACAGCACAGACCAGTACCAACCTTGGGCCAGGGAAAGAGGAGGCCCTAAATTGGGCACTGTGATGAAAAAGACTTCACTCTAGCCTTCCTCCAGCCAAGATCCTCTTCGTGAGGGGAGATATTCAAGAAAACAAGTCTACCTAGAGCCTATATTCTTTTAAACCATGTTCCAGGATCAAGGACTCCAGAATTACAGTTGACAGAGGACCTTTCCTGAGTTCCTCTATCCCAGAACAGACAACACATCTGGTATGCACTCTTTAGGCTGGGGTATGGACAAGGGCAACTGTTAGGATTAGAATTAACACAGATGTGTGCACAAGTTCTTTCATGTATTAGACTCACGGGTGAAAACAAGAAAGATGGGCTCGTGGTCTAGGGCCCAGCTCTTTCCACATCATCATATTCTAACAGAGAACCCTGAAGAGTTCTATAATTCTTAATAGTATGGCATTTGAGCCAGATAATAATACAGTTGCTTATGGAAGGCACTACCCTGAGAACCACATATATAAATTCACTTAATTAGTACAGCATTCTTATGGGATATATGCTTGTTATTGACCAAGTCTGCTGCTGCTTCTTGTGGTCAATGAAACAAGAGGCAGTGACTAGAGAAGAAAGGAGTTTATTTCTGTACCCCTTTCAGGGAGAAGGTCAGTAAGCACTACCAAACTGCCTCAAAAAACTTAACATGTTCTCCGTATTTATGGATACAAGATATAAGCACATGCAAATCATTTCTCACTGCAATCGAGTCAATTGTTTTCCCCAGAATAATCCTGATTCCTGTTTTATTTCAAATACCCACTCCTGGTTGCTCATCTGACCAGTCCTCAAACAGATCTCCCTATGATTCAGCACTTAGACTGTTCTTATTAGAGATCTTCTTAATTTCAAAACTGCCAAACCTTAAACTAGCCTGTTTTATGCTTATAAGTAGGCTAAATAACCTTCACAGTAAGCGGTGGGCCCAAGATTTGATCCCATGCAACCTAGTTTCAAACTCTGTGCTTCAAACCATTTCACTCTTCAAATACAACTTTGCATCCTTCTGTACATTTCCAGCTTTTGATGTACACTGAAATCTTCCATAGAATTTGTTTTTTAAAACTCAGGTTTATGCAGAAGACAACTTTCCCAGTGATAACAACACGGGGGAATCTGTCACCAGGGCGAGGATCTCTGGGTTCTTGACCTTATCACAGGACAGAATTCAAGTGCAGTCAGATAGTAAAGCAAAGCCAATTTATTGAGCAAAAGTGAGAGCACACATCATAGGAAGAACGGACTGCTCCATAGGAGACAGCACTAAGTCCCTTTATAAGACATTTACACTCATATTTTTGGATTTTTATGGTTTAGGGATGGTTGTGAGGACCCCTGTAAGGGTGTCCATTTCTGTGCATGTCCTTTGGTCAAATGTGCTTGATATACATTTTTGGGATCATTACCATATAAAATCTTCAACCAATGGGCGTGTTTTTTAGCATGCTATGAAGCGAAGGTCAATTTTCAGGTGGTCTTGGGTGGTTTTGAGTACACTTGACCATAAAATTGCTATAACCCATAGCAGACAGGATCTCTGTGGTTTCTTTGTTCTGTTGTTATCGAGGTTGGCTGATTTCCGTTTCCCACCTTCTCCTGTCTCAAATTGGGTGCTCTAAGTAGTTTGCTGCAAGAGCACCCAGCAGAAGGAACTTCACCCTGGCCAAGGAGTCAAGGAGGGCTTCCTAAAGAACATGATTCCTGAAACAAGTCTTAAAGGATAGGCCCAAGATAGGCAAGCACACGAGATGTGAGTGAGATCGTCTATCCTAGCCTCTCATGAAAATAAACAAAAACAAAAGGGGAAGAGGAGCCTTTACCTATGAGTAACTCACTGTAAAGTGTTCAAGATATGAGAAGAAGGAAAGGAGACCAGAGGTGAAGAGTTTAGTATATGACTAGGTCCCTGATTTTTATCCTAAAAGCCTCTCCTGAAAACGTATCCTGAGATAATGAAAAGCTTTTATCATCCTTTTAAAATTTCAGATTTTTTTGAATATTCAGAGATAGAACTGTAGGTTATAAACTTAGCAGTGTATAACCTAACTTTATGGGCAAGAAAAGTGATTTTCTTTTTTTTTCTTTTTTTTTTTTTTTTGAGAGGTTTTTTTTTTTTTTCGCTATAGGGCGCGTGCGCTCGCCAGACAGACAGAGAGAGACATAGAGACAGAAAGCGAGAAATCACCCCCCAGGGGGGATGGTCACGCCGCAATCCCTTCTCCTCCATTCTCCTCTCGGGATCTTGGGCACGCACGCACACGTGCCCGGCGTGAGTTGTAAGCCACCGGGTCCCAGACGCGAACCGCGGTCGACTACGTGGGAGTCCAGCGACATAGCCATTACACTAACTGCTGGTTCCCAAGAAAAGTGATTTTCAAAGATGTCAAAGTCAGTAGTAGGTAAAATCATGGCCTCTTAACTCAGTGCAGAAATTCATGTTTTTTTTTTGTTTTTGTTCTTTTTTTTTGGGGGGGGGAGGAATTTGTATTATAGGGTGCATGCACTCACCAGAGAGACAAAAAGGGAGAAATCACCTCCCAGAGGAGATGGCCATGCCACAATCCCTTCTCCTCTATTCTCCTCTTGGGATTTTGGGAATGCATGCACACGTGCCTGGTGTGCTTTTTAAGCCTCCAAGTCTGGGACTTGAACCAAGATGGATAACGTGGGAATTCAGTGATATAACCATCACACCACTTGCTGTCCTCAGAAATTCATTTTTGTTATTACTCTTTATTGAGCCCACTGACTTCTGTGAGAGTGGATACTGCAAAGGCTACAAAGTGGGGTCATAAGAAGAGCACACTATTTGGGAAAGGTGTTCTAGGTTTGAGTTCACATTGGCCACCACTGAGCTATCTTGGTCAAGATTATGTAACCATGTGAAGCATGGGCCCTCTGTCCCTGCCACACACTTGAGTATCCAGATCATCATAGAATCATACTAGGAACTCTTCTGCCTATGCCCAGTGTCCTTAGGAGCTCCAAGCAACCATTCACCCTGCGCGTCCTGCCATCTCACCAGGGCACATAGAGGGGGTTTCCTCCACCATTAGAACCCAATGACTTCTGTCCCCTTCTCAGCCTTGGAAAATCTTTCCCATCCTCTTGTGTTGCTTTCTTACCTGCCCCTCTTACCTGCTTTGCTCTAGCCTCCTTTCTGAGACATTTAATATAATCTCTCCAATTGTTTTAAGCTTTCCCAAGCACAAGAAGAAAGCCCATGTTGGGACCAGCAGTTAGTGTAACAGCTATGTTGCTGGACTCCCATGTAGTCGACCACGGTTCACGTCCCAGACCCGGTGGCTTAAACTCACGCCAGGCGGGTGTGCGTGTGTGCCCAAGATCCCGGGAGGAGAATGGAGGAGAAGGAATTGTGGCGTGGCCATCCCCCCAGGGGGTGATTTCTCGCTTTCTGTCTCTCTGTCTCTCTCCATCTGTCTGGCGAGCGCACACGCCCTATAACAAAAATAAATAAAAAATAAAAATAAAAGCCCATGTTCAGGCAACCCAGGCTTCAGACACTGCAAAAATCTTGTGGCAAAAGAAACCAAGGCTTTTAAACTGGGAAAACAAATTCCAGAGACAGAATCATCTTAAAAATCTGTAAGTTTTCCAAGAGCAAAGGGAAAAACATAAAGTCATATCTCAATGAGTGATCCTGTAAGATATTTAAATTTTTATACATTTTGCATCATTTTAGTTATATGTTGATGATAATGTGCATGGTAATATCTTCACTTGGACTAATATACAGTGTAGTTGTGCTGCAAAAATTCATTCTGTATGTTGTAAATGATATACAGTGATTGAATGTATTTAAAAAATTATTAAAAAAAATTCTTTGTAGTATCTGAATTCTTGGGATGAATGTCACATAGCCTAAACAGGTTATATCATTGGCGAGGCCATGCTTGGTTAAGCAAACCTAGGAATACGCCATTCATTTCATGGCTAAAATACTTTGACATAACCTACAGGTGGGTAAGAGTATTTTCAGGAAGCCAATAGTTTCCTGCAGGAAACTCAAATCCCTAGGCATAAGATTCAACATTAGAAGAACTTGTCAGAGTAGATTGTTATGGTCTAGCCCAGTTCTTCCAGCAGAAAAAAAAACAGGAAAGCCCCTTAAGAAAACTCTCACCAGAAGGGAAAGGAAATGTGGAGTTGACATAGTACTGGAGCTCAACACAAGGGTAGGATGCAGGGAGGCTGGTTCTGTAGCAGCATGAAGTTGAAATGGGAAGCGCTTCTGGACCAGTGAGTCATGAAATGGTTTGCTCAGCCATACTTTGCCAAAGCACAGGTATGGGTTTGGACTAGCAGAGATGTCATTGCAATCGTGACACCACCAGACACACGGGACAGGCCTCCAGAAGCAACATGGTTCCAGGCAACAACTGTAGCAGAGAAACTGAAGCAGAGAGTCCTCCCTCCAGCGCTGTCTTCTGGAACGTTCAGGCACAGCTGGTTCTTTTTCATTGGGATCATTGCACAATTGAAGGTCAAATGTAGTAGTTGTTCTTAGCAATTTAAAAGTACATAACTCAAGAGAAAGGATGTGTGGGTGCTTTAATTAGTGATCAGAAAAGTAAAAAATGTAAACATATTGTACCCCAAGCTGGAGAAATTTATCGTTAAATGCATATTATCAGAGTCCCAGAATCACAACCAGAGGAAACAGACGTCACCTCTTTATCGTCTTCACCACTATGTCCACTGGCCATGATGAGAGGAAACTTACCATTTACTTTAGTACAGTAAATCTGGTCCAATAATATTGTTTAAACAGTCCCATAGGAACTCAGACAGAGAGACAGAAAGCGAGAAATCACCCCCCAGGGGGGATGGCCATGCCACAATCCCTTCTCCTCCATTCTCCTCTCAGGATCTTGGGCATGCATGCACATGCGCCTGGTGTGAGTTTAAGCCACTAGGTCCAGGATTTGAACCGTGGTCAACTACATGGGAGTCCAGCAACATAGCCATTACACCAACTGCTGGTCCCCTCACATGAAATTCCAAAGCTCTCAGATTCTTTCCCATCCTCTGCCCTTCAGGATGAGATGACAAATGGTAAAGAGATTACCCGACCTCATGGAAGCAGGGAAAGTGGATCCAGGATTACATGTAATGTCCCTAGATCCTTTACTGGTTCCTGCAGCAAAAAACTTGGCCTGTGTGTCTCCTGCACTGTGACCACTGAGGTGAATATGACCGGTCACATACCATGTCCAAGCCATTGGGTCCCTTGCTAAATTCTTAATCTTCTAGCCAATGTGGACCAAAAAATAAAATAGCTCTACTGAAATAAAGTAAGCTAGCTGGAACTAGTTCAAATGCTTTCTTCTTTCAGTAAATATTCATTTACTGAAGTTAACAGATTCCAAAACATATTCTGGTTAACTTCTAGGAATTATAATTAAATGCCTTTCATGGTTCAATGGTCAAACAAAATTCAGCCAGAGATAGGTTGCCTGGTGCTTTTTGAAAAGTGCATGCCATTACGAACAGGTAGAGAAACATTTACGAAGACATTGTATGTATAAAGATTTTTCTTTTCTTTTTTCCAAACCAAGAAAAAGAGAGACACCTCCCACACAAACTTCAAGACAAACAAATAAAAAAATTGCTTATCGGGAACAAGCAGCGTAATGGCTATGTCGCTGGACTCCCACGTAGTCGACCGCGGTTCGCGTCCCGGACCCGGTGACTTAAAACTCACGCTGGGCGCGTGTGTGTGTGTGCCCAAGATCCCGAGAGGAGAATGGAGGAGAAGGGATTGCGGTGTGACCATCCCCCCTGGGGGGTGATTTCTCGCTTTCTGTCTCTATGTCTCTCTCTCTGTCTGTCTGGCGAGCGCACGTGCCCTATAGCAAAAACCTCTCCAAAAAAAAAAAAAAAAAAAGAATTGCTTATCCTTCTTAAATATTACCCTCCAAGATGAAGGTAAGTGGTAACTGCACCAGAACTTTGTGTGGTAGACAGTCCCTGGCTGCAGACCAGCAGTGCAGGGTGGGCAATTTGCCTGAAGCAGTTGTAAGCCTGGAATCTCCTGGACAAAATCCTTGGCTTGAGAATAGTTTATCTCCAGGAAATGTCTTTGCTGGGGACAGGTGGAGAACAAAAGTACCTACTTTATTTGAAATCAGTAGAAAGCTTTTTGGGTCCCCCCCCCCCATTTACATCTAGATATGTCTTTCCCAGATAGATTAAAGAAGGTTCTATGAGCTGTTCAACAGTCTTAAAGAAAACAATGTCCAGCTAAACTTAGCCTATGCCTGTAAGAGCCGTGGGCAATTTGCCGTTGAACTGGTTTCGCACCAAAAGTCAAATAAGAGTGAATTTTAAGAGTGCAGAACTTGGGGCTGGCAGGTGGTGAGGTAGTTTGGGTGCTGGACTCCCAAATGACTGATCACAGTTCAAGTCCTGGACCTGGCGACTTTCTTGCTTGCTTTCTCTCTGTGTGTCTCTCACTGGTCAAATTAAAAACAAATAAAATTAAATAAATAATTTTTAAAATAGAGCATACCTTTTGAAAGGAAATCTTTAAAATAATTTTTTAGCTACAAAGAGAAAAGTGAATAATAAGATACTATAGGTGCTATAAAATGTACAATTTTAAATGTAAATTGATTTACTTATCTTCTTGAACTTGAGGATTTAAAGTTTGGAAATCTTCATTTGACAGGGGCTTATTGTAAAGTTTTAAGTTTTAGAAGAGCTTCTGGTTCAAGATAGAAGAGGAAACACATGTGTTTGTCTCATCCCCTGGGGCCTCAGTAGACTATACATTTTGAAAAATTTCTAGAAGATGGAAAGCAGATGGGGTCAAGTTGACAGATAACAGATACAGGAAACATGAGTACAAAGCAGTAAAGGTAGAAATCATTCTTCTTGGCTAAACCCTTGAGAGACTTCTGGCTAGGTGGAGGCAGGTATAAAGAGTAGAAGTGGAGGCTCAGACTCCGGCGCGGTCGATAGCACACCAGACTGCAGAGCCGAGATCCCCACTGGGGTCCCCTGGGCCCAGCTGGCCTACAAACATGCTGCGATGTGCATGCAGGCCCAGGCCTGAAGCCAGGAGATAGCGGTGTGACAGAGCCCTGTGGAGGGTGCTTCTCTCTCTCTCTCCTTCATGCATGCATTCACATTCTATTAAAAAAAAAAAAAAAAGTTGAAAGGGGAAAGAGAAACAGAAATCTCTTTTGGCCAATACAATGGCTGCCCTCTCCCCATTCATTCTGTTCTCAGATTCCATCCACATAGTTATGGATGGCACCAGGATTTGACCTCGAAAATATCAAATAACTTATCTGGACAGGATCAGAACTGTTCATGTGGCTACTAGAACTTCAAAGTAAAGCAATCGTCATTTTGATATTTGTCTTAAGGCTCATCAATTTTGTCTCTAAATTAAAATCTTCCAAGCTAAGAAGATGGCAAGTTCCCCTCTTCGAGGTGAGGGCTACTGGAGGAGAGATCCACAGACCTCTAGTCGAGCTCACAGCTGTGGCTTATGTTAAGCAACCCACTCCTTCACCAAAGTCATTTAGCCGACATCTGAGACAAACCACATCACCAATAAGAGGGCCCCAAATGAGCAAAACACACACACACAAAACCAATGACCCTTGAGAAAAAAGCAATTTTTCACAAAACTGAAAAAGCTAAATTATATATATATGTGGGTGTATATAGTCTAATTCATATTCTCAGAGACATTTCAGAAGATACTGAGATACTGCATCCAAAACTAGTAATAGGTTGCTACAGAAAAGGAGAAAGAAAAAATAAAACAAACAAGGTCTCTAACTTTTAAATATTTTGGTTAAATGAGCAAAGTCAGTAGAGGATGTATGTATGGTTGATTAATTGCACTAATGAGCCTATGTCTTTGCCCCTCACTACCCAAGTCCTTTGCTATTCAGCTTTATGGCACCTTTCCTCTTTGCCTCTGGGTTTGTGCAGGTGACTTTCTTGAGTCAATGATGTTAGCAAATGTGACACTGACAGAAACTGGAAAAATGCATTCTTTTTCTCTTAGCTCCGTCATTGCTGTAGAAATTCTTTTTTTTTTTTTTTTTTTTTTGGAGAGATTTTCGCTATAGGGCGTGTGCGCTCGCCAGACAGAGACATAGAGACAGAAAGCGAGAAATCAAGCCCCAGGGGGGGTGGTCACGCCGCAATCCCTTCTCCTCCATTCTCCTCTCGGGATCTTGGGCACGCACGCACACATGCCAGGGGTGAGTTTAAGCCACCGGGTCTGGGACGCAAACCACTGTCGACTACGTGGGAGTCCAGCGACATAGCCATTATGCTAACTGCTGATTCCCAATTGCTGTAGAAATTCTTGAGCCAAGCTACTTGACATATGTGAGAAACAGATGGAGAAGATCCTCAGAACAGCCTCGCACTCTCAGACACATTATCAAGCCCAACAGAGATTGACTAACTTCCATCCAAGTTTCAGCTACATATTATTTTTCTGGAAGGCCTTTCCCGACCTCCCCACCCCCATCTAATGAACCCCTCCTTGGCTTTCTACTGCCCTCATAGCACCTGTTACTACCACCTGTGCACCCATTATCTTGTTTATATGGTAATATTCATGTTTAACATTCTCTCCACTGGAAAGAAAGTACCACCAGGTCAGGGACTTTGTCTGTGTCTTATCCACTAATGTTTCTCTAGCATCTGCAACACTGCCCTCCCCTTAAGAGCTAAACAATAACTGCTTGTGGATAAATAAATTTAAAATGAATGACTGGGTTGATGGAAGGAATAACTGAAATGATTAGATTAGGGGTGATGATCAAGATACTTGAAGCCAGGTTGTGGTGTAACCAAAAAAGACGATGTTCTGCAAGGCTAATCCATCTGGGAAGGTACAAGTCTGGAGATCTTCTGAGTAAGCGAGGTACTTGCCTGCCCAAGGTCCAGGGCTAGTTGAAGACTGGACCTGAACCATGGCATCAGGACTTGCTGAGGATGCCTGCCTCTCTATCCCTCCCTTCCTAGATTATGGAAGAAATAAAAAAAATAAATTTTTAAAATATTTATTTGTTAACTGGCATGACACCAACAGATTAGAAAGGTGGCCATCTATAGGAAGATGGGAGCCCCACCCCCTTGCCAGATGATAGCACTTTTGTGGATCCAAGGAAGATCCAAAGGATCTTTGAAGTATTTTTTAAGAGAGATTTTTGCTATAGGGCACATGTGCTTTCCAGAGAGACAGAAAGTGAGAAATCACCCCCCCAGAGGGGATGGCCACACTGCAGTGCCTTCTCCTCGACTCTCCTCTCGGGATCTTGGGCACGCATGCACACACACCTGGCACAAGTTTTAAGCCACCGGGTCCAGGACTTGAACCACAGTTGACTACGTGGGAGTCCAGTGATGTAACCATTACCCTATCTGCTAGTCAGTATTTCACTGTTTTAACAATGGGTTTGCCCCTCAGTGCATATCATTTGGACACACTCTGCTGGCAAGGACAGCCACGTAGTGCACTATAATAACAAAGCCCTCTAGCTGGGATAAGTCCATCAAATGACTCGCTTTTGTGAGCTCAGGAAAATCATCTTAGTGTCCTCAAATTATGCCATCACTGAATCTCTTACCAGTGTATCTGTGAGTATGTAAAAAGCGGCTCGATCAGTTTGAAAGTCAAGCTCTCGGGCATCCTCCTTTGCTTCGTGGGACTGGAGTCATTTAAGGAAAGGAATGAGATCACTTACACTTAAAGTCTGAGGAACGCTCCAAGCTTCCCATTTCTCCCGCCCACATTTCTCTGAAGTCAGTGAGGCACTACTTCTGCTTGGCAACAAAGAATCTGCCCTCTCTTATTTCCCAATGTCCCCTTCTTTGCCAAGGATAATCTTTCCCAGAAAGGGGCATTCAAGAGGAATAGCAGTCTCCAGAAATGGAGAGGGGTGGGGGAAATCACCCAGAAAATGCCCTGGCAGTGCTTACTCAAATGAGTTCAACATTTGGCTAGAGACCAACAGCTGACACACATATGAGAAGATTAGGAGAGTGGGTGTCCTGACTACTTCTCCAAAACCAAAAAGCAAAGAAAAAAATTTCTGGCTGTGGAGAAGAATACTAGTCGCTAGAATAAAGAAATTAATTTTTCATACAAAATATGTGTTAGCCACCATCGGCAAGTTAACTAATAGCCAAAATACTACTATAAAATGTACATGCTTCATTGGAAAAAAAAGGAGAAAGCCTGCTAATCAGAGCCATTTTTGGAAGGAGAGGATGGTTTATTTCTCTAAATGCCCTTGTAGTAAACAAACAATGGTAACTACTAACAGCCCTGTAGAAACTACCATCAACAATGAAAGATTTTTATGACTTCAGATCGTTACATCTAGTTGCTTCCAGTATGCTTAAAAATAATTATCGCTGTCTTAAGTATCCTGTCCTGTTATTCTTTCCCTCTACATGTTAACATTGGAGACAGCAGCACATGCAATAATGTGATGATTAAAACCCTACATAGGTTGAACATGAATTAATGAAATTTTCCGTTTTTAGAAAAATGGCAGCATTATCCCAGAAAGGCCATAAGGGCTCAGCTCTTAACTCTAGCTCCTGCTGCCAAGAGGATGTCAAATATTTCTAAGCACAGATCAACCCTTGAAGAAAAGGCTTTCTGATTAATGAAGGCAAGTGTTCCAGGAAATAGCCAACTTGAAAGATACTCTTGTCCCTACTAGCGCCAGAGAAGACTCTAAACTCTCTCCCACCACAGCTTCTGTAATTTTTCAGATGACATTTTTCCCCTCCCCAGAATGATGAACATTATAAACCAGAACTTCAGCCTCCCAACATTTCACTGATAACAAAAACTATCCCCAAAAGCCAGAATACTGGGGGAAAAAATGATGAAGCTATATAGTCACAGCAAAAAAATACCATCAAGACTAAGGTGGGTCTGTCAAAAAAAAAAAAAAAAAAAAAACAGAAAATCCTGTGAAATCACTTTGCCTTGTCTAAAATCAAGAAGTAATGGGAACCAGCAGTTAGCGTAATGGCTATGTCGCTGGACTCCCACGTAGTCGACCGCGGTTCGCATCTCGGACCCAGTGGCTTACAACTCACGCCGGGCGCGTGTGCGTGCGTACCCAAGATCCCGAGAGGAGAATGGAGGAGAAGGGATTGCGACGTGACCATCCCCCCTGGGGGGTGATTTCTCGCTTTCTGTCTCTATGTCTCTCTCTGTCTGGCGAGTGCACGCGCCCTATAGCAAAAAACCTCTCCAAAAAAAAAAAAAAAAAAAAAAAAGTAATGAACACAGCATAATCCATGGGATATGTCATCCAGTGATCGCTCCAGGCTCAAGATCTAACCGATAACCTGGCAATAAGAATGGATAACTAACAATAGAGGCCCACCATACATATGTCCATGGAGAGAAAGGAGGGGGCTGGCTGCCATGCCTAAGGTTATTTAGCAAAAGATCTATACGGTGTTCCTTAGTTTGGGTTGACTCATTGTTTTATAAAATCCCAAACTGAGTCACTTCAGTTACTACAAGCCAAGAAAGCTGAAATGAGAGACCCAGCTGGTTTGCATCCTCACTATCCAAGCAGCAACCACAAACCAGATTGATGCCTGAACAAGTCCCACTTCTCTTTCAAGCAGACCCCACACCAAAAACAACGTCTCTGTTCTAACATCTACTCTAATTATACAGGGAGGTCGGCAACTTATTTGAGCATCAATGTATAACAGAAAAAAGAAAGATTTTGGAAGTTACTTAATCTATGTTGAAGTAGTAAATTTAGACACTTTAACAACAAAGTGTCAGTAATATCTTGTTACCAAACCAGGAAGGACAAAGCCCCAAACCGAAGTCAGACTGAGAGAAGCTAGAATGATAAAGTATAAACATAGAGCAAAAGCTGAGGACAGACTGAAGCCCCCCAAATTAAGGGCTCAGAGCACCAAGTGGCCATACAGGGGGCCTAAACACCAGGGTCAAAGAGGAACACAGGAGAGCAATGACAAATAATTTGGAAGAGTGCCTGCTATCAGAAGCTGCACTTAGTACCTCCAAGAACCAAGCTCCCTGGTAAGAACAAACATAATCGGACAAATACCGATGCAAGGAACAGATGCACAGAGAGGAGAGACATGGCACTTAAGAACTGAACTCTCAGCAACTCTCATACCCTCGTTCTAATACTGTTTTAAGGTCCAACTGCAATTTACTCTTAGATTGCCTGTGATACTTCTGTGTTCTAACAGTAAACTAGTAAACTCCCTAAGCCCTATTCTTTGTTTAAGTCAACTCAAGTTGCCTCCTGTTCCTTATGATCAAAGAATTTTCATCAACATAGCATATGCATGGGGCCAGCAGGTGGCATGGTGGGTTAAGGCGCTGGACTCCTACATGGCTGATGGTGGTTTGAGTGTCAGACCCAGCTGATTGAAAATCACACTGGCACATGTGTGTGCATGCCCCAAAATCCCGACAAGAAAATGGAAGGGAGGGGATTGTGGTTTAGTCACCTCCCCTGGGGGCTGATTTCTCACTTTCCCTCTCACTGTCTTTGTCTCTCTCCAGTTAGCGCACATGCCCTATGCAAAAATCCTTAAAAATATGTAGCATATGCACTACACGAAGACCTTAAGGCATACTGTCAAGTAATTCTCTAAAATGTTCATGGAATTCATTTACCCAACAATATGTCCCATATGCCCTATGCTCTCACTAACTCTGGATATTTTCATTCTTGCAAAATCTTATGACTTCTATATGTCAATGGCTGACGTACTCAAAAACAGCTTTTTCATACTGTGGCTTTGCTACAGAAATTCACAGAGAATGGCTATCAAGAAGAGATTTTAATTCAGTCAACAGGGCCTCTTATTGACAGGTTATCTTCCACTGGGAAAATAATGAGTTGGTTGCTGACAAAATATAGATAGTAAGATCCCACTAAGCAAGGCAATCTTTGAATGAATGACAGAAGGTTGGTGAGTGTGTGCTTCCTCATAGTCAAGGACAAAAGGAACAAAGTGGACACCTTTTGAGTCTCAAGGAAATTGACCAACCCATAATGATTTCCTCTTCTCATGATTCCACTGATGACCAAAGCTGACCCACCAAAAGAATACCTAATTGACTACTTCCTACTATATTATTTATAACTCTACACAATGAATAAGATGAGGCATAAGTACTAAAAAGAAGGAAACCCTAGCATTTTACAGATAAAACTGACTACTCAAATAGCTTGTGAGTAATTGAAAATTATGAAACTTATAAGAGTTACTTATAAGAGTTCAGGGAGCTAGATAGCTTAAAACACATACAAATAAACATGTTGCATAAAACTGGTTATACTATACACTGCAGATTTTGTCACTCTTAAGAATCACACTAAAAATAGGAACTAGCATAAAAATAAATGTGTAAGATGTATTTAAACAGCAAGTACAACAACAAAAATTCTAAATTCTATTTACAAACATGAAGACTTTAAGAGAGATACACTTCGAGATGGAACTATTAATACTGTAAAATGTAAGTTATCTCCTGAATTCAGTGACAATTGGACAAGGATGTATTTAGAATTTGACAAAAGCATTCTTCCAGAAGAAAAGCCCTTGAGATTTATGTAAAATGTTGGATTTACAGGGGACACTTATCCAAACACATATTAAAGATTACCACAAGGCTACAGTAATCAAGTAAGTGTGGCATTGGCAGTAGAATAAACAAGAAAAAAATCATTTAGAAAAACAGCCTCAAACATATAGACATATTTGGCATATCATATAGGTTTATATTTTTTTAATTTAGTTTTTGCTATAGGGTGTGTGTTCTCATCCGAAAGAGTGAGCGAGTAAGATAGAAAGTGAAAGATCACCCCCTCCTCCCAGAGTTAATCACCATGCCACAAACCCTTCTCCATTTTTTTCTTAGGATTTTGGGCATGCAAGCACAGGCACCTAGCTAATTTTCAATCCACCAGATCTGGAATGCCAACCATGCAGTTAGCCATGTGGGATCCAGTCATTTTAACCACCATGCCACTGGCAGGCCCAAATATAGGTTATATTTCAAGTCTGTGGGAAAACTATGGGTTAGTAGTGAATTATATTTGGGAAAAATAAAATTAGGATCACCATGTATTTATTAAATTTGACTGTAAAAGCCCAGTATCTGTATTAGCTAGTTTAAACAGAAAGGAACTTATTACATGGTACTAAAAATCATTATGAAGACTGAAAAAAAATTGCTATAGGTGATACTCCCAGAAATGACTCCCAAAGCCACAGGTCAGGTCCGAGTTAGGAGAGTAGGTACCAAGTTGCTAAGTTGCTTCCACGGTTGCCATATTACTGCCTTTGCTACTTTCTCCAGTGGTGAAATGGATGTCACTGCACATTCTCCCCACAACTCACTTGCAAGGTCAAGTCTCACACAAGGACATTTGGTCAATAGAACCTAAATCTCATCAGAAACACTGACTGCACAGCTGTGTAGGGCCTGCAGGTTCTAGCTTTCTAGCCTGTGTAATGCAAGTAAAGAGGAGGAAAAACCAGTGAGCAGAGCAGTTCACACAAACCAAAATAACCCTCAGAATGCTTACATGGAAACCACATGGACAGATAGAACAAAACAGAGATATGCTTGTTTCAACTACTTAATCTAATTTGTAATATTCCAAGTATCAGTATGCTATATATTATAGTGTGGAATATAATAGCATACTTTGAAAAGATCCTGAAGTTGGTCAATATGAAATTACTTAAGTTAATTATGTATATCATGTGGACTGTCATCTGTCTGTTTAAAGAATTAGAGAATATGTAATGATACGAAAAGGTTTGCACAATGCATCATTGAATTATAAGATCAGTTAATGCAGTATAAAGAGTATAATCCCACTTTGTGGATTATTCCTGTGAATTGTGTTATATGTGGTATGCATTAATAGAATGTATTATGTGTTATGTCTATTTAAGTATAATATATAACAAAACACACACGTATTTATCTGGAGACAAAGAGAATAATAGCAAGAAGGAAAATGGATGTATACCAAAATGGTATAAAAAGTTCTATCTCAGAACTATGGGGTTGTGGGTTTACTTTATTTCTTTTTTATTCATTGTAATTTTTAAAGTACATAATAACAGAGTATTTCCTTTTTACAAGAGAAGGTAACTAAAAAAAATAGAACAAAGAACCAGTATCATTTAGAATAAAGATTTTTTTAAATCCTAGATAAAATATTAGTTAACATTTTAAATAAAAGTTAACATTTACTGGAAACTTACTATTAGACATGTTTTAAATGTGTTAATATACTTATTCTTTATAACAACTCGAGAGAGATACTATTATTTTCATTTTACACTGAGGGAATTAAGACACATGAGAGACTGAGTTACTGACCTGATGTCGCACAACTAGTAAGTGGGTAAGCTCTGTTACAGACGCAAGCTTTCAATCATGACACTAAATATTGTTCTCAATATTAATATTGTTAGCTAGTATATATTGGATACCAAAGTATGATACAATTCAGTTATTTACAATGTACAGCCCAATGGCTTTTAGTATATTCAGAGTTGCGTAATAATCACCATGATTCGGGGACATTTTTATTACTTCCCGGCCCCCCCAAAAAAACTCATTCCCTTTCATTTTCACCCTCTCCCAATACTCTAGGGTTTATAACAATATTTCACTTGCATATTCTATTGTGTTCTTGCAACAACTCTATGTAGTGGGAGCTAATATCCCCATTATACAGATGAGAACCCCAAGATAAAGAAAGAGATCAAGAAACTTGCCCAGGTTATACAATAGTAATTGGGAAACTGAGACTTCCACCCAGGCAGTCTGTGTTCAGAACACATTCCACTTATGCCACCACCATATTGTATTACAAAAATAAAAACTGATGGACAAGTAAGCATTATCCCAGGAATGTAAGGATGGTTCAATTTCAATAAACCTAATAATGTGATAAGGCAACCTTCAGTATCTATTTCTAGGAGCGATAAAAAGAGACAGATTAAAAAAAAATCTTCTTACTAAATAAGAACAAAAGATACTTATATGTTTATCACAAATAGCTATGATACCTGATAATGTTAAATGAAGGCACATATGAGTAATAAAGAAGAAAATATATCTACCATTATTTTGCTAACTTAAATTTCTTCTGGAAGTTTTAATCAATGTAATAAGTCAGTAAAAAGAATAGATGAAATTTCTCTTGAAAAAGAATATGCAAAATAATGATTGATATATAACAAATTATATAAACAGAAAAATAAAAGAAAATCAACTTCAAGATTATTTTCAGGAATACATTTCAGTAATTCAAGAAATCGGAAGTCTTGGGGGAGGGGATAGATGTGTGTGGGGCGGCAAAATGAGTGTGGAATTAGAATCCGAATCTGTCTTTCAGGCTGAACAGTCTCTGCAAACTGGAAATCATTAAGTCCTGCTTCACCTGCCAAGAATGCATACCAGTTAAGATTCTTTACATTCTTTTCCCTTGCTTATTTTGCCTGGAAAAATGCTTGAAACCACAATGTTGAGTAGATAGCTTTATTTTTGTGTGTAAGTGTTTTAACTGGAAGGAAGAGGAGAAGATTTTTTATGGGTCTTTATGTTATGGTGATTTGACACATTATTAGATATAGGATTTATCATCCACATGGAAAAAGAAAGAACTTTGACAAAGGGAGAGTGGGAAAGCTAAGGACTAATATAACATGTTTCCTTGTTCCATGTTCTATCATGCTGTTTAAAACCTCCATATGTGGGATCAGCAGTTAGTATAACGGCTATGTTGCTGGACTCCCATGTAGTTGACCGCAGTTCGAGTCCCAGACCCGGTGCCTTAAACTCACGCCCAGTGCATGTGCGTGCATGCCCAAGATCCCGAGAGGAGAATGGAAGAGAAGGGATTGCAGCGTGGCCATCCCCCCTGGGGGGTGATTTCTCGCTTTCTGCCTCTCTCTGTCTTTCTGGCGAGCACACCACCCTACAGCAAAAAACTTCTCAAAAAAAAAAAAAAATACAACCTCCATTTGTGTAGGGTGAAAAGTAAGGATCTCAGAGCCCTGTGAAGTGTGTGTGTGTTTTTTTTTTTTATTATTAATTACTTTATTTATTTTTGTATATACTTTCAATCATATTGTTTGGCTTACAATGAGACCATTTCGATATGTGAACATTTCTCCCCAGACCCGTTGATCGAAATATCTTCAACAGATAACACCACACCTCCCCATCCCGTCAATGCTCTACCTCTGTATCCCTTCTCCAAATGTCTTTCGTTGGGCCCCACTCCTCCACACACACCCCATCTGACACTCACACCCATCTCTTGTGTTTGTTCAACTGTTAGTCAATCAGTTTCAGACATAGAATGCAGACAAACGGTATATGTTAAGTGGGGACATACAATGTCTCTCCTTCATAGCCTGGCTTGCCTCACTCAGCAGTACATCTTCCATATTCTTCCACTTTCTGTCAAAAGCCAGGGCTCTGTTGGTTTTTATGGCTGAGTAGTATTCCATAGAGTATATGTGCCACAGTTTTTCAATCCATTCCTCCATACGGGGGCATCTGGGTTGGTTCCATGACTTAGCAATTGTGAATAGTGCCGCAATAAACATCGATGTGCAAGCACTTTTCCAATGAAGGATTCTTCTGTCCTTTGGGTAGATACCGAGGAGTGGGATCTCTGGATCATATGGCAGATCTATCTGTAGATTTTTGAGGAATCTCCAAATTATTCTCCACAGTGGTTGGACCAATCTACATTCCCACCAGCAGTGTAAAAGAGTTCCCCTTTCACCACACCCCCGCCAACACTTATCATTTTTTGTTTTTTTAATATTAGACAATCTGACTGGGGTTAGGTGGTACCTCATTGTTGTTTTTATCTGCATTTCCCTTACGATGAGGGAGGTTGAACATTTTTTCATATGCCTTTTGGCCATTCGTATGTCATCTTTAGAGAGTGTTTTCTTCATCTCCTTCTCCCATCTTTTAATACGGTTGCTCATCTTTCTTCCAAACACCTTTTTTAGTTCCTTGTGTATTCTGGTTATCAGTCCCTTATCTGATGCAACATTTACAAAAATATTTTCCCATTCTGAGGGCTGTCGATTCACACTAACTACTGTGTCTTTGGCCATGCATAAACTTCTTAGTCTGATGTAATCCCACTTGTCTATTTTGTGGACGATGGACTCTGCTTTGAGGGTCTTCTTTAGGAAGTCTTTCCCTACACCAATGTCTCCCAGAGTTTCCCCAGCATTCTCCAGGAGCAGCTTTATAGTTTGAGGTCTTAGATTTAGATCCTTGATCCACCTTGACTTGATTCTTGTCAAAGGAGAGAGGTAGGGGTTCAGATTCATCTTTCTGCAAGTGGAAGTCCAGTTTCTCCAGCACCACTTGCTGAAGAGGCTTTCATTTTCCCACTGGATTGACTGGTACCCCTTGTCAAAGATCAGTTGACTGTATGTTTGGGCACTTATTTCTGGGGACTCTATTCTGTTCCATTGGTCCACATGTCTGTTTCTGTGCCAATACCATGCTGTCTTTATTACCACAGCTTTGTAATATATTTTTGGATCAGGGATGGAGATGCCACCCACTCCATTCTTCTTGTGTAGAAGTGCTTTGGCAATACGGGGTCTTTTATGATTCCAGACAAATTTTAAGATTGTCTTTTCTAGATCTGTGAAGAATGTGTCTGGTACTTTGATTGGCATTGCATTAAATAGGTAGAGTAATTTGGGTAGAATTGCCATTTTGATTATATTAACTCTTCCAATCCATGAACATGGGATGTCCTTCCATTTTTTTGTGTCATTTTCAATTTCTTTTTTTACCTTCTCGTAGTTTTCCTTGTGGAGGTCTTTAACTTCTTTGGTTAGATTTATTCCTAAATATCTTATACTTTTAGTGGCTATGGTAAACGGAATAAGTTTTTTCAGTTCTATCTCAGTCTGCCTGTTATTCGTATATAGAAATGCTATCGATTTCTGTATATTGATTTTATATCCTGCAACTTTACTGAATTCATGTATTACTTCCAGTAGTTTTTCCATGGAGACCATTGGGTCTTCTATGTATACAATCATGTCATCTGCAAATAGAGAGAGTTTCACCTCTTCTTTTCCTATTCGAATGCCCTTTATTTTTTCCTCTTTTCTGATTGCGTTGGCGAGGACTTCCAGTACTATATTGAAAAGGAGAGGAGAAAGTGGGCATCCTTGTCTTGTTCCTGTGTTTAGTGGGAAAGCTTTCAGCTTTTCTCCATTCAGGATGATGTTCGCTATGGGTTTTTCATAGATGGCTTTTATTGTATTGAGAAATGGCCCTTCTATGCCGATTTTGCTAAGAGTCTTGATCATGAAGGGATGTTGTATCTTATCAAATGCTTTTTCTGCGTCAATCGATATGACCATATGGTTTTTGTCTTTCTTCCTATTAATATGGTGTATTACATTTATGGTTTTGCGTATGTTGAACCAACCTTGCATTCCTGGAATAAAGCCTATCTGATCATGGTGTATGATCTTCTGTATAAGTTGTTGAATACGATGTGTGTGGTTTTGAGAAAATTGCAGAGTGAAGATGTCACAGAGCATCTTGCGGCTGGTGGAGTTATCCAGGATCCAGGCTGAAGGGGATTCTCAGCTTTGCACATTCAGGAGCCCAAATGCATCTGCTCAACTAGAGTTAATCAGGTTGACCAGTTATCTAAGAGCTTTTAGTTAACAAATTTACCAGATAAGCTATTTTCATTCATGTATCTTCACTGTCTTCCCTCTCATAAAGGCTTTGGTAGCTAAGTTGTCAGCATATTAATTTATATTCAAAAATAGATCAGTAGTTACGGTATACCAGATGAAAAGGAACTTGGGCAAAACTGTTGGTATGTGTCCCGGATTAGCTAGTTAAATATCGTGTATGATCTTGTCTGACCCACATAACCCATCATTCTACTAAAATTAGCCTCATTAGTGTCACCAATAACTTTACTTCCCAAGTCCAGTAGAATCTTTTATTTAAACCTCACTATACGGCTTTGTACCCTGTTGATCACTTTTCCTCCTTGTGTTTTCATGGTCTTCCCCTTACTTGTCAGCTGATTCTTTTCCTCATTCTCTTTTTTAGAGAGATTTTTGCTCTATGGCAAAAATCGCCAGAATTTTGTGGTCACCAGAAAGAGAGATACAGAAAGCGAGAAATCACCCCCAGGGGGGATGGCTACACCACAATCCTTTCTCCTTCATTCACCTCTTAGGATTTTGGGCACACACAAGTGCCCAGCTTTTTTTTTTTTTTTTTTTTTTTTTTTTTTTTGTGTAAGGCATGTGTGCTTGCCAGAGAGACAAAAACACTAACAGTGAGAAATCACCCTTCAGAGGGAATAGTCCTGTCGTAATATCTTCTCCTCCATTTTCCTCTCGAGATTTTGGGCATGCACGCACATGCACCCAGTGTGAGTTTTAAGCCACCGGGTCTGGGACTCAAACCATGTCAAGCATGGGGAGTCCAGTAACATAACCATTACACCATCTGCTGGTCCCTCTTCTTAATCTTTAGCTCATCCCTTGCATCTAGAATTTGCTTCCAGTTATCACTTATTTAGGTTTAAATCACTTGCCCTAGATAGACTCTTTCAAATCCTCAAATTCAAGCCCCAGACCTTTATCCTAAGACCCTAAACTACAGAATCAGTATTTCCACCTAAACAAACCATGGAGACCTAACCTCAAAGGCTTCAAATGGAACTAAACATATGCATCCCCCATATTGTCCAAATAAAAAACATTAGGTGCTCATGTGAAGGGATGTTACTAATTTGTGTGTGACCTTGTGAGCAGCAAGTGTGAGTAGCAAATGCTCTTTTCATAATCCCAACACCTAGACTAGCATCAAGGGTTGTGGATTCTACCTTATTAAGACCCCTTTACTCCTCATCTTCTCCACCACCACTGCCTTAATTCAACACCTTATAACAACTCCCTCGACAGCTTCTCTACTTTCTCTATTGATCTTCTGACTCTTCTCAACCACATCAATTTTTCCTATACACTCTCACCACAATGACAAATATGAGACTTTTAAATGGATTTTCATGGCTGCAAATTTATCTAAGCTTATGGTTTTGTACACAAGGACTTCCACGGTTTGACCTCATTCTACCTCTGGACTCACATCTTCAATCTCCTTCCCATATCCCTTTAACCTTAATTATCACTCCTATTTTCTTAAACACATCATGCTATTCCATGTATCTTTGCCTTCCTACTCCCTATTGGAAAACCAATGTCAACCCCAATACTATTCTTTTCTTAGACTCTTCAGATCAGTTCATTTTGACTTTTCATAGCCTTTCCCTATCCCCGTGTGATAAATAGTATTAGTGGCCCCAGTTGCTCACCACTCTGCATTTATATTTTTGTTATGACCACCTTAGTACACTTTCCCACACCTTGACTTTAGGGTTGGCCTCCTGCCTTGCTTTAGTGAATAGTATAGAAGCAGAGACAACAATACAACAGTTCCGAACTCTTTAAAGAAATTTCTGACTTCAGTATAAGAAAAACATGTCTGAGCCTTTCCTTATAAAATTCATCATCTGGAGGTAGACTAAGCTGGTAAAATAGGAAGTCAATACCATATAATCAGTGAGATCAGAGTCAACATTCACGTGCCAAGACTTGGAGAGCCAGAATTCTGAATTCGGGGTCAGAATAAGCAGCATGGGAAGTATGGCAGGAAGGACAGAAGTTGTTAACTATCATGAATCACGGACACAAGTAGACCTGGTTCCTGAATCATGTGACATGTAAAGAAACAGTAAAAAGACAGCCAAAAAAATTTTAATCTTAAACGTGCAGTTCACAAAAGAACAAAAAATAGTAAATGGTATCCAAGTTAAGACCCTTGCTTTCTCTCTGAATTATGGGGGAAGTTAACTTCACATGTCCCCACCTGCACCACCACCACCGCACTCCTATCCCATCAGGTCTTTCTGTGCCCTTCCACTGTTTCCAGGAGCTGGTGAGGCAGAGAGAAACGCTCTTCAGAGGTGGTGGAGGATGACTAGCTATGGTGGGAAAACAGCTTTCTCTTAAAAAAAACAAACGAGATGCTAAAATGATTTACAGAAATTAATAACTTTTTACTGTCTCTCCCTACCCCTTTGGTCAGAATTGACCTGCAACACAGACACACACACACACACACACACACACACACACACACATGTGCATGCACACACACAATTCTTGTATTAAGTGGCAATCCAAGAAACACATATTTACAGTCCAACTTCCTTGTTCTCTTTCTTCTACTGAGGATGCCTGTAATTGCTCTTGAAATTATGCACCTGGATGTCTTCCAGGTGTGTGATTACAGTCCCTCCTTACTAAAGGCCGAGGGATGGACAAATTCCTAGGAAGCCAGCACTGTGCATTCAATATTTAATCGGCTGTCTCGCAGGAATCCCATCCCAGGTTTTTGGCACTGATGTTTTGTCTCTGCTAACAGATCTCATGGTTGCAGACCACTATGTCTGGATGCTCCTGCTCCTCTTCAATCCAATCTAAACAAAGGAATGAGTCCCCACCCCACCTCAGGGTCTGTGATCAGTGAGGGGAGCAGCTACTTGGGTGGGCATAGTATTTCTGTGAGTAATTAGCAGTGCAGTTCTCAGTCAGAACTTGGCTGCCTTGCAGAATTCAGGGGCTTGTCTTTAAGGAATGGAGATGTGTCTGCACACTCTCTCTCTCACTGCTAAGTTCTGAATTTCATTAAGAAAAGAATTCCTGTGCCCAGAAAACTTTTGCTGTTGACTTCTTTTCATCCTTCACTCTACCAATAGAGAGACTTTAAGTCTCTCTAACGGGTCATCAGAGTAGCAATGAAGTTCAGTATTGTTAAATAATGCCTAATTATAAATTGACACTGCGTGATTCTGTGGGGCGGCTTCTGAGTCTCCAAGATTCATTCATTAGCCTCCTAGAGGATAGTTCTGGTGGTGTAAACAGATCATGGACACCTCCCACCTCCCGGTATAATATAAGTTAGTATATGAATCCTAGTCACCTTTCCTACTGGCCAAAAGCAATGAGGTATTTCTACTCAGTAAATTCAGCCACCACTCTGAAGGCCAGGTAGTGGCTCCATGGTAACACAACTGGGCCAACATGGGAAAGGTTCTGGGTTCATGTCTCAGGACTATCCTTTACCCATCAACCCAAATAATCCCTGTTGTCCTCTGAGATGCCCATGATCCAGCCCAGCTGAGACTGGGATGCCTCCTCCTCTCTCTCACTGTCTTTCATGTAGGAAGTAAACAAAACTTTTGAAACAACAGACAGACTCTGAGTCCATGTTAATAATATTATATGGGAGGGAACCAGCAGTTAGCGTAATGGCTATGTCACTGGACTCCCACGTAGTCGACCGCGGTTCACGTCCCGGACCCGGTGGCTTAAAACTCACGCCAGGTGCATGTGCGTGTGTGCCCAAGATCCCGAGAGGAGAATGGAGGAGAAGGGATTGCGGCATGACCATCCCCCCTGGGGGGTGATTTCTCGCTTTCTGTCTCTATGTCTCTCTCTGTCTGGCGAGCGCACGCGCCCTATAGCAAAAAAAAAAAAAAAAAAAAAAAAAAAAACCTCTCCAAAAAAAAAAAAATAATAATAATATTATATGGGAGACCAGCAGACACTCACATAAATAGCATTGTTTCTCTGCCTCTGGTCTGGCCTTCCTTTCACACTTATTTATTTATTTATTTCAGAGAGAACTTTTTGCTATAGGGTACATGTGCTTGCCAGAGAGAGAGAGAGACAGAAAGTGAGAACTCACCCCCCAGGGAGGATGGCCAGGCTGTAATCCCATCTCCTCTATTCTCCTCTCAGGATTTTGGACACACACACACACACACACACACACGTGCCCAGCATGAGTTTTAAGCCACTGGATCTGGGACTTGAACCATGGTTGACTATGTGGGAGTCTAGCAACATAACCATTATGCCATCTGCTGGTCCCCTTAGACATTTTTGTGGCACATGCTAACTAAACCACTCCATTTCTGTCAGATTACATATAGTTATATCTCAAATTCAGAGGGACAATTGGCCAGTGCCAAATGCCTTTAAACCCTGCTAAACTGCACGTCCCATGCAAGTCATGAAGTGTGTGTGTGTGTGTGTGTGTGTGTGTTGATAGCAAAGGGTGAAACATTGTAACCCCTCCTGATAAAGGCAGGCTGAGGCCTTGAACTAGTCAAGGCAGGTCAGACTCTCAATTCCTCTCACTAAAAACCCTTTCATGATGAATCCTCATGGCCTAGATGGGAGATATCGCAAGGCTATGCAAGAACATTCCAAAAAATACCAATATTATCTTAACTACCAAGTTAAAAACATAATGAAGGCAGTGACAGAAGAGATATTGGGTCATCAGAAAAGTCTGACATATTTTTGCATAGGAAAATATGTCCTGACTCTTTCAACGACCTGGTATTTCACAACAAAGTCAAGTTTAAAATGTGAGGGATGTAGCCCTAATGTTTATAAGAGCATGATTTTAACAGTTTCTCCCAAGTTAATTGAGCATAGTCTTCATGGAAAGGGAGACTCACATGAAAAGTTGACATGTATCCCCTGGAATTTAGAGTCCAAAGAGTAAGACAGTTATTCTACTCTGAAGTCCTCTGAGATAGCAAAGCAAAAAGACAGGGTTTATGTGAGAGTGGCCTATCTGTGAAGAACCGAGGCTACAGATTTCCTAGTTAGTGAAATGGGAGCCTCAGACCTTTTCTATGTAGCTATGAAGTTCAGTAAAGCCAGGACAATGGGATCTAAGCAATAAGAGGCTCCATAAACTTAGCCTAAGAAACAGAAGTTAATCTAAAGACATCATTAGTGGGAGACACAGAGTACATTGGTGATACTCAGAAGTAGTGCTGAAATCCAAACTTCCAGAGAATCTCCAAAGCATCTGGGGACCAGCAGATGGAGTAATGGTTACAACGCTGGACTCCCATATGGCTGACCATGGTTCGAGTCACGAACCCAGAGGCTTGAAACTCATGCTGGGTGCATGTGCGTGTGTGTCCAAAATCCCAAGAGGAGAATGGAGGAGGATTGTGGTGTCGGCATCCCCCTTGAAGGATTTCTCACTTTCTGTCTCTCTATCTCTCCAGTGAGCACATGCACTCTATAGTAAAAAATATTTCTTAAAAAAAATAAAAAGTGACTTAGGACGTAATGTGTGGATATCAGTTCACTAATTATAACAAATGTGCCATAGAAATGTAAGATATAAATAACAGCGGAAACTGGGTGCAGGGTGTCTGAAGCCTCCCTGTATTATCTTAGCTAGTTTTCTGTAAATATAAGGTGTCCTAAAAAATAAAGTTTTTGTATTGCTGCTGTTGTTTTTTTAAGTAGATGAGGGAGACCAATTCAGAGGCTATTAAATTAACCTAGATAATAGATTATGGTGAATTAGACAAGAGGTAGCCATTTGGATAAAGAGAAAGTAGTTAAATAAGTAAAAATTTTAAAACATAATAAAAATGTTCGAACTGAGGAAGACAAATAGAATTTTGTATCCAATTATTGGAAAATAGGACTTCTCAGGCAGAGAAAGGATTTTTAGAAGATAGATACCAATAGAGAATCTTAATTTCTGAACCCCAAAGCAAAGATTAAATCCTACAGTATGTTAAGGTACCAGCCTGGCATCTATTATCAATCCTGAAATACTTAATGCTGGAGACAATGGAGCAATTTCTTAAAATTTCTTAAGAAAAATAGTATTATCTCAGAACTGTAAACTTAGCCAAAAAAATGCTCTTGGAAGAAGAAAAATGAAACATATTTTCACACATACAATCAGTCATAAAGTAGGTTTTCTGGGGAAAAAATTATTTATAGAGGCTAAAAAAATAATTTAACATAAAGAGGTAAAGTAAGAGGAAGATGTGATATTTTAAAAACTTAACAAGCAATGTAACCAGTAAAGAAGAGTCATCCAAGGACGTATTGGCAGATGTTAGCAAAGAGCTTTCAAGGAGAAATTGCATTATAAAAAGAAAAATATGAAAATGAATATGCAGATTTTTTTCATATGTGAGGAAATTTGGAAAGAAGGATAGGGAGGAAATAAAACAGGTAATTTTCTGATTTTGAGAAATGGAAACATACATTCTCTAATTGATAGAGGTTAAAGTGTTTTGAAAAACATTTTTTAAATGTACAACTCCAAAGTAACTAGAAAAATTATTTCAAGATGGAAAATTAAAGAAAAACAAGGATGTACAAAAGAGTAATAAAGAGAAATACAAAGCATCAACTAAATAATCCAATCACACAAAGCTTCATGGAATGAATAATAAAGCAAAACCAAGTTTTTGCTGTTTATAAGATATAAGCTCCCAGCAGAATAACACAGATTTAGAAAATAAATACAGAAGATAAAAACAATCTTGGAAATAATCACATTTAGAGAAGTCTGAATTTAAACAACAAAAATTCTATTAAATAAAAAAGTTAATAATGACAGTCTAAGTAGTAAATGTTTAATTGAGCCAAGATCACATAGGAGACCATGCCAAGTTATCATAATTTGATACCTAAAAGCAAGAATAAATTATGGCATATTAAATATACTCATTTTAAACTTTATAAAAAAGAAAACATAAATCCACACACCCAGCAAAGAAGTCATGTTCTTTAAATTTTAGGGGATTGGACACATTTTTTCCCTTATAAAAAAAATTATTAGGACCAGCACATGGCATAATGGTTACATTGCTGGACTCCCACGTAGTCGACCATGGTTTGAGTCACAGACCCAGTGGCTTAAAAATCACGCCACGCCCGTTTGCGTGCTTGCCCAAAATCCCAAGAGGAGAATGAAGGAGAGGGGATTGTGGTGTGGCCATCCCCTCTGGGGATGATTTCTCGCTTTCTGTCGCTCTGTCCCTGTCTCTTTGGTGAGCACACAAACCCTATAGCAAAAATCCCTCTAAAAATTTTATTATTTTTTTTTAAATTTTCTATAGGACACATGTGCCTACTAGAGAGAGACACACAGAGAAAGGGAAAGGGCAAAAACAAGCCTGGTGGTCCAGGACTTGAACTGCAGTATGCCACGTGGGAGTTTAGCACTTTAACCACCATGCCACCTACTGGTTGCCTTGCTTTGTTTTGTTTCTGTTTTTATAAAAAGCATGAGTGTGCACATGACAGAATGAGAGAGAGTCAGAGAAAAGAGCACCCTCAATAGGGTCTCATTTACCTCCACCCCTTCAGCTCCTCAGGATCCTGGGCACCCCAGCTCACACAGCATGTCTTTCAGGTTGACCAGGGATCTAAACCCAGTCACCATATGGCTTCCAGCACTGCAGGGCACCAGCATTACTGCTGTGTCATAGCACCTGGACCTTAATACACTAATTCTAAACTGTGAATAGAAGAAATGTGTAAGAATACCTACAAAAATATTAGTGCAGAGGAATTACATGGGTAGGATTCCATGTCATATGGAAAAACATTTAGCATTGTAATAATTAAAATACATATTATTCAGATGAATATTGAATTATAGTACAAAAATTGTTGAACTGAAAGAGTTGAGATTGATGTTTTCTCTTTCTTGTTCTCTCCCTTTCTCTACATGCACATACATCTTTAATATACACATGTACATATATTAACAATTTTATAATCAATATTAGAAAAATTGGTTCTCTTCTTGCAAAAAATAAAGGTACATTTCCACTTTCTACCATACATTGCAATAAATTTCAGTGAGACTAAATACTTACCCACTAAAAATAATACAGGCACAAAATAAAGGGAAGAAAAATAGTCAAGTGCATTTATAAAACTGAGAATAATAAGTATTCCTAATCTTGTCACAAAACTCAAAGCCCATAAATGAAAATAATATAAACTTAGTGAAAGAAAAATGAAAATCATTCATAGTATCAAAGACATTATATTCAAAGGAAAGAAAAATCACAATACATAAGACAAAGAGTTAGCATATTAACAAAACAATGAACAACTCATTAAAAATAGACAAAGAATATGCAAAAAAAACTTAGGAAAGCTCTCAATCTCATTAATCAAAGAAATGAAAATTAAAAAAGAGAAACATACACCAATTTGACTAAGAATCAAAAGACCAGTATAAATGAAGGGATAAAGAAATGGGTTCTCTAGTAACTAGAAATCTTCAAGGACATCTAACTCATAGTAACAAAATTGAATACACATACATGCATCAGCAATTTCCCTTCTAAAAATTTTTAGGGAAGTAATAAGACAAGTGCACAAAGATTGAACATTCTTATCTCAGAATTTTTTTATATGAAGGAAAAATGATAAAAACTTAAATGTCCACTAAGGAAGTATTATTTTAGTTATTATACAGGCTCACAATAAAATGCCATGTAGCAGTTTTAAAGTTGGGATACATGTATGCGTATACATGAACAGTTAACTAATTTCTCTCTGGGAAATTTTGTTCCATTTTCTCCTTTATTTTATCTTACAGACATTTTTTTGAGGAGAGGTTTTTTGTTTGTTTTTTCTTTTTTCTTTTTTTTTTTTTTTTGCTATAGAGCCTGTGTGTTCGCCAGAGAGAAAGAGAGAGACAGAGAGATAGAAAACGAGAAATCACCCCTGGGGAGGATGGCCATACCACAATCCCTTCTCCTTCATTCTCCTCTCAGGATCTTGGGCATACACACACACACACACACACACACACACACACACCTGTTGTGAGTTTAAGCCACCAGGTCCAGGACTCGAACCACAGTCAACTACATGGGAGTCTAGCGACATAGCCATTATGCCAACTGCTGGTCCCTTATCTTAGAGACTTTTGGTTGGAGGCATCTGGGTACAGGGGAAACTCATGGATATCATGGCTTTGGGAGGTGTTGGCTTTGGGTGGAAAGAGGGCTCCCAAGGATTCCAAAAGATGCTTATTTCACCTAGTTCTGAGAATCGGACACTAGATTCTGCCCAAGTGAAACAGGTTTACCTTGCTTTGGGGTGTTTGTAGGATGCCCTGCTGCTGTCTACAGTTTCTGACATGTTCTTAGGCCAGGACATCCTACACATTTCCACCTTCCCCATTCCTGACCCCTCAGCCTTTTTCCACCCACCAGGTCTAACATTATTTGTGCAATACAACATGATTTTTTTAAAGATGATAATGCTAAGTGTTTTTTAAAGAGATAAAATTAGGACTATCAAAATTAAAAATAAATGCATGTCAAACATTTTACTTTGCAAATTAATTAATGAGGGAACCAGTAAGATGTTACAATGTGGTTCAAAGGAAAATCGAATTTTCCCATCAGTGTTGACCTGGAGCAGGGCAACTACCACCAGGAGGCTCCAAACTACAGTTGAGAAAAGAGTTTTAGACACAGTCAACCCTAGGAAATTTCTGCCTGGAAGGTTTGCCTTAGTCATTTCATTGCCCTTTCAGTAATGTTACCCTTCCTTTAATGTAATTAAATATTTTGGACTTCACTTATTGTATTACTGGTGAGTTTTACTATATTTGGTTGAGTATGTGTTATTTCTCCTAAATCCAAACTTAGCCAATACAGGTAATGCAAACATCTGGCTACCTTGTTATTTCCCCTATTGCAGTGTGTACTGAGCATTTGAAACAACATTATTTTATTGTTTTATTAGTTTCCTTTTATTTTTTCCCATTATAACTGCTTATATTGATGTTTTAAATTACAGATTTGGTAGATTACATTATATAAGAATCTCATTTAGGATGACAATTTTTTAAAATATTATTTTATTTAAATTTATTTATTTATTTTAACTTGACTAGAGAAGGACAAAGTGAGAGAGGAAAATGAGAAAGTTCAGGTCCGAGATTCGAACTGCAGTCAGCCACGTGGGAGTCTAGCACCCTTAACCACCATGCCACCTACCAGCCCCGTAGGATGACAATTTTTTTTTTTTACACAAAACATTGTTAATAAAGGTAGTCGTTTACTGATAGAGAGTCAATGCCTTTACACCATTCTGCTTCTTCTTGGGACTAATGCTGTGGTCATTAAGGAGAGAAAATATCTTCAGTAAAGTCAAGGACATTACACTTCAGTTAGATTTGTTTTCTCCTTAATCATGAGTCCTGAAACTCTTTTTCCTAAATGGCCAGAGTGGGGTTTATGCTTCATTAACATATATAATACTTGACATTGACTTGACTAAAATGTTTGAATTAATGGCAGTGAAAACTTACGGTACTACTTAATGATTATTATTTTCCAAATACTGAAATATAACCAGACATAATAAGAAGAATTAGCATCAAGTAAAGCAAAAATAAATAAGGCTAAAAGGGGAAATAAACTTCATAGCACATATGAAAAAGTATTAATATACTGACTACATGAAAGCTTTCTTATATATTGGTTAAGAAAAAATAAAAATATTTGTCTAAACTTATGCCCATACAAAATCTGTGCCAAAAGAATTGCCCCTCCATTTTCTTATCAAAATAATGTTCTGCACTTCGTTGTTGATGTTCTAATCTTCCAACATTTTCCATTTTTGTTACATTCTTTAGAGCCACATTTCTCAAACTTCAATGTCCCCATGCATAGCTTGGAGATCTTATTAAAATACATATTCTGGAGCCAGTCAGTGGCATGATGGCTAAGGTGACTGGATCCCACATGGCTGACTGTGGTTCACGTCCCAGATCTGATGGCTTAAAAAAAATCTACCAGATGCATGAACATGTCCATAAATCCCAAAAGGAGGAAGAGACTGAGACATGATCATCTCCCATGGGTGATGCTTTTTCACTTTTTCTCTCTCTGTCTTCTTCTGGTGAACAAACACACCCACCTTCTGGCAAATTAAAAATAAAATAAAAAAAAAAAACAACACATTCTGATTCAGTAGGCCTAAGAATATGCATTTCCTAAAAGCTCTCAGGTGATATAGATGATGTTGGACTCAACCTCATGTTTTAAAGATTGGCACTTTGAGTCATATCCTTCATTTATTCATTGGATTGCTCACGTTCATAAAATGGAAGTACATTGGGAATGGGGGTAGGGAGCTGGCCACTGATATCTTTCTCTTTCTCCAGGGCTGCTTCTACCCATGCAACTCTGCCTCTTGCTAGCAAAGACCTTCAATGCTTACCAGTTACTGTCATCTGCTGGCCTCCAGGATCTGCCTCCTGATGGACTTGATTCATTGAAAATGCTGGCTCCTGACTTAAAGGTTTCCATTCCACTCTAAGTTCAGCCAGCATCCTAACAGGAACAGATTAGTAGTTGCTAAGGGTCAGAATAGAGGTAAGGGAGATGGGTGTGGCTTGAAATGCAACTGGTGAGAGCTTTGTGGTGATGACACTGTTATACACCTCAATTGTATCAATGCCAATAGTGTGGTTTTAGTGTTATAGTATGATTTTGAAAGATACTGCCATTGGAGAAAACGAGGTAAAGAGTGCAGGGGATCTCTCTGTATTATTTATTACAACTACACTTGAATATCAAAATTCTTTTTTTAGAGAGAGATTTTTACTATACAGCGTGTGCACTTGCCAGAAAGACAGAGAGAGACAAAAGTGAGAAATCACTCCCTGGGGGGATGGCCATGTGGCAACCCCTTCTCCTCCATTCTCCTCTTTGGACTTTGGGCATGCACACACACGTGCCCAGCATGAGTTTTAAGTCACCAAGTATAGAACTCAAACTGCAGTCAACTACATGGGAGTCCAGTGACATAACCATTACACCATCTGCTGGTTCCTCAAAATTATTTCTTGCAAATGTACATGAATTGAAAAGAAACAGTTCACTTGTAAAAAGATAACATTATAACCAATTGAATAAAATTAGTCCATATATAAATGAATGAATGAGTGAATAGGAGAAGATAACCCTTTTTCTCATAGAAGTAAGCTAACTACCAAATTTTGAAGGCAAAATGGAATTAGAAACTCATCATTTGGCAACCACAAGAATAATGATTAATTCAACTAGGGAATATCAACAGATACTAGAAATTAAAATGTAAAGAACAGAATATTTATATAGTCTTGAAATACCCCCCCCATACGAAATACTTGTTACAAAGAAAAAAGTAAAAAGAATTTTACTCACAATGAAGAAACCTAGCAGACACTTCCTTAATCATGTAATCAAAGTTATCACCACCAGGGGCCAGCAGGTGGTATGGGGCTAAGGCATTGGACTTCTACATGGCAGATCACAGTTTGAGTCCTGGACCTGGTAGCTTGCTTTCTCACTTTCTCTCTCTCTCTCCTTCTGTCTCCCTCTGGTCTAATTTTTAAAATGATAATAAATTTAAAAATTAAATAATTCCTTAAAAAAAGTTCACAGTTCACATCACCAGTAACAGAATGAATCAACATTTGCATGCTGCTTGATAAGATGCTTTGAGAAGAACCACAGTAGCACTGTTTTATTTTGCCAAAGATAAAGATGGCTCTAATCACAAAGAGATGTCAGAAAAACTCAGCTTGCAGAACAGTCTATAAAATGACCGACCTATGATCTTTAAGTGAAAAGGTCATGAAGATCAAGAAAGACTGAGGGCCTCTTCAAGACTGAAGAAAACCCAAGAGATAGGCAAATAGATGCAACCAGCTGTCCTGGACTGGTTTCTTTTGCTATAATGGACATGAATGGATGAGTCGGTGAAACTTGAATGGGGTTTGTTAATTAAATGGGGTTTGTAGTTCCTGTGTTAGTGTTAATTTCCTGGTTTTAATGGTTCTATCGAGGTTATATAAGAGAGAATGCTTTTTGTCTCTCTATAGGAAGACCATGACAAGGCATTCAGGGGTGACAGGGCATCATCTAACAATTATTCTTAGTGAAATGAAGTACAATCCTAAAATATTGTCCCTCCTTTATGGAATATAAACTCAAGTTGGGACAAAGAAAACATTTGGAGGCTCAGAGACCACGTGGTTGTTCTACCTTGAAGTTCAGCAGCCCTTACAGAAGGGAAGAAAAGGTAGCTATAGACAATGCAACATAAGCCAAAAGATTCTTGAACAAGAGAAATAGTGCTGACCAGACCACACATTACAAAACACTGGTTGAAAATGATTTATTAAGGTCCAATTAGTATACGTTTAATTTCAAATAGTTCATATCTCCTCCAGAAAATACGCGTGAAGAGTAAAAGTCCAAGTTCATTTCTTTCACCTCCAATATAAAATGTCCAGTATTTTGTATCAAATCAAGTATGTGCAAACTCCTTTCTGTTAACTGGTTGCCCACAGTCTTTTTACTGTGGGTACTTCACAAGTCTACCCTCTGCTCAAATGCTGACCAAGCACTGAACCCCTTCTTCCTACGCAGCCATCGTCCTTTTGGACTTCTTTCTCTTAGACGTGCTCCTGACCTACCCAGACCTACTTCATGACTGTGCTGCTTCACTTGTTCCTTACTACAAACCAGTAAGATTCCTGGACAATGTATTAAACAGGCATCACCTAATATGGCAGCAGCCTATCAGGGTGGTTCCTGGAGAATACACAGGATCCAGTCACAATCTGATACGCCCAAACCATCTGCTCTAGAAAGGCTCCTCCTTCATTGGCACATTGGCTTCCTTTGCATTTTCTTCAATTCTATATTATATTATAGCTATCAAGAGCTTGGATGACCAGTCCCTCCAACAAAATTTAGAATCACTAGCTAGATTAAGGTACCTTAGCTACTATGACAGTTGACTTGTTTCTATCATCTTGTTATATAAGAAAAAAGTCACTTCCAACTAAAGTAATCACTGCATTTCTTTTGTAAAAAACGTAACTGGCTTTCCTCACAATTTGCCACCCATGCAGCACAAAAATAGGAGACCCCCTTTTATAAAAGGTAAAAGCAAAAGATGACATTTCACATTAAACAAAAAAAATCCTTCATGGGAATATGCCTTAAGTAAATAATCACTTATACCAACAAAGTTTTATATACACAATTTTTTGCAACTTTATAATAGTGAATATTTCAAAAATAACCTAAATAATCAACAATATGGGAATGGTTAAATAAACTGAATTGTGTCCATTAAATGGGATATTATATAGCCATGAAAATTACGGTTTTGTAAAATTTTTAATGCCGTAGAAGAATGTGGCAATTCTATAGTGAAAAAGAACTACTTATAAAACTGTTTACAGTAGGATCCCAATTATGTAAGAAAGTACATAATACACATATAGGTATACATGGGAGAAAGGCTGCTAAAGGTGGTTACTTGTGGGTTGTAAGGGTAATCAGTATTCTTTTTATACATTTCTGTATTTTTTTGAGTTTTCTTACAATGAGTATGTATTATTTTATAATTCAGAAAGTACAGGCTATTATAATTTTCCTCTGATGTACTGGCAATTAAAATGCACTTGAGTACTATGAATATGTAGGAACAATATTACTGTGCTTCGTTGTCTATGACTTTTTTTAGAGTACATGTTTTTGGTAATAAACTTACATTCCCAATTTGTTGTATACTTGCTACCACATTTTAATAAAGGTGTAAATTCATGATTAAAGCATTACTTGTTTTATAACCTAAACAAATACTGGCTTTGACATCTAGGTTCTTCTATTTCCTAGACGATTTAACATTAGTATCCTTTCATTTTTTTAAGTAAGGCATACATACATTCCATGCAGGCTTTCTAAACAAAAAAATTATCCTAATTTACAGTTTTCCTATATAAGAAAAAAATGGAATTATGGTACTTTAAACAGTCTATAGTCTTATCCATCACAAACATGTTGATAGGCATAAACATGTTTATTAAGTGAAATGTATCCTTTAAAAATAAAAAAGGAAGCCTGTATGTAAATGAAGTTGTGGATTCAATTAGTCAGATTTTCTTCTGACTTGCACCAAACCACACAAAATCTTTCAAAGTCTAGTTAGTGTAGTCTAAATGGACACTCCAGTGTCTATTCTTGAATTCCTTTGAAAGAACTCCACTTCCTACTTTCCAAAGGAACAGGGAATCAGGGTGAGAGTTATCCCTTTGGCTAATTTTCAATGTACATCAAGTCTTGTGGGGTCTAGGTACAAATACTGCCATTGGTTAGTGTTTAAATACATGAGTTTATTTTTCTCTTCTCTCCCGCTCCACCTTGCCCTGGCAATTGGGTAGGGGCAGGCTATTCATCCTTCAATAAGGGATGGCTGGCTCTTCGTCTTAGTTTCCTTTCTAAACCACAGAGTGGTCATTGCTATGAACTCCAGCCAAGATGGTGTGGTTGAGGGAGGAAGCAGAGCGGTCGGAACCTTCCGTGGGGCCGCTCGTGTTCTCACTGCGCTGGCAGCAGAGGATCTGTCTGAAGGTGGCGCTCATTTCCTTGTCGCGGTAAGAGTAGATGATGGGGTTCATGGCAGAGTTGAATTCAGCCAGAAGAAGGAAAAATTTCTCATAGGCCAGCACATCACACTGTGGACAACACACGTCCAGCAGCAGTAAGACCAGTCCAGGGGTCCAGCAGATGATAAAGGCACCTACAAGGACAGGGACAGGCATGAGGCAGACCAGAAAAAGAGAATGCAAATAATGTCATTATGAAACATGCAACCGTAAGATAAAATGATTTCAGCTCAATATAAGAAAAATACTGCGATTAGAAACCACCCATCACTGCAAATGGGATGTGCATTTTCTGAAATGAGAAAAAAATTACATCATAATCAGCGTGATAAACTTCATTCAAATCCTCTAAAACTGAGTATTTAAGAGAGATTACTGGTGATTATTTTTCATCAAAACAGAGTTTGATAACCAATGAAGACATGAAACACTGCACTCAGGATATATGCTTCACCTCTTACAGATGTTTTTAATAAAAAAAATGTCGTTTTCAGGCAAATTATAAGCACTAATGACAAATATCTTTAATAGTTAAGACACAGTTTCTAGATTCAGGTTGCCTGGGCTCAACTTTTTGCTTTGTCTTTTAATAAACTGGATAAATTTAGGCAAATGACTTTCTTACCTCGACTTTCCATTTGAAAAACAGAGATTAAGTTTACTTCATGATTGGGACCAGCAGTTAGCATAATGGCTATGTCGCTGGACTCCCATGTAGTTGACCGCGGTTCGAGTCCCGGACCCGGTGGCTTAAACTCAAGCCGGATGCGTGTGCGTGCGTGCCCAAGATCCCAAGAGGAGAACGGAGGAGAAGAGATTGCGGCATGGCCATCCTCCCGGGGGGTTGATTTCTCGTTTTCTGTCTCTCTGTCTCTCTCTGTCTGTCTGGTGAGTGCATGTGCCCTATAGCAAAAACCTCTCCAAAAAAAAAAAAAAATTACCTCATGATGTTTGATATGATTGAATGCTAATAATCACTCAGTATATATTAATAATAATAATACATTATTATTGCCTGCTTGCTGGCATGAGCCTGTTTGAATAGCAATTTTTATTTTTTGGGGGAGAAGTTTTTGCTATAGGGCACATGTGCTCACCAGAAAGACAGAGAGAGACAGAGAGACAAAAAGTGAGAAATCACCCCCAGGGGGGATGGCCATGCCTCAATCCCTTCTCCTCCATTCTCCTCTCGGGATCTTGGGCACGCATGCACATGCGCCCAGAGTGAGTTTAAGCCACCAGGTCTGGAACTGGAACCATGGTCAACTACATGGGAGTTCAGCAACATAGCCATTACGCTAACTGCTGGTCCCAAAAATAGCAATTTTTAACAATAGGATATATGTGATATTTTTATTCAGCAATCACTTATGTAGTGTTTTCCTACACATTTTATGAATAATAACTCACTTAATCTTTACAAAATGACACAGAAGCTAATTTTCCCATTACACAGATAAAGACATGGAGATCCAGAAAGTTTAAACAACTTGCTCAAGGCCACTAAAGATGTTAAAATGTGCCAGACAAGAGAAAAATCCCAGAATTTCTGTTTTTAGAGGCTGACTCCAACGTCCATATTCCAGAAATGCTACATTATACTTCTACTTTTTAAAACTAACACAACTAAATATTTTAAATCAAATTTTATGTTTTTGATATTTTACTAATTTAGGTTAGCTTTGTTCTTTTTCTTCCCCCAACTATTCTGAATCATTAAGATTTACCACAACTGTAGGATTAATAGTAACATAGATTACATTCTTAATTCCATTTATTTATCGGGTCCTCTGAAAAATCATGACTTATTTTCCTACATTTTGCAATGCAAAAAATGTATCGTGACTTTTCTGACAACCCAAGTTCCTAAAATCATGTATCATTTGGATCCCATGGAAAATGGAGATTATAAAATAGCACTAAAGCCTACTACTGTGTTACCCCAGGATCTGCTGGGGATCCCCGCCTCAAAGGACATGAAGTGATAGTACCACACCGTAAGTCCCATTACATCTCACCCAATGGGCCCCATCTGTACGACCAGGCTACACAGCAAGCAGATGGGGAACCGGGCTGATCCCAGAAGTACATCTGAATTTTTTATTTAAACAGCACTGGTCTGGAGCGCTGTGGGTTTGGAATGAGTTTCAAGGAATGAATTTCACAAAACTCAAGGAGTGCATTTCATAAAATGTAAACAAACAAGATTTAGTCTCCAAACACCCCCGTTTTGAATGTGAGTTTTCTTTTTGTGAACCTTTTCAGCAGGGAAAGGAAAACAGAGAAAGGGAAAAAGTACCCTCATAAAACTCTTTGTTTCACAGCACAAATGCTGTATTGGTTTTAAACTACTATTCACTTTGAAGACTGTCCAAGGTGCTTCATTTTCTTAATAAATACATACCTTAGACTTTCCTTAGAGAGAAAAAAAAAATATTTCAAATATCAGGAGATAATAGCTAAGGAGTTATTTGAACTTCAATAAAAATGTTAATAAAGCATTCATTCCAAGTCCTTGAATTTCCTTGCTTGAAAATCACTCAGAAAGCTAAACATAAAGGAAAATCAAAGGAATGCTCTTGGGTTTCAGAAATAATGCATTATTCATTGAGAAGCAGGAAGGGAATTATTCTCTGGGTGGAAAATGCTTAGATGGAAAATACATGGTCCCATTATTCCATTTACTTGGAAACTAAAAACACACAGGCCCTTCATGAATGGGAGTGTATTCTTTCAAGTTTCCTTTCTCCTCTCTTTTATCAAAGCTCTAATTGAGATCAAACTCAAAGTTTTACTAGATATTAGCAACATGCATCTCAATAGATATATTTTTAATAAAATGATCTTCTTTCTTCAGGCAGCAGAAAGAAATATTCTTATTCTCATGTACTTGCTCAAACTGCTTGACTTTGTGCAAAAGAAAAAAAAATTAAATACAGTCATTTGTTGTTTATGATTTCTTCCAATGTTAAAATTCAAAAAAAGCAAGGCTTCCAAAGGAAGCCGTGGTCTTAGAAATTAGCCCAGGGGCCTTACTTCTAGACTTGAGAAATGCTAGACGCCTTGCGAGGTTGGAGACAGGAAGTGGGAATCACCACAACCTGACACAGGAGCTAATACATGCGGACACCACATTGAGGAACTCAGAGTCCTCTTTTTCTTTACTGAAGAGATTGTTTTTAGTACTATTCCCGGGTTAGACCACATGGTCCCAGCACTCTGTGTTTAGATCTTTAAGACGTGACCAAATAATTTTAGTGACTCATAGAACAGGCCCCAGAAATCAACATCTAAAACCAGTCATGGAGGGTTTCTCCCTCTTCTTCCCTCCCTGCTCTTTCACAGACATGAAAAATTCATTTTACAAGCTATGCTGATGTACAGTGATTGAATATATAAAATTTTAAAAATAATAATTATAAAAGAAACTGAGACCCAAAAAAAGAAGAAGAAGGAGGAGGAGGAAGAAGAGGAGGAGGAGGAGAAGGAGGAGGAGGAGGAGGAGGAGGAGGAGGAGGAGGAGGAGGAGGACAACAACTAAGCAAAGGACAAGAATATGCTACAGAAGAGGATAATTGAGTCTGGAAAATTCCAAGGTGATGAGGCTCCTAAACCATAGTGAATGAATATTATGAAAGCAAGTTTGCTCACATTAAAGATTTCTTCCGGAGTTTTTTTTGTTTTTGTTTTTTTGCCTTGCAGTACATGCGCTTGCTGTAAGGAGAGAGACAGATACAGTGAGAGGGTAAGTGAGAAGGCACCCCCCACCATTCCCCAGGGGGGATGGCCATGCTGCCAAACTGTAATACCTTCTCCTCCATCTTCCTCCCAGGATCTTGGGCACACAAGCACATGTGCCCCGTCTGATTTTCAAGCCACTGGTTCAGGACTTGAACCGCAGTTGGCTATGTGGGAGTCCAGTGATGTAACCACTATGCCAAATGCTATTTCCCTCTGGAGCTTCTTAAAACAAAACAAAAATTACCCCCAAGCCTCTTTAGTAATAGGTAGCTGACCATAATTGAGTTGGGTTACTGGACTTGAGATGTGCATCATGAGCCCTATAAACATGTAATCTATAAAACTGAGTGTTGTGACCAGCAGATGGCGTAATGATTACTTAACTGGACTCCTAAATAGCTGACTGAGGTTCAAGTCCCAGACCTGACAGCATAAAGCTCACTCCAGGTGTCTGTGTACATGCCCAAAATTCTGAGAGGAGAATGGAGGAGAAGGGATTATGGCATGGCCATACCCCCAGCAAGCACATGGACCCTATAGCAAAAATTTCTCTTAAAAAAAAATCAAAGTGCATAAGAATAAAAAAATTAATTAAACAAAACCAACAACAAAAACCCTTCATCATAGCCTATGTAAACTGGAGAAGTAATCACCCTCCTGCCTGCTCTATACAGCATGATGAGAATCAGATGGAGTTCCAGCTTATAAAAACCCTCTGTACACTACACACCTACCTGACCACCACTACCTAGCACCGAGAAGGCTGCTACAGCACAACTCTAGGACAGCTCTTCCCCAAAGCAGAATGTGAAAGCACATTTTGGACCATGAGATTACCTGGTATTTCAAAAAGGTCTGAAATGATACCATGCTGATTATAAAAGATTCTTAGACTTGTAGGTGGATGTGAGAATAACAACAAAGGAAAAGAGAGAAGAAACAAAAGAAAGCATGGAACCCCAAACCATTTTGGAGGTTCTCATGGGTCAAGGCAGCACCTACCAAGATGGAGCATAAAATAATACGGTACCCAGTAGGGGACAATGCTTTAGGTAGTATGTGTATTTCTAGTGTATTATGGATGGAGGAATCCTTACAGGCCAAGGCACAAAACCAGGTAAGTGGGAAATATCACAGATTGACACAGCACACAGTTGTATAAAAGAGGAAGTACAAGTAGTTTTTGGCTATTGCATGTAATCAGAAGCAAAGGTGGCAGAGATAAGATGCCCGAGGTCATGTAGGTCTTATGCACCTGGCTAAGACATTTGAAATTTTCTCAGGATGGCATTAATTTGCTACCCATTACAATAGCCTGCAGAGCTTGTAAGAAATAATAAACTTCACCCCCCTCTCCTCTTAAGAAATTTTAATTTAACTGGTCTCATTGGTCAGCTTTTCATATAAGATAAAACACTGGTGACAGAGTAGAAGAAAACAAGATAAAGGCAAAAATATCCAACATTTCTGAATTCTATAAAAGAAATATTGAATTAGGGTGGCAGCACTGGAGAAAGAGAAGAGCAAAAGGATTGGGAAAGTATTTCATAGATGGACTCCACGAGATGGATGACAATGATTAAAGAGGCTAGGGTGACTCCTAGATTTTCTATCTGGTTGAAGGAGGAAACAGGACAGTGTTGGAGTTTTGTTGGATGGAGGTGCCTTTAAGACATTATGATAGGCTCCTGGAAATTTGAGTTCTGGAAACTCTCAGAATGCTGAACAAAAACGATTCCTTTAGGGGCCAGTAGGTGGTGTGGTAGTTGGGGCCTTGAACTTCCACATGGTCAACCAGTTCAAGTCCTGGACCTGGCAACTTGCTTTCTCACACTTTCCCCTTCTCTCTCATGTTTCTCCTCTCTCTGTAGCAAGTTAAATAATAGCAATAATAATAATAATAATAATAAATAATTATTTTAAAAAGTGGTTATTTTCCTTCTGCTTTGCCAGTATTACAAGCGACAGGGACAGGAGGATATTCAAAACATATCCATGGATTGCTCTTCCTTAAAAAAACTTCATTCTTTCTGATACATCTGTCAAAGCAATCTATGAGGGCCCGATGCCCACAAAGATGGAGGGAGAGGTGCTGGAATGTAGATGTAAGAGGCAGGGAGGAAGAAGGCTGTTTTGGAACAACAGGTCACAGCTGCAGACTGAGATCGTATTACCACACCTTCCCTCAAATCTACACAACCTCATCAGCTGAATAATGCGTACCATCTGGTCTCACAATCAGTCTTTTTTTTTGAGAATGACTCCTCCCTAACTAGTTCAACTTTGCTTATATACGGAATGCAAGAACCAAAGTTAAAGAGGAAAAAGTCCTTGCCAGAGAAGACCTCTAGGGAAAGAGCCCAAGATTTTTAGATGAAAAAAACAGAAAGTGTTTCCAGTCTGGCTGGCAAAATCGTTTTTACAAAAAAAAAAAGAAAGAAAGAAGGAAAAGAAAAGAAAATCAGATGTCTCACAGATCCTAAACAAGTCAAGGTAAATGGTAAATTGATTCTACATCAGTGCTGTACCCAAGTTAACCTCTCCATGGCGTTTTTTGCTTGTCTTATAAATGAGGATTTTAGAAACAGTCCCCCTAATCTCAGAGGCCTGTCATAGGGAACAAGTGAGAAAATAAATGTTTGAATACATAAACTGCTTTTGCTATTACCACTAAATTGTCTTCCCTCAGGGAAGGCATCTTGGTATCCCAGAATCTAATCAAATTTAGTTCGTTTCTGTAGTTACATTGTGGTTTTTGCTACTAAGGTACAAATGTAAGACATGGTTAGCTAGGGAATCCTTCCATATTTTAAAAGGGGTATGTTAGACAAATCTTATTTCTCCATCCACCGGCTAAGAGGTCATCATGGAAGGCATATGAGTGCCTTTCTGAGAATAAAGCTTTTTGAAAGAGTAATCTTGATTAATTATAAAATCCTTTTTTCCTGATCATTGAAAAGATATCATTCAACTGAGTTATCTCTACAATATGTTATTTCTACCTTGACATCAATTTGACTCCACTTGAAGCAGGTCAGCAAGACCCCAGCCATTCTGAAATTCAGAACGGCCTCTAATGAGAACAATCTGATCCAGGGCTGAGTCATAGGCAGATCTGTTTGAGGAATGGTCAGATGAGAAACCAGGAACGGGTATTTGAAGGAATCAGGATAATCACTCAGGAGAATGCAATTGACTCTGATTGACCATAGTGAGGAATGATTTGTGTAAGCCCTGACCCATGAAATGCTGTCTTTTTCCATACACAGTGAATGCCAAATGACTTCCCTGGTGGCATTTTATACTTCTCTAACAATAAACAGTGAGTACCACACACATTAGGGGACTACAGAAAGTTTATGGAACATATGCATTACAGTACATATCTATTTGGTGTAAAAAGTTTTAAAATTCATGCATATTTTTCATAATTCATTTTCCATGAACTTTTTGAAGACCCATTATACATGCTTTGTATCCTACAACAGACTCTAAATCTAGTCCTTCAACTGGGCATTGGAAAGCACATGTTTGTGTCTTGTGAGCTAGTGCCATCTCTTATAAAAACCAGAAGAAACCACTTCTTCACTGCCACCAACCTAGTCAATTGAGCAAACCCTTCTATCTGCCTCCTGCAGTAGGCTCTTAACTAATGCCTCTTCCTTCATTCTTCTTCTCTAAAGGTCATCAGGCACCCAACACCCAGAATGACCTTTCAGAGAAGCATAAATCAATTCACATTATTTTCTTTTCCTACTGAAAATCTTCTTGAGGATTCCTACTTGAAATATTCCTACCTGAAATATTCCTCCCTGACATCCTTACTATGGTCCACAGCACCTACACATGACTGGCTCCTGCCAGTCTCTTGGATCTCATCTCTTTCCACTCAGCTTTCTGTTTCTGGGTTCCAGCCACACAGACCAAGCTTGTTTCTATCTCAGGATCTTTGCATTTACAGGCCCCTCTACTGAGAATACTTCTTCGATAGCTCTTCATGTCTGGTTACTTACTATTCACTGTCACTTCCTCAAGGATAGGTTATCCTTGGCTATCCTAGCCGCATCCCCCCCACCACCACCACATCATCCCCTTCATCATCCTTATATCTGTTATGTGCATCCTAGATGATCTTACCTGCTGGTTCACATGTTCACTGGTTATCATCCCTCAATAAGAATACTCTCTCTTTTATGTCTATCTCTGCCATCAGGAATGGTGCCTCGTATATAGTAAACACACAATATGCCTGCTGAAAACATCAGCATGTCACCACTAACTGCCTAAAAAAAACATATCAAAAACAAGTAAACCTGACTTGTAGAAATGTCATTGATTCTGTCTGGAAAATAGACATTAACATCTACTGTGTGCAAGGTCTTTGAACGGATGCTACAGAACATTCAAAGGGGCAGGAAGTGGATCCTACATGGTGACATCTCATTACATATGCACGCAGGCAGTCTCATGAGGAGGAGAGAGGGAGAGACAGCCATTCTTTCTTGGTAGTCTTGCCATGGCAGTCCTGCCCTAGCCTCCCAGTTATCTAAGATTACAGTAAATTACTTTAATCTTTATTAGTTTTCTGCTTTATGTTTCTACCCACAAATGTAAAAATATCTACCCATATTTGCTTCTAGTTTTTAATGATTTCATGTTTTACTTTTAACTCTTTGAATCTTTTGACATTTATTTTGACTATTGACAAAATCATATATTTTTATAGTACACAATATAGTTTTGTGATGTGTGTGTGTGTGTATATATATACACACACACATTGTGGAGTGGCTAAATCAAACTAATATGTTTAAGTCCATTTTTCCAACACTGTGTAGCAACCATTTCACATTTATATGTGTATATGCGATATACACACTTATAAACATATTTTACACACATACCAGTATCCTAACCACAATGCTATGTGCCTTACAACAGATTGAATAGTAGGCATTACCATCTCCAAGTAAGAATTCCATAAGGAGTAAAGTAAAAATAAGGATATACTCCATTTCTTGAGCTGAATGAACACATCGGTTTTCAGATTGAAGAAGTTCACTTAATGCTGAGCAAATAAAATGAACATATACCATTACATAGCTTACTAAAAAATCTAAAGTCTGAGTATAAAGAGAAAATTCTATAGGTTTTAGAGAGTAGGCACGGGGCAAAAAATCAACTATCCACAGAAGAGTAAGAATCAAAATGGGATTGTCTCTGATGGTAAATTCTAGAGTAAGAGAACAATTTCTACAAAATTTTGAAGGATAAGAATTTTTAGCCTATAGAGCCAGCAAGTTGCATAGTGGTTAAGGTTCTGGACTCCCACAAGATCAACAGTGGTTCCAGTCCCAGGTCTGGCAGCTTGAAAGGCTCACCAGGCACATATGTGTGCAAGCCCAAAATCCCAGGGCAGAATAGAGGAGAAGGGATTGGGGCATGGCCATTCCCTCTGGAATGAAATTTCTCACTTTCCCTCTCACCGTCTCACTCTGTCTCTCCAGTGAGCACACTCGCCTTATGGCAAAAAAGCCTTTAAAAAAAAGAAAGAAAGAATATTTAGCCTGTAATTTTGACCTCTGATACCTGCTTAAATTGTATCCAAGTGTGAGGTTATACACATGGTAGAAGAGCAAATACATAGGTGAGAATGTAAACAGCAATTTCAGGACCACTTCTGAGAAGAGAGGTAGGAGGAAGGGACAGAGGATAGGCTTTTGTTATAGCTATCATTTTTTTTTTTTTTTACAGAACTGAAGAAAATAAAGCAAATTGTTAGTATCTGTTTGATCTTAGTATGAAATAATTAGATGTTTGTTATATTATTTTGTATTTTTATGTTTGAATATTTCATATTCAGATGTTTATAAATAAAACTAGAATTTGAAATTTTTTCTTGTTTTGAGGTTTTTGCTATAGGGCACGTATGTTCACCAGAAAGACAGAGAGACAGAGACAGAAAGTGAGAAATCACCCGCTGGGGGGATGACCATGCAGCAATCCCTTCTCCTCCATTCTCCTCTCGGGATCTTGGGCACGCACGCACACACACCCTGCGTGAGTTTTAGCCACCAAGTCCGGGACTTGAACCGTGGTCGACTACATGGGAGTCCGGCAAAATAGCCATTACGCTAACTGCTGGTCTCACATTTTTTTCTTGTTTTATAGAAAAGATGAGGAGAGCAAACAGAACAGGAGTATTCATACTCAAAGTTTTGTCTTGTTTGGAGGCTATGGTAGATACTGATTATATCTTTAAGTTTTCTTTATTTTCTTTTTGTTTTTTTAGGTTTTTGTCATAGGGTACATGTGCTTACTAAAGAGAAAAAAAAAAAGAGAGAGAGAGAAACAGTGAGAGAGAATTAATTCAACCCCTCCAACCCTAGGACAGATGGTCACACCACAATTCCTTCTCCTCCTGGGACTTTTTGTTTCTTTGGGTTTATTTTTAAGTTTTTGCCATAGGGCACGTGTGCTTAAGAGAGAGAGGGAAAGTGAGAAATCACTCCCTTGGGGAATGGCCACACAGCAATCCCTTTTCCTCAGTCTCCTCTCAGGATTTTGGGCCAGCACAAATTTGGGCCAGTACACATGCACACACAGCTGGCATGTTTATCAAGCCACTAAGTCTGAGACTTGAACTGAGCAGTTGGTATGTGGGATCCAGGCTTAACCTTAACCATCATGCCACTGGCTGGCCCTCTTTCTTTTTCTTCTGGAGTTTCTTTACACTAGATACTGGATATTTTAGAATGTACATTTAAAATTTGATTGTTCCTTGAAAACTCTTTAATTTTTCTGGGGTATTTTTAACTCTTTGCTTTTTGTTTGCTGTCCTGGGATATTTTCAGGACTTATTTTCCATATCTAATATTTAGTCTTTAGCTATGTACATTTTGCTATCTAGTAGTACTTTTTGTTTTTCTGTTTATTGATGGGTAAAGAAGAGCAGGCAACCAGATTTTTTTTCTTCAGGAACATCTTCTCTGAATCATGTTTTATATAATCTCTCCTGATTTAGTTAATATAATCTTTTGAATCTGTGAAGCTATAATTAGAATTAATTTTAAGCTACTTTGTATATCTTACACTATCACTTTTTCCACATAATATGATGCTTTATACTCAAATGCACTGCAGAGCACCACGCTTCAAGGAATGTCTACTGACGATGCAGGAAACTTTCCTGAATAGGGCAACCCCTTAATCTAGGAAGAGAGCATAATGAATTGCCACCAAGGCCATATATTTTCCTATACCTAAAACATCCAGTGATTCCAACTAATGAGTAGGCAAAATGTTGGATGAGACAACCACATGGGGGAAAGTGTGTTCCTCTGAAAGTTCATTCCATGAATAGAGAAAATGAAGTCACAATAATGCTCAAATAATATGGAAGAAGCATGACCATCCAATTAGCTGCAAGAAGCACAGTGAATTACATGAAAGAACTTTCAAAAGTCTGTGGGAGGAGCCAGGAGGTGGTGTGGTTAAGGTGCTGGACTCTCATAAGGGTGACCACAGTGTGAGTCCTGGACCCAGTGGCTTGAAACTCATGCCAGGTACTTGTGTGTGCATGCCCAAAATCCCAGGAGAAGAATGGAGGAGAACTGCATCATGGTCATCCCCCCTGGAGGGTGATTTCTCACTTGCCCTCTCACTGTCCTATCTGTCTCTGTCTCACAAGTGAGCACATGTGCCCTATGGAAAAAAAAAAAAAAAAAAAAAAAAAACTTTAAAAAAAAGTTTATGGGGACCAGCAGTTAGCACAATGGCTATGTCGCTAGACTCCCATGTAGTCGACCATGGTTCGAGTCCCGGACCTGGTGGCTTAAACTCATGCCTGGCGTGTGTGCGTGCATGCCCAAAATCCCGAGAGGAGAATGGAGGAGAAGGGATTGCAGTGTGGCCATCCCCCCAGGGGGGTTGATTTCTCACTTTCTGTCTCTTTATCTCTGTCTGTCTTTCCAGCGAGCACACGTGCCCTATAGCAAAAAACCTCTAAAAAAAAAAAAAAGTGGACCAGCAGTTAGCGTAATGGCTATGTCGCTGGATTCCCATGTAGTCGATCGCGGTTCGCATCCCAGACCCGGTGGCTTAAAACTCACACCAGGCGCGTATGCGTGCATGCCCAAGATCCCGAGAGGAGAATGGAAGAGAAGGGATTGCGGCATGGCCATCCTCCCTGGGGGGTGATTTCTCGCTTTCTGTCTCTCTGTCTGTCTCTGTCTGTCTGGCAAGCACAAGCACCCTATAGCAAAAACCTCTCCAAAAAAAAAAGGTTATGGGAAACTGAATGAAAGTATGAGTTTATTGCGGTGGAAACAAATTAGAAATCCATGCATAGAATGTTCATAATATGCAAACTCCACGGACTTTTTGAAGACCCCTCTTATGTTCTTTTAAGCACACACACTTGCATACACTCCTCTTCCATCAGTAGCTAATGTTCTCAGTTGCAGACTATGACCCTTGAGTTCTCCATAAGCATACAAAACAATTTACTTCCAATAAACCATTACATTCTAAACCATGTTAAGAAGGGTCATGGACTCTCCTCCTCCTTCCTATACATGCCATCTGATTTCTCCCCAGCTCTGGGTTGGGGTGAAGCAGTTGAGGTCACAACTGACTCACTAAAGCATTATCACCTGATAAACAAAAAACAGTGCTACTCCAAAGCCTGCCAAAAAATTTTCTTATAAACCTTTACTATTTTCAAAAGATAAATATATTTTAAACTTGTAAAATATAATGGATATATAAAATTTACATATACACACATATACTTGCATGAACATGTAACATATAAATTTATGCATAGCATGTATGGATATATGCACACTCAGGACGGTGTCCACCTTTTAGTATCTTAAAAAAATGGGTTTATTTTTTCTCATGCATAGTCGACTATGAGACACAACTAACAAAGATGGTACCATATATATTCTTCACACAGAAAATAACTTATGATTCTCAAAATGTTTAGATCTGTTTTTCCTTTGGGACCAGCAGTTAGCATAATGGCTATGTTGCTGAACTCCCATGTAGCCGACTGTGGTTTGAGTCCCAGACCCAGTGGCTTAAACTCACGCCAGGCATGTGTGCTTGCGTGCCCAGGATCCCAAGAGGAGAATGGAGGAGAAGGGACTGCGGTGTGACCATCCCCCAGAGGAGTGATTTCTTGCTTTCTGTCTCTCTGTCTCTCTGTCTTTCTGGTGAGCGCACGCGCCCTATAGCAAAAACCTCTCCAAAAAAAAAAAAAAAAATCTGTTTTGCCTTCTAAATTTAGTGATACATTGCAAATTTTTAGAAAAGCAAAATTCCCCTGTATTTTAAAAATAATAAATCTTAAACCTCACAGAAAATCAATGCTGTCAACTCCAGACCAACACCATCTAACTTAGAAAGCAATACTAAACTTATTGCATGACTGTGGTCCAGCTGTTACTAAGGTGATTTGAATAATATTTATCCCTTTAAAAGGATAAATAAAATTCCCCCCAAAATCTTTCCCTAGCAAAAGTTCAACATTAACAGGAAGTTTGTAATTGGTTTTGCAACATATTTAATTTTTCAGCTATGAATTAAGATTCTCTCAAAATGATATTAATCAAAACAAGTCCTGAAATCTGGCTGAAAATGTTCATAGAATATAGCTGATGACAAAATCCTGTGGATTTTAGTTTTTGTAGTTCATGAACTACTGGCATAGATCAACAATCTGTATTACCCAGGAGACAAACTTCAAGGATAAAGACACGTAATGGAAATTTCATTTACAGTTCATTTTCTTACTATCAAAATAGAATGAAATTTAAAAACTTAATCCAAAAGGAAATTTTGTGAAATATTTTTTAACCTGAAAATGTTTAGGAAAAAAAGAATAGAATATATATCTACATACACACACTTTCTTAATGGCCTAAACAAAAAAATGAAAAAAAGAATGGCAGAAATTATAAATGTAGTCATTCTTTTTGAGATTGGTTATGTCTCCTACAATTGCCAAATGTCCTGGGTTGATCTTTATGAAACACAGATTCTTGTCAGAGTGGGAGGGAGGTACAGTCTGTTCTGTTATAATATGATAGCAGTGTGCCTAACATATCTCCCATTATCAAAAACTTTTTATGAAAGTTTTTTGTTGTTGTTTTTGTTTTTATTACAAAAACTTTTTAAAGAAAAATTATACTAACTGTTGCTCAATTGGGAGGTGTGTTTAAGCTAAATAATTCCAGATTTACAATCATAAACATATTTTTTCTACACAAATTTTAATTACTTCATCTACAAATGTAGAATATTTAAAGCTAGTTATTCAAAACTGATCAAACAAAGTCTAAATATCACAAAACAAATTCTAACTGGCACATAAATCCTAAGGAAAAGTCAATCAGTTCTAATGCCATCAAAATTAACTGTAACAATATCATTTCTAGGAAATTATCTCATAAACATTCACAAACAATACAATCATTCATGTGCAAGAAATTAACAATATTATTTATTTTTAAAAATTGGAAATAAATCAGGTAACTACAAATAGGAAAGCACACAAACTATGTAGCACACGCCCCATGACAAAAACAAAAACAAAAAAATGGGGGATGGGTGGTACACAGGATCATTTTCTTGCCCTGGAAGACTGACCCACACAGGCAGGTTCCAGATGTGCATCCAGAGACCTTCCTGAGTACGTGGGTACACGTGTACCCATGATTCACTCTGTTCTGAGGCAGGGGTCAATCATAACATTATAATCCCCTAGGAAAGCTGCCTTTCTGTCTCTGTCTCTTTCACTAATGAAATAAATAAATACACTTTAAAAATGAAATAAGCCAAACACCTTTTAGCGGGTATTTGAAGACTGTGAGAGCACGTGGGAACACAGGAGAGTAGTTAGAAATGCACACAGTGACTCAGATGAGAGGTAAGGATAGCTTTGAATATGGGAAGGTGATCATCACAGAGATAGATATAAGTTCACTTCTTTTCATGAGAGTGAGAGAAACACAGAGAAAGAGAGAACCTTCCATACAGTTTCATGCTATGATTCCTCCCATCCCCAGTCTTCCCAGATAGCCAGGATCAAGGACTCACAACCAGCAGATACAGATCAACCAGGAAATCGAACACAAGATCTCCCATGTGGATCCAGCATTGCTTGAACACCTTGTTAACACTGCGCCTTCGAGCCAGCGCAGGTATGTTTGGGCAGTGGAGCTGCTGTGATTCGCTAATAGGTTGAATGTTAAGGAGGAGAGGAGTCAGGGATACCTGAAAAAGTGGTTTTAGCAACAGGAGGTCACTGATGCCAGTTCAGTGGAATCAGGAGAACAGAAAGCTGATCAGAGGAGGTTCAAGCAAGAACAGGAAGGAAACTAGATTACAAATACAGACAACTCTTTGGAGCAGTTTCATTGTGAAGGAAAGAAAACAGTGGCTGGGGGCATGGATTATTGTGTTTTGCAAAGCTATGGTTAACCCAAGTTAGTAAAGAGAAAGTCAGTTAAGAAGAGGTGTAGTCCTTGTGTATATACAAATACACACGTGCCCTCACACACCTACATAGGTGCATATGTGTAAAGAATATTTTTGGAATGCTACATCAGAAATTAGTTATTGCTATGGCTTGAAGACCGGAGTGAGAGAAATAGTTTATGGTATATTTTTCACTATTTTACTGTTTGTGCCAGGATTTTTTTTTGACACATATCATTTTTTAAAAGTAATATAGAGGGAACCAGCAGTTAGCGTAATGGCTATGTCGCTGGACTCCCACGTAGTCGACCATGGTTCGCGTCCCGGACCCGGTGGCTTAAAACTCACGCCGGGCGCGTGTGCGTGCGTGCCCAAGATCCCGAGAGGAGAATGGAGAAGGGATTGCGGCGTGACCATCCCCCCTGGGGGGTGATTTCTCTCTTTCTGTCTCTAAGTCTCTGTCTGTCTGGCGAACACACGCGCCCTATAGCGAAAAACCTCTCCAAAAAAAAAAAAGTAATATAGAGTTTACAACTGCCAACATAATTTTAACAGGATGCCACCTGAGTTGGTAGAAATACAATGCAGCTTTAGGTTTGTTTGCTGTACAAATAGCATATTGTGATTATGAAATAATCAATAGGGCTTCTAGTAATACAAAGCATTACCCTAATAAATGATTCCATTATATACAAATCAAATTGTAAAAGCTTAATCAATGAATGTCTATAATAGACTAGAAATCTGTTAAATTAACTCTCAAAATGCTGTTAGTTTTGCATCCAGAGAATGAAATATTTTTGCAAATGAATAAGAGTAATAAAAAGGAAATGAATAATGTTTTCAACTTGAGAAGTTGGGGGCAAAGAAAATTTCCCCCAAGAGTAGAAAGAGATTATAATATAAATTTTATTTAAATAGAAAATAAAAGTAATAAATGATAAAAAACAAAACTTAGTGCTTAAACAATTAGGAAAAATTTTCTTATAAATATCATCAGGGAAATAAAGAAGTTAGAACAATAAGTTAACCATGGATGATGAAGGAATTCACACAAATTGGTGAAGGTTATATAAAATATTTGTCAATAAATTTGAAAATATAATTAAAATTGATGCTTTTTAAAAGGAAATAAACTATGAAAATTGGCACAATAATTTGAAAATTTGAATATACCCACAACAAAAGAAAAAAGTGGGAACTATAAATGTTAACATATTCTCTTCAGTTTGTCAAAAGCACAAGACTCAGATGTATTCGTGGATGAATTTTAGCAAACCATTAGGAAACAGTAAATTCTATGAAATTTACATTTTTCCCAAGTATTAAAAATTTTGAAAAGTTTCCAATTCATCCTTAGATATTAAACTGGGGGGATGGTGGATAAAATAGCCCCCTCCTTCACAAAGCTATAGATTAGATTTTTCAGTGAGATCAAGACTGGCCTTAGGAGTAGAAAAATTATTTGTTGCACATGACTGTCTCATGAATTTCAAGGCATTTAGCAACCTGTCTTCCTTCAATCTTATTTTCATACTGTCTACTTGCTAATAGAAAAAGCTAAATATTTGACAACCATCCAAATGGGAAAAATATTTTTAATTCAGGAAGGTGGGCACATATAAATTAAACACAAAACTAAATAAAATTTTTATAATAAAAATTAAGGTCTTATTTGCAAAATAATAATCTAGTAAAAATGTGTTGTCTTGGTTTTTTTTTGTTTGTTTTGTTTTGGGTTTTTTTTGCTATAAAGCACATACACTTGCTGGAGACAGAGACAGAAAGAGAGGGAAAGTGAGAAATCATGCCTCCCCCCCACCATGGGGAATGGCCATGCCACAATCCTTTCTTTTCCACTCTCCTCTTGGCATGTTTTTCAAGCCACTGGGCCTAGGATTTGAACCTTACAGCCAGTCATGTAGGATCCAGCAGCCTTAACCTTCATACCATCTGCTGGCCAAAAATGTGTTGTGTTTCCATAAAGAACATTACATAACATTTAGGAAAAAGGAAATGGAGCTTCATTTGGAAGAGAACATTTAACATTTCTTTCTTTTTTTTTTTTTTTTTTTTTGGAGAGGTTTTTGCTATAGAGTGCATGCACCAGGAAGACAGAGAGAGACAGAGAGACAGAAAGTGAGAAATCATCTCCTGGAGGGATGGCCATGCCGCAATCCTTTCTCCTTCATTCTCCTCTTGTAATCTTGGGCACGCACACACACATGTCCAGAGTGAGTTTAAACCATCAGATCTGGGACTCCAACTGCGGTTGACTACATGGGAGTCCAGCGACATAGCCATTACGCCAACCGCTGGTCCCGACATTTAACATTTTTAAAACAAATTTTTTCATAATTAATTTTTCTATTAAATGCACTGGAAAGTAAGCTAATGAAGCCTTGCCCATATTAAAATACCATTAAGCTTATTAAAATTTCAAATTAGTTTAGGACAAGCAGAAAGATAAATAAATGGAACATAATAGTCTGGAATTGGATTCCTGCATATATTGGTAATAGAATAAAATCTATGTATTTGAACATGGAGAAAAGATGAAGTGTTCAATAAATAATCCTGGGATAATTAACTTTTTAATAGAGAAACGGAAGCAAAATTAGATTCACACTATATATCCATATAATAATAAAAAATGAATTATCCAATAAAAAGACAAAATATGTGAATAGCCAGTGCTCGAAATACATAAAAACGCACACCAAGGATGCTTAATTTCATTAGTCACCAGAGAAATACAAATTAAAACCATAATGAGAAATCACTACATACCCACTAGGATGGCTAAAATTAAAAAGAACAATCCTAGGGGCCGGCAGGTGGTGTAGTGGTTAAGGATTCTGGACTCCCACATGGGTGACTGTGGTTCAAGTCCCAGACCTGGCAGCTTACTTTCTCACTTTCTCTCTTCTCTCTCTATCCCCCCATCTCTCTGGTCAAATTTTAAAAGTTAATAAATAAAGTTAAATAAAAAAAAAAGAGCAATCCTAGCAACGGTTAGCTAGAGTGTTGTGAAACTGGAACTTCAATCACTGTCAGTTGGATGATAGAAACTCTTTGGAAATACTTAAGTTAAACCAAACATTCACATACCATACAACCCAGCCATTCCATTCCTAAATATTTATCCAAGAGCAAGGAAAGCATTTGTCCACAAAAAGACACATACATGAATGCTCACGACAACTTTGTAATACCCAATAACGAAAAGCAACCCCCAAGTCTATCAACAGATGAAGAGATGAATATATAGTGAAATTTCCATACAATGGAATACTACTCAGTAATAGCTACACAGTATTGATTCATGCAACAACATGGATATCTCAAAATAATTATGCTACATGAAAAATGCCACTGTATGTATGTTTTCATTTAGATGAAACTTTAGAAAATGCAAGCTACTATAAAGTGACAAATAGCAGACACTGGCTGTCTCAGGGAGAACTGGAGGGAAGAACTGATTATAAAGAGGCCTTAGGAAACTAGTAGGAGTGACAGAAGTCTTAGTAATCCTGGTTATGGTGATTGTTTCACAGGTACATACATACCTATGTCAAAACTCATCAGATTACATACTTTAAATATGAGCAGTTCGTATATGTCAATTATAGTTAAGAAAAGTGGGGCTAAAGACAGACAGATAGAAAGAGAGATTGAGACAGAGAAAGAGGTTGACCACGACCAGAAAGGCCAGCACCAACCATCTTGGGTTTCTTCTTCCTATCTCCTGGTAGAAACAGCTCAAAACCATGCAACAAGCTTAGTGGTACCATCCAATGCCTTTACTGGGGAGGCCCATGGTAGTCCAGCAATGTCTGTGGCTGGATGGTTGAGTCTGTTGGTGCAGGAATGACATATCAGCAAGTGCTTTTGACTTGAGAACTACAGCTCATCAGTATTAAACATGCTACTTTCATCTTAAAAAGAATAGCTCGTAGGATGGAAAAGATTTAACATGTTCCTATTAATGACTTAATGAGAAATAAACAGCGTACTCATATATGATTGAAAGAAGAATCATTTAACAGTCTTTTTAAAGGGCAACTTGGCAATGTGTATCTAAACTTAAAAGGTTCTCTTTTATCCAACAGCTCCACTTTTAGAAATATATAATACCAGGGCCTAGGGAATAAGGGAGTTGGATCCCATAGGGTCAACTGTGTGGTTTGAATCCTGGCCCCAGAGGCTTGAAAATCCTGACAGGAGGGAGAAATAGAAGAGAAAGGAATGTAGGGTAACTATGCACCATTGGAGGGTACTTTTTCACTGTCTTTATCTGGTGAGCATCTGCACCTTCTAGCGAATTTTAAAAAGGAAGAAAGGAAGAAAAAAGAGAAGAAGAGGGAGGAAGGAAGGAAAAAAGAAATTATACAGAAATACTTGAAGCACACAAAAATATGAATATAGAATGTTCAGTGAAATAATACTTGTAATGTTTGAAAATTGTGAATAGTCTAAATGTCCATCAATAGTGTAAAGAAGTGGAGTAGGTTGTCTTGACTGATATGTCTGGGATTCTTTCTGGAAAAAGAAATGTAATACACTATAAAGATATATGTGATTCGATGTAATATAAACAAGATTATGATAATAATAAGATATAAAAAAAGAAGAGGAGTAGGAAGCAGCCATCACACTGACTCACAGTGTGACTCTACTTACCAGCACAGGAAAATAGGTATGGCCACTACTAAGTCTGTAAAGTTCCACTGTGCACAGTGGCCCACTTATTAATATTGTAAATTGCTCTAGGTACCTATGGCTATATATACTCTATGTGCCTTACAAAAAGTTTCAGAAAGATGTATACCAAATTGTTAATAGTAGTTTCCTCAAAAGACAAGGGGCAGTGGTGTGGACTTTTGATTTTTTAAAATTATTTTATTTAACTTTATTTATTCATTCATTTATTTATTTCAATTTGATCAGAGAGGGATAGAGTGAGAGAGAGAGAGAGAGAGAGAGAGAGAGAGAGAGAGAAAGAGAGAGAGAAAGCAAGCTGCCAGGTTCAAGACTGGAACCGCAGTTGGCCATGTGGGAGTCCAACACCCTTAACCACCAAGCCACCTGCTGGCCCCTGGACTTTCAATTTAACTGTAAACATTTTTGTAAATTTTGGGGGGTTAGGAACATATTTCTCTAATAATTAAGGAAATAGATATTATTCAGGCATTATTTCCATGGGCACTCAAGAAACTAGTTAGTGGGGAGGAAGAATGATTGAGTTTCCTTGGAAATGAAATTTCTTTTATTCTTCCAAGTCTGGGTGATTTGATAGATGTTAAGATATATATTCAAATATTATAAGAGAAAAGAGATACACAGACCTTATGTCAAATACTGTTTCTTTCCTTTGCTTGGAAAAGGAAAGTTACTCACTTTTGGCCATGCCTTTGTTTTCTTATCTGCCAAACAAGAACACTGTCTCAGCACCACTGTGAGGACTGAATGAAGAAATATTGTAGGTGGCGTAGAAAGCACAGCACCACCTCACTGGCCCACTTCATTTTTTTTTTTCTTTCCTCCTCAGAAATACCCAAAGAATAAACCTACAAGAAATATGGGGTCAGATGGTACAATGGTAAAACAGAACAGTCTGTAAAGCAATCCCACATGAGAAGGTTCCTGTTTCAGATCAGAGACTTCCCTATCACAGGTACACACGTGCCCATAACCTGGGGCAGCCTGAAGGCTGGGGGTGAACTGCAATGTCAAGACCCTGTTGAGAGCACACTCATGCACACATGCTCTCTCTTCAGAAAAATAATATACTACAAAAAAAAAAAGAAGACGACGAAGAAAGATAGACAGACAGAAATATAAGCGTGTGAGGTTCTTCTACTTTGGAGCTAGAGAACTGAACAGCTGTACTTCTATTATGCTAGTCCCGCAGTTACAGAGTGACCCATTGGGCTGTCCTTTACAAGTCTGAAAAAAGTTTTGAAGTAAATCACCAGCATTTCTTGATGAGCTCTCAAACTTCAGCATCAGAACCCTCTCGTTGGAGGTTGAAAATATCATGAGTATTTTCTTCTAATTTTTCCATTTTAGATCTATTTCACTTGAAAAATGATTTGAGGTAAAAGTCGAGGTAGTACATAGTTTAAATGGTCCTTTATTGCTCCATGTTCCAGGCAGAGAGGAATAAGCTCTAAAGAGTAACTGGCTGCCCTAGCCTGCTAAGCTACTCTAGAGTTCTGGAAGAGGAGGAACTCCTGGCTCTGGACAGCCTGGGAAGGCGGAGTGTGGCAGATACTCCACTCTGAGCACGCTCAAGATTGTGTAGAGGGGCGGCCACCTACCCTGGAGCTTGGAGCAAGCTGCCCAGGCAGAGCCAGTTGGGTTTCTGGACAGCTTGCTTCAAAAGCTTTCCTTTTTGAGGCAGATATGGGGGCCTAGCTACTGGGCACTGTGAGCTCCCTAATCCTACAGACTGGGTTGGGCCCTTAGTGGATCTAAGGCAGAGGCCAGAGCTTCCTAGCTGGGGAACTAGATAAGACTGATTTGTTTTTTAATGACAGAGCCTGATCCAGCTGAGATGTTTGAGGAACACAGATAAGTAGAGAAAGAGACTTCTTCAGAGTGTGGATGCAAACCTCCTATTTCTGTTTTTCATAGGCTACAGCTTAGGAGAGGGTGAGGGGACTGATCAGACTACGTAAGCACTATATGGGAGTGTTCCAAGTTGGATGAACTCCAGCCACCTCTGTAGGGTTGGACCCCGCCCTTCAAAACAGCTGGGCTCTGGGAAAGGGCCAGAACTGAGAGCATCTCATTGCAGAACAGCCTGGGCTAAAGAAAAAGATACTATTTTGTTAAAGAATTAAAGTAGCACCAACACCAAACCAAATGAAGCCAAAAGGGCTTCTTGTTTCCTATAAGGAATGGCAAGGAAACCACGGGACCATCCTAGTCATTTCTTTTGCCTTATGTACCTATCCATTTATTGTAGTTACCTTTCCTAATCAAAGATCTTTATCAGGGACAGCCCTGTAGCTTGAAAGTTAAGGATCCAGATCTCACATGCCCATCTACCACGTGAATCCCAGCCATGTCGGCTTGAAAACACACCAGTCACACGTATATGCATGCCTCAAATCCCAACAGGATGGAGAAATAGTGGAGAACAGATTATGGTATGACCATGCCCCATTGGTGGTGTTTTCTCCCTCCTTCCCTTCTTCCTCTGTCTCTGTCTCTGTCTCTCTGTCTCTCTGGCACATGCGTGTGCCCACTGGCAATTAAAAAAAATCTTGATCAGATTAGACTTACAGATCTTCAAAAGCTTTGTTAGGAAAGATGTAAACTAAGTTGACTAACTGGCATACTGACAATTCCTTTGCCTACATTTAACTCTATAAACTCATAGTAAAGTGTTTCCGGGTTACACTGGAGGGAGAAATGGACTTTCTAGATGTAATCCAAATATATGATGGTAATGAAGAACTTCAAATCTAACTTGTAAGTAGTTTTATTATTACTAAAGATTTTAAACTGCTAGTACTTTCTAGGGTACTCATTATTTTCCAAAAACACTGCCAATAATCTTCTCTTTCAACAACCCTTATTTTTCAGACATCTGCTACTTCTTTAGCTTTTTTGTAGCCTTTGGATGTTTAACTATAAAAACTTTTATTTAAAGTTTTTAAGAAGTATTTTATCTAATTGTATTCAGCATTATTTTTATTTTTTAAACTTGATCAGAGTGAGACAGAGAAAGACAGAGAGGGAGGAAAAGTGAGAAAGCAAGCTGCCTGGTCTAGGACTTGAACCCCTGTCAGCCATGTTGGAGTCCAACACCTTAACCACCACACCACCTGCCAGCCCTATTAACTTTTAATTATATCTTTTAAGTCCATTTTTTACATTTTATCATTTTTTATGCCTAATCAAATGTATCAAGGACAATCCACATTTGGGACATTTAAAAGATCTCAAAATATAAAATTTAGGTGTTCAGTCTGATTATTCAATTATAACTCTGTATTGTGCACCTAAGTAGCAAATATTTTATTTCTTTTATTCTTTTATCCACTGTGCTTCTGGAAAAATACCCTATGCTTAATAAGGTAAGAGAAACAAAGTGACTAACACAAATAGTAAGCTAAGATCTAACACAGAGTGAGGTTGCTAGATTGAAGACTTCCGGAATACAAGTATGCATAAACATTTAACAAACACGTAAGACATTCAAACATGGCTTAAAATGTGGGGAGAGTAGAGGGGGAAAAACAATGACCTATATTTGAAAACACAGTATTTTAGTGAACTTATGGAAAGTTGATTTTATTTTGTTCATCAGAAATAAACAGACACCATTGACAGGGTCTCATTATGCCACAACCCTGCCCTAAGTCTTCCAGCGAGCCAGGATCATGAGTGTGTGTGTGTGCCCAGTGTGTTTCAATTTAAGCTGGGATCCAAATCCCGGACTTCCACATGGCTCCAGAACTATGAAGCGGCATCCTATCACCTGTGCCACCATGGCTTTGTCATGTGACCTTTTTAATCAGACAGAGACACTTATTTTCCCATGCCCTGCCTTCCCACTCCTCCAACTCCTTCAGCAAAGTTCCTATGGATTGCAGGGCCAGAAGGTGGTATGGCAGTTAAGACACTGGATTCCACATGGCTAACTGTGCAGTTTGAGTCCTGAACCTGGCAGCTTGAAACATATGCCAAGTGTGTGTGTGCGTGAATGCCCAAAATTCTGGCAGAAGGGAGAAATAGAGGAGAAGGGATTGCGGTGTGACCATTCCCAGGAGGACTGCTTTCCCACTTTCTCTCTCTCTCTCTGTTTCCCTTGAGGAACTGTACACACCCTCTGGAAAATTTTTAAAAAGCAACTAAGGATCTGTATTGAGAATGTTCAGAAGTTAATTCAACCGGAAATAGCTTTGAACAGGTGTTTTGTACAAGGCAGTGTTTTAAGAGTCTCTGGGAGAATATAAAGACATAGACCTACCATGAGCAGCTTCAACACTGAAACTGAGAAAAGGTATTTCAGTAACTAAAACGAAGCATAAGAGGAGGGAGGAACAGGGGTGTGGGGGCATAAAAACCAGAGAAAGAAGGCAAGAGAGGGTCACCTAGACTAGTGTGTTCAACTTGAATGTGCAGTCACCTGGAGGTCTTATTACAATACAAATTCTGATTCAGTAGGTCTGGGGTGAGGCCCAGAGTCTGCACTTCTCACAGTTCCCAGGTGAGGTTGATGGGACACATCCAAGCACAGCACTCTGGGTAGCAGGAGTCTAGAAGACCAGTATCATCCAACAGAACACTCAGCAATGGTAGAAACAGCGTGTATCAGAGCTATCCAGTACGGTAGCCAACAGGCCTGTGTGGCTAGCAAGCATATGAAGTATGAAGAGTGTGAATAAGGGACCAGCAGATGGTGTAATGGCTACGTCACTGAACTCCCATGTATTGACCGTGGTTCAAACCCCGGACCCAGCAGCTTAAACCCACACCAGGCGCATGGTCATGCGTGACCAAGCTCCCAAGAGGAGAATGGAGGAGGGATTGTGGTATGGTCACCCCCCATGGGAGGTGATTTCTCACTTTCTTTCTCTCTGTTTCTCTCTGTCTTTCTGGCAAGCACATGCGCCCTATAGAAAAAAAAAAAAAAACTCAAAAAAAAAAAAAAAAAGAGCGTGATTAAGAAACTGAACTTTTAAATGCATTTAATACATTTAATTTTTTTTTTTAGTGAGATTTTTTTGCTATAGGGTGTGTGTGCTCAGCAGAGAGACAGAGAGAAAAATAGAAAGACAGAAAGCAAGAAATCACCCCCAGAGGAAGGGCCATGCTGCAATCCTTTCTCTTCTATTCTCCTCTCAGGATTTTGAGCACACACACACTTGTGCCTGGTGTGAGTTTCAAGCTTCCAGGTCCAGGACTTGAACTGTGGTTGGTCATATGGGAGTCCAGAAACATAACCATTATGCCATCTGCTGGTCCCCAATACATTTAAATTTTAAAGGGCAAAGTGTGTCTGTCTAATAGTCACCTTATTGGACAGTACAGGTCCAGACAACACAGTTTATTCATTTATTTATTTTAAATTTATTTATTAATCTATTCATTTGTTGTGATTTTCAAGTCACTTAGTCCAGGTCTTAAACCATGGTCAGCCTTGTGGAAATCCAGCCCCTAACCACCACACTACCTGCTGGTCCAACTTTTACTGTTCATTTTTTGAGAGGTTTTTGCCTTAGGGCGTATGCACTCACCGGAGAGAGACAGAGAGAGTGAGAGGAAAAGTGAGAAATCACCCCCCAGGGATATGGCTACACCAAAATCGCTTTTCCTCCATTCTCCTCCTGAAATCTTGGGCATACATGCACATGTGCCTGGCAAGACTTTCAAGCCACCAGGTCCAGGACTTAAACCATGGTCAGCCATGTGGGAGTCCAAAGATGTAACCACTATGCCTCCTGTTGGTCCCCCAACTTTTTTTTAGAGAGAGATTTTTGCTATAAGACATGTGCACTCCCCAGAGAGACAAAGACAGAAAGTGAAATATCACCCCCCTCCCCAAGGGGCATGGCCACACTGAAGTCCCTTCTCCTCTATTCTCTTGGGATCTTGAGCACACACAAACATGGGCCTGACTTGAGTTTTAAGCCACCGGGTCCAACACGAACCATGGTCAACTATGTGGGAGTCCAGTGACGTAACCATCATGCCATCTACTGGTCCCCCAACTTATTTATTTTTTAAAGTTCATTTTATTTTTTTTCCAATGAGCAAGACAAAGAGACAAAGAGAGGAGGAGAGGGATGAGCATCTCTCAACAGAGCATGGTCATGCTGCAACCACTTCTCCTTCATTTCCCCATTCCATAAAGGACTTGGGGCATACACACACATGTTCTCAGTGTGTCTTTCAAGCCAACAGGAACAGGATTCAAACCACACAGTCATTCATGAGATCCAGCAGCCATGACCAGCAGGCCATGGAACCAGCTTCCTGAGAACATTCTATAGCATTTCCATTCCCACATAAAGTCATCTAAGGAAGAATCAAATTTTCCTACTTTGAAATGTTACATTCTTAGGCATAATCCAAGGTTTGGGACCCTACTGATATCAACAGTACAAAATTACATTTTATTATACCCAATAAATGAAAAAATAACCATCTGATTTATTTCTGAATCTTTGGATGTTTCCTAGAGTTTAAGAATCCCATTTATATATTATATAGTTATGTTTTCCATTTTTACAATTTTCTTTCATTTCTTTGGTTATTTCCCTTAAAAGTGGAAGGGTATTCGGCTATCTGAACCCTCACCCAAAACTTTCATTAGCTCCTTCCTTGTAGTCTCTCAATTTTTACTGACAAGTGCCAATGAACAGGACATTTTACATTACCAAAAACTTTGAGACAATGTTCATTGCATCTAATTATAGTTCTAAACAAATCCTTTCTTTGCTCTGTTCCTATAAACTAGCCATTAGAGTAAAAGCCTACATCTGCTCAAGTGTTTCTGAAGAACATGTAGAATATAGAGTAAATAAAGCCGGATGAACTCTACACTTAAGGTTTCATTCCCTTTTGGAGTTTTATGTGTAAGATTTGACTGTCTATAAAAAGTCCATTTTTGCAGCCTTTGGAAGTTAAGCCTGGTAAGCTTGACCAGAGGCAATTCAGAGGAAGGTGGAAGAAGAAGTGGTGGCCCAGGGATAGGATATTTGCTGACTCACTTTCCCACCACAACAAGGGTGGCAACCGAAACTGAGGCTTTCATTTTGCTCTTCTCTCCACTCCTAAAGATACAAAGATGTCCACTCATTAAAGCCCAGTGTGGCAGCATGATTATAGACTGTGAGGAAGGAGAGAGACAGACAGAGGGGGAGCAGGTTTGCTGACGGAACTGTGAGAGATACAAGCGTCAAGGTATAAAGTACTTTTGGTTGTAACAAAGCCACTAACCAAATTCATTTTCCTAATTATAGGTAGTCTTAAAGGTTCCCACATTCCCCAAAAGCTCTGAGTAAGACTTGCAGACCATGTGAAATGATAGAGACTATTTTCTCCATGCTCTTTCTAGCTAAGTATAAATACAAACTCAGGAAAAAAAAAAAAAAAAAAAAAAAAAAAAACACAAAGCAACCGAAGAGAACTCTGAGAGGTAGACCAAGGAAGGCGAACTGGTTAGAAACCTCAAAACTGGAGGAACAGCATAGTGACAGGATATCTCAAATCCCCACCCCCATAGAAAAATGTCACCCAGACCCAGTGTTTCCAAATTTGCAATGAGCAGCAGAAACCAGCTCATGTACGCTCATTTCCCTTCAGATCCAATGGGAGTCCCACCAACACTACCAGGTTAGCCAGCAGTACTAGCAAGAGGAGATCAGGAGCCCTACTGACAGTCAGAGGCCAGGGAAAGCTTCCCTTACTCCCCCTGCCCAAGACCCCTTCCTCCAATGAAGCAGCAGCAGCAAAGTAGATCCGGCCACTTTTAGTGTTCTCCTTTGGAGTAGGAGTAGTATTGTTCCCCCAACACAAGTGCCTGTCTCCAGGAAATCCTCCTTCAGTGATTCCATGGTATTATTCACTGAACAGTATGTTATTTAAAGATATCATTTGTTACATCATTACCAACAATTTTTTTTTCAGGTTTTTTAAGTTTTTGCTGTAGGGCCCATGCACTCACAAGGGTAAGAGTGAAAAGTCACCCCTCAGAGGGGATGGTCACTCCACAATCTTCTTTCCTCCATTCTTCTCTTGGGATTTCAGGCATGCAAGCATATTTCCAAATACATATTAACTTTTGTGATCAAGTAGCTACACTGTAATGCCATTCACAGTTGTTTTATTCTTAATTCTGGAGTTTGAAAATTACAGAATTAAAATATTTATCTGAATCTATTTTGCGTCAATGAGGAATTTCTTTATATCATAATTTTTAGAAACATTTTCTATCCTTTAAACTTTAGTCTTACATATAAGATATATACCTCATATACTTTATATGCTATACTTACTAAGTTTTATATTTGCAGCATATATAATTTCATTTTATATTAAAAAGCACTTTAATTTTTATGGTTTTGCCCTAGAAGAGGCCTAGAAGAAAATGAGCTGTTTGTAAAGTATTTTGATAACTGGTTAGAAACTCTAATAATTTTGTTGCTATGCAGCATTTTATTTTCCTGAATGTAAGGGTCAAACCCAAGAAAAATATTTAAATATGAAAAAAATGCTACCATAAAATGATAGGAATGTGTACTTTTATTATATTATTTCTGAGGTGACTATTTTGCCATATGTTGGGTTGATATTAAAAAAAGAAAAGTTTGCATTTTTAACACAGGCTAAAATTATAGAGATAATATTCTTTTTAATTTTTTTCTTTTTCTTATTTTTTTCTTTTTTGCTATCAGGTGCATATGCTCACCAGAAAGATCCAGAGAGAGAGGGAATGTAAGAAATCACCCCATACCTTAAGGGGATGATCACAATGCAATCCGCTCTCCTTCATTCTCCTCTCAGGATTTTGGACACCCACACACATGTGCCTGTTGTGTTTTTTAAGCCACCAGGGCAGGGGCTCGAACCACACAGTCAACCATCTGGAATGCAGCCAGCTCAACCACTGTGCGACCAGCTGACCCAAGGTGACTATTTTCTTTCTTCAATTTTCAGCATTTCTCAGCTTGTCTGTACCGACCATATATTACTTGTAACATGGAAAAAATATGTATTATAAGTGAGAATTTAGAAAGTGAAGCAGAACAAAAAGTAAGACTACAGAGAGTGGGAGGGATAGCTCGCTGTTCAAAGAATACAAGAGATTTCCAATTTGTATCAATTTAATTGTCCTAAAAAAAGGAAGATAGCCTTAAACAAGACACACACACACACACACACACACACACACACAGCTTTTCTAATTTCAGGGGAAAGCTAAATGGATTCAGAAGATTATACTACAGAACATAGAAACCACAGCCCCCTTTCCACCCCAAATAATTCAACTTCTCACCAATTATTCTTATATCTTTTTTTTTTCTCTTAAGCATATTTTAGGAACATTTTCCATTTAAATGAAGAATTTAAGTACTACTAATTTAAAATATTTAAATTTTTAGAAATAGTATGCTTTTAAAAATATTTTTACTTTTATTATTTAAAAATTTGTAAGACATTTGTTTAAGTAATTTTACAATGATTTATTAATAATAAAATGTTAATAAAATATTGTCTGGATGGGTTTTTACTGCTAATATTTAAATACATTAAACTATAATTTTGTCATTTTTAATTATTAAAGTATTAAAAGAGGAAATTTCTATTTACATTAATGTAGAACAATAACCTAAAAGGATCAATACATTTTGATAACCGCATTGACTGGAACATTCTAGTCTCTCTAGTCTCTCAGGAAGAGATTCATCAGGTAGCAGAGTTAACTGAACTCTGAGAAATGCTCCTTCCTCGGTGGATCAGAAGGTCCTACACAAGTCCAGCTTCCCAAAAGACTCTGAAAAGCCAAAGGGACAGCTCCTGCAAGTGTCAGGAAGCCCAGAGACCTGAAAAGAGCCATGTTGAAGGGAAAGAGCAGCCATGCCCAGCCTCCTTTCTGGATAGTGGGTGTGCTCACACATAGGAAAAAGTTAAATGGAACTTTCCATTTCCACTTCAGAAGGGACAAGAGCACTACCAATCAGAGTGGTAAACATGTGTAGGATCATGACACCTTCTGGGACCTTCCTCATATTACCCTCACCCTCTGTTAACTCGGTTGAGATGAGAATTTAAACACTTAGCGTATGCAAAAGGGCTGTGTGCTTATTTTAAAAGGAGCCACAAAGTAGAAAGGCAGACTACCTTAGTCTAAAGAACACCTAAGAGGCAGAAATGTGAGGTAGAGAAGGCGGGTAAGGTAGGCAAGAAGCAGTCAAAGTCGCCGAGGACCGCGGAAGCAAGAGAAGAAAGCCCAAGAGCAAGGCAGAAACGAAGAGATCCAGTCCCAGATTTCAAATAAGAACAGTGGGCCAGCTCAGGAGCACAGAGGTTAAGTGCCATGGACAGGGACCCAGACCCCACGTGGCTGACCACTGTTCAAATCCTGACTCTAGAGGCTTGAAAATACACTGGGGGGTATGAGCATGCATGCCCACAATCCTGATGAGATGGAGAAATGGAGCAAAAAGGCCTGAGGTATCACCACACCCCACTGAAGGGATAGTTTTTCTCTCTCTAGCAAGCACACATACCTTTGGGGTGGTGGGGTGGGGGGAGACTGTAATAATAGAAAATGGAAAGAAAAACATAACTTCTTTCCAAACACACCCAACTTCTGACCACCCATGAGGCCAGGTCTCCTCGCTGTGACCCTCTCCAGCACAAAGGTGACTTCAAGAACTTGACAGCACAGAACTCTGGAACTTGGGAACTTGAACTTTGCCAGGACTCTCCACCCCCTCAAAGGCAGTTTGGACTTCTTTACAAATGCAAATATCTGATTCATAACCCAGAGATAGACTATTAAACTTGAAAAAAAAAAAAAAAAAAAAAAAACCTCTTGTCTTTAAGGACAGCTTGAAACCAATTTATTAAGTAGCAAAGGCCTTTTTGCTGACTATAGGGTTTCCATTTCATTGTTTCTTCCTTCTAAAAGCAAAGAGAGAAGAGGGAAGCTTATACAAGTTTCTCCTTTCACAATAAAACCCATCTTCAGACATTCGTCATTCAGAGAGCACTGAAATTTTATTAATGGCGCTAGTGTTTGGATTTCCAGGCTTTCATGAACTATCAAAGCTAGTGCAGTCTAAATTTGAACCAACTACTAAAACACAGCCATATGTCTCTTATTGAAGACAGAATCTCAGCATTACAGTTTTGTTATTACTCCGTGTCCAGGGAGAAGAGCTAGAGTTTCCATTCTAAATGTCACCAGGACACTCTGTCCTTCCTTCATCCTCCAGATGGGAAGAGCCCAGTTTAGTTTCATTCTCGGGGTGCTAATCTTGCCTCTCCTGGGATGTCCCAACCAGCAAAATGGCTTGACCTCAGCTGGACTGAGCAACTGGTTAAGCCCAGAAAGGTCAGATTTTCGGTCTCAGGAAGTTCTGGAACAAGAACAAGATGAGGCTAACAGGCATTAAGGAAGGACCTTCTGCATTTACGCTCTAGCACCTCATACGAAGTGTGAAAATGTGTGCTATTCCCGCATGGGGAACATAAAACGCGAAACCAACTGGCTTGTCCAGCTACCATTCAAACGGACATCTGAGTTCAAATCCAGATCTTCCCATTATATTCCCTGACCTAGAAATCCATGTGGCATGTCACAGGTGTCTTTGTCATATGTCCCTACCTACCTACGTATCTACCTATGTGTCTCTGTTCATGTAACAAAAATGTGGAACTAACTCCAACAGCATTTTTCTAAAATAGAGACTCATAGAGCAGTTGTTAGTGTAAATACAGGTTTCCAAAAGTACTGCTTACCACTAAGAGAGAAGAAAATCAGCACCAACCTGTCATTATACACACACACGCACAATTACAAATCCCTAAAGTAAAAGGTTTGCAAAAGTATTGATAAAAGGTATTAGGTGTATATGTATATATATACACACAATATAAAAATATATATTGTGTGTATATATATACATATATGCTTAAAGTGTATTTATCTTGCTGTAAAATTTTTGTAAAAAACCCATGCATAATTTATTTTTAAACACCCCCCCAGGGAGGATGGCCACATCGCAATCCCTTCTCCTCCATTCTCCTCTCAGAATCTTGGGCACGCACACACACACACCTGGCGTGAGTTTAAGCCACTGGGTCCAGAACTCAAACTGTGGTCAACTACTTGGGAGCCCAGCGACATAGCCATTACGCCATCTTCTAGTCCCCCCCCCCACAAGCATATTTTTTTAATAATATGTGTTTTCCATGAACTTGTTGAAGATCCTCGTGTACGCCAGAATTGCAGTGGTCAACTTCAGGATCACTTTTTTTTTTTTTTTTTTTTTTTGAGAGGTTTTTGCTATAGGGCATGTGCTCTCGCCAGATAAACAGAGACAGAGAGACAGAAAGTGAGAAATCACCCGTCGGGGAGATGGCCACGCCGCAATCCCTTCTCCTCCATTCTCCTCTCTGGATCTTGGGCACACACGCACATGCGCCCGGCGTGAGTTTAAGCCACCGGGTCCGGGACTCGAACTGCGGTCAGCTATGTGGGAGTCCAGAGACATAGCCATTACGCTAACTGCTGGTCCCAACTTCAGGATCACTTTTGTGTTCCTATTTAAATACCCCTATTACAAAATATCAACATAAGATAGGATTTATGTTTATAGAATAAATGAGTGAATAGGTAAATACCGCATGTAGGCTTCATGGCCCAGAGCTGTAAGGCCTGGGTCACCCAGTCCCTTGCATGACGGGACTCCCATTCATTCATTCATTCATTTATTTATGAGAGGTTTTTGCTATGAGGGTGCGTACGCTCACCAGAAAGACAGAGACAGAGAGAGAGAAAGTGAGAAAAAGTGAGAAATCATCCCTCAGGGGGATGGACACGCCACAGTCCCTTCTCCTCCATTCTCTTCTCAGGATCCTGGGCACGCATGCACACACGTCCAGCATGAGTTTAAGCCACTGAGTCCAGGACTTGAACCACGGTCAACTACATGGGAGTCCAGCAACATAGCCATTATGCTAACTGCTGGTCCCAGGACTCCTATTATTATTACACAAAGGTCCTTGGCTTGTCCATGAGTTCCCTCCCTTTAACCCTTGTAGTTGAGGTGGGACAATTTCTAATGAGGAAGATGTCTTGGTTGAGTTTCTCAGGTTTTCTCTAAAGAATGCTAATTGCCCACTCACCCTCAAAGAAAACTCCACTTAATATATAACTAAAAATAATTTGTAGAAGTGTGTCCCTTTGTTACTAATGATAACCATAATATAATACACATGGAAAACTGCATCATTCATTTTTTTCAGTTAAGCTAAAATAAAGACGTGTTTTAAAAGGCTGTTTAGGGAAGATCTAGCAGGGTAAACAGCGCTGAGTATGTTCATGTTCAGTATTATGACAACTTTATAGTCGGGTGATGGAACAACTTTGGTCCAGGCACTGTGGCACAGTGATAAAACACAGTGCCTGCAAGGCTGGAAGCCATATGCCAACCACAGGTTCAGATCCCCAAAGTCCACCTGAAAAACATGCCAGGCACAGGCACTCATGTTTTTGAAGATCTGGAGGCTGGGAATGGGGATCACAGAGTGATAAGATCCTGTTTAAACTGAGTCCTCTCTCTGCCTTTCACAAGTATGCACATATAACTCTCTCCTATAAAAAAAATGAAAATGAATTACATTTTTAAAAAACTTCTTTTCAAATCCATCTAAGGCACAGAAAACAGAGCTTTAAAAGTGTCTGAAACTTTTGGAGGATAGAGTAATTAAGTTTTAAAAAGACTAAAATGCTATGCTTAACTTAATTCCAGATTGGCAACCACCATATTAAGAAAGCCAAGTGAGGAGACAGTACCTCTCAAGCCCCACAGAAATACTTTTACTGCACTTCGGTCACAGGCCATGAGCCTGCATTGAGGAAAGACATAGACATGATCTGGGACACGGCACTTACTATGTGGGCTATAAAGAAGGCCAAATTGTCTAGCATGTCATACCACGGCCAAGGTGTCTCTCACAAATGAATTCCCACAGGAAAGAGAGCTCTTCGCACTCAATACTTGGAAGGCTTACTTCTTCTGACTGTACCTTATGGCCAAATTATAACCTAATCTTGCTTATAACTGCTAGTAAGTATGTCTTTAATCTGACTCCATGTCACTTTCTAACACTTACTTTTCCCATCTCCTTTTCTGTGTGTGTGTGTGTGTGTGTGTGTGTGTGTGTGTGGTGTGTTTATTTTTAAGATTGTTGCCAGAGGATATGTGTGCTCACCAGAAGAAGAGACAGAGAGGGAAAAAGAGACAGTAAGAGGTAAAGTGAGAAATCACCCTCTCCCCCAGGGGGAATGACCATGCTGCAACCCCTTCTCCTCTCTTCTCCTCCCGGGATCCTGGGCATGTGCACACATGCACACACACATGCATGCACGCACACATACACACTCACACACATCATGACTTTCAAGCCATCAGGTCCAGGACTTGAACCACAGTCAGCAATGTAGGAGTACAACACCTTAACTACCCTACCACCTCCTGTCCTCTCTTCTCTGTGCTTTTAAAATTTTTTGCCAGAGGGCACATGTGCTCACTGAAGAGAGATGAGGGGAGGGAGTGAAACAATACCCCCCGAACCCCCCAAGGGAATGGTCATATCCCAATCCCTACTCCTCCATTTCTCCCTTCTTTTGGGATTTTGGGCACACATGAACACACACCGAAAGTGTTTCTCAAGCTGTCACTTTGTTGGCCCTGTAGGATCCAGCCGTCTTATCCACTATGTTATTGGCTGGCCCCTGTGCTTATTTTTAATTCAAGTTTGTCCTCTGAACTGTATGAATCTTTTCAGCTGCCTTAAATCTTTTCTTTCTTTCTTTCTTTCTTTCTTTCTTTCTTTCTTTCTTTCTTTTTAACAAGGTTAAGTATAAATAAACACACAGGCACATCTGCTATACATGTCTACAGGACAGTTTATGTAAGCCAGTTATTCGGACATAGAAACCACCCAACATGAATGGGGCCAGTATGTCTCCTATAGATCAAAAAGAAGAACATTAATTTTCAGCTCTATTTTAAAGAGAGATCCAATCAGTCTATGATCTATTACCCATAGGCAAGTCTGCTGACTCTCAGATAGCCACCTGGCCCAACAGAGCTATTGGCTTATCTGCACAGTCACAATTATATCACAATTATGTGTTTCCATGCCACTGTGCTCAGGAAGTAAGTGGTCTGTGTGTAAGAAAACTTCTAACCATTCTAGAGGTGAGTGGACAAAGGGAACTGTCAGGTTTGAGATGTGGCATTTCAAAACAAACAAAAGAATGAAGGAAGTGTAAACGAAGGAATGGGCCAAGAGATAGAATCAGAAAACAGTAATGCCTCAGCAGCCCACAGAAGAGAAAAACTGAGGGAAGAATGTTACGTGATATATACGATGTCCTCCTCTCTAAAGGAGGACAAATATTTCTGGTGAAAATATATTTATTTTTTAAATAAGCACAGATTTAAATACATAGCATTCCACTCTTTAGTCTTCAGCCTGGTTCCATGAATTCCTTTTGAAATGGCACTTTCTTTAAAAGCCACTTTTTCTTCCATCTGTACTCAAAACACATAGTGCGTCAATGGTGGGCACACACTAAGGTGACCTCTAATTAATGCTACCTTGTGTAGTTCCCCATGCCCAAAGGTGAGAGCAGAACCTGTAACTTGTTCTAACACATAGAATATGGTGATAGTTACAGGATGTCCCTCTCTAAATTACAGGCTGTTAAATGACAAAGGTGAACAGGGTTTGCAGATGTAATTACAATGACTTTAAGCTGATCAAAAGGGAAATTATCCTGAGTCAGATGGACCTTATTAAGAAAGCTCTTTTAAAAAATAGTTAAGAGTCCAGAGACTGAAAGTATTAGAGACTCTCTCTCTCCACTGCTGACTTTGAAGAAGCAAATGGCTAAGAATTCTATAGCCACAAGAAAATGAATTTGCCCAAAAACCTAAGGAAATTGGGATAAGCTCCTTCCCCAGTCAGGCCTCCTGATGAACATGCAGCTCAACCAACCTGTTGATTGCAACCTGTGAGACCCTGAGCACAGAATCCAGCCAAAGTGTGCCTGGTCTTCTAAACTATAGGTACTGTAGAATGCTAAATGAATGCTTTTTTAAAATCACTAAAAAATGTTAATATGTGATGTGGCATAGAATATCAATACAATATCTGAAGACAGAGACAGTTTGCATGGTAACTGCCTTCTGATATTAACTGTCAAAAATATAATGGAAATGTTGGTCTCCTTTCTTAATCTCCCAAATCACTCTTAGCCAAGCCCTCCCACATTAAAGGCTCCAGATACTTAAACCAAAGCTGCTGCCACTGCGTCCATGATGTTTTGCTGGAAGGCCACTAGTCACAGGTCACTGTGGGAGTTTCATACTTGACTGCCTCCCACAGGCCAGGAAATGTTTAACCTGGCCAGCCTGAGACTTCCACAATTTCCCATCAGTCAAGCATCATCTTGATTAGAAAGATTTAGCACATGCAAGTCAGTGTCTTCAACCCCAAAGCTATGTGGATCATTTGTTCTCCCTTTGGCTATTTGGGCATAAAAATCACCAGGCAAGCACAGAAGCAGCAGACGTGTTACCCACCTGCAAAGAGAAGGCAACAAGTCATGTTCATTTTAATACTAAGATCAAAACACAGCCTAAGGCCAGGCTATTCAGTTCCATAATAGCAGGTTCTCCTTGCTCTGCACAAAATTACACCCTGATGAGGTATTTCCATGCCCTTATGCCCAGAAAGTGGTTAGGCAGCAACAGCTCCAGCATGGGTGAAAGGGTTAGGCATCTGAACAGTTGGAGAAAAAAATGGCCATTAGGAAGAAGGGAATGTTTGTCTCTCTTCTTTGGGAGCATTTTTCTGTCGATTGTAAATCAAATTTAATTGTTGTGCTATTCCTCTTTTGAGTGATAAATATAATGCTTTTGACATAAAGTTTATTTATGGACATTTGAAATTATTTCTAACAAAAAGTATTACTATTTTTTTCAACTGTTGGGATTTTTATACACTAACTAAACCATAGTAACATTCAAATGTACTAGACACAGCAGAAATAGTAAATGTTCTTTATTTAGAAAAATCAAAGAGAACAACATCTTTTTTTTTTCCTTCCTTCCTCCTTTCATTTTTAACTTTTGAAATATTACAGCGACAACATAGCAAGTTAGGAGCACCAGCATTGATATGTCAAACCCTGGGGTAGGCAACAGGGGCCAGCAAATGCCAAATTACCTTCAGCAATTCACACAGTCTCTCTGGCCTCAGTTTTATTGTCTCTAAAATGGGCAAAATTATAACTGCACTATCATCTCTATAACTGCATGAAAACCATAACACATTACCTGTGTCTAAGAAGACACATTAGAATATATAGCTCAAATGTTAAATGAATGCTTTTTTAATTTAATATGTGTGCTTTATCTTACAAACCAGCAAAGACAGATACATTTTAAAAATACATGATTTATTATTCTATTTTTAACAAAAATGTAAGTAAATAAATTTCTTTCGTTCTTCTATAATGTTGCCAGAGAGCATATGTATTCTCCAGAGAGAAACAGAAAGAAGGAAAGTGAAAAAGTATCCTCCATGGGGGATGATACTATTACAATCCCTTCTTCTCCATCTCTCCCTCTTTGTGATTTTGGGCATGTACACACCTGCGCCCAGAGTGTTTCTCCACCTGCCAAGTCCAGAATTTAAACCATGGGGTTGATCACATGGGACCCAGCTGCCTTACACTCTGCTACTGGATGGCCCAGTAAGAGTGAATTTCAAAGTTACCATCAGAAAATACTAATAGTTATTATATATTAAGAGTTTATTATAAGTCAGGAATTGTGCTAAGGGGTACCATACATTTTCTCATTTGATTCTCATGAGAACAGAGACCCATTATTATCTCTGTTTTACAAATGAGAAATTTGAAGTTCAGGGAAATTTGGTGATAAGTGATAAAGCTGTGATATAAAATCAAGCAGTCTAATCCAGAACCCAAAAATAATTATTGAAAGTGTTTCAAATAGAAAGGAACTTCAAAAGGTCCACGGAAACATGGAATTGAGGTATGAGTTTATTTTATAAGGGCAAAAGATTTTGAAATATATGCATAGTTTTTTCATAATATGCATTTTCTATGAACTTTTTCAAGACCTTGCATACATTTTCTGGGTTGACAAGGCACAAGAGCAAGGAGGCATGGTCTGAGCACACAGGTGGTCTTTGTCACTCTAAGGAAGAGCATGTCCGTGGAGAGTTAGGCAGCCTGGTCTGGAGGCCATGTCCCCCCCCCCCACCACCACCAGAGGGAGACTACCCAGAGGAACACCCAAAGAGAAGCCACATCACAGAAATGTCAATGAGGCAGCCTACATTGACAACGATGCTCCCTAAAGTTGTGAACCCGTAGGACTTAGGACTTAGAACACACTGTCTGACCCACAGGAAGTTAACAAACTACCCCAGAGCCCACAAGGCACATCCAGGGCTACAAAGGTGCACGGTGGCTACAGAGACCATGCTGCTTGAGAGAAACTAAACATAGAACAGCTGTAAGTAAAAGGGAAAGAAACTAATGGCTAGAACCAATAAATAAATAGAAGTAGGAACTAAGGAACAAGAGGCTCTAAGTCTTTCAAAGGAGAACATACCTTTTTACATGTGACCAAATACATTCCTATTTTTGTTTATTCTTAGCTTCTAAATCCCTGAAAAGTTTCCACCTTTTTTCAGGTTTGCTAATGTTGACCCTCCTGAATAAAAAAACATAAAGGGTTACAACATAACCCCATTAAAGGGAAAAGACTTTCAGTGTTGGCATGGATGTGACAACCTACTCTCATTACCTTGTAGTGAAAGTGTAAATCAACACAAACTTTCTGAAGGACACAAAACAATAAGACTAAAAGATAAGATCCATATTAAAACATATTTGTCTCAATTTTTTTTATAATGGCAAAAAGAGAGAAAAGTTAAATGCCTAGTGGTTGTATTTCCTCATATGGACAGACTGAACTTTGTGTAGTAAAACACATTTTCAAAGATTACTTACTGGCATAACATAATACTCAAAATGCTTTTTAAAAACTCATACTATTAATATATGGGAACCAGTAGGTGGCATGATGGTAGAGGCTCTGGACTCCCACATGGCTAACTGTGGTTCAAGTCCCAGACTCAGAAGTTTGAAAATCACTCAGGCGCATGTGTGTGCATCCCCAAAATCCCAAGAGGAAGATGGAGGTGAAGGGTCTGTAGTGTGATCATCCCTGATCGGAGGGAGATTTCTCACTTTCCCTCTCTCTATCTCTATCTCACCCCAGTGAACACGTGTGCCCTATGGCAAAAAATTAATTTAAAAAAAAAAAAAAAGGTAGGGACCAGCAGTTAGCGTAATGGCTATGTCGCTGGACTCCCACGTAGTCGACCGCGGTTCGCGTCCCGGACCCGGTGGCTTAAAACTCACGCCAGGCACGTGTGCATGCATGCCCAAGATCCCGAGAGGAGAATGGAGGAGAAGGGAGTGTGGCGTGGCCATCCCTCCTGGGGGGTGATTTCTTGCTTTCTGTCTCTCTATCTCTCTCTGTCTGTCTGGCGAGCGCACGCGCCCTATAGCAAAAACTTCTCCAAAAAAAAAAAAGGTCATTCTGTAGGAGACTAGTATCAATTTTTCTCTTCAGGAGCCAAGATTTTACTTTAGTTATTTTGTGTTTCTCTCTAACTTACCCTTGCCTTGCCTTTCCCTTCTCTTCCTCTCCCCTGCAAGGCAGGTATACATACACACGTGCATGAGACAATCACCAGTACTCACTATTTAAATGGCACTGAAAAAGGTGTTATTTTTTACAGTGAAAAGAATTAAAACTTGAGTTTAAAATTTAACAAGAACAGACTAAATGCTATGCAATTTAAACCAAAGTCAGATTCTGCATGGTCACGTGGGAGGTAGGGTTGGGAGTGGGGGTGGTATGTGACCCAAGTATTATGTCTGCATGCCAACACAAAGATTTGGCTCTAGCAGGGGACCAAATATCAGCCAGTTTAACAAGTATCCCATGTGATTCAGACACAGTGGTCCTGGGACCACACTTGAAGAAACACTGAATGAATGAGGGCTTCCATGATACAGATAAAGAAGTCATCGTACAGGTTAAGTAGATTGACTAAAGTCACACCAACCAGTAAGTAGCCAGTCTGGAGTTAGAGTACAGTGCATGTCTTTACAACCACACTACATTACATTTCTTACTTAGCATTCCAGAGATTTCTTTTCAAATTTGTGTCACTGCTCTATATGCAGCAGCTGCAAAAACAGCCATAGCTTATATTTATGTGGCACTTCCTATAAAAGGAGCTCTCACGTTCAATATCACATGTGGCCTCGACAAATACGTATTTTCTGTATTTGGCAGATGAAGAGACTGAAATTCAGAGACTAAGATTCTTGCTCAAAATTTTACTAATTTGAGACAAAGTAGCACTGGCATGCTTACTATTCATAATTTTTTTTAGAAACTCTCAAAACTAAAGACCCAGGAAAGGTTGAAATGGGTAGAAAAAAATTAATTCAAAATAAAATTGAAAAAACTCAAACTGTGCACACAAAAATTTATATTAAAATTTTCAAGAAGAATAAAATCTTTTTGATAAAATTTAGCTATAATAAGACCAAGAAAAGTAAATAAGAGAGGAAAAAGGAAAACTCACAATGGTAGAGGCGTTCACTGTCACAATTTGATTATGTTTGACTATGTTATGTATTGAAGACTTAATAATTAAGTCTCCATTGTAGCATTTGATTTCGATGAAATTTTTAGCTTCATTAAATCTAAAAAATGTAGCAAATTAAAACTATTTTAACTGTATTACATACGACATGGCTAAAGAGATAAAAATGGATTAATAATACACACTCCAAAGATATCTTTTCAACAAAAATCCATGTCACCCTAATTTTGATTTAAATACCCATATTTATAAAGTTAGTACAAAAATGTCCTCAAAGTCTAATCAAAACAATAGATTAAAATAACACATGACCTCAATAAGTTACCTGGTAATGAAGCTATATTATTATTTTTTTTCTTATTTTAGAACATTTTCATTTCATTTTATTTATTTATTATCATTTTTTATCTTGATTAGAGAGAGAGAAAATGAGAAAGTAAGCTGCCAGGTCCGTGACTAGAACCATGGTCAACCATATGGGAGTCTAATGCCTTAACCACCACACCACCTACTGACCCCATACAACATTATTAGTAAAGTCATAAATCAGTAATTGCTGAGAAGTAACATATTAAACATATTTTGTACTGCAATACAAGAAAATCACTTATTATGTAATATATTATAGACAAATAAATACATATAAAATGAATATATTTTCTATTTCTAATTTCAATTTTTTTTTTTGGGGGGGGGAGGTTTTTGCTATAGGGCACATGAGCTCGCCACAAAGCCAGAGAGAGACAGAATCACCGCCCCCAGGGGGTATGGTCATGCCAAAATCCCTTCTCCTCCATTCTCCTTTTGGGATCTTGGGCATGCACACACACACGCACCTGGCGTGAGTTTAAGCCACCGGGTCTGGGACTCAAACTGCGGTCGACTACATAGGAGTCCAACAACATAGCCATTATGCCAACTGCTGGTCCCTAGAAGAAATGTTTTTAATAAAAATATTTTTTACTTCTCCCCTAAAGTATCAGAATTCGCCAAATTAAATAAAGTTAGTGCTCTAATCTCTACAACTTTGTTGTATTTGACCATTGGATCATTTCATTTATACCAGCCCATACACTGTTTTTTAGAATGTCTAAGTAGAGCCTCGCCTGTTTTCATTCAGAAACTCAGGGACCTCAGTTCCTTAATTTATAGTTTGGCTTTTCCTTCCAAACTGGGTCTATATAGAAGGAAGCATTCCTGTGCACCATGGGCTCAGCAATGCAGGCAAAGCAAACTGCAGCATAAAATGGTGAATCACTTGCTGGCTATGGCAAAATCTCCCAGACTTTTCACTTCATCAGTCTCTCCTGCAGGTCCTTTAAGGCTCCTAAGTGGCTATCTTCTCTCTCCCAAGAGAAAGGAAAATAACTCAGGCAAATAAACCCATGCCTGCCACATAAAGAGACACTTTTTGAAGTGCAGAATTACCTGTTTAGAATGAACTCATGGAAAACCCTACTTAAAATGCAGTGTTCTTTGTGTTAACAAAAGTCTACTGGGGCAGGATAAATAGGTGAAGCCATGACTTTCCAGTCTCCCAATGCCAGATTAAATCCCACTGCTCTAAAAGACCATGTTATTGCTGTGTCACCCTATTAGAACTTCGTATTTGCTTTGGATCATTACAATAACTCCTCTATTGATGGAGGAGACCTGCCGGGGTTTAAGTAAAGCCGTGACCACACTCAGTCTAGACACTATCATCTTCGCTAAACACATGAATAGAAAGTAGCATCTCAGGCACAAGGCTTCAATTTAAACCTCGATAAAATTAAAAACAAAAATCCAAGGTACAAACATAAGAAAAATAATCCCTTGTTTATATAGAAAAACAGAGTTAGTGGGGCTGGCAAGTGGCGTGGTGGTTAAAGGCGCTGGACTCCCACATGGCCGACCACGGTTCAAGTCTCGGACCTGGTGGCTTGCTTTCTCACTTCCTCTCTCTCTCTCTCTCTCTCTCTCTGATCAAACTGAAAAATAATAATGATATAATAATAAATAAAGTTAAATAAAATAATAAAAAAAACCTTTAAAAAAAAAAAAAAGAAAAACAGAGTTCGTTAAAACGTTGTTTTTTTTTTTTTTCAAAGAACATAACAAAGAATATGTAAAAGACAAGAATAATTCAGTTTGCGTCTGGAGGTATACAACATGAACTGATTATAAGCAAGCATAAATTCTTAGAAACTAATATAAGATTCTATAAATTGGATATGATCTTTTCTTTATTTCCTGACAACTCAAAATAAAAATCCAAAAAATGCTATGTCGCTGGACTCCCACGTAGTCGACCGCGGTTCGAGTCCCGGACCCGGTGGCTTAAACTCACACCGGGCGCGTGTGCGTGTGTGTCCAAGATCTCGAGAGGAGAATGGAGGAGAAGGGATTGCGGCATGGCCATCCCCCCTGGGGGGTGATTTCTCGCTTTCTGTCTCTCTGTCTCTGTCTGGCAAGCGCACACGCCCTATGGCAAAAACCTCTAAAAAAAAAAACAAAAAAAATCCGAAAAATGAAATAAATGAAACCCCCTGTGTACTGAAATTGACTTCCAGGAAAATATGGAACCCTATGACAAAGAAAAGAATCAGTGTAATAGAGAGTTGATTGTCATCTAAAATGCTTTACGTCCAGCATAATGTCATGTCTGTACATGTGTGTTAGAGATGTCAAATAAAATATAGGCTGCTGGGCCAGTGGGTGGCATGGAGGTTCAGGTGGCTGGATTCCACATAGCCAACTCTGCATTCAAGTTCTAGATGTAAACCCATCCCTGGACCATATACTACCAGATATAACAGAAACCTTTGAATTCTCTCGCTGTGACAATAACAAAAATCAATTACCGACATTCTGAAATCTCCCTGCCCACCAGGCCACTACAGATTGTAAGATACCATAGAGGGACCAGCAGATGGCATAGTGGCTACATCACTGGACTCCTATGTGGTCTACCATGGTTCAAGTCCTAGACCTGGTGACTTAAAACTCATGCCGGGCACTTGGGTGTGTGTGCCCAAAATCCCAAGAGGAGAATGGAGGAAAGGCAATTGCAGTGTGGCCACCCTCCCTGGTGGGAAGTGGGGGGTGATTTCTGACTTTTTGTCTCTCTGCTTTTCTCTCTGGTGAACGCACATGCCCTATAGAAAAAAATCTCTCTTAAAAAAAAAAAAAAAAAAAGGAAAGAAAAGAAAAGACAGAGAGAGCATTGTATCGCCTTCATGCTTCAGGTGTAGGTGTTGGCTTTCCCTGGCAACAATCTTTAGGTCCTGAAACACATGCACACCACGACAGAGCATGTAGCTTTCGTGCTTTCCCCAGGATGTTTATTTGCACATGTAGAAATGCACAGCCCCCCTTTTTGTACAGGTTAGTAACCATTCACAACCCACTTATTTCATAATAATATGATGGTTAATCTGCTAACTTTGGTCAATTCAAAAAATGAATGTCTTATACCAGTATAAAGTGCAGGCAAAAAAAAAAAAAAAATACATACATACACACACACACACACACACGCAAGCAAATACTGTCTAACAATTTGAGAAGCTCTGTCTCCCACCCTCAAGGATGTACATGATCTTAACAAGCCTAACAAAGGTTATCGTTATAGCTAAGTGGCAAAATCACTACAATATAAGGAAAGTGATTGAATGTCTCATTCAATTCAGAGCATAAAGATTATCTAACAGAAATAATTCCTTTGCTTCAATTCACTTTATAAACCCCCATATACCATCACTCAAAGATATAATTCCAATATTACTTTTATATTAAAAGTCTTTTTAGACATTGCCCATTCGAATCGTGGTAACTTGCAATAGAGCATGCACACTCAGCAGAGAGACAGAGAGAGAAAGAGAAAGTGAGAAAGCAAGCTGCCAGGTCCGGGACTTGAACTGTGGTTGGCCATGTGGGAGTCTAGCAACTTAACCACCACATCACCTGCTGGACCAAATAAAGTCTGATGACCCCACCCATTTGCCATTTCTTCCATATCTGCCAGACACTGTCCTTCACTGTTGATTTAAAGGGAACAGATGGCACCCTGAATGTATGTGACTTAGTACTGCAGATCCATTGGAAAGAGCTGGTGACTTTCTGACTGATATTGATAAAATCTATTCCAAAATCTATTTACTAGTCAGCACTACTTAATCATCTCTGGAGGGTTAAAGGTCAAAAGTGCTACTTCCTATGATGCTCAAAGGAATTTTCATACATAGCATTGCTAATAGGACTTTTCAAAAATAAGGGAAAATCAATGCTGCAGTAAAGACTTACCTTTGGAAAAGCAAAAGTCATTCAGCATAAAATTTACCATCAATTATTAAACCTAACAGCTACTCACATACAATAGCACTTTCATTTATGTCATAGAATTAAGCACCAAATCTACTGTGGAATGTGGATCTGGTGTGTGAGTAGGTGCTTACAACTACTTGAGGAGAAAAGTCCTACTACACTTATTTTATTAGTTCTGAAACAAAGGCTTGGAGAGGTTAAATCACCTACTTCGGGTTTTTGCCTAGAGAGTAAGTGAGGTACCAGGATTAGAACTCAAACTCTGGCCTGTCACTGCATACCTAGGCACTGAACCCCCAGGCAACTGGAATTCCCACGGTCATCACAATTTGTTTAAGGAATCTTTGCATCAATTATCACCTTTAATGCAAGTGACTTTGCAACATTCATATTGAGACCAACGAAGTCTCAGCTAGACAAGGTCTGGGTCACTTTTATCCGGACCTGAAAGAAAAAAGCGCTTCATGTTCTCATGTCTTCAGCCACACCTCAGAAGGAACTCTGTTGGGGTCAAGTGGTATTTTTGAGTTTTGTTTCTGTTTAAAAGTTTATCCTGAGTAAAAATATTTGAATGGAGATGGGCAACAAAAGGGCATAAAGAGCTGGTGTTTGCAAGCTGTTTTCTCTCTTGACCTGAGCCCAGGGTGTGGGGTCTGGGCAGCACTGTGGGACAGCTACAGGGTGTCTCTCCTGGCCACCTCCCATGGCACCACGCCGGTCTAGTAGCTGGCTGAACAATCAAGGCTCTCATGAATGTCCACTCAGGGACGTCACTGAGACCTGAGGAGACTGGGAGGTAGACTTAATTCCCCTTCAGAGCAACAGGATGTTCAGCTGGGCACCTGTGGCTAGGGAATAAGAGACTCTGTGTCCACTCCTCCCCCGAGCGGCAGGACCAACTGGGATGCCTTCCCTTCCTGCCACAGGGCTTTCCGCAGCCTCATAAAGCCATAAAATGCATTTCTGTGAGACGATCCTCTATAATTGTACCACTCCTTTTAATGAGTAATAGCACACCTAAAAGCGAATTATTATGAAGGGAATGCACCACGTATACAGAGCGGAATCACAGTCCCTTGCGTTCATTCTTATGTTGTTTCTAACTTCTCCACTAGATGACTCTACATGGTTGATCCACAGTAGTTACTGTCATTATAACTATTTATAGACTAATAAATAAAATATAAATAAACTTGAGAATCAAATTGGCCAATCTCATCCGATAGAGAATGCACGTAGAAAGTTAACTCGCTTGCCCAGAATCACTCAGGTAGTTAACAGCCGAGTGCAATGTAGATCTCAGAGGCATTCTTTTTCAATGAACATAAGTGAAAACACAAACACACACACACACACACACATACACACGCACAAAGCACTAACTAAATAAAAATACCTAGCTGAATGATAAACAGTAACACAACGCTGTTAAGGAAACCAACGGGGGGCAACAGGTGATATGGTAGTTAAGGTGCAAGTCTCCCACATGGTGACTGGTTCAAGTCCTAGACCTGACAACTTGAAAATCATGCCAGACACATGTGCTTGTGTGCCCCAAATCCCAGGAGGATGGAAGAGAAGGGATTATAGCATGGCTGTTCCCCCAGGGTGCAAAGAAGGGTGATTTCCCTCTGTCTCTGTCTCTGTCTCTGGCAAGCACATGTGCCCTATGGCAAAAACCTTAAAAAAAAAAAAGAAAGAAAACCAACAGGATGCTTGTGTGAGTAGAAGCTACACAATGTACAATCAATTCAGCTTCAGATGTCTTTTGGGAAAGCTTCATTAAGAGATAAGCAGTTGAGGCACCAGCAGATGGTGTAGCAGTTATGTCACTAGACTCTCACATAGCCGACCACAATTCTAGTCCCAGACCCAGTGGCTTGAAAATCATGCCAGGCACGTGTGCACACATGCCCAAGAACCTGGGATGAATATGGAAAAGGGATTGCAGCATGGCCATGCCCCCTGGGGGGTATTTCTCACTTCCCTCTCACTGTGTCTCTGTGTGTGTCTCTCTCTCTCTGGTGAATGCTCATGCCCTAAGGCAAAAACCTCTAACAAAAAAGAGAGAGAGATTGAGAGAGAGAGATTAGCAATTGGTTATAATGAGGCCAAATTCAAGGAGACCCTTTCTGTGGGAGCCAGTTACTGTAACAGCCACAAGGTAGACAGCTAATCCTAACTAACCCCGGGAAGTACGAGCTGATGCTCACGTGAAGGAAACTTAGGGAAAGTGAGGCTAGGACTGAGCAAGGTGGAGGTGTGGGCAGTACAAATAGCTCCATAGTAAAAGGCAGGAAAACTGGGTCCTGGTTTAGGTCACCAGCTACCTCAGGCCTAAACTTCTCACTTGACTTGGGAGTTTCATTCTCTTCTTCATTTGTAAGATGAGAGAGATGGATGGTGTGATTTTAATGATACTTTTAAGCTCTAAAATTCTAAATCTAGACAGATTCTTGCCTTTTATAAAATTCTTCTTTACTATGTTTATACAGTGGAATGTATCTAGTGTTGAGCTCTGCATCTGAAAATCCAAAGGGGAACCCAGAAAGACTATAAATAAACAGAAAGCAGCACCTAGAAGGAGGGTGACCATACATCCTGAGTTTCCCCTAATAGTCTTGGTTTATGTCCCAGAGTCCCAACCAAGTAATGCCAGTTTTCATTGTCAAAAGTGTCCTGGTGTGAATAATAAATTCTATGATTACCCTAGGAGCTGGTGCTCATTTTATCTTGGGAAACCCTTCAGCAACTGCCAAATCTTTAGTATAGGGAGTCTTCAATAGAAATGTATGTTATGTAAAAACTATGCATGGGTTTTGAGATTTTTTTTTACACCAAAATAAACTTTTACCATAACTCTATTTTCCATGAACTTTTCTGAGAGCCTTTCATATTTCCTCTGTTTTCTGTAAGAATTCATCTGTTTGAAAATTACCAAGTGTTCATACTTGATATGCTGTGATTTTTTTTTTATAGAATCAATAGTACTTTGAATTTGAAATGTTAAAAATCTCCCTATAAAAAGTGGTTCAGAACTGACTGCATGGAAAGTGGAAAATTATATTTTTCCATGAACTTTCTGCAGGCCCCTTTGCATGTTATGAAGATGGTGGCCCTTTAGTCAAAACTCCATCCAGCACACCCGCCATACGCTAATCACATCTGAAGACTTTTAGTCCCTCAGAGGTGGCATCCGCTGCTCACGCTACTGCTGCCCTCCTCTACCCGCACTGCCAACAAGACCTACCTCAATATTGCCTCCTCCAGGAGTCGCTCTTCCCTGCCACTTGGGATTACTCACTTGGTATCACCACTGCTAGCCTGTGGCCCCAAATGCTCTGCAGCTCTTTCTTAGTCTCCTCTACTACTATAAGGTCCATAAAGAAGCTTCCTTTCTCCTCTTTTTATCACTTAGCACACTATTAGCCCTCAATAGCATATTTTGTTGAACTAAAGTGAAAAGAGAAGTACATAAGAATTGGCTCACAGGATATTGGCTAAATTATCTTTCATCAGAGAGAACAAGAAAACAATGGGCTGAAACTTATCTGGTTCCCACCTCTATTATCACCATGGTAACAGGCTTTTGTATGGTATGTGGACAGTGTCCTGCCACTGAATGACATGAGCCACAAGAATCTTATAACTGGATGCCAGCCTTGCCACTTACAAAAAAGAATGGCCTCGGACAAGCCACTTGCCCTTATCTTAACTCCATTTCCTCAACATAAAATGAAGAAAGTGTAACTCCTTGGTGTAAAGTTACTGACAACACGTGAAGAATAGCACCAGGTATCGACCCTGGAAAGTGTACACAGGTGATAAGGGGAGCTTTAGCTTCAATGGTGATCATTTCCAGCCGAAACAGGTCAAACTAGAAAAACGGTCCCCCTCTTCATCACGGAAGAGATAATAAATCCCACCTGGGTTTATTATACTTTATATCTCACACAGCTCAGATGCAAAAACGTCCACATCTTCACCATGGTTTTCTCTTCCCAAATTCTAGCTATCCTGTTTTTTAATGGTCCCCAACAGAAATACCATCACAAAGAATAGTGCTCGCAAGAAGAGGACTTCAAACTCAAGACAGACTGGTCAAATTAACAAAGAACATCTTGACTGCCATTCTGATCCAACCATGGAACATATTTTTGGTAAAATATCAGATAGGGAGAATTCAAGCCTGGGGAGGGATTCCACGATATGCTGACACAATGAACCCTCAAGCAGACACCTTGAACAAAACACTCCTTCAATCAGAAGCAGTCAGTTCTAGGTAATAATACAACAATAAAACAGTGGAAAGGGGCAGATAAAATAAATTCTGAGCATCATTATAAGAAAGAAGAAAATGCTCCCTTCAAGCTTCTTCACCCAGAAAACAAAGCACAGGCAGTGCTAGGCAGTATCAGTGGAAACAAATGGGATCATGGTACTTCAACTTAATAGCACACTCCCGTTCAAGCTACCACAAAATGCAGCATGTGCTGGCAGTTGTTTTATTCTAGAAAAGCAGGAAAGCATTGAGGTGAAAAGGGTCTGGACTCTGGAACCAGTTGGAATCCCAGGTTCTATACTTACTAGCTGTGTGACCTCAGGTGAGTTACCTAATCTCTCTTTACCTCTTTGGGTTTTTTTTTGTTTTGTTGGTTTTTTTTTGTTTTTGTTTTGTTTTGTTTGTTTTGATTTGTTTTTATTTTTTTTTTTTATTGCTATAGGGCATGTGTACTTGCCATAGACACAGAGAGACACAGAGAGATAAAAGCAAGAAATCACTCCCCGGTGGGATAGCCATGCCACAATTATTTCTCTTCCAGTCTCCTCTCAGGATTTTGGGCATGCATGCTCATGTGCCCTGCCTGAGTATCAAGCTGCCAGGTCCAGGACTCGAACAGCAGTCAGCCACATGGGAGTCCAGTACCTTAACCACTACGCCACCTGCTGGCCCCTGAACCTTATTTTTTACCACCTGTCAAGTGTGACGATTATATTTATCCTCCACAGGGTTGTTGTTTACAAATACTCATTTCTACAGTAGAGTAGTGCTGGCCATTTAATTTATGTTACATAAGTGTTTGACAAAAATAATTATTAACTCCCATTCAAAGGCACTTTTATACATTCAAATACAGCTTATATACAACCTCACGCTTAACAATCTGCTACTGGTACTGACACCATAAATCTCAAAGATGTCTTTTTTTTTTTTTTTTTGAGAGGTTTTTGCTATAGGGCGTGTGTACTCGCCAGAAAGACAGAGAGAGACAGAGAGATAGAAAGTGAGAAATCACCCCCCAGGGGGGATGGTCACGCCACAATCCCTTCTCCTCCATTCTCTTCTTGGGATCTTGGGCATGCATGCACACGCGCCCAGCGTGAGTTTAAGCCGCCGGGTCCAGGACTCGAACCGCAGTCAACTACGTGGGAATCCAGCGACACAGCCATTATGCCAACTGCTGGTCCCTCAAAGATGTCTTTTTTAGAAATATATTTATTATTTCTTTGGGAACCAGCAGTTAGCGTAATGGCTATGTCGCTGGACTCCCACCATTCGGATGCTTACACTCACGCCGGGCGCGTGTGCTGCGTGCCCAAGATCCCGAGAGGAGAATGGAGGAGAAGGGATTCAAATTTCTCGCTTTCTGTCTCTATGTCTGGCGAGCGCACGCGCCCTTTTTATAAATATATATTTATTATTTCTTCAGAGACAGAAAAAGAGAAGCACCTCCAACAGGATCTTGACACCATGGACCCACCTTCAGTTTCAGCTGGCCTAGAGTCTGGGCACATGCGTGTGCACCCAGCATGCTCAGGAGCTCCTGAACTCACAGCCTTTCCCCTAAGCGTGAGCTTCTTTATCACTGTGCTATCACCTGGCCCCACGAGCCTTTGTTTTAAGCTGACTCCTAAGAATTTAGCTTGTGGGCCCATAAATCCTTCTCTTAATCATGAAGACTAAACAGGTCTTAAGCCCAGAGTTTATTTTGATGTAGTGAAAATGGAAACTGAAGGCTTTAATGAGACCCTAACATACCCAGAATAAATGAAAGCAAAACAAACATAGTATTTTACTGAGCACCCATTGTAACCAGTCATTTTTCCAAACTGTGATATTTTGATTGGAAGGCTTGGGATGTAATAGGAGCATAGCTAGGTCTGGCTCCAATATGGCTGAATAAATTGGTGTTTTCCATAGTAACTTCACTATGGCTCTCTCTGATACTCAGTTTTGAAGGCTCAGAAACTTGGTTTTGTCATCATACTCACCTGTTCAAAATTATTTATTGAGTACCTATTTAGTGCCAGATAACTAAGACTGGCAATCTGGAGAAGACAGACGGCAAATCATTGCAATCCCTGGCTGCCCTCGTGAAGCAGTGATCTGTCTGAGATGACAGACATTAAAGATCAAATGTGCACGAACTAAAGTTAAAAAAAAGAAATGAAAAGAAAAGAAAGAAAGAGAGAGAAAGAAAGAAGGAAATAATTGTCAAATAGACTAGTTTATAATAAGAAGAGATTTGGGTGGACCAAAAGTCTTGTTCTTACAAGAACAACCTGCATCTCCCATAAAATCACATCCTAGAGGGACCAGCAGTTAGTGTAATAGCTATGTCATGGGACTCCCACGTAGTCAACTGCGGTTCGCGTCCCGGACCCGGTGGCTTAAAACTCACGCCGGGCACATGTGCGTGCGTGCGTGCCCAAGATCCCGAGAGGAGAATGGAGGAGAAGGGATTGCGGCATGGCCATTCCCCCGGGGGGGTGATTTCTCGCTTTCTGTCTCTCTGTCTCTCTCTGTCTGGCAAGCGCACGTGCCCTATAGCAAAAAAAACCTCTCCAAAAGAAAAAAAAAATCACATCCTAGAGATAGACACTTAACCTTCAAGCAGGAGAATTCACTGTAAGGATAGCGCTGGGCATCGCCTCACTAGTGTTTGCTTTCCATCTTCCTCCCTGACCCATTCTCCTATCGTGCTGTTTTTCTCAAAAAGGCTATCAGTCATTTATTTGATTTCTTCTTCCCATACTAAAATCACATTCTCATCTCACCTCACCAAATTTCTTCACCTAGTATACCCTGAATGGAGTTTTCAATGTTCTAAAACTTCTTTCCTCTCGTGGCAATAAAAATAATGCTATTTATGCCAGAGGTAGTTAATCACATTCTATCTTTATGACATCTACTAGTTTAAATCTCAGAAGGCAACATTGTTTTTATTTTCAAGTTTGGGGTTTGTGGGAGGGGAAGGAGGAGCATTTAGGGCAGATGTATACTGAAACTGTAGCCCTTTCATAAACCTTCAAAATAATGATCTCATTTAAGCTACAGAAAAACCCAAGGAGGCACCAAAGTTAATTTGACATGAATCATTAAGTATATTGCACATTGGAATACTGGAGACATTAAACAAAGGTCAAAATTAAAACAAGAACTTGGCAGGTCCATAGTCCAAGCTTAGTAGACATTTACTGTTGGTAGTTCTATGAACTATAAGTAGCACTTAGTTCATAATAGAGAAAGCACACACACAGGAAAACGTCAACCAACATTCAGATCATGAGTAAACAAACATTTGATGCAATATGAAATACAGGAAAACGTCTCATGTTATTTAATGTCATACAAAAAAAATAGTATCCTTGAAAAATTAAGATGCATTTTGTCCATCGCACGGAAACCATGTCCTTGTAGCAACAGGTCTGTGCGAGGTTTTAGCTGATAATTAAACACAGAGGGACATTATGTTTGTACCTCACTAAACGTCATTGGTTGGATTGAGACGATCTCGTATCTGAGGTGATGGGGGTCCCAGTGGACATATTTTCTAAGTACTCCAGCTAGTCACAGGTGAGCTTTGGTTGTGTCTGAAATGCCAAAACCTATGCCCTTTCTCATAGATAGACAAGAGGGTCACCATCAGTAGAGTCAGAAACAACCTCCATGATGCTTGGTCCTAACCCAACCAATGAGACAGATCAACAGCCAGAAAGCTAATCCACTTAGTGGCAATTAGGGCTCCATCTCCTTTTGGTGACTAAAATATTTTTTAAAGAATTATTTATTTAATTGTATTTATCATTATTATTTTTAAATTTGACCAGAGAGAGGGAGAGTGAGAAGGCCAGCACCAGGTTCAGGACTTGAACTGTGGTTGTCCATGTAAGAGTCTAGTACCTTAACCACTACGCCATCTGTCAGTGACTACAATGAATGTAACTCCCAGAGATTCAGAGGAGGTTCATACTCCCAGGCCACATTCACTTGACATTTCTTTATAAAGTGGAACAGACATAATTATAGGAACTTATTACTGAAATCTATACGAGAAGATGAATGGTAATTGATTTTTTTGAAGATTTTTTTAAATGTTGGGCCAGCTCAGGGGCAAGTGGTAATAAGCTACTCAAATGATTCTGGATCTATATGGAAGATATGGATCCGTTTTCCCCATTGACCTGTACACACCAATAATAAGTACACACATGCCCCTGGCTAGATGGCTGGGGAGGCGAGTCAGGGAGGGGAAGAACAGAGGAAACTGCAACATGAGACCCTATTGAGGGTTCTCTCTCTTTACTCCCCCTTCTCTGTCTCTCATGAAATAATTTTTTAAAAAATCTTAAACTGCAATCAACAGTAACCTGAATATTGTCTGTGGAAAATATATAACTCAAATACCTAAACAAATTCTCACTGAGATAACTTTTAAAATAGGCTCTTCACTGTAAGCTCTGAAAGAAAAGTTGTGTGCTTGTCTTTTGCAGAAACAACTCCAAGCATGAGCAAAGAGTCTAGGATCTAATAGGTGCTCTTTATTTTTATTTTTTTTTTGAGGGGGGGAGAGATGTTTGCTATAGGGTGAATGCACTCGCCAGAAAGAGAGAGAGAGAGAGACAGAAAGTGAGAAATCACCCCCCGGGGAATGGCCATGCTGTAATCCCATCTCCTCCATTCTCCTCTCGGGATCTTGGGCACGCACGCACACACGCCCAGCATGAGTTTAAGCCACCGGGTCCAGGACTCGAACCGTGGTCGACTACATGGGAGTCCAGCGACATAGCCATTATGCCAACTGCTGGTCTCTCTTTATTTTTTGAGTACATAAATGAGTAAGTATATTCCTTGTGATCACGACCAAGAATTTTTTCGTCCAGGAAAAACAATACTTACTTACAGGCAAAGTTATTTGAGCTTACAGAAAGAATAAAATCTCACTCTTCACCTTGAGATATGAATTACCTTCCCCTATTATGAATAAAAAGGTAATTAAAAAAACACATTTTCCCTAAAGATGACTGTCACACAATACCATTGATTTCCACCTATTTTGTCCAGTAAATTTATACAAACTTTGATATATTTACCTACAATGTAATTGTAATAACAGAATGTAAAAGATAATTTTCTTAGAAATTAATAAAAATAACTACATAAAGGAGCCAGATGGTGGGGCAGCAATAAAATGGGACATTCTGCAAGGTAATCCCATGTGAGAAGGTTCCTGGTTCGAGATCGGATAACTCCCTGCATGCACTAGGCATGCATATTCCCATGATCTGCAGCTGGCTGAAAGGTGGGGTTGGGGGGAGAATCACCACATCAGGACCCTTTTGGAGGTGCTATTTTAAATATTATTAATTTGTTTTACATTTAATCACTGTGCATCATTGCAGCATACCAAATGAATTTTCCCATCATAAATACACCACTTACTAATCCAAAGACATTACCATGGGTATTATAAGCAACAGATTTCTTTACATTTTGGGGTCCCTTGAATGTGTTGCCTTTTTTTTTTTTTTTTTTTTGCTGTCTCTTGCTGTGTGTGTGTGTGTGTGCGCGCGCACGTGTGTGTGTGTCTCTCTCTCTCATAGTAGAAGTAAACATTTTAAAAAACCACGTATGAAAGAATATTAGCATTATATAAAAGTAAATTTTTATCTGAAAATCTGTAATGCAGAGGCCACATGAAAAAAGTTCCACAGTTTGGACTGTAAGGAAATACAAGCAGCCAGAACCAGCCTGGGTGGCAGAGACCTGATGCTGACTGCTGTTTTCTGGATTTGCTAGGAGGGCAGTGCTCTGGAAGATCTAGTGACCTAAGGTTGAACTCCACTGCAGGAAGGGAGTGTGGCTGCTGGCTGCAGCAGAGTGACCAATCAGAACAGAATCAGTTTCAATAACAGACCAATAGGACTGCTGCTTGAGTTGACCAATCAGGCTGCACAAGGGTCAACCTTTCATTTGCATGTAAAAACTTGTTTGAATCCATTGGCAGGGAATATGTTTCTCCATAAAAGCCCATCCTCAGGTACGTTCAGGGAGTTGGTCTTCTGATAACCTGAACTGTCTCCTGGATGATGTCACCTATGATAAAACCCTCCTCCTCGACACACCTCATGGGTCAAAGTTTGGCTTTGCTGGCAGTGAGCGACTGTTTTCAGTCTGTACCTGCTTTGGTTGGTAACAGAAACTTCCACAAAGCTAAATAATTAGTTTGGTCATTCTAGTATTTCCAATACTAGGATAGACAAACTCTTCAGTGACATCTTTCACATCATCATCATTTATACTACACCACTAACACTTAAATTTTTGGAAAGCTGATTCCATAATTGTAGAAAGACTGGTAAAATGATTTTGTCATATCATAGGCATTTGATACAAAGATGATTCACCCTCTTGTAATTCCTGCATCTATTGAATACCCATATTGTTTCTCTTACACAATCTTAGACTAATGTGGTTATCTTACACTATCTGAAATCAACGTGGTTTACACTAAGACACTGGAAATCTATAAAGTAAGTTATAATCAAGACAAAACTTACCAAGCACGATGACCACAGTCTTGAGAAGGCTCATCATGGTATCCCGATTCCGCCGAGGTCCAGAACTGTGCCGGGACATTCTCATAGTCCTCTGGCGAACATAGCCAAAGATGTGAGCATAGAGAACCACCATTACCACAAAGGTCACCAAGTTGAAAATGGCCCAAAAAACTAAGTAAGAGTCACTATAGAGGGGTGCCATGTTGGAACAATGTTCGATATCACAGATACAGTTCCAGCCTACACTGGGTATAGCACCCATGACAATGGCCATAGTCCAGATGACCACAATGACCACCACCACCCGTCGGTTGCTCATCCGTGTGTGCAGCTGCATGCGGAAAACCGTAATGTGCCTCTCAATTGCAATAGCTAGTAAGTTGGCCACTGATGCTGTCAGGCTGGTGTCGATGAGGCCCTGACGGAGGAGCCAGGTGCTGACCGTCAGTCTCCGAGTATTGGGTCCTGTGTTGAACATTAGGTAGAAGTAGGCCAAGCCAGCGAAGAAGTCCGCAGCAGCCAGATTAGCCATCAAATAATAAATAGGAAAGTGGAAGCGGCGGTTGACGTAGATTGCCACCATGACCAGAAGGTTGGCCAACATGATGAAGATACAGACAGTGATTCCAAGTCCCATCACCAGCTTGCTGACCGTGTTCCATTCTGTGGCAAGATATTTTCCACTTCGATTATAAAAAAAGGCGATGGACTCATTGTAGAAGCACTGTGGTTCATTCATGGAGGTGAACTAAAACAGAGAGGAGGAACGTTGATTAAAAAAGAAAAGAAAAGAAAATGAAAAGCACGGACCAGCAGGTGGTGTGATGATTACTTCACTGGACTCCACAGAGTCAACCACAGTTCAAGTCCTGAACCCAGCAGCTTAAGACTCATGCTGGGTACGTATGTGTGCCCAAAATCCCAAGAAGAGACTGAGAAGAAGGGATTGCAGCATGGCCATCCACCTTGGGAGGTGATTTCTTACTTTCTGTCTGTCTCTTTGGTGAGCACAAAACCACAGATCCCAATTTAAAGATGGAAAGAGAGCATAAGACCTCTATGGTACATGCAGCAGACAAACAAAAGCAAAACACTTGAAAATCTGAGCCTGCGTAACATTCCATGACTATGGTGAAACCCCGAGGTTTCTTACAGTATTATTGTCTTGGAGATTAAAGACAGTTGGACTTAAATAAATGACAAGGTCTGTGTTTGGCGGTTACATGTCATTGAAGTCTACTAGAAAAGCCACATGGCTCAGAAATCTTACTTAAAATACATGAGACAGACAAAAATTTTGCCAGAATATTGCACTTGGAATATTTGCCATAGTGAAATCTATTTTGACCTGTGATTTAGGGAATCTATAAACATAGTTGGTTTATAGATAGGGTATCATTGTCCTATTATTCTGCATTTCTATTCTCACATAGCATGTTCAATCTGTGATGCAGGTTCCCATAAGAACCATCAGCCCCAACATTTCAAAGAGGTTCCTATGCTTCAAAGCCAGCATTTGCTGCTCCACATTCCTGTGGTCATCACTGCCTACCCCCATGAACCCTTAGCCCCAGAATAGCACGTCAACCAACCTATGACGTTTGAGAACTTTTTTCTTTATGGAGGACCTAACATAACCTCCAAAGAACAGTTGACACTTTGTTCTACAAGAAGTAAAATATATCGAGATTAGATTAAAGTACATCTTTTAAAATGTGGAATGATACTGCTTTATAATGTGAACTTGTTTTTTAACATCACTGACTGATGAGAATATATGTACTTATTATTTACACTCTCACTTGAATCCAAAAAGGATTGAGGCAGTTTAAAATAGAATAATAAAGGTGGTCAATAAAGCTATTCTAACAAAGTTAGGATGATAGGTACCAGAAGCTGGAAGGGACAGGTGAGTGGGAGGGATGGGGAAAAGTTGGTTAGCAGATACAAGAGAGTAGGAATGTAAGTGGAATCAGTTCTAGAGCGCTATCATACAGTAGAGTAATAAGAGCTGGAAACAACTCAATGTATATTTCAAAATAGAAAAGTGTATTGCAAATGTGCATAGAACACAAAAGAATGATAAATGTTTGAGACAGTGAACATGGTTATTGTCCTGATTGATCATTCCACAATACGCATGTTTTGAGCTGGTTCTATGGCCTGGTGGTTAAGGCAGCCATATCCCACATGGCCAAACTCATGGTTCAAGTTCTGGACCCAGAGGCTTGAGAAACATGCCAGGCACGTGTACATGCATGTGCCCCAAATCCCAAAAAAGGAGAGAGATGGAAGAGATGGGATTGATTGTTGCATGACCATTTCTCCTGATTTCTCCCCCTCCCCCATCTCTCTTGGGTGAATGCACATGATCTTTAGCAAATACATACAAATATCCATGTACGTGTGTGTATACATATGCACACCCATTATGAAAAACCAGTGTACAAATTTATACAACTATATGTAAATTAAAGTAAAACTTAAAAAAACAAAATTAAAAAATAATGTGACAAAGAAGAAACTATTAATAGAAAATAAAGTATCAAAAAATTTAAAAATGCATAGAAAATTTTTTAAAAGAAAGAAAATAAAGTATAACAGAATAAATAGAATAAATCACTATTCCTAAGCCTTAGGTTTATCTAAGGCCCCTAGAATTAGAAAATATTTCTTGAAGACAGTTCACATTGTATCTTTTTATAAACTTGCTTTGATTCGAATAAATTACTTAAGAAATATGAAAGGTTCAATCTCTTTTTTATCAATTTTTCCACTGAATATTCATATGTTGTACAGAAATGTTTACCAAACACTGAAAATTCCAAATTACTGTGAAGCAATTATTAAGTTGCCAGTCTTCTAACTTGTTCAGACATCTGAAGTCTCTTTTTTCACCTAGACTTTACTAGTTTCTAGATCATACTCTTTTTTATTAGTTTATTTTATTTTTTAGTGGTTTCTCCTCTATTTTCCTATTACAATTTTGGGCACACATGCACAAGCACCTGGCATGAGTTTCAAGCTGCCAGGTCCGGGACTCAAACCATGGTTGACTATATAGGAATTTAATGCCTTAACCACTATGTCAACTGCTGGCCCAGATCATACTTCTAACATTACACTTAACATGCTGTATAATTAATCCCTGTACTCATCTGTTTCTTAAAGAGAACATAGTCCAGGAAGTGGAGACGGTTTTATGCATCTTGGTAACTTAGGTTGGTCCCACAGTGCCTCATTCATTGGAGATCAGAGAACTTGACTTGTAGCATTCCATTCCATCCTAAATCTTGGCCTTACTCTGGGTAATTCATCTAATTTTCTTGTCTCTTGTTTTCTTGACCTCATCTCTAATGACCTATTCCATTACAGCTCAGCTGCCCACATCCATGGTCACACCCAGGACTTTTTTAACCACCCAGAACTACTCTATCTCCCTTTGGAAATAGAGACATTCTTTTCCTTCCTTTTCCTTTTTTTTTTTTTTTTTTTTTTTTTTTTTTTTTTTTTTTTTTTTTTTTTTTTTTTTTTGTCAACAACTTATAAATACTTTATTAGTTTTCTTTAATATTTTTTTTTCAATTTCTTTAATATATTCAATCACATATACCAACTGTCTGCACTCTATGGCCAAAACTGAATGACTAGAGGATATAAAAACATAGAAAATAGAAATAGAGACATTCTAATTACCCATCACAACTTCCCATCCTTCAAATTTTCTCATTTAACCCTCAGTACTTTAGTTCTTTGAAATTACCTGTTTCTCTGACCTCTCTACTTCTCCCCAGAGAATTATCTTCCCCATCCACATTCAAGATTAAATCTCCATCATCTTCAGGAGAAATAAAAAAAGAGAGAGAAATACACCCATAATCTCAAGTTCTCCTTCCCACTTTGATTCTTTTTCTTACTCATAGCCAAATCTTCTCTGATATTGTTTCCCACTGATTTCTTACAATATGGCTTCTACTCCCTTCTACCCATTAAATCTACTTTAGTCAATTTCTGGAAATTCATATAACTTCCTAAAGTCATGCTAGTCTTTCTGTGCCTGTTCTAATGGAAATTTTTCAGTCTCCCATGTTGACCTTGCCGGAGCACCAAACACATGATGGAGAGGCTCTCCTTGGACATTCTCTTTCCTCAATTTCCATGACATTGTACTCTCCCTTAAGTTTTGGTTATTCTCTCTGGCTGGCCCTTCTCTGTCATTTTTGAGAGCTCTCCTTCCTCTGTTCAATATGAATGTTTCTGCATTACTTATGTTCTCATTCCTTCAACACACTTTCACTGAGTTATATAACTTACTCCAAAGGTTTCAATTACATTATATACCCCAAATATTCTTATATGTACATATTTAACCCTTCCTTCTGAGCTTTAGGCAAATATAAACTTGCCTACTTAAATTGATCATCCCATATGTACTTCAGTTTTAGTGTGTAAACCAAACTTACACTCATAACTTTCCTAAATGTCCTATCCCAGAGACTAGAACACAACCATCTACCCAGGAGTCCAAGTACTTACCTGGGAAGTCTTCCTTCTCCCTCCTCCTCACTTAAATCAATAACCAAATCCTAGAAATTCTCTCTCTCTCTCTCTCTCTCTTTTTTAGAAAGAGATTTTTACTATAAAGCATGTGCACTCATAGAGAGACAGAGACAGAAAGAAAGGGAGTGAGAAATCACACCCACACCCACACACACACCCACACACACACACACAAGTGATGACCATACCACAATTCCTTCTCCTCTATTCTCTTCTAGGGATTTTGGGCACACATGCCCAGCATGAGTTTTAAACAGTTAAGTTCGGGACTCAAACCAGGGTCAGACTACATGGGAGTCCATTGATGTAACCATTACACCAACTGCTGGCCCCAGAAATTCTCTTTTCTAAATATTTACTTAACCTGTCTATTTTATTCTATGTATGGCCATTAGCATCATAACTATGCCAACTTCTTAAGGGTTCTGTCTAGCCAGCTCCAATCTCCCCTCTAGTGATCTTTATTTTTTTTTGGGGGGGGGGGTTTGCTATAGGGCGTGTGCACTCACCAGAAAAAGAGAGAGAGACAGAAAGCGAGAAATCACCCCCCAGGGGAGATGGCCACGCCACAATCCCTTCTCCTCCATCCTCCTCTCGGGATCTTGGGCACGCACACACACACGCCCAGCATGAGTTTAAGCCACCGGGTCCGGGACTCAAACCACAGTTGACTATGCGGGAATTCAGCGACATTGCCATTACACTAACTGCTGGTTCCCCTTCTAGTGATCTTTCTAAAAGAAAGAAGATGACCAAGCTGTCTCCCTACTGAAAGTGCTTCGATGGCTTACAAGTACACTCAAGATAAAAATCTAAACTCTTCAATCATTTTATCAAGACTTACCCACTTCTTCAACCACAAGTCAACCTATTAATGTCTTCACACTCGGCTTCAGCTCTGTTTAATGTGCTATGCCCTCTCTCTGATTCTCAGCCTCAGTGTGAACAGTGGTTTCCTATATCAGAACCATCTGGAGGGTTTGTAAAACACAGATTGCTGTCTCTACCCCAAGAGTTTCTAATTTGGTAAATCTGAGAAGAGGCCCCAGGTCATGCTGATGCTGCTGGTTCAGGGACTACACTTTGAGTGTTATGATCTTCCCTGATTTTTGTCAGTTGAAATGTTATGCTTTCTAAATCTAGGTAAATTGTTTCCTACCACAGTTTTCTACAGTTTCCTTATAAGAACATTAATGGACTACATAATAATTGCTTAATTATATCTTGATCCCCCTTCAACTAGGCCACATTATACCTTTATTGCTCACTGTTGTATAGGATCCAACTGTTATATGGATTAAATGCTTTACTAATTGCAGTAATAAAGATACTTTCAGGGCCAGCAGATGGCATAGTGGTTATGTGGCTGGACTCCAACGTTGCTAACCACAGTTCAAGTCTTGGACCCTATGGCTTGAAACTCAGGGTGGACACATGTGCATGCATTCCCAAAATCCTGAGAGAAAGGAGGAGAAGGGATTACAGCATGGCCATCCTCCCTGGAGGGATAACTTCTCACTTTCTGTCTCTCTGTCTCTCTCTGTCTCTCCAGTGAGCACATGCACTATATAGCAAAAATCTCTCTCTCAAAAAAAAGGTAATTTCAAAGTATATACAATCTACAAATTTCTTTTCAGCAGAAATACAAAAAACTGCAAGCGTAAATGCAAAGTTCTGTTCTTTCCATCACCCGTTTATATTCACTGAACAAAGTTTTTAACCAAATATCAAGAATATATTATGGGGACCAGCAGTTAGCATAATGGCTATGTTGCTGGACTCCCATGTAGTCGACCATGGTTCAAGTCCTGGACCCGGTGGCTTAAACTCACACTGGGTGCGTGTGAATGCATGCCCAAGATCCCGAGAGGAGAATGGAGGAGAAGGGATTGTGGCGTGGCCACCCTCCCCAGGGGGTGATTTCTCACTTTCTGTCTCTCTGTCTCTCTCTGTCTTTCTGGTGAGCACACGCACCCTGTAGCAAAAACCTCTCCAAAAAAAAAAAAAAAAAAAAAAAAAAAAGAATATATTATGTCACACATCCCAACTCCTGAACACCAATTTCTGGCAAAGTCCAGCAAGATGTGCAACTTTATAGCCCTTCCACACAGAAAATGATGTAGCTAAGAAAGACAAAATCAAAATGTATGAATTGTCTTTTAAAGCCACATTATGCTAAAAGGAATAAAAATGACAGATTTTCTGCAGTGGCATCCCATGTGTTAAATCAGCATGCGATTTCATGGCATGTGACCCAATTCTATGCCACTTCCTTATCTCAGAAACTGAGCTGTGGCACCATAAAAGCCATACTTATTTAATATTAGGTCATTGGGACGATCATGACATATTTTTTTCTATGCAAAAATGCATCCTGACTTTACCAACGATCCAGTATAATATGATTTTTTGAGCCTCAGTGAAATGAAAAACTTGAACTAAATTAAACGTACAGTCTAATTTTTAAAAAAAATTCTATACAAAGGGGATTTGGGGTAATAATTCAATATTTCTTTTTTTTCCTCTTTTTTTATTTATTTATTTTTATTTACATTTTTTAATACATTCAATCACATTATTTAGCTTACAAGGCGATCATTTCAATATATGAACATTTCTTCCGGTCGAGTTGATCAAAATATAACAACACTGCCTCCCTGTCTCAACAATGCTGTCTTGGTATCCCTCCTCCAAATGTTCTTCTCCAGGCCCCACTGGACTCCCATGTAGGCGACCGCGGTTCACCTCCCTGACCCGGTGGCTTAAAATTCATGCTGGGCGCATGTGCGTGCATGCCCAAGATTCTGAGAGGAGAATGAAGGAGAAGGGATTGCGGCATGGCCATCCTCCCTGGGGGGTGATTTCTCACTTTCTGTCTCTCGAGTGCACGCACCCTATCACAAAAACCTCTCCAAAAAAAAAAAAAAAAACAAACCTCAATATTTCACAAAAATTACCAGCTGCATATTGAAAGAAAACATATGAGGAATAAAAAGTAGGTGTGTGATATAGCTGAGAAAAACCAAAAGAATTTTAGCTAGATTTAGCATAATAGGACTGAACTGAAAGAAATTAAATCTCCTATCACCTGCAAAGAGCAGCAGATCTGGAGAATAAGCAGAGCGGACTCTGGGAGAACCTGTAGTAGCAATCAGAAGGGCAGAGCAAATGGACTTTCTAACTTCTGGACTTGATGGGCCCAGGAAACTTTCATTGATTTCAGGGAGAATCCAATTTAACCACAACTGGACTATAAGCCAATAAGATAGTCGAAGCTATCATGATTAAAAAAAAAAATGATAAAACATAATGGGGAAAAAAAATGTGATCTCAGAAAAGATAATCACTCTGGAGAGTAAGAGAAAACATCTCTGGCAGAAGATATATAAGATGAAGAAAGAGAGAGAAAGAGGGGAAGGAAAAGATTACATTCTAGTATATCTCTGATTTGTGTTCTCAATGTGCTTAATTAGAATACTAGCTTTGGTGGTGGTTAAGGTGCTGGACACTCCCACATGGCCGACCACAGTTCAAGTCCCGGACCTGGTGGCTTACTTCCTCTCTCTCTCTCTCTCTGTCTCTCTCTGGTCAAATGAAAAAAAAAAAAAAAAAAGAATGAATAAATAAAATTAAATAAATAATTTTTTTTAAAAAAAGAATGCTAGCTTTGAAAATAGAACAAGCCATAATGGGGGCCCTGGCAGTGGCTCAGTGGTAAAAAGGTGCTCTGTGAGCTAACCCATCAGGAAAGGTTCCAGGTTCATGTCCAGAGACCTCCCTGAACATACCAGGCACAAGCATGCTCATGATCCAAGAATAACTGAAGCTAGGGATGGGTCACAGTTAGCAGCCTATTGGGGGTGCTGTCTCTCTGTCTCTCCTTATCTCTCTCACTCATGGAAGAAATACATTTTTTTAAAAAGCCATCACGAAGAAAAAAATACATTAGTAAGAACTACATGATGATTATATTAATCTCCTATTGCTACCATAATAAATTGCTAGAAATTAAAGTTTAAATAGACTTGTATTACCTTAGAGTCCTGGAGGTCACAAGTTCAACATATGTCTCACTAAGCTATAATCGAGGTGTTGGCGGGCTGTGTTCCTTTCCAGAGGCTCTGCAGAGAATCTCTTTTCTTCTCTTTTTCAACTTTAGAGGCTGCTCACAATCCTTAGTTCATGGCCCCTTCCTCTATCTTCAAAGCCAGTAATAGTAATAATCAAATTTTTCTCAAATTACATCACTCTAACACTGACTCTCCACTCCCTCCTCCACACGTAAGGACCCTGGTGATCATACTGAGCCCACCCGGATAACCTGGGATAGTCTCCTCAACTCAAAGTCCTTGACTGAATTTCTATGTGAAGTAGCACATTCACACGGTCTGGGAATTAAGTAATGGATATTTTCAGAAGCCATTGTTGTGTCTACCATAACAAACTGAAAAACAATTTCTGGGGTCAAATCCATGGCCCAGTGGTTAAGGGAACTGGATTCCACATGTTCAACTGCAGTTCAAATCTCAGCTCCTGTGGCTTGAAAAACACACCGGGTGTCAGTAAGTGCATGCCCCAAATTCCAACAGGACAGAGAAAGGGAAGAGGGGCTGCAACATGGCTGTGTCCCATTGAGGGGTACTTTCTTCCTCTCTCTTGCTCTCTTTCTCTCTCTGGCAAGTATATACAGCCTCTGGCACTTGGGAAAAAAATCAAAACTCAAACTTATTAACATCAGCCACAGTGAATGTTGGTAAGGTGAGGCTCTGCCATGCTTTCATTTTCATGCCGTGAAAAGATCCCAATTTTGTGTCACAAAGCCTCCTGTACATACCAAGTCACATCTGACTGCTGAGACCAGGGGAGATTATAGCATAAGGACCCTGTTGGGGGTGCATGACCCTCCTGCCCTCCTCGCTCTCTCTCTATAAACTTAATACAAAAAAGACCCAACACTTTAATAATGATAAATCACATACTGTAGCGATGAAAAGTTGAAATAGAAAATCAGAATATAAACATACTCTAATTTTGTCTTATTACTTAGGTAAGAATCAAAACATACTATTTGAATTGTAATAATAATTTTCAAAATAAGATTGAATATGCTGCTTTTTAAACCACCAAACTGAATAATTCCTGCAGTAAAGTTGAAAGATTACTTTTTATGTTATCGAAGAAAAACAGTGAAAAAATAGGGAGAAAAGATAAACAGCATACAGAATAGAAGTTCGGTGGAATCTACATACATAAGAGTAGAAATGACTTTCCTTTTCGCTTTAGAAAAGTAATATTTATTGCAAGAAATCTGGGAAAGAACAAAAGTATACTCAGTAATACGTTTTGAAAAAAGAAAATGCTATCATCTAAATCACTATCATTAAAGATTTCTCTGTAATAAGAATTTACACAATTTTGCCTTACCGATGAAACAAAAATACAGGTAAGATAGCATTATTTCACAGTTAAATCATTTTCCACAGTTTCCTCCACCAGTTATTGCATCTCTGAATGATAGGGTAGGGGGGAAAAACGTTATTGTCTGCTCTATAGATATTCCAAATCTCTGAAATTTACCTCACCTAGCCTGTAATCTCAAATAAATGAAAAAAAAATTAATTAATTAATATGCCATGCCTAAGCTATAAAGAGGAATATATAATGCTCCTCTTCATTAGGCACGTCATCCACTCACATATTCGCAAACATTTATGGAATACCAAGCACAGGCACGGCTCTGCACTATGTATTCAAGGGCTATCAAAACAGCAGCCCCGAGTGCAGGCGCAATGGAGTCACTCACACGCTACCTGCTGTGTTTTTTTAATCTCCTGAAAAGCAACTACATATTCATTAGCCAAGTGAAAAAGGAAACACTTGGCAGAAGCTCACAGACTGGTAATTAATTATGTGACTTACTAAGTATTCAGATAAGAACATTAATATGTGCTCTATGATTCTCTCTAAAGGAGAGATTTTTACTCTATGAAGGATAAAGGCCCGGTAGTAAGATAAAAGTCAAACCAGCTCCGTTCCCACTTCTGTTAAAGCACACCAGGGGAGAGAAGGAGTCGCTGATTTATGGTCCTGGCTAACCATGCCTCTTCCGGAGTCTCTTGTGCACTAGCGAACATGGTCGTCCGTAAGTTCTGTGAGTCTCAATTTCCTCATTTGTAAATTAAGATATGAATGATCTCTAAAATTTTTTCAGTCCTTGTTCTTAAACCTAAAATAATCAGATATTTCACGTGTTTCCGTATTTCTCCCTCCCCCCCAAAAAAAACAGATTAGAAAGAAGACAGCACAGAAATTAATTAAATGCCATTAAGTCACTTTTCTTAGAGCCTCAAATTAGAAATAAATAAGCAAAAAATGTAGCGCAATTGGCCACTAGAACTAGAAAATAGGCCACAAGACAATGCTGATAGAAACTAAAAATGCTTTGAGGATAGAATTCTTAAAATTGCAACTACTAAACTTTAAACAGTGCATCCTAAAAAGTATTTTAAAAGCTAATTCCTATAGCACAACAGTGTACATCGATGTAGTGTACACATACGTAAAAAGAAACTATGGAAAACAAAAAACTAAAGGTAATGAGAATAGCTTTCATCTGTTATAGTCCTTTGTCTACCCGGATGAAAAAAGGTGTGCACCACCACACTTGCCAAATTTCCAAAGAGAATTTTGTGCCACCCCTCAGAGGAGGAATGGTAAAGTCACTAAAAAAATACCAAGACATGCCGGATAAAATACAATAACTAGTTTTTTACATGCATCATGAGTTAAGAGGAAATTATAAACTAAGGTGACAGGCTGCCCTGGCAGCAGATTAGGAAAGATTATGGGTGTGGGACTGTTTGACAGACTGATAAATTGCCAGAGGGTGAATGCACTCACTGGAGAGAGACAGAGACAGAGAAAGTGAGAAAGCATCCCCCACAGGGAAAGGTCACACCTCAGTCCCTTCTCTATTTCTCTCTCCTTCCAGGATTTGGGGTAAAGAATAAAATAGAAAAGAAACAAAGTTGACTCACTCACCAATTGCTTTTAATATATACTGGCTGCCACAGCCAGGACACAGTAAAAAAAGAAAAAGAAGGATTAGAAAAGAAGAACTTATTTTTATCCATACATGGTTTAATTGACCATGGTTCAATTCCCAGACCTGGCAGCTTAAAAATCAGGCCAGGTGTGTGTTTGTGTGCCCAAAATCCCAATAGGAGATTGGAGAAGGGATTGCTGTATGGTAACCCCACTGGAGAATGACTTCTCGCTTTCCTTCTTTCTGTTTCTCTCTCTCTCTTTCTTTCTCTAGCAAGCGCACATGCCCTAAACACACACACACACACACACACAAATGCAAGACAACCTATATACTAATTAAGGGAGTCTAGCAAATGAACTGAATTAAACATTAAATCACACAAATCAACTATGTTCCTACTGAAATATCAGAAAAATATTTTGAAGTTATTATTGCAAGAAAAAATACATTTATTTACAATAGCAAACACTCTAATGTATCTAGGAATAAGTCTAAATACTTCACAGCCTACAAGAACATCTAAATCAATACAAAGAAAAAATATTTTATGAACAAGAGAAAGCTTTAAATATGTCCACTTTCCCAATATTAATGTATAAATATAATGTGACAAAATTGAAAGTCCAAAAAGATTTTTTATGGAATGTGACAGCCTTCCCGAAAATTGAAGTGATTGTATGAAACAAGAGCATCCAAAATATTGGATTGTCTGGAAAGGCGTGATGCATTTTTGCATAGAAAAATAGAAAAATGTTCCATGATTTTCCTGATGACTTAATAACTTGGAAAACAAAGATCTACATGTCCTATTGAATACCACATTTTATTTTAAAGTTGTGGTAGTTAGGACACAGAAATGTATGAATGACTCAGTGAACAGAATTGACACACATATTATAATTTGATAGGAGAGACAAGGCCTTATCCATCAATTGGAGAAAAGTGGAGAAATGGCATAACTGCTTATTTAAATGGAAAAAGTTCATCTTTATCATACATAGAAATCCATTTCAGGCTATACAAATCCAATAACATATAAAGAAAATTATTTTGGGCAATATGAGGACATATGTAAAAAGTAAATTTCAAACTTTTAGAAGAAAATGAAAAATATACTTATAAATGAGGAGCAATGTTCTTAATAAGAGCAAAACACTGACAGAATTTGACCAATCGAAACTTAGGATTGTTTTGCTGCAAAAGACTTTATAATGAGTGAAAAGCAAAGCTAAAGATCAGTAGGAGGTTTAACAATACACTGGGACCAGCAAATATGTAGCGGTTACATCGCTGGACGCCCACACGGCTGACTGCAGCTTGAGTCCTGGACCCAGTGGTTACAAACTCACACTGGCCGCATGTGTGTGCATGCCCAAGATCCCAGGAGGAGAAGGGATAGTGGTGTGGCCATCCCTCCGGGGAAGTGATTTCTCTTTTTCTGTTTCTGTTCCCTCTGTCTCTCCAGTAAGTGCACATGCCCTATAAAGCTAAAATCACTCTGCGGAAAAAAAAAAAAAAGAGAAGTTTAGCAATACACATTAAGACTTTCTTTACAATGAATGTAAGTATTAAAATAAAAAAGAAAAAAAAATTCAATAGAAAAATGAGCAGTTCATAGAAGAGAAAATCTTAATGGCCAATAATCATGTGAAAAGAAAGTGACTTTAACAGGGAATTGGAGACATTTAAATACAAACTGCAGTGAATTCAATTTCTTTTCATTAGGTTGGCAAAAAGTAACAAGTCTGAAAATATCAAGAGTTAGTGAAGAAAGTTTTGCAGTGCTAGTGAAAGTAAGCATTAGTACAATAGCTTTGAAAAATAGTTTGGTGGGCAAGCAGGTGGTGTGGTGGCTAAGGAATCAGTTCCCACATGTCCAATTCCATGGTTCAAGTCTAAGACCTGGGAGCTTGAATATCACTCCATGTGTCAGTGTGCCCCAAATCTGAAAGAGAATGATGGAGAAAGGATAGTGACATGGCCATTGGCCATCCCCCACTCCAGGGGGTGACATCATACTCTTCCTCTCTTTCTGTTTCTCTCCATTAAGTACCCACGCCCTAGGGTAAAAAATATTTAAAAAAGAACAATTTGGAGAAAACCACTAAAATGTTCAGGTGTTCAAAAGATTCTATCCAAACAAAAAAAAAAAAAGAAAAGAAAAAATCATATGTGAGCCTAAAGAGAACCACAAGGATTTTCATTGTCACTAGGGAAACCTGAGACTGAGGCGCATGCGCGCGCACACACACACCCAATATTAGCAGCAAAATAAATATGAATGAACTGCAGAATGGATAAATTACAATCTAACCAGAATGGTATATTATATAACAGTTAGACAAAGTAGAGCTTCATGTATACGATCAATGAAAGAAATATGCACAAGTATCCATCAATACGCCATTCTTAAAAACCTACTACAAGGGTAGCAGGTACAACAATGCTTGGGGCACTGGACTCCCACATGGCCAAATGTGGTTTGAGTCTAGACCTGGTGGTTTGAAACTTATGCCAGGTGCATGTACGTGTGTACCCAAGATCCCAGGAGAAAAATAAGGAGCGGGATTGCAGCATGTCAATCCTCCCATGGGGGTTGATTTCTCACTTTCCCTCGCATTGTCTCTGACGAGGGCACACACCCTATGGCAAAAGCAAACAAAAACCTAATACATATATTTTATTTCTTTTCACATATGTGTACATCCACAAACACATGAAGGGAGATGTTAACAACATGGAATGTGGACAAAGTTTTAACAGAATTGAGAAACACAAAGGGCTTTCAGTTTTTTTTGTAAGTATCTATTTATTTTATTTATTAACGCCCAAAAGACTTTGAAAAAATATGTCAAAATGTTAAATTTTTACAAAGCTGAGTAAGAGGCATTTTTGTATTATAATTCTTTCTATACATTACATTATGTTTGATACATTGCATTATAAATAAAAAAAGGGAAAAAATCAGTATGAGCTATTTTAAAAGGGAGGGGGAAGAGGATGGGAAACAGTTTCTTCATCTAGAAAATAGAGAGGAAACTATAACATTTTTTTAAAGTATGACACATTGGTTACTCTTTTCTGTGATATCTGTTCTCCTAAAACTTTTAAATCAACAACCCAGAGGGCTTGAACCTTCATAAACTAAATACCATCTCTATAATGCAGTCATACTTGAATTGACAGTTATCTAAACAATAAAAGTAAATAATGCATCCTATGTAGAAAATAAAAGCTATTAGCCTATTTTGTTCAGAGACTAGTAACAGAATATACTAATTGACTTGTTCGATTAGTACAATTTTTTTGTTTTCAGAAGAGGTTTTTGCTGTAGGACTCATTTGCTCACTGCAGAGACAGAGGGAGACAGAAAGAGAAAGTAAGAAATCACTCCCCAGGAGGGATGGCCATGCCGCAGTCCCTTCCCCTCCATTTCCTTCTTGGGATTTTGGCATGCATGCACATGCACCTGGTGTGAGTTTTAAGCCACCAGGTCTGGGACTCAAACCACAGTCAATTACGTGAGAATCCAGCAATGTAACCATCACACCATCTGCTAGTCCCTCCATTTCAATTTTAAGACAACTGTGTGCCTATGTCTTTGACTATCTTCTACTACTTTTCCTTATTGTATTCTTCTATTATTACAAAATAGCATGTCCCTATAAACTTTCTTTTTCTGTGACAAGCCTGGAGAAAGAGATTCCTTGTACAATAAAAAGGCAGCACTTAATATTTTAAATATCAAGATCAATTTTAATAATCGTATAAATATCAAGCAAAAAGCCTTTATAAGAATTCTGAGTAGGGTTCTCCCTGGAGCACAGAGGTTAGGTGTTGTACATCCCAGATACTGACCACGTGGGAGCTGCATCCCACATGCTGACCATGGTTCTGAATCCCAATCCCAGCTGCTGAAAAAGTACACACAGCATGTGCACATGCATGCCCAAGATCCACATGGAAAGGAAAAATAGAGGAAAGGGGACTGTGACATGACCAGTCCCACTGGGGTTTCTGTCTCACTTTCTTTTTCTGTCTCCCTAGAGCATGTGCCCTCTGGAAATAAAAAATAAATAACATTTTTTAAAAAACAGTTCTGAGTATGTGAATATGCCTGATACATCACTTGTAAAAGTAAATATCATAATGAAACTGGTGACTGTAACCATATCCTACGATCTTCCCTGTCATCTATCATCTTGTTTCTTCTGCCATTTCCTTTCCCACTGCCATAGAGTTGAATTATCACCTGTGGATTCAGTGTTGATATTTTCTTGAATGAGACACACGATGATCGGCACCCTAGTCTCCGGGATCTGACAAGCCTCTCAGAGGTGCAATCTACACTTGACCATTAGAGCTGACTCCTAAGTTACAATCGGCCATTTCCACACCATCCAGCACAACAGAGTTGAGTCCTGAGTCATGACCACCCCACAAGTGGCTGGGATGCTTCCTGGGCTTCCCCTCTGTGGCTTGCAACAGATAATGCTAAACAGTTCTAGAGTGTCCAACACCCTAAGAATTAGGCCCTACACCGGACTCTACATGAATGATTTTTTCTTTCAGGCCTAAAGTAAAATTCTAAAACCTTCCTGCGCTACCTGGTGGAAGTTCATTCAAGTGCATATATTTTGAAATCCCCTGCTGGTCATTCTAAATTTGAAATCAGACAGTCACCTAGTTCATCAACCACCACACCCTTTTCCTCTATCTGTAGGACTAGCTTTTCCTCTCTAGCAACTAGTGACTATCTGATTCTCCCAAAGTTGTTTTATTGCCACCTAAGCCTTTCAGAAACTAATCTGCTCCACAGTCCTTTCATAAATATTTTGCCTGATGCTAAAGAGCAAGTATCAACCCACTTTCACTTCCATCCCTTCCCAAGCTTGCCTAAGACAGTAATTTATGAAACAGGACAAGTTTATCTTACAGAAGTTCTTAAGTGATTCTATATAATTACCACATGGCAGTATCAACATTGCAAATGTGAGCTGATTTTTTCAAAATGACAGGCTTATTACAGCAGAACACCACTCTAAAAGACAGGAATCAAGCCAGCTGGTGGTAGGCAATTTAGGTGGCTGGATCCCACATGGCCAACTGCATGGTTTGAGTTCCGGAATCAGCAGTTTGAAAAACACATTGGGCACATGTGCATGTGTGCCCAAATTCCCAAAAGGAGAAGTGGAAGAGAAGGCATTGTGATGTGACCATGCCCCCTAGGGTTGCTTTCTCACTTTTCCTCTCTCTTTCTGGTGAGTGTGCATTCCCTATAGTAAATTTCAATGATAATAATAATAATAATAAAAACAGAAATCCTTGGACTTAGTGATCATGAGCTCCTCAGCTGGTAAAAAAAAAAAAAAAAAAAAAAAAAAAACAGCAGGGTATTGTCCCACCTTAGCATACATCCCCACAAAACTGCAACAAAAGTTTGAAAAAAGTAACTGGAGAATCCAAGAGTGTGAAAGGAGAACAGGCCAACAACACCATACTGGGCAGTGAGGAGAAAGCCACACTCCCTCTTTGGGATAAAGGAGTGTATCCATTAATCATTAAAAACTACGCCAATTAAAAAGGACGTTTGAGAAAGAAAAATATACAAACATGAAAGGTGCCATTTGTGGTTTACCCTAGGTGCCCCTGTACAATTTTGTCTTATGTAAAGAAAATTCAAGATGTGCTCTCAGATTCCAAAATAAGATATCCTCTTAGACTTTATCTGAGTTTATAAACACAGAAGGGAGCAGAGATGAATTTAAATTGCAACATGAGAACAAATGTCACTTCTAATAGAAACATGGTTCAAGATGGAATAAGTCAGAATTCTCACTGTTTATCTCCACATGCATTTATTCCTGGCAATATACTGGAGTGTTCCATAGAGTATTTATCTAAGCTGACTTTCCCTTGATGGATCTTCTGGCATAGTCTATAAGTACATTATATACACAGACCATATGTAGTGGTAACTACCTTCTCCCTTAGAGAACTCCCAGAATAGTCATGAGGGAATGGAAGGAATTAACATACATCAGATACCTATTGAAAACTGATACTGCACAACACACTTAGAAGATGATTTGCCATTTAAACTCAAGGGCGTAGACCCTATTTTTTTTTAATTCTACAGGTTAAAAAGATGGAAATACCTATATTGAAAGATGGATGGACTGATAAAATGTGGCACATATACACCATGGAATACTATTCAGCCATAAAAAATGAGAGCCTCGCCTTTGATAGAAAGTGAATGAATATGGAAGATTTACTGCTAAGTGAAGCAAGTCAGACTACGAAAGAGAGGCATTGTAAGTCCCCACTTAACATAAACCAAACGTCTGCATTCTATAGCAGAAACTTAAAGATTAGAAAATATAAAAACATGGAGAACAATTGTGGATATTAGAGATACTGTGTGAGAAGGGTGGGAAATGGGGGAATGTGAGAGGAAGGGAATTAAGGGGAAAAAGAAAGAAGCACAACATTTAAGGGACACAAAAAATGGAAAATTATCTGTTCATGATAGCATGTATGCTAATATCTTTAACTGGACTAATATACAGTGTATTCATGCTGGGAAATTATTTTGCATGCTGAAATGAAATGCAGTGATTAAACATATTTTAGAAAACATACAATTTTTAAAAATCCTCAGTTATGGTCTACAATACCCTAGATCTGAACCAAAATCCAGCTGGATCTAGTCCTATGCATTCTGCCTTTTTTCAGTTCCATGTTAGGAGACACCAATCCCCCTGTTTTCACTGCATGACACTGAAAACACATTTCATGCTGCTATGAATTGTTCATACTTTAGTTTAAAAGAAAGTGCTATCAAGAAATTTCTATAATTCCTTTTTAGAAACTCAATTTTTTAAGAAATTTTTAAAATTCATATTACGGAGTATGTGCATGAATTTGGGAAAGAGAGAGAGATATTGACAGGGTCTTGTCATACTACAATCCCCTTTCTCCACCCTCTTAGCTTGGCAGGATTTGGGCATGGGTAAGCATACCCACATATTTCAGGTCTTCTGGATGGAGGACCTGAACTTGCAATTGGCCATGTGGGTTCTAATGCTATAAGTCCAGTACACCATTGACTATGCCACTTAGGGTTGGCAAGAGGCTCATAATTCAACAATTACCACCATCAAATTAATTCCCTTACTTTGGTGTCTTCAGTGCATGTCTTGTTCCTTCTGGGTGACATACCAGGTATGTGTGCATGCAGGCCCAAGATCCCAAGAGGAGAATGGAGGAGAAAGGACTGCAGGAGATGGCTATCTCCCCTGGGGGTTGATTTCTCGCCTTCTGTCTTTCTGTCTTTCCAGTGAGTGCACATACCCTATAGCAAAAATCTCTCTTTCAAAAAAACGCTTCACGGGAACCAGCAGTTAGCGTAATGGCTATGTCGCTGGACTCCCACGTAGTCGACCACGGTTCACGTCCTGGACTCAGTGGCTTAAAACACGCCGGGCGCGTGTGCATGCGTGCCCAAGATCCCAAGAGGAGAATGGAGGAGAAGGGATTGCGGCGTGACCATCCCCCCTGGGGGGTGATTTCTCGCTTTCTGTCTCTATGTCTCTCTTTGTCTGTCTGGCGAGCGCATGCGTCCTATAGCAAAAAACCTCTCCAAAAAAAAAAAAAAAAAACACTTCACTCTCGCCCCAAAAATAGCAGTAAGTGAAGCAAGCATGACAAAATGTTAGTAATTGTTGAATTGAGATGGTGGCTACATTGAGTTTATTATTTTATTCTTATTTTTGTGAATGTTGAAGATTGCCATAATACACAGTTCTTAAAAAAAAAATCATCTTTCAATATTCAAAAAAATGCAGCCCATTTAATGTGGAACTCAGTACCCCTTTGGTATAAAAATATCCACTCTCTAACATCAGTAATCAAACTTCTAAAATGTAGATTTTTTGGGGGGGGGAAATTATGGATTTTGTTAAGAAAACCAACAAATGATTATTTTCAAATATCTTATCTTCTAACCGCAAGGAGAGATCAATCACTTTTTTTCCTTTTTGGCCAGGATGCACAAGAAAGAAAGCAAGCAAGCACCTCCTTATGAAGCATGGTCACGCCTCAATCCCTTCTCCATTTCTCCATACTGGTAGCATTTTTGGCATGTGCATGTGTGCATACACACACACACACACACACACACACACTCATCCAGAGTGTTTTTCAAGTTGCCAATGCTGGGATTCAAACTGTGAGTCAGCCATGTGGGATCTGAGTCTCTTAACCCTAGGCCACAGGACTGGCCTGACACCAATCACTTTTTAACTGAACCTGAATAGGAATTATAGGAATAAGGGCTAGCCTGTGTCATAGTGACTGGGGTGACTGGATCTTGCATGATCGATTACATGGTTCAAGCTTCAGACCCAGTGGCTCTAAAAAACCCAGATGCATGTGCGTGTGTGCCCAAAGTCCCCAGAGAGAAAGAGAAGGGATTGTGGCATGGCCATCCCACCTGGAGGGTGTTTGTTCACTTTCCTTCTATGTGTGTGTGTGTGTGTGTGTATGTGTGTGTGTATATGTTTGTGTGTTTCTCAGTGAATGCATATGCCTTATAACAAAAAGGTTTTCAATAAAATTTAAAAAGAGAATTATAGGAACTATAATTAACATTAAAAATTTCAAATTCACATCTTTAATGAAAGATGTGAAAGCTATAAGAAATCTCTCAGAGGGTTCAAAATACCTTTATGTGCTTGGCTTAAAACCAAAATAGTCACTTAGCAAATGAGAGGCAGAATGAAACACCTTATAAAATACTGACAGAAGATTCATTCTTTACTGGAATCATGAGTATAAGAGCTAAACACCCTTTAGGTTCTCTGACCCTATTCTTGTCTCTAAAACCAGTTCTGGGTTTGAGAAAAGCTAAGTCACTCATTTCCGTGTGCAACTATTGACCCCTGCACTACAATGAAAAGGAAACGTTTAATACAAATTCTACCCATTCTACCCACAGGAACCTCAAGGACCACAATTAAGGTAATGCTTAAAAGAGCTCTAGAAACAGAAAATGGCTATTGAGAATGACGAGTTAAACTTTTTGCTTTCCTACCCCACCCCCACCACCCCGCATTCACAGGATATGAACACATTAACTTAACCTAATGATGAACAGATTCCTGTCTCTGACCGTGTCCTCAGAACTTCCTTCGAAGAAGGAAGTGCTTTATCAGTGTCTGGACTAGCAAAACTATAAACTGGCTGCAAACATGGAGTCTTCCTGCTGCTGCTAGTCCAGTTTCGCCTTGGTATTCACCTAGCTTTGTAAGAACTAGGTGTTTTTCCAGCATGAGAAAACAAAAATCCATTTTATAATCCAGGCAGCAGTAAAGCAGAGAACACAAACTTGTCCCACTTCAAAGCACAAGGCGTATCTTTCACTAAGTAAACAGCAATCCCAGCAGGAGTGACAATGAAAGCTTTCTTCCCTATTATTCTTTGAAACAATTGCAAGCTATTTGTTCATATTAATTGGTTTATATCTAGTATTAGGCAGCCATGATTAGAAAAATGTTCTTTGTTACCAAATGAATAGAGGAACAACAAAAGTAAAAGCTTTTTCTTTTGAATTGTTGCTTTTGCCTTAGGAAAGGATTTTCCGGCCTTTCCCACTTGAATGTGAGTTTATATTTGCAAATATCCCTGCCTTTGCTCTAAATCATCCAAGCTGACGTGCCAGATAATACCACGATAAGCTGACTAAGGGAATTGCTCATTGTGCTTTGCCTAAGGAGATGCTGCATTTAAATAATGTGCATCTTCTCTGAACCTGGAGGATAAGAAAAAAGAAGTTATCAATACTATCAAACAAGGGCAAGTTGGGATTGACTAAAATCTGACTGTTCGAATTATATGTGAAGAGCTGACATATATGCAAGAGGCCTATAACAGATCAGAGGAACCTAGAAAGCAAAGGACCAATGGTTGGCTTCTCTCTAGAAGAGTAAACTACATTTCTCAGTGACCCCAGTTTGGAGCTGACCCCTTCCAAGTGGGCCTAGTTCTCCAACTATCAAAGGCTACCATTGTTCCCAACATATGATAAGAATATCACATTCAACTACTTGGGTTGACATTAATGAACAAACTTGCTCAACAAAATTGTTCCAAGTCAGGACTTGTACCCAAGTCTAAGATGTCAAAGCCTGGGCAACTGCTAAACTACACAGGCTTCTTAAAGAACAATGTTCAATTCCTTAATATGGCTTGTGAGGCCCTGCAAAATCTCCAACTTGACAACCTATGTCATCTGTGCTGGCTTTTAGCATTTGCCAATTTCAGTAGTGTAAATATCCCACTATGGCTGATTTCAATCGACCAGCCTGAAATCAGCAGAAGCTCAAAGAATTTCTGAAAAATTTAATAATCAGCTTTTGTAAGCTGATATAAATGGCTGTAGGGATATCACAGTTTACAACCCTGTATCTCACTACACTGCAACTATCTTGAACAAAATTCTAAATTCTGTGATTTCATCCTAGGACATTTGACATTCCTCTATGCTCTTTCTTCCCCCTTACCAAGTCATACTCATTCATTAGTTCCCAGCCTGGTGGTCCTCCTTCATGAAGTCTTCCCCGACCCTCTAGGTCTTTTCTGGGTGCTTCACTTTACTCCCACAGTATTCATACTTCCTGTATCATGACATTTGCAACACAGTGTTGTGATTTTTTGTTTCCTTATCAGTATACTTCCTACTATACATTTTTCTTTTTTTCATTTATTTCATTTTGTTTGCTACTACTATTTTTTTTTAAATTTGATCAGACAGAGGCAGAGAGAGAGAAAAAGGAAAGTGAGAAAGCAAGCCGCCAGGTCCAGGACTTGAACCACAGTCAGCCATGTGAGAGTCCAGCACCCTAACTACCACATCACCTGCCAGTCCCTCCCACTATGTTTTTTAACTCTAATCAAAAGTCTTGCTGATCTTATATATCCCTGTATTCCCAGGCCTGCCATTGTGTCTGCTGAATAATAATAATATTACCTAACATGGATTGGGCAATATGTGCCTCTCTTCTAAATTTTTAAAAATTATTTATTATTATTATTAAGTTCTCTATAGGGCACAAGTGCTCAGCAGGGAGGGGAGAGAAAGTAAGAAAGCAAGCCACTAGGTCCAGAACTTGAACCACAGTTGGCCTGTGGGAGCCCAGCGCCTCAACCACCATGCCACCTGCTGGCCCCTCTTCTAAATTTTATATGCATTATCTCATTTGATCCATAAAACAACCCTATGAGGTTGGCTTCATTATTCCTATACTCATTTAGCAAGTTAAGCATGGAAACACTGAGAGGATGAGAACCTTCCCCTCAGGCTGAGGGAGTAAATGTTGGAGTTGGGATTTTTAACACAGGCATTGCGGCTGGACAGTCCATATGTAGCCTGCTAAACCATGCTTCTGGATCTCCTGCCTCCCCCCGATAAGTGACCTCAAGGAGAAAGTTTTAATTAAATTTAAATGCTCCCTAGTGAGAAACATTAAATACTACGGAGTAAGACTTTGCTAGGTAGAGTTACGCTTTAGAGGGATTTCCTCTCCCAAGATCCAATTTTTGCCCTCTTGGGGGCAATGTCATTCATTGAGAATGTACTTTAGAGACCTTTCACTATGCATTTTCATTATGTCCCATATGGTTGTGCCTAAAAACACATGGTCTTGTTTTATGATTTTAATGATGTCTTCCTGTAAGTCTTATTCTGCATCTTGCTTTCTTTTTCCTCCATAAGATATCATGGGATGATATAGCTGTGTTGATATTCTCATTTTTAAACTGCTGCATGTTATTTCAATCATATCCACATTCCTGAATTTATTAAGTCCTTCTACTGTTAGATATCCAGAATGTTTTGTGCTTCTTAGTCTTCAACAACTGCCTCGATGAATATCTTTATGCAGTCCTCCTTAGGCTCAGGGAGTGTTAGATGTAGATACTAAGACAGGAACAAAGTATGTGCAAAGGTATATAATTTTAATAGATACTGTCAAATCACACCCTAGGTTGGGTGTACCAATTTACCTTCCCACAGAGAATTCACGAGAGTACACATTTCCCTAAAAATTTACATTAAATATGACCTCTGTCTATCTTGGGAGATGTCAAACATTTGAATTAAATGAGTCACTTAGAAGTATTTCAATTACTCACCAGCTGATAGCAGCTTGTGTAAGAGGGAAGTTATGTAGCTAAGATGCTGCTGTGGGAAATGCCAACAAGTAATAACAGCAACACCAGAATCCTGAAATGTCTTACCCAGAAATCCTCAACTGGGGCCTAACTCACTTCATAAAAGGTTAAGAACAGTCATCACCTGGGAACAGGTACGGTTGGCTTCACAATGTGACAGGTACTCAATCTCTTTACCTATTTTCCAAGTATCTCAGGCACACATGAACACACCACACACACACACACACACACACACACACACACACACTACTGAGAGTAATGGGAGCCAGCAGGTGATGTGGTAGTTAAAGGTGCTGGACTCTCACCTAGCCAATCACGCTTAGAGTCCTGGACATGGAGGCCCGGAACTCATACCAGGCACGTGTGCATGTGTGCCCCAAATCCCAGGAGGAAAATGGAGGACAAGGAATTATAGCATGGTCATCCACCTTGGGGAATGATTTCTCACTTTCCCTCTCTCTGTCACCAACGAGTGCACGTGCCTTATGGCAAAAACCTAAAAAATAAATGTACATAGAGAGAGACTAAAGGAAACCAAACACCCAAAGTAAATGAAGTGCTGAAAAGGCAATAATCCCTATAAGAGAAAGAAAATCCACTTGATGGAGGAAACACTGAATATCCTGGAAAATACTAAAAAACTTTAAAGAACAGCAAGAACTTTATTTATATGATAAAATCCTAGTCTTTCAGAGAGGAAAAAAAAAGGATTTACAGTACATTCAGTAAAAATGCCATTTTCTTCCTCTTTTTTTCTCTCCCTTCCCCATAAGCAGACATTCCCCACTAAAAAAAAATGGATAGTTACAAAATTTAATTGCCTACAAAATTATAACAAAAAAAGTGTGGAATGACATTCTGTACCATCAAAATTCAAGTTACAGTTAATATGGCTCTTTCTCAAAAGTATATCTTAGTGGGACCAGCAGTTAGCGTAATGGCTGTGTCACTGGACTCCCACGTAGTCAACCACGGTTCGCGTCCCAGACCCAGTGGCTTAAAATTCACGCCAGGCGAGTGTGCGTGCATGCCCAAGATCCCGAGAGGAGAATGGAGGAAAAGGGATTGCAGTGTGACCATCCCCCCAGGGGGTGATTTCTCGCTTTCTCTCTCTCTGTCCTTCTCTGTCTTTCTGGCAAGCGCACGTGCCCTATAGCAAAAACCTCTCCAAAAAAAGAAAAAAAAAAATGTATATCTTAGTCTTCAACCTTGGCCTAAAAATGACTGTCCTGCTGGGACCAGCAGGTGGGAGTGGTCAAGAGAACAGGATCCCACACGGCCAGCTGAGCAGTTCAGGTCCTGGGCCTAGCAGCTTAAACACACCAGGCTCATTTAAGTGTGTGTTCAGTTGGAAGAAAGGGGACTGTGGTATGGCCAGCTCCCTGAGTGGCGCTTCTTCCCTCTCTCTCTGTCTCCATCTCTAGCAAGCACATACAATCTGTAGCAAAAAAAAAAAAAAAAAAAAAAAAAGGAAAGAAAGAAAGAAAGAAAGAAAGAAAGAAAGAAAGAGGGAGGGAGGGAGGGGGAGGGAGGGAGGGAGGGAGGGAGGGGGAGGGAGAGGGGGAGGGAGGGAGTGAAGGAAATGGAAGGGAAGGGAAGGGAAGGGAAGGGAAAGAAAAAAGAAAAAAAAAAAGAAAAAGACTGTCATGAGCTGGGAGGCCACACTCTAGAAAGAGAAGAGCACCCAGGAAACCACACTTGTTGAGCACCTACTAAAGCACATACAGAATATGTGCTTTACACATATTCTGTAACTTAATCCATGTCACCTTCAGCTGAGGTATATGAGAGAAAACTGAAGCTGAGAGAGGTTAATAGTACTGAAGCTCTTCGTCCAGCAATCAGAGGAGCTGGGATGTGAACTGAGACCTGATGACTCCAAAGTCCGACTGCCATCCTACCTGCTGCCTGCTGACACTGACAGAGTCCAGTGACTGCTCAGACAGGGTTGTAAAATAACCTGAACACAGACAAGTTCCTGGCATATTACTACTTGCCACTAGACAGAAAAGTAACTCCTTCGACTGCTGTTTATAAGTTTCTGGAATTGCATTTTGTTTTCAAAGTTCCTGGAATAAGATCAAGGCAAAATAATACTTATAGGGGGAAGACAGCATTCAGAAAACTTGTTATAATGTAAGACCCATTTTGAGCTATCCCATTAAACCCAAAAAAGGCCAAGAGAGGGATAGCTACAAAATTTATAGCTGATTTATCCTGGCTCGGAGTCTGATGCCTAGAGTAACAATCAGGCATCCTTAACACTGAAAGTCAAGGCTCACGCTGAACAAAGGCCGGCTCACTAAAATCACTTGTTCATTGTTCCATCTGCTTCCCGAACTAAATGGCACCTCACCCACAAAAGCACCATTGTCCAAACACCCGCCAAATGATCATGAAAAATATACATGATCTCAGAGACAAACACACTTTCTGAAACGATTTAAATATTTGACAAAATTCTGATGAGTCAAAATCTATGCTAAACGTAACCACTTACCTGGGGCTGTGAAATTACAGGGGTGGAAACAGAGGCAGAGGCCATGATGGCTCTGAAGATGTGGGTGGCAATCAGGCCCAGCACCACGGTGCGGGACACAGGGGTCAAATCCTCTTGCTTGCTGATCAGACTGAGGTCATGCTAGGAGATATTGTGTACCTGGAAAAAGACAGGAAAACGCACAGTCAGCATGAGAGGACTAACATGAGAATAAAGTACCATTGGCCAGAGGAAGCAAAAATCCCTTATAACAAGTGCCAAACACTGGCTTCATGTAAACAGAAATCTGGAAGGTAAGATTTAATGTGTGAAAGACATGACTTGTGGACCATTCATCCAAAGGAGATTATGTTGATGTATTTTCATAAATTTAAATCCAGCTCTGTGTGCCAGCTAGATACTTGAGGGAGACAGTTCGAAGCTGTAGAGATGAGAATAGTGGGCCGGGGAAGAAGCCATGCTGTCATAGTAAAGGATTTGAATGATCTGCAGGGAGGGCTCACTGTTTATGTACAAAGGACAAAGAGAACATTGCCATCAAATGCCTAGAGATCAACCATTCAGTCATGCCTCTTTGCAGATAAAAAAAACAGGTGCAGAGAAGAGAAGAGACTAGGTCACACGTTTAGTTAATGGCAGAACCAGGACTAGAGCAATGACCACAATTCCCAGCCTGGTATGAAACATAAAGTGAATATGTTTCCATGTTTACATTTCCCGAAGGAACTTAAAGTCTAGACACCCCAAAATGATGGGAGTCAGTTATAAGAATAAGTCAGGTACTTGGATAGGTGAGTAGGAGGGCTTCGTAAAACAAATCAGACTTCCACATATGTAAGAAACAGTGCATTTCTTTTTGTTTGTTTTATTTTTTTCTTTTTTGGGAGAGGTTTTTGCTATAGGGCACATGCGCTCTCCAGACAGACAGAGAGAGACAGAGAGACAGAAAGCGAGAAATCACCCCCCCAGGGGGGATGGCCATGCCACAATCCCTTCTCCTCCATTCTCCTCTCGGGATCTTGGGCACGCACGCACACGCGCCTGGCGTGAGTTTAAGCCACCGGGTCCGGGACTCGAACCGCGGTCGACTATGTGGGAGTCCAGCAACATAGCCATTACACTAACTGCTGGCCCCAGAAATAGTGCATTTCTAAAATCCTTTCGACATCCTTGGGGAAAAGATGCTAAATAAGCACGAAGTATAATCAAATCTTCTCTTATGAATGCAAGGTCAAATGGAATTAAAGTACAAGTTTATCTTGGTGCAAAAACTGTTAAAGCCATTAAGTTTTTTTATAATATACATTTCCCATGAAACATATGACATGATAAACAAAATGTAGAATACCAATATTCTATTCTTAAATACTTGTACCGTACACTCAGGTCCAACATCAATCAGCCAAGCTAAGTCATTAAGCAAAATAACTTTAAAATATTTTCAGTATTCAGAATAAAGAAAGTTGCCCAGAAGGTGAATATAAGCACCTTGCCTGTAGTAAGGAAAACAATATAAAAATGGATGTGACACATAAGACCAGTTCACATGGTACCGTTGTTGACCACAGAAGAAGAGAAATAGGAGACCAGGAGTTAATGAAAGCATACTGGATGCCAATCTTTGGAACCTGTACTTTATGTAAAGTTTGAGGCAGAAATTATTAGCTCATTTCATAGAAGAGATAAGAGATACCTACAGCTTTTTTTTTTTTTTTTCTTGAGAGATTTTTTGCTATCAGGCACATGTGCTCACCAGAGAGACAGAGAAAAACAGAGAGCCAGAAAGTGAGAAATCACCCCCACCCCCAGTAGGGATGTCCACACCACAATTCCTTCTCCTCCATTCTCTTCTTGAGATCTTGGGCATGCATGCACAGGTACCCAGCATGATTTTGAATTAGGTCTGAGACTTGAACAGTGATTGATTACGTGGTAGTCCAGCAATGTAACTATTCTGCCATCTGCTGATCCCAACACCTGAAGCTTTGAAAGGTTACACAACATCCCACAGTCACACAATAAGGATATAAAAAAGCTGAAATTTAAAGCTCATACTCTTTCCACAGATCAACCATCCCCGTGATGAAGAATTGAGAAGATATGAAGTGAGTGTGCAGTCTTTAAGCAAAAATAGCAGTCCAGAAGAAAGCAGGATGAAGGTCAGGTGACCTGCAGAGTGACCCTGAGACAAAGAACCCTGGGCTGCTCTCATCTATATAAAACTTCAATAATGTGTTCCTCCTTTTATGTTTCATATCTTCAAGTTGTCTAATAAATAAAACAGATTACTACTTTCATATCTTCAAGAAGAAAAATAAGACAGGAAATTAATGCCTTGCCGAGAGCATTCAAGGCATATCTAGCTTTGAGACTCTGTAGGACCTATTGACACATTACAAGAACCCCTCATAAAATAGCCTATGGTTACTTAACTCCGCCAAATGCAATGCTAATCATTACTTCAAAGGTATAGATCAGCTCTTTATTGGGAGAGATGTCTCAAAATTATACCTATGAAATCTATTTACTTTCCAACTTATTTACAAAACTGCGTAAATAAGTCATAGGAATACTAGACATGACCAAAAAGACAATACCCTAAGTAATAACATTATTCACTCAGTTTCCAACCAAGTAAGCTGATTGACTTGAACATACTCCTTGCCTTACTAGAGCCAGAAAATGCCAACTATAATGTTGCACAGGAGTTTTTAAGAAATACACCTGTCTGAGCTCTTCTAGGTACTTGGATACCTGTTTGGCAGTTCTTCCAACCTGACATCAACCTAACTCTATTTCCTTCTATTGAGTTCTCAAACTGTGTCCCAGCCACAGAAAACTACAAAGCTCTGTGGGACCAGCAGTTAGTGTAATGGCTATGTCGCTGGACTCTCATGTAGTCGACCGTGGTTCGAGTCCCGGACCCGGTGGCTTAAAACTCACGCTGGGCGCGAGTGCGTGCGTGCGTGCCCAAGATCCTGAGAGGAGAATGGAAGAGAAGGGATTGCGGCATGGCAATCCCCCCGGGAGGTGATTTCTCACTTTCTGTCTCTCTGTCTCTGTCTGTCTGTCTGGCAAGCGTACGCTCCCTATAGCAAAAACCTCTCAAAAAAAAAAAAAAAAAAAAGAAAACTACAAAACTCTGTAGGTTCGCCCCACTAACATTAGACTCTCCAATGTCCTTAGGCCAATGGAACAAGTAATGTCTGGCAGCATTTATGCTGGATTTACATGTGACAATGATGACTGTCCTAGAAAATGTGTGAAAAAAAAAAAAAAAACTAGGAGTTGGCTTCTGAGGAGGATGGTCATGCCAAGTGACAGTGACCTTGCTAATTACTGAGGGCCACACCTAAATACCTAAAAGAATGTCTCTAGATTAAGGCAAACTTTCCTTTGGTTACTTGTAGAACTGATGCTGGCTCCCTCCCCAGGCCTCACAGGAAGATGAATTCCTAATCAGTAAACTAATCTACTACAAACCTAACCTTTTTCCTTCATCTGGACTGGAGTCAAGCATTGACTCACACAAGTCTCTTAAGAGAACACAGGGCAATTCCCAATACTGAATTACATAGGCTTTCCTCTCTAGGGTAAGGGATAGAGAAAAACCCAAATTCACCAGACAAATGAGATATTATAGTTCAAAATAAGAGAAAACTGTAGAATGAGAGCAAATATTTACTTAAGAAATAAGTGTTCTACATAAAAGAAAACTTCACAGAATTTCTAGTTCATATTCTTGAAATTTGGGAGAGTCTAGTAACACCTTTGAACACAGAGAAGGTAGTTATGAAAAGAAATAAGATCAGAAAAGAATTTGCATTAACAAAAAAGAAAAAGAAAATTTGGATTATGAACTTGAACTAAGGCAGTTAATAAAGCAAAAGCATAAAATCAAACAAAAATAATAAAATTAGTGGGGCTAGAAAATGGTGCATTTGCGACACTCTGCAATGCTGATGCACATGGAATGGTTCTGAGTTTGTATCCAGAGACCTTCCTGAGTGCGTGAAACATGCCTATGTCCATGATCAGAGCTGGCTGAAGCTGGGGATAGATTGTGGCACCACAACCTCATTGAAGGTTGTGCTCTTTCTCTGTCTCTTTGTCTCATTCACTAACGGAAGAAAAAATTAAACAAATTTTAAAAAATAAAATAATAATAGTGAAGCAAAAACTAAGGTAGAGCTTCAGGTCATGGGGACAGGGTGGGAAATAAAGAGAGAAAGATTTTAAAGATTCCATCCCCAAAACAGAACAGGTGAACAAAAAGTACTAAAAGAGGAAAAAAAAAAAAAAAAAAAAAAAAACATCAAATTGAAATCAAGAAAGAATAATTTTATATTCAAATCTTTAGCAATGGATTGCACAGACATATAACAATTCAGATAAAATGGAGGGAAAAAATCAATTTGAAATTTGTGCACCATTCTGCAGAGAACTCTATAATCTGGTAGGAACCAAGTAGAAAAACTCTGGACTCCAAACCTGAAGGAACAGGAAGATAAGTATAGGAAGGCCAGAGTTTGTGTCTCTTAGCCTCTGTTCCCCCTACCAGTGCTAAATAACATCTGAAGGTGGTCTTACATCATATCTAAAGGCTAAGACTGGAAGAATTCTCTCTAAAACCTGAGCGAGTGCAAAGGCTTAACAATAATATCACCAAGAAGAAGATATGGCACTCAATGAAACAAAAGCAGGATGCTTAAAAACCAGTAATCTGGGGCCAACAGGTGGCCTAGTGGTTAAGATGCTGGATTCCCACGTGGCGATTGCAGTTCAAGTCCTGGGCCCAGTGGCTCGAAAATCACACTGGGTGCATGTATGTGTATTCCCAAAATCCCAGGAAGAGACTGGAGGAGAAAGGATTGCAGCATAGCCATCCCCCCTTGGGGGTAATTTCTCCCTTTCTCTTTCTCTGTCTCTGTCTCTCTCTGGTGAGTGCATGTGCCCTATGGCAAAAACTTTAAAAACAAACAAAAATCCTGATATTCAAAATTCAGTAGACAGTGGCACAGCAGTAAAGCACCATGCTCTGCAAGGCAATCCCCTGTCAGAAACTTTTTCGAATATACTGGGCATACATGTGATCATAATATGGACTGGCTAAAGGCTGGGGTCGATCATGGCATCAGGACCCTGTTAGGGGTGATGTCTCTGTCTCTATCTCTTTCTCTTGTTTATGGAAGAAATATACCTTAAGTTAAAAAAAATCAGTAGAAGGATCGGAATACAAATTTAAGAAACTTACCCAAAATGAAGAGCAAAAATCAAAGTGAAGAAAAGTAGAACAGTTAAAATTGAGAAAGCTAAAAGATGTAGTCCTGAAGGTCTATCAGCCAAATAAAAGGAATTCCAAAATAAAGGAAAAAAGAAAACTGAGGGTGTGTGAAATCAAATAACAGAATATTTCTTAAAATGAAAGGTTATATATTTGGAGACTAGAATAGCCCACCAAGTGCCTACCTGCCCTGCCCACCTTAATTGATTTTAACATGCCCAGATTAAGCACACCATCTAGCAATATAAGATTATTTTTTAACATTGGGGATTTTTAAAAACCCCTATAAGATATCAGAAAGGCCTAATAAACACAGGATTAGGAATCTCAAAGTCTTTGGATAGCTCCACAGCAACCCTGATGCTGGAAGACAATGGAGCAATGGGGAAAGTAATTTACAATGGACAATTCTACTAGATGTCTTCTGCAAAACAGAGGACACTAAGAAAAAAAGGTATATACAAGAAATAGAAGTCCAATATAAAAGAAAAACAGAAATGAATTCCTGGCATGGTAGCAAACGAGACAACTGGATGGTAGATAAGAAGACTCAAAGGTTTCCTTTGATCTAGGAAATTATAACTAACGTGAAAAGACAACCCTCAGAATGGGAAAAAATATTTGCAAATTATTTCTCGGACAAAGGATTGCTACCTAGAATATATAGGGAACTCAAGCAGCTCACCCATTTAAAAAAAAAAAAAAGGTATAATTGAATTAAAAATTTGGTAAATTAATTGAATAGACAACTCTACAAAGAAGACATACAAATGGCCAAGAGTCCTAGGAAAAAAATGTTCCAAGTCTCTAGTCAAAAGGGAAATGCAAATTAGAACTACAATGAGATATCATTTAAACCTAGTTAAAATGGCTAGGATCAAAAAAATAAAGGGCGTGGTGGCGCCCGCCCTATGGCAAAAAAATAAAGAATGATAAGTGTCGGCAAAGTTGTCGTGATAGGGAACTCTTTTACACTATTGGTGGGATTGTAAATTAGTCCAACTTCTGTGAAAAACAACATGGCAGCAGTCTCAAAACCTTACAAATAAAATTTCCATATGACCCAGTAATCCCAATTCTTGGTATCTATCCAAAGGATAAGAAAATACTCAATCAGAAAGACATCTGCATGGGACCAGCAGTTAGCGTAATAGCTATGTCACTGGACTCCCACGTAGTCGACCACGGCTCGAGTTTCGGACCTGGTGGCTTAAACTCATGCCAGGCACGTGTGCGTGTGTGCCCAAGATCCCAAGAGGAGAATGGAGGAAAAGGGATTGCGGCATGGCTATCCCCACTGGGGGGTGATTTCTTGCTTTCTGTCTCTCTCTCTCTCTGTCTGGTGAGTGCAAGCGCCCTATAGCAAAAACCTCTCCAAAAAAAAAAAAAAAAAAAAAAAAAAAAAAAGAAAGAAAGAAAGAAAAAAAAAAGACATCTGCACATCAATGTTTACTGCAGCACTATTTACAATTTCTAAAATGTGGAATCAACCTAAGTGTCCAAAAACTGATGGCTGGGTTGAACACTGGACACATACATACTATGCAATATTACACACCTTTAAGAAACAATAAGATCTTATTGTTCGGCTCAACATGGATAAATATAGAAGACTTACTGCTGAGTGAAGTGAACCAGACTTCAAAAGATACACATTGTATATCTCTACTCAATTTGTACAAGGTATCTGTACTTTGTAGCAGAGGCAGAGAAATCTAAAGAAGTGATAGTGGAGAGGATAGATGTGGATACTAGAAATGGTAAGGGAGGAAAGTAGTTGGTAGAGAGTGGGTGGTGGATGTGATATGAGAAAAAAATTTAGGATAGTTATATCTCCTTAAATGTGTGATTTGTCTATTAAACAAGTCTGCAGGTTATTTGATGAATGCTTTATTAAATTTTGAAAGTTCAAGCACAAATAATTTTTGGAGACTATAAATAATAAACTTATGTTTACAAAATAAAAACAAATCAAAACTTTCTTTGGTTTTGTCTGAAAATAGTTCACTCTAGTGTATACCTGTTAATTTATCTGTCATCAAAAGAACACTTTGCCTAAATGAAAGGGCTAATTAGTGTGCAAAATGTTTACAATGTTTTTTGTGAAATTGTAGTCTATCATTAGTTTGCATCTATAAGCTATTCTTACAAATATTACTTGTATTTTAGTACATATAACTTTATACTTTGAAGCTTTTGTCTGTGTATTTACAAGTGAAATTTATTTTACCAATGTTTCTGAATGAACTAAACAAAGCTTCTGGTTGTGGGAAAAATTTTTTCTTCTTCTATTAAAAAAAAAAAAAAAAAGACTCAAAGGTAGCCCTGACAGAATAACTGTCCATCTGTATATATTGAGAACAGATTTCTGTATTCTAAAGGAGAACAAAAAATTTGAAGAGGAAAAGGAGTCATAGAATTCTACATGGCTCAGATATGAATAACATTAACAAGATCATCATCACATTAACAATGAATAATGGCCTAGTCAGAATCATGACCTAACTATAATAGGACCAGAATGCACAAAATGGAATTCTGTATATATGGAACACCTTCACATATGAAATCTATATTTAAAACTGGTAAGTTAAAAGCAGAATTAAAAATTTTATAAGTCCACAATGTATACATATTTTAAACTAAAATAATGCAAATTTAAAAAAAATTTTTTTTAAAGAAGTAGAAATCTTAAATTTGGGCCAGCCAGCATGGTGGTTAAGGCAGCTGGATCTGATAAGGCCTTCTGCACTGTTCAAGTCCTGGACCTGGTGGCTTGAAAAACACACCAGGCACATGTTTGTGTATACCCAAGTTCCCAAAAGGAGAGAGAAATAAAGGAGAAGGAACTGTGTAGTGACCATTACCCATGGAGGTTACTTTCTCTCTCCCTCTGCTCTCTCGCTCTCTCTCTCTCTCTCTCTCTCTCATGCATGTGAGTGAGTGAGCACATGCACACACCCTCTGGCAAATTAAAAGAAAGAAAGCAATAAAAAGACAAGAAGAGAATGAAACAAGAAGAAATACAAGAAAAAATAATATCACTGCTCAAACTAAAAATTTAACATGACAAGAGGCAGACATGCCATTACAGAAAGCCAAGAAGGCTATGGAAGACTGGCTTGGGAAAAAGTACGTGGCTATAATAATGGAATTTACTAGACTGATTAGAAATTACAGATATAAAGCACAGAAGATAGAGTCAGCATAAGAACAACTGGCATACTTAAGAACAAATGGAACAAAAGTTACTTAACAATAAAAGTAAACTCCTGGGAACCAAGAGGTGGTAGTGATTAAGACACTGGACTCCCATGTGACACAGTTTGAGTCCCTGGGCCTGGCAATTTGCTTTCTCATTTTCTCTCTCTCGTTCTTTTTCCCTCTGTTTGTCTCTCTTTCTGGGGAGTGCATGTGCCAATAGCAAATTTAAAAATAATAATAATTAATGAAATTGAATAATTCTTTAAAAAAAGTGAACTCTCCTAACTCCTACAATTCAGGCACAAAACAAAAAACAAATCTAACCAATCAATGGGCAGAAGACCTTAAATATACATTTCTCCAAAGAAAATATACAAATGGTCAACAAATAATGAAGAGATGCTCAACATCATTATCAGAGAAATGCAAATCAAAACTACAATGGGGCGACCAGCAGATGGCATAATGGTTATGTAACTGGGCTCCCACATAGTCGATGGCAGCTCGCATCCCAGACCTAGTGGCTTAAAACTCACACTAGGCATGTGTGCATGTGTGCCCAAAATCCCAAGAGGAGATTTCAGAGTGCCAATCCCCCCCCCCCGGGGGGTGGTTTCTCATCTTGTGTCTCTCTTTCTCTGTCTCTCCGGCGAGGTGCATGCATCCTAAAGGAAGAATCCCTCAAAAAAAAAAATCAAAAAACAAAACTAAACAAAACACTACAATGGGATATTACCTAATACTGGTTAGAGTGGCCATTATTATTTTAAAATACACACACATAGAGAAAATAAGTATTTGTGAGATTGTAGAGAAATTGAAACCTTTACACACTACTGGTGGATGTTAAAATAGTGCAGTCACTTTGGAAAACTGTATGGAGGTCCCTCAAAACAGTAAAAATAGACTACCCCATGATCCAGCAATCCCATTTCTGGGTCTACCTCCAAAGAAACTGAAAAGGATCTTAAAGAGATATTTGCATACCCAAGTGCACAGCAGCATTATTCACAACAGCCAAGAGGGAGAAGCAACCCAAGTGTCCAATGACAGATGAACAGATATAAACAGAATGTGCTATATTTATACACAGCATTATTCAACCTTTAAAAAGAAGGCAATTCTGACACATACGACAATATGGATGAACCTCAAGCTAATGAAATAAGCCAGTCACAAAAAAGACAAATATTGTGTGATTCCACTTAGATGAGCTAGCTAGTGTAATCAAATTTATAGAGACAAAAAGTAGAGTGATGTTTGCCAGGGACTAGGACAGAGAGAAGAAAGAGGAGTCGTTGTTAAATGTTTATAGAATTTGTGTTTTATCAAATAAAGAGTTCTAGAGATCGGTTGCACAATAATGTTAATATACACTTAAATGGCTAAGAGAGAACACTTTATCATAATTTTTTAGAGAAGTTCTCCACGTTCCAAGAAAAAGTATGAAGTAACTGAACAACAGTTAAAACAAAGGTTTATGTTGCTGAGCTTCAAAAGTTAAAAGAATTCCCATTAAAAAAAAAATAGGGGGAAAAAATCAAATCATGACAGGGAATACATTGGGCTGGTCATAGCCATAATCCCGACCACACAGATGACATGACAAAGGAACAAATTTCAAGACTTTCTCAGAGATATGAAATGACTCAAAAAGTCTACATTCTGCCAGGCTATAATTTACTTGCAAAAAAGAGCAAGGCATACTTTTAAATATAAAATAATCAAGAAATATTGGGTCATTTTTCTACATAAAAATATGTCATAGCTTTCCCAATGACCTAATATGTTGCCCCCCCAAAAGCCCTTTGATAACATAATACAACTTCCCATATGACAAAATTAAAATAACGTGCTCAAGAGAGTTTGACATGAGCACCCAGTAAATCCATATAAACAAAGAATGCCTGTAATAAAAGCGTCAACAAGAAAGAATGCAGTTGTAACTATTGGGGATAAAAAGCTACACAATTGAAATGCATACAACTAATTCTCCATCTTTCGAGTAAGAAGCTAGTCAATACTATTTTACTTTTGAAGTTGATAAAAAATCAAATTTGGGGGACCAGCAGTTAGCATAATGGCTATGTCACTGGACTCCCATGTAGTCTACCACGGTTCGAGTACCAGACCCGGTGGCTTAAAAAACTCACGCCGGGTAAGTGTGCGTGCGTGCCCAAGATCCCAAGAGGAGAATGGAGGAGAAGGGATTGCTGCGTGGCCATCCACCCTGGGGGGGGTGATTTCTTGCTTTCTATCTCTCTGTCTCTGTCTGTCTGTCTGGTGAGCGCACACGCCCTATAGCAAAAACCTCTCCAAAAAAAAAAAAAAAAATCAAATTTTGGACCAGCAGATGGTGTAGCAATTATGTTGCTGGACTCCCATAGGGCCAGTCAAGATTCGAGTCCCAGACCCGGTGACTTGAAACATGTCACGCACACGTGCATGCATGACCAAGATCCTGAGAGAAGAAGGAATTGCAGTGTGGTCATCCCCCTGGGGATGATTTCTCACTTTCCCTCTCATTGTCTCTGTCTGTCTCTCCCCAGCAAGCTCACAGACCCTACAGCAGAAACCTCAACAACAACAACAAAAGTCAAAATTTCAGGTTTAAAGAACCAGAAAAGAAAAGGAAAGGGGAAACAAAGTGACAAGAGATGGTTGCATTAAACTCTTTATCTGAGCTAGCTATTCTCACCACTGCCTATAAAGCCTGCGAGACAAATGGACCAGCTAGGATGAGGAAAACTAGGCTGCCTTTCAGAGCCCATTTGCTTCACATGTAGAGTTAGAACAAAGACATTAGAAACACACTTGAGAACCCAAAGAAGTTCCTTATGTTTTGTTTTCAAAAAAAAAAAAAAAATACCATCTCTACCTGTGACTTCAGAACTCTCCTCCCTTTCTCAGAGAATCAGGTCTAAGATCTTACTTCAATCTTCTCACAAAAAACAATATAGTTCATGTTCCTAAGTCCTTCCTTTTCCACATGTAAGATCAGTTTTTCCATTTGGTTCTCCAGCTTTTCAGTCAGACTTTTTATCCTATATTTGGCTTAAAAGTTGATCATTCTTTCCAAATGGCACAAAGCTGAGGGCATTCCAAGAACGAGTACAACTAGTCCATCCTGCTCGTGCTGACTACAGAAAGAGAAACCCAAGTGCCACGTGGCACCTTTTCACGTAGGGTTTTTAAGTTTTATTTTATTTATTTCTTCCATGAGTAAGAGAGACAGAGAAAAAGAAAGACAAAGACAAAGAGACAGTGCCTTCAACAAGGTCTCAATGCCACATCTACCCCCAGCATCAGTCAGCTTTAGATCGTGGGCAAGCACGTGCCCCGTGTACGCAGAAGTCTAGACTCGAACCAGAAACTTTCTAGTGTGAGAAAGTGGGAGAGTATCACAGTTTATCTCCAAGCCACCACCTGACCCTGTTTTCATGTATTTTATTAGTTCAGAGTCTTGTATTCTAGAAATTTTTAAAGTTGGCCCAAAATTACATAAACTACCATTGTGGTTTCAAAGACTGTATTGACAGGCATACAGTTTTCCCCTTAGAATGTTCCTGAAGGGGAGAGACACTATCCTGAAACTTATTAAAATCACCAGGAATGGTAAAACCATTTAAAGAATAACCTCAGAACAGTTGTCCCTGAGAGGGCAAAGGATATATTGGCTAAACCCTATTCACAATCTCAAAGTCAAGCCAGTTTGTGTAGTAATGCTTAGAAAATCAGGGGAAATTTCTCTCTTTCTAGCAAACACACATGCCTCTGGCAATTAGAAAAAGAAATAGTGGGGCTACCAGGTGGCATGGTGGTTAAGGGCACTGGACTCCCACATGGCCAACTGTGGTTCAAGTCCCTGACCTGGTGGCTTGCTTTCTCACTCCTTATCTTTCTTTCTCTTGCTCTCTCACTTTGTCCCTCTCTGGTAAAATTAAAATAAATAAATAAATATTTATATAAAAAAATAAAAAGTAGTCAAGTAAACACACACAAACACACACACATATATGCACACTTTTTTAATATTGGTAGAAGTGAAGGGAAGGGAAAAGGGGAAGAAAAGAAACCAAATGTGGATGGGGTGTAAAGTGTTGAAATAGCTAGTCAGAATATAGAAGTTTGTGACTGTGAAGACAAATGATTCAGCCCCAAATAAAAACTTTCAACAGCAGAGGGTCTTTGGACGAAGGTGGCTTCCATTATTTAAGATTTCAAGTAGCTTAAAAATCACCATCTTTGGGAAAATCAATCACAATCAATACTTGGTGCTTAGTTTGAAAGCATACCTCAACACGAGGAAGTTATGCTTGAAAGAGCATTTTCTGATGTGTTTTTATACAATACAGGGAAGTAGGCACACAAATATATTTCTGGTATAGATGCCATTGTTGTAACCTTTCTGGAATGCATTATGGATCTGTATATGTATGTATGGTTTGCATTAAGATCCTAAAAAGTATGCTGAATCAGAGGGTATGTAACACCACCACTAGGAATTTAGACTGTGGATAAAATATTAAGGGTAAAGGTCTTGTTACATTGTTTAATGCAGTATCATGGGTGACAGGAAAATTCTAGAAACAATCTAAACATCTAATACTAAAGTAAACTTACCAGTTGAGCTATTAAAAGCTATGAAAACATTTATGTTTACATACAATTAAATTTTAAACAGCCAATACAATTAAATCATATTGAAATATCTATCTCTTACTGGAAAAAACATACACACAGAGAAAGATAATACATATACTATATTTATTATATCCTGAGGTGGTATGGCTTACAGAGACCAGATATAATCACCAGTCTCAACTAAAAAATAAGGTAAAATATACAAAACATTGTACATTGGGCAATAAGACCAATGATCTCTAAGAAGCAGAAAAAGAGCAGGTGAGCTGTATGACAACTTCAACTTCCTGCATTGTGAATATCCTGGCCACAGTACAGGGAATATGCAGGTGGAGCCCAGAGAACTTACTGAGTTCAAGAGGCAGATTGGAGAATCCAACAAGTTCAAGGCAGCTATAGTATCAGAGAGAACAGTACCAGAGAGAAAAGAACTGGAAAGACAGAAACAGTACCAGAGAGAAAAGAACTGGAAAGACAGAAAGTTCCAGAAATCTGCAAAGTGTCTTCCTTGAGTAGTCAACAGAAAACTTACAGAAAATGCATGCAAGGAAACTGTTAGAGGCTGGAGAGATATCCATCCGAGCACCTGGTGCTCACACAGAACTGGGAATAGTCTCTGTTCCTATCAGCAAAACCAGAAAAACCTCATGAATTATGGAACATTCAGCAGAATACTCAGAAGCATCTTGTTTCAGAAGTGGAGAATAATTAGCCTGAGACTAAACACTAAGCTGGTCCTGCCCGACAAATCTTAAGATACAAAAACATAAAATTGTTTCCAAGTAATTAACTATGACCCAGAACAAAGTTTGAGAATATTTATAGGAACATGAACATACCAACATTCAACAAGGTAAAATTTACATGGCCTGGCATCCAATTGATGATTACCCGTCATACACAGAAGCAGGAAAATATGACCCACAAGGATGAGAAAACTCATCATTCTATTGAAATAGACCCAATACTGGCACAGTTCGTAGAGTCAACAAGTGTACTGAAAGAGGTTTTACAACTGTATTCCAAGCATTCAGAAAGTTCAGAGGGGACATAAAAAAATGTAAAAGGTCTAAATAAAACTTCTAGAGATGAAAAATACATCCAAAATGAAAAGTACACTGACAGGATGAATAGAAAATGTGCCATTATAGGAACTATCCAAAATGAAACACTGATAGAACAAAAACAAGAAATATTGAAAGGAATCCATGCTCTAGGTCAGAATCAAGTGGACTAATACACAGGGAACTGGAGTACCCAAATAAAACAGAGCAACAGAAAAGAATATTTTTTTAAAATGTAAGCTAAAGATTTCCAAATTTAAACCATAAACACACAGATTCAATAAGCTCAATGAACTATAATTGCAAGAAAAATAAAAAAGCACAAAGAAATGTCATAATAAAGTTTATTAAAACATAATGATAAAGAAAACCTTTAAAGTTAGCAAATTAAAAAAGATATGTGGCATAAAGACAAACGAAAATAAGAATGACAGCAGATTTCTCATCAGAAACAATGTAAGCAAAAAGACAGGGGATCAATACCCCAAAGTAATTGGAGGGAGGTGGGGAAGTAGACGATGAATCAGAATTGAATACCAATGGAAAATGTTTTTCACACTGGTCCCAAAGTACAGCGGTTAAGTGCTGTACAATAGGCGATCCCACATGGCAAACTGGCCCCAGTGGCTTAAAAAACACACCAGGCACATGTGCATGGTTGCCCAAAATCCTGATGGGATGGAGAAATGGAGGAAAAATCATTTTGACATGACCATGCCCTACTGGAAAATGCTTTCTGTCTCCATCTCTCTTCCTCTCTCCTCCCACCCCCACCACCTTGCCCATCCAAAAAAAAAAAAAAAAAGTTTTTCAAGAATGAAAGTTAAAAAAAAAATTTAATGTAAAAAAATCTGAAAGAATCCATCATAAACAGACCTTGAACTACAAAGAAAATTAAAATGAGAAATCCATTAGACAGAAGGAAAATTATCTCAGATATGTAAATACAGGTTTTCAGAAAGAAATTGAGAACAACAAAAATGGTAGGAAAAGTGAATAAATATTTTAAAAACTACTTTTTTATTATGTAAATCTTTTAAAAATATAATTTATAACAATCCACAGGATGGAAGAAATATTTTGCAAATCATGTAAATGATAAGGGACTTGTATCCAGAATACATAAAGAACTCTTTTTTAAAAAATATTTTATTTAATTTAATTTTTTTTTTTAAATTTGATCAGAGAGGGACAGGGTGAGAGTGAGTGTGTGTGTGTGTGTGTGTGTGTGAGAGAGAGAGAGAGAAAGCTGTCAGATCCAGGACTCGAACTGCAGGTGGCCATGTGGGAGTTCAGCACCCTTAACCACCATGCCACCTGCCAGCCCCAAGAACTCTTATTAAAGAAACAAATAAGCTGATTTAAAATGAATAAATATCTGAACAGTCATTTTCCTAAGAATATAAAGAAATGACCAAAAAGTATATGAAAGACACAGTATTATTTGCCATTAGAAAAATAAAATAAAGTCTGCAGTAAGATACCACTTTATAACTACTAGAATGGCTCTAATTATTAATAAAAAGACAGATAACAACAAATGAAGAAAATAGGATGCGCATACATCGCTGGTGGGAATGTAAATGGCGTAGTCACTGCCAGTTCCTTAAAATATTAAACATAAACTTTCCATATGACACTAGAGTTCCACTCCTTTCAGTTCCACAAAGAGAACTGAAAATGTATATCCACACAAGAATTTGTCCAAGAATGTTCATAGAAGAAGCATTATTTAGATGCATCAGAAAGTAGAAATAATCCAAATGTCTATGAACTGTTAACTGTAGTATTTCCAAAAAATGGAATATTATCGAGGAACAAAAAGAAAGAAAGAAATGACAAGTGCTACAGCATATATGAACCTTAGAAACACATTATCCTGGGCTGGCTCTGTGGTTTGGTGGTTACAGCAGCTGGATCCCACATGGCCAACCACGCAATTCAAGTCTCAGCCCTGGTAGCTTAAGGAACACACCAGGCATGCCCAAACTCCTGAAAAGAGGGAGAAATGGAAGAGAAAGGTGCAGCATTACCATTTTCCATGGAGGCTGCTTTCTCCTCTCCATCTCTGTCTCTCTGTGTCTCTCTGGCAAGTACACATACCCTCTAGCAAAAAAAATAAATAAAAATAAAAAAGTAGATTAAGTAAAGGAAGTCAGTAACAAAAGGCCACACATTATATGAGCACATTTTTCTGAAATGTCCAGAGAAGACAAATCTATGAAACAGAAACAGATGAATGTTTTCAAGTGATAAGGGGAAGAGAAATAGGGAGTGACTGATGATGGGCAGGGGTTTCCTCTAGAATGAGAAGAGCTTTCTAAACTTCATTCTTGTGATGATTGTACACTCTGATATATATCACTGTCAAATTTTATGCCTTAAATGGTTGAATTATATGGTATGTAAATTACATCTCAATAAAATTATTTAAAAAGATAATCAATAGGACTGGCTATATGGTACAAAGGTAATAAGTTGCTCAAAAAAAAAAAAAAAGTTGGATCCCACATGGCAACCACAGTTCGAATCTCTGGCCCAGTCCATCTGAAACGCTCCCGGCATATCCACTAAGTGCCTAGGTTCTGACCCGCTGGAGGACTGGAGAAAGGAGATCAAATAAACCCATGACCAGACCCTATGTCAGTTGTCTCTCTCTCTACCCACTGGCCCCTGCATGTATGCATTCTATCATGAATATAGAAAAAAAAATTTAATATGATCACAGAAATAAAGAAAGGCGTTTATTATGAAGGCAAAGGGGGAAAAAAACAGAAATGTAAGTATACTGTTGTGGGATTCTTATATACATTATGTATCACTTAAAAGCAGCCTTCGATACTAAGGCCTACTATAAATATTGAATCAGCCACTAAAAATAAAACAAATAATTACAGTTACGATGCCAACAAGGAGATAAAATGAGGGCTGGCCTTGTAACCTAGTGGTTAAGGGAGCCAGATCCTTCATGACCAGAAGTGATTCAAACTTCAGCAGCTTGAAAAGCACACCAGCCGCATGTGTGCACAGGCCCCAGTCTCAAGAAAAAGAAGAGATTGCAGCCAACACTACCTAAGATAAAGCTGCATGCCTGTATTATCTAACAGCATATCTTAGAGCAAAACACCCTCAGGGGTAAAGAAGATCATTTCATAATGACAAAGAGTCTATACATCAAAAGGACATAACAATCCCAAAAGCTTATTGATTTTTTTTTTTTTTTAATTTGCTGGAGGACACTTGTGCTCCCTGGAGAGAAACAGAGCAAGAGAAAGGAAAAGTGAGAGACACCCCCATGGGGGATGGCCACGCAGCAATTCCTTCTCCTCCATTTTTCCTTCCTCTGGATTTTGAATACACACGCATCTGGTATTTTTTCAAGTCACTGTGTCCAGGACTCAAACCGCTCAGTAGGCTATGTGGGATCCAGTTGTTTTAACAACTATACCACCAGCTGGCCCAGCTTATGCATTTAAAAATAGACTTTCAAGATATGTAAAGTAAAAACTGATGGCAGGAGAAATAAACACGTAATTAAAGCCAATTAACTGACAGAAGAGAAAATCAGTAAGGACATAAAAAACACAATTAATCAACATGGTCTAACTGACATTTTGAGAAGACACAACTCTACAACGGCATAATATACATCCTTCTCAATTGCAAAAAAAGTACTAAGATAGACCATATTCTGGGCAAAAAAAAAAAAAAAAGGCATAAATTTAAGAGGATTTGAGGTATATTAAGTATGTTCTGTGGTCATACTAGAATTAAATTAGGAATCAATAACAGAAAGATATCTGGAAGATCACCAAGTTTTAGAAAATTAATAACATTATCTCTGAATACCTTACAAGTCAAAGAACAAATTAAATGAGAATGTTAGACAGTATTTGAATTGAATGGATATTTTGAATTACATGAAGAAGAAAACTAAATATATCAAAAATTGTGGCATGCCATTAAAGTAGTATCTAAGAGGAAATTTATTGCATTAAACAGCTATAACAGAAAAGAAGAAAGATCTCAAATATCTTTCACTATCAGAAACTAGAAAAAATCTAAATAAACCTAAAATAAGTAGGAAAAAATCATAGATAATAATGAAATAAAAGGTATAAAACAAACCCAAAAGGGTTTTTTTTTTTTGAGAAAACTCAGTAGATACTTTTAATCAGATTAGTCAGAAAAAAAGAAGAGAAGACACAAGATACTGATATCAGAAATGAAAGAGGGGTTGTCACTAGTGACCCTAATTAAAGGGTTAACAGATGACAAGCACAGTGTAGCATAAACATGAACAATAAATTGGACAATAAAACATTATAGAGAATTCTGAAGTAGACCTACACGTATATAGACAATTAGTTTGTTTTTGTTTTTGTTTTGTTTTGTTTTTTTGGAGAGGTTTTTCGCTATAGGGCGCGTGCGCTCGCCAGACAGACAGAGAGAGACATAGAGACAGAAAGCGAGAAATCACCCCCCAGGGGGGATGGTCACGCCGCAATCCCTTCTCCTCCATTCTCCTCTCGGGATCTTGGGCACGCACGCACACGCGCCCGGCGTGAGTTGTAAGCCACCGGGTCCGAGACGCGAACCGCGGTCGACTACGTGGGAGTCCAGCGACATAGCCATTACGCTAACTGCTGGTTCCCAGACAATTAGTTTGTTTTTTAGAGAGAGATTTTTGCTATAGGGCACACCAGAGAGACAGAAAGCAAGAAATCACCCCCCCCCGGGGGGGGAAGGGGGCTGGCCACACCACAATCCATTCTCCTCTCAGGATTCAGGGCACACACTACATGTGCCCAGTGTTAAGTCCAGGACTCAAACTGCCACCAGCCATGTAGATGTCCAGCTACTCAACCATTACACCATCTGCTGGTCCTGACAATTAATTTTTAACAAAGGTAAAGCAGCCATGCACAGAAAACAAGATAACCTTTTCTCTACTTTCAAATATGAAGACACAATTTAAAAATTGCTCTGCAACTATTGGAAGTCATGTGCCAGAAAAAAAATTATTTTTTGATTCATACTGGATTCAAAAATTAACTGAAATAAATCATAGACCTAAATATAATACTTAGAACCATATAATTATGGGACCAGCAGTTGGCATAATGGCTATGTCACTGAACTCCCATGTAGTCAACGGTGGTTCAAGTCCCAGACCCAATGGCTTAAACTCACACTGGGCACATGTGCATGTATGCCCAAGATTCTGAGAAGAGACTGGAGGAGAAAGGATTGCAGCGTGGCCATCCCCCCGGGGCGTGATTTCTCACTTTCTGTCTCTCTGTCTCTCTCTGTCTTTCTGGCAAGTGCATGTGCCCTACCGCAAAAACCCCTCCAAAAAGAAAAAAAAAAGAACCATAAAATTTCTAGAAAAGAAAAAACATTTGTGCACTTAGGATAGTCAAAATTTTCTTAGGTAAGATGTCAAAAGCATAATTAATCAAGAACAAATTTAAAAATTGGACTTTATTAAAATCAAAAATGTTTATTTTTCAAAAAACACTGTGTTAAGATTAGCCACTATAAAGAAATACATTGAAGCATATACCTATTAAAAAGTTTATATTCAATATAATTCAATTTTTTTAAAAGGAGCAATTTGGACACTTTACTAAAGATAATAAACAGATGGCAGATAAGCAGAGAAGAGCAATTAGGAAAATGTAAATTAAAACTACAATAACATGCCATGCATATTTAGTAGAATGAAAAAAAGGTAAAAGACTGGCATACCGAGTATTGATGAAGACATGAACAAACTGCAGCTCTCCCACAGTGATGTGCAAATGTAAAATGAAATCAGTTTGGAAACTAATTTGGCAATTTCTTTCAAAGTTAAACATGTATTTACCCCACCCCCAATCCAGTCATTTCTCTCCTAGCTATTTACTCAAGAGGAATGAAAGTATATGGCTATACAAAGACTTGAGCTCAAAAGTTTATAGTAGTTTCACCTTTAATAGCTAGAAACTAAAAGCAGCTTAAATGTCAATTGCCATATGAATGGATAAACAAAGTGTTTTATATACAGGCAATGAAAATACCACTTAGCAATGAAAGAAATGAACTATTAATGTACACAACAGCATGCATCAATCTAAAGAATTAAGCCAAATAAGAAGGCATCCCCCCAGAGCCTATGTCAGAGCCTGCAAGGAGAAAGCCATTCTTGTAGTTGTCAGCGATAGACATAAGAACAGGTGTAAACACTGCACAGTGAGAAGTGCTCTTACCCCAGTAACAATGAGTATACCGAGCCCTTGGATTTTGGTCTCTAAATACAGCCCTCTACTGCAAGGAGCCACTTCTCCACTGCTCCGGAGAAGTGTCTGGTTCCAGCGCCAGGCCTAGGGAAGTACATGATGCATTGGAACATCTTGTACTGACAGTTAAGATAGCACGTGAAGGCTCTGCTAAGAAGACAAGGCAGCTAGTTTGAAAAGGACCTACTGGTCTGGTTATTTACAACTCTTTGGGAAAATAGAAATCTAATGAGTTCATTTTAGTATAAAGAAAAGTTTGATGAAACACTAGATATTTACAAAGACAAGCACTTCCCCACAATTTATTAATTACAAAAGAAAAAGAACAGTCACAGCAGAGAAGTCTGGAACACATCACGTCAACCAACAGATCAAAGTAAACATCACCAGTAATGGGACGAGTCGACATGACGTGCACCTGATAGGCTACAATGAAATATCACTCATCCTATGATGTTCTTGCCGAAAGCTCACAATCTGAATTTAATCAAGAGGAAACATGGGACGAACCCAAGCTGAGGAACATTCGACTGGTCTATAATCTTCAAAAGATCACAGTCATAAAAGTAAAAACAAACAACCACCACCGAAAAAAAAACTTAGAAACTATTCTGTATTCAAGGACCTAAAGAAGAGGCATGATTATTTAAACATAATACAAGCTTCTGAACTGGGTCCTTTGCTTTCAAGAATATTATCCTGACAATTTGAGAAAACTCAATGGGAACTGAAAACTACATGGTAGTAAGGTAACAATATAAATTTACTCAGTTCAATGGTGATTTTGTGAAAGAATGTCCCTGTCTGTGAAAATATATTATAAAGCACTTGTGGGTATTTGGGTTTCAATGTGAACGAGTCATTCTTAATTGACTTAATGAAATTAAAAAAAAAAAATCCTTTACACTTTCGTACTGTACTTGCAACTCTTTCTTTTTTTGGGGGGGGGCACATGTGCTCACCACAGAGACAGAGAACAGAGAGAACAGAGAAAGAAAAAGAGAGAAATCACCCCTCTGGGGAGATGGCCATGCTGTAGTCCCTTCTCCACCATTCTCTTCTCAGAATTTTGGGCACTCATACACACACACCCTGTATTTGCATCTCTTCTATAAGTAGGGGAGAGGAGATTTAAGAAGGGGCAGAGGAGGAAAAACAAACAAATTGCTTTTAGATGGAAAAGAATGTTCATGTGTCAGCACTAACAACAATAGACATGTTCCAAAATAAATTTAATCAAAAAAAATAATTTAGGGCTAGCCCTATAGCCTAGTGCTTACGGGAGCCAGAGCTCATATAGCAGACTGAAGTTTGAATTCCAGCCCCAGGTACTTAAAAAACATGCCAGGCACATGGGCATGTGTGCCCAAAATCCCAATGAGATGGAGAAATGGAGAAGAGGGAACTATGGCATGACCACATCCCAATGGGGAGTGCTTTCTCTCTCTCTGGCTCTCTCTGGCAAGCACATGCACCCTCTAGCAATTATTTTTTTTATTTTCATCTGGCTAGAAGTCAGTGTTACATGACTATCCAGATACATGTGCTCCTGACTTTATAGAAGACAGGAAAAGATGTCCCAGACAAATCGTAACATATAAGAGGCACGTTGCCAAATGTCAAATGCGTTTTTTGAAAAAAGAGAAGTCTAGACTATAGTAATGGTGTGGGAAGCACTGTACCACCAAATTTTGCTGTATTTTCAAAAACTGAAGAAACATGACAGGGAACCAGTAGTTAGCATAATGGCTATGTCGCTGGACTCCCACGTAGTCGACCGCGGTTCATGTCCTGGACCCGGTGGCTTAAAACTCACACTGGGCGCGTGTGCGTGCGTGCCCAAGATCCCGAGAGGAGAATGGAGGAGAAGGGATTGTGGCGTGACCATCCCCCGTGGGGGGTGATTTCTCGCTTTCTGTCTCTATGTCTCTCTCTGTCTGTCTGGCGAGCGCACGCGCTCTACAGCGAAAACCTCTCAAAAAAGAATAAAAAAAAAACTGAAGAAACATGATAGTATTAGAGAGAGACACAGACATTTAATGCAAAACCAAAAAGAAGGCCAGTCCTCTAGCAAACTGCCCCTGAGTGCCTCTTCTGTTTCTAGGATATAGGAAAAATGTGACCAGGTACCATGTTCTTTGAAGATGGCAGACTGTGACATTTCTTCTGCCCTCCAGTGAGAGTAATCTTTTCCAGATGTTGTTTGGCCCACAATGTGCTATTCAAAAATATGAAAGTTTTGTTTATTTTCAAAGTTCAAGAGTCAAATAAGAAACCTCGTTCCTTCACCAACCTGTAATTAAACTAGAGATAAAAGTAAGCTCCAAAAAAAAAATCAGTATGCAACCTAAATCTAGACTTATACATCCTCCAAGGTTAAGGGAGAAGAAATAATATGTGTTGAATATAATCTTGGTATCTACTTCAGCATGGGAAAAATAATGAGGCGCTTAATTTCATTTCCTTTCCAGCTCCTGGTATACACCATTCTTCCTCAGTGAAATCCCTTTTGGCAATACTTCTATAAAACAGTAAGTACAGAGCAAACCTAAAGAAAACTAGTATTGTGCTAGAGGATGAATTATTCCCAGCTGGGTTGAGGATACGTAAATACTACAGTTTCCTGGGAATTCACATGCATGATTTTTTAATGTGAGGAGTAAGGTAAGGTTGGCCTTGCTCAAATAGTACCACATGATTGAAGAAATGAGGAAAGTGAAGAGAGGGGAGTTACATGACTCTTCTCTGTTCATGATGATTTAATTATAAAAATAAGCAAAAATAGGGACCAGCAGTTAGCGTAATGGCTATGTCGCTGGACTCCCACGTAGTTGACTGCGGTTCAAGTCCCAGATCCGGTGGCTTAAACTCACACCGGGTGCGTGTGCGTGCGTGCCCAAGATCCCAAGAGGAAAATAGAGGAGAAAGGATTGCGGCATGGCCACCCCCCGGGGCGTGATTTCTCGCTTTCTATCTCTCTGTCTCTCTCTGGCGAGCACATGCGCCCTAGAGCAAAAACCTCTCCAGAAAAAAATAATAAATAAATAAATAAGGGCCAGCTCTATAGCACAGTGGTGAAGTGCTGTGTATAAAAAAGCTAGATCCCGTGTATATGGCCATGGTTCGATCCCTGCCCCAGCAGCTTGAAAAAGACACCAGGCACATGTATATGCATGCCTAAAATCTTGATGGGATGGAAAAATGGAGGGAAATGGATTGTGATGTGACAACATCCCACTGGCTTCTCTCACTCTCACAATCACATGTATCCACTGGCAATAAAATAAATAAAACGAAGTGGGGTCCAACTTATGTGACTAGTACCCTAACTTCTGTTTCTTCATTATAAATGGATTTTTCATACAATAGTGGACACCTACTTTAAGAATTGTTGAAGCTGTTTATCAGGAAAGCAGCAGAAGATGGAGAAGAAAAGGAGCCTTTTTACAAACTGTGAAGAGATAGTAAAACCACAAAGTAGCTACAAAGCCCCTATGCCTGAGACCCAATCTAAAAAACAACAGGAAACCTGACAGCAGCTGTGAAGCCCCACTTTAAAGGCGTACAACCATTCGGTCATGAGCTTAAAAGATGCTGCCCTACATGTCCAGAGAAACACAGGGAGCTATTTCAAGTATGTAGAGCATGGAGAATGTCACACAGAAAGCTGCTAACTAGTGTGAAAAAGGACTTGGCCATCCCCAAAAAGAAGATAAAGCATTAGGACATTAGAAAGAGAATTCTGCTACAAAAGGAATTAGCTAAAAAGGGGGGTGGGGAAGCTTTTCTAAACTGATATTATCTAAAAAATCTGGGAGAAGAAACAACTAAATAGTGGCTGTGGTTTTTACCTGGCCAAGAATTTCCTGAGGCCCAAGAAGGAAGCCGTGTGCTGTAGGCCTGGGGTTAGTGTGACTGCTGTTTTAAACCAAATTACAGAGATAAAATAAGCAGGAGGCAAATTTGTAAAAACCTTTGTATTCCCAGAATTCTCCATTTTACAGTACTGTGAGTGGAGAATTTACTGGGCTGCAGGAGACAAAATGTCCTTTTTCAGTCCAATGTATAGAAGTGGTTCCAGGGGGACAATGGCCAACTCTCCAAAGAACCACTCCAGTTTCTTTGGGTGGTGGCTGTGGAGGTGACTGGGGTGACATGCAAGGACCCTTCTCATGCTGGGGTCTGATGGTTTCATTACGGAGCCTGATCTCAGAGCCACGTTACATGAACTCGTCTCAGCTGGAATTCACAGCCCCACACTGATTTCTTTTGGCCCCAAGCCTGCTTTGCAGCTGTTTGTACTTATTTGAGGTATGGTGTATTTTGAAACAAAATGAACCAGATTTCCCTACTGCCTATGTCAGTGCCTGGTATTGGGAAACATTAACTCTTTCACAGTCAGGCTTCCAATTGTAGTGTATTCATCAGTGTGAACACACAAAGGAGACACTGACCCAGAGCTGGGAAAAGTTCTCCAAACAAGCAGCCAATTTGAAAACAAAAACATTCCGGCATTTACTAACTTTTTGAACCCTGACTACCTCCAAACAATATGTCACCTTACAGGAGGCTTTAAAGGAACAAGAGAGAGAGATTAAAGTGGGCAAGGGAAAGAGGTCTTTCAAATTGGATACAAAATTTTGCTCTCTGCTAACTAACGTCCAAGAAAAAAACCCATAAAGTTGTATATCAATTATGGAGAGGGAAAGACACTATTTTCTTCCACTAAATCCTAGTTAGAGTTATTATGTACTACAAAATATATCAATATATGGCTTTTTCCCATCAACCCTCAATGAAAGCTGAAGACAAAATACGTGGTCCTCAGATGGTGTTTTACCTATGAAATACGCACAAAATAAAACCAAACCTGACCAAAACTGTACTAGAGCTTTGAATTTCATAAAAACCTAGACAACAGCAATTTTACGTTCTCCTTAAATTCTGACGCACCTCTCTGCTTACATGTTGTGATCATAAATAAGAGACCTTTAATAATATCTGTATGGGAACAAATAGAGCCTACTGTTAGAGCCACCGAGTTTATCTTTGAGTGAAACAAATGAGAGCAGAGCAAGCTCTTACCACGGAATAGAAAAACTTGAACACCCAAGCCCTGCTGAAACAGACCCTGTGAGGGTGGGATACAAGACTATATTTTACAAGTATCCAAGTGGATCTAGGTTGAAAGCAGTGGTATGCAGCGTCTAGTATGCACTGGGGGCTTGTTCAAACACAGATGGCTGGACTCCCACCTCACTGAACTTCTAATTCAGTAGGTCTAGGGTGGGTCCAAGAACTTCTATTTACTGACAAGGTCCCAAATAACGCTGGTGCCACTGTTCTGGAGTCACACTTTCAGAACCACTTACTAGACTAGTCACTTAATGTGCCAGTTGCTTCATGACTTTTCATTGAATTGGAAGGATCATTCAAGACCAAAATCTTGGGCCAATTCTGTGGCCTAATGTTTAAGGCAGCTGGATCCCACATGGCCTACCATGCAGTTCAAATCCTGGCCCCATGCTGGACATATGTGCATGCATACTCAAAGTCTCAACAGAGTGGAGAAACAGAGGAGAAGGGATTGTGGCATAACCATGCCCCACTGGGGGCGTTTCTCCCTCCCCGTCTCTCTCTGTCTTTCTGTTTCTGGTATGTGTAGGTACCCTGTAGCAAATAAAACTGGTTTTTTTATTTTTTTATTTTTAATTAAGAAAAGACTGATGTCTCTGGGTAGTGTCTGAAGTCTTGGGTGTTGTTGCTTAAAAATGATTTCATTTACTTTTGATACCTAGCATTAAAAGTAAATTTGGCATTTCCTTGAAAAAATTAAAATAAATTGAATATTAATCCAAGTGAAAGATCATTTCACCTGTTCAGTGTAAGGACTGCCACAAATTTTCTTAAAAGGGAACTTTTAAATTATTCAATAAAGGTTTTAACTGAAACTCTATGGATCGCTGAAGAAAAAGATCTTAGGGCAGATGTTACCATTTATGAACTTTGGCCATTAACCCACACACACACACACACACACACACACACATACACACTAAAGCACATTCAGAATGAAATGCCTAGCACATAATATTTTTTGAACAGGACTTTATACCCACACATGTCCACAAGAATAAAAAGCTTCAGAATGTAGCCACCACATCATTATATGAACTGATTTCTGGATTGATGTTATTTATGCCGTCCATCGAATGGTGGAGTGGGTTGCCAGAAACAACAGCTCTGGTTTGAAAAAAATCAGTAACAAGCTCTCCTTTAAGAAAAGGATTGGCCAATAGGTCTCAGGCTTTTAAAATTAATTTCCTGTTCATGAGTATAAGACCATATCATTGCTCTACTGGCAAGGCAATATCTAATTCATTCAAAGTTTTTTTTTCAATTTATTCCATTATAAATTTAAAAGGAGACAGAGGGATGTGGATACAAGTGAGTTTTATATCATTAGGAAATAGAATTTCATCTATTAAAAGATAATTCGTATACACCATATTATTCTCTGGTGGTTATATCAATCCTTTTAAGAAACATTAAAGTCTAAAATCTTTGCAACAACTCAGTTCAACCCAGACACATATCATTAGGATCAGAAGCTGTGGTTAAGTCACTAACTCCTGCAAATGGACTTCTGAATAAAGATGGCATGAGCTCAAATTCCCTGATATGTCCCTACCCAATTTCCTGTTAAAAAATACATAAAGACAAATAAACAGACAAAAATTCAAACAGGTTTTGAAACCAAAATTAACAGCCAGCTGTGAACAATAACTAGGGCCCAGCCCAGTGACATAGTCAGTAGTGAACAAAACTGCCGTGCTGGAAGCCACATGGCCAACTGCGGGTTCAGATCCCTGGGTTGACTTGAAAAGACACTAGATAAGTGAACACATGTCCAAGATCCTGAAATGCTGGTGGGCTAGAGAAAGGGTACCATGATGTGGCAAGACTGCTGAGGGTACTTCTCCCTTATTCGCTCTAGTGCACACACATGCATAAGATAAACTTAAAAAAAAAGAAAAAACTGAGAGTAATATCTATTAAGTACAGTGCAGACAGAGCTGCATTTAAAGCAATCAGTGTTCAAAAAATGCTTTCCTTGCTGAAAATGAACAGCTAGAAGTAAGACTCAATGCCCCTCCACTCCATCTCATTTTTCAGAATGTAGGGACCAAACAAAGCAGCAGGGAGCACCCCTGTACTGTGCAGCTCTGCCTTCTCAAACAACCAGACAGCTATCCATTTGTTTTTATCAGTTCAGCCTACTATGACAATTTATCATAGCCTGAGTGGCCTACACAACAAACTTTCATTACTCACAGTTCTGGAAGCTAGGAGTCCAAGGTCAGGTGCCAGCCAGGTTGGGTTCTGGTGAGAGCCTTCTTCCAGGCACAGATTGTCAATCTATATTCAAAATCTAAGAGAATATACCGAATATACACACCTGATCCTAAATTTCAAATAAAAATGCTACGGACCAAAATAGCCAAGACAAGTTAAGAGACCAGAAGGGGAGGGCTTGATCTACAGATAGCAAGACTTACACACAAAGAAAAAACAGGTCATGTAATATTTGTTTACAACCAGACATACAAAGGTACATAGTCTTAAAACAGGCGTGACATAATATTAAGATGGACATAAAGGAAATGGACTGAGGTTCTGAGGCTAAAGGAAAGATGCATACAGACACCAATTCCACATCCACCTGAAAGAGTATTCAGGGGGATTATAGACCTACACATGATTTGACTGGCCTGTGGAAACTCTCATGTCTTGCCAGTCTCTTATTTTCTCTCAGCTTCCTCGCTGAACACTTCTGCTCTCACTCTACGCTAACGATCCCTGTATGGAAAGCTGCATGTGCATTCTGAAAAGATACAGAAACAAGAAGTAAACACACAAATCTTGCTTGAAGATTTCTTTTATACCTAAAACTAAACACTGGCTTCCTTCTACCCCAAAGAAAATCATGGAAAGTTTCTGATTCAGCAGGTAGATAAAAAAGCCCATTGCAGATGGCAGGTGGTGTGGTGGTTAGGGCACTGAACTGGACTCCCACATGGACAACTGCGGTTTGAGTCCAAGACCTGTCAGCTTGCTTTCTCACTTACTTTCTCTCTCTCCCCCCCTCTCTCCCTCCCCCCGCCTCGTCAAATTAAAAATAATAACAAATAAAATTAAATAAATAATTCTTTTTAAAAATAAAACATTTAGAATTCTATTTTCAGTATAAGATAGACAGCTTCTCAAAGAACATATGAATGACTAATAAATACCCTAGAGAGAAACTTTCACATGGAAATTCATATGAAAGTAGCTATTAGCAGGATAGGATTTAACTTTTAATATATGCTAAACTTGTCTAGAAATTAAATATTTTACAAGAGAATAAGAGTGTTTTCAAAACATTCTGTCTTGGGAATTCCTTTCTACTGAGTTTATAGATCTTTTTGCTTTATAGAACAGGGATTTATTTCAGCTACTTAACAACTTGTGCACAAGCATCCAATTGCAGAGGCAATTTTAATGTAGTCAGTGATAAAATACAAATTATCAGAATAAAACCATTTAATTGCCTTAAAAATGAAATAGGGTTCTGATTATATATTTGTCCATTACTACTTTCCTTACAGAATTCCCTTGAGAAACTTTTATTTTTCCCCATAGGACACATGCTATCTCCAGAAAGACAGAGAGGAAAAGTAAGAAATCATTTCCAATGGAGGATTGCCACACTGCAATCCCTTCTCCTCTAATTTCCTCTTGGAATCCTGGGTATGCACACACATGCACCTGGTGTGAGGTCCAAGCCACCAGGTCTGGGACTCAAACCACAGTCAACCATGTGGAAGTCCAGCACCTTAACAACCCCACCACCTGCTAGCCCCGAGAAACTAATTTTTTAACTTACTTCTAAGCCACCTCAATCTATACACTAAATAGTAAATCATGGGGCCAGAGCGTGGTGTGGTGGTTAATGCACTGAACTCTCATATAGTTGATTGCAGTTCGACACCCAGACCTGGCAGCTTGCTTTCTCAGCTTCCCGCCCTCTCTCTCTCTGTCTTTTCTGGACAAATTAATAGATAGTGATGACAAATTAAATTAAATTAAATAATTCTATAAAAAATAGTAAATCACAATAATACATACATGTAATTCTAGCCATCTTGAGGCAAAATAAGTGTTTAATTTTACCAGACATCATGAGTTGCCAAAGTTATACAAAATTAGAAAAACAACCCAATTTGAAAACATACCTCTGAAAGAATTTATCTGTTAAAATGGGAAAAGTGTAACAAAGTCAAATAACAATGAGGGATAGTAAAGATGAATGTAATACAATATTCATCACTTTTCAAGAGCTAGACAGGTGGGTATTCTCTTATTCCTAATAGAATTTAGAATATACCAGTGGCCCTCAGCCATAAAGATAACATTTCTCCTTCTAATAGCAAGCAGTTAAAACTGACAGTAAAAGAGGAATACAACAGCTAGGATAGAAAGAAGTATCCATCCAAAGTCTAATGCACTCTGAGTGCGTGATTTCTTTTTAAAATATGAAGTACTGTTTACAGGAAACCTAATTTGCATACCCCAATGAAGAACTCCGGGAAACCAGGCAGGTCATCAGGAACCCATTTAGGATGGGAATCCTTCAGTCCTGTGGAATCGGTAATAAAGTATTTAAACCATAGAGATTCAGTCTCAAACAGAGGAGGAAGGACTGCTGCTTTCCCTATCCTCGGAGTTTAGTAGGAATGTCAGAAGACTCTGGGGTAAGACAGAGTCTCAAGGTGAACATTCACATGCCAAGTAAAGGTTCGCAAGAGTACAACCGCAGATGGCACAAAAATCATCCTAGAGTCCCTCCTCTGGGGATACCTAGTATAATTTGCTTAACAGAAAGAACTACACACCAAAACTAACCCAGAAAGGGTTATCTCTAGAGCTAAAAGAGTTACACACACACAGGTAGCTCTGAGGATACCTTAAAGAATATTCATACGTGGAAGGAAAATCTCCTCCAGGGGAGGGAGGATGAGCAAGGTGAATTACTCTTTGAGGTTCAGGGGCTAAAAAGTGGTGGCAGTCATCACAGAATGGGTCCAATGCAACATGGTGGATTCTGGAGCTTCTCCTTCCCAGGAACACCATCCCCTAGAGCTGGAGCATGAGAACCTTGCCAATCTTTGTGGGGGTGAAGGTGAGATGCTGGACCTTCATGCCTAGCAAATACCCCTCTCTCAATCTTTGGCTGTAACGCAGGTTCCTGTGGCTCACAGACAGAAAAGTGTAATGGAAACAAGAGATTAAGCAGTAGTAATTCAAAAATAACTTAATTTGAGGCCCAGTTATGGTGGTATATATGACTAAGACACTGTGATCTACAGGCTGGGACCATATGGTAAGACCAGGTTTGATTCTGAGTCTAACTTAAGGGCCAGGTGCAGTAGCATGTTACTATAATCCCAGTGACTCAAGAAGCACAGGCAGAATTGCAAGTCTGAGGCTGGCTTGCATGACATGACAAGACCCTGTCCAAAAACACAAGGTAAGTGTGGTGGCACACACCTACAGTCCTAACTCAAAGGCTGAGACAGGAGAATCAAGACATAGCAAGACCCTGTCTTAAAAAGGAAAAAAAAAAAAGGGGGGGTGGGGGGTCAGGGGAAGCAACTGAATGTATTCGTATATCTACATTCCAACTGATTCATAATATTCATACACTGTTGGTAGTGTCAAAGTCACATTAACCATTCCAGTAAAGTTTATCCCAACAATTCAGACAAAAGGGAAATTATTTGTTCTAGGCGGCCATACAAACAAGGCTTTACCATCTCCCCAGCAGTTCTTGGTGCCCATCAACATTCGTAAAATGCTTGTCTTGAAAAACCTGGATGATGGGATCAGAAAGTAGTGTGGTTGAGGTGTTGGACACTCCCATATGGCTAACCACGGTTTGAGTCCCAGACCTAGTGGTTTGCTTTCTCACTTTCTTTCTCTGGTCAAATTACAATAAATGAACGAATAAATAAAATTAAATAAGTAATTCTAAAAAAAAAAAAAAAAGAAAAAAGAAAGAAAAAAAAAAAAAAAAAAAAAAAAAAAAAAGAAAGAGAGAGAAAAACCTGGATGATCACAGTCACCAAGTTTGGCCAACACTGACTTTGCACGGACAGTTCTCCCATCCATCCAAATCCTCAATTGAGCTTGTCTAATTCTAAATGACTTCATTTAATTATACTCTGTAACTTTAGCTTTATCCTCTCCTCAGTTCTCAGACCTCACAATATAAATGTCATAAAATTCCTATTATAAACAAAAAAGAGGGACCAGCAGATGAGAGTCCATGTGGACTCCCACATGGCCGACCATGGTTCAAGTCCTGGCCCCAGAGACTTGAAACTCATGCTGGGCACATGTGTGTGCATGCCCAAAATCCCAGGAGGAAAATGGAGGAGAAGGAATTGTGGCATGGCCATTTCCCCTGGGTGGATATTTCTGTCTGTCTCTCTGTCTTTCCAGCAAGTGTACACGCCCTATAGCAAAAATCTCTCTTAAAAAAAAAAAGAAGCACTTTGACCACCACTTCTTTTTCTTTCTCCTCTCCCTACCCACCCCACCTACAACATATCTTTTCAAGGTCAAGAATATCGAAAAAAAAGTGTGCATATTGCTTTTATATCCATGGCTTCTGCCCCCACCACTCAAAACGTTGAGAAAATATTACTTTCTTCTAAATACATCTCTCTGTCCTTATCTCACTTGACCTTTTTGTGGCATTGTGAGTTGTTAATCACTCTTTTAAATTTGCCCTACCCATGACACCAGGCTCCCTTGATTCTTATCCAAGCTTCTGATACCGCTGTCTGTAGGCTCCTCTTGCTCTGGGGAAAAGGAAATGTTGGTTCACCCTGAGTTCTTTACTTAGCTTTTTTTCTAATCTACTTCTGCTTATTCTCCCTTGGCCATCTCATCTACACCAATGGATTCTACAGACCCTTTTAGGCTGGTGATTCATAAACATACACTCCCCATCCCAAAATATACTCCAACACTCTGGTTCACTTGTATATCACTTAAGATCTCAAATGCAAAGATATCCCAAATTTAACTTATTATTTTTCTACAAGAAGTATGTCCCTAATCCCTGCTGGCTGAGCTTGTCAATAGATTCAAATCCATTCTCTCTCCTCTAGCCTTTAGTGTGGCTTACTTAGTTCAGGTCATCTCCTTTGGACAATTGCAAGAGTCTCCGTCTCTAATCTTATTTCACTTCTCTGTTCCTCTCCAATTTAACCTCCCAGAGTGATCGACCATAAAACTGTGGAAATCCTTTCAATTGTTAAGAATCAGGAGGGAGGATCTGACCTCTGCCTCATCAACTAGCAATACTCCCCTTATTTACCAAAAAAACGACTTGGAGTTACTAGAAAACACCAGGGTCTTTCATGCCTTTCCATATTCTATTTGCACTAACAGAAATGTCCTCTTTCACTGCCTTTCCACAAGGTGACCTCTTCTTTCTTGTTCTATCTTCCAATATGCATCTGAAGTCTCAGAAGTCTCCTTAGTCACCATCAGCAATGAGTTAGTTGTGCCTTCCTGTATACCATCATCTCTGTACCTTGTGCGTAGTGATAACATTCATCACACTAAATTCTATTCACTTATGAGGCAACTACTGGACTTCAAGCTTCTTGAGGATAAAGTCAGCATCATAATTATCTTTTTATCCTAATGTTCATTGTGTCTGATATACCGACAATGCAGGCTGGTTGAGTAATAAAAGGAGAAATAAAGACATATAGCAACCAGAAATAATTAATGAACTAAAGAACAGATTACCCAAAAAGCATAAGTATTTAAACAGAACTATATCCTGACCAGCAAATATCCCTCATTCATTCATGTACACAAAAGACCATACAACACGAGACAAAGTACTGATAACAGAGACTTCCAGCTTTCTCATGTCACTGCAAAACCTAACAATGCAAGAGTCCCTTAGTCTCACGCATCCCATTCCCAATTGCCAGTAGCAAGAAAAAGAAACATACAGATTGGCAGGAAGATGGCTCTGTAATGGTTAAGTAGCAGAGTTAACTTTCCTCCACAACACAACCCTTAACACACACCTACCCTTTTCATCCTGAATTTGGAGTCACTGTTGCCTATATACACATCTACATTACCAGTTCCATGCCATGGAAAGTTACAGCCTCTCATACAAAAAACAAGCCCAATAATTTGACTTTACTCAACTAATACTTCTGATCATGCTTAGGGTCAGGGAGCTCTTCCTGAATAAATCGGGCATGAATGCCACTGTGATCTAGAGCTAGCTGAAGACAGGAGTAGATTTCAGCATCAGGACCTGGGGGAGCTCTCTCTCTTTTTGTCTCTTTATCCCTCTCTTTCTCTCTCTGATGAATAAACTAATAAACTTTAGAAAAACACAAGAATTAAATATATAGCTTAACAAATGAATAATTTTTATTTAATTTTTACTTATTATTATTATTTAATTTGCTATAGGGCTCATGGGGGCAGGGCAGGGTGAGAAAGAAAGCTACCAGATCTGGGACTCTAACCATGGTGGGCCATGTGGGAGTCCAGCACCTTAACCACCACACCACGTGCTGACCCATGAATTAGTAAATTTTAAAATGACCATACTAATAAAAAAATTATTGATAAACATGAACAGGAAATTTATAACATAAATACAAATGGTCAATGACCATAAGAAAAAAATAGTGCTTAGGACCAATAGATGGCATAATGGTTACATCGCTGGACTCTCATGTAGTTGACCGTGGTTTGAATCTCAGATCCAGTAGCTTAAACTCATGCCAGGTGTATGTGTATGTGCCCAAAATCCTGAGAGGAGAATGAAGGAGAAGGGACTGTGGCATGGCTATCCCCCACTGGGAGAATAGAGGAAAAGGGATTGTGGTGTGGCCATCCCCCTGGGGAATAATTTCTCGTTTTCTGTCTTTCTGTCTGTCTCTGTTTTTCCAGTGAGCACATGTGCCCAAAAGCAAAAATCTTTCTCAAAAATAAGTAAATAATAAATAAAAGAAAAAATAGTGCTTAACTTCTCAAATTATTAAACAAACTGAAATTTCAAAAATAATTTTGAATAACCATTTTTATCAATATATTGACAATTTTCTAATTTGTCTAATATTCAGTGTTAATAAAGACTTAAGCGCTAAGATTGAGAGTTTCAATATGGAACAATCATGCTATTCCTTCAGGATGACTCTGGCAATATCTATTAAAAACCAGACAAACATACCCTTTGACCTTGCAGTTCCACTTTAAGGTATTTATTATGTGAAAATAATCAGCAATCTCTGCTAACATACTTATATGAGGACATCAATTGCAAAACTAGTTGTAATAGTGAAACTGAAAGCAACTTTAAAATTCCAAGGATGAGGATTATTTACGTAAATGCAGATATAGCTGAAGGATGAATATGTCCAACTTAAAAAGTCACACTCTAGACTTCTTTTCCAGGAATACTAAGAGCAAAATACCCTGAAAACCCTTCCAACACACATCTAAAACTGCTTGGTGCACATACACCTGCACAAACACATATCCGCACACCCTAACTTTGCAAATGCTTAGCCAAACTAGCAAAAGGAATGAATCTCCCATGCAGCTAAGTATGTCCAAAATCAGCTGAGGTAAAGGAACAATATATCTGGGGCCAGATGGTAGCACAATGATTGACCCACATGGGAAGGTTCAGATTTGCATCCCAAGACCTCTCTAAACACACTGGTCCATGGGTGCTCATGGCCCAAGGGCTGGCTGAGACTAAAGATATTAAGCCCTCAGGCACATGTGCGTGCCATGCCCAAGATCCCCAGAGGAGAATGAAGGAGAAGGCGTTGTGGAGTGGCCATCCCCCCCGGGGGACGATTTCTCACTTTCTGTCTTTCTCTGTCTTTCTGGCAAACACACGCACCCTATAGCAGAAACCTCTCCAAAAAAACCTGTATCTCTCTCTTTCTCCTTCTCTTCCTCCGTCTCTCCATCTCTCTCTATCTCAGCCTCTTTCTCTCTCTCTCTCTCTCTCTCTCTCACACACACACACACACACACACGTGTATATGTGCTCATGGAAGAAAGGAAGAAGTGAACTTTTAAAAACAATAGAATTGGCAGCTCGTGATATCACAATCCCAGGTAACTTGGGATTTTGGTTTCTACATGTGGAAATCAAGTGGGAAGCAGAAATCAGATAAAAGATCCTGCAAAAGGCTAGAACATCATACCCTCAACATATGAAGTAGGAAAGAAAGTACTGGCCCCTGTCACGTGGAGATAGAGTAAGGAAACTTCAGTCTCAGACTTACGTCTAGGTAGGAAAACATTTCCCCTGAGAATGTATATACAGATACTTGCCCTTAATACGTGAGGGCATGATCTAGTACTACTTGTGTGGCCACCCCAAAAAATCAAACTAGATATTTAAAATGATATGGACGTGAGTTGATAAGGCCTTAGAGGTATCAAGCAGAAGCAAATACAAGTTCTTTCTGAACTGACTGACCTTAAGTTTTCAAAGAATTCACAGAGAAGTTCCTAGAAGCACGAGTTCATGTGGTGGGGGAAGGGAGGGTAGATTACAAAACACACGCAGACACAAGCCACTTTTATTTGTCATTTCATAATTAGGGAAAAAAAATATATACAGGCATGTGAATGTATAGGTAGGTCAGTTGACCTTAGGATTATAGACCAAATGTGCAAGAAAACCCCATTTTATGGGCAAATGATCTAAACAGACATTTCTCGAAAGTCATACAAACAACCAGTAAGTACAAGAAAAAATGTTCAATATTGCTAATCATAAGGGAAATAGAAATCAAAACCACAATGAAACATGATCCCCCCTAATTAGTTAGTGTGGCTATTATCAAAAGGACAAAACAAACAAACAAAGACACAACAATGATGGAAAGGATGCAAAGAAAGGGAAACCTTTATATTGTTGGTGGGAATGTAAATTAGTATAGCCATAATGGAAAACAGTATGGAAATTTCTCAAAAAACTAAAAATAGAACTACCTTATGATCCAGTAATCCCACTACTGGGATCGGGATTTTCCACAGGAAAGAAAATCAGTACACTGAAGAGATATCTACACGCCCATGTTTTTTACAGCAATATTCGTAATAGCCAAGATATGGAAACAACCTAAATGTCCATCAACAGATGAAAGGTTAAAGAAAATGATGTAATAAAATACTACTCAGCCATTAAAAAGAATGAAATCCTGTCATTCAAGGCAACATGGATTAGAACATTATATTAAGTGAAATAAGCCAGATTCCAAAAGAGAAAAATCACATGGTCTCACTATGGAAACTGAAAAAGTTATTCTCATAGATACAGGCCATAGAATAGTGGTTTCTAGAGCCTGGGAAGGATGGAGATGCTGGTTAACATAAAAATCACAGATAAGAAGAATACATTCTAGAGGCCAGCAAGTGGCGTGGTGGCTGAGGTGCTGGACTCCCACCTGGCTGACCGTGGTTTAAGTCTCAGACCTGGAGGCTTGAAAACCAAACCAGGAGTGTGCAGGTGTGTGCACGCCCAGAATCCCGGGAGGAGAATGAAGGAGCAGGGATTGTGGAGTAGCCATCCCCCCTAGGTGATGATTTCTCACTTTCCCTCTTACTATCTCACTGTCTCTATCTGTCTCTTGCCAGTGAGCACATGCACCGTATGGCAAAAACCCTAAAAAACAGAATACATTTTGGTGCTTTACAGCACAGTAGAGTAACTATAGTAATAATAATTTACTGTACAAGTTAAAATAGCCAAAAGTGAGGATTCTGAATATCCCTGACAGAGAGTAATAAAAAATGCTTAGATAAATCTACTAGTTACCTCAATATGCACCCCATGAATATGTATAATTATTATGTGTCCATTAAAAGTAATTTTAAGGCCAGCCTCATGGTGGCTGCTCAAGAGGAGCCAGATTCCACATGACAACCATGGTGCTAACCTCCAGCCATGATGGTCTGAAACATGCTGGGCACACTCAAGTGCCCAAGATCCACAGGAGTGAAGAATTGGGATGGCAGTAAGACCAGACCTGGTGAAGAATATTCATCTACCTTTCTCTCTCTGTTTCTTTAGTGTGTGGGCACACACTCCATCAAAAAAAAATAATAATAATAATAATAATAATATGGGCCAGCCCATGGCATGGTAGTTTTAGTATGGCTGGATCGCACATGGCTGACTACATGGTTCAAGTCCTAAACCCAGAGGCTTAAAAACATGCCAGGCACATGAGCATGAGTGTCCAAAATCCTAAGAAGAGAATGAAGGAAAAGAGATTAGGATGTGGCCATCCCTCTGGGTGGTGATTTATCACTTTCTCTCTCTGTCTTTTTCTGGGGAGGGCACATGCCCTATAGCAAAAACTATTTTAACAGTAATTTTTTTTTTATCTAAAAAGAAAAATAAAAACCTACTTAAAGTAATTAAAATTTTTAAAATATGCATTTCTGGGACCAGCAGTTGGCATAATGGCTATGTTGCTGGACTCCCATGTAGTCAACCGCGATTTGAGTCCCAGACTCGGTGGCTTAAACTAACGCCAGGTGTATATGCGCGCATGCCCAAGATCCCAAGAGGAGAATGGAGGAGAAGGAATTTTGGCATCCCTCTCCATCCCCCCTGGGGGGTGTTTTCTCACTTTCTGTCTCTCTGTCTCTGTCTTTCTGGTGAGTGCCCTATAGCAAAAATCTTTCCAAAAAAAAAGTGCATTTCTATATATTTATATTCAAAATTTTCAGAGACTTACAATATTATAGGAAAGCACTACCTTTGAACATTAACATTGTAAAGCACAGAATAAAAATGCATGCAGAGGTCATAAAGCACCTGCAAGGGAATAACAAGCACAAGTTACAGAAGAAGAACTTAACAGTGGCCACCCCCGGTGTCCCAGTTTTCTTCTTGCATTAAGTATCTGGGCAGGGGTGGAGGGAGGGGGACAAGAGGGCCGGCCATTCAGGGGTGCTTCATATTGACACACATCTGATTTTTGATCCTTGGGAAACCACAGTAGTGGAAGGACTGGGAAAATAAGGTGGAGGCTAAAACCACTTATCTTAAAACACAGTAAAATTTACAGTCACTGGCAATTAGCAGGAAAAGTCAACATCTGCTATGGCCTTTCAAGATAAGGGAAAAGTGCAACCGGTGTGGTCAAGAAATACAAGGCAAAGCCAATTAGTCTTAGCTGCTGCCACTTCTCTTCTTAATGAGTTCAAAACCCATATCAGACAGACAGCCACACACACACACACACACACACACACACACACACAACACCAAAACCAACAACAATAATGGGGGTACATTATCCTTGATCTAGGAACCACAGATTTTAATCTCTAATTTATTCAAGAATAAGAATTCAGGCCATAGGAAACACACTTTCATGTGACTCTAAATATATGTAATTAACTAATGATAGGAAAACCACATGTAACCTAGTTGGGTTCAGGCAAAATGTCATGACTTTCCCTCTCCTTCCAAAAACAGATCTCTGAAGGCAGATCCCTAGCCAAAGAACAAGAATACCAACTAGGAGAAAAGTTCATGTATTCTATCCAGTGTAGCTCTGATCTTGAAAGAAGTGATTTTGCAACGTCTTCCAAATTCTCAGCAGACACAGTGTATAAACATCCAATCATCAAAGACAGTTCAAGAGAGTGCTTCACTTCTAGAACTTTGCAAACTAAAACTTAAGAGCTTCTACACCTGCAAATAATAAACTTCAAAGGCAATCCCAAACTATCCTGGCACTTATCATTTGTGTGCTTAAACGTGTGGAGGATGTGTGTCTGTGTATGGTTTTAATAATCAGTTGACCAACTGTCATTGAGTCATATTTCAGTCTTGGGTTCTTATAGAGTGTCCTAAAACTATTTTAAGTGTGCTGCTCATAAAATTTATGGACTCTCATGATTTAAAAAAGGTCGTCTAGTTCCACCTCTTCTCCAGGGCCTTAATCCCTGCAGAATTTATGTTCTGCAGTATCTATCTGTGGGGCATTTCCAACAATGGGAAGCTCACTACCTTCTAAGGCCAGCTATGAAATCCTGGGACAGGTAGCTTGCTATAAATTCTCTTAAATGTAATTCAAATCATTCTGGTTGAAAAGTTCCTCAATGGCACCCAGCTGCTCTTTAGTAACTAAACTGGATCTCATCCTTCAATCACTTCAAGGTTTATCAGAACAACGAAGACAGAGATAAAATTACCTGTTTGTTCTTCTTTTTCATAATTCCTTTTTCACAGATCCTTTACAATTCCTTTCTATTCTTCACTGAGAACATTATTCATTCTATACCTTTTTTTTTTTTTTTTAAGGTTTTGATCATAGGGCACAGCACACAGGCTCTCCAAAGAGAGACAGTAAGAAAGAAAGTGAGAAATCACACACACACACACACACACACACACACACACACCCGAGGGGGATGGCCACACCATAATCCCTTTTCCTCTTGGGATCCTGGGCATGCAAGCACTCATGCCCTGCGTGATTTTCAAGCTGCCAGATCCAGAACTCAAACCACTGTCAGCCATATGGGAGTCCAGCACCTTAACCACTGTAACACCTGCTGGCCCTATTCATTGCATTCTTAAAGAATGACACCTAAAACACAATACAGTAGCCTGACTGGCTGGTTTAGACCAGCCCAGAATATGGGGAAACTAACATCTCAGTTGCTTTTATTTTAATACTCATATATGAAGTATGAGAGAACACACTATAACAGAATAGTTTACATTTTGATGGACTTGCCATTTTAAATAAGTTCAACTTTGAAAATTGCTTTTACCATGAAACAAAAAATTATAAAAACTAAAATCCCCAAATTCACTATTTCTCAAGAAAAATGTGGCCCATCAGTAATTTTTTTTTTTTTTTTTTTTTTAATTCAGAGTCCTGGACTCTTCCCAGATTGCCTGAATCAGAAACGCTATGAATGGGCTCAAGACTTTTTTAAACATGCATCTCTTTGGTGATTCTGATGCAAGTAAAAGGTGAGAATCAGCACTTTACACCAGGCTTGCCAAATTGTTAATGCTTTAATAAACACAAACACACAGAGACACAGCCTGGCAGACCACAAACGTAGAAATGAAGTGACTAGAACAATCTAGATTAGTTTCAATGAATTGTAAAGCCAGGATCAGAATGAAGGCGTTGTAATTGGGTGTTTTAGTTTCAGTCTGAGCTTCCCCGAAAAAGTGAACAATGTATGAGATATCGCAGGAGACAAGGAAAGGGGCAGAGTGTTATCAGGTTGTCAGGAAACTCATGACCCATTTTTGCACAGAAAAACACAGCATGACTTTCCCTACGACCTAATGGATGGGACTGAATTTGAGGAAATAAATAGCCTAATGCAATTATTTGCTCACATTTGATTCTTTGAATGAAGTTGTAAAAAATTGAGAAGCTATTCAATTTGGAGGTAATTGCCGAAAGAGGGAAAAGGAAGGAAAAAAGGAAAAAAAAAGAAGACAAGGAAAGAGGTGAGGAAGAAAGGAAAACCCCAAGCAATAGAAAGGGGAATTCCTGTGACTAACAGGGAAGACCAATTGGATTCAGCCTGAAGTTTTGTGAAAGTTCAAGAGTTTCAATCTTATAATTTTAGTTTCCAGATTTTCTGGTGTCAATATTAAGCTTTATATCCTTTAGAAAACATCCTTCCCAAATAAGCAAACTTGAAATCAAAGTAGTTGATGTCTACATTGCTATAAGAACAACAAAAAAATTCAAGGGTCATTTTTTTTTATATATATTTTATGTTGAGGATCAAATTTTTTTCCTCATATAACAAGAAGACATTTGCAACACCAAATATAAATCAATACAAAATAAATCATACAATTCTTTCTGTTGTTTGGGATCCTTGTTTTAAAAATTGCCCTTCCTTCCAGTTCCAAATACAGAAGCAAACTGCAGACAAAACATCCTACCACAAAACTAAATCTGAAAATGCCCTGGACCAACCAATCCACAATAAAGAGGTTAAATGCCAGTCCATAAATGGCAAATGTAACAACCGTGACCCTTACCATGTGGTAGAAGATTAACACAATAAATGTTAACTTACAAAAAAGTGGGGGCCAGCAGATAGCATGGTGGTTGAGGCACTGGATTCCCACATGGCTGACTGCAGTTCAGGTGTTGGACTTGGTGGCTTGCTTTCTCACCTTCTCTTTCTCCCTCCCTCCTTTTCTTTCTCCTTCCTTCCCTCCCTCTCTCCCCCTCCCTCTCACTCTCTCTCCCTCTACCTCTCTGTCTCTCTCCAGCAAGCATGCATGCTCTATGGCAAAAATAAAACCTAGGGGGAAAAATAACTTAAGTAACTCCTCTCTTTGCTTTTCTATGCTATTGCTCATTATAGGTCTAAGGAGCTGACTGCTTGGTGGAGCCACATCAGTGATATGTAGAAAAGCATTTTTGGCCAATGGACTCTCTCACCCTATGTAAACTCTGTGAAACATGCAGTAATGAATTCCGAAAGTATTTAAAGAGGCCATAATCTGTCAGACATTTACAATTACAAGAGGATCAATACAGATAGGATTTTTACAAGGTCATTTTCCAGATTGGTCAACAGATTCTGACAAGAAAAGAAACATTAAAGCAAAAAAAATAAATAAAATAAAAAATTGTTTAACTGTGAGGTTGGAAGGTAGCTTATAGGTTGTCTAGTAAATCCACCCTACTCTCCATTCCCTCTCCCCAACAAATAAGTCATCAAACAAGTCATTATCAAAGGCCATTTCAACATCTACAACAGTCTGATCTCTTATTTTCTCATCGGACAACCCCACTTCACCCCTCACCACCCAGAATTGCTCTGTGACACCTTAAAACCCCCTCTTTCTAACTGGAACTCTACGTCCATATAGCTGTTGGAACTCAAACACACCATGCCTGTCCTTGATGTCTAATTGTCTATTTCCGTGTTCCCTCCATTTTCCCTTGTCTATCGGCCCTACCCAACCTTAGTTCTTAGTGTCCAGTCTGAATACCAAGGTCAGCCCTCTGAGCTCCCCTCACACTCCTTTCTGCCGATCTGCTCTTTAACATCCCATTCCTGATTAAACTCCAAATCACCAGTTCTGCTCCTAGTCAGTATTCAGATGCCCCACAGAGAAAACTTAAGGACAAAGTAAGGATATCACTATTAATCAATGCATTCCAATCTCACCAAGTCCATAATTGCAGTCATTAATGCTGTTGTTTCTCTCCACTGTCTCCTATTTTTTCATAGTACTTCTTCCAAACCTCAAAGAAACTCAATGGTTTGCACATCCACCATGGAGAAGTCCACGGACATCAGGTGAGAAGCTCCTCAAAGTTCTAGCATTCCTTCCTTCTCTGTCCTACCATCCACCACTTAATGACCTAGGCCATCTTCTAGATCTCTTCTCTAGCTCACCCAACACACTCACCCTGGACCAGTCTTCTCAACCTCAGACACACATTAAAGCCACAAGCTGGCTACCCTGGCCTCTCTCTCAAAGACTGAGTCAGTTGGTCTTTCGTGAGGCCTCTACAAATGTATTGTTTCAAAAGTTCTCCTAGGCAATTCTTAAAATAACCCAAAGTTGGCTATTACTGGCAAGACAAGACAATTTTTTCCACCCTCATCATTGTAACCACCAAATCTGGAACTCTTTTTTGAACCGTGTTCTCAAATATCTAAATGCATTCTACAACCACACAATGCCCGCTGCATGTCCCAAAAGTATTCCAAGCTCGACTTGCACTGAACTCATTATTCCTACTATGGACTGAACTGTTACCCCAAAAATTCGTGCTAGGGTCCTAACCCCCTAGTTCCTCATAATGTGACCATTTCTGGAGACAGAGTTTTTAAAGAGGTAATTAAGTTAAAATGAAGTCATTGGGGTGACTAATACACTAATCCCATATGACTGGTATCCTTATTAAGAAGAAATCTGGGGGCCAGGAGGTGCCATGGTGGTTAAGGCACTAGACTACCACATGACTGACCACAACTTGAGTCTTGAACCCAGCAACTTGAGAATCTTGCCAGGCATGTATGCATTCATGCTCAAAATCCCAAGAGGAGAATAGAGGAGAGGGGACTCTGGCATGGCCATTTCCCCTGGGGGGTGATTTCTCACTTTTTCTCTCTCTTTCTCAGGTGAGTACACATGCCCTATGGCAATGCGGGAGGAGGAAGAGAGGGATGGATGGGGAGAGGGGGAAGAGGAATAGGAGAAAGAAAAGGAGGAAGAGGAGGAGGAGAAAGAAGATGAAATCTCGACACAGAAATGTCCAAAAGACCCTGTGAAGACACAGGAAGAAGCAGCTCACCTACAAGGCAAAGGGAAAGATCTTATAAGAAACCAAGCCTGGGGACCAGCAGTTAGCATAATGGCTATGTCGCTGGACTCCCATGTAGTCAACTGCGGTTTGCGTCCCGAACCCAGTGGCTTAAAACTCACGCTGGGCACGTGTGTGTGTGTGCCCAAGATCCTGAGAGGAGAATGTAGGAGAAGGGATTGCGGCGTGGCCATCCCCCCTGGGGGGTGATTTCTCGCTTTCTGTCTCTCTCTGTCTGTCTGGTGAGTGCACGCGCCCTATGGCAAAAATCTCTCAAAAAAAATAAAATAAAATAAAGAAAGAAACCAAGCCTGTTGACACCTTGATCTCAGGCTTCTAGCCTCTAGAAATGTAAGAAAATAAAAGTTTGTTGTTTAAGTCACTCATTCTATGATACTTGGTTACAGCAGTCATAGAAAACCAATACATTCCCCAGCCCAATGTCGTGCTCTCCTACTTCTCCATCTTATTTAATGGCAACACCATTCCAGTCACCAGGACTCTTCCCTCTCCTTCACCTACCATACCTACTCAACACTAAGTTAAATCAGTTCTTCCTCCTAAATATCTTGCACATCTGCCTTCTTCCCGCCAAACCCACTATCATTGGCTTAGTTTGGGGCCTAATTATCTCTCTTTAAGATATTTCACTTTCTTCTATCTACAACTGTTTCTCTTGACTACATAGAGAATTATTGCCCTGAACAGAAATCTAGGATGACCATGATCTACCTTAAACCTTTTGCACTTCAACCATAACCTACCTTGCTTGCTAGCCTCCAGCACCTGGATCTACTCAGAATTCCCCTCACATACAATGATAACTCACGCAAGTATCTTTGCAGATATACTTGGCCCTCTTGACTCCTTTAAATCTATGTCTGGCAAATAACTACTCCTCTCTCCAGTTCCAACCATACAATCACCTCTCCTTTGACCCTCCTACCCACCCAGATTAATCACTGCCTCTTTTATGCTACCTCTGCAACTTCTACATATTTCACGTCTATTGTGACCATACACAAGTAGGTATCACAAATACTGACAGGAAACAGCCAGTTATCATAAACACACGAAGTGCCTAGAGAAAACAGATCTTAAACCAGCATGACACAAATACTATAGTTGCACTAGTACCAATCATAATGCCTGCCTGTCTGTTTGCCTTTTAAAACATTGTATTAAACAAATAAAAAGGTCGTGAGCCCAAATTCATTGAGCATATAGATGGCCAGTTTTGCAAACTCTGGCCAAAGGCATAAAATGACAGGACCTTCATTCTCTTCCTTCTGTTCTTTGATGTAAAAGAACTCTTAAACATGCCTGCAGTCAGATACTATTCTCAGTTGAGTCAACATTTACAGCATACAAGTTCATGCTTAACTGACTGTGAGCAAAGGATACAGTTTTGAATTGGATAACCTTGAACTCACTGCTACAAAGATTTTACCCAAAATAGTCTACATTCTTTTGCAAGAAATAATATTCATAGGCAATAGTCTGAAAGGTATATGGTCCATCATTTCACAAGATACGTGGAAAGTCTACCTTTGGAGAGAGCTGCAGTTCTGAACTATGATATCTTACTTTGGGTCTCATTGAATTGCTTTTCTAAGATAAGCATTGGTATTATGCCATTGAGTAACACTACTTAAAAAAAAAAAATGTTACATTCATTCCAAAGATAACGTTTGAAGGCATTGCTCATTATATTAAAATAGCTAATGTTTGAAGACCATCGATAAAATCCTGTCTCCTCCCAGCATTGTGAAGAGTTGTACCCTGGTTGCTCCTTATCCTCAGAGGCTCTCTAGATCTTACAGCTGATCGTGTCCCTTTTTTTGTACCTACTAAAAAGACATCAAAGTATGTGGACATTTTGAATATATCGACAGAACCCTGAGGTGGATTCTCAGTCTTAAATTCATGCTTTCATTCCTGTGTTTATTAAACATTATTGTATCCAAAAGAGAAATACTTCTAACTTTGCATCTCTTTAACTTCTGACAATGCATTTATCACATGTATTTTCATTTAGTTCCCATCCCTAGTGTTTTTGAGGTTTTTTTTTTTTTTTTTTTTTTTTTTTTTTTTAATAGCCTTCTACCACCCTGCTCATCTTTGTATCTTCAGGATTTAACAAGTGATCATTAATTGGATGTCAGATTTAAATGTAATACATGTGTCTATTTCCAGTAAGGACTGAAATGGTAAATTAACAATCTCTTAAGGAAGCTCACTTTATTTCCCCAAAGCACAAAATTGGTCCCTGGCTACAATATCAACACCATCTGGAAGAAAATAAAGCTTATGGGGGCTAAAATGAGGCATGCACACTGAACAAATATAGGTGTATACACATTTGGCTTTTAATTCTGTTTTATTCCTTTTTCAGTGTGCTCGTTCCATTGTCTAGTCATTAACCAGTTATTTCGCCGAAGCATTCTCACAGGGAATATTCCACCATCAGTTGATGCAGTGGCTGTCACTAGAAACCAAAAGTCTTCATGGCACATTAAAGTCAGTTCATTCTTAGGGCAGAGGATCAAGAAAAGCCTAACAGGAGATGTTCTCTGCTGAAGTGCAACACTGGATTAGTGAAGAAAATCACCACCGAGAGAGAACATTCACCAATAAGGTGTGGGCACCTCCAGTCAATGAAGTCCAGGACTGAGCTTTATTTCAGTTTCCCCTATGCTCAGGGTCACCAGGTGGCATAGCGGCTATTGTGTTGGATTACCACATGGCTGACCACAGTTCGAGTCCCAGATGTGGCAGCCTGAAAACCACACCAGATGCAGGTGGGTACATGCCCATAACCCCACGAAAAGAATGGACGAGAAGGGATTGCATTGTGGCCATCCCACTGGCAGGTGATTTCTCACTTTCCCTCTCACTATCTGTTTCTCTCAGGGGAGAACATTTCGCCCAATAGCAAAAACCTCTTAAAAAAAAAAATCCCCTTGCTCAATTCATTGTCCAACTTGTATAAATGCACATTTTGCTCATATTATTGATGTTTTCTATCTTTTAACTTTTCTCAGACTCTACTGTGGAAGTGTGCAGTATTACCATTGTTTTAGAAATCAATGTAATCACTTCTAACACTACTCATAAAAATCATCCCTGCCTTCTAAGGCAGCACACTGTTACTGGGAAACTACCCTAAAGAAATCACCTGAAGTGTAGAAAAAAAACTTGCACACAGATGTTCATTGCAGTAAAATGCAGCTAATGAACGGATTAAGGTCCTACCTCTAATTCAGACACCATTAAGGGAAAAGACAAGATGCTGACTATACCCAGTATGAGTTCAACTAGATAAAATATAAGAAAAAATATTATTGCTAGAAGGAAATAGCCTATAAACTTGATAATGGCTACCTCTAGGTGGAGATTATGTCTGATTTTCTTCTTTTTTATATTTTCCTTGGTTTTCTACAATGAACACATATCATCATTGTAAGTTAAAAACATTTTTTTTTTTGAGAGGTTTTTTGCTTTAGGGTGCGTGCGCTCGCCAGACAGACAGAGAGAGACATAGAGGCAGAAAGCGAGAAATCACCCCCCAGGGGGGATGGTCACGCCACAATCCCTTCTCCTCCATTCTCCTCTTGGGATCTTGGGCACGCATGCACACACGCCCGGCGTGAGTTTTAAGCCACCGGGTCTGGGACACGAACCACGGTCGACTACGTGGGAATCCAGCAACATAGTCATTACGCTAACTGCTGGTTCCCAGTTAAGAACATTTTTTAACAAGCTTTTTGAATCTACTTGGAAACCAAATTATATTATGCTCAAATTAGTGATCCCATTATTTGTCTAAGAAAACAACATGTAAAGCTCTTAGATGCAATGGTTTCTGGTTTTGAGTTCTTTTTTAAAAAATAGCAAGGAAATGGAAAATAAAACTAAATGTTCAAAAGTAGGACAATGATTGAATGAATAGTTTGGCAACTTAATAGATTATTATCAGGAGATTTTTAAAAACGAGTTAGATTATATTGCCATATGTAACAGTGAGTTAAAAAAAAAATGGTCAGTAGAAACAAAAACACACATTTGTTACATTCAGGTAGAAGTAATCATAAAATAGACCATATGGAAATAGGTCATAAAACTAACATGATTAAATGAAAAATATATTCATTAGGGGACTGCAAATATGAGTGGGTTTCATTATTTATATATTGTCATAATGTGGTTTCAAAATCATATTTAAACATTTTAAAGAATACACTAAGCAGTATTTCATGTAAAAACAAATAGTTTAAAATGGGTTGCGTACTTTTAAATACTTTAAGGTGTGTTTATTTAAAAATTTTTACCAGCTGAGTTACTCTGCCATGAAAATGGAATGAAGAAAGAAAAAGGAAGAGACCTAGGCAGATAAAATATCCAGTGCATTCTCTACTTATCAGAATAAAGCCAAAGTAGGCCACTACTTTGCCAGCATGGTTTTTCCATAGCAGGTACACACCCTGGCTTGTAGACAGCTATCTTCTCACTGTGCTCACAGGGCCTCTCCTTCATGCCTGCATGTCTCTACATGATAGAGAAAGGTTCTATCTCTTCCTTTTAAAGTAGCCAATCCAAAGGCCAGCAGGTGGTGTAGCAATTAAGATGATGGACTACCACATGGCTGACCAGGGTTCGAGTCCTGGACCTGGCAGCTTGAAAATCATGCTGGGCATGTGTGTGTGAATGCCCAAAATCCCAGGAAAAGAATGGAGAAGCAGGGATTGTGGTATGGCCATCCCCCCTGGGGGGTTGATTCCTCACTTTCCTTCTCTCTCTCTCTCTCTCTCTCTCTCTCTCTCTCTCTCTCTCTCTGGTGAGCACACATGCCCTATGACAAAAACATTAAAAACAAAACAAAAGTCACCAATGCTACCCAATTGGAATCCCATCCTTATGACTTCATTTAACTTTCATTATCTCTTAAAAGCTCTGTCTCTGAAGGCAGCCAAATTTAACATATGACTATTGGCTGTGGGGTTGGAGGGGATACAATTCATATCATAGTAAATGTTAAATATGTTTTACAACAAACCTCTTGCAGAAATAATATATTTAGACATAAAATCAAGTTAATTCTTACTCCTAGAGAAATGGTATTCAACCAGGTTCCCAATCCTTAAATCAGATCAGAATTTGTGATCTGTGACTCTCCGATTTGACAGGACCAAATGCTTGAAAAGGAGCTGGCATTGTTCCCAAGTTCACGGTGCCCAAAGTGTTGAGATTCCCTTGAACGTGCAAAGAAGTTCAACTGAGGCTTCCAATTCCAAAAACAAGGTTCTACAGGGAGCTTTAGACTTTGTCTTCCCCCCACATCTTTCTTAGAGCTACCCAGAAGGCCTTTCTTAGAGTTAGTTCTGTGCAATGCATCCCAGCACTCTGTGACACCTCCTTTCTCTGTCATAAATCTAACCTAGCCCCACCATTCTAGCCCCACCCACCCCAGCCTATTTCTAGTACTAGCCTTGAGCAACACCCATGCCTTTTTCTTGCCTGGACCTATACCTAGTCTGATCCTAAATATTGCCTATGTCTGGCAACCTGCCTCTGCCTGGCCTCAAATCTGAACCCTAGAGTCCTGGCTAGTTTCCATATAGTAATCAGTTTAAAGGGAAGATATTCAACAGTAAATAAAGGAATATAAGCTGATGAGTCAGCACCAAAACACGCCAAGTAAAAATCTCCTCAGTTACCTGGAACTCCTGAAAAAATATTTATTATAAATGAGGGATTATGTACAGTTCAGACAAAGAAAAAAAGCATGTATCTTATCTTTTCTTTTCCTTTAAAGAGAAGATAAGAACAAGTATTAGAAAGAATTCATAATGTATCCAAATTTGAAAGACTAAATATTTTGAACTATAAAAATTAATGTTTAAAAGTTTTTGAATCAACTGATTTAATACACTGGTAAGAATAGCTGAGCTGGTGGGGGAACTAGGAGATGTTGGTCAAAAGGGACAAACTTTCAGTTACACAATGAGTAAGTTCTGGGAGTCGAAAGCATAGTGACTATAGTTCTAATACTGCAGTGTTACTTAGAAATTACTAAGAAAGTAGATCTAACGTGTCCTCACCACAATTAAATAAGTAATTGGTAACTATGCAAGGTGATTTATGTATTAACTATTCATATTAAACTACCACTTCATATACCTTAAAGAAATAAACTTATATCTGTCAATTATACCTCAATAAAGCTGAGAAAAAAAGAAAAGCTGAGTTATAGCATCTCTATTTCCTTTTACGTGGGATGCATTCTTTACAAATATTAAACTCTGAATAATCATTAAAACTGACTTTATCCTCCACTGGCTCCAGAGACAGCTATTTAAGGAGTTGGACTCCACATGGCCAACCACACAGTTTGGATCCTGAGAAATAAGCGAGACACATGTGCATGTGTGCTAAAAATCCCTAAAGGAAGGAAAGATGGAGGAGAAGGGATTGCAGCATGACCATTCCCCACAGGAAGTATTTTCTGCTTTCCCTTACTCTGTCTTCCTCTGGCAAGCACACAAGCACTCTAGCCAAAAAGCAAAACAACCACCAGAAAACAACAACAAAAACTGAATTCATCTTCCATGCTTCCTTAGTCCTTTAAATCTCTTTGAAATAACATCACCCACTATTCAACGAGCTTTTATATAACAGATACCACACATTTCTCCAAAGCAAGCATTTAGCATGTAAATCAAAGAAAAAATTTCTTTTCCATTTTCACTGAACCTAAAAGGAGAAAAAAAAAAAATGCTTCAGTGTAATCAATCTACAAACTATCATGTTAAAGTTTTAAAGATTTGCTCAAGAAAATTCTAATCTTTGCCCATCTTCCATGTTCTAAGGAGAGGTATTAGCACACCGCTGTCCAATGTGAAGGTGTTCGTGCCAACCTAAGCCATACCTTAAAAAGACACAGAAGTACCAGATACCTGGAGTTCTCCCAGCTTTAGCCTGAGCTTAGACTAGATGGGCTAAATGGCACGGGGTTCAAGCCTTTAAACAGCCAAAACAAAATCACAGAGTCACTGACCAGGTAGTACTAGGAGAGAATCATGCACATTGATGTCAAGTCTCCCATGGTAAAGACAAGGATTCCAAGGCCTAGTAAGGGTGGTCACGGCCAAAGGCCCAATGGGCAGCAGCAGGAAAAACAGCACGTGCATCATGGTCTCCCAACTCGCTTAACCTCAGATTTATGTTATGGATTCCTAATTTAAAAAAAAAAAATTTTTTTTTGAACTCTCATGCAGCTTTTAAAAAGGGAAATTTGGACCCTAGAAATCCTACGGATGGCAAAAATAAACAAACATGGAAAAGTTGGAAGTTTTTCCACTAAGAACTAGAACAAGATGCCTATTTTCATCACTTTTCGTCAACAGAGTAATGGAAGTCCTAGCCAGAGAATCAGACAAGAAAATGAATGAACAAATGAATGAATGGAATCCAGACTGGAAACGTGGAAGTCAAACGGTGCTTGTTTTCAGATAATATTCAGAAAAGCCCAAAGAAGCCACCAAAAGACTCTAGAACACATTTTTTTAAAATGCAATCAAGCAGCATTCTTTCTTTTTTAAAAAAGAATTATTTAACTTTATTTATTTATGTATTTTAATTTGACCAGAGTGAGAGAGAAAAATGAGAAAGCAAGCCGCCAGGTGTGGGACTCCAACCTCAGCTGGCCATGCGGGAGTCTAGCACCCTTAACCACCACATCGCCTGCCAGCCCCTCTTAGAACACATTTAAAAATTCAGTAAGTTGCAGGATATAACATCAATATACAAAAATCAGAATTTTTAACAACCAATTTTTAAATAGAGGAAAAGTCAAGAAAGCAATCCCATACACCACGTAAGAGTGTATTTTCAACCCGGCCACATCTACATCCCTAAATATCTACTCACAGCCTTGTAGAGCTCCCAAGATAGAGCAAGTTTTTGATAACACTATTATTTAACAATACACCAAACTGCTATAATACACAATTGTTTTTTTTTATTATTTTTTATACATTCAATTGCCGTACATCATTTAGCTTATAAAGAGAATTTACCCAACATGAAATACACCTCAGGCCAGTCCAGTTGAGAATACTGTACATGTTATCATCAAGAGGCAGTAAATCATTTCTATGTCCCACAAATGTCTTACCTCTCGTTTTGTTCTAATTTCCTTCCCTACACTATTCCCCTCTCATCCTCCTTCCACACTGTCTCCAGTGTCCATAACTATTTTCAATGCTTTTATGTCCTCCAATCTTTCAGTCTCGACCAGAGAGTGAGGACAGTTGGTATAGATTAAGTGGAGAAATACAAAGTCTCTCTTTCATAGCCTGACTTGCTTCACTCAGAATAAATCTTCCATAGTCATCCACTTTCTATCAAATGCCAGCGTCTTGTTTTTTATGGCTGAGTAGTAAGTATTCCATAGAGAATATGTGCCACACTTTTTCAATCCATTCATCTGTTTGTGGACATTTGTGTTGGTTCCATGTCTTAGCAATCATGAATAATGCTGCAATAAACATTGATGTGCAAGCACTTTTCCAGCTGAGCATTTTCCTGTCCTTTGAGTAGATACCCAGGAGTGGAACTGCTGGATCATATGGTAGTTCTATTAATACACAACTGTTTTAACCAATACCTACAACCACCTTCCACCAAAATCCTTTCTATTCCTATTTGACTTTTGTCAAGTGAAGAGAACAAAAAGCTACAAACAGGAAGGTCTGCTAAAGGTCACAAAAAACGCCAACTCATCAAACCAAAAGGACTGGCCGGCCTTCCACTTGTTGCTTGCTTATAGTACTCTATTTTGTTTCCCTTACTTATTTCTTCCATGACTCTACAATCCCACGCACACACCTCTGCTCAGTCCCTTGCAGAGTTAACCCATTCTCATTTTGCAGACCTAAACAAATATCACTAACCCAAGGAAACTCTGACTCACCCCAAAGTCAGATGAGGTTCCCTATTTAATCTCTTGTTCTTTTCCCTCATAGCATTTATCCCAGTTTGCATTTATACATTTGGGTGAGCAGTCAGTCAATAGCTTCCTTCCATGCTTCATGCCTCCAGTGCTAATGAGCACTCTTCTCCCCACTCTGGTGCTAACTACTAACACAGTAACTGATACTGTACACAATCAATAGAAGTTGAATAATGGATGGGCCTAATCCCACATAATGCGCAGCAGCAGACTGATCAGTGTTTTGCAAGCTACAGTTTATGACTAGATCAGTGTTTTCGATGTGTCTCAGTTATAACCAGCACTTTTTTTTTTTAATGAAAACAAATGGACTACAATAGGAAAAAATAGAAAATATGAGTTTACTGGATGTATTAAACTGCATGAAATTATTGTTTCATTCACAGATGTATGAACATTTCTCACTCTGGGTCATGGCTGAAAACGTCTGAAAGTCACTAAACAAAAATGTATTTCAATACCTCCAAATGTTGTGTCAAACGACTCAAGCAGGTGCACAAAAGGGCAAAAATTGGGGATTTTTAAAATTTTCTAGAAAGTGTGTGTGCTCACCTGAGAGAGACAGGGAGTGAGAGCGAAAGATGAGGAGAGAGAGAAAGGGAGAGAGGGGGGGAGAGAGAGAAAAGTGAGAACGCACCCCAAGGAGGATGGCCACATGGCACTCCTTTCTCCTCCATTCTCCTTTCGGGACTCTGACTTGCACACACACATGCCCAGCATGTTTTTCAGGCACAAATCAAGGCATTATTTCTACTAACTACATGCTGCAAAGGAAAAGAAGCATATTCTGGCATCACATGTATTATACACACTGCACCTTTTAAACGTCAACAAAAGGGATGGTTAGGAAAAATACTAAGTCTAAGTCAGGAATGTAGAAGATGCATCTGGTCAGATAAATGTGAAACCACCCTGTCCCCACCTCCACTGCCCAAATACAAGGAAGGCACCTTTCAAGACAACCAAAACAAGGGGCCTAATGATCCCAAGTGTTAATGAGGGCCAAAACCAATACAGTGACATACAAAACACTACTAAAAATAGACTATAAAATAGAAATAAAAACCTAAAGTCAATATTTTAGTTGTGAAGTTATATACATATATATGTGTGTGTGCATGTGTGTGTATATATTGCATATTATATATATATATACATATAATATATATATGATGGAAATTAAGAAGGAGCAAGGAAAATATAAATACACTAAGTTCTTCATTGTGCAGAGGAGTGGGGTTAAAAGATACTAATTAATCTTTGATTTTGGAAATCGAAAATAAAGTTTATTTGGAAAACAGATAATCACTAGAAAAAATTTTAAAAGATTTAGCCATTTCACAATCCTACAGATGTACGAAACAAAAAATACACCAAAAAAGACAAAATAAAGGGCTGAGAAGCATAATATTATATTGAACCACAGGGAGCTCAAGAAGAGTCAAATATCAGAAATTTCATATGACTCAATCTATCAATATTAATAATAAGGACCAGCAGATGACATAATGGTTACAATGCTGGACTCTCACATAGTCAATCATGTTCAAGTTCCGGACCCAATGGCTTAAATATCATGCCAAGTGCGTGTACACGTGTGCCCAAAATCCCAAGAGGGAAATAGAGGAGAAGGGATTGCAGTGTAGCCATCTCCTATGGGGGTTGATTTCTTGTTTCTGTCTCTCTGTCTCTCTGACTCTCCAGCAAGTACACACATCCTATAGCCAAAAATCTCTCAAAAAATTAATAATAATGATAATAATGGCAACTAATACATTCAACGTACCAGGCATTTTAAAAGCACTAGTTGAGGATTTATATGTGTGTGTGTGTGTGTGTGTGTGTGTGTGTGCTGCTTCTCTACAAATATGCAATTTATCTAAGGTCATGCAGTTAAATACCAGCGGAAAGAGGATTTGAAATATGGTGCTTAGCAAGCCAGTGCTCTTTTCACGAAGCTAAACAGGAAATTTGGACATCAGAATTAAGATAAAATCTATCAGTTTTAATAATAAGTATAAAAGTAACATTTCGCTACTAAGAAATACTTCAAAACAAACTCCAATTAAATGTTGCTAACTGGGGGAAAAAAAAAAAAAAAAAAAAAAAAAAAAAAAAAAAACATGAAACAAAATGACACAGGAGGTTTAAATTCAGGACTGTGGGTGCATGCCCAAAATCCCGAGAGGAGAATGGAGAAGAAGGGATTCAGCCTGGCCATGCCCCCAAGGATGATTTCTCACTTTCAATCTCTCTGTCTCTCTCTCTTTGGCAAGTGTACGCTCCCTGTAGCAAAACTCTCTAAAAACAAAAACAAAATCAAAAGGACAAATAAAGTCATTTCAAACAAAGGAAAAAAGAAAAAGAGGACTGGGAATATATCTATCAGGAAAAAAATAGAATGTAGTTCCAATGCATACAGGACTATTTTATATTGATAAACACGTAAGAAAGTCCAGCAGGAACATTATGTATTTAATACTATATTATTTAGTACACAAGAATTGTTCTGGGGACCAGCAGTTAACGTAATGGCTGTGTCGCTGGACTCCCATGTACTCCACAGCAGCTCGAGTCCCAGACCCAGTGGCTTTAACTCACACCGGGTGCGTGTGCGTGCGTGCCCAAGATCCCAAGAGAAGGAGAATGGAGTAGAAGGGATTACGGCATGGCCATCCCCTCTGGGGAGAGGGGTGGTTTCTCGCTTTCTGTCTCTCTGTCTCTCTCTGTCTTTCTGGAGAGCGCACGCGCCCTATAGCAAAATCCTCTCCAAAAAAAAAAAGAGAACTGTTCTAAGAAATTGACAGAGCCCATTTGTAGAGACATACTAGTAGGCAATTGTTCATCTCTAACAACTCAAGTAGATAAACAAGGTATACAGGATGTGAATATTATTATTATATGGACTAAATTAATAAACCTATATTGTACTTGCCACCTACAGAAAATTACAGCATTCTGGAAGTAGAAATCCATAATCCACAAGAAGTAAAAATTATATATGCACATTCACATATTGGGATAAATATAATCAATAATTAATGTAAAAGTTTAGCATATAAACAGCTCCTATAGAGCAATCCTCAGCCAAGTCATGTTGAATCACCAACAGCATTCTCAGAGAAGGCAGTATTAATGAGAGCATTTACTTTTCCTGTTCTATTTAAAATTTTACGGTTATTTGTATTAGCATAAAACATAGAATTTAAGCTAGTTTCATGTCTTAAAAAGGTCATTTTCAGAGGGAAAAATTCCTCCTCCCTCAATAATATCTGAGTCAAAAATAAAAATACTGTTGATATTTTAAAATTATTGATAATGAAACATAACACATCAAAATGCCCACAAAGCCTCAGCCACCATAGCCAGCACTGATTGACAATGTCACTCAGCAGGCTGAGACCTTCTGGGAGTCCTGGCCCACCCTGAGAAGCTAGATGTATGGCTTGCACCCGTAGTCCCAGCTGCTTGGAAGGCTAAGCAAGAGAATCATGACATAGTAAGACTCTAACTTAAAAAATAATAATAAAATAAAAAATAAAAATAAATTTAATAAAGAGGGGGGAGACCAGAATATGGTATAATGGTTATGTCGCTGGACTCCCACATGGCTGACAGTGGTTCGAGTCCCAAACCCAGGGGCTTGAAACTCACGCCAAGAACGTGTGTGTGCATGCATGCCCAAGATCGCTAAAGGATAATGGAGGAGAAGGAATTACAGCATGGCCATCCCCCCTGTGGGGTGATTCCTTGCTTTCTATCTCTTCCTCTCCAGAGAGCACACACATGCCCTATATCAAAAATCTCTTAAAAAGAAAGAAGTTAATAAATTTCTATCCTTGTATAATTTAGTGACTTAAAACAAATGACCTACTTTTAACTCAAGTTGGTTATTTTCTTGATTTTCCTCTTTTATAAAACCAGCCTTTCTTTTTCTTAACAATGTCTCCCTCATCTTCCATCCCCACCTCCTAATTCCACTTACCTAATTCAACTCACCCTTCAACTCTCAAAATAGATACCAATTTCTCAGAGAAACTTTTCTTACCCTTCTTGACAAGGTTGGTCACCCTGTCACACTCTTCCAGGACCCCTGCCTTCCTCCCAAATTCCAATCACATGGAGTTACTTGTCTTCTCCATTGGACTGTAAATCTCATTAAACCAGGACAGTATTTGATTTACTATCATAGGCTCAGTAGATGATAAATACAACTTTTTCCATTTATTCAAATACTCATAAGTTAGTTCATTATTTTTAGTTGCCAGAGGGCTGTATGCCCCCCTACCCCATGAGCTGTGGTCCCACTGCAATCCCTTCTACATTTCTCCATCCCACTGTGTCTTGGACACACGTGCATAACTGCAGTCAGACATATGGGATCCAGTTCACTTAACCACTACACTATAGTTCATTTATTTTTTAAATCCAAAAATGTTGAGTTTCAAGTATGTGCAAAGTATTGTACGAAGCATTGGTAAACAGCAAAAAATAAAACCAGCATAAAAAGAAAATCCTTGCCCTCTTCTAAGAGGTCAAAAGATAAGTATAACAGGGAGGAAAATATCAGGCAAGTCAGATAAATAGAAAAGTAGTACCATTTTAAATGCAGTGATTAGAAAAGGCTCACTAAGAAGATGACCTTTGAATTAAGATACAAAAATGGTGAGAAAGCAAGCATTTGGATACCTGGGGAAATAACATGGTAGGCAGAGAGACAGTGGGTAGCAAAGGCCTGGGAAGCAGTCCACTGTGCAGATAAGCTCATACACAGAGACTGAGTGGAGTCGGGATAGAACTCCAGGAACATCAGTATCTAAAGATGGGCTGAAAAGCACAAGCCCTCAAAAACAAGGAACAAGCAGAGATGGGCAGTGACTAACTATTGTACATATTAAATATTGTGACTTCTATGCAGTCATTATAAATTAAAAGTGAAAGTTTTTTTTGCATGTGGCCATATTATATAAAGCAGAATGCTATTAAATGTAAGAGCATTTTTTTTTAATTGCTAGAGGGTACATGTGCTCACCAGAGAAAGAGAGAAAAGCACGTCTCAACAGGGCAAGGTCATGCCACAGTCCTTTGTCCTCCATTGCTCCTTCCCATAAGATTTTGGGCATGCACGCACACACACACCCGGTGTGTTCTTCAGGACTCCAGGGCCAGACTTGAATCATGGTCTGCCATATGGGATCCAGCTCCTTTAACCCCTGTGCTACAGGGCCAGCCGTAAGACTGGTAACAAGTAAGCTAAGTTCAACATTATTCTTTACTTGGTTAAGATTTTTTTAAATTAAGAATTTATTTCCATTTCAGATAATTATATTGGCATGCCTTGTTGCATGTAACATAGAACAAAGATAAATATATTTTTAGGGATTTTTTTTAAGAATTGTTTTATTTAACTTTTCTTATTTTAATTTGACCGGGGTGGGGGGGGGGTGGAGGGTGGAGAGAGAAATGGAAAGTGAGAAAGCAAGTCACCAGGTCTGAGACTCGAACTGTGGTCTGTCATGTGGGAATCCAGTACCTTAACAACCATGCCACCTACTTGCCCCAGTCTTCTAATTATTTTAAAGATTTTTTTTTCCAGATAACAATAGCTGGATTGGACTGTTTCAGGGATTTGTGTTCATCTCAAAAGAACGGTATGCTGAAAATTCACACCATTCCATTCCAGAATCACCTCCTTAATGTAGAAGCTATAGTGGATGCTCAATGAATGTTTGGAAACCCATAAAACTATCTCAATCCAAAAAAAAAAAAAAAAAAAAAAAAAAAAAAAACCCTAAATGATTGAAGTAATTCTTGTCATTGGTAAACTACTGAGAGTATCACTCTTCATACTCTAAACCTTCTTTCCACCTTACTATGCAAATTTCACTAGTTTTTACATCGATATAAAACAATTATTCCTGAATACCACAAGCTCTGACCTCTTAGCTGAGCTTCAAACTCAAACTTCCAGCTAACAGCTGAAAAATCTGCCTGTATGATTTTATATGACAGGTCTTCAAAAAGTTCATGGGAAATGCACAGTACAAAAAACTATGCATAGATTTCAACTATTTTGCATTAAAATAAATTTGCATCTTAATTCCATTTTCCATGAGCCTTTTGACCGTACCCTTGTATGTAATCTAAGACTAACAAACCTTACTGCAACCATCCCCATATTCTCATGTCCCTTCTGTTAATGGCATCAACATGCCCTTGTCTGTCCTCAGCAACCTGCTAATCTATATATACAAAGAGAATCTCCTATTCTATACACCCTCAACCTCCAAGATGGGTCCCAGGCACCACTCTCTTCCAGAAACCATACACTGCAGGCACTCTTCCTCAAGGCTGTCATTCCCACGCAGCATGCCAGGCCTTCCTTAGAACTCTTCTGCATGGACTGTGTTTCTCCAAAGACTTGTCCATTGAAGCCAGCCTCTTGCTACAATTCATTCCTCGATAGCCAGGCAGACAGATTTATGCTCTCCATCCTCAGACATGTGGGCAGCTCCTTGTTTAAACCTTGGTTTACTGTATTTATCACTGTCTGCCTGATCTTAGGCATTTGTGTCTGTGACTCTCCATGTTTATGAGTTACTCGAGAGCACAGACTATACTTTCTTGTTGTTTCCTTTTCTTTTCCTTTTTTCCCCCCGCTGAAGCTTAGTGTCCTCCACCAAGCATAAAGACACAAAAGTGCTCTGAGATACCAGTTGCCTGAACCTGAAACGAGAATGCCTCAGATAGAGTAACTAGACCGAGCCTGCTGAATTTGGAAAGGCCGTTTTGCCCTAGCCTTTGAACCATTATGTCTCTGTCCACTCAAAGGACAGCTAGCTGTTCTCAGTAAAACTACAATCAATAGTGGGTACAGAATGAATGCCTCATTTTCTTAACATGCCAACAATTCTTCTAACAAATCATAGTCCAAGAAGGCAAAACAGCCCTGTAACAAAAAGTGATTCTGTTTCAACTGTTACTTACTCCCTGAGCAAGAATACGCCATCCTTATCATCTGCTGATTACAGACGTCTAAGAGGGTTGGGGGTTGTCCACATTTAATACTCCTACAATGAAAGCTGCCTCTAATGAGTAACTCCACCTATCTTCTCTGCTCCAGAAGCCGATGATAGGTAGAAAATAAGGCATGAGTGAAAAGCCTAACAAAAGGCTCACAGATGCCAAACGCCAGCTCCAGGAGGCCCCTCCTCCCTTTGCCTGAGACCCAGATGAAGCAAAAGTCCTTGTGGAAATAGCGTTCTCTGCAATGGTATTTGTTGTCTTGGTTGTCGCACAGCTGGAAATAGTTTTCTTGTTCCCTATTCATAAGAGCCAGGCATTCATATCCCTCCGACAAGAACTCTTAATTGAGTAGTGGCATGTTACACCAATTCAAGAAGTGCCCACCAGGCTCTTCTGGCTATAAATTTCACACCCTCAATGGCAGCCTCAAGTAGAAACTCTATAAGACCAAAGAGAATAGTGGCAGACACACAGACACACACAAACATATACATCAGTATATATAAGCACAACCCACACACATACATGTACATAAACACATCTTTGTAGGTCTGTGTAAGCAAACGTTTTAAGTATGAAAGTTTATGTAACGAATTGGTGACCAAAAGGATTATACCAAATGAGTAAGGTTGATGCAGTAGAGGGAGAAAATTACCTAGCTTTAGATACATCCACAGTATTTGAATAATTAGTAAGTCACATATCTTTATTAATGAACGCAACTACCTTCTTCTGGCTGGAATACTTTTTACTACGTTGGTACCCCTGAGTGACCTCAACAAGATCAGAAGTAAAATGCACTAACTAAACCATGCATCGTGATAGCGTGACCTCGAAATAAGTCTGACTTCCCACGAACACTCAATTTGGATTATTCTAGGAAGTAAGTCATAAAATGAACATAAACGCAAACGTAGGTTGAGTCAAAAGTGAAAATCCCTGCTTATGAGATGGAAGCAAGCCAGGGCTACAGATAAGACAGCCCTGTCTCGAGACTTTACAATTAACAGGTAAATTTTGGCAAAAAAATATTCAAAGTTTACAAAATGAAGATTTATAAAATATCAGGCTCTGTCTCCTTCCTTAAGAAGGAAAAGCTAATTAATCTAAAAGCACAGAGACTACTTTGAAGAAAATGCTCCTAAAATGGAAGAATAACTCAACAGACATACTTCAGATTTGAAGACTTATCTAAAGAACTTCTATTATTAATGAAATATGATCAAATACAGGCACTAAGAGAGAAAAAAACTTACTAGTCTTGTTCTTTTACTATTTTCCCAGTACGTGATGGGTGCTCAGCAAATCTCAATTGAATGTGGAATCAACAAATGAATGAATAACAGAAAGGATTAAGAAATCTGTTAATGGGGACCAGCAGTTGGCATAATGGCTATGTCCCTGGACTCCCATGTAGTCAACTGCGGTTCAAGTCCTGGACCCAGTGGCTTAAACTCATGCCAGGCACGTGTGCGTGTATGCCCAAGATCCCGAGAGGAGAATGGAAAAGGGATTGCCGTGTGGCCATACCCCCGGGGGATGATTTCTCGCTTTCTGTCTCTCTGTCTCTCTCTGTCTTTCTGACGAGCACACATGCCCTATAGCAAAAACCTCTCAAAAAAAGAAAAAGAAAAGAAACCTATTACTGAAAACTAGAATTAGCAACCAGATAATATCATTCTTACTTCTATTTTACAGATGTAAAAATAGAAGCACTATGACAACCTAGCAATAGCAAAACTGGAAATAAGTCTCTAGAATTCCTCTATATTGATCCCTCTTTGAGGCTTGGTTTATCTCCTAGGGTCCTTCCAGATGCTAATCTTCCAGAGCCATTCAGGACCTTCCATCACCACCACCACCACCACCACCACCACCACCTTACTGCCTGGAGTTTATCTCTCTTATTACACTTGGTACATTGAATTGTAATTGTCTGTTAATATGTCTGTGAGCTCCTCCTGGTGGGTAGGACCCTGCCTTATTCACCCTACCCATCCATATCCACGCCTACTATTTAGCACAATGTCTGATATGTAGATAGCAGTCAATAAATGTTCCTGGTTTGAAAAGCATTTGTTTCCTCTGCTCCTGAACCATTTTCCTCTCTAAAGAGCTAGGAAAATTCTTTCATTAGGACAAAATTTCAGGATGAAGACAGTTAGGGATTAGTCAAGGAGAATCATCTGGACATAGCCAAAGAAAACTGAGTGTAGCAGAACAACATGAAATCAAATTTAGTCCACTTGACACTCAGCAAAATGCAAAATGGGGGCCAGCCCCTTAACACAATGGCTTAGCCTCTCTGCATGAGGATCTGGATCCCACCTGGCCAACTGCAGTTCAAGTCTCAGACCCGGTGGCTTGAGAGAGATGTTGGGTACATATGCCTGAATGCCTCAAATCCTGACAAAACAGAATCAGTAAGGAAGGAAAAAGGATTCTGGCATGATCATGCCCCAATGGAAGTGAGAACTTTCTCTCTCTCTCTCTCTCTCTCTCTCTCTCTCTCTCTCTCTCTCTTTCTCTCTCTCCCTCTCTCTCATTCAGTCTTGGCAATTTAAAAAACAAACCAAAAAAAGATAATAAATCATAGGAAACATGCTAAAAAAGAAATGGGTCGCAGTAGCAGTTTCTATATAGTAATTGCTGTAAGAAACACTGGCATGCATAATGGCCAGAGTGAACAATTTTTCTTTAACCAACAGTCTCAACTTTTGAAATCCCACCCTGAAGGGAGATCCACGGCCAGGTCCTACAGGTCAAACTTTCTTTTTCTCTTTTAGAGAAGGAAGCTGGTTTTTAAATCATTTTTCTCTATTTCCATAATAAAACAAAAACAGTCTGATCTTCATCACTCACGCTTACAGATATTTGTTTTAGCATAGGACTAAAGTTAACAGTCTTTGCTGTCATGTCATTTTTTTAAAAAATGGTATAACAAAAATAAAATAAGTTATAACCTAAATCCAAGCATGCATAAATTTTAAAAATGCCTCTTATTTCTGGGGGGAAAAATGAATATTGCACAAACTTCAGGATTAAAGTTTCTATAGTACACATCAGATGACAAGAGCTAACATGCAACTATTGAAACAATTTTCTTTGGCCCATCCCCACCAGTCAAAAACAATGCTAGTATGAAATCATACCTGCTTAAAAACAAAAATATCCAAGAAATTTAAATAAATTCTCCACCATCAAAAACTCAAATGTGAACATCTAAGAAATAAAGCATACTAATCTTGGGCTCCTTTAATTTAACGAACAATTTATTAAATATGCCAAACCCAAGTTGCCTTGTAAAAGATAAAACAAACTGCCAGGAGGGTCACTTATTCAACCAGTATTCAGAAGATAGTAAAAAGAAGTTAACTAAGTGCCCAGCAACTGAAGACTGGACTAAGAAAATGTGGCACATATACACTATGAAATATTATTCAGCCATAAAGAACAGAGAGACTGTCATTTGCTACAAAGTAGATGAAGCTACTTGATATAATGCTAAGTAAAATGAAGACAGATTGTGAAAACAAACACAGTATGTCCCTACACAGCATATACAGAATGTTTATACTCAATGATGGAAATTAAAAGATTCCAAGACATAATAGTAGGAAGGACACATGTAGATACTGGAGACTGGGAGAGGGGTGGTTAGTGGCGGGGGAGGGAGACTCAGCACAACATTTAAAAGACACAAGAATGTAAGGTTCCTTGTTGAGAATGTTGTATAAGGTAATATCCTGATTTAATTATCATACACTGCATGCATGCTTCGAAAACCACATTGTACACCATGGAGATATATGGCAATTAAATGTAAAAAAATAAATAAATAAAAAGGAAGTTAACCAAATCTCTTTTGTCTCCTTCATAGCCACCATCTCCAGATCCAAGGGCAACTAAAAGACTTAACGGAAATTATCTCTTCGACATGCAGTTCCTCTTCCTTTGACACACAGAAAACCTATCCATTCCCACCTGTGACACAGAGATGTTGGGCACTGGAGTGGAAGGAGGAACCTGTAAAACTGCTGAACACCCCTTCTGATGGATCCCACAGAGATTCTTCTCATCCAAGAGATAATGAACTAAATATTTTAGCTTTAGGTATTAAAAAAAAAAAAAAAAGAAAGAAAGCAGCATTTTACCAGGAAAAAAAAAAAAGTTTCCTAAAGAAACTACTTCTATCGAAAGTTAAACTTAATAAGAGATTCTGAGTTGTGTCAACCCTCACTGCAATGCCTAGGGTACTTCTCTCCCCTTTTTCCCTCCTCTCCTCTATCTCCACCCTATCCTTTACAGGGGCATTAACCTCATCTTCAAATTAATAATAATTCTTTCTCTTCTGTATTGCAAATGATCAACCACTGTGGTTAAATACTATGTATAACATAAATAGAATCAAGAATGCCAGTTGCCAGAAGAGTCATGTTTAAATTAGCATTAACTTGCAAGCCCTTTTCTAAACAAAAAAAAAAAGAAAAAATAAGAATGTTTTCTTGGTGAGCTCTGTGCCTGCAGAAAGGTTTTCACCCACATTTGAAAGGCCCCTCAAGGTCCAGATGTAACACGATAGCATCACTAATTTTTACTAAATTAATTTTTTTCAAATGTAAAAAGAGCTCTATCAACTTGGAGGAATAGGTAAGAAGAAACCACCTATTAGTTCATTCTACACCTTTATATAATCTGGATAAACTGGCAGCACTTTCCTAAAATATAGCAGCCATGAGTTACAAAATGTAACAGAATAAAAGCCAGTCTGTCCCTCAATCATGTCATCTCTGTCTGGTGCAGTATGGTACTTAGTGTCTTCCTGCATCTTGGGGTTAAACAATACTTCCCTCTCTCCATCCTATGTAGCCAGACTACTTAAAATAACATCTAAGTCCAAAAACAAAAAAATAAATAAATAAATAAATAAATAAATAAATAAAATAACATCTAAGATCCCCTATACTTTGCTGCCTTGTAACTTTCCAGCCTATATCCCCCAGGGCCTCCTAACTACATCTGCCCAGAAAAGCAGATTTCATTCTCCTACCATTCATCTTTCTGTTGTTGTTGTTTAGTTTTTCTGTTTTTTTTTTTTTAATTGCCAGAGGGCACATGCACACTCCCCAAAGAGAGACAGAGAGAGAAAGGAAGAAGACACGTCCCCACAGTGAGGTGTGGCCATGCCACAATCCCTTCTCCTTCATTTCTCCAACCTGTTCAGATTTGGGGCACACACACACACATGACCCACATGTTTTTTCAGCCACCAGGGCTGGGGTTTAAACCATAGTCGGCCATGTGGGATTGGCTCTCTTAATCACTAGACTACAAGGCCAGACCATGCCCACCATTCATCTTTTAAAAGACACACCATTCTCTAAGCCTTATGAAGTCTTTCCCAGAGTCAGAATATAATTTTCCAATCTCTAGCATGCCAAAGTTCTTGGACCCTACAGCTACCACCCAGTAGATAATAAAGGTATTAATTTGATCCAAGTGATTATCAGCATTTACATATATACTGAAGTATAGCTGTATCTTTCCCCTGCACTGCAGAACTTTCCTAAAGCTTCTTTTTTATCATCCATGTACCTGCCTCACTGGAATGGATTCAGTAATTGCTTATTGAATTATAAGTTCCTTCTTTTCTCTCAGCTTTCTAAGATATCTACCACCAATTTGCCATGAGATATTTAAATAGTAACACTGTAGAGGAATTGTAGGTTAACAAGATAAATAAAAATCAGAAACTAACCAGTAGCATGATACTGATTTAATAAGGCCAGGACAGACTCTCAGACTTTAAACTGGGAGTTTTTGTTTGAGTTCTTATTACATCTGTCTTCATTTTTAAAATAAATCATGTTCTTCAAGTGTGTAGTCATATTGATACCAAAAACAATTTAGAGAAGAAGACAAGAGCACACATTAAGCACAAATATTAAAATCTTGACCTGAAACTAAATTTCAAAAGTCTTATTATTTGCTGAATATACAGAGCTCCCTGTGAAAATGATACAGTGTATTCTAACTAGATTATAACTTTCCTTACTAAGCACTTGAAATGATTCTTGACCATAAAAATTAACTTCAGACTGAATATGTAGCCACAGGACTTAGCAAGTGAGATTTCCAGCAAGTGAGAATCTTCAAATAGTCCAGGAGTTCTAACAGAACAGATCCAATAAAAACCTTGCAAAGTCTATGGTATAATTTTGAAGAAGAAATCAAATTACTTTTTGGAAAACAAGTGTTTCTAAAGAGCTGCCACCTGTGTTCCCACCTCTGTTACTTTTTCCCATCACTCAGAGATACTGAAATCCAAGCTGAGTAGCAAGCAGCACTGGGCAGCAGCTTGCCCCTGAGACAGAGATGCAAATGCAAAGCTGGTCAGGTGATCTTTACTAGAGGTCATACTACAAAGATTACCTGGGTTTCAAGTCATTTTTAAGGCTAAACAGGTTCACAAGCTTTAAATAATTAAGTCCACAGGAGATTCATCTGAGAGGGATGGAGAAAGTGTGTGTGTGTGTGTGTGTGTGGGAGGGGAGGGTTGCAGGGAATATGAGGGTTTTTCAAACAGCTAATGGGAATAATGTTAAAGTGTAAATATATTTTGGTGCAAAAAAGATTGAAATCCATGCATCGTTTTTTCATAATAAGCATTTTTCATGACCACTCTTATTGAATCCCTTGTGGAGAAGGGAAGAAAAGGAAAAAAGAAAATCAGAATCACTCCCAGCCCCAGTTTCTTTCCCCTTCCAGCATTCCTTATCTGGGGTTCCCACCATCTCTTCCCCCTCCTGCCCTCTCACTCTGACACTTTCCCTTACACCCTTCCTACAGTCCTAACATGGGATAACGTTTCTAGTTATGTGGGTAGCTGGAAAGGAGCAGCACAGATTATCAAACTCCCCTTCACTTTCCAGACGAGGATATCGAGCCCAAGGAGAGCGAACTGACCTGACCTGCTCAGGTCACACCGCTAGGGGACGCGGTACACGTGCGGGCTGAGATCTACAGCCTCGCTCCCCAGTCCCTGACCTCCTAGCTCAGTCTATTCCCATCCTTTTGCTACTTCCTTTCTTTAGCCTCCAGTTATACAGTATCGAGGGGGGATGCAGCTTTAATATACTTACCTCCTTCCCTGCCCATTACTCATTTTGTGTGGGAGGTAAGTATATTCACTCCTATCCTGATCTGGAGAATCAAGATCAGAAAAAACTAGTAACTATATCTCTGTGTGTGTTTTCATGCAATTTAGTTTGGTCCAGTCGTAAGCTCTAATATACACCCGTTTTCCTTGACACTCACTCTTCTCACAAGAAAGTAACTTCTTGCAATAATTTAGCGGTTTCCCAAGTACAGCGTCTCCCTGTAACCAGAATGCCAGACTTCTAGCTTCACAGTTTATGCTTACGCTGAGCAAACCACGCTTATGCAAATAGGTGAAAAGCAGACTGTTGGAGCTGAAAGAATATAGGATTTTGCTCTAACTACTGGTTACATTTTCATTATTTCGGTTTACAAGGATGTTATCTACTGCAACGGGAAACACGCATTCATAGTGAAACTTCTACAAGCCAGTTCCCACATCTATGAAAAATTCATAGATTTCAACCAGGAAAAAAAAAAGAAAAAAGAAAAAAGAAAGAGCATGCAGAGCGCAACAGTCTCAGGCCCCAGACTGGAGGCATCGAGGAGTTCTGGATGCCGTCACTCTTAACACATCAAAGGCCAAAAGGCAGCAAAACACACACACATACACACACACACATACACAAGAATACACTTTAAATCCATTCTCGACAACTTAGTCCTATACACACACACACACACACACACACACACACCAGAAGAGCCCGTCGATTTCAAAACCATCAACTCCCAGCCAGGTCCCTCCCTTCTTTCCATCTCCCAGTTACTTGCTGAGCGTATCTGTGAGGCGGCTGGACAGACACTACAAAGTCCTCGGCCCGGGAAGGACGACCGAGCCGTCAGTGGGAGCAAGTGGTGCGCCAGCTCCGCACCGCGGGGTGCAGGGGCCCCCGGCGGTCCACGTCCCACTGGGGAGGGGGGGTTTCGAGAGATCATCGTAAGTTTCCTTGTGCCCCCATCCCGACCCAGGTAACCAGAGGCCACCTACGTGTCACTTGGGCGGGCCCCGGGGCGAACTGACCTGGCCAGGGGACAGGAGGGCCGGCGGCCCGGGCGGCGGCGGCAGTTTCCCTGCAGGGGCTGGGTCAACTGGCTGGTGCGAGAGGCCAGGAGAGCCTCGCCTCCTGCAGGCCGGCTCGCACGCGCGCACGCACACCCACCCGCCCCGGCACAGGCGAGCGCGCGCACACACTCACACTCACACGCGCGCACGCACAGCCACAAAGCCGTCTGCGGTGGGACAGTGCGTGCCGAGCGCGCCGTTTGGCCGCCGAGCCGCCGTCGGGGCCCAGGGGGCGCCGTCCTCCCGCCTCGCGCCGCGCCCGCCCCTTTACCTGCGCTCGCCCCGGCGGCCGCGGCGCCTCCAGCTCCCGCAGCCCCCGGGCTGGCTCCCGGCCTCGCGGCTGGTCCCAGCGGCCCCAGCCTGGCGGCCAGTCGAGCCGGCCCTGCGCCCGCCCTCAGCCGTCGCCCAGATGGGGGCCGCCCCTTGCGCCCACCCGGCCGAGGTCCGGTGCTCTGCCCAGAGGCGGGGGAGGGCTCCGCGGCGGCGGACCTCGACTGCCCAAAAACCAGGCAGCGCCCCGCAAGGGGACAAGGGAGTCGCAACTCGGACGGAGAGTGTCAGCCACCGCTCCGCCCCTGCTACCCAGGCTTTGGCGCGCGGGCAGGGGCGGCGGGGGAGGGGGCGCCGAGGGAGGGCCGAAGGAGCTGCGCGGACGCCAGCCTCCTTTCTTCCTCCTCCTCCTTTCTTTTCGGCTGGCTCCACGTAGCACAAGGCAACAGTTCGTCCCTTACCTGGTGCGGCGCCCCCAGCACCCCGGCCCTCCGCTCCCCCTCCCCGGCTCAGTTACTGAGCTTCCCGCTGTGACTGCAGGGCGGGGGCCGGGGGAGGGGGAGCCGAACTCCCATTCATTATCTTACCAATCCTCCCCGCGCCCGCCCCCGACCTGACACACCCGCTGTTAGAGACCCTGGCCTCCCGCTCGGGATCCCCACCCCCACTCCTGCGCTCACCCGAGCGCCCCACAGCTTGGGGACTCCGGGGGGCTCCCCCTCACGGTGCATTTTCGAGTGTCGCTGTTCTCTTGCCACTTCACACACTCTACAAAACATCTTGGGGCCCGCAAAAGCCCTGACGTCGGGCCCCTCTGTCGCAGTTCAGTGTCTAAACTTTCCAGAAAACGCCGTGTCTCCCAGTGCAGCCCTAAACTGCCGGTTACGAGGACGAAGAGTCCTCTCTGCAACTAGAAAGGTGTAAACGTTTCCATTCCTATTTTTCAGTTGACTGAGTCTGCAGACCAAAACTAGTGTGACTCTTGCTCCCGGGTTCTCCACATCTATGACTGTAAACTTCTCTTCCGCTTCCCAGTGTAACTCTGCGAGTGCAAAGTATCGGCTGTAGTTAGTGTAATTAAGGGCGGGGATACACACCTGGAAGTGTGGGCGGGCGCTGCGCGGGACGAGGCCTAGGAGAATGGCAGCCTCAGGGATTCGCCCAGATCCTGTTCCACCTCGCACTGGATCGGGGGGCTCTCCGGCCACTCTAGCCCACCCACCCACCTCCCACCCTGGCGTCCCAGGATTTCCGGGGCGAGCAGAATTCTCTGCCTCTCCTCCACCGCCAAGGCCACCGCATATCAGCAGTAGCTGCCTGAGAATAAAAGCTGAGCGAACTCTCGCCTGAAATGACACAGGAGGACCCGCCCGAAAGCCAATGTGGCGGGGGCGATCCGGATAGATGTAAGGCAGAAACGCAGGACAGCCAGGGAGCGCCGCGTTGGAGGTGGTCCCCGGTAATCACCGGCTTTGTAGAAGCCAGAGGTCACTGCAAACCGCAGTGGGCTCGGAGGGTACCACTTCTGGAAGGGGATGGAAACTTGGAAAGCTCCCAGTGAATTATGCTTTGAAGGGACCGGGGCCATCTCCTGCCAGTGACCAAACGCGAGCTGTGAAATACTGCTTTCCTTGACTAAAAATGAAGATTTTCCGCTGGGACTTCTCCCTCCAGATTCATTTCTAATGGGTAGGGCTACCTCTGTCTCCTTCTCTCCATTTCTCTCTGTCTCTTTGTGTCTCCCTGTGTCTTTTAATTATTTTTTTAAAAGACTGCTTAGGGTCTTGACCAAGAGCCTGTGGTTTCCACAGGATGCTCAAAGCTGAGCCATGACTGCTAGTCATGTACTGCTCAAAGCTGTTTCCTTTTTAAAACAATCATTCAAATCCTCTTTTTAAAATCAACTCAAAGCAATTCTGCTTTCTCATCTTTCCCTCCACCTTACGATTGATTTTGCAATAATCCACTTCAAAAGTGAAAGAATCAAAATTCTAACACTTCTACAGCGTTTATATGTCACACACGGCATGCAGCAATGCATATAAGTACATATAAATATTAAACCACTTCCTTATCTCACAAATAATAATAGAGGGTGATCTTCAACTGGAAGAGTTAGTCTTTTGAGGCAAACAGAAAAATATTCGCTATAAAATGTATCATAAAAGGTATGAACTGTATTGGTAAAAAAAAATATATATTAAAGGGGCTTTTCTTTTTAAGAGATTTTTGCTACAGGGTATGAGCGCTCACCAGAGAGACAGAGAGACGGAAAGCAAGAAATCATCTCCCAGGGAGGATGGCTACACTGCAATCCTAGCATGTGCGCACGAGCACTGTCTCTTTCTCTCACACACACACACACACACACACACACACACCTGGCATGATTTTTTTTTTTTTTTGGAGAGGTTTTTCGCTATAGGGCGCGTGTGCTCGCCAGACAGACAGAGAGAGACATAGAGACAGAAAGCGAGAAATCACCCCCCCCCAGGGGGGATGGTCACGCCGCAATCCCTTCTCCTCCATTCTCCTCTCGGGATCTTGGGCACGCACGCACACGCGCCCGGCGTGAGTTGTAAGCCACTGGGTCCGAGACGCGAACCGCGATCAACTACGTGGGAGTCCAGCGACATAGCCATTACGCTAACTGCTGGTTCCCTACCTGGCATGATTTTTAAGCCACCAGGTCCAGGACTTGAACTGTGGTCAGTCATATAAGAGACCAGTGCCTTAACCATTATGCTGGCCCAAGGACTTTCACCATTTTTTTAAAAGGCTTTTGCCTTAGGGCAAAACCTAAGCTCACCAGAGACAGAGACAGAAAGAGGGAAAAGGAGAAATCACTCCCCAGGGGAACCACACTGTAATCCCTTCCCCTCCACCCTCCTCGAGGGATCTTGTGCACAGACATACATGCACCTGGCATAATTTTCAAGACACTGGGTCCAGGACTCTAACTGCAGAAAGCCATGTGGGAGTCCAACAACCTAACCGCTACTCCATCTGCTGGCCCCAGGGTCTTTCATTTTTAACCAGAGCTCTACTCAATTCAGCAAAATCACTTATTATCTAATTTTCCTGTTTCCCTCTTACTACATATTCTTATTAGCTTTCTGAATAGTTCCATATCCAATGAAAATAATGTTTTTTAAATGAATTATCTTCATGGTTAGCCTTTTCCCTGTAACTTAAAGAACAAGTGAGATTTTTTGTGTTTTGGGTTTTTGGGGTTTTTTAGTTTATTTGCTGAGAGAAAGACAAGCACCTTCAACAGAATCTCACGCCAGCATTCCCAGCCAGCCAGGATGACTGCACACACTCACATGTCCAGCATGCACAGCTCAACCTGGAACCAACCTCCACCTTCTATATGGCTTCCAATTTTGCAGAGGAGCACACTCCTGCTGCACCACTATGGCTAGGCTCCAAAGAGGTTTTCACCTACCACTCAACTTCTGTCTTTAACATACTGATTTTGTCTCTTCATTTCCTAAGGAACACAGTTGATTCTGCTTCAACCAAATATTAACTCCCTTAACTACTTTGTGGCCCCTTCTAACATCCAACTGGGGAAGTCTGTCCACACGAGACACGTGTATTTAAGAGTAAGTTATTTTGCTGGAAAACACTTTATTTCCTCTTTATTTAGTCTCCTATGGCCTAAAATGAAATGGAGCACAAAATAGGTCTGCCTAGACAGACCTGTCTTCCTGACAAGCGTGGACCTGTCTAAATGACAGTGCTTCTGCAGCCAGCTTTTGGTCAATAACTTTAAAAGGGATTGTAGGTTGTGTGTCCAGTCTAAAAGAAAAGAAAATGCAGAGCCTCATTCAGCACGCTTAATCCAGCAACACTAGTACGGTGTTCCAGCTGAGCTAGTTTTCTCATCTGTGGAATGGGATAATAAACTAGTGTACTCAGTTTTATAGAATTCTAAGTTGTCTTTATCAAAGTAAGATAATACAGCTGAAAGAGCCCTCTAAAACAATACCGTTGATAATGGTGTTTCAATGGAAATAGAGAAGGATATCTTGGTAAACTTTCTTTAATGCTTTCAGCTGTCTGCAGCCCTCCTGTCATTCAGAATTACTCCCTTTTGTGGATAACTATTCTAGTACTTTCTGTCCTAGCCTTTCTCTCCTGTTCTCTGCCAGAAATGTGTTTCTAGATTCGTTTCTTCAAATGACCTCAGCAGAGCCAAAGACCCAAAGACAATTGGTGCCGTCAACATGAGAAAGAAAAATATTCTCAGGGAAATTTTGACAAGGAATATTTCAAGTGGAGTTTCACATTAATATCCTCAAGGACACTATAGGCTTTGTCAGATTATGGATATTATCTACTGGCCCCAAAACTGTAATGCAGGAAGCACTTAGCTTTGAAAGATTGTCTGTCCCTGCCTTTGCACACTATTATTTGTGAAAGGGTTTGCTGGTCTTTACAGTTCTCTCCTCTTATGTGACCTCCTCCCTGGGAAGAAGACTTCCAAGTTTTCTACTACAGACTAATCAAAAGTATCAGCAAAAAGATCAGCTGGAAACTTTCCCTCCAGTCTATTAATGTAGAGACAGATTCAATGAATATGCTTTAGGGAAACAATACCCTGAGAGAATTCAGCCAGCTTGGGAAAGTTTTTCAGATGCCCCAGGGCATGGGTTTCTTCCTTAAAATGAAGTATGTGTGCCTCTCCAGTGTTTTTCCTCTTGGCTAGAAAGAAAGCCTTCTCCTTAGGAAACCTTTCTATTTTAAAAGGCCAAAGGCAGAGGTGGGTGGGGCAGTCCAGTTTAGTAAAAAAAAAAATAACACTTTTCAGGGTAGAAGTGGCATAAAGTGATTTTGGAAATGGGGAGTAGGAGTTGGGATTGTGTGTGCGGCAGCCTTGGGTAAGGACTAGGCTGCACTGAAAACCCCAAACAGAGGGACTGGGTGCTCTCCTTTCCTTATCACATAGATGTGCATGAATAATCTGGATAACGAGGAAAGTAGATTAAGGACCAGCACATTCTTTTCTGCAGTCTCTCTCAGCCAAGGGAAAAAGGGAAGGCCTAAACGGAGTTGGGGGATAGGGGAAGAAATGAAAAAGAAAAAAAAAATATATAAATATATATATTTAGCTATTTATATAGCTAAAAGTGTGTGTGTGTGTGTATATATATATATATATATGTGTATATATATAAGCTATGTATATTTTACATACACACACACACATATATATATGTGTGTGTGTATATATATATATATAGAGAGAGAGAGAGAGAGAGAGAGAGAGAGCGAGAGAGAGCTAAAAGTAGATCTGGCCACCAAGAAATTGTGGAAATGGCCAAAAAGACAAACAGCTAAGTCTATAAAGTAATAGAAAAATAGGTAAATTCTGGTAAAACTGGCAATAAGAAATAAGACTATGAACGTGGAGAGTCTAATTACAGTTTTAATAATGTTTTTAAATACCAAGAATATGGTGGGGGCCAGCAAATGGTGTAGTGATCTCACCAAGGAACTCCCACATGGCTGACCACAGTTTGAATCCTGGACTCTGCAGCTTGAAACTCATACCAGGAAAATGTGTCTGTGTGCGTGTGTGTGCGCACGCGCCTGCCCAAAATCCTGGGAGAAGAATGGAAAAAAAAGGGATTGTGGCATGGTCGTCCCCCCTGGGGAGTGATTTCTCATTTTTCTTCTCACTGTCTCTGTTTCTCTCATTCTCTTTGGTGAGCACACATGCCCTAAGGCAAAAACCTCTACCAAAAAAAAGTGAGCATTTTACAATAGTTGATATCATGTATAACAAGAAGTGAATTACAAAAAAAATACTGATTGAAAAAAATAAAGAACTTGAATGCATTTAAAATCATTAAACAGGGGCTGGCAGGTGACATAGTGACTGGACTCCCATGTGGACGACCATGGTTCAAGTCCTGGACCTGGTTTGCTTTCTCACTTTCTCTCTCTCACTCTCTCACTCTGTCCCTCGCTGGTCATATTAAAATAAATAAATAAAAGTTACATAAAATAATTTTTAAAAAATTATTAAACAATTTGAATTCTAATTTCTAAATCTACCTAGGTTCAAAAAGGTCAAAGTTGTAGTGAGCAAGATGTACCCAATCCTAATGGACAGATAACCTTTATGCAACTGGCTGCAAAAAAGAAAAAGAAGGAAAAGAGAAGAAAAGCACCCTAATCCTTTCTTGAGCTAATAAAACATTGATACCAATATCAGACAAAGACATGGTAAACAAAATAAGTCAATCTCATAAGGAATAAAAAAAATGATTAATTCTACATTTAATATCATCAAACCAAGTCCAGCAATGTGCTTTAACAAAGTACACCATGAGCACATTGAGTTTGATATTATCAATGTAAGCTTGATTTAATATTAGAAAATGTAAAGTAATTCACCATTTTTAATCATCGTAAAGTAAGTGTAGTGAGGAATTTCTGAAAATAATAAAGAGTTACTATTAACTTTAACAGCATATTCTAGATGTATTATTATTAGTTCAGTAGACTTTTTTCTTTTAAAGTTAGCAACAAAACAAAGATAGCTTTTATCATATCTATTCAACATTGTATTGAAATCCCTTGCCAATATAATAAGACAAGAGAGATTAGGAGGCATAGGGTTATAAAACAAGAAAATACGATTTATGGATGATATAGTGGCCTACTTAAGAAATTCAAGCAGGGTGTAATGGTTAAGAAACTGGACTCCCACCTGGCTGACCACGGTTCGAGTCCCAGACCTGACAGCTTGAAAATCATGATGGTTGTGAGTGCATGTGTGCCCACAATCATGAGAGAAGACCGGAGAAGAAGGGATTCTCTCCTGTCATCCCCCCTGGGAGGAGTAATTTCTCATGTTCCTTCTTTCTGTTTCTTTCTGTCTCTCTCTAGGGAGTGCATGCACCCTACGACAAAATCCTAAAATTTAAAAAAAAAAAAAGAAGAAAGAAAGAAAGAAATTCAAGCAAATTCAATAAAGTATTATATGATGTAGAGTTTAGCAACACTGTTGAATATAACATTAATATATGAAGAAGTCCATTAGAGATATTTTTTAAAAATCTCATTCATAATAACAACACATCTTCATTACAACTCAGATCAAATTAATAGGCAGGTATAATATATGTATGGAGAAAGTTACATAATGTTATTAAAACACCTTAAAAGACCTAGGTACACCATGATTGTGAATGGAAGACTCCAGATACACAATATAATCTACTCAAAATTGCAATAAGGTTATTTTGGGTTTTTTTTGTTTTTTCCTTTTTTTTTTGGAGAGGCTTTTGCTATAGGGCGCGTGCGCTCGCCAGACAGAGAGAGACAGAGAGATAGAAAGCAAGAAATCACCCCCCAGGGGGGATGGCCACACCGCAATCCCTTCTCCTCCATTCTCCTCTCAGGATCTTGGGCACACACGCACACGCACCCGGCGTGAGTTTAAGCCACCGGGTCCGGGACACGAACCGCTGTCGACTACGTGGGAGTCCAGCGACATAGCCATTACGCTAATTGCTGGTCCCCAGTAAGGTTTTTCATAGACCTTGATAAGGTGGTTCTAAAATTCATATAAGAGTCTGGGGCCAGCAGGTAGTGTGGTGGGTAAAGTACTGGGCTCCCATCTCGTTGACTGTGGTTGAGTTCTTGAGGATCACACCAAGCGGGAGTCTGAGAGCAGAGTGGAGGAGAAGGGATTGCACCATGGCCTTCTCCCTGAAGGATAATTTCTCCCTTTATATTTCTCCCTCTCTCTCTGTGTCTCTGGTTAGCACGTGTACCCTAGAGCAAAAATCTCTCTCTAAAAATAAAAAAAAAAAACAAGATCATATAAGAGACCAAGGATAATCATCAATCAACAAATTCTGAAGAAGTGTGAGGAAGGAAGATTTTCCTTCTAGATATCAAGATATTCTACAGCTTCTTAAAATGAAATAATGTAGTATTTGTGCGAAGAAAAATGATAGATAATGATGATAAATAATGCAATGAAAGAAAATAGATGGTTCAGAAATGAAATGACATACAAATGACCAATGAGTCCATGCAAATTACTGCATTAAAGATGCCCTGCTTGGGACCAGCAGTTAGCGCTGGACTCCCACGTAGTCGATAGCGGTTTGCGTCCTGGACCCAGTGGCTTAAACTCACGCCAGGCGCGTGTGCGTGCGTGCCCAAGATCCCGAGAGGAGAATGGAGGAGAAGGGATTGCGGCATGGCCATCCTCCCTAGGGGGTGATTTCTCGCTTTCTGTCTCTCTGTCTCTCTCTGTCTGTCTGGCGAGCGCACATGCCCTGTAGCGAAAACCTCTCAAAAAATAAATAAATAAATAAATAAATAAATAAATAAATAAATAAAAATTTAAAAAAAGAAAGATGTCCTGCTTGTAAATAACACTCAGATTATGGCACTTTATAATAGAGAACATAATGTTATATTCCTATCTCCCACCTTTTGTAAAGCTCTTAATGAAATCAAAAACCTAAATTTACAAAAGGAAACTTCTGGATTTTTAGAATATCGTCATCACTTCAGGGTAGAAAACAATTTTTTTTGAGAGAGAGATTTTTGCTATAGGGCGCATGCACTCACCACAGAGACAGAGAGAGATAAAAAGTAGTAAATCACCCCCCAAGGAGGCTGACTACACCACAATTCCCTCTCCTCCATTCTCCTCTCAGGATTTTGGGCATGGACACAAACACACCGAGCATGAGTTTTAAGCCGCTGGGTCCAGGACTTGAACCAAGGTCAGCTACATGAGAATCCAGTGACATAACCATTACACCATCTGCCGGTCCCAGGAAACAACTTCTTATATAAGGTACAAAAAGCATAATCCACATAAAAGAGTCTGCTACTTTCTTTCAGATAAAATATGGCTGCTTCTAATAGACTGCACTTTTGTGAGACCTAGTAACTGATAGGATGTGAGCCTGGAATCTTGCAATGAGTATTTCAGGAATGTACCACCTTGTACAAAAGTGGGGAAGAGGGTTTTCCTACACTTCATGTATTTCATGTCATTTCCGGCCCATTAGGCCTTCTAAAGCAAGGTGGAAACACTAGTGCTTTGGTTTCCATTAACAGCAGGCTCTGAAACAGTTCTGCGCATAGACCCCCATGAGAACCTAATCAAAGCAATGACAATGCTAATAGATAAATGTAGAGTAGACATAGCATAGGAGAGGCCTCCAGCTACACTATCCGTACTTACCTCTTTAGGCACCAGCTAGACAGGATTTCCCAACCTCTCTTGCAGTTAGGCCACGTAGCTGAGTTCATTTGATAGAATGTGAACATAAATGACTTTTGCCAATTCTAAGATGACCTACAAAACCCTCTCTTATGTACTTCTCCACACCCTTTTCTCCTCTGACTGACTGAGATGGTGATGCCCACACACAGCCCTGGAAGCCATGGACTGGAGACGATAGGAAGCCATAGCCTGATACCTAAGTGTTTATGTGAAGTAGGGCCTCTGCTGACATGCATGCCCACCCTGGGCTTTTATCTGAAAAACAAGTTTCTTATTCTTTGGGTCACTAAATGTTGGGGATCAATCTGTTACCTTAGTCTAACTAAAGCATATGTTTGCACACAGTTTGTAATGTAATCTCAGAGGTGCAATGAAGGCCTTTAGCTTAGATTACGCATAGATCAAAGGAAAGGAGAGGCTCAGATGTACCGCCCTGTAGAGTGAGCACTCACCAAAACTGAGCAAGTTAGAGACGGTACAGCTTTCCACAAACTCTGCCTAATTAGGCATTGATTATGTCTAACCGAATGGCTCTGCCAAACCACCTACAGTTCTCAAAGGCTGACATATACTGCCAGAAGCAGAGGCAGAGTAAATTCCGAAGGTTAAAAAACAAAGACACAAATGAAAGACGAGTTAGTGATATGAGAAACAAGTAACTGGTGCACATAACAATGTGGAGGAATCTCAAAAACCTCCTGAGCAAACGGAGGCAGACACAAAATAGTGCAGACACAAAATTGTGACACTACATGATTTCGCTTCTATGAAGTTCTAGAACAAGGTAAAACTAATCTATGATGATAGAAACAGAACAATGGTTGCCTAGGGTGTGGAGACTGATTGAAAAGTCAAGCAAAGGAAGGTTTTAGGGAATTTTCCTGTATCTTGTTTTGTGTGGTGGTTACATGAGTGTAGATAATTATTTAAACTCATTGAACTGCACATCTAAGGTTAGTAAAACTTACCATTTGTAAATTATACCTCAATAAAATATTGGGTTGTCAGAAAAGCCATGATGCATTTTTGCATAGAAAAACAGAAAAAATAGGTCATGACTTTTCTGACAACCCAGAATTTTTAAATGCAAATGAACCTATCTGCATTTGCTCATACAATAGTATTTCTAAAACTATTACAGAATGATGTTCAGCCAACAGATCCCTTGGAAGTTATTGTTGTGATTAAACACATGTTGACACTACAACATCTAGGAGAAGAAAATGTACTCCTATGCAAAACCAAGACACACAATAAACATATCCAAAGACAAATTAACATTATCAGAAATAAGTCAGTGATAAGAAGGGGACTTACAATGTGATATGAATAGACCCGAAGAATAAAACAGTTCTCCCAGACCAAAAACAGATACTCTGTGAGTGAGAGAGTGACAGAGAGAGACCTGTGTATTTTCAGAGCAGAGGGCACATCTGCTTGCTTTCTGGCAGTGAGGTTAGGGAGACAGCAAGACCCCAGAAAAGAGAAGACTACAAGGAATGTTTAGGTGAATGGAACCTAGAATAGCACAAGTCCCATGGAAAGCGTAGCAGAATGGACTTGGACAAAGGATGTCCCAAAGGTAGCCCCTAAGGATCAGAGCTAGCTGGACTTTCCAGCATACATGTGCCACTCTATAAAACTGTAGTGTGGTGACTGACCTAGGCATGTGGGTGCAACAATTCCCTAAAAATGGAAGAAAATGTCAAAAGAATCGAAGTCCTGTTTTCTTACCAGTCCTGAAAAATGGAAGACTCAGAGTAGGAATTTAATCTGAAATAAAGTATTTTTCTTTAAAAGTTCATTGATTGGGCCAGTCAAATGGCCTGGTGGTTAAGCTGGCTGGATCCAGGCCAACTGAACCGTTCTAGTCCTGGACACTATGACTCGAAAAGCATTCCTAGCATGTGTGTATGTGTGGCTAAAATTCCAAAAGGAGGGATAAAAAGATTGTGAAGAAGAAGGGATTGCAGTATGATCGTGTCCCATGGGGATGCTTTCTTGCTTTCCCTCTCTCTCTGTCTGTCTTTGACAAGCACACGTACCCTCTGGCAAGTTAAAACAAAACAAAAAAGTTAACTGAATGAGATTCATGACTACTATATTAGTTGGATAGGGCTGCAATAACAGTACCACAGACTAGGTAGCTTAAATAACAGAAACTTATTTCCTGGAGGCTGGAAGTCCAAGATCAAGGTGTTAGCAGGGTTATTTCTTCTGAAGCCTCTTGGCTTGGTTTGCAAATGGCTGTCTTCTTTTGTCTTCATATTATCTCCCCCAAGTTTGTGTGTTGTCTTGTCCTAATCTTCTTCTTTTTTAGGAATACCGGTTATATTGAATTAGGGTCTACCCTACCTCTCATACTTTAATTATCTTTTAAAATATCCTGTGTCCAAATACAATCACATTCTGAGATACTGAGGTTTAGAACTTCAACATATGAATTGAGAGGGAGACACATTTCAACCATAACATCCACTGTGTGTGGAGTTCTCATCCTGATTGCCAAGAAGCCTCAGGTACCCTTGTGTCTGTACTATGGAAAGACTATAAACTCTAGACTAGAAACCACTTTGGTATGAGACATGTTCCTGGGGAATTGCTATAACAACAAGAGATGACTTCACAGAAGTCACCACTAAGTTGCAGAGTACAAATGGACTGTGATTAGTCTGAAATAGTAACATAAAGCATTTTAAAAACCCCTGGGAAGATGCATTGTGATCACAAGAACAAAAGTGATAGCAATCGAGCCTTGATAGAATTTACTGATGTGGTTAATCTGTTTCCAACTTCTAAGAAAATATCTAGAAAGGAAGAGGTTCAAAAAGTTATCTTTAAAACCTATTTCTGGGACTTGAAGTTTCTGAAAGATTAACAATAAAAAATCACTGGACTTCTTCCCAGAGAGAGATCTGTACTGACTTGTACAAGTATAGATATACAGAACATAGATCTGACCAATTAGGGACAAGTTTTGGCAAGTGTAAATTAATTGGTATCATAATCAATTCCAAGATGAACTCGAATAAACATGTTTCCCTCCCTTCCATTATTCTTCTAACCAGCAAAGGAGAGGGATGTGGTAGAACTCCTGCTCACTGCAAGCAGGCACACTGAGTCAGCTTTTGCTGATTGGCAGTAGCCCTAGTGCTAATACAATGGACACATGAATGTAATGGCCATCATGGAAGAGAAGGGGGTCCATGCATGGGCCCAACAGTAGAGACTCCCACTCACCAAAGCTGGTCTAGCTAATGCTACCTCTGATGTCCAAATTACCAAAAACAGGGACCAACTCTGAGCCCCTAGTGAACTATTCTTTAGGAGACCAACTGGCAACTTGGTGGCAAGTTGACTAGTTCTAGCCTATGCTATCCTGCAGGGACTGGTAGTTTGTCTCATCAGGATAGACACATATTCTGGATATGTCTTTGCCTTTCCTGCCCTCAGCACCTCAGCTACTATCACTGTCCAGGGCTTGTGGAATGCCTGACCCATAAGCATGGAATCCCACACAACATTCAACCATGGGGTTTAGTTTACAGTGAAGAATGTGCATGTGTTCTTATCACATACTGCACCATCCAGACATTTCCTCCTAAGAGATGGAATGTCTTGATGAAGACACAGCTGAAGCACCACCTTGAAGACAGTGCCCTGTGAGGATGGAGAGCTATTTTTCAGAATGTAGTATCTACATCTCATCAGAGACTTTTAAGTAGTGCTTTGTCATCAATCAGAAAAATATATGGGTCCATGCACCAAAAAGATAAAAGCAGAAGCGACTCTACCTATCATCACTATCAGTGACTCACTATGGGACTGGGCTCTGCAGGTTTAGACCATTCTGTGCTCTGACCAGGGGACACTGCAGAGTTCCCTTTGAACTATAAGTCATAATAGCTGCCTGGGCAACCTGGAACCCTGTGTCTGAAGACCGGTAGACAGGACATGGAGTCAACAATTATTCAAGGATAATTCACCCTGATCATTAACAGGAGGACATAGGCTGATGTTATTAAATGGTGGCAGAGAGGGATGTGTGTAGAACTCACATAACCTGCTTGGGTGCCTATTGGTACTCTCTTGCCACCGTGACTGGACAAAAATAGCAACTAAAGAGTATCATTACCAAGGACACAGACCCCTGGGAAATGAGAGTTTGGGTCACACCATGAAGTAAGTTACCAGGACTAAAAGAGGTGTTCGCTGAGGGTTTGGAGGAGTTCATGTGTGTAAGGGGGGGGAAGAAAGTGAGTACCTGTTGTAACTCTAACTGATGTGATGATGGTGCTGGACTGTCACATTATCACTAACTGATGTAATGATGGCTGTCATTCATCCCACCAACCTTCCTTCCTTTTCTAAATTTTCCCTCCAGAAAAGAGGCCCTCCAAACACTTAGAAAGGCTGCTACCTCAACAAGTCTGAAGAAATGTATCAAAACAGGACAAAGGGTAGACTACAGCAGACATGGAGATATGCCATTCAGATCCCTTTCAAGATGGAATTCACTGGGGCCGGCAGGTGGCGTGGTGGTTAAGAGTGCTGGATACCCATGTGGCTGACCATGGTTTGAGTCCTGGACCTGGAGGCTTGCTTTCTCGCTTTCCCTTTCTCTCTCTCTCTCTCTGTCTCTCTCTGGTCAAAATTTAAAGATGATAATAACAACAAATGGAAATAAATAAATATTTTTTAAAAAGAAGATGGAATTCACTGACCAGCTGCAGAGTGTGGTTAGCTGGTAATTCAGTGTTTAGCACTTCCATCTATAGTTTTTGAAGTGGGACTATATTCTTTTGGAGGCATCCCATCAACCAATGAATGAACAAAGTGATGACAGCCAAAATGCTCTTTTTCTGATGAACTATGGCCAGTGATTGAACAAGGGCCTAGACATTTCTACCCAATGGGAGATTTCTCTAACAGGCCATCTTTGCTCTCAAGATCCATATTGGACTAGGGAAGACTGTCTTAGGCCTGCATCATGGTCTCGTGGCATCCTCTGCCCTATTCTGCTTCTCCACCTTCGCCTTAGGTGATACTCCCACCTCATCATCTATTTCCCAGAGAACCCAATTTTTAGTAAGTATCTCCCATAGTTACTGCCCTAATTAAGTTGCTATATTATTTAAATTTAAATAATTTTCTTGTAATAGTCTTTATGTGGACTAGTGTTAAACTAGAATTGTTGCATCTGCTTACTGTATGTTGACCCCTTTGTCTATCATAGCACTATAGACCATTTTGTTTTATTTCTTTAAGACTTCTTTATTTAATTTTCATTTATTCATTTATTTTAATTTAAGCAGAGAGAGAGAGAGAAAGTGAGAAAGCAAGTCACCAGGTCTGGAACTTGAACTGTGGCTGGCCATGTGGGAATGTCCAGAGCCCTAACCACCACGCCACCTGCTGGTCCTCCATTTTTTTTTTTTTTTTTAACAATTCACTTTGCTAAGGGTCAATTTTCAATTCTTTATTTTAGGGAACAGATCTAGGGTGTGTTTATCAATGTTACTCATTGGATAAATTGCCATGTATCTCATTGAATATTTTGTTTATGACCATATCCTTCCTATGACTTTCTTGGGTTTGTTTTGTTATTAATCTTTGCTTTCTGGTGCTGATTTTTAGGCTGCTTAGACCCAGGACTCAAACTATGGTCAACCATGTATGAGTCCAGCACCTCAACCACCATGCCACCTGCTAGCCCTGCCTTTTCCATAGATTAATTAATATCCAGAACAAAGAATTGATATTCAGAGGATATAAAGAATTCAACCCAATAGCAAGAAAAAGAAAAAAATACATATCCAACTAAAAAATAGCCAAAGACCAAATAGACATTTCTCAAAAGAAAGCATACAAATGGCCACAAAGCAATATTGCTTTAACCCAGTTAGAAGGATCATTTCCAAAAGGACAAAAATATCAATAATGAATGCTGGCATGGATGTGAAGAAAGGAGAACTCAAATGTTATTAATGGCAATGTAAATTAGTACAACCGTTGTGGGAAACAATATAGAAGTTCCTTACAAAAATTTCAAAATAGAACTAAAATGCAATGCAGAAATCCTACCATTGGATATATTCAAAGGAAATAATCAGAATGTTGAAGAGATAGCATCACTCCCATGTATATTGCAGCAATATTCACAATAGCCAAGATACATAATCAACCTAAGTGTCCATTAATGGATAAATGAATTTTTTAAAAGGTGGTGCATATAGATATATATATAGATATAGATATAGATATAGATATGCACCAGAATACTATTTGACCATAAAAAGAAGAAGAAAGCCTATTATTTGTGTTATTTGTGACATGGATGAACCCGGAGGACCTTACATCAAATAAAATAAATCAGGCACAGAAAAACAAATACTGCATGATCTGACTCATATGTGGAGTCAAAATAAGTTGATCTTCAGTGGAGAATGGAAGAGTGGCAATCAGAGGCTGGGGAGGATGGAGGGGGGAAGGGGAGGGAATAGAGAGAGAATGGATGATGAGTACAAAGTTTTAGTTAGATGGGAAAAGTAAGTTCTGTCATCCTATTGCACATTCGAGTACACAGTAGGGTTAACAATCTTGTCTGTATGTTTCAAAACAGCTAGAAGAGAGGATTTTTAATGTACTCCCCACAAAGAAATGATAAATGTGACCGGTGACAGATATCCTTAATATCCAGATATGATTATTAGACAATATATTAATAGACACTGGGGGCCAGCAGGTGGCATGGTGGTTAAAGGGGCTGGATTCCTACATAGCTGATCACAGTTGGGTTCCTGGAACCAGCAGCTTGAAAAATCACACTGGACACATGTGCATGCATGCCCAAAATCCCAAGAGGAGAATGGAGGAGACGGATTGTAGTGTGGCCATCCCCTCAGGGGTCGATTTCTCATTCTGTCTCTGTGTCTTTCCCTGTCTCTGTCATGAACACATGCGCCCATAACAAAAATATAGAAACAATAAAAATACACTGTACCCATAAATATATAAAATTATTATGTATCAACTATAAAAAATTTTAAATCATCATCAGATTTTTTAAATCTGTCATCCTGTTAACATTTTACAGCAATCTGTATTTTAAAAGTCTTTTAATACTCCATTAAATCAGCATACTTACCTCAGTATCTAACTTAGTAGAGGTTCAGTAAATATTGTTAGATTAATCATTTTAGTTAAATAAATGAAACTTCTACTATAAGTTTAATAGTAAAAAGAAAAAATATGCTTACAGAATTGGCAGATCACCTAACATTCCTTCTGTGCTCCAACTTTTGTTCAAATAAATTTTTAAAGTGGAGTGAGAAAATCATCCAATATATAACTTAAATGTGTTTTTTTTCTGTTTTTTTTTCTATTTTGCTTTTTATGAAGGAGATGATGCTTAGAATTCAAGAAAATTAAACTTAAAAGTTTTTTTTCTTTTCTTTTTTAATTTTATTTATTATCATAATCTTTTCTTTATTACATTGAATCACATACATATTTACAGTGTGTTACAATTCTTTTTCCAGCACGAAGACAAAGACATTACTATCCACATCATCAAATAGCTTTTCATCATTTTTTTTTCAGATTATTATTTATTCTCATTTTTTAAAACATTCAATCACTATATATCATTTGGCTTGTATAAAAAATTTACCCAACATGAAATACTTCTCAGACCAGTTCAGGTGAGAATACTATACATGTTATCATCAACAGGTATAGTATTATGGTAAAAAAACTATTTCTGTGTCCCACTAATGTCATGCCTTTCTATTTGTTCTCTTGCTGTCTTTCTCTATACTCTTCCCTCCCCCCCACCCTGTTCCATACTATCTTCAGCATCCATAACTACTTTCACTGCCTTTATGCCCTCCAATATTTCAATCTCTACCATAAAGTGCAGATAGTCGGTATATATTGAGCGTATACATACAATATCTTACTTTCATATCCTGGCTTGCTTCACTCAGCAATAGATCCTCCATATTTGACTACTTTCTATCAAATGCCAGGGTCTTGTTTTTTGATGGCTGAATAGTATTTCATAGAGTATATGTGCCACACTTTTTCTATCCATTCATCTGTTTGTGGACATTTAGGTTGGTTCCATGTCTTAGCGACCATGAATAATGCTGCAATAAACATTGATGTGGAAGTGTTTTTCTGATTGAACATTCTCCTGTCCTTTGGGTAGATACCCAGAAGTGGGATTGCTGGATCATATGGTAGTTCTATTTGTAGATCTTTGAGGAATCTCCATATTGTTCTCCACAGTGGCTGAACCAGTTTACATTCCCACCAACAGTGTAGGAGAGTTCCCCTTTCACCACATCCCCACCCACACTTACCACTTTTTGTATTTTTAATCTTTGCTATTCTGACAGGGGCTAGGTGGTATCTCATTGTGGTTTTAATCTGCATCTCCCTTATGATGAAGAATGTTGAGCACTTCCTCATATGCTTCTTGGGTGTTTGTCTGTCTTCCATAGAGAGATTTTTGTTCAGCTCATTTTCCCACCTTTTAATTTGGATTAATCTTTTTTTTTTGGGGGGGGGAGGGTAAGCCACTTGAGTTCCCTGTGTATTCTAGTTATCAGTCCCCTTTCTGAGGCATATTTGACAAAAATATTCTCACATTCTGAGGGTTGTCAATTCACACTTGTTACTGTGTCCTTTGCTGTGCAGAAACTTCTTAATCTAATATAGTCCCACTTGTCTACTTTAGGGATTATTGCCCATGCTTTGAGGGTATTATTTAAGAAGTCTTTACCTACCCCAATGTCTCCCAGAGTTTCCCCAGTATTTTCCACCAGTATTTTTATATTTTGAGGTCTTAGGTTCCGATCTTTGATCTATTTTGAGTTGATTTTTGTTAATGGTGAAAAATGGGGATTCAGTTTCATCTTTCTGCAGGTAGATACCAAGTTTTTCCAGCATCATTTGCTAAAAAGGTTTTCCTTTTCCCAATGGACTGACTAGTATCCTTTGTCAAAAATCAGTTAGCTGTAAGCTTTGGGGTTTATTTCCAGGGTCTCTATTCCATTGGTCCACCTTACTGGGTTTTTTTGTTTGTTTGTTTTTTGTTTTTTGTTTTTTTGTTTGTTTGTTTGTTTGTTTGTTTTGGTGGTTGGGAAAGTCATGGCATATTTTTTCATGTTTTTTTTTTTATTATCATCATAATCTTCTTTATATTACATTGGGTTTTCATAGTGTAGTGGTATCACGTTCGCCTGTCTGTTTTTGTGCCAATTCCATAGTGTTTTTATTATCACAGCTTTATAGTATATTTTGAGGTCAGGGAGTAATATGTCACCCACTCCACTCTTCTTGCATAGGATTGCTTTTGCAATACGAGGTCTTTTATGACTCCAGACAAATTCTATGATTGTCTTTTCTAGAGCTGTGAAGAATTTCTCTGGTATTTTTATTGGAATTGCATTAAATATATAGATTAATTTGGGTAGAATTGCCATTTTGATTATGTTAATTCTTCCAATCCAGGAACATGGGTTGTCCTTCCACTTTATGTCCTTTTCAAATTTTTTTTTAATATTTTCATAGTTTTATTTATAAACGTCTTTGACTTTTTTAGTTAGGTTTATCTCTAGGTATCTTATACATTTTGTGGCTATGGCAAAAAGGATTCCTTTCTTCAGCTTTACTTTGTTCAACTTGTTCGAATTTAGAAATGATACAGATTTTCAGATATTGATTTTGTATCCTGCTGCTTTACTGTATTCATTTACTACTTCGAGAGGTGTTTTCATGGAAACCTTTGGTCTTCTAAGTATACCATCATGTCATCTGCAAATAGAGCTATTTTCAACTCTTCTTTGCCTATTCAAATATCTTTTATATTGTTCTCTTTTCTGATTGCTTTGTCTAAGACTTCCAGAACTATATTAAAAAGTAGTGGAGAGAGTGGGCAGCCTTGTCTAGTACCAGTTTTTAGTGGAAAAGCTTTTAGCTTTTTACCGTTCAGTATACTGTTTAGCTATTAATTTTTCATAGATGGCTTTTATTGTGTTGAGAAATGACCTTCTATACCAGTTTTACTGAGAGTCTTAATCATAAAAAGATGTTGTATTTTATCAAATGCTTTCTCTGCATCAATAGAAATGATCATATGGTTTTTATCTTTCTTTCTGTTAATATGGTGTATTGTATTTATGGTGTTGTGTAAGTTGAACCACCCTTGCATCCCTGAGATAAAGCCAACCTGGTCATGATGAATAATCTTTGCTATATGTTGTTGGATACAATTTGCAAGTATCTTGTTGAGAATTTTTGCATCTATTTTCATCAGAGATATTGGTCTATAGTTTTCCTTTTTTGTCATGTCCTTATCTGTTTGGGGAATGAGGTTAATGGAGGCTTCATAAAATGAATTTGAAAGGTTTCCTTCCTTTTGGATCTTTAGAAATAATTTGAGTAGGATAGGGATTAACTCTTCCTTAAAAGTTTTGTAGAATTCAGAAGTGAAGCCATCCAGACCTGGGCTTTTCTTTGTTGGTAGGTTATTTATTACTGATTCAATCTCATAGAGTGTTATGGGTCTATTCAGATTTTCTATGTCCTCCTGATTCAATTTTGGTAGATTATATGTATCCAGGAATTTGTCTATCTCCTTCATGTTCTCTTATTTGTTGGCAAATAGTTGCTCATAGTATCCTCCAATGATGTTTTATGTTTCTATTGTGTCTATTGTAATGTTTCCTGTTTCATCATGTATTTGATTTATCTGGTTTCTTTTTTTCTTCTTTATCAGTCTGGCTATAGTGTGTCGATCTTGTTCATCTTTTCAAAGAACCAGCTTTAGCTTTTATTTATTTTCTGTATCGTTCGTTTATTTACTATTTTGTTTACTTCTGCTTGAATCTTTATGATTTCTTTTCACCTAGCATTGTTTTGTTTGTTTTGTTTTGTTTTGTTTTTCCAATTTCCTGAGGCATGATGTCAGGCTGTCTATTTGCAACGTTTCCATCTTTTTCTTATGAGCACTAATTGCTAAGAATTTTCCTCTTATGACTGCTTTTGCCATGTCCAATAGATTATGGAAACTCATGTACTCATTATCATTTGTTTCCATAAATTTTATTTCTGACTTAATTTCTTCAGTAGTTAAGAAGTAATTTAGGAGTAGGTTGTTTAGTTTACATGTGTTTGTGTATTTTTAAGGATGTTTCTTGAAATTAATATTGAGTTTAATTTCATCATGGTCAGAGAAGATGCTAAATATAGTTTCTATGCCTTTAAATCTGTAAAGGCTTGATTTGTGTCCTATCACATGGTAAATCTTTGAAAAGTTTCCATGCCAGGGAGAAAAAAAATGTATATTTTGTGGTCCTAGGGTGGAAAGTTCTATAGATGTCTATCAAGCCCATTCAATTTATAGTATCATTTATGTCCTGTATCTCTCTATTTATTTTTTTGTCTAGAAGATCTGTCTAAAGGAGATAATGGGTTGAGAGCCCCAACAATTATAATGTTGCACCCTATCTCTCCTTTCAGCTCCTACAGTTTTTCCTTCACATATTTAGGTGCTCCTGAGTTGGGTGCATAGATATTTATAAGCATTATGTTTTCTTACTGAATTAGCCTATGTACTATTGTATAATGCCCTTCTTTGTTTCTCCTTACAGTCTTTGTCTTGAAGCCTACTTTGTCTGAAATCAGTATTGCAACTCTAGCCTGTTTTTGATTTCCATTTGCATGAAATATCTTTTTTCAGCCCTTCACTTTTAGTCTATGTATGTCTGTATTCATAAGGTGTGTTTCTTGTAGACAAAAGATAGAGGGTTTCTTTTTTTATCCATTCAGCTAGCCTGTGTTTCTTAATTGTTCATTTAATCCATTAACATTCAATGTTATTATCGATATTTTGGACCTGTTCCCATCATTAAGTAAGCCATTTTCTTGGTTGTTTTGTTCTCTTATAACTTTCCATCTGACTTTTTAGTTTTCCTGGTATAGCAGTCTCTTCAGAACCTCTTGAAGAGCTAGTCTGAAGTTAGCACATACTTTTAGATTTTGTTTATCTGAAAATGTTTTTATCTTTTTTTTTTTTCCTATATGAAGGATAATCTTGCTGGGTATAGTATTCTTGGTTAAAATGTTTTTTTATTTAACACTTTGACTATACTTCCCCATTTCTTCCTTGCCTGCATTGTTTCCAATGAGAGGTCTGATGTTAGTCTGATGGGATGATCTTTGTAAGTAACTTGATGTTTCCCTCTTGCCAATTTTAATATCTTGTCTTTGTTTGTGGTTTTGTCCAAACTTGCTATGATGTCCCTTGGAGAGGTTCTTCTTGGGTTGATTCTATTTGGGGTCCTATGTATTTCTTGAGTGTGGATAATTGAATGCCTCTCTAAGTTTGGAAAGTTTTCTTCCAGGATTTCATGAAATAAATTATCAGTGCCCTTTTAACTTTCTTCCTCTTCTGAGATACCAATTATCCAGATGTTGGGGCACTTGAAAGTATCTAGTATTTCTCACATATTATCCTCATTTTTCTTGTTTTTTTTCTCAATCTTTTTGATACTTTTTTTGAGGTCAGAAGTTTTGTCTTCTACATTTGAGATTTGATCTTCTGTGTGATCTAATCTACTTTTATTACTTTTGAGGGAGGTTTTAATTTCCTGTATCACATTTTTCATCCCTAACAATTCCATTTGATTCTTTTTGAAGGTGTCTATTTCTTCTTTCGAATTGTAAAAGGACTTCTGCATCTCCTGGAGCTTGTTGTCTCTTTTCTCTTGCATCTCAATTAGTTTGGTCACTACAAAAATTCTGAATTGTTTACTGGACATATCCACAACTTCCATTATGTTGTCTGTGGGTGATGTGGAATTGATGTTGTCCCTTAGGGGAGAGGCGTTTTGTTGGTTGCTCATATTTCTTGTGCCTTTGCAATTATTCCTAGTCATCTGGTGATGTATACATTCCTTCCTAAATTATTCAAGGTAACTCTGATCATTCAAAGGTGTGCAGGAGTAGAAAATTGGTGATCTATCTTCTGCTCTGCCTCTCTGTTGCTCACCAATACCCTGCACTGTTGTCACTGGTCCTGGGTGACCCAAAGTCCTAACTGTTTCTAAAGAACAGTTGTACCTCCAACTGAGCTGCTGAGCTTCACGTGAGGAGTAAAGAAAAGATCAAGTAGGGTGGAATGTGTGCTCAGCACTGTCCAAAACCCCAAAATCCTGAGAGTCCAATGGCGCGTGGCAGGGGAAGAGGGAATGAGCCATGGGTCCCAGCCATTAGGGCCTACAGTCACAGGCAGCCTAGTGTAGGCAAGGCCACTAGCATGAATTGGTATCTGGATAGGGTGGGGAGGGTCACAAGTTCATCTTAAAGTCCCAAGACACAAACCTGAAGTCCAAAGATGAGTGGGGGAGGGGGTTATAAGTTAAATGTTTAGAATAAACAACTAATTGTCATTAAGACTGTGTCTCGCCTATGTAATAGGGCACATCTTTCAAAAAAATAATAATTGCCTTGAAGAAAAAATTTATTTTTGAGAAATTGAACTTGCTTTTTGCCCACTCCTTGTTCTCTACAAATACATTTGAAGCTCATTTGTTGGTGTGTTCTTTTGGAAAAAAAAAAAAAAAAAAGGTCTGAATTTGAAACATTAGCAATAGAACAGTAAAACAAAAGCAAAAAAGGGAGGGGGATAGGAAGAAAAGGAAAAAACCTGTTCTGGTCTTCTGGTAATATTAATCAGCCACAAGTGACCAGGGTAAACTTCCTTCATGAAAGTTTCTTGCCTAGAGGTAGGACTGGGTCATTATATCTGTACAATAACCGCCCCTACAAACAACATATGAATGCCAGATGGTTGGAACTGTTCCATTAAGAAACTGATGTTTTCATTGTTTGGAATTTGATTTTGTAGCTTTCTCCATAGAGTGATTTGATTGCAGCATTTAGAAGCTTTGAGAGCCTTCCCATAAATTATTCCACTCCTTGAATGTGAAACTAGGGTAGGCTTGTTAGCCTGTTTTTCCATTAGTGTGTCATTCTCACTTCTTACTCAGATGTGGATAATTTAGGCAGAATTCATAAAAATAAAATGTGGGTTTTGTGCTTTGGTTGTTTCTTTAAGGAACTGCTACTGAATAATATCTCTCTCACTTTGTTCATTGAATATTTATGTATGAATTTTCATGAAAAAATAAAATGGTCACTAACAAAGTTCTTACTATGCACTTATATGGCTCTCACATTACTTTCACATTAATAGGTCTTAGGCTAGTTTTAACATTTTATACTTGTTAATTCAAGAAGCATCATGTCAACTCTGTGAAGTCAATACTATTATTATTTCCATTTTATAGATGAAGAAACCAAGAAATAGTAAGGTTTCTAACTTACTAACTTACTTAAGACCAAATAGTCATTAAGTGGTTGAACTAGAATTTTAACTCAGTCTGTGTTCTTAACCATCTCACCACACATTATTTTGGTTAAGTCTAAACTATTCTAGCTCTACACAAGGAGAGAGGGGAAAAGAAGGGAAAGACCCACTAAAAGATAGTAAACACAATCCAACAAGATTATTAAGAAAGCCATGTTGGTTACCAATATTGATTATACTAACCTCCATACATTAATGAACAAACAGTGAAAAGTCACCAGATTGGGGGGAGGGGGGAAGTCAGCCACCAGAAAAAGCAGGAAATCAGAGAAAATTATCTCAGTGAAACAATGGTAATGGAGAAAACGAAATAGGACTTTTTAAAAAGCCTAAGGGATAATACACAGATCCAATCAAAAATATGCTTCCATTAGGATGTATTAGAAAGTAGTGGTTGCAACACAAGATGAATTCTTTCTTGCTTAAGCAATTATTTATTTTATTTATTATTATTTTAATAATAATGGTGAGCACATTCACTCATCAGAGAGAGAGAGAGACAGAGAGTGAGAACGAGAGTGCAAGAGAGAGAGAAAGAGAGAAAGCAATCCACAAGGTCTAGGACTGAAGTCACAGTCAACCAGTTGGGAGTCCAGTGCTTTAACCATCATGCTACCTGCTGCCCCCAAGAATGAATTTTTATAGATTTAAAAACAAGATTGTCAAAAGATAAAAGCAAAACCAGTAAGTAGCTGAATGGACCCTTCCAAAAGTCAAATTAATAAATTAGATCCATTGCTGGACTTTTCCTAGAACAGGCTATAACCATAACAGTGGTTATGATAGGGGGTCATAGACATTTAATTAAATTACCTTGGTTTAAATAATAGTTCCATTACTTTTTAGCTATTTTACATTTTGCTGCTTTAACCTTTCTATGCATCAATTCTACAAGAGGTGGTGATTTTCTCATCTACAACACTGAATAATGGTACCTCTTTCATTGAATTTCCATGAGGATTCAATGATGTATTCATGCAAAATTCTAAATATCTGAGATATCAGATATTCAGTAAGCAACAGGTATTGTTATAATAAAAAGCAAAAAGTAAGGAAGTGGAATTTTTAAGAGAGAAGGCAGAACACAGAAGAGAGATATAGGAAGGTTAAATAAATGCTATGTGTATCTAATTTGTGCAAAGCAAAAGTTTCCTAGTTTTATAAAATGAGTAACTAAGGCTGGCAGCTGAAAATAAAGAGGTTCTGCACATGCACTTTCTAAAGAGACATACTAAGAAGTAGGGCAGACTAACGGAGTATAATAAAGAGAAGGCAGAATAGGGCTTAGCCATTAACGACACTCTTTTCTCCAAACCCTGTCTATAATAGGAGAAATCATGGAGGTAAGGGTTTTCAGGGAGTTTATGTAAATGAGTACATGTGATTCTCACCACATACATACATCACGGTATACATGGAAGCCACAGCTCTCTATGGATCAAGCAGATGCAGGAAGTAAAGATAAGCTGTTGCACCTGACTCTGATCCAGCATGTTGATGGGACATGAAAAGTATGAAATAAGAGGAGAAGAATCCACATGGATACTGGGAACTAGATATTTCAGGCACAGGAGAAATGAAGATTTTCTACTCATAATTCAGCCTCCAGCAAGCAAAGCTAGTGTGGCAGGAGAGTTGAGCCATTCTCTGAGAAGAATCCACATGGATACTGGGAACTAGATATTTCAGGCACAGGAGAAATGAAGATTTTCTACTCATAATTCAGCCTCCAGCAAGCAAAGCTAGTGTGCTATCACTACAGAACGGCAATCCGATTCTAGAACACCTCTGTCTGCTTACTCCTGAACATTGAGGCTTAACTTCAAGAATTTGAAAGAAACACGCCATTCATCAGATGACAAGAAATCACCGTCGGATCACGAGAAATATGGGGAAAACGAGAAAATACCTCTCCTCCAATGGAAAAGAGTAACTCTCCTTCATCCACAAGCAGTTCGGTGAAAGTCATGGAAATGTCTGATAAGGAATTTAGAGCATTCGTAATGTCGAAGCTAACAGAGATGGAAGAAAAGAGAGATAATGAACTGCTAAAGAGAAAGGAGAAAGAAGTTGCCGAGTTCCAGGAGATGAGGAAATTCTTGCAAGATCTAAAAGAGGAATTACACACTTTACAAAAGACTCAAACGGAACTGCTAGAGATCAAGTCTATAATACAAGAAGTCAAAATCTCCCTTGAAAATATTAAAAGCAGACTAGATCATTCAGAAAATAGAATCTCAGATGTAGAAGAGAAAATGGCTGGCTTAGAAAAGTCCACCACGAAGACTGAGAAAATGGCTCAAAAATTTGAGAATGATATGCGAGAAGTACTGGATACCATCAAACGTCCAAATATCCGGATAATTGGCCTTCCAGAAGGTGAAGAGACCCATAAGGGCATTGATAATCTATTCCATGAAATCCTGCAAGAAAACTTTCCAAACCTAGAGAGGCATTCGAAGATCCAGTCCCAGGAAATACAAAGGACCCCAAATAGAATCAACCCAAGAAGATCTTCTCCAAGACACATTATAGCCAGGTTGACCAAAACCGCAGACAAAGACAAGATACTAAGATTGGCAAGAGAGAAACATCAAGTTACCTACAAAGGACATCCCATCAGGCTAACAGCAGATCTCTCATCGGAAACAATGCGAGCGAGGAGAGAATGGGAAAATATATTCAAAGTGTTACGAGAGAAGCAATTTCAGCCAAGAATACTGTACCCGGCAAGATTATCTTTCAGGTGGGAAGAAAAGACAAGAACATTCTCAGATAAACAAAACCTCAAAGAATTTACCAGCACCAGACCAGATCTCCAAGAAGTTCTCAAGGGTGTGCTGTATCAAGAAAATTAAACACAGACACACGGAAATAAGAGTCCAAAAACTATGAAAGTAGCCAACTTAATCAGAGGGAGAAGTCTGAATTTGAATATTATATCCCAGAATTTAATCAGGAAAATTGAACCAGAACAGAAGATAAAAGTACATGAGACTGATAGGTTCATGCACCTTCCATTTGAACAGAATCCTAACTTGTTTCCTGGCTTTAAGCAAAGTTCCTTGGCATTTCTTTGAGTTAAGTTATAACTGGTTTTCTTAGTAGTAATGAGTGAACTCACCATTGAAAGTAGTTAGATTATGTAGGAAATTGTGTGATCAATGCAACGTGGGTGGGAAGGGAATGAAGGACAATTGTAGACACCGGAGGTGGTGTGAGAGGAGGGTGGGAAGGGACAGAGGGTCAGAAAGAGGGGTGGAAGTAATTCTAGGAACTAGTAATGGAAAATTTTTTTGTAATGTTCATGATTGTATCACTATGCAGTGTGTACTGGATGGGAGATTGCATTTTGTATGCTGTGATGAAGCTTAGGGAAGGAATGTAAATTGAGTTACAAAAAAAAAAGTTTCAGGAAAAAAAAATATATATATTCAATGACTGCAGTAGGATATGTAGCCACAGCTAGGTGCTACCTTATAGGATGCGTAAAGTAAGACTTGTGTTCATGGAAATGTGGGTATCACCTGTGTTTGCTATGAGGGTATTTGGATTGATTAGGGTCTTTGGCGATTCAATAAAATGTGAGGAGAAAACTGTATAGAAAGCAAACATAGATACCAGAGACTGTGGGAGGAGAGTGGGAGATGGCAGAGGGTAAGAGATAGAGAATCTAGGATGGGGGGAAAAAAGCAAAACATACAGAAGACAAGAAATGGAAGATCATTTGCTGACAATAACATGCTTGTTGATGTGCTTGATTGAGACAATATATAGTGTAATTTGGATGGAAAATCTCATTTTGTATGCTGTAATGATGTTCAGAGAATGAATGCAAATAAATAAAAAATAAAAATTTAAAAAAAAAATCTCCCCCTGCAGAATTAAGATCACACCAAAAAAAAAAAAAAAAAAAAAAAAAGAAAAAAATTGAGGATTTTTCCAAGGTATCTTTGACTTCTTTGATATTCAAACCATTCTTCTGCCTGCTAACTAATTTTAGATCTTCACTGCCAGTATCCTTCCTTGTTATTTGAATGATTCTGCAAAATTGTTTTTATGAACTTTTACAAAAGTAAAAGTTCATATATCTTTTGTAAGATTTGCCATTATTGGTATCATATTTGTATTAAATCATGGGATGCAGTACACTGGCAAGAAACTGAGATACTATGGATAAGGACAATTTGGAAATTTGAATATAGACTTATTTTACAAGGGGCCAATATATTCATAAATATGTATTATAATAATTTGTTTTGATTCCCTCCTATTATGAATATCTCTTAACTATACTTTTGCTTCTTTCAGTTACGAAGGAATAATAAAAACTGAAGATGGGGCCAGCAGATGGTGTAGTGGTTACGTCACTGGACTTGCACATGGCTGATGCCGTTCAAGCCCCAGACTTGGTGGCTTGAAAAATCACACCTGGTGCATGTGCATGCATGCTTAAGATCCCAGGAAGAGAAGGAATTGCAGCATAGCTATTCCCCCCCAAGGGGGTGGAGAAGGGAGGCAATTTCTCACTTTCCCTCTCACTGTCTGCCTTGCTCTGGTAACCAAATGTGGCCTAAGGTAAAACCTGTTATAAAGAAAAAAAAACTAAAGATGCCTGTAACATGTAATACAGTTTCAGTTATATCGGAGTCATTTTTTTTTCTGGTAGATGGGGTCAATGTTACAAAGAAATGAAAATTTAATTTGTAAATTGAAATAATAAGAATAATAAAGTATTGTATGAGAACTATAAAAAAAAAAAAAAAGTATGAAATAAGAAGAGGCTGTCAGTGAAAATTCACCAATCCTTCTAACGCTGAGGGCTCTCTCTTGACGACTCGCACTCCAGGCAATTTCAGGTGGGAAATTTAACAGATGGAGGAGTAAGAAAAAATAAAATAAAAAAAAAAAAAAAACAAGATAGAGTTGGACCATTAGAGTCAACAGAATTTAAAAGATGTATGGGTTAATTACAATGTACAAATATTAATTAAATCCTAATTCAGATAAATAAATAATAAAGTAAATAAGATGAAGCAATTGAGAACCTTGAATTGTGATTGAGTATTGCATGCTATTAAGGAACTACTATCAATTTGGGGGTGTGATAACAGTAGAGTAATTATGTTTTAAGAATCCTATTCTTTTTAAGATCTACACTGAAATATTTCAATATGAAATGATCTGATGTCTCGGATTTGTTTCCACTTAATTGAGGAGCACAAATAGATAGAGGCATCAATAAAAACAAGTTTTTAAAGTTTTTTCTAAAAAAAGATTGGCTGTATGAATGAAAAAAAAAACTGATGTTTTTATAAAGTATACCTAAAACTAGAAGAAAATAGAAGTTTGAAAATAAACAGAATGGGAAAATGCAACACAAATACTAGTTTAAAAATTTACAGAGGGCATTACTGAAGTTAGAACAGAGTCAGCTTGGTGAGGTAGCAGTGATGTGCTGCAAAGTGAAGTAAAATCCTTATGGAAGATCATGGGTTTGATTCCTTGGTCCACCTGTACACAGGGAGTGCATACACCAACCCTCTTGGCTGTTGAAGGTGTTAATCTTCCTCTTTCTCTCTCTGTCATGATCATGAAAGACAGAGACTTTAAAAATGTATTTTTGGGTACCAACAAGTGGTATAATGATTAAGTTGTTGGACTCCCATGTGATCAACCACTTTTCAAGTCCCAGATCCAGTGGCTTGAACATGCCAAGCATGTGTATGTGCATGTTCAAAATCCCAAGAGGAGAATGGACAAGGGATTTCAGCATGTTCATCCCTCCTAGGGGATGATTTCTTACTTTCTGCCTCTCTGTTTCTCTCCGTCTCTCTCCAGCTCTCTGTTTCTCTCTGTCTCTCTCCGGCGAGCATACATGCCCTATATCAAAAATCTTTTTAAAAGATGTATTTTTGTTTTCTTTCTTTTTGTTTAAATTTCCAGAGACCATGTACCAGAGAGAGAGAGAGAGAGAAAACGCACTCCCCAAAAGGATGTGGTCACACTGCAATCTCTTCTCTTCCATTTCTCTGTCCTGTTAGGATTTGGAGAATGTATGCACACACCACCCAGTGTGTTTCTCAATTTACCAGGTCCAGGATTCAAACCACAGTCAGTCATACGGGATTTAGTTCCCTTACCCATACGCTATGGGGCCAGCCCCCAAAATACGTTTTTTGACTAAAATATTGCTGCTTTTCTTCTAAGCTTTGTTGTCCGGTTTTAAAGGATTTTGGTCCTGTCTTGAGCTGTCGATAAGTTCATGTACCTACTATTTGAACAGAATACTAACCTGTTTCTAGGTTTTAAGTTTCAAGGAAATATCATTACCAGTTCAAAACTGCTTTTCTTGAAATTACCAGCTGAACTTGCTATTGAATGTAGTTAGATTACTTATGATACTGTGTGATCAACAAAATGTTGGGGGAAAAGGAATGGAAGCCAACTGTATATAGCAGAGGTAGTGTAATAAGAGAGGGAAAGGGCAGAGGGTCAAACATGGGGTAAAAAACATATATATACGTATACATATATATGAAAGTAGAAATGGAAAATTATTGATGACAACATGCATGATTAAGCCACAATGCAGATTATTCTAGATGGGAAACCACATTTAGTATGTTGTGATGATGCTCAGGGAATGAATGTTAAATAATTTTAAAAAAAGTTGCAGGAGAAAAAAAAAAACAGTAAAACTGTTCGTATCGAAATAAAAACAAATGCATATTTGATGACTGCAGTAAGCTATATAGCCCCAGCTGGGTACTACTTTATAGTATGTTCATTCTACTCACTGAGGTTTATGCCTAAAGGCAGACTTGGGTTCATGTATACGTATATATCAGCTGTGCTTGCTACTGGAAATATTTAGACTAATTAAGTTCATTAGCAAATCAATTAAATGGGAGGGAAAGGCATAGAAAGTAACCATGAATACCAGAGACAATGTGGGAGGAGGGTGGGACATGGCAGAGGGTGAGGGATAGGGAATCAAGGATGGCAAAACAAACAAAGTATACAAGACATAAGAATTGGAAAATTATTTGCTGATAACATGTATGTTGATGTGCTTGATTGAGCCAATATACAGTGTATTTCGGATGGAAAATCCATTTGTATGCTATAATGATGTATAGTGAATTAATGTAAAAAATAAATAAATTTAAAGGAAAAAAAAAGAAACTTCAATCTAAATTTAATAGACCATGATGTTTATTGTGATATATATATTAAAAAATGATATTTCTGACCCACTGCCAAAAAAAAATTACGTTTTTTAAAAGATCAGAATAAATAATATTTAAAGAAATCTAAATAAGAAAATATGGACAATATAGATGAATAAATGATATAATTTATTATAAAGATAGTATAAATAACTTATGCATCAAACAATATTGTATTAAACTATTTAAAGCAAAAATTATTAGAAATACAAAGAGATTTTTTGGGACCAGCAAGTGGCATGGTGGTTAAGGCACTGGACTCCTGCATGGCCAACCACGGTTCGAGTTCCAGGCAGGGAGGCTTGAAATTCATACCAGGAGTGTGTGCATGCATGCCCAAAATCCTGAGAGGAGAATGGAGGAGAAGGGACTGCAGCATGGTCATCTCTTCTGGGGTGATTTCACTCTTTCTGTCTCCTCATCTCTCCAGCGAATGCACACACCCTATAGCAAAAATCTCTCTAAAAGTATTTATTTATTCCTTCCATGAGAAAGAAAGAGAACCTGAGAGAGGGAGAAGGAGACAGGCACCACCAACAGGATTCTCACACCATGATCTATCTCCGGCTTCAGCCAGGGAGATCATGGGCTGCATGTGTACTGGGAGGCCTTGGATGTGAACAGGGACCTTCTTATGTGCATCCAGAATCTCAGAGTTGCTTTATCAACATACCATACACTGGCCCCAAGAACATTTTAATAAAGTTTAAAAAATGCAAACGAATCTGATTTATAAATATATAGTCATGTGCCACCACATAACAACATTTTGGTGGATGATTGTTACAGTTTGAATGTCCCTCCAAAATTCATGAACTGAGTGAGATTTTGTCCTGACAGGATTAAGAAGGTGACAATTTACTCAATTATGGTGTTGAAAGATGGAGTTTTGGGGGAGATTAGGATTACAGTCATTAGGATGGAGCCTCAATGGTCGACTCATGGTGGGTTTATACGAAGAGAAAATGAGACAAAGACAGACACGTTAATACAGATGCATGCTCTCCTGCCCTCTGCTGTGTTATGATATAGTTAGAAAACCCTCACCAGTGTGGCCCCTCGAATCTCCAAATCGTGATCTCAATAGATCTCTATTCTCTTAATTACCCAGACTCAGTATTTTCTGTTAGTAGCAACATAAATGACTAGAACAAAGATGGACTTCATATACAACAGTGGTCCTATAAGATTATATAATACAGCCTTGGGTGTGTAGATAGATAGATAAACATAGATAGATATGGATATATAGATTTATACACACATACTTACCTATATATACACAAACTATATACACACACACATATACATAAGCATCAAAATTTAAGTAAGTACATTCTGTGATGCTCACACAAAGACAAACTTCCTAACAAAGCATTTCTCAGAATATATCTTTCTTGTTGAGTGACACATGTCTGTAAATAAAAATATTTTAAACGCAACATTCTAGAACAGATGTTAATATTATAAGACTTCAAACTAACTATGAAATAACTACTTCAAAATAAAATTCTAGGAATTTAAAAATGACTTGGAATTTCATTTATAAGTTACCCTAAAATGAGGACAAAGGAGAAAAAAGATACATTTTAACAAAGACTTAGAAAAGTTCCATTTCAGACCCTGGGAATGTGACAGTGAGCAAAATAGAGCTCTCCCTCAAGAAGTTTACATTCTAATTGGAGAAGACAGAAAATCAAACAGTAGACAATATGTCAAGTAGCAATAAGTGCTATGAGGAAAATTACAGAACGAAGAATGCAAAGTTATTAGGAGAGTTTTTTGGTTGTTTTTTTTTTTTTTTTTCATAGACAAGTTGGGAAAGTCTTTTTAAAAGATAGCATCTGAGCAGAGATCTAAGGAAAGCAAGTAAGGGAGTGTGGAAGGTGCTAGGGTAGAAGGTAAGTGTAACAGTCCTAATATAGCAGTTTGCCTCCCATTTCCAATGAACAGCAAGGAGGCCAACGTTGCTGTAGTGTGAGAGTGAGGAATAAGGAAAAGAGGGCTGGGAGAGAAGTCAGAGAAGGTTGTGTGTAGAGATGGATGTATGTGTTGAGGAACAGATCACACAAAACCAGAAAGGCCATAGGAAGGACTTTGGATTTCCTCTGAATAAGATGGGATGCCATTGGTTTCAGGCAGAAAAACCATGAGTTAAATGTGTATTTATGACACATGCATTAAAAGAACAGTCTGGCTGTTATGTTGTAAAGAAACTATCTGGGATGAGTCAAGGAGATCATTAAAGAGGCTACTGCAACTGACCAGCTGAGAGAGATGGTAATATTTAGAAGTGGTTCTGAAATAGCTGGATTTTGAATATATTTCAAAGGAAACGCAACAGGATCTTCTAAGCAACTGAATATGTTGATGTAAGAGAAAGACAGAAGCTAAAATGGTACTAAGGTCTTGCCCTGAGCAAAATGAAAAAATGAATTATCATTTATTAAGAGAAGTACTGCAGTGGTTATTCATGAAATAAATACCAACATTTATACAGGAAGGTATTTTAAAAAATATAATTCACTGATTGATTTTATTTTTTTTTTTCATCTCTGCCTTGGGAATGATTTGGCATGACACTAAAATGAAAAAAAGCATAAAGGAAAACAAATTTAATTACACAACGACTTTAAAAGCTTATACATAAAAACAAACATTAGGAAAAATGATCAACTCAAAACTAATTATGTAATCTGAATCTTTTTTTGAAATATTTTAATGTGGTGTTCCTTTTTTGAGTATCCATCCAACTGGAGTGGTAGTAGGGGCAATTAGGACTATTAACAGCCAGAATACAAGAGGAAGAAAGTATATTCAGCTTCCAACTGTCAAATGGACTTGCCCAGAGAGAAAAGAATTTCTTAAATTCTTTCAACTCTCACTTCCATAATTGCTAACTTGAAAATAGTTTTTCACTGCAGGGGAGAAGTGCACAGAGCTCAGTAAGTAAACCCTCTGCCACACAGAAGGAGTGAGCATCTCTCCCTTTTCTAGTGTTGTTCAGCAGGAAAAGATAGCTTGAACTCAAATACCAATATCCTCACTTTACTTCTCTTAGGGTAGAGGGCAATAAAAACATGGAGAAAAGTATCTGGGAATTCAAGTCTCCAAAGCTTGTGGACTGCTTTCCCTATCTATACTTGCTTAATGTGATAACAACAATGTATGAGAAATTACGTGAAGCTTTGGCAGTGAGAGATAACTGAAGAGATGGCTTTCAACACTCTGCAGGGGACAAGACATTCCTATATGCCTTCATATGGGTAGCCTGGCAGAACAGCAAATGTCTGCTGTGGAAACAGAGAGACTGTAGTGGTAAAATCTTCCCACCTTGCTTCATTTCAGGTGGTAGGATGTACGTAGGTTATTTCAAGGTCATCGTGGTTAATAGAGTCCTCTCCAGAATGCAGGAAATAATTTATTACTCCCTTTTAAGACTCATGTTTTCTGTGGTTTTATAGATATTTTAGTGAGATGTTGTTTGGGTCTGTTCCAGGAACTAGCAGCCTTTCTGTTAACATACCAGAAGAGAGACTAGGATGACTTTAGCTAATTCAACCCCACCACCAATAATCTTTGTAACTCCTTATTTGTTGAGATGAACAGCTGATTGTCTCAAACTTATGTAAAGTGCTAGGTAAACCCAACTTCAGGCTTCCTTCCAACCCTTCTGCTGTCTCCAAGTCCTTCATACATAGAAATTCTGTAATCATCAGTGGTTTACCAGATGCCATTTTGAACTCTAAACCCATAAAATAGGCATTTAAATTTGTAAGTTTTTTTTTTTCTTTTTTTTTCCTGAGGGAATCACAAACTTCCATCTTTCTATTGATAATTTAGGTCCAATCTCTTCTGGGGCAGAGAAATTCCATCCTCTCGTCTAAGATAGGCAACTCAGTAGACCAACTGGGAATAAAGGCAACTGATTCAATAAGTCATTTATTTCTGATAGTACTTTCTTGTGATTTCCCTCTTATGCAGTAGCACTAAGAAATGTTTGGGACATGGGACTGACCAAGCAATCAAATTAGCCACAAACTTTGCCTAATTTATTAGTGCCTTGCAACTCAGTCATCTTCTATTTCTTTTTTTTTTTTTTTTTTGGAGAGGTTTTTGCTATAGGGCGCGTGCGCTCGCCAGACAGACAGAGAGAGACAGAGAGATAGAAAGCAGGAAATCACCCCCCAGGGGGGATGGCCACGCCGCAATCCCTTCTCCTCCATTCTCCTCTCGGGATCTTGGGCACGCATGCACACGCGCCCGGCGTGAGTTTAAGCCGCCGGGTCCGGGACTCGAACCGCGGTCGACTACGTGGGAGTCCAGCGACATAGCCATTACGCTAACTGCTGGTCCCATGTCATCTTCTATTTCTTCTCTTTTCCCTGTCTTCTATTTCTTCTTACTGGCAAATCTGAATATTATAAGCTATCATGGATCTCTGTAGCTAAGTCACTTCCTCTTTTAACCTCCCCCTTCTCCCATATCTCATTAATATTACTTTTGTTTAAATAATTAAATAATTAGGCACTTCTCTTTTATTTCATTTTTTTTTTTTTGAGAGGTTCTTGCTATAGGGCGCGTGCGCTCGCCAGACAGACAGAGAGAGAGAGAGAGAGAGAGAGAAAGCACGAAATCATCCCCCAGGGGGGATGGCCATGCCACAATCCCTTCTCCTCCATTCTCCTCTTGGGATCTTGGGCACGCACACACACGCACCCGGCGTGAGTTTAAGCCACCGGGTCCGGGACTCGAACCGCGGTCGGCTACATGGGAGTCCAACGACATAGCCATTACGCTAACTGCTGGTCCCATTAGGCACTTCTCTTTCTAAGGTCTTCTAGTTCCCTCTGAAATGTTCATTCTTCTCTCTGCTTATATGACTTCATCCTGTGCGGATAGCTCATCTTCAAAGAACCTCTGCAAGGCCCTTATACCTGGGATGAGTGTTTTTCAATATAAGCATGACTATAACAGTTTCTCTTGTTAAAATGCAGATTCTGGACCCCAAACCAGCCCTGAAAAATCAGGTAGGTTCTGGGATTTCACACTTCGCAAGTTTTCCAGATGATTCTAGTGTACATTAATACTTAAGAACTATTAACCAGGTCAGCCGGAGGCATGAGGGTTAAGGCAGCTGGATCCCTCATGGCCAACTATACTGTTTGAGTCCCAGACCCAGGGACTTGAGGGACATGCTGGGTGCATGTGTATGCATGCCCAAAAGCCAAAAAGGAGGTAGAAATGGAAGAAAAGGGATTGCCATGTGATCATTCCCCATGAAGAGTGCTTTCTCTTTTTTCCTCTCTCTCTAACTCTCTGTCTCTCTCCAGTGGGTGCACACACCTGGCAAATCAAAGAAAGAAAAAAAAGAAAGAAATTAAGAAGAAGCATAACTACTGACCTAAAAGGAAAATTTTTAAAAATTAAAATTAAAAAAGATAAGTGCTGGCTAGCCAGTGGTTAAGACACTGGATCCCACATGACCGACCACACAGTTTGAATCCCAGACCCAGCAAACCGATAAACACACTGGGTGCATATGAGTGCTTGCCTAATATCTGAACAAGAGGAAGAGATAGAGGAGAAGAAATTGTGGCCTGACCATTCCCAAAGGGAAAAGTGCTTTTTCTTCTCTCTCTCTCTCTGTTCCTGGCACATGCACAAGCCCTCTGGCAGAAGGAAAGAGAGAGAGAAATTAAGAGAGAGAGAGAGAAGGAAGAAGAAAAAGAAGAGGAGGAGGAGGAGGGGAAGGAAGGGAGAAGACGAGAGGAGAGGAGAGGAGAGGAGAGAAGAGGAGAGGGAGGAGGGGAGGGAAGGAGAGGGAGGAAGAAACTAGATAAAGCCCTTCAGTTCTCTCAATTCTTGTTTTAGGGTTCCTCCTTCCTTCCTTTTTCCCTTCCTTTTTCTTTCCTTAGAATTTAATGGAACATATTGTGCTCACTTTCTGATTTATACTCTTCCTCCCTTCAACTCTTTCTTTATCCCTCTTTCTTCTCTCTCTCTCTCTCTCTCTCTCTCTCTCTCTCTCTCTCTCTCTCTCTTTCTCCTACCTTGCCCTGGCATTTAAGTCATCATGGCAATATGCTAGTATTATAAGTGTTGATACTCTTTATTCAAGCAAAGACAGAAAAAGAAAACTAACTTGTGCAAGGGCTGCTAGATCAGAATCTCCCTTGAGTTTTGGACACGTAGACTACATAACACAGAATGGTAGAGAGCCAGGAAATGCGAAGTAAGCACAGCTGGGATCCATAAAGTCCCCTCCCCTCTTTGATTCAGGGAAAAACATTAAAACAGCTGACCTATTGCTCCAGCATTTCTTTTCCATCATCTGGAATGTGTGATGAATGGATATTTAAAAGCTGACATTGTCCTGCCTCCTTTATCCTGATCCACAGTTTTACTAACTCATTATCTTTCAAGAAAGCTTCCAACCTATAGATCTTATGTTAAAATACTTGGGTTTTTTTCCCCATGTGATATTACAGTTCTCTGTTAGTAGAATATCAGAAAAATGTCTTCGAATCTATTGAAGTGAACAAGCAGGCAAAGACTGTGGTTGTTTCATTTAAAAAGTTAAAAGAAAACTGTTCTGAAATTTCCATTTTCATTGCAATCGATGCTACTGGAAAGTTGCATATTAATGAAATTACAGTTAATAAAAGTATATTTAAGCTACGTTGCTGTAGTCTGTAATTTAAAGGAACTCAGTAGCAGTGTTTTGGTCAAGTAATGAATTCTATTTGATGTGCAAATATTCATCCTATTACGTGTCATTTTGCAAATTAAGATTAATAAAAATTTTATGTTATTTAAAGAAGAGGTATATCTGTTGTTGAGTGTTTTGCTTTTAAGCCTGGGAGAAACACAAATGCTGTAAAATGTTTACCTAGGATAAGAAATAATATTAATTACATGTAAATTAATGAGTATCACCACTTACAAAAAAAATTATGTGGAAAATGAACTGAAAAAATCATATTTTATTCTAGGGTTGTCTTGGATCACTAGACTTGGTGTTCCAGGAGCTAGATATTTCTTGCATTTGAAAAAATATCTATTCTATCATCATTAGCTTTTTAAAATAACAAATTTCATGTTTATGTTCAAATTTTATTTTATTTGCTAAAGGTCACAGAGAGACCTATTTGATTGAGTAGGTTGAATCTCAATAATTCATAGACTGAGAGCATTCCCAGAGATAGGATGGAGAGGGTGGAAACGTAACAGCAGCACCCACTGAGAATTATCTTCCAAATACCGCCTTTAAGTCTGGACTCCACATCAAGATCTGGCAAACGAACAGGACTGAAGTTGTCGGCGCTCTGAAAAAACCCAAACCTAGTCCGTCAGAGCTTTTGCTACTGAATTAATGCACATTTCTTTCTTACACAGCAGTTCTGCTTTAATTCGTGTTCTCCTCACTCGCATTTATAATGACTTTATTAATTTTCATCTCAGCTGTACAAATCCACAACAGGCAATATAGACAAGGGGTTGAGAGAGGGAGGGAGGGAAAATTGTGTATATGAGAAAAGAGAAGACACAGGGAAAGAACTGCCAGCTCCTGAATAGCTTCAATATGCCCATCCCCAGTCTGATAAACATCTCTTTCATATTAAATATTGGCTCAAAGTACTTTTACATAAAGGAAAAAGAAGACCTTTTTTATGATTTTGAAAGGTGAGCACAAGATCAAAGCAGTCGGGATCTAAATTTCTTGACTGGAATTCTACCAACCCAGATGGAAAACCCATTTTAAGAAAAAAATCAAATATATTCACAAATAAAAATAAGCCACTAGGTTTTAAGAGCTCTAGCCTGTGTTATGTGGAACATCAGGAACCAATTAAATGGTTCCCCCCTCCTTGTTTATCCTAAATAATATGGTCTTTCCCTCCTCTGATTATACCAGCCTGGAGTAAGTCCCTGTGGCAGCGGTCCGTTCTTTCACTCTCTATTAAAACCTTTTCTGCATAGCACGTAAGAGTTGGAAAAGACTGAAAGTCTGCATTTTACTGTGCTGTGGAAAAGTTGCTAAATATCCATCTCATTTCTTGTAACATCTTCTTTTGCCCCCTCAAAGACAGTTGGCGGTTCTTTAATGGCTGAGTACATTTGTACGTGAATCAAGCTAGCTAACCGTTGACAATGACTCTGTTTTTCATTTGTTTAAACTTTTCACCTCTCTCCTGAGCTTATAATGGAACATATTCATGTTCTGCTTTTAGTTTTCCTTTTTTAGGCTTGTGCACATGGTTCAGTTCTGAGACGATAGCGAGCTAGCTAGGCTGAGTGCCTTATTGTGAAATATAGACTATAAAATGACATCAGTCCTTCCCGTTACTGTCTGAGCGCACCACTCAGCGTGTCTGTTTTCTGTCAGCTCACTGGGACCACAGCCCCTGTAAAGGGTACTATGCCTCATGCCTACACATCAGCAAATTGACGTATCTGCCCCCAGGGTGTATTCCTAGGAACAGGGTGGATGTTACGCATTGGAAAGAGCTACCAGTTAAGTTCATAAAACCATAAGTCACATGACTCTTGACTTATACAATACACGGATATAGTCATCCATGTACCTTCTGCCATAGAAAACAAATGGAGAAAGAGAAGTGGATTGAGCCAGTGCCCTGATACATCATCACAAAGAGAGTAAGACAACACCTGAGTCTTAGAGAATTTAGGTGCCAGCATACACCTCTCCCAATACCACAGACTTTTGGTAGCTTCTATTCTCTAGGAATCCTCATCAGAGAGCCCAAAGTTCAGTCTTTGTCTTGTTCATGTGCAGATAATTATGCCAGGAAACGAGAGAGAAAATATTATCTCTAAGTTAAAAAATAACTTTCATCTTATGTCTAATGGTAATCCACTATCCCAGTGGCTCATCAAGAAATAAGTGTTTAAGAAATGTTTTCACTGTTCCTCTCAGATGTGCTAAGTGCCTGTCACCTGCTAATGTACAATATCTCACAGTTCTTCTCTTTCTAATTCAACCACTGGAGTAAATTGTGCATCTTCAGGGGCAGTACTTTGGTCAATTGTTTTGCTGTCTCTATGATAGGGCTACTTATTATGCATTTCTAGGAAACAGGAAAGAATAGTTGCCTTCTTAGAAACTGCCTAGTGACCTGGCATTACTGGTTGAGTGCAAGTTGCCTGGTGTAGGTTATTCAACCTTGAGTGGTGACAGAGTCTAATGAGGAGGAAAAAATCAGAACAGGAAAATGAAATCTAAATTTGGCCAAATCACTTCATCGAAGACGGTGCCTGGTCTCTAAGCCTCAGTGTTGTAAACTATTGGAGGAATAGTAGAAAGTTAGCATTCAGAATAGCTACAATGTTCCATGCACTTCAGAGAACCATTTCAGTTTTACTCACACAAAATCCTTGTGAAGGAAGACTTTCCTCCTTGTCATAAGTGAAGAAACTAGAACTCAGGAAAGTTGAAAGTTTGCCCATGGACACAAAGCAAAAAAGTGGCAGAGCCAAGATTTGAATTTATGTCTAACTAGCTTCAAAGCTATTGCTTCCCTGAAAATATATGTATGAAAGTGTTATGCTTGGTGCATAGTTTATTCTTGTTAAGTGCCCATTTTCCATCCAAAATCTCTTGCAGCTTTGATATTCCATTTCTACTTTCATACATATACATATGATGATAACATGCATGATTAAGCCACTATGCAGTTTATTCTAGATGGGAAACCACATTTAGTATGTTGTGATGATGCTCAGTAATTAAAAAAAAAGTTCAGGAGAAAAAAAAAAAAACAGTAAAACTGTTCGTATCGAAATTTTAAAAAAATGTATATTTGATGACTGCAGTAAGCTATATAGCCCCAGTTGGGTACTACTTTATAATATGTTCATTCTGCTCACTGAAGTTTATGCCTAAAGTCAGACTTCGGTTCATGTATAGGTATATATCAGCTGCTCTTGCTATTGGATATATTTAGACTTATTAAGATCATTAGCAAATCAATTAAATGGGGGGGGAAGGCAGAGAAAGCAACCATGGATACCAGAGACAATGTGGGAGGAGGGTGGGACATGGCAGAGGGTGAGGGATAGGGAATCAAGGATGGCAAAACAAAAAACAAAGTATACAAGACATAAGAATTGGAAAATTATTTGCTGATAACATGTATGTTGATGTGCTTGATTGAGCCAATACACAGTGTATTTTGGATGGAAAATTCATTTGTATGCTGTAATGATGTATAGTGAATTAATGTAAAAATAAATAAATTTAAAGAGAAAAAAATTAAATTAAAATCTAAAAAAAAGAAAGAAATCCTGATTTTCTTATAAATTCCCAGTTTCAGAGCTACTCATTCTTGCAAATCACATAGTTCACTGTGAATGTACAGTCTGGCATGATCTGCTGAACTCTTTGCTTTTAAATTCTAGGCATGCTACTCTGTCTTACAAATCTTCATTTCATCCATGCTAAAATCCTTGCTACCCTCTTATTCCAGCCTTCACACAAGGCTATGTATTTTTTAAAAAAATTATTTTACTTAAGTTTATTTATTATTATTATTATTGTTTAAATTTGACCAGAGAGAGACAGAGAGACAGAGGGAAAGTGAGCTGTCAGGTCCTGGACTTGAACCATGGTACGCTATGTGGAAGTCTAGCATCTTTAACCACCATGTCCCCTCCAGTCCCATTCCTATCTTTATCTTTGAGTTATGTCCTACCCTCTAACATTTACCAAGTTCTAACACATTTCTTTGTATGGTAAGAGCTCTTGAAATTTTAACTTTTCTAGAGATCTTTTCAGAATAAGTTGAAATAACAATAGTAATTCCCTGACCCCTCACTACTCCATTAATTGTTGATTTTTATTAAATAAAGTATATTCAAATGAAAATGTACAATATACTTTATATATTATATATGCTATATTAGTGTAACACATATATAACTGTGTAATATATTATGTTACATACTACTATAGTACATGATATAATATTATATTACAAATCATATCAATGCTATAATAGTATATTATTATATATGTAATATATAATAAGGTGGGCCAGTGGTGGTGTGGTGGTTAAGGCAGCTGGATCCCACATGACTGCACAGTTTGATCCTAAAACCCAGCAACCTGAAAACAAGCCAAGTACCTGTGTGTGCATACCCAAAATTCCAAAAGGAGAAATGGAGGAGAGATTGCAGCATAACCATCCCCATGAAAATGATTTCTCACTTGCCCTCTCTCTCTCCCTGTAGCTCCCAGTTAAGTTCAAACACCCTCCAGCAAATTACGAAGAAATACAATATGGCATTTTGAATATTTTCATTAGAACATACTTCTATAAGATACACACACACAATATAATTTGTATAAGATATACACACACCTTGTGCGTTACATTCTGCTTATTTAGATCAGTGTGTTTGTATTTGTCTATGATGGTTCTGTTCTCTGAGGTTGATGGTTCTTGAATATTCCCAAATGATAATGGTTATTGTTAAAACTGAAATGGCACCTCAATTTGGATGTATATAGTCAATGTATATTACCACAGTCTGCAGGTAATAGGGAAAAAATTATCATTTTAATATGACAGTATTAATGATTACAGTACTCTAAGGACAGGAGCCAGACAGTAGTGTAGTGGTAAAATGGAATACTCTGCGAGGCAATTCCACATGAGGAAGTTCCAGGTTCAAGTCCAGATACCTTCCTAAGTACTCTGAGCATGCACTAGCTCATGATCTGGGGCTGGCTGAAGGTGGGGGTGTACTGCAGCATCAAGACCTTGTTGAGAGTGCTAATATCTCTGTCTTGCTCACTCATATGCAGTTATTCTGCATAGGAAATGAGCATCAGCAGTACTGATGAGAGAGGTAAGAAGAGACAAAGAGAAAGGAGAAGGGAGCCAGAGGGCATGGCAGGAGGCTGGCAGTGGTATGGCCAAGAGACTTTAAAGAAGAGAGGAATTAATAGTTCAACTGAAATTGTTTGTATTGCTGTGAAATAAATCTCTTCCTTTGCCCCACAACTTCAGGAGAGTCCACTGCACACACGTATCAGGGGAGAAATCAAGGAGGCCGTGGAATAGAGAGAAGAACCAGCCATGAGAAAGTAAAGCAGTCAGTTTTGGAAAAAGAAATGACCTTGAGGTGTAAGTGAAATCATGGGCTGGAAACCATATTTCTCTACTTCATGGGTCATGAGTTGAGGAGATTCCTAGATTTGATTTAAATCTTCAAGGGTAGAGTAATTTCTGATTTTGCTTAGGTTATATTTCTTTCAAAGCAGTCTTGATTTGGACCAACATCTTCAGGGTGGTTTAAAAATGGAAAGTACAACATTTCTAAAATTTTTCTCCTTCTTTAAAAAAGTTCTTTTCCTTATTTCTAGTCCCGTAAATCAGGGGTGGACAAACCATGACCTAGGCCTGCTGCTTATTTTTGTATATAAAACCCATTTTTTAAAGTTTGTCATAGGGTATGTGTGCTCACCAAATACAGAGAGAGAAAGAGGGAGAGAAAGTACCTCTCAGGGTGGATGATCCTTTCTCCTTCATTCTCCTCCTGGGATTTTGGGTACACACACACTCACATCCAGCATGTTTTACAAGCTTCTGGGTCCAGGGCTTGAACTGTGCACTCAGCCATGTTAGATTCAGCTGCCTTAACCACCATGTCACCTGTCTGGCCCAATAAAACCTATTCTTATAAATAAAGTTTTATTGGAATACAACCACTCTAACTTTTTTTACATATTGCCCATGGCTATATTTACACTGTAACAGAAAAGTTGAGCAGTTGTGACAGAGACCATATGGCCCACAAAGCCTAAAATATTTACTATCTGACCCTTTATAAAAAATGTTTGCCAACTCTTGCCCTAAACCAATGGCTCACAAGCCTGATTGCACTTCAAACTCCACTTAAGAAGCCCTAAAATAATACCATTTCTAGATCTCAACCACAAAGATACTGATTTAATTTGTTCTAGGATGAGACCAGGACATTAGCATTTTCAAAAACTCTCAGAGTCATTCTAATGTGTTGGCAGGAAGAATCATTACTCTAAGCATTTTGAACACTCTACTAAAGGAAAGTTGAAGATTCATATTCCACTTGCATATGATTTAGAGTTCAGCTAACAAAAAAAATAAAAAATAAAAAGTATCAGGACCAGCAGTTAGCATAATGGCTATGTTGCTAGACTCCCACGTAGTCGACCACGGTTCAAGTCCCGGACCCGGTGGCTTAAACTCACGCCGGGCATGTGTACGTGCGTGCCCAAGATCTCGAGAGGAGAATGGAGGAGAAGGGATTGCAGCGTGGCCATCCCCTCTGGGGGGTGATTTCTCGCTTTCTGTCTCTCTGTCTCTCTCTGTCTGATGAGCGCACGCACCCTATAGCAAAAACCTCTCCAAAAAATAAATAAATAAAAATAAAAAAATTTTTAAAATAAATAAGAAGTATCTTCAGTGGCTTTATTTGATCAATATAAAAATCTGGAAAGAGCATTTTGCCTATCCTTTCCTCAATGGGAACAAAACATAGAATGCTTCATTTTTAGTTGAAGCACATGAGTACGATAAGTATGTATAGAAAGAATTTCCTCTTCTAACTAGGAAGCATTCTCATCAGAAAGGTAACATAGCTCCAATATTTGATTATAATGACTGAACATTAAATAACTGAACTTTAGGTCCATGTAATTTGCTTGCATTTCTATTGAATGCCAAATTCAATTTACAATAAAATTTCCCCAAAAAAAATGTATACTAGGTAAATTTTGCTGCTGCCAGTCTTTAAATATCTTTGTGGAAAGAGGAATTGCAAGACAATATTTGTACAGAGAACTTTTTCTAGTTCTCATGGCCAAGGATTGAGTTATATTAAATGACAGCCATCTTGGTAGTTGGTCACCCAAACACTGTTTGTATTTAGTAGGAATTCAGGAGAGATGAACTTGTGGCAAGCAAGTTCCCCCACCTCCCAGGAATTTAGATATAGACAGTCTTAAGAGAATACAATAAGGTACCAGCAGATGGCACAATGGTTACATCACTGGATTAGCATGTAATTGATTGTGGTTTGAGTCCCAGACTGGGTAGTTTAAAACTCATACCAGGTGCATGTGTGTGTGCACATCCAAGATCCTGAGAGGAGAATGGAGGAGAAAGGATTGTGGCATGGCCTATGCCCCTGGTAGGGTGATTTCTCACTTTCCATCTCTGTCTTTCCAGTGAGAGTACACACCCTCTAGCAAAAATCTCTCTTAAAAACAAAAATGAAACAATAAGACTTTTTTTTCTTATGAAAAAGTCTGTATCAACCATTGGTTTTAGTTGTAAGAAATGAAAACTGAACCTGCCTGATTTAAGCCAAAGAGGTATTTCTTGAAGGGATATTAGATATCTTACTGAGTCGCCAGAAAGACTAGAGAATCCACTCAGAATATGCACAAGAACAAAAGCAAGTCTGATGAAACATAGCCAAAATCAAGCTACCACATAACTCTGGTGAGGATTACTACTGCTGCCAATATCCCAAGCTGCCGCTGGCTCTACTGACACCACTGGCAGTGAATACCAAGTATTTATGCTACAAATGTTCATTAAAATGGAATATTTCTGACTTTTTCACTGTGACTTACAAGAAAGAATTACCTTGGGGCTGGCAAGTGGCGTGGTGGTTAAAGGCGCTAGACTCCCACATGGCCGACCATGGTTCAAGTCTCGGACCTGGTGGCTTGCTTTCTCACTTCCTCTCTCTCTCTCTGTCTCTCTCTGATCAAACTGAAAAATAATAATGATATAATAATAAATAAAGTTAAATAAAATAGTTCTTTAAAAAAAAAAAAAAAGAATTACCTTCTTTGAGTTGCTAGTTCAAAAGTTAAAGAATGGGATCATTGCTTCTGATAGGCTGAGCCTAAACCCTGAGCTAAGTCCTTCCCTAGCTTCAAAGGAGTCTAGGAGATGGAAGATCCACTATCTCAGGCCTCTACTGAGATTTAGATAGCAGGCACTTTCCAAAATATAGATTGGGTTCAGACTGGGAAGCCAAAAAATTACATCTACTATCATATCATAAAATAAATCACTATAAAAGGAAAAAGAAAGAAAAGAAACAAAAGATAAGAGGTACTGCTTTCTCATTTTTTGAAAGTATTTCTAGAATTCAGATTCATTTAAAAGAATGTTCAAAAGAGTGTAACATTACAGTGATAATGTGAATTTACTTAATATTTTCCAATTTCAATATCTATTAACTAGTTAGTTCTTTCCTCATGTAACCTACGTTTTCGAGTTTTTATTAACACATAAGAATTACATTTCTGAGGGGCAGCAGATGGCATAGCAATTGTGTTGCTGGACTTCCACATGGCCAATCAGGACTCAGTGGCTTGAAAATCATGCCAGGTACATGTGTGTGCATGCCCAAGATCCTGGGAGGAGAATGGAAGAAAAGGGATTATGGCATGACCATCCCCCCTGTGGGGTGATTTCTCTCTCTCCCTCTCCCTCTCTCTCTCTCTCTCTCTCTCTGGAGAATATGTCTGTCCTAAGGCAAAAACCTTTTTTTAAAAAGTCACATTTCTGGGAGGCAGAGAGAGGTGGTTGGGCAGTGCTAGCTGTATCTCATGTTTTATAGCCTTTGGAACCTCAGTGCCAAGTCAGTGGGTACTCCTAGGTACTCCTATTGTACAAGGGAAACTAAGCAACTTACTCATGGATGATTTCAAAACAACAGAAGAAATTAAGAATGAAATATATTTTTTAAAGTAAGTAATAACATAAACACAACTTTCCATAATCTTTGGGGCACAGCAAAAGCAGTTCTAAGAGAGACATTTATAGCAATAAGTGTTCACAAGAAAAAAAATAGAAAGATAGCAAATTAAATAACTTAAAGGCACATTTCAAGGAACTAAGAGAGTAACAACAATAAAAAAAAACACTAGAAGAAAATAAGTAATAGCAATTAGAACAAAAATAAATAAAGTAGATATTATAGACCTATACAACAAATCCACCAAACAAAAAGCTGGGTTTTGGAGAGAATAAACAAAATTGACAAATCACTAGCTAGGCTAACCAAGAAAAACAGAAAAGAACCAAATAAAATTAGTAATGAAACAGGCAATATTACAACAGATATCATAGAAAAGCAAAAGGTCATAAGAGATTATATGCCAAAAAACAAGAGACTATATGCCAACAAACTAGAAAACCTGAAGGAGATGGAAAATTTCTGGACAAATGAAATATATATACAATATAGATTGAGCTAAAAAGAAATTTAAAAATCTGAAGAGCCCCAAAACAAGTAATGCAATTGAATCAGTAATAAACAGCATTCCAAAAAAAAAATAAAAGCTGAGGTCACAATGTCTTCATTTTTGAATCCTCCAAAACTTTTAAAGAAAAGTATTCCCATTCTCCTTAAACTATTTCTAGTGATCCAAATGGAAGGAATCCTCCCTCTCAAATTCATTCTATGAAGCCTCCATCATCTTGATACCAAAAGCAGACAAGAACATAACAAAAAAAGAAAACTACAGACAATATCCCTGATGAATACAGATTCAAACATCTTCAACTAAATACAAGTAAGTCAAATCCAACAACACATTAAAAAGATGACACACCCTAAAAAGAGAGAGAGACCAGGATGGCATAATGGTTAAGTCACTGGACTGCCATGTAGTTGACTGCAGTTTGAGTCCCAGACCCAGCTACTTCAAACTCACATTGAACATGTGCACATGCTACCCAAGATCCCAAGAGTAGAATAGAAGAGAAGGGAGTGTGGTATGGCCACCCCTAATGAGGAATGATCTTTTTCTTTCTGTCTCTGTTTTTCTGTCTCTCCAGTGAGTACACATGCCCTATAGAAAAAATTTCTAAAAAAAAACACCCCATGAGGAAGTAGGCTTTATCCCAGGAAAATAAGAATGCTTCAACATATGCAAAACAATAAATGCAATACATTCCATTAGCAGAAGCAAAAAATAAAAATCATGATCATATCAATTGATGCAGGAAAAGCATTGATAACATACAACATCCTTTCATGATTAAGACTCTTAACAAAAATAGGTGTAGAGGTATATTTCTCAACACAGTAAAAGTCATATACAATAAACCCACAGCTAACATTGTACCAAATGGGAAAAAGGTAAAAGGTTTCCTAGCAAAAACTGGGACAAGACAAGGTTGTTCACTTTTTCTACTCTTTTCAACATAGTGCTGGAAAAGGGTAAAATAAAAGGCATTAAAACAGAAAAGAAAGCAATGAAATTGTTCCTATTTGCAGATGGCATTATTATATGCATAGGAAAAACAAAGGCATACGAAATATTCCTAGAAATGAGAAATAAACTCAGTAAAGTTGCAGAATACAAAAATTACACAAAAATCGATAGCATTTTTATACACCAAAGTGAACGGATTGAGGAAGAATTGAAAAAAAGCAATACCATTTACAAGAGAAACACACACACACACACACACACACACACGAATAAACCTAGCCAAGAGATGAAAGACCTCTACAAGAAAGACTATGAAAAACTGAAAAAGAAATTGAATATGACACAATAAAATAGAAAGATATCCCTTTTACTTGGACTGGAAGAAACATTGTAATCAAAATGTCAAATCTATGTAAATTAATTTACAAGTTCAATGTGATTTTTTATCAAATTACCAGTGGCATTCTTCACAGAAAAAAAATATATAAAATTTGTCTGGAATCATAAAATACCCTGCATCATGAAGGCAATACTGTACAAAATGAATAGAGTAGAAGACATCTCACTACCCAACCTCACAATATATTACAAAGCTATGATATTCAAAAAATCATGGTGTTGGCAAAAACAAACAAAAAATAAAAATAAAAATAAAAACAGACACACAGATCAAAAGAATTGAACAGAGAATTCAGGGGAAAAAAATACACCAATAGATTTCTGAGAAAGGGTACAAGACAATCCAGTGAAAAAGGTCTTTTTAGAAAATGATGCTGGAAGAACTGAATATCCACTTGCAGAAAAATGAAACGGGACCCCTATCTCTCACCATTAATAAAATAAACTCAAAATTGATCAAAGATGTAGATGAAAAGACTCAAGCTATGAAAACTACTTAAGTAAAATACAAGGAAACACTTGAAGATATTGGAGTAGGCAAAGACTTAAATAAAGACCCTAAAGCAGAAGCAACAATTTAAAAAATAGACAAATGGGATTACATCAAGCTGAAATCTTCTGCACAGCAAAGGAAATAATATAGAGAGTAGAGAGGCAACCCACAGAATGGCAGAAAATATTTGCAAACTATGTTTCACATATGGAATTGATAACCAGAATATATATGGAAATCAAGCAGCTCACCTGGAATAACAAAAAATCCAATGAAACAAATGGGACAAATGTGCCAAACAGACAACTCTCAAAGGAAGACAAACAATAGCCACAACAGTATGAAAAAAATGTTTGACATATCTTGTCATAAGGGAAATGCAAATCAGAACCACAGTGAGATAGTACTAAACTCCTGTCAGAAGGCTATGAGCAAAGATAAAAATGAATGATAAGTGCTAGTGAGGTAAAAGGGAACATTCCTGCACTGTTGGTGGGTTTGTAAATTAATACCACCACCATGAAGCACAACATGGAGAGTTGTCAAAAATATACAAATAGAACTATCATATGACAGAATACCACTCCTTGGCATTTACCCAAAGGACAGGAAAACACTCAATTGGAAAGACACTTGCACATACCTGTTTACTGCATTATTCACATTTCTAAGACATGCAATCAACCTAAGTGCCCCAAAACAGATGACTGGATTAAAAAAAATGTGGCACATATATATGATGGAATGCTACTCAGCCATAAAGAATAAGAACACTCTTTCGTTTGATAGAAAGCAGATGACTATATAAGAGTTAATGTTAAGTGAACTAACCAGACTATGAAAGACAAACCTTGTGTACCCCCACTCAATATATTCCAAACATCTGCACTCTATGGCCAGAATGGAATGATTCAAAGACATTAGAGAGGGAGAGTGTAGATATCAGAGTCTATATGGGAGGGGATAGTAGAGGGGTGGGTAGGAGGGGTAGGGAACAGACACAAGAATGTATAGTTCTTTGTTGAAAATAATGTTTATGGTAATATCCTTGATTTAATTATCAGGCACTGAATGCATGATTTGAAAAACCATATTATATGCCATAAAGATGTACAACAATTAAATGTAAATAATAAATTATAAAATAAAATGTGATTTTTATTAAATAGTCTTAATACAGTCAAGTTAAAACTATCTAAATTCTTTTCCTGTTTGATAGCAGTAAGTCTCTTCATTTGAAACTTGTCTCCCATGACAAAGGCATAAGAATGAAAGAGTCTGGAGACCTTCCTGGACTGCCAGCAGGCAATAGCGTCTCCTGCAAGCCTCTGGCCAGCAAGGGACACTGAGGGAGGGTCACCTCTGACCCCCACCCCACTTCCAGACCCCCAGGCCCCAGACTCCACCTTCTAGGTAGGTAGCCAGGATCTCCTTAAGGCGGGTTTTTTTTTTCTCTTTTCTTTTCCCTTGACCCCCCTGCATTCTCTTTTTAACACCTAGCCCTCCTTCTCCCCCCAGACCTTCCTGGACTGCCAGCAGGCAATAGCGTCTCCTGCAAGCCTCTGGCGAAATCGCGCGCCGCGCTAATGCGCGGCACGCGACTTTTTCTTCATTTTTCTGTGTTGTCTTTCTTTTCGTTGCATATTGTCCTCTCCTCCTTATTTTTTACCGTGCCAGACAGCCTAGACAGGCCTAGAATCATATATATGAAATTTCCTAGGAAGGTAAGTGTCTTTGGGATCCTCCCTAGTACTGATCCCCTTTGAAAAAGGAGATTCTGCTTGTTAGACACCTCTGTAGAGTTCTCCGCCTGAAAACACATTGGTAAAAACAACAGAAGAGAGACTTCAACAAACAGCTATTCCCATCAAAAAGGAAAGACTCTTCCTTCTCGTGCGACAAAAGTTCTCCCAAGAAGTCTTTAAAAGGGAAGTAATCCTCCAATGGCAAAAGGTAGAAAAAGAGCCTCAGGTCTGAATAAACAAGAAAATATGTCTCCAACAAAGGAAAATGCCCCTCCATGTCTCGTAAATATGGAGGACGTTACCAAAATGACAGACACAGAATTCCGAACATTCATGGTGACCAAATTCTGTGAATTGGAAAAAAAAAGAGACAACGAACTACAGGAAATTAGGAAGTCCTTCCAGGATATGAAAGAAGAAATGGATACTCTGAGAAAGAATCAGGTGGAACTATTAGAGATAAAGTCTATAATACAAGAAATCAAAAACTCTCTGGAAAGTATTAAGAGCCGATTAGACCATGCTGAAGATCGAATCTCTGATGTAGAAGATAAAACCTCTGATCTAGAAAAAAACTACAAAAAGATCGAGAAAATAACTAAAAAACATGAGGATAATATACGAGAAATACTAGACTCTATTAGACGCCCAAACATCAGAATAATCGGCATCCCAGAAGGTGAAGAAACTAATAGCGGAATGGAAAATCTATTCCATGACATCTTGGAAGAAAATTTCCCAAGCCTAGAGAGGCACCGAACCATCCGGACCCAAGAAATACAAAGGACTCCAAATAGAATCAACCCCAGAAGATCTTCCCCAAGGCACATCTTAGCCAGGCTGTCTAACGTCACAGAAAAAGACATGATACTAAAACTGGCAAGAGAGAAACGAGAAATAACTTACAAAGGCCATCCCATAAGACTAACACCAGACCTCTCATCAGAAACAATGCAAGCAAGAAAAGAATGGGAAGACATACTGAAAGTGTTAAGAGAGAAACAATTTCAGCCAAGACTATTATACCCTGCAAGATTATCCTTCATTTGGGAAAAAAAGATTAAAATCTTCTCAGACAAACAAAACCTGAAAGAATTTGCCAACACCAGACCAGCTCTTCAAGAAATCCTGAAGAAAGTACTGTTCCAGGAAAACTAAAGACGCAACAGCCAGAAACAAAGAAATAACAGGCAACTAAGACAATGGCTAACTTAAATGTCGGTACAGACCCTATAACATCGATAATAACATTGAATGTTAATGGGTTAAATTCTCCAATCAAGAGACACAGACTGGCTGAATGGATAAAAAAACAGAAACCCTCTATCTGTTGCCTACAAGAAACCCACCTCATGGAAAAAGACATACATAGACTGAAAGTGAAAGGTTGGAAAAAGGTTTTCCATGCAGTTGGGAATCAAAAAAGAGCTGGAGTTGCGATACTAATTTCTGACAAAATAGGCTTTAAAACAAAAAGTGTCCGAAGAGACAAAGAAGGGCACTATATCATAGTAAAAGGCTCTATAGATCGAGAAGATATAACGCTTATTAATATCTATGCTCCTAACACAGGAGCACCCAAATATGTGAAGGAAAGATTGTTAGATCTGAAAGGGGAGATAGACTGCAACACGCTAATTGTTGGAGATCTCAACACCGCATTATCCCCTCTGGACAGATCATCTAGGCAAAAAATAGGTAGAGAGATCAAGGACCTAAATGATACCATAAATCAATTGGACTTAACAGACATCTATAGAACTTTCCACCCAAAAACCACAAGATATAGTTTTTTCTCACCCCGACATGGAACTTTCTCGAAGATTGACCACATCATAGGACACAAAGCAAGCCTCTGCAGATTCAGAGGCATAGAAACTATTTCCAGCATCTTCTCTGACCATGATGGAATTAAACTCGAGTTTAATTTCAAGAGAATTCCTCAAAAATACCTAAAAACATGGAAACTAAATAACCTACTCCTGAATGACTCCACTATTACCGAAGAAATAAAGTCCGAAACCAAAAGATTCATGGAAGCCAATGACAATGAAGATACAAGTTTCCATAATCTTTGGGACACTGCCAAAGCAGTCATAAGAGGGAAGTTCATAGCAATTAGTGCACATAAGAGGAAGACAGAGAAAAGGCTAATGGATCACCTAACATCAAGCCTTAGAGAATTGGAAAAGCAACAGCAAAAAAATCCAAAAAATTACAGGAGAAAGGAAATAATAAAGATCCGAGCAGAAATAAATGAAATAGAAAATAAACGTACTATACAGAAAGTAAGTGAAAGCAAAAGCTGGTTCTTTGAAAGGATAAACAAAATTGATACCCCACTAGCGAGACTTATTAAGAAGAAGAGAGAAAGGAACCAGGTGAATCAAATCTGCAATGAGGCTGGTAACATAACAACAGACATAGTAGAAATTCAAAACATCATTAGAGGATACTTTGAACATCTATACGCTAAGAAACAAGATAATCTGGATGAGATGGACAAATTCCTGGACAAATATAATCTACCAAGAATGAGTCAGGAAGAAATAGAAAGTCTGAATAGGCCCATAACAAGCCAGGAGATTGAATCAGTAATAAGTAACCTCCCAACAAAGAAAAGCCCTGGCCCCGATGGATTCACCTCTGAATTCTACAAAACTTTCAAAGAAGAGTTAACTCCCATTCTGCTCAAATTATTTCTAAAGATCCAAAAGGGTGAATCTCTCCCTAATTCATTCTATGAAGCCTCTGTCACCCTCATCCTCAAAACAGATAAAGACAGGACAAGGAAGGAAAACTATAGACCAATATCTCTGATGAACATAGACTCAAAGATTCTCAACAAGATACTAGCAAATCGTATTCAACAACTTATACAGAAGATCATACACCATGATCAGGTAGGCTTTATTCCAGGAATGCAAGGTTGGTTCAACATACGCAAAACCATAAATGTAATACACCATATTAATAGGAAGAAAGACAAAAACCATATGGTCATATCGATTGACGCAGAAAAAGCATTTGATAAGATACAACATCCCTTCATGATCAAGACTCTTAGCAAAATCGGCATAGAAGGGCCATTTCTCAATACAATAAAAGCCATCTATGAAAAACCCATAGCGAACATCATCCTGAACGGAGAAAAGCTGAAAGCTTTCCCGCTAAACACAGGAACAAGACAAGGATGCCCACTTTCTCCTCTCCTTTTCAATATAGTACTGGAAGTCCTCGCCAACGCAATCAGAAAAGAGGAAAAAATAAAGGGCATTCGAATAGGAAAAGAAGAGGTGAAACTCTCTCTATTTGCAGATGACATGATTGTATACATAGAAGACCCAATGGCCTCCATGGAAAAACTACTGGAAGTAATACATGAATTCAGTAAAGTTGCAGGATATAAAATCAATATACAGAAATCGATAGCATTTCTATATACGAATAACAGGCAGACTGAGATAGAACTGAAAAAACTTACTCCGTTTACCATAGCCACTAAAAGTACAAGATATTTAGGAATAAATCTAACCAAAGAAGTTAAAGACCTCCACAAGGAAAACTACGAGAAGGTAAAAAAAGAAATTGAAAATGACACCAAAAAATGGAAGGACATCCCATGTTCATGGATTGGAAGAGTTAATATAATCAAAATGGCAATTTTACCCAAATTAATCTACCTATTTAATGCAATGCCAATCAAAGTACCAGACACATTCTTCACAGATCTAGAAAAGACAATCTTAAAATTTGTCTGGAATCATAAAAGACCCCGTATTGCCAAAGCACTTCTACACAAGAAGAATGGAGTGGGTGGCATCTCAATCCCCGATCCAAAAATATATTACAAAGCTGTGGTAATAAAGACAGCATGGTATTGGCACAGAAACAGACATGTGGACCAATGGAACAGAATAGAGTCCCCAGAAATAAGTGCCCAAACATACAGTCAACTGATCTTTGACAAGGGGTACCAGTCAATCCAGTGGGAAAATGAAAGCCTCTTCAGCAAGTGGTGCTGGAGAAACTGGACTTCCACTTGCAGAAAGATGAATCTGAACCCCTACCTCTCTCCTTTGACAAGAATCAAGTCAAGGTGGATCAAGGATCTAAATCTAAGACCTCAAACTATAAAGCTGCTCCTGGAGAATGCTGGGGAAACTCTGGGAGACATTGGTGTAGGGAAAGACTTCCTAAAGAAGACCCTCAAAGCAGAGTCCATCGTCCACAAAATAGACAAGTGGGATTACATCAGACTAAGAAGTTTCTGCATGGCCAAAGACACAGTAGTTAGTGTGAATCGACAGCCCTCAGAATGGGAAAATATTTTTGTAAATGTTGCATCAGATAAGGGACTGATAACCAGAATACACAAGGAACTAAAAAAGGTGTTTGGAAAAAAGATGAGCAACCCTATTAAAAGATGGGAGAAGGAGATGAAGAAAACACTCTCTAAAGATGACATACGAATGGCCAAAAGGCATATGAAAAAATGTTCAACCTCCCTCATCGTAAGGGAAATGCAGATAAAAACAACAATGAGGTACCACCTAACCCCAGTCAGATTGTCTAATATTAAAAAAACAAAAAATGATAAGTGTTGGCAGGGGTGTGGTGAAAGGGGAACTCTTTTACACTGCTGGTGGGAATGTAGATTGGTCCAACCACTGTGGAGAATAATTTGGAGATTCCTCAAAAATCTACAGATAGATCTGCCATATGATCCAGAGATCCCACTCCTCGGTATCTACCCAAAAGACAGAAGAATCCTTCATTGGAAAAGTGCTTGCACATCGATGTTTATTGCGGCACTATTCACAATTGCTAAGTCATGGAATCAACCCAGATGCCCCCGTATGGAGGAATGGATTGAAAAACTGTGGCACATATACTCTATGGAATACTACTCAGCCATAAAAACCAACAGAGCCCTGGCTTTTGACAGAAAGTAGAAGAATATGGAAGATGTACTGCTGAGTGAGGCAAGCCAGGCTATGAAGGAGAGACATTGTATGTCCCCACTTAACATATACCGTTTGTCTGCATTCTATGTCTGAAACTGATTGACCAACAGTTGAACAAACACAAGAGATGGGTGTGAATGTCAGATGAGGTGTATGTGGAGGAGTGGGGCCCAACGAAAGACATTTGGAGAAGGGATACAGAGGAAGAGCATTGACGGGATGGGGAGGTGTGGTGTTATCTGTTGAAGATATTTCGATCAACGGGTCTGGGGAGAAATGTTCACATATCGAAATGGTCTCATTGTAAGCCAAACAATATGATTGAAAGTATATACAAAAATAAAGTAATAAAAAAAAAAAAGAAAAGAAAAAAAAAAAGAATGAAAGAGTCTGACATGGAAATATTTTTAAAAACCTAAGTTAGTCCAATAGGAATAGCATCTTGAGTTTCTAATTATGATCTTTTTATTGATAATTTCAACGTTTTTGGTTTTCTTCAGGTCCTATACATTATCCCCAGGGATCTGAGAATAATTGTGAAAACACACATATACACATGCATCCAAACATACATACTTCATGAAAGTAATAAATAATTTTCAGTGAAGGACAGTCTAAATTGTATTTAGAGAAGCAACATTTTCCTGGAATCAGGCAGTGGCACAACAGTAACATAAATGAACTCATATGGAATAGGTCCTGAGTTTGCATACTGGGACCTCCGTGAGCAAGCTGGGTCCATGCATGTACACATGTACATGCCCATCACCTGGGCCAGCTGAAACTTGGGGTGGAATATGATGTAAAGATCCTGTTGTGGGTGCTTATCTCTCTTTTTCTCCTTTTCAAAATAAATAAATGAAAACTTAAAAAAGGGGGGGGGACATTTCCTGGAGGACACACTATCTGAAAAGACACAATTCTGTCCACTATAAAGTCAATCTTTTACAGGCATAGGTATTTGTGGTGGTCTTCCCATAACAAAGGAATGTTTACTTCACCACAAACATGCATGCACACACACACATACACACACAAGAACTGCTGGAAGCTTTGAACTGACAACATGTTAGCTAACAATCAAGACCCATAAGTGTGTGATTCCTCTTCCTTCAGCAAGAAATAACTTTTAGCCTAGCACTCGGCCTGAGAAAGGAGGCCAGCCCTGAGATAAAGATGGTAGATGAGTGCCATATTCTTAGGTAGGAAATCTCAGAAATCATGACTTTTTTTCTCTGTTTATTCTTTTTTTTTTTTTTTTTTTTTTGAGAGGTTTTTTGCTATAGGGAGCGTGCGCTCACCAGACAGACAGAAAGAGACAGAGAGACAGAAAGCAGGAAATCACCCCCCAGGGGGGATGGCCACGCCGCAATCCCTTCTCCATTCTCCTCTTGGGATCTTGGGCATGCACACACAGGGGCCCGGCATGAGTTTAAGCCACCGGATCCGGGACTCGAACCACGGTCGGCTACGTGGGAGTCCAGTGACATAGCCATTACGCTAACTGCTGGTCCCTCTCTGTTTATTCTTACACCAAGAATTTTTCTGTTTATTCTTACACCAAGAACCTCACACTTGTTTTTCCACAGGTTTATATCCCTGTTTTCTCCCATAACCATAAATGTGTAAAAAAGGTAACTGCCGATTTGACTGTAGCAATGCTATATACTATTTTTCTTTTTGTCCTTGCAAAATTTTACTTTGAAGTTGACCACTTACTAGTATTTGGTTCAAAAGAATTCCAGGTGTGGGAGAAGGCAATAAAAACATACTTCCAGTAGGATGAGAAAGAAATCTTGTAACTATCTCTGGACCATACATAGATTAAAATTCACCAAGAGATATCTATTTTATTCTTATTTGTTTTTAAGGATTCCATTTTTGCTTCCATAACGTAATAATACTTGTAGATATTTTAAAAGTTATTTTATTTACCTCCCACCCTGAGCTGAAGAAAAGAAAGAAAAGCAAAGGAAATCTGGAACCATCACTATTTTTCTCTCTTCATCAGCTTTTTCTCTTACTCACTTCCTTGTCTTGCTCACTCAGGATTGCGGTCCAAATTCTGCCCATGGGGACTGGTCATTGACCAAACAGAACCACCTCAGCACTATGCACACTCATAATTGCAACACTGGACTCTCATTACATTTTTAAAGAGAGTTATATCGCTTAGTGTGAGGGCATCTTCTATTTCCTAGAAAAAAAATATGCTAAACCATACCTGGGAGCGAGCCCAGACCTGAATACATTGACAGATTTCCACAAAGCTCCTTTGCTGCAGGAAATAAGATCTGAACTTTCTCATCTCCAATCCTATATTCTCAGAAAGAATGTAGACCATGGCGAAATATTAAAGAATTCTCCTTTGCTCCAGGTGGAAAATCAGTATACATCAAAATCTACTAGTAGACTTAGGCAGCATGGCTGATTCTCTGGATATTTCCAGTCTCAGATGAGTTGAATATCAGGGAGAAAATTATTCAAGAACATGACCACTAATAGCCCACCTAGAAAGGATCTACAATACTCTTTCTACCCTATATCTTCCTCTGTACTAGCACTCTGGCACAGGGTAGGATATAGTAACAATTAATATCCTTGTCCAAGGAAGAAGGAATAAGTAGGAAGAATTTCAGAGAAGACCCAGAACTATCAATAACAGGAAAATTCTATTTGGAGTTAGCTGTAAGAAGGGATAAATTAAAATGATGCTATCCCTCCTAAAATAAATAGTGCCACTGTGGACACCCAAGACAGAAGGGAATCTGAACATTTAGAGAATAGTTACCTGCTCATTGCAATATTTGTAGAGAGACATGGAGACCCTAAAACAATATCTAATTAGAGTATGTCTGGGAAACTGGTGCAGGCAAAAGGCAAATGCTATACAAATGCTTAATATGAATTTGTTGTAGGGTCAGGGCGACTTTCAATAGGGCTGATAGCACATTGCCCATGGCTTCTAGAAAGGAAAGAGCAAAGTTGATTTCATCAATAAAAATTTCATAAGGTCAGTTAGAAAATACATATCCCAAAGCTCTCCAGAAATCTTCAGGAAGTTCTATGTGACCTCTTTTGAGAAAGTGATGACAGAGGATGATGGGCTGAATCTTATCCTGGAAAGGATATTCTGTGGGCCTCAGGCCACATCTGAAGTCACTTTATCACACCAGCAGTCATTTAGAGAAGGAGCTAGTTAAAGGAAAGCCCTAGAGTGGCATATTTCCTTCCCAACCCTTCCCACTCAATTTTCTAGAGCATGTGATGGCGAGAAATCTAAATGCCTTGGCCCAGATTTCTCTCACTGGCATGGATTTGTTGGACAAAAGCTGGCTCCAAGGCAAGCCGAATATATGAATAGATATTAAAATTTTGATACTCTTTGTCCTGCTCTTAGCTGAAATGATAGGAAGAGACATCTCATAGAGGTCACCAAATGTGATCAGCAGAAACTCCTTGAGGTTTGATGGAAGAATTCTGGCAAGTGGTCTTTGAACCATGTGGTTTCCTGAAAAGTTCTGGGAAGGGGAACCAGCAGTTAGCGTAATGGCTATGTCGCTGGACTCCCAAGTAGTCGACCACGGCTCGCATCCCGGACCCGGTGGCTTAAAACTCACGCAGGGTGCGTGTGCGTGCGTGCCCAAGATCCCAAGAGGAGAATGGAGGAGAAGGGATTGCGGCGTGACCATCCCCCCCGGGGAGTGATTTCTCGCTTTCTGTCTCTATCTCTCTGTCTGTCTGGCGAGCGCACGCGCCCATAGTGAAAATCTCTCCAAAAAAAAAAAAAAAAAAAAAGTTCTGGGAAGAACTCCTTAGGCCTGTATTCTAAGATTCCAGATATAGCAAGAAGAACTCTCATGTTGAGTGTAGGTAGGTTTATTCTATATTAAAAAACTATTTTAGGGAGACCAGCAGATGATATAATGGTTATGTTGCTGGACTCCCACGTAGTCAACCAGGGTTTGAGTCCCAGACCCAGTAGCTTAAAACTCATACCAGGCACATGTGCATGAGTCCTCAAAATTCCAAGAGGAGCATGGAGGAGAAGGGATTGGGGCCTGGCCCTTCCCGCAGAAGATGACTTCTCACTTTCTGTCTCTCTGTCTCTCTCTGCCTCTCCGGCAAGCACACACATCCTAGAGCAAAAATCTCTCTCTAAAAACAAAACAAAAAACCAACTATTTTAGTGCATGTAGTCCTCATTTGAACAATCAAATAATTTTAGATTGTTTCTCAGTTTGCATTTACAGTTCATAGGACTCCTAGCTTATCAATAATTATTCTCATTATACTAAATTTATTTTCCATTCTCTGTACCAAGTGTATTTACTCTCTTCAGGACCTGTTCTTCCACAATAATATAGCTACCTAAATCTTGCTTATATCAATTTGTTATCATCATCAGTGGAGTTACTACACAGGTTTTTCAGAAGACAAAGTAATGATGTTAAGGTGAATTAAGATACCTCATTCTAATATGCGACATCAGAAAGGGTACTCAAAATGTATTTCCACACACGGAGTTGTTGTAAGGTAATTTATATGTGACACTAACTGGCATATAAGAAGTGCTCAGAAAAAATATGGCAAAATGGGTGTCAAAATGTTTTAGGACTTTTCTGCTACCCCCTTGGTTTCCCATTGGGGTGCCACTAGCTAAACTTATCATCAGACCTAGAAGTATGTGGTTATACTTTCCAATAAAATCCACAGTTACCCCTGTAGTTTCTTCAAACTTTGCTCCCACCACTGCACTGAACATCATTTCCACAAAGTCCTTTTGGTCTTCACCCCAAATTGCTTGGCCTTCTCTGCTGGCAGCATTTTCTAATTTAGTGACCCTTGTCATCCTCTTTCAAAGGATTCCTGACCTCATCCCAAAGTCAATCTGCCCTGCAAAGCATTTCCTATTTCATTTATCAATACAAATTCAGTGGCCTTCTCTGCAGTCCATTTCCAGAGAAAAATAGTACAACTGCTGTGAAATTAAAAAGATAAAGAAAATGATGGTGTAGGCAATCAGGAAGCTAAAATGGACTTCCTCATGGTTGGGAAACCCTACCTGTTAGGAGTTAAATGCAGACTTCATAGAGAACCAAGAAATCATCTTCAATCTCCACTTTACTCCAGGTTCTTCTCTAACGTAAAATATAAATTGAGCAATATAAAATTGCACTTTTTGAGTTTTTTTGTGTTGATCACTGAGTATTTTACACTGATTATCACATTTCATTTGTAGTTAATTCTATAACTAGATACATCTTTTATCATCATCCTTATTTTATAGATGTTAAAAATTGAAGCTTAAAAAGATGTTCTGGGTCACACAGCCATGAAGTGACCCCGACATCTGGCTCCAATGTCTGCCCCCTTAAGCACTGCTATACACCTAAGCATCAGGGCTGCTATGGCTTCTAGGCTAACAGAAGGTAACCATTCACCTAACCTGTTTTTCTAAGACTTTTAAGACCCTGATTCTCTTCCTGATGCATTTTAAGGAAACCAGGAGAAAGGGTCTGACAAAGATAGAAATGTTTAGTGCCCTGCTGTCAGAGCACCAGAATTCTGCATAGTATTATTGTGATAATGATCATTGTTGCTCTTGAGTATCAGCTACCTGATGGTGCTACAGTAGGAAATTCCCTTCTAAGAGGGTCTTCAAAAAGTTAATGGGAAATGTATATTATGAAAACAGTATAGATTTCAAATTTTTTTACACCAAAATAAACTTGCATTTACTTCCATTTTTCCACAAACTTTTTTGAGTAACCTCATCATATTCATTTAATTATTAAAATAACTCTGCCAAGAGCTTATTATTACTATTATCCCCATTTTATAACTAAGAAAACTGAAGCTTAAGAGAGTTAAGTAGCTAAGTAGCTGGAATGGGATTTCATTCAGATTTCTCAGACTCTAAAGCCCATGGTCTTTCCAAGATTCTGTCTTCTAATTTTTTTTATTTTTTATTTTTGCCTTTAGAAAAAAGAACATGTATTGCAACTCTTTTTGCCTGTAGCCATGACTTATGACCATCTTTAATTCTGCATGAAAAGATTAAAATGATAAAGAGATTAAAAGGATTCAAGTAATCAATTTCTGATGATCTCAAATTACTAAGCTAACTTATGCCATGAGCCAAGACCTTTCACCAAGAAAAGGAATAAAATAAACACATTATTTTATCTTTCATTATGTGGTTTGCGACTCCTAGTGAAAGGAACTCAACTGTAAAATTAAGAAACAAAAACCAAATGGTTCACAAAGATATTCTGGAATCTACTCTTTTTAACAGGTAAGAGAAAGGGAAGAGACCAAAACTGGGCTAACTAAAGGGATATTGGAAAAATCGTGTTTTCTGGAAACAACAGTAAGGTCTATGTTCTAGTCTCACTTCTGCAAAAGTCATGCATTTTTTAATCAATCACCTTACTTCATAGAGAGTGTCCTCAACTGTAAAATAAGGTAATATTTGCCTTGCTAAATTCATTGGTTTCTTGAAAGAGAAAAGAGAAGGAATTTTAAAGTATTTCATAATTTATAAAGTTTGATTAAATATTGTGTCATCATTGGTTTTAGAGTCAAATGGGTCAGATTTAAGTCTCATTGCTGTCATTATCCACTGTGAGAGCTCGATCAGCTCACCTAACTTGTCTTTATAGTTTCATTTATAAAATCGGTATAGTGGATATTTGTTATATAGCAGAAAATCCAATCCCTACCAATACTATGTATAATTTTAGTTGACATATCCACTTCTCCACTATGGAATTTAAATACTTTTGGTCACCTGACTCCATCTCTAGTTGCAAGACATCTTGGTAATACACAGCAAATCAAGGAACACAATCAATCTTGCAATAATGATTGATTGATGATTAGTATGGTCTGAAAAACCTAAGAGATTGGTTCCGATATAAGCATATTTATTACCTTCCTCTTACTAATGGAAAATAATGGAGGTTTGCAAACAAACCAGAGCTTGGGGAAAGAAGCTTTCTAACTCTTATGAGGCAGTTCTTTAGGAGAAACTGATATTTCCATTTTCTTGGTCATGATGGAGCAACTGGTACAGGACTAGCTGTGCACTATAAACAAATAGAAAATTGGACAAATTTTGTTGGGTTCCCCATACCTCCAGTCCATTACTATTAGATCATAGCCCTATTGACCAATCATGTTTCTTTCTTTTTTTTTTTTTTAACTTGTCAGAGAGCCCATGTACTCACTGGAAAGAGACAGAAGGAAAACAAGACAGCACCATCCACGGGCATGATCATGCCAGAATCTCTTCTCCTCCATCTCTCCCTCCTTTCTGGATTTTGGGCACCCATGCACTTATGTCTGACATTTTTCTCAATCCTCTAAGTCTAGGACTTGAACCTCACAGTCAGCCATGTGAGATTCTAACCACCTTAAATACCAGGCCATAGGCTGACCCAATCAATCACTTTTCTATAGGACTGTACAGTCTTCATCAAACCTGAGTATTAAAGCAGGCAATTTTTCCTTGGCTCTTTGGATCTTCATTTCTAAATTCTCTTTGATTAACTATATTTGTTATGCTTTTCTCTTATGTTAACCTGTCTCTTATCATAGGAGCATCAGCCATGACCTTGTGATGGGTAAGGAAAGGTATCACACCTTTCTGCTCTGACACTGGGGGCAAATTGGAGGGAAATGAAGTTCAAATTAAATAGTACTGATATGAATTCATTTTTAGCATTTCTTGTTTGAAAAATAAAATTCTGTGTTAGATCACAGAGAAAAGTGAAATATCTGTCCCTATGGAGTTAAACACGAGAAAAATTCTAAAATCCTTCTGCCTAACAGACCATATATCATGTCATTAAACTTATGTGCTTCTAGCCAGTTGGGATGCTCCCAGCAACTGATAACCAAGAGTCATTTGAGAGCTATGGGATGTCCTTCCAGACAGTTGTTTTAGTCAAGGTCCTTAAGCTTCTTGTTTCCATGAGTACCAAATTATTTGTTGTAAGCAGATTTTGTGACCCCACATGTTTTTTAAATTTCTGGATTCGTGTCTTAATTCAAAAGTCAGCATAGCTCATGTCTGAGCAAAGTAATGAGATATGACAGAGTGACTGGGCACAAAGCTAATCCCAACTATGCTCAGGGAAGTGCAGAAACACATGAGGACTCACCATAACTGTGTAATGAGAGAAGGGTATGTGTGTTGTGGGGGTGAGATGTGAGAATTTTAAGGGAGAACACAATAATTTTTATATAAACCAATGGAAAGGAATTAAGATAAAAATGTAAATGATGCTGGGGCCAGCAGGTGGCATTGTGGTTAAGGCACTGGACTCCCACACAGTCAAACATGGTTCAAGTACTGGATCTGGTGCCTTGAAAATAATGCCAGGCACGTGTACATGAGTACTCAAAATTTCATGAGCAGAGTGGAAGAGATGGGACTGTGGTATACCCATCCTCCCTGAGGGATTATTTCTCACTTTCCCTCTCACTGTCTCTCTGTCTCTCTGATGAGTGCATTCACCCTATGATTAAAAAAAGAAAGAAAAAAAATTACATGAGATTTAAAAAAAAAAAAGTCAGTGATGCTAGATTTTGACATCATTAATTAAGGGATTGACCTTTCTGCTGTTTTGGAGGTTGAAACCTCCTATCTTCTTTGGGACTTAGTGTGAATTTACTACCTCTCTTTTGTACTTGGTCCCAGCTACATATTGGAATCATTTGGGAAGCTTAAAAAAACTATAGGTGCTTAAGTTCCACTCCCAGAAATTCTAACTGAATTGGCCTAGAGTCCAGCTGGGCATCAACTTACCGTAAGACTTCCCTGCTGATTCTAATATGCAGCAAAGTTTGAGAACCAGGCCTCTCAGGCTTTGTTACACAAAGTACGGTCTGAGGACCTGGGAACTGTTAGAAATGCAAGTTCTCAGGCAACACACAAATGCACAGAATCATAACCTCCACTTTAATGAAATTCCCAGGTGATTCATACACACGTTAACTTGGAGATGCATCATTCTATTTTTCCATACCTTCCTTCCATTCTGCAGAATAGTAGTTCTTAACTGTGGCTGTACATTAGAAAGACCAGTAGAGCTTTTAAAAAAATATTGATGCCTGAGTCCTCTCTCAGAGATTCTGATTTAATTGGTCACGTGTGTAGCCCAGGCATGGTGTTAAAATTTGTTTTAATTCCCTAAGGGATTCTAATATAAACTGAGGGCCAAGAACGACTGCTATAGAAAGAGGTTTTTCTTTACTCTTTGGCATAAAATAACCATTCTTTGTTCATTCAGGTTCCCTAAGAGATAACATTCTAATCTATCTTTCTGCATTGGTTGTCAAACTTCACAGTGCAAAAGCCACAGTTGAGTGGCTTACTAAAAGTGCAGATCCAGTGCCTCAGCTTCAAATAGTTTCCTTTGATAAGGCTGCAGTGCGGCCCCAAATCTGCATTTTCGTAAGCTCCCGTTGGAATTCTGATGTGCATGGTTCTTGTAACACATTTTGAAAATCACTGCTTTGGTGTGGCAAAAGAGTAAAGAACAGGCTAAAAGACTCTCATGGGTGTAGGGGGAAAAAGGAAAGCATGTAAAGTCCCAGAATACAGCATCAGGGGCAGAAGGATGTTGTAGGTGAAGCAAAAGATGGAGCTCCAAAGGTCACTGGAAGAAAGATGAAACTGCATGGCAGCATTCTTAGGAACAAGCTGTAAAGATCAAGCTCCGCCCACACCGGGACACTTGCTGTTTACTCAGTTCCACGTTGCCTGGGGAAGCTCAATAAGCACCAACTCGAAAGCTGAGACAGAGAAAAGAGAAAGAGAGACAGAGACAGAGAGAGTTTTAGACTTTTATTTTTATCTTGCCAGAGGGCCTGTGCACTTGTCAGTGAGAAAGAGGGAAAGAAAGATGGAGAGGAAGAAAGCATTCCCCAACGGGACATGATCAAGCTACAATCCCTCCTCCTCCATCCCGTCAAGATTTTGGGCACACACAACACATGCCCAACATGTCTTTCAAGCCACCAGGGTCAGAATTTGAATAGTATAGTCGATCCTGCAGAATTAGGCTACTTTAACCAGCAGGTCATAGAACCAGCCCTATAACTGTAGACTTCTAATTCCTGTTTCTTAGGGTTTCTGAAGGTTTACCTTTCCCTTCTTGACCCATCAGAGTAATAATTAAAATTTAAAAATCAACTTAAAACCACACTATCCAAAACCCAAAATCTGTAAATACACCCTGCCTTATAGGAAAGGGATGTATGTAGAAAAATGGTACATAGACTTTGGGTAATTTGATTTTTTTTTAAGGTTTTTGCCATAGCATGGGCATGTGTGCTCACTGGAAAGAGATGGATACAGAAAGAGAGAAAGTGAGAAATCATCTCCCAGTGGAGACAGCAATCCCTCCTCCTCCAGTCTCCTCTCAGAATTTTTGGGCATGGTTTTCAAGCTGCTTGGTCCTGGACTTGAATTGTGGTCGACCATGTGGGCATCCAGTGCCTTAACCACTATGCCACCTCCCGGTCCCTCAAATTATTTTTTTAAAGAATATTTATTTATTGCTTGAGAGAAAGCAAGACCTGCAATAGAATCTTCATCTTACAGTCCTCCCCAGTTGTATAGCTGCCAGGACCACGTGCATAGCCACAGGTATGCCCAGCATATTCAATCAGACTCAGGATGCAAACTCGGAGCCTTTCAACTTCGCTTCTAACGTTAGGCAACAGCAGACCCTGCTGCCTGCACCACCATGGCTGGGTCTCAAATGGTCCTTTTTTTTGACAGAGATTTTTACTATAGGGCATATGTGCTCACTGGAGAGACAGAGATACGGAAAGTGGGAATCACCCCCAGGAAGGATGGTCATGCTGTAATTCCTTCTCCTCCATTTTCCTCTCAGGATTTGGGGCACAGACACACACACACGGTGTGAGTTTCAAGTCACAGGGGCCAGGACCCGAAATACGGTCAAACACATGGGAATCCAGCATCTTAAACACTACGCCACCTGCTGGCCCTGCAAATGGTATTTTTAATAACTACAAAATAGTAAAGGAGATTGCATGGCAAAAGACACAGTAATTAGTGTGAATCGACTGCCCTCAGAATGGGAAAATATTTTTGTAAACTATGCATCAGATAAGGGGCTGATAACCAGAATACACAAGGAACTCAAGCAGCTGTTCCAAAAAAAGATGAATCAACCCTATTAAAAGATGGGAGAATGAGTTGAAAAAACCACTCTCTAAGGATGACATACGAATAGCCAAAAGGCATATGAAAAAATGCTCAACATCCTTCATTGTAAGGGAAATGCAGATCAAAACAAAAATGAGATACCATCTAACCCCAGTCAGAATGATTAAGATTTAAAAAAAAAAAGATAAGTGCTGGTGGGGTTGTGGTGAAAGGGGAACTCTCTCACACTGCTGGTGGGCATGTAAATTAGTCCAGCTACTGTGGAAAATGATTTGGAGATTCCTCAAAAATCTACAAATAGAGCTACCATATGATCCAGCAATCCCACTCCTTGGTATCTACCCAAAGGGCAGAAGAATTCTTCATCAGAAAAGTGCTTGCACATCGATGTTTATTGCGGCACTATTCACAATTGCTAAGACATGGAACCAACCCAAATGCCCACGAAAAGATGAATGGATTGAAAAACTGTGGCACATATACTGTGTGGAATACTATTCAGTCATAAAAACAACAAAACCCTGGCTTTTGACAAAAAGTCGAAGAATATGGAAGATTTACTGCTGAGTGAAGCAAGCCAGGCTATGAAGGAGAGACATTATATGTCCCTGCTTAATATATTCTGAGTGTCCGCATCCTATGACTGAAACGGATTAACTAAAGGATATAGAAACACAGTAAATAGATGTGAATACCAGATATAGTGTGTGTGAAAGAGTAGAGTCTGAGGAAGGACATTTAGAAAAAAATAGAGAGGCAAAGCATTAATGGGACAAAGAAATGTGGTATTATCTGTTGAAGATAATTTTATAGTTTCATCGACTGGACTAGGGAGAAATATTCACTTTGTATGCTAAATAACGTGATTGAATGTATAAAACAAAATGAAATTTAAAAAAAAATTTTAAATTCCCAGATAATTCTTAGATATCCAATTTTTCTTAACAAAGAATACAATTACATTTCATATTGAGTATTCATGGAGTCATTATTAGATTAAATGAGAAAACGCTTTTAAAGCATTGACAGTCCCTAGCATATAGTAAATACTTTTTAAAATATAGCTTGTTTTTGTTTTTTAATTTTTGCCAGAGGGCACATGTATTTGCCAGAGAGAGAGAGACATTGAGAGAGGGAGAGCGAAAGTGAGAAAGCATCCCTCATGGGGCATGATGATATCACAATCCCTTCTCCTCCATTTCTCCCCCCGTCTGGATTTTGGGCATCCACACGTACTGCCTGGTGTGTTTCTCAGGCTCCCGGGACCAGAACTCATACCACACAGTTGGTCATGTGGGATTCCATCACCTCAACTACCAACCAATAGTTGGCCCAAAATGCTGACCCTTTTAAATACATTTTCAAGGAGCAATTTCAGGGTCACAGCAAAACTGAGAGAAAGGTAGAGAAATACCTATGTGCTCCTACACAGACAAGGCCTCCCCATTATCAAATTCACCCTGGGGTGGTACATTTGTTACGATTGATTAACCTACATTGACACGTCATTTCCCAAAGTTCACAGTTTACATCAAGGTTCATTCTTGGTGTTGTACATTCTTTAGACTTAGACAAATGTACGCCTCCATCCCTATAGTATCATACAGAGTATTTTCCCTGCCTTGGGCCCCTCACATCATTTGTGTGCCAGTATCACTTTTACTACAATAATGCAATTTGTGTAGCCTAGACACTGGGACACAGTTCATCTTAACACCACTCCTGACAGGGAGGACTATCGATCACTACCTGCCCACTTCAGTGGTTATAACCAGCCCTAGGAGCCTCAGTGAGATGTATTTCTATTCTAAAAGAACTTGCAAATGGGAACATTGTCAGGCAAGCCACACTCTGTCAATGATTGACCAAATGATAATTCCCTGGAGAAGCCAGGAGAGAGCCAAACAGGGAGAACCAGTGCCCAGTCTCCAGCACTGGGAAAGCGCAGCAGTGATTTTTATTCCAACAATTTGGTTTATCAACCACTTGTTCTCCTTCAACAAGGGCTTACCTTGTAAAGAAATAGGCATAAATCTCATTTAATCCCTAATTGTTAATAACTTCACTTCACAGACAAGAAAAAGTCTAGAAAGTAGCAAAGCAGCTACTTAAATTCGTGTCTGTCTGTATCCAAAGCCCAGGTTGTAAGCATTCTATGTTTCCCTTCCTCAGTAATTATTACCCCAACAAAAGCTCTCTTTGCCTCATTATAAAAATAAGTAGATGGAGCCAGCAGGTGGCAAGGTGGTTAAGGCACTGGTTAAGACAGTTAAACTGCCGACCATGGTTTGAATCCTGGACACAGTATCTTGAAAATCATACCAGGCACGTGTGCATATGTGACCAAAATCCCAGGAAGAGAATGGAGGAGAAGGTATTGCAGCATGTCCATACCCTCCCCACCCCAGGCTGGGAACGAATTCTGACTTTCTCTCTCTCTGTCTCTCTCCAGTGAGCATATGCACCCTATTGTAAAAACTTAAAGTGATTAATTAATTAATCAAATCAAATAAGCAGACAAGTCATTTGTGATGACTTGTAAATATCATTATAGCACAGTATTTCAATCCCCTGAAACTATCTTAGATTATATACAATGTAGAGGTCTTTAAGAGAGGAATTCCTAACAAGACGTTGGGAAGATATTCAGGACACCTCTCAGTTCACACAAGCCTGATTTATTTCATTTATGAAGCAATATTATTATTATTATTATTATTATCATGGCTGTGGGGTGCACGCACTCACTAGAGAGACAGAAAGTCAGAAAGTAAGAAATCACGCCCAATGGGACCAGCAGTTAACGTAATGGCTATGTCGCTGGACTCCCATGTAGTCGATCATGGTTCACATCCCGAACCCGGTGGCTTAAAACTCACGCCGGGCACGTGTGCGTGCGTGCCCAAGATCCCGAGAGGAGAGTGGAGGAGAAGGGATTGCGGCGTGGCCATCCCCGCTGAGGGGTGATTTCTCGCTTTCTGTCTCTCTGTCTGTCTCTGTCTGTCTGGCGAGCGCACGCGCCCTATAGCAAAAACCTCTCCAAAAAAAAAAAAAGAAAGAAATCACGCCCAAAGAGGATGGCCACAATCCCTTCTCTTCCATTCTCTCAGGATTTGGGGCATGCATACACACACACACACACACACACACACTTTAAGCTGCTAAATCCGGGACTCAAAATTGAGGCAGACTTCTTGGGAGTCCAACAACATAACCATTACACCATCTGCTGGTCCCTGAAGCAGCATTTTTAATGATGATTTGGGATATAATGCAAACCTACATGGTAGTTTCTTTGCAGCTTGAGTTCTCCATTAAAGGTTTGAGTCCCAGTCAGGACCAGCTTGAACTCATACTTGACCCTTGCCTTTCCCTGCACCCTCAGCACAACATGTCTGTCTGCAGACCGGGACTCCGCAGACCTGGCTTTCTTTATGTAAGACACACAGGCTGCATGCTCTGTCATTCCTCATCTTAACACCACTCCTGACTGTCCCAATTCCACTGGCCCCTCTTTCCCCACAACTCCGAGATGGCAATGTTATGGCTTCTAGGTCATTCTGATACTATTCCATACAGTTTCTTCCTGTGCATTTTACCACATGCACTGACACCCTGGAACACTTCCCTACATGTGGTAGCCTGTGTTCACATTTCAAGTCCAAGTTATTTTTGATCTACCTAACAATCTTGGGCTAGGACTGCTCCCTCCATGCTTAGCCTGGTGCTCTATTTTCTATAGTCCTTGGCTTCAGATTGGAGGTCCCATCACCCATGCTGTCTCAACAGGTATTTGCAAATGCCAGGAGCTGACATCTGTTGGCGATTTGCACCCAGAGTAGGACCACAAGGTGACATCAACAGAGCCTGGTAAATCGGCTGCCCGCAACTGTCTGGAGCACTTAAGGAAATGAAATCCCAGCAGGCTTCTGGTTTTCTTCCTTAATTAGCTTCCTCCATTTCCTTAGGCATTTGTTCCCTTAGCAGGATCTACCCTATAAACTTTCCTTTGTCCCGACTCACAGGTGTTAAGTAAATACCTGGGAGCATTTGCCCATAGCTTTAGAGGGCTTTTTGCAGTCCACCCAGGGCCCCTGGTCTGACCACTTCTGCTGATGCTAATTGGAGGGGTTGGGTCACACTCTCTATGAAGAAAAGGATTTCAGCAGCACTGCTCTGCCTTCCTGAAGCTCCTGCTTTGAGTGCACAAAAAATGTCTGCAAATGTGGATTTGCTTCCAGTAAGTATCCTGAGTGGTCAGCAATTGTTTATTTTATACATGTTAGAGGACACTCTAGGTGTTCTGAAACGGTGAGGTCAAGAACAAACCAAATAAGCCCTTAACTATAATAGAAATCCCATTTTCAAAATTCAGATGAGACTCAAATTCCTCATCAAATGGAGTCATGTTATTTTACAGACAAATGTTATAAATCTTACCACCAGGTGAAACTTCCCACATAATAAGAAAATAACACCCACATCTTGATTCATAGAGTCTTTCTATCAAAAAAGCCCTTCTTGAATTGTGGCATGGTCACGCCTCCTTTGGGGAGATGAGTTCTTGCTTTCTGTCTCTCTCTGTTTCTCCAACAAAGGCACATACCCTCAAGCAAAAATCTCTTAAAAAAAAAAAAAAAGAAAAGGGACCAGCAGTTAGTGCAATGGCTGTGTCGCTGGACTCCCATGTAGTCGACCGTGGTTCGCGTCCTGGACCCGGTGGCTTAAAACTCACGCCGGGCATGTGTGCCTGCGTGCCCAAGATCCCGAGAGGAGAATGGAGGAAAAGGGATTGTGGTGAGGCCATCCCCCCTGGGGGTGATTTCTCGCTTTCTGTCTGTCTCTGTCTGTCTGGCGAGCACACGCACCCTATAGCAAAAACCTCTCCAAAAAAAAAAAAAAAAAAAAAAAAAGCCCTTCTCTCCTCTGAACCTTGATGGCTCCATGGATTTGTCAGGTCTGAACACTATGCTTTTTTTTTTTTTTTTAAGGTTTTTGCCATAGGATGCTTGTATTTGCCAGAGAGAGAGAGAGAGAGAGACAGGGGACAATGAGAGGGAAAGTGAGAAATCACCCTCCAGGAGGGTTGGCCACACCACAATTCCTTCTCCTCCACTTTCCTCCTGGGTCTTTGGGCATACATGCACATGCTCCCAGAGTAATTTTTGAGCCACGAGGTTCAGAACTTGAACCATGGCCAGCCATATGGGAGTCTAGCACATCAACCACTCCGCCACCTGCTGACCTCACTATGCCAATTTTTAAAAGGAATTATTTTATTTAATTGTATCATTATTATTTTTTTAATTTGACCAGAGAGAGACAGAAAGAGAGGGAGAGAAAGCAAGCCACCAGGTCTGGAACTTGAACCGCAGTCAGCCACGTGGGAGTCGAGCACCTTAACTGCCACACAACCTGCTGGCCCCAACTATGTCAATTTTTAAAAAAAGAAAACAGAGAAGGTTAAGAGAGAAAAACTGGAGAAAGAAGAGGAATCTTTTTACTTCTATATTAGAAAATCTAGATCTTTATTTCTTTTTTTAAATTTATTATCATCATAATCTTGTTTATATTACATTGAATTGCATATAACTCTACAGTGTATTACATTGTTTTTCCAAAAGCAATGTCAGTCAATACCGAGACATTAAAATCCCCACTTCAGCATTCAATATCTTTTCATTGTTTTTCCAATCATTATTATTATTATTCCAGTTATTTTTTAAAGCAATCAATCACTATTTCTTATTTTGCTTGTAAAAAGACTTTACCCATTATGAAATACTTCTCAGACCAATCCAGTTGAGAATACTATACACGTCATCATCAACAGGTAATAAGCCATATCTGTGTCCCACTAATGTCATGCCTCTCTATTTGTTCTCTTGCTATCTTTCTCTATACTCTTCTCTTCACCAATCCCCCATTCCACACTGTCTTATCCTTGTAAGTATTTTCACTGCTTTTATGTCCTCCAATATTTTGCTCTCTACCATAGAGTGCAGATAGTCGGTATATATTAAGTGAATACATACAATATCTTTCTTTCATACCCTGGCTTATTTCACTCAGCAACAGATCCTCCATATCTGACCACTTTCTATCGAATGCCAGGGTCTTGTTATTTTTTATGGCTGAGTAGTATTCTATAGAGTATATATGTCACACTTTTTCAGTCCATTCATCAGTTTGTGAACATTTAGGTTGGTTCCATGTCTTGGCAATCGTGAATAATGCTGCAATAAACATTGATGTGCAAGCACTTTTCCGACTGGGCTTTCTCCTGTTCTTGGGGTAGATACCCAGAAGTGGGATTGCTGGATCAAATGGTAGTTCTATTTGCAGATCTTTGAGGAACCTCCATATTGTTCTCCACAGTGGTTGAACCAGTTTACATTCCCACCAACAGTGTAGGAGGGTTCCCTCTTCACCACATCCCCGCCAACACTTAATCACTTTTTATATTCTTAATTTTTGCCATTCTGACAGGGGTTAGGTGGTATCTCGTTGTGGTTTTTATCTGCATCTCCCTTATGATGAGGGATGTTGAGCATTTCTTCATATGCTTTTTGGCTGTTCATATGTCTTCCTTAGAGAGATTTTTTGTTCAGCTCATTTTCCCATCTTTTAATTGGGTTAATCTTTTTGTTTTGTTTTGTTTTATATTGTTTTGCATAAGACACTTGAGTTCCCTGTGTATTCTGGTTATCAGTCCCTTGTCTGAGGCATAGTTAACAAAAATATTTTCCATTCTGAGGGTTGCTGGTTCACACTTGTTACTGAGTCCTTCGCTGTGCAGAAACTTCTTAGTGTGATATAGTCCTACTTGTCTATTTTAGGATTATTGCCTGTGCTTTAGGAGTCTTATTTAAGAAGTCTTTGCCTACTCCAATGTCTCCCAGAGTTTCCCCAGCATTTTCCACCAGTAGTTTTATTGTTTGAGGTTTTAGGTTCAGTTCTTTGATCCATTTTGAGTTGATTTTTGTTAATGGTGAAAGATGGGGGTTCAGTTTCATCTTTCTGCAGGTGGACACCCAATTTTTCCAGCACCAATTATTAAAGAGGTTTTCCTTTTCCCAATGGATTGACTGATATACTTTGTCAAAAATCAGTTGACTGTAAGCTTTGGGGGTAATTTCTGGGGTCTCTATTCTATTCCATTGGTCCACATGTCAGTTTTTGTGCCAATACCATGCTGTTTGATGATCACAGCTTTATAGTATATCTTGGGATCACAGAGTGAGATGCCTCCATTCTTCTTGTGCAGGATTGCTTTTGCAATACGAGGTCTTTCATGATTCCAGACAAATTCTATAATTGTCTTTTCTATATCTGTGAAGAATATTTCTGGTATTTTTATTGGAATTGCACTAAACATGTAGGTTAATTTGGGTAGAATTGCCATTTTGATTATGTTAATTCTTCCAATCCAGGAACATGGGATGAAAATATGGAACGCTTCATGAATTTTGCGTGTCATCCTTGCACAGGGGCCAAGCTAATCTTCTCTGTATTGCTCTAATTTTAGTATTTGTGCTGCTGAAGCGAGCACTAGGTCTTTATTTCTATGGCTGAACTATGCTTCTGGGTAAAACACTGCTAGCCAAATTTCTGTTGTATAATGTAATACAGAGTGCTTAGACATTCATCTCTGTTTTCTTCACCTTGGATGAGAAATTCATTTATTCACTTATTTGTTAATTCATCCAGTATGTGCTGGGGTTGAGATGAACTTACAATTTATTATCCAAACAGGAATAATTTCAAGTGAGAAAAGTACTGTATTCATGCCACCAAGACAATGGACTCATACCAGGACTGTATGGAACAGAATGAGAAATGATATGATCACCCCAATTATAGAGTACTCTCTGTATACCAGAACCTACACTGCCTTGTGCAGAAATAAAAAAAAGGTCTACAATTGGTTGAGAAATTATTCATTTCCAGATCCAAAATCAGCACTAACTCTCACCTCCTTTTAAACTACCAAAAGGTTCTGTGAGCCTATTGATCTATCAGGTGAAAAAAAAAGGTGTGCTTAGGTCATTCAGCTACTGATTTTTCTGACTTGAAACAATTCTCTTTCTCTCTCTTTTTAAATTTCTTTCTTTCTTCCATGAGCAAGAGAAAGAAAGAAAGTCACCCACAACAGCGTCCTCACACTATGATTCACGCCAGCCTCAGCCAGACCCAGATTACGCCCAGAGTAAAACATTCTCTCTATTTAAATAGGGTAGAATAGGGTCACAGTGTGAGGACCATGTTGGGTGTCCTTCTCTCTCTCTCTCTGGAGAAATAAAGTTTTATTTAAAAAAATATTATTATAGTGTTTTGGTTTATTAGAAAACTAATTAGTTGGAAATATTTAAATAAAGTACAATGTAGCAAAAAGAATTTCCTTCACTCTGTTTTATTATGAAATATACACAGACCTCCAAAATAATTTCTCCTTATAAATAGACTTTGACTCACATGTAGGACTGGAGGAAACCATTCTCTCATGAACCATTCTCTCTCAGGCTGATGAGTGTATGAAGACTTTGCACAGGGCGAGTCGCACTAGGGAAAAGGGGCATAGTTCTTGCAGCCCCATAGGACTGACTTTCAACGTTTTCTGGCAGTTCCAGTCCTGTCTCTGAGATCACACCATTTCATTCCGTCTCTCCATGTTCTTATATCTAAACAAACAAGTTTCAACTCCCACCCACCCATGTTCTCATTGCTTTCAAATATCAGATGTACATGTCCTCATGGCCAGCAGCAAAGCCAAAGAATGACTGGAATCTCAGTTTAATCCTGGGAAACAGGTCAATTATATGAAGAGGGAGGTAACTTCCCTGAGTGTCCCACAACGAGGTCACTTTTGGCTCTGTTCTGACTAGATAAATAGCCTGAGTGGTTGAATTCCATCATTTCAAGACAAAGTTACTACAGTGTAAATATGGTTCTGGACTTTGTGACCTTGGGCAATGTTAAGGGTTGAATTGTGTTTCTTTCACCTCCAAAATTCATATGTCGAACACCTAACCCCCAGTACCTCAACAGTATCTGAGAATGTAATCATACTGGAAAACAAGGTCTAAAGGGGTAATTCAGTTAAAATAAGGTGTGTAGGATAGACCATATAGGAAGAGGAGATTAGGGTAGACAGATGTGTGCACAGAGGAAAGACCATAGGAAGATATAGCTGGGCAGGTGGCCATCTGCAAGCTGAGAAGAGAGGCCCAGGGAACCAGCAGTTAACGTAACGGCTATGTCGCTGGACTCCCACGTAGTCGACCGCGGTTCGCATCCCGGACCAGGTGGCTTAAAACTCACGCCAGGCGCATGTGCATGCGTGCCCAAGATCCCGAGAGGAGAATGGAGGAGAAGGGATTGTGGCGTGACCATCCCCTCTGGGGGGTGATTTCTCGCTTTTTGTCTCTATGTCTCTCTCTGTCTGTCTGGTGAGCACACGTGCCCTATCGCGAAAATCTCTCCAAAAAAAAAAAAAAAAAAAGGAAGAGAGGCCCAGAGGAAATCAAACCTAACCAAACCTTGATCGAACTTCCAGCCTCCAGAACTGTGAGAAAATTAATTTCTGTTCTTTTAACTCCCAGCCTGTGGGACTTTGTTATGGAAGACCTAGCAAACGAATACAGGCAATTCTTTACTATGACATAAAATATGCACCTGTTATTTCCCAAAGACTAAGTTAAATGGGAAGGAAATCAGTCTTGTTTTGTAATTAAGGGTATTGCTGATATACATTTGTGCTGTATAAAACATATTCATCAGGACCAGCAGTTAGCGTAATGGCTCTGTCGCTGGACTACCATGTCAAGTCCCTAACCCAGCGGTAAACACATGTGCGTGTATATGCGTGCCCAAGATCCTGAGAAGAGATTGGAGGAGAAGGGATTGCAGAGTGGCCATCCCCCCTTGGGGGGGTTGATTTCTCATTTTCTGTCTCTCTCTCTCTGTCTTTCTGACAAGCACATGCACCCTATAGCAAAAACCTCTCAAAAAAAAAAAAAAAAACTAAAACAAAAAAACATATTCATCTATTTTTACAAGTTCTAATCATCCAGGAGAGGTTAGTGTGTGGCTACTTGAGTTTTATGCCATCTCTGCTATAGAATTTACTAATGACCAGGATTTCATGGAATTATATCCTTTCTGTGACTCAGATGAGACTTGGCCCTTTCCAGTAGTATCAAAAGGTAATGATGAACTAGTTTTGATTGTAATTCAAGTTGAATCAGCAAAATTCTTAACATTGAACCTCAAAATTTAAGTATCATATAGTATTTCAAAGGCAGGGAAAAAATGTACTTAATATCTGTGTCAATTTTTTTAACCCTCTTGTACCCTTTTAATTTCTTACCCAGTCTCACACATAGAAGTTTTGAAATCGCCTTCATACCAGCAGGAATTGCTACTGCCTTTCATTAAACCCTTATATTTCTGGCCCTCCTGTTATCCACCCAGTAAAATCATTCTGAGGAAACACAGTATTGTGTAAGGGGTGAGGAGCACACTTGTTTGTGTTTGATTCCCAGCTCTGTCACTTACTGGTTGTGTGACTTCATCCAAATCTAAGTTCCCAACCCTTCATGAATAAAATAAAGGTAATAACAGTACCTCATAGTACTATTGGAGAATTAAATGAAAAAAAAAAAAAAAAAAAAAAACAAGTAAACAGCATTTAGCATAGTACATAGACTCTCAGAAAATACCAGCTGTGTTTTATTAACCTTTTAAAATCCATCACCTTACAATGTTTTATTATGTTTTCTTATGAGTCATTCCACTGGCCAAGATTTTCCCAGGCTCAACTTTCTTGTAATTTATATTGTTTTCATGTCTATGACAGAAAAGACACTGTCTTTTTTCAAACATTGTAGTCTCCTCCCACCAAGATTCTTGGTACTCATTGAAAGAGCCAAGCACTCTCCACTTGAGACTCACTGTCCTATCTGATATTTCTCACATTCCTCATTCTAGTCCATTCTCCCTGCTACCCCATGCTCCTGAGTTCTTTTCTAAATCACTGAACCCATCTTTACAATCCTCCATGGCCTATCCCAGTTCACAAAATCAAACCCAATTGCTTTCACATAGCCCACAGCCGTCTTTGTCAAACTGACTCCACTTCCATATCCTCATCTCCAGACATGAAGCTCAGAATGTAGACCGTCGAACAGTAGGTGCTCCATGTTTAAGAAGAGTGCCTGGAAAGGCCAGCAGGTGGTATGGAAGTTAAGATACTGGACTCCCACATGGCCAACCTCAGTTCAAGCCCTGGACCCAGCACCTTGAAAATCATGCCAGACCTGTGTGCATGCATCCCCAAAATCCCAAGAGGAAAATGAGGGCAAAGGGGGGGAGTGGCCATCCCTCCTGAGGGGTTATTTGCTCACTTTCCCTCTCTCTATCTCTCTCTGCTGAGTGTACACACTCTATGGCAAAAACCTTTTTTAAAAAGGTGGGGGGTGGGGGAGCCTGGAAAACATGCACTGGTCAGTCTTGGTTCCCCTCCACCATTACTTGCTTCTGTTTCTTTGAGCAGCTGTAACAAATGACCACTAGTTTGATGGTTAAAACAACAGAAATTTATCCTCCCAGATCTGGAGTCCAGAAATCTAAATCAAGATGCCAGCAGGGCTGTGCTCCCACCGAAAGTGCTCAGAGAGCATTCTTCTTCATCTCTTCCAACTTTGGGTGGCCATTGTGTTCCCTGACTTGTGGCTGTGTAGCTTCAGTCTCTGCCTCCCTCTTTACCTGTCTCCTTCCCCGTGCTTCTTATATATCTGCATATCTCAAATTTCTCTTCTTTTTTCTTATAATAGGATACCAGCCACCCCACTTGAGATCCACCCTACAACTAGGATGACCTCTTCTTGAGATCCTTAACTTAGTTGTATCTGCAAAGTCCCTATTTACAAATAAGTTATACTCACAAATACCTGGGTTAAACTTGGACATATCTTTTTGGGTACATAATTCAATCCACTACACCTGTCAAGAGAAAAGGAAGCAAGTAGCGAGGGGGAGATTAGAACACAGAGAACTCTGACCAGGCTTGCTTGGGGTGGGGGGAGGAATAATCTCTTCATGTGCCTTTGTTACAGTTCAGAGATCAAAGCCATGAGGTACCGAGCTCACTGTCTGGCAACAGGTCTTGAGTCAGCTTTCTTGTTTCAGATGCACTCGATAATATATCTTGGTTTTGCCCTATGAACGTGTAGTAATAAGGCAAATTCTAGAAAAAAGATCCCATACATTCAAGTACTCTCACATCTTATTTCCTTCATTTAGGTTCTGATGTGTTGTTTGTTTAATGGGTGAACTTACTCTGGACATGGGACTTGTAGTCTGCTTTTCTCTTATCATATAAGATCAAAGCTATTTCCGTTGTATTAATATCTTCCTTTAAATTTTTTACCTTGGTATAGTTTATATTTATTTTTCACATTTTTCAAAATTATACCTGCATATAACTTCAAGCTTCTAAAGCTTGTTACGAAAAGAAACTTGTCAGTTAATACATTATTCACTGGCTAACTCCTCTGACTAGACTACTTCTTCATCTCCCCTTCACTTACATCCTCACCATACACACACACACACGCACGCACACATCCATACATATATACTCACTTATTCACTTATATACCCATAAACATTCATATATGCATACATATATACTCACACACATATTTTAATGCATACACACATGCACACACACACACACACACATCCTATACCCTTATTACTTCTAACATGTTTATATATTAATTTTGTTTTGATCAATATTCAGTATGTATATTATTCTCAGTTGAGCCAGGAAGTATAATTATTTCTTTATTCTTATACAACATTTGCTTTCTGTGGTATAATAATTGCATTTTTATTTGCTTGATTTTCTATATTACTAATGCAGCTTCAAGTTCTTCCTCACTGCCTAAATCTGCTTTCAATATTCTTTCATTCCATTAATTTCTTCTTTTGGAGCCATGTACTCCAGCTTGCGGACCTGGCCTCACTGGTTCGGTTGCTCTCCAGGTCTGCTAAGCAGCTGCCATCCTGGGCTCTCCCTTAGCCTCGTGCTGAGGATTATCTTCCCTGTGCCTCTTACGGGGTCTCTGTTAGCCCGGTCACATGTCTGCCTTTTTTGGCTGTGCCCTTTCCTATCATGGTGGAACTTCTCCTCCAGTAGCTTCTTAAGAAAGGATATTCAGGTGGTACATTCTTAGAGACACTGAATGTCTGAAAAAATCTTTAGCCTATTTTGTATTTAACTGATATTCTGACCAGGAATAGAATTGTAGGTTGAAAATACTTTTCGTTCAGTATCTGTAAGAAATTACTCCACTGAGCTCTCAATTCCTCTATTGCCGTTGAGAAATCCAAAATCATTATGTGCCTGCCTCTTCCCTCGATCCTCCCTTTCTACCTTCAAGCTTATAAAATTTTCTCTTTGTCCTCAGGATTTTGTAATTTTATTAGCTACTAGCCAGGATCCTGACAGAAAATCGACCATACTTTTTGATGGGATTTTTCTTTTTTTTTTTTAAGACCAGCTCTCACCATGTCACAATCTTTCTGCTTCAGCTTCTTGGGACTACAGATGTATTCTACCACACCTGACTCCTTTTTTTCAGACAAGGTCTTGCCTTCTTGCCCAGGCTGGACTTGAGTTCTTGCAATCCTCCTACCTCAGCCTCCTGAGTCACTGGGATTACAGGTACATGGCACTGGGTCCAGCCTTTAGGTTAGACTAGGAACCAAACCCGGGGCTCCCATGTGATTTCCAGCCTGTGAAGCACAGTGTCCCAGCAATGTATAATGTATGCCACTGTACTTGGACCTCAGATAGAATTTTTTTCCTTTTGGATTTATTATTATTATTTATTATTATTATTATTATTTAATTAGACCAGAGAGAGATGGAGAGAAAGAGGGAAAGTGAGAAAGCAAGCCACCAGGTCCAGGACTCACACCATGGTCAGCCATGTGGGAGTCTAGTACCTTAACCACCATATCACCTGCTGGCCTCAGATAGGATTTTTGAAGAATCTTTTTTTTTAATTTGCCAAAGGGCATGTGCACTGGTTGAAGAGAAACAGAGAAACAGTAGAAAAGGAGAAAGTACCCTCAACAGGGAATGGTAACACTTTCTCATCCTCCATTTCTCCCTTTTTCTGGGATTTTGGGCATAAATGCACACGTTCATGTTTTTCAAACTCCTGGTTCTCTAACTCAAATCACAAAGTCAGCCACATGGGATCCGGCCACCGTAACCACCCTGCCATGGACTTACCCTTGAAGACTTTTAATAAAAGGATGATTCAGGCAGACCACAATGGAAGGAATGCAGGGACTTGGAGACTTAGGAACTACCAGGTGTAATAAGCTAATGGCACCTTTTGACCTAAAGGAGTGGGAGAAAGAAATATCTGTATCAGATTTTGGTTGTAGCTTAATCCAGCTGTAGCTCTGGGTTAAAGGCTGTCCGACAGGAACTGTCGCAGCAACAGAAGTAACCACAGCCAGGACTGTGCACAGTTTTGCCACAGCCTGGGTCATCTGATTGTGTGAGAACAAAACCACATTCATGTCCTCATTCCCATGGTCTTCTCCTATGGGTACTTTCTGCTTGTCGGCTGAATAGGGGGTCTCTGGCTTATCAGACACTCTTTCCTATATTCTCCTATACCTTCTTTTTGCCGAGGAAGATGGTACACAAGAAGATAAGTTGGTGAAAGAACTTAGTTGTAGAATTTGGTAGGAGGAGGATGGTCCAGTTACTCAGTAGGGAAAAGTTCCCACTTTGTCCCACTTCTCCAGAGCTCCTTGTAGGTGTCACTTTGGCAAGAAGAAAATAGACAAATGGATTTGTATCTGAAAGACCTTAAAGATAGTCCTAAGTAGGACTTAAATGGGCAATCCTTGAAGGAAAATATCACCACGTGACCCAGGATGGGCCAAGGTAGTTCCTGGCAGGGCAGCTGCTAGCCTCTATTGTAGCCTCTTTGTATGAGCTATAAAAAGGTATCCCTTCTTTTTATCCAGCAATAAAAAGATGCCCATTGGAGCAGACCCAGTGCTCCTGGAGTCTGGTTTGGTGTGCAGAGCAAGGCTAAGTGCCAACCTCATTCACTTCCTGGGCCAGGCACCTTTGTCAAATGCACAAGTGATACCATCAAGTGAAGCATCCAGGGGTCCTCATTTAGAGATTAAATATGATACATTTCAGGGTCAGCAGGTAGCATAGTGGTTAAGGCACTGGACGCCCACATGGCTGACTGTGGTTTGAGTCCCAGATCCAGTAACTTGAAACATGCCACCCATGTATGTGTGCATGCCTAAAATCCTTAGAGGAGAATGGAAGAGAATGACCATTCCCCTTAGGGGATGATTTCTCACTTTTTCTCTCTCTGTCTCTCCAGCAAATGCACATTCCTATAGCAAAAAATTTTCTTAAAAAAATATATATAACATATATATATATATATGTACATATGTGCGTGTGTGTGTGTGTGTGTGTGTATGACACATTTTTCAGGTATAGGCCATGAACAATTACAGCATCATGACCTTGTGAAAAAGAGGTCTATTGTCATCATCTCAGAGCTGACTCTAGGCAAAATAATACCAACAAATTTTTGGAATTTTAAGACGCAGTAACATGAATGGTAACCAACTTAGGAGAGTCAAGAACGAGGAATCCTAATACACCAACAGGAAAAGCTAAGACACCCTCAGAATTATACTATAAACTTCCCCTCACTACAAGCTGGCTCAGACAGGCTCTGTTACGTTCCTACTATGTCCTTTACTTTGAATCACACTTCACCTACAATATAAGAGCATTGTTCTACAAGTAAGGTCAACAAAAGCCTGGAAGAGACTCCCTAACCATCTTCCATGATGGTTAGAGCTGATTCTGATGTGCAGGAAACCTATTCTGAATTTAACTTCCTCTGATACCTAAGGCAGAGGTGAGATGGAGGAGGAGGAGTCTTGTAGGGTTAGCCAATAGAGGTACGGGTTTGTCAGTTCCCAGTAGGCTTCAGAAGCTGCAAAGTTTTGAGCGGAAGAGTTCTAAGGCAAAGTCACCTCTGGCATTCTCTGTAATCCAGGCTTCAGAAGCATTGGAACAACAGCATCCATTATGCTTCCCAGGAAGCTTGTGGCTGCAGCACTCTGGCCAACCTCCAGTTGGTGCCTCCTGCTGCCCCTCCTTCCATATTTCCAGGCTCTGAAAAAAAAAAAAAAAAGGTTTTATAAGGAACTCACTTTTTCAATCTTGATCATTTAACTCATCTAGGAATGAAGAATATCTAGAACAGCAGGTTATAAATTCAGGTTTTCTGGGCAGCGCACATTATGACATTGCATTTAATATCTTGTTGCAATTCCAGGTAGGCACTGGGAAATTTCCAAGAACGTTAAGATCTTTGCTTTCCTCATATCTCAGCTGGGGTAGAGCCTATGGAGAATCCATTTCATCTTCTGTGTACCCACTAGAGTCTCTGAGACCCTTTCAGAAGATCCATAGGTTAAAAATTACTATCATAATAATGCCACGTCATTTTTACTGCATCGACGAATGGCCTGATGGTAAAGAAGTAATAGTGGGTAAACTGCTGATACAAATCCAGGTAGCAATACCAAAATGACTCATAGACAAATAGTCATTTTATTCTTTTTTAAAAAAAAAATAATTAGGGGTTTTTGTTTGTTTGTTTGTTTTTAACTTGCTATAGTCATCAGAGAGAGAAAAGGAAAATGCAAAAGCAAGCCACCAGGTCCGGGACTTGAACCACAATCAGGCATGTGGGAGTCCAGTGCCCCAACCACAATACCACCTGCTGTCCCCAAGTCACTGTATTCTTTACTGTCATACATTCACAAGGGGAAAAAAATAAGTTTAAGATATCTTTGGTGAATCAGTAAGACATTGATTTTTATTAAATCCTGACTGTTTTTAATTTTTGGGAGATGAATTTGGAAGTATGTATTAAGCCACATATTAAAGTAACACATTTGTCTTGAGACAAAGTCCTGTGCAATTTTGACTAGCAAGCTGAACTAGCCATTTTTTTTTCCATTGAACATGATTTTACTTTTTTTACTTGAAAGAATAGCTAGAAGATAAACATTCTTATTTATATTTGGTTGTCTGACAGGCTTCTTTCTTGAAATTTAAAAAAAAAGCAAAGCTGCCACGTCAAGAAAAACAGCTGACAGCATTTGTTGCCAATTATAACATTTGAGCTTTCAAGCAAAAATTACAACATTGGAAAACTTCCTCCACTACCGTGAACTTGAAAACTTCCTAATACTTACTTGCATTCATTTCTGTCTTTAATTTATTTAAATTGTTTTTCTGAGATTAGTGTTGATATGAATGGTGGTTGTGTTTTTGTTTTGAGAGATTTTTATTTTAGGGCACGTGCACTAGCCCAAGAAAAAGAGACAGAGAGATAGAAAGCAAGAAATTACCTCCTGGGGGGATGGTTATCCCACAATCCTATCTTCTCCATTCTCTCTCCTTGGGTTTTTGGGCACACACATGCACACATGCCTCATGTAAGTTTCAAGCCCTTAGGTCCAGGACTCAAACTGCCGTAAGCCATATGGGAGTTCAGTGCCTTATCCACTACACCACCTGCTGTTATGCTTTATAACTATGTAATAAAGCATGTCAACTTTTTTTTTTTTTTGAGAGGTTTTTTCGCTATAGGGCGCGTGCGCTCACCAGACAGAGAGAGAGAGACATAGAGACAGAAAGCGAGAAATCACCCCCCGGGGGGATGGTCACGCCACAATCCCTTCTCCTCCATTCTCCTCTCAGGATCTTGGGCACACACGCACATGTGCCCGGCATGAGTTTAAGCCACCAGGTCCAGGACGTGAATCGCGGTCGACTACATGGGAGTCCAGCGACATAGCCATTACGCTAACTGCTGGTCCCCAAACATGTCAACATTTGAAAGATTTACATAGCTTTCTCACCAACACTGTAATTCACCAAAGAGTTTATAAATAATGATAATTTCAGGAAGGTAGTTTAATAGAGCTGGGAGGGTGGTTATGGTAATCATAGACTAATGAGGATGACTGTTTTTACAGAGAGTTCGGAAATTCTGTCTGTGTGGGACATACATATCTCTATCTTGTATGCAAATACTCCTGTAGAGACAAATTAATAATCAGTCTAAGGGAAAAAACTATGTTAACATTTGAGTTTTTAAAATTGTGTTGAAAATTTCTTCTCCTGATGTCTTTGTATTTTATGATACAGTGATTGGAATTGGAATTCTTTTTCTGATATATTTTCAGCTTTTATGTTTGATTTCAAAGCTTGAATTCTGTTTGTATTGCTAAAAAGCCTGCCAATTGTGTAAGAAAAAAAGATTATGAAGTTTTATTCGATTGTTTAATGCAATTTTTCTTTAAAATCATTTATCAATAGTGAGCATACCTATCATAGACATCCCAATGTAACTATTAAGAATTTATTGGGGGTCAGCCAATGGTGTAGTGGTTACGTCACTGGACTCTCACATTGCTGATTGCAGGTTGAGTCCTGGACCTAATGGCTTGAAAATCACAATGGGCACATGTACATGTGTGCCCAAGACCCCAGGAGGAGAATGGAGAGGGGGACTGTGACATGGCCATCCCCCCAGGGGATAATTTCTTACTTTCTGTCTGGCTGGCTGTCTCTTTGGCAAGTGCAGTGCATGTGTCCTATAACAAAAATCTTTCTAAAAAGTAAAAGGAGTATTACTATTCATTTACTTTCCTTTTTGCCTAAGTATGTTTTTTGAGAGGTTTTTGCTATAGGGCGCGTGCGCTCGCCAGAAAGACAGAGAGAGACAGAGAGACAGAAAGTGAGAAATCACCCCCCGGGGGGATGGCCATGCCGCAATCCCTTCTCCTCCATTCTCCTCCTGGGATCTTGGACACGCATGCACATGCACCTGGCATGAGTTTAAGCCACCGGGTCTGGGACTCGAACCACACTCGACTACATGGGAGTCCAGCAACATAGCCATTACGCCAACTGCTGGTCCCTTGCCTAAGTATTTTGAAAATGGTTATAAGACTGCTCTAAATTTTTTCAAACACAATGACATATTTGAAAATCATTGCTCTATAGCTTAAGTACAGTGTTATTTCTAGTACAAATTCTATGAATGTATCTTTAATGAAGAGTCAAAACATTCACAGTCCTATACATTTAAAGATCCCTAAGAGCTTGGAATTGTAGTTATATCTTCCACTTCACTTCATCAGAAACTACAAGCTAAAAAGAGAGGAAGTTAAGGTTGGAACTTATCTTGAAAGGAAAGTCACAGGGTTTTGGGAAGCACTCCTTCAGTTTCAGAAGGCTAATAGCCTAGGATGTCCCCACTTTGAAGCAAGACCTGCCTGAGTCGCATGCCCCTGGGCTATAACACAGAGGATACATTCCACAAAAGAACTCTGAACTCCATTGAAATATCTCTGAAATGCCATGCAGAGAGCTAGACCAAGTAAAGCATATGGCCCAAACAGCACACACAAGAATGGTAGACAAGCTTCAACCATGTTTCCCCAGCTTAGTTTTATTTTGCTATGTCTAGGACACAAATTAAAATTCAACAAAATTTTAGTTAGGGCAAATCTACCTGGGAGACAAGAAATATTTGCTTTTATAGGTATATATTCTTGGGGGGGAGGGGATGGAAGTTTTCCAGATGTTGTGGTCCCTAAGCTAACGTCTCACAGCCTTCATTTACTTAGGAAACAGAAGAGTTCATTTTGACAGATCATCTCAACAGATCGTCTCCAAGTATAAGTTAACTGCCATGATTCAGGAAGTTAATGGAACAAAGGAAAAATGCCCTGAACTAATTTGTTTCATTAGTGATTTCTCCAATTACAGAATCTTTAACTAATATGCCAGAAAATCTTGTAGTCCTCAGGATGCAAAGTATGTGAAAGCCTCCTTTGGTTTCTTTCCATTCCATTTCTTGCTTTCGTATCAGTTTTTCCATACTTGATTAACTTTAACCAAAGAAAATATTTTAACAGATCTCCCTCCTGAAATATAAAGTAACTCCATGTTTTTGTAAAGTGACCATTTCTCTTTTTTTATTCTGTGATTTAAATTTTTCTTTTCATTGAATCAGTTCAGATATTAGAGCATCTGTTTTAAATATAATGCTTGTGATAGATTTTCCTCCCACATTTTTGTTAAGTAATACATCTGCTTATTGGTTCATCTTGAATTCCAGAGGCAATGATGTCTGATTCTTTTAAATAAGAAAACATATATGAAGAAATTAGTACATTATTTATATTTGGGCTACTATATTTTGGAGGTGTATACATTTGCAGTAAAATATTTAAGACATCTATAAGAAGGATACTGACTGACTCCCAGAGAGAAAGAAAAGATAGGCTTCAGTTGTATTAGTAACATTTTATTTCTTTAACAGAAAAAAAAAATTTTTGAAACAAAGATGATATGGTATTAACATCTATTAAATGGAATGTCAGCCATAGAGACCATTTGTAGTGATCATAAGGATAGTCACAAAATCCTCAAAAATAACTGATGCAAAATTTGCATGAACTGTAAAGGTATAAAACACAAGAAGACTGAATAGCATAAGGCAGAAGGTATAGTACAATGGAAAAAGACCTGACCTTGGTTCTTAGCTAGGTCACTTTCAAGAGCCAAGCTAAGACTAGCTATTGGATCCCTTTGAGTCTCAATTTCTCTATTTGTAAAATTCAATAATACTTACTTGCAGTTTATGAGGAGTATTATATAGCTATACATTTAGAAATGTAAAACTATTATCTCACCCTTGTATAATCTATATAGAGTTGTGATCAATTTGTCAATTAAGACTTAGAATTTACTTCTAAATTGATTCCTAGATCTATTAAAATATTTTTTAAAGTGCCAACCAATAGGGCCCAGCAGGTGGCATGGTGGTTGAGGTGCAAACCGCAGTTTAAGTCCCAAACCTGACAACTTTCTCTCTCTCTGGTGAGTGCACATGCCCTATAGCAAATTTAAATAATAATAATAATAATAAATAAAATTAAATAAATAATTCTTTAAAAGTCCCAACCAGTATATTCCTAAGTGAAATACTTAATAAAGTAATCAAAGTATAAAGTAATGAGATGCTAGTGTGAAAATGGATTGCATAATAAGGGATCTCAATACAGAAAAGAGTTAAGATATAGAACAGTGAAACAAATTATTTGAGGAGGACATACATGGGCTTATTTTGGTGAAAACACTTGAAATCCATACATAGTTTTTCATAATATACATTTTCCATGAATCTTATAAAGACCTCTTGTATATGGAAATGGAAAACTAAGAAAATTTTTGCTTAAGACATTATTAATTTTTGTGGAAGACCAAAGTGAGAGGAAATCAATGGAACCATTCTGTTACCCAGAGGAGAGAAGAAAACGAAAATTAATAACATCTTTCACGGACGTAATCTCTTACTAAATTCCAGACAGAGGTTACTTATGCAAGTTTACACAGCTAGTAAGTTAGAGAACTAGACATCAAAGCTAGGTTTAATTTTGATCTTAAATCCATACTTTTTCATTATTCTATAAAAGTATTCCTTTTCTGGATCTAATTCTGATCAACACAATCGAATTCTTTTCCCGTCAAGGTCACTCCACCAACATAAGTTAGAGTTATATGCCTCTCTTCTTCAGAATGCCCAACAATTAACTGAGAATCAAACCAGCCACATTTTCATAAAATAAAAAAGTAGTAAAGTCCATAAGAAGCAATTGCCTGCTTGTTCCCATAATTAGAGTATATTCATCTTGAGGTTGAACCAAGGAGAGGTTCTAGATACATGTATTGAGCATTTATCATACTATATGTATTATAGCTAAGCATTGTATACACTTACCCCCTTTTCATTAATATGTATAACAATGAAGCTTAGTCATTTTGTTTTAGAAATGAAGAATCAGAGGTCAAGAAAGAAGTGAATCAGTACACCCAGCTACTGTGGGGCAGAATTTAGACCTTAGTGATCTGAAACAAGGACAAGGTACCTTCCTTTGAGCCACCATTCTTCTCCTCAAGCAGCATCCCAGTAGTAATTGAGGAATTTCTCTCCCCCACCTTATTTCATACCTCTTGAAATTTCAAAGCATTTTCTAATATTAAAACTTTGTAGAGGCTAGCAGGTGACATCATATTTAAGGAGCTGAACTTCCACATGGCCAACCATAGTTCAAATTCCGGACCTGGTGGCCTGAAATTCACTCTGGGTGCCTATGCATGCATGCCCAAAATCCCAAGAGGAGAATGGAGGAGAAGGGATTGCAGCATGGCCATCTCCCCTGAGGTGATCTCTCATTTTCCCTCTCACTGACTCTCTCTGTCGCTCTCTGGCAAGTACACGTGCCATATGGTAAGCCTCCAACCCCATAAACACATGCACACACAAAAAAAACTTTATAGGAAAAGATAATAAGGTCAGGATCTCCACCTACCAATATTATGCTCCCATAATCCTCAACATGACAATTAGCTAAACTGTTTACAAAAATGGTGTAGTCTACAGTTAAGATAGTTTTATTTATTTTCTTGTTTTGTTAGAAGGGGGTTGTCTTCTCTGAATCCCCGATAATGAGTAGTGATTACTTCAACTGTATCTTTGTAAACCAGGCTCCCTTAGTCATCCAATAAATAGCACTTCAAATCTCAGGAGAACATGACTATTCTATGAGATGTTCACTGTCCAGGCCCTGCGAAGACAAGACTTTAAAAACATTAACCTATGTATGACTAGTGTGTCAAGCAGTTTAAAATCTTTGCAGTGATACTTTGACTTAAGAAGATCAATACATGTGACACCAGTTAAGGCCAGTATATCCAAGGGCATTTAAGAATTTTGAAAGTTATGAGCAAATCATGGGGGAAAAAATCTTCTTGTTCATAGTAGATTGCTCAATGTTGCAAATGGAGTTTGAGTATCATCCAACTGAAATTTAGGAAAGCTTAAAGTCTTAAGCTTCAAATTTGAACTTTGTATTTCCATAATAAAACAACTACATGTCACAGGACAGAGTGAACAGTGAAAGAGCGAAGTCATTTGCTGGTCAGTAACTTCCAGTTACAAGAACCGATTGTTTTATCTTGGAAGTTAACATAGTTCAAAATAAGTAAAGCTTACTCTAATCTTGTTTTTTAAAATTCTGTAAAATTCTTCTAGGTTATAATGACATCTGGCTAGCAGTTCCACACTTAGCTTGTCTACTTCTTACCAAAAAGACTAAAGACACAGGAAGAAAGATGATGACTGATTACCAAAAAAAAAAAAAAAAAAAAAAAAAAAACCTAAATCAAGTAAGAACCTTCCAGTTTAGATTACCTCTTTCATCTGCCTAGAAACATGCAGGATTTTTGTCTTCATCTTAATATTTAAAGATGTTTCCAGAATATGTCTGTGGATTTATTGTTACTAATTCTGCTCAGAAATACTCTCCTACCTTGCACTTTAAATTGTTCCTACTGTTCTACTTGTTCTGAATCTCTTGTGTATATCACTAGTTTTGGTATGAGGAATCTGATTGTATCTTCCATAATAATCATTTTCTCTTTCACCATCATATTTTTTATTCCTCCTGCAGGATCACATCCACTTTGTATTCTACTACTTTTCTCCTCAAATGTTGAATTTAATTACCATATTTTTAGAGCCCTGGTAGCCATTCTTCATCTTATATGATGATTTTATGTATGCTCATTGCCCACTAAAATGCCAAAGACTAACAGTGACTACTTCCAGATAATTATAGTCAAGTTACCTATTAGGAATAGAGACCAAAAAGCTCACACTACAATATATAAAGGATTAGAAAATGATCACCTATGTGCAAATTCAGGAAAAGTTAAAGATTAATACCTCCATAAGATTTTTATATAAATAGTTAGCCTAAGGGACCAAAAAGAAGTTAACTAATACAGGGAGAAAGGAGACACACTGTTTTAGTCTAACTCCATGATAATCAGAGAAAAGGAGAATAAAGGATACTTTTTAAAAAAAACTTTAAAGAAATCTCTAATAAAATTTCAAAGCATTGCAAAGATAAAAGCAAAGAAAATATAGTTCGTAGAGAAAAAGACAGAAAACATAGGGGGGAAAAGGCAAAAAGAGAAGGGATTGTGGGATGACCTCACCCCACTGGGGGATGCTTTCTACCTCTCTCTCTCTATCTTTGTCACTCTGTATCTCTCTGACAAGTGCAGAAACTCTCTAGCAATATTTTTTTTAAAAAAGGAACAATATAGTCACAGATATCAAGCTCATACTAGCAAAAAATAAAGCAATGTTCATGATATTAACATCAGATAAATTTGAATTAAAGGCAAAAATAATTAATTGGGTCTAAGAGGCGATTTATATTAATAAAAGGTTTATTTCAAAATGAAGGAACAATATTCATGAATGTTTACAAACATTTCCATGAAACACAAGGGATGCAGACACTTATAATAGCTCAACGGTATTAAGAAAAGTATTGTTCAAAGTACTAAAACTTTAAACAAGTTTATCGATACTGATTAACTCATATATAGTAGTTAAGTGCTTTAGATACATGATCGTTGTGTCTATATGAACAAGAATTGCGACAGAACTCAAATCAGTGGGAGGGGTGACCTAGAATAAGTGAGATCTCCCAGTCCTGAGAGAAACAGTGACTATAAGTTTTAAAAGCCTAAATAATTATGGTGTTTATTAAATATATATGCTGATCTAAAGCATATGCTGCATCCTATAGGATAATATCCTAATTGTGCAGCATTTTGTCTTCCAACTTTCTTCAGGAGATGAGTTATCTAGTAATATCAGTGGATTCCCTGAGTACATGCCCTTTGACATACTTCTTTCACCATTTCTAGTTCAGAACACTGTATAGTATACCATAACAATGGATAGGATCATTGGTAAACCCAGAGAATAGTGTCTTTTGTTTGTTTGTTTGTTTTGCCATATGGCAAGTGTGCTTACCAGAAAGAGAAACAGAGACAGAAAAAAGGAAAGTGAGAAATCACCCCCACCCCTGGACCCAAGAGAGAATGGCCAAAGCACAATCCCTTCTTCTCCATTCTCCTTTCAGGATTTGGGCATGTACACACACATGTCTGGCATGATTTTCAAGCTGGTGCTAGATCCAGGACTGAACCCACAGTTGGCCATATGAGTGCCATCTGCTGAATGGACAGAGGCCTCTTAATGTCTTAAAACTCCGTGAAGATCAATGGCTTACAAAATTTTATATATTTGCCACAGATAGAACAGAAATAAAATAGATAGTCTTGCAGGTCTAAACAAAGGCTGTTGAGACAGTGACTTTTCTAAGGAGTTTGACTTCACAAGCTTCCTAGAATTCCTCATCTCATATTTATATACCAAGATCTTAGCTTAACTACTAGAACAAATATTCACACACACAAACACACACACACACACAAAAAAAACATTCTAAAGTTGTCACCTAAGCCTAATCTTATTTCAAGAAAAATAATTCAAAATAATGTTGGAATTGCCACAGAAATTCAGTTTGGGTATACGTTTTTAAAAATTATTATTTGGATATATTCATAAATATTCTGATTATACCTCAAAAAAAGTTAAAATTACTTCTCTTGTTTGATTGTGTTTAGATAGGAGAATGTTTATCCTCCCTCTGCACTGCTATCATAAAATATACTGATCATTGTCTACAACTATTCAACTATTCGGTTATACTGTTTATATTTGAGAGATGTTGCAATAATGAGTAGAGAAGTCTCTGTACAGGAGAAATTATTTAGACCATAAATGATTATTTACAAATAAAGACAGCTTATTTATCAGTATTTTGCTTACATTGCTAATTATCAGAACTAACCTAGTGCCTTTGTTTAGACCAATCCTAGTCCCAAGTCTTCTTCAGGCAGATTTTGAGTACCAGAGGATTTCTTTTTCAGTAACTATTACAAGCAAATATTTAACCTAATTTCCAAACTATTGCATTGTGATTCTTGCCCGTTATCTGTCCCTAATCTCATGGAATCAACATTAAAAATAAAAACCTTTTAAATCCAGTGGAACAAACACAGTATATTCCAGGGGCCAGGCACTGTGCTAGCCATTGGGGCTGCAAAAGTGAATACAATTCTTGGTATATTTGGAGAAGAAAGGAAACCAGAGGATCTACAAATATTGGCTTCTATTATCCAAAAGGTTAAGATAGGTGTTAAGAGTAGAAGGTGGGGATAAGAGGATAGAGTTTATTAATGGAAACAAAATTAGAGAGATAAGAGGAACTATTTCTATTGTAAAACTCAGCAGGGTAAATATAGTTATCAACAAATTTATGGTATACCCAAGAGTAACTTTTAAAAGAGTATTCTGAATGTCCCAACACAAAGTCATGCCAAATGCTTGAGGTGGCACATATACTAAGTTCTCTGATTTCATCACTACGCATTGTCCCACACATGCAGCCAGGCGAGTGACCCTGCCCACAGTTGAGTCGTGAGTTGGAAGTCACAGAAATGGATCCACTTCCAGAGTCCCATGGGAATAGCTGAACAAGTGACATTTCTCATAACTGCACACTGTACTGGAAACCACTGGAATAGCTCTACCTACCCAGAAACACACTCTACTTTAAGGAGATCCAGATCCCAACCAGCAAACCAGCCTTATAAACCCCTGAAGCCCACATCACTAAGACACCCATAGTTATCTCCAATCTGATTACTGCTGAAGAAACTACATGAAGACTACACTATTGCATTTACCCAAAACCAAAGTCAGCCCACTCTACCCAACCAATTTTCTAGGATCATCTTAAGGGGGAAGTCTTTACTCCAAACACCATCTTATAAAATGGTAGAGGCAGGGACTTGCAGTTGGCATAATGGCTATGTCGCTGGACTCCCATGTAGTCGACCGCAGTTCAAGTCCCAGACCCAGTGGCTTAAACTCACGCTGGGCACATGTGCATGCGTGCCCAAGATCCCAAGAGGAGAATGGAGGAGAAGGGATTACGGTGTGGCCATCCCCTTCTGGGGGGTGATTTCTTGCTTTCTGTCTACCTGTCTCTCTCTTTCTGGCGAGCGCATGTACCCTATAGCAAAAAACACACAAAAAAAAATGGTAGAGGCAGCTGTTTCACCAAATGTTCAAATATCAAGTAGGGGCACAAGAAACATTAAAAGGGAAGGTAACATGAAACCTCCAAAGGAAATAATTTATAAATAGGACAAATATATAATGTATAAATGGGATAAATTATCAATATTACATATTTGCAATACAAATAATTAAGACTGGTGACAAGAAAAAAATTTTGAGAGATTTTTGCTATAGGGCACATGCACTTGCCAGAGAGACAGAAAGTGAGAAATCACCCTCCAGGGAGATGACCATGCCACAATCCCTTCTCCTCTATTTTCTCAGGATTTGGGGCACACACGCACAAGTGCCTGGTGTGAGTTTTGAGCCATCAGATCCAGGACTCAAACCACGGTCTACTATGTGGGAGTTCAGCAACGTAACCATTATGCCATCTACTGGTCTTGACAAGAAATATTTTTTAAAAAATATTACTTTCATTAAGAGTTTCTCTATGGGGGAACCAGCAATTAGCATAATGGCTATGTCACTGGACTCCCACGTAGTCGATCGTGGTTCAAGTCCTGGACCCGGCGGCTGGGCGCGTGTGCGTGCGTGCCCAAGATCCCAAGAGGAGAATGGAGGAGAAGGGATTGCAGTGTGGCCATCCCCCCTGGGGGGTGATTTCTCGCTTTCTATCTCTCTGTCTCTCTCTGTCTGTCTGGCGAGCGCACGTACCCTCTAGCAAAAACCTCTCAAAAAAAAAATAATAAAGTTTCTCTATGGGGACCTGCAGATGGCGCAATATGCGACTTTTTCTTTATTCTCCTTCATACTTTCTTCCCTCTTATATTTTCCTCTCCTCCTCATCCTCTACCTTCCCAGAGAGACTAGACAGGTCTAGAATCACAGTTCTGAAATACCTTAGTATGGTAAGGCTCCCGGGAATCCTTTCTTTTACTGAACCACCTGCAAAACAAAGAGATACTGCTCTTCAGACACCTGAATAGAGTACTCCTCTTGGGACCACATTGCTAAACACAACAGAAGAGAGACTTTGGCACACATCAGTCCACAGCAAAAGGGAAAATTTTTTTTCTCTATATGAAGGATTGCATTATTCAACCTTTTCACTTTTTAACTATTTGTTGTATAAAATAACTTAGTGATGACAATTACATGGCCCACATTCCAGGTGGCCAATATTGGCTTCTGGGTCACATTTCTGAGTGGCCAAGAGTCATTATCTCAGTCTTCCATAATCGTTTAAAGACAGTTACTCTGTAAGAATTTAGGTAAGAAATGGTTTAAGTAAAACAGTATTTCTTAAAAAGTTGGGTCTACTACAAGCCATTTTTCATTTTCTAGTCCAGCAACTGGCATGGCCTTAATATGGTCTCTTTTCTTTTTCTTTTTCAAGGTAGTAGTTCAAAAAGATGGAGTGACTGAGTTTTACAATCCTACCATATTTGTTATGGTGACCACTGTAGATAAACAACATAGGATCCCACTGAAATATCAGAATCTCATGCAAAACTTTTAACAAATAAATGGCTCATTGCACCATTTTTATGTTAGTGGGAAGTTCTAACTTAGTGCTGTGGCAGTGGTTAATTTTCATTGACTTTAATATCTGACCTCAGGGATTAGTCACAGTTCAACTCTGAGTTTTGGCAATGGTGTAGTGACAGATACTATCTGATGTTAGCACAAAAGTCGCTTGTGCTGAAAATCAAAGAACCCTAAACTCTTAAGTGTCTCACTTCACCAAATCTAAATAGAATCTATGGTGTTACATTTTCTCTAATACAAAAATTACACAGCAACTTTTATCAAACAATAACTACTACAAAAGAAATTGCAGGGAAAAAAATGACTTCAGCAAAATAACATTAAAAATTTGACAATCTTATACAGGAACTGCCAAAGTTTTAGCGTTTAATCATTAACAGCACAGTGGACCAAGGCCCGAGATGTGAAGATAACATGTTCAAGACACTGTGGAACTGAAATCTTACTGACAAGTGGTGATGGAAGCTGAAACCATAAAACCCAAACGCTTTGCTGAGTCGGAGGTGGGTTCTCTGTAAACTGAGCACTAGGAGTGTTATGTACTGGGACTGGAGCGCCTCCACTCACTCCCAAGTTTATAAACAAAAGCTGGGCATCTGCCTTTAGCCTGATCCAGAAATCTCTATCTAGACCTCACATAATGAAGGCTCTGGATGCATTCCTCTCTAGGTGTTCAAAACTTCCAAGTATGAAGAAGAAACATAGGAGATTTGGAATTGCTATTGTGGAGAATGGGTGAGTAAACTGCAATTTAATAGTTGAACTATTGTGCCTTCTCATGTAGCTTCCTCTAGTAGCGCTTGGTGCAGATATGGAAGGAACAGATAAGTGGATTCATCTAGGATCAGGGATTTCCCAGACCAAGGTGATGAACAAAACAGAAGTTAAAGAAAACTTTGACTACAGGAAGGAGTGTTTTTGAAATCCTAAGCCCTAGACTCTAAACTAGAGACAAAGAAGGAAATGAAGAAAAAAGATGCCAGGGGAGTTATTAAATTATGTGTTTTAAAGAGGTTGAAGAAAATCCTGGTAGGACTGCTGAACAAGCACACCTCCTCTTCCTTGTGAGGAAAGGAGATTGTGGTCACAGCAATGTATTAATTAGTGATTTTGTAAGTGAATCGACTAGAAGTGCAAATAATTAATGTGAGAGTACATGGTAGAAGCAGAAAGGAGGAGGCAAGCATAACTAATCAGAAGATCAAGGAGCTTGGAGTTAATGGCATAGAATGGGTCATGGGTTCTCCACAGGTAATGTGGAGAGATGGAACGAACTGTGATATAGATTAGCCAGGTGCCAACATTTTAGAATAAATGGTGGGAGAAATGACTGGGGAAGTTGGTATATGACTGGGGAAGTTGGTATACCCTCTATCCTACTGATAGAGGGTAATAAAGCTTAATGGAATAAGCCTCAGTGGAAAGGGCTTTTACAGGATGGTGGAGAAAGGGAGGTGGCAATGGTGATCTGTAAGAGGACACCAGCCCTACCTTCTGGTCCTAAGGTAAATAGAATTTGTTAAAGTAAACAGCCACAGACACTTTTGATAGCTCCCGATCTTCTCAGTAAAAAAAACGTATTTATTTAAATTGAGAAAGCACGGAGAGTATTCGGGAAATAGGCTGAAAATATGGAGCTGGGTGTGGTGGCTATGGAGCAGTGGTACTGGAGAGATTAGGGAGGGTTTAGAAGATGAGGGAATATGGAGCAGCTAGTTCAAGAGTAAAAAAGCAGCAAACATGGCAGAGACTTCACCTATGCTTTGACTGATTAAAAGGAAAGGAAGCATGGACCATCTGGCATCAGTAGTTTTTTTTTAGGAGGGTAGTCATTGGTCCTGGTAGCCAGAAAACTTACTTAGCTGAGATGATGGTAGATCTAGAACCTGTTATTAGACAAGCTTCCGTGTTTTTAATGAATACTATGTGCCAAGAGTTTGTACTTATTTCATTCAAACTTTTCATATTGATAGCTTTGTGATTGTCATTATTCTATCTTTACAGATGAGGAAACTGAAACTTGAACTAAAGTTGCAAAGTCAGGAAAGTGAACAGCAGTTACCAATGGTTCGTGAATTATTGGGTCACCAGGAAAGTTTCTATGGAAAAATGCGTCATGACTTTTCAGATGACACAATATAATGTTTGTTAAAGATTTGTTTGGCCTACACATTTTCAAAAGAAATATGTATTGCCTACAGTTAGAGGAGTTATATACAGACCACCTTACTGGCTTTAAATGTTACTGTACTTCTTTTTTCTAGTAAACATGTCAGTTATCTTTGATATTTTTTATCTGTTATATGGGATGCAAATGGTTTTCAGTTTCTCCATTCTCAGTTTGTCATTTGTCTTTCAGCCTTTTTTATAGTTTTTTCTCTTATAACAAATGTTTCTATTTCTTATAAAGATAAACCCACCAATCTTTAAAACATTTTTTTTTTTTATTCAGTGAGAGAGAGAGATACTAGCAGAATCTTCATGCCGCGATCCTCCCCAAGCCTCAGTCAGCCTGGATTGTGGGCATGTGAGCACACCTCCAGCATGCATAGGAAGGCCTTGGATACAAACCTGGGATCTTCCCATGTGAGTCCAACATTTCAAAGCATTATGTTACTCCTGTGCCACCATCTAGCCCTACCAATTTTGGTAGTTTTTGTCATCATTTGAAGTCAAAGACTATGTAAACATTCAATTAAACTTTCTTTAGAATGTAACTTTTTATATTTGTTTATATTTTACATATTTTATATTTTTTTTTAATTATTTTTCTAACCTTCAATAACTATATATCATTACAGTATACCACATGAATTTTCCCATTCTGAATACACTGTGTATCAGTTCAGAGATGTTACCATACATATTATCATCAACAGATCATTTTCCATTTTTGTGTCCCTTAAATATTTGCTTCTTTCCTTTCCCCCTTGACCATCTCCCTCTCACTCTCCCACATTTCCTCCCACAGTGTCTCTAGTATCCAAGTTGTTTTCCATGCCTTTATACCTTCCAATCTTTCAGTTTCTGCCATAGAATGCAGACATTTGGTATATATTAAGTGGGGACACACAGTGCCTCTCTTTCATAGTTTGGCTTGCTGTGCTTACCAATAAATCTTCCATAGTCATCCACTTTCTATCAAATGCCAGGATTTCATTGTTTCCTATGGCTGAGTAGTATTCTGTACGGTGTATATGCCATACCTTTTCAATCCACTCATATATATGAAGATTCCTAGAAGAGCTACAAATAGAACTACCATATGATCCAGCAATTCCACTCCTGGGTACCTACCCAAAGGATAGGAATGTACTCAGTCAGAAAAACACTTGCACATTCATCTTTATTGAGACATTATTCACAATTGCTAAGATATGGAACCAACCCAAATGTCCACAAACAGTTCTTTGTAACTATTACATCTTTCTATAATTCTTTGAAAATATAATCCTTTCAAAATCTGAGTCAAGTACGTTTAACTTTTAGTATTACATTTTAAAGTAATTATTAAATTATTAACAGTAAAATTAGTTATTATTAAAATTTTAATACTAAATTTTAATACTAAAATTAAAAATTTTTAATACTAAAAATTAAGGAACTATATAACTGTGTCATGAACTTAGCTAATAACATAGAATAACCATAAGATAGAATTATAACCAGCAAATGAGATTTTTCTCTAAAAGAATATTTCCTGAAATGAGAATATTCACAATGTTAAATGAAACAAATAAATGGATTGTCAGGAAAGTCATGATGCATTTTTGTATAGAAAAATACATCATGGAGAAGAAGATTCCTACATGGCTCCTGAGAACTCGTGATTTCAGGGAAAAACAAGAAATGAAGATTTTCTACTGATAATTCAGCCTCCAGCCCACAAACTTGAGTAATAGGGATCCAGTCAAGCCTTCTTTCTGTCTCTGTCTCTGTTTCTGTCTCTGTCTCTCTCTGCCTCTGTCTTCTCATTTTTTAGTAATTTTTCCTTTAAAAAATTTTTTAAGGTAAAGTATTTTCTCAGCTTTCAGACCCGCCTTTATCATGTTAATAATCCCCTCTCTCCCTCCCACCCAAGAGAGGCATGGGGCACGCCTTCAGAAGAAGATTCCTCCATGGCTCCTGAGAACTAGTGATTCCGTGTGGTATGGTTTTCTATTTTTTGCTTTAAAAAATAAATAAATGACAATTTTTATTTGTTTTTTATTTATCTTTTTTCCTTCTTTTTTCCCTCTATTTCTTTGTTGTTGTTGTTCTTTCTTTCTTTTTTTTTCTCTCTCTCTCTCCGTTTCCTTTTCTTTTTACTTTTATCTCATCTTTCTTCTCAATCTCCATTCACTGTGTTTCTAGATGGATCTAAGGGAACTATAGCCAAACATCCAAATACTAGTAGGGTGAACATATTCCTCAATATCTACTGAATCTGCTGTGCAGAGGGATTAAAATACAATGGCAAAGAGATTCCAGATCACGTCTTTCTGCACACTCCTGAATGCTCAAATTGAACTTCAAGTTTAGGAAGAAACACACCATCCATCAAATGACTAGAAATAATGCAGGGCCATAGAAATATGGGAAAGCAAGAAAATACCTCTCCTCCATGGGAAAAGAATAACTCCTCTGCATCCACAGTCAGTTTAATAGAAATCATGGAAATGTCTTATAAAGAATTTAGAATGTTCATAATGGTGAAGCTAACAGAGATGAGAGACAATGAACTGCAGAAGAGAAAGGAGAAAGGAAATGACAAGTTCCGGGAGATGAGGAAATTCTTGCAAGATCTAAAAGAGGAATTACACACTTTAAAAAAGAATCAAATGGATCTGTTAGAGATGAAGGCTATAATACAGGATGTCAAAACTTCCCTTGAAAGTATTAAAAGCAGATTAGATCATACAGAAAATAGAATCTCAGATGTAGAAGTGAAAATTGCTGGTTTAGAAAAATCCACCACAAAGACTGAGAAAATGGCTCCCAAAAATGAGAATAATATACGAGAAATACTAGATACCGCCAAATGTCCAAACATCTGGATAATTGGTATCCCACAAGGTGAAGAGATTCATAAGGGCACTGATAATCTATTCCATGAAATCCTGCAAGAAAACTTTCCAAGCCTAGAGAGGCACTCAAAGATCCAGTCCCAAGAAAGGACCCCAAAGAGAATCAACCCAAGAAGATCTTCTCCAAGACACGTTATAGCCAGATTGACCAAAATCACAGACAAAGATAACATACTAAGAGTGGCAAGAGAAAAATGGCAAGTTACCTACAAAGGATATCCCATCAAGCTAACAGCAGAACTCTCATCGGAAAAAATGTGAGCAAGGAAAGAATGGGAAAGTATATTCAAAGTGTTAAGGGAAAAGCAATTTCAACCAAGAATACTGTATCCAGCATGATTATCCTTCATATGGGAAGAAAAGACAAGAACATTCTCAGATAAACAAAACCTGAAAAAATTTACCTACACCAGACCAGATCTCCAAGAAGTTCTCAAGGGAGTGCTATATCAAGAAAATTAAATACAGACACACCAAAATAATAGTTCAAAAGCTAAGAAAATGGTCAACTTAATCATAGGGACAAGTCTGGAGTTGAATATTATATGCCAGGATATAATCGGGAAGATCGAACCACAACAGAAGATAAATTAAGTACTTGAGACTGAACTGGCAAAATAGCATTTTATGACTTTTGACTAAAATATTGCTGATTTTCTTCTAGGCTTTGTTTTCCAGTTTTAAGGATTTTTGTCCTGTCTTGAGCTGTCGATAGGTTCATGTACCTTCTATTTGAAGAATCCTAACCTGTTTCCTGGCTTTAAATTTTAAGCAAATTTCCTTAGCATTTCTTTGATTTATTAAAGTTAAAACTACTTTTTTTTTTTTTTTTTGGAGAGGTTTTTTTTTGCTATAGGGCGCGTGCGCTCGCCAGACAGAGAGAGACAGAGAGAGAGAAAGTGAGAAATCACCCCCCAGGGGGGATGGCCACGCCGCAATCCCTTCTCCTCCATTCTCCTCTCGGGATCTTGGGCATGCACGCACACGCACCTGGCGTGAATTTAAACCACTGGGTCCGGGATTCGAACCGTGGTCGACTACGTGGGAGTCCAGCGACATAGCCATTATGCTAACTGCTGGTCCCAAAACTGCTTTTCTTGAAATTACCAGCTGAACTTTCTATTGAAAGTAGTTAGATTATTTAAGAAATTGTGCGATCAATAAAATGGGGGTGGGGGGGAATGGAAGACAACTGTAGATACCAGAGATAGTGTGAGAAGAGGGTGGGAAAGGGCAGAGGCTCAGAAATAGGGGTAAAAAAAGAGGGGAACCAGCAGTTAGCGTAATGGCTATGTCACTGGACTCCCACGTAGTCGACCGTGGTTCGCGTCCCGGACCTGGTGGCTTAAAACTCACGCTGGGCACGTGTGTGTGCATGCCCAAGATCCCAAGAGGAGAATGGAGGAGAAGGGATTGTGGCGTGACCATCCCCGCTGAGGGGTGATTTCTCGCTTTCTGTCTCTATGTCTCTCTCTGCCCGTCTGGCGAGTGCACGCGCCCTATAGCGAAAACCTCTCCAAAAAAAAAAAAAAAAAGATTATCATATATATATATATATATATATATATATATATATACACACACATATGTGTGTGTGTATATATATATATATATATATATATACACATATGTATATATATATATATATATATATATGAATGAAACTAGAAATGGAAAGTTATTGATGATAACATGTATGATTAAGCCACTATGGAGTATATTCTGGAAGAGAAATCACATTTTGTATGCTGTGACGATGCTTAGGGAATGAATGTAAATTAATTAATTTTTTAAGCAAAATGTTTCAGGGAAAAGAAACATTAAAACTGTTTTTCTGGAAATAAAAAAAATTTATTTAAGAACCCTATCTGATGGCTGCAGTAAGCTATATAGCCTCAGCTAGGTGCTACTTTATAGTATGTTCATTCTACTCACTGAGGTTTATGCCTAAAGTCAGACTTGTGTTCATGGATATGTATATATCAGCAGCACTTGATATTAAAAATATTTAGATTAATTAAGATCTTTAGTGAATCAATAAAATGGGGGGGGGGGGAGAAGGCATAGAAAGCAACCATGGATACCAGAGACAGAGTGGGAGGAGGGTGGGAGATGGCAGAGGGTGAGAGATAGGGAATCAAGGATGGGAAAAAAAGCAAAATATACAGGAAACAAGAAATGGAAAATTATTTTTGATGATAACACATATGTTGATGTGCTTGATTGAGCCAATATAGTGTATTCTGGATGGAAAATCTCATTTTGTGTGCTGTAATGATGTACAGTAAATGAATGCAAATAAATAAATTTAAATGTAAAAAAAAGTACACCATGACTTTCCCAACAACCTAATAGAACACACATATACACGTATTCCAATTCTGTAAAACAAAAATATTGTGTGTGTGCATAAAAGACGGAAGTTGAAAGGGAGTCAAGTATAGATGCTAAGATGTATGCAGAAATGTTAGCAGTGTTTATTACTGCATAATGGAGAAATGGATGTTTTAATATCTTACTTGCTTTTATATTTTCTAAAGTTTCTTCAATAAAAATGCTTTGACATAAAAACATAACACATGACGTTTAAAGCTAACTTTATTTTATGTTTAATTCTAATAATTTTGACCAAAAAAGGAAAATACGGATAAAACTGAAACCATTTGGTTTTAAATGCCCTGCTTAATATTTGAAAGTTATTTAGAATGTTTTTGTTTTCAAATAAAATTGTGTATCATTGTGAATTATCAATGTCCAGACCAAGTCAGTAATACAGTTTCTGTAAATAAGCACAGATTTAACTACTTCCATGTCATTATATGCAAATACACATTGGCATTTCCTCACTTAAACTCATAAATTTAAGTTATTTAGTAATCAATTTAAAACACAGTTCTGGAATAAGAGTTCCAACAACATGAAGATTTAGGTGATTCACTGTGTTTGGGGTCCCTAAGGCCACCCCATTTTGATGATTTGCTGAAAGGACTCACAGAACTCATCCTAAAGCCATGATCATGGCTACAATTTATTAGCAACAATACAGAAGCAAAATCAAAGCATGCAATCCAAAAGTCATCTCCCAGTGGAATCACACTGGATGTACTTAATTCCTTCCCCAAACAGTTGTAACTCATGTGAAATGTTGTCAAAAAAAAAAAAAAGAAAAGAAAAAAAAGCATTAGTGTCTCAGTGATCAAGGTTTTTCAAGGGCTGGTCATATGGACACACTCTGCCTAGCATGTTCCAAACTTTCTGAATCCCAGAAAGAAAGTAGGTATTTAGTATAACACATACTGTTTAAACAAACCATCTAGGCACACTAAACTGTTCTTACTGGATCTGGGAATGGTGGAAACCTTCCAGAAATCCAAGTTTCCACATCCAGTTAAGGGCCACCTTGTAAAGATGCTACCCTAAGAGTTGCGTTAGTCATGACATGCTTTTTTCTGCACATACATGTTCACAAATTACCAAATGTGGCACTCACCCATGCAAATGTATCAGATTTGTCCTTAAACAAATAAAGCTAAACAAAGAAAATGTAAATAAATAAATCTGTAACTCAAAATGTACTTCCGGTGGACCCCAAATAAATAATTTAATTAGCTATCAATTCAAAAGGGATAATAAATTGGGAACCAGCAGTTAGCGTAATGGCTATGTCGCTGGACTCCCACGTAGTCGACCACGGTTCGCGTCCCGGACCCGGTGGCTTAAAACTCACGCCGGGCACGTGTTCGTGCGTGCCCAAGATCCCGAGAGGAGAATGGAGGAGAAGGGATTGCGGCGTGACCATCCCCCCGGGGGGTGATTTCTCGCTTTCTGTCTTTCTGTCTCTATGTCTCTCTCTGTCTGTCTGGCGAGCGCACGCGCCCTATAGCGAAAATCTCTCAGAAAAAAAAAAAAAAAAGAAAGGGATAATAAATTAAACTATTACATATTTTCCTTGTCTTGTAAAATTAACGTACATTTGTTATAGAAAATTTAGAAAACCTAGAATACTAAAGAAATAAGATTCACTGAAACTGTTAAATTATATATTATCATTGCTAGCTTTTTCTATTCATGTATATATATTAACATCATTGATATCACACTTGGCATTAAATTTAGTTTTCTTCATTTTACCATGTCACTAAAAATTCTGAATGAGCATTTTTAATCAACAAAAATCTTCTATCTCTGGTTATAATTTCTAAAGCCTTCCCCCTTTGGTTAGATATATAGGTTGTTTCCTACCATTAACATTTTTCTAAACCCTCATAAAACCTTTCAGTGGCTTCCAATTGCTCTTATAATAAGTTCAAACTTTTTAATATGGTTAACAAGGTCACACATGGTCTAGGGCCTTTCTTCCTTTGCAGCTCTATTTTATTCTTATTTCTTCTTTACATTGAATCAGGATGGCCTTCTTTGAATTTCTCAAATGTGCCACTAATTCCCACTTCATGGTTTCCACATGAGTAGGTAGCCCTTACATTATATAATACAATTGTCATAGCTTTAATTAGTCATGTGGTTATTTATGCATACCAAATTTTTTAATGCATAGGAGATAAAACCCACAAAGTTAGAGTCTATCTATCTCATACACTAATATGTTCCTAGTGGTAAATGTCATCTGTGGAACATAGACATTAAAAGATTACTGTGGAATTAAAGAATAAAGACATAAATAATAGAATCCCACTTTCATGTGATTTTTTTTTAGAGGTTTTTGCCTTAGGGTGCATAGGCTGGCCAGGGAGAGAGACAGACACAATGAGAAGAAAAGTGACAAATCATCCCTTAGGGAACAGCCATGCCATAACCCCTTCTTGTCCATTCTCTTCTCAGGATCTTGGGCATGCACGCTGATGCACCTGGCATGATTTTTTTCTTTGATTTTATTTTATACATTCAATCAGGATACATCGCTTAACTTGTAAAGTGAATATACCTAACATGAATATGCTTCATACCAGTCCAGTTCAGGATACTATATATGATATCATCAACAGATAATAATCCATTTCTGTGTCCCATAAATGTCTTGCCTCTCTATTTTTCTCCTTAATTTCTTTCCTCATACTCTCCCCCTTTTTCCTACCCTCTTCCCACACTGTCTTCAATATACCTAACCATTTTTCATGTTTCTATATCCTCTAGTCTTTCAATTTCTGCCATAGAGTGCAGAGAGTCAGTATATATTAAATGGAGACATAAACGTGTCTCTTTCATAGCCTAGCTTACTTCACTCATCAGTAAATCTTCCATATTCATCCACTTTCTATCAAATGCCAGAATCTTGTTGGTTTTTATGGCTGCATAGTATTCATAAAGTATATGTGTCACACTTTTTCAATCCATTCATCTGACTGTAGACATTTGGGTTGGTTCCATGTCTTGGTGATCATAAATAATGACACAATAAATATAGATGTGTAAGCACTTTTCCAACGGAGCATTCTCCTGTCCTTTGGGTAGATACCCAGAAGTGAAATTGCTGGATCATATGGTAGTTCTATTTGTAGGTCTTTGAGGAACTTCCATATTGTTTTCCACAATGGCTGGACAATCTACCTTCCCACCAACAGTGTAGGAGAGTTCCTGCTTTGCTACAGCCCTGCCAATACTTATCAATTTTTGTATTTTTAATCTTTACCATTTTAACTGGGATTAAGTGGTATTTCATTGTGGTTTTGATCTGTATCTCCCTTATGATGAGAGACGTTGAGCATTTTTTTCATGCAGTTTTCTGTTTGTATGTCTTCCTTAGAGAATTGTTTGTTAAGCTCATTTTCTCAACTTTTAATTGGGTTGATCATTGTTTATTGGGTAAGCTGCTTGAGTTCCCCATGTATTCTAGTTATCAGTACCTTATCTGAGGCATAGTTTACAAAAATATTTTCCCATTCCAAGAGTTGTCAATTCAGATGAATTACTGCATCTTTTGCTGTGCAGAAACTTTTTAATCTGATGTAATCCTATTTGTTTATTTTGTGGACTATAGTCTGTGCTTTGGAGGTCTTATTTAAGAAGTCTTTGCCTATTTCAATGTCTTCCAGAGTTTCCCAGTGTTTTCCACCAGTAGTTTTATAGTTCAAGGTCTTTTATTTGATTTTTATTAATGGTGAGATATAAGGGTCCAGAATCATCTTTCTACAGGTGGATACTCAGTTTTCCAGCACATTTGCCAAAGAGGTTTTCTTTTTCCAACTGGAATTACTAGTACCCTTTGTCAAAAATCAGTTGGCTGTAAGTTTTTGGGTTTATTTCTGAGGTCTCTATTCTTTTCCATTGGTGCACATGTCAGTTCTTGTGCCAATACTATGCTGTTTTGATTATCACAGGTTTGTAATATATTTTGGGGTCAGGGAGTGAGATGCCTCATACTCTGCTTTTCTTGTACAGGATTGCTTTGGCAATACAGGGTCTTTTATGATAGACAAATTCTATAATTGTCTTTTCTAAGTCTGTGAAGAATGTCTCTGATATTTTGGTTGGGATTGTGTTAAATATGTAGATTAATTTGGGAAGAATTGCTGTTTTGATTATATAAATTTTTCTACTCCAGGAACATGAGATGTCCTTCCACTCTTTTGTGTCATTTTCTATTTATTTTTTAAATTTTTATAGTTTTCCTTGTAGATGTCTTTGACTTCTTTGGTTAGATTTATTCCTAGATATCTTATACTTTTTGTGGCGCTGGTAAATGGGATTATGTTCTTCAGTTTTATGTCAGTCTGCTTGTTGTTCATATATAGAAACACTGTAGGTTTTTGTATGTTGATCTTATATCCTGCCACTTTACTGTATTCATTTATCACTTTAAGTTTTTTTTGTGGATACCTTTGGGTCTTCTATGTATAAAATTATGTCATCTGTAAATAGAGATAATTTCAACTCTTCTTTCCCTATTTGAATACATTTATTTTATTTTAATTTTGTGATTGCCTTGACTAGGACTTCCAACACTACGTTATATATATATAAAGTAGAGGGGAAAGTAGGCAGCCTTGTTTTGAATCAGTTTTTAGTGGAAAAGCTTTGAAGTTTTCCCCATTCAGTATAATGTTAGCTATAGATTTTTTATATACGGCTTTTGTTGTGTTGAGAAATTACCCTTCTATTCCTGTTTTGCTGAGGTACTTAATCATGAAGGGATGTTGTATTTTATTCAATGCTTTTTATGTGTTGATTGAAATGATCATATGGTTTTTATCTTTCTCTTAATATGGTGTATTACATTTATGGTTTTGTGTATGTTGAATCACCCTTGCATCCCTGGAAGGAGCCTGTTAGTGATGATAATCTTTTTTTAGATGTTGTTGGATACTATTTGCTAGTAACTTGTTGAGAATGTTTGCATTTATATTCATCAGAGATATCAGTCTGTAGTTTTTCTTTCTTGTGGTGTCCTTATCTGCTTTGAGGATGAGAGTGAGGGAGGCTTCATAAAGTGAATTTAGGAGGGTTCCTTCCTTTAGGATCTTTAAAAATAGATTAATTTGAGTATAATGGGGGTTAATTCTTCTTTAAAAGTTTTGTAGAATTCAGAAGTAAATCCATCCGGATCTGGGCTTTTCTTTCTTGGGAGGTTGTTTGTTACTGATTCAATCTCATGGCTTGTTATGTCTATTCAGGCTTTCTATGTCCTCCTGATTCAATCTTGGTAGATTATATGTGCCCAGGAATTTGTCCATTTCTTCCAAGTTTTCTTGTTTGTTGATGTAAAATTGCCATAGAATGCTTTAATGAGGTTTTGCATTTCTATTGTGTCTGTTATATTGCCTGTTTCACTGTGATTTTGATTTATCTGGTTCCTTTCTTCTTTTTAATTAGTCTAGCTAATGATGTGTCAATCTTGTTCATCTTTTCAAAGAACCAGCTTTTGCTTTCATTTATTTTCTGTATGGTTCATTTATTTTCTATTTTATTTATTTCTGCTTGAATCTTTATTATTTCTTTTCTCCTGGCATTTTTTGGATTTTTTTGTTGTTGTTGGTTTTTTCAATTCCCTGAGGCAAGATGTTAGGCTGTCCAGTTGCCACCCCTCCATCTTTTTCTTGTGCACACTGATTGCTATGAACTTCCCTCTGATGACTACTATTGCTGTGTTCCTAGACTATGAAGACTGGTGTATTCACTATCATTGATTTCTATGTATCTATTGATTTCAGTCTTGATTTCTTCGGTAGTTGTGAAATCATTCAGGAGTATGTTGTTTAGTTTCTATGTACTTGTGTGTTTTTGAGGGTTTTTCCTGAAATTAACATCAAGTTTAATTCCATCATGATCAGAGAAGATGCCAGATATAGTTTCTACACCTATGACTCTGTAAAGACTTGTTTTGTGCCTATCATGTGGTCAATCTTTGAAACGTTCTATGTGGGGATGAGAAAAATGTGTATTTTGTGGTTTTAGGGTGGAAGGTTCTATAGACATCTGTCAAGTCCATTTGATGTATTGTATTGTTTAGATCATGTATGTCTTTATTTTTGTCTTGATGATCTGTCTAAAGGAGATAACATGGTGTTGAGACCCCCAACAATTAGTGTGCTTCAGTCTATCTCTCCTTTAGATCTAGCAGCCTTTCCTTCATGTATTTCTGTGCTCCAGAGTTGGGTGCATAGATATTTATAAGCTTTATATCTTCTTGATGGATTATTCCTTTTACTACTATATAATGCCCTTTTCTCTTCTTATAGTTTGCCTTAAAGTCTATTTTGTCTGAGATCAGTATCATGACTCCAGCCCTTTTTGGTTTCCCTTTGCATGGAATACCTTTTTCCAGGCTTTCACTTTTAGTCTGTACATGTCTTCCTCCATGAGGTGTGTTTTTTGCTAGCAGAAGATAGTTTCTGTTTTTTCATCTATTTAGCCAGTGTGTGTCTCTTGATTGGAGAATTTAATTAATTAACATTCGGTGTTATTATCAATATTTCTGGACTTGTTCCTATCATTAAGTTGGCCATTTTCATGGGTTGTTGTTTTTCCCCCCTCTTATTTCTGTCTGTCTTTCATTTTCCTAGTATAGCACTCCCTTCAGAACTTCTTGAAGAGCTGGTCTGGTCTTGCTAAATTTTTACTAGCATGATTTTTAAGCCAATGGGTCCAGGACTCAAACTACAGTCAGCCATGTGGGAGTCCAGCAATGTAGCCACTACACTATCTACTGGCCCCTCATGTGAATTTTTAAATTACTATTTGATAATTCATTAGATTCCCTTATTTTTAAAGTTTTCATTGAGTATTTTCATTTTATTAAACTTTCATTTCCTCATTATTCCTTCTAATTACCTGCTATGGTAAGTAATTATAACCATTTCATTCTGTACATTTTTTAAAATTTAGTCCTAATTATTTTATTGATTCTAATACTTTTTAGATTTATTCTTTGGAGTTTCCTGGTTCTATGATGGCTATGACTTATACTTCGAGTAACACTTTTATATGTTACTCATATTAGTCTAATAGTCATTTTTTAAGTATTACTTGTATATTTCCAATTAAAAGTAAATGACAAGAATTGCAAATTAATGTGCATATTCAATTTTATTAAAATTTGAGTAAATGTTCTTTTTCTATTATATTTAAAAGTTTAATTTAACATATAATTTTGAAGTCCATAATTTTTTTCTTTTTCTAATTTTTTTAAAGAATTATTTTGACTTTATTTATTTTAATTTGACCAGACAGGGACACAGTGACACAGTGAGAGAGAAAGAAAATAAGAAAGTAAGCTGCCAGGTCCAGGACTCGAGCTGCAGTCAGCCATATGGGAGTCCAGTGCCTTTAGCCAACATGCCACCTGCTGGCCCCTCTTCTTCTAATTTTATATATTATATATAGTTCTAATTTCATATATATTATATATAGTTCTAGTTATATATAATATATATATATCATTTATATTTAATCACTATACATCTTTACAGCATACAGCATGGTTTTTCCCAGTATGAATATAGTGCATATCACTCAAGACAAAGACATTACCATATACCTTATCATCAGCAAATAACTTTTCATCTTTGCAACAATTAAATGTGTTACTTTTTTATTTTTTCCCTGTTCTTCCCAACTGGAGATACTAAACATAGTAAGGGGTGGGACATAGTAAGGGGTGGATCATACTCACTTTTAATAGTTACATTTCAACTTTTAATACTGATTTCAATACTTTAAATCAATAACTATTTCTTTTTTTTATTTTTTTAGTTTCATTGCAGGCCAGCCCATGGCATGGTGACCAAGGGGCTAGATCTTACATGATTGATCACCCCTATAGTTTGAGTCCCAGACCCAGCAGCATGAGAAACAAGCCAAGTGTGTGTACATCTGTGCCCAAAATCTGGACATAAGGGAGAAATGCAACAGAAGGGATTGCGGTATGACCATTCCCCAGGGGGTGAGAAGGAGGAGATTGCTTTCTGACTCACTCTCTCTTTCTCTCTGTCTCTCTAGCAACTGCATGGGCCCTCTGGCAAAAATTTTAACACATAATGAAAGATAATTTTTAAAACTCCTTTTCAAAAGGATATTTTGCATAATCTACATGTCTTTTAATGTCCGCTTTTTCCAATTTGTGGAGGCTTCATTATACATAAAAGTACTTACCTACACATTTTTGTGTATCTTTAAATTGGGTTGTTAGTCTAAAAGTAAGTCAGGGGGAGTGGATCTTTTTCTTCTGCTGGGTTGTAAAGGAATTGAGGGACCTGAACTCTTACAAAACACAGTGTCAAAGGCACCCCAGCTGAGTGATGTAAACCGGTTCCTCCACCTTGATAATAGAGCTAGGATGAGGGGTGCGTGTAACATGAACAGTGCCCTGGAGGCCCTAGGAATGAGAAATAGGTTTTGGTTTATGAACCCTGAGAATATTCATATCTAATATCCAAGACTTTCTTTTCTATGTTGACTCTCCTTTTGTTACCTGACACTGTTGATAGAGTTTGGTTCATTGTTATAGCCTGGTCTTAGCTGAGCTCTGGAATTAATTGTTCAGTTCAGCTCACATCTCAGATGAAATGGTACAGGGAGAGCAGTGGTGGCCTGAGAAAGCCAGTTAAGAAACACTACAATGTGGGGCCAACAGGTGGCGTGGTGGTTAAGTGCTGGACTCCCTCATAGTCGAAAGTTGTTCCAGTTCTGGACGCATCTTGAAACTGATGCCTGGTCTGTATGCATGTGTATGTGTGCCCAAAATCCCGAGGAAAGAATGGATTGTGGCATGGCCATTTCCACTGGGGGGTGATTTCTCATCATCTGTCTCTCTGTCTTTCTCTGTCTCTCCGATGAGCGCACACACCCTATAGCAAAAATCTCTCTATCAAAAAAAAAAAAAAAAGGATTACTAAGATGTTATTATCCAAAGATCAGAAATGAAGGCCAGGAGCAGCTGCTGGCCCTAGCACACAATGAAAACTAGCCCTGATCTGGGAATATCAGATGCTGCTATAGGGAGTCTGAGGGCCCTTGAGAGGAGATCCTGGTAAAAGTCTTATTTTCCTGTGGTCAAACATAATGAGGGCATGGGTCCTTTCATTTAGAATTAAAGGGAAGTACTACTTCTGACAACAGTAGAGGTCAGCCACCTCTGGGTTACGAACCAATAAATTATTTTAATAGGCACTCAGTGAGACAGAATCTACTTTTCCAGATACCTTAATGTCTTTCTGTCACACGGTCTTTGGATCATCATTCTAAAACTCTATTTCAAAATATGTGATATTAGTGATTTCATTTTTAAAAAACACTGAATATAGTTGACGATACAACAAATGTGACATCTTCATACACAGAAACTTCAAATACTTCATGGAAAATAGGATATAAATAGTTTCACTTCGGTGCAAAAAAATTGAAATATATGCATAGTTTTTTTTAAAAAATATGCATTTTCCATTTATCTCTTAAAGACATCCTTATATATGGTAATATGAATGCAGAAGCACTCAATATTTGTAAATTAAGCCTAGAAATTCTATACAATGGAAACATCTTAAAATAAAAATTATAGAGGAAAGCAGAAAAAGAAATTTAAAAATAAAAATTCAAGTTAACAAAAATGCCTTAAAAATCTAGGATTAAAAAGCAAAAAGTATTGTCAAATTAATAGAGATAACACTGATTAATAGTGATAAGGAGGAATATATATAACTGGATTGTAAGGAAAGTCATGATGTATTTTTGCATAGAAAAACATAGAAAAATACATTAAGACTTTCCCAATGACCTAATATTTAAACCATCAATATAGTGTTAAAATTTTGAAGCCATATATAAAATAGAAGAGACAGCTAAAATAGACAGCAATGTGACTGCAAAATAGGAAATAACATTTTAAGCAATTGAAAGTATTTAAAACTTTAAAATACTACATTTCAAAAGGATAATAGTATATTCTCTGCAAAAATATTCTTTTTTTTTTTAAGAGAAAGAGCTTTTTGCTATAGGGTGTGTGTACTTATCAGAGAGACAAGTGACAGAAAGTGAGAAATCACCCTCCCCCCCAGGGATAATGGCCATGCCACAATCCCTTCTCCATACTCCTCTTAGGATTTTGGGCACACACGCACATGCACCTGGTGTGAGTTTCAAGTCACTGGATCTAAGACTCAAACTACAGTCAGCCGTGTGGGAGTCCAGTGACATAAATGCACCTGGCATGTGTTTCAAGCCACTGGGTTTGGGACTTGAACCACAGTCAGATGTGTGGAAGTCCAGTGACATAACCATTACACCACCTGCTGATCCCACAAAACACATTCCTATGGCTTAGAGTTCTTGGAGCCAACCATGCCACAGGTAGTTTTAGTACCTTCATTATCCATTCTTGATTATGATCTAATCTTTACTCTTTTTTTTTACATTCTTTTTTTTTTTTTCCACAAAAGGGAGAAAGACATAAATACTTTCAACAGGGTCTTATACCGCTAATCCCCACCCCTAGCCTCCTAGTTTTGCTCAGATAGCCAGTGCACACTGGTACATACAGGTTGACCCAGGAACCAAATCCCTGACCTTCTATATGGCTTCAGCATTGCAGAGCATTTCTCTACCACTACACTACTGCAGCTGGGCCCACAATCATTTCTTACATGTGTTGAGAGCAGAGCATACATCTTTCTTAGAAAACAGTAATCACTTTCCATAGTCATTTCCTTTCATACTCATAACTACCAAAGTATGAAAATGCGTGTGCAAAAATGTGTCCATCAGTGTCGTTTACACCAGGGAAAAAAAATGGAGACAACCTAAAATGACCAGGAGTGGGAAAACAGTTAAATGTCCTTTTAGATGTTAGCTCAGGGAAATACTTTGGAACACTTAAACAATAATGACTTTTAAGATACAGCTTTGAAAAAGTCTTACCATCATATGATGAAGGTAGAAACAATACAAAATATACAAATAAAATAATTATATACCATTTATAAAATATACTAAGAGCTAGCATAATAAATGCTAATAGAAATTTTAGTGATGTCAGGTTATGCATTTTTTTCTACCCTTTTGGGTATGCTGAAATTACTTTTCTAAAAAGTTTCTTTCCGGGACCAGCAGATGGCCTAATGGTTACATCACTGGAGTCCCAAGTAGGGGACTGCGTTTGGAGTCTTGGACTGGTGTCTTAGACTTCATGCTGGGCACATGTATATGTGTGCCCAAGATCCCAAGAGGAGAATGAAGGAGAAGGGATTGCAGCATGGTCATCCCACCTGGGGGGGGGGTGATTTCTCTCTTTCTGTCTCTCTGTCTCTGTCTCTCTGGCAAGCACACATGCCCTATAGCAAAAATCTCTCTCAAAAGAAATAAAAAAGGTTCTTTCCTTCTTTCCCCCACAAATAAGGGAGACAGAGAGAAAAAGACAGGCAGTGCTCCAGCAGGATATTGACATCACAATTTACCCCAGCCTTCAGCCAACTCTAGATCATGAGCAAACGTGTGCCTGGTGTATACAAGGAGATCTCCAGGTATGAACTGGGAACCTTCCCATGTGGGATTGTCTCACAGAGCAATAAGCATTACTGCTGTATCACAGTCTGGCCCCTGAAGCTATTTTATGAGAAAAATTGTATGCGAAAATATGTATGAAGTCTCCTGTTTGCATCTATGGTTTCTTGGGTCATAACCCAAATCCTCAAGGTGGGTAGGGCCATGTGGCAGCCAGGTTCCACAGATTCTCATTTTCAGCCCTTCCAGTGGGTTCTCCCAAAGAGCTTAGAATCCTTAGACCTGTCTACCCCACAAGCTATGTTGTATGTTTTCAAGGTGGAATAACAAAACGAGGGTGCTCTTGTAGGTTAGATAAATGATAACCCTCCCGAAAAATGAGTGGTGCTCTGAAACTGAGTAACTAAATACACACACACACACACACACACACACACACTTGAAATAACTAAGGAGCCTACCTTTCCTATTGGGAGCAAGCTTAAAATAGAGTAATACTTTGATAATGATTTGTGACCAGATCACCCCTCTATTTATGGCAGAAAATAGTAGCAGAGAAGTAGACAGAAAATACTAGAATCTGAAGTTTCACCAGTTTATGTTAACCACAGACCATCATGGAGCCTTGCCTGGTAAAGAGGAATACAGAAAAGGTAAGGTATTCAAGGTATTATCTTCACCAAACTCCAGTCTACCCCCTTCTACTTTCCAGAGTCTACCATCTATTGAATTTAAAATTCTCTCTTTTTTCCCCCATTTTCAAGTTTCTCAGTCAAGTGTTCTCTCTAGCTAGTGGATGAGTTAAGACCTAGTATGGGCCCAGCTGTGGTGGCAGAGCAATGCTGGAAGCCATATGGAAGATAGGTGTTTGGTTTCCAGGTAACCAGTATACAACCAGGACACAACTATGTACGTTGGCCTGTGATCCTGGCTGTCTAGGAAGTCTGGGCTGACAGGATTTACCCTTCCTAGTTTGCCTGCTGGATCCCACACTTAGGCATCACTTGTATACTTGGATCTTCCTGACTAGGAACTTCTCTGGATATTGGTGAATACAGGACCTAGATGCAATTGGTTGTCCAGTACAATATACCTGAGCAAGCCCAAGGAATTAAGCTGACCAACCCTAGTGCCATTCTTCCTAGAACAAGAGCTCCTAACAAGTGGTCTAGGACAACTGCTTCCGGAGAGGTGCTCCCTAGACACAGAATAGTAAGGAAAATCTGTAAAGCAGGGTAAGCCATTTTAAGCAACTGGATTTAAAAGAACTAATCATTTCAACAGGAATTTTCTAAGTAGGGAATGGAGACTTGGCTCTGGGGCTGCACACTCAGGCGTGTTTGTATGAGTCAGAAGAAAGCCTGGCTCTAAAGCTGACACACTAGCACACTTGTTGATGGTGCCTCTCGGTAATTTGGAGCACATCCAGCAAAGACTGGCCTTCTATAATAGCATGGGAGGCCAGAGGACAGCCGGAATTGTCCTTTCCATGAGTACCACACCCCTGGATTTTCAGGGTGTCCTCAGACCACCAACTAATTGTGAAAAGGTGCACCAATCAGCAGATAGCAGCTGGGGTAGGGTGGGGGCGGGCAGGTCCCATCACTAATTAATTTTCCAAGTTCTGATTTCATTTTCTCCAGGGCACATTTTCATTTTTCCTGGTTGCAAGAGACTGCAGCTGCTTTATTTGGCCATGTTTGTCCTAAAATGTAGTATAGTAATTGGGCTAAGAGGTTACAGCTGCCTATTCATATTCAGAAAATTTTAATTCTAGTTCTGACTTCATAAATTATGAATTGTTGAATTTGGAAAAACTCTTCAAACTTCTCTGAATTATAGTTTCTTCATCTGTCAAAAAAAAAAAAAATCTGTCCCATGTACTTGAGATTGTTATGAGGACCAAATATAACTTTTAACCATTCAACTCTGGGTATCTAAAGTGTTCTTGATAAAATATATATTTCTCATATATATTAAATATGTTAATATTTTTTAAATATTTTAAGACTGATGTTAGCTTTTAATTCTCTTTAGGTTACTTTAAAAAATATAATTAGGGGCCAACAGGTGGTGTGGTGGTTAAGGAGCTGGACTTCCACATGGCCAACTGCTGTTCAAGTCCCAGACCTGGTAGCTTGCATTCTCTCTATCCTACTTTCTCTCTCTGGTCAAATTTTTAAAATAATAATTTAAAAAATTAAATAAATAATTTTTCTAAAAAATAAAATATATATGTAATTAAAAGATTAAGCGTAATGATCATAGAAGGAATATATAAACATGATAATTTTTAAATAAAGAAAAGCTCCAAAAAATTAAAGTTACCCATAACTTCATCATAGTGTGAATGCTGGAAACTTGTCTTTTGACCATGGGGATATTTCCGTATATTTGTGAAGACCTATATTTTATAACAAATCAAGATAAGAGATACATGTCATTTTGTAAACTCCATTTTTTATTTCACAATATGTTGCAAATGGGAACATACAACAGTTTGCAAAATGTGAACATCTTGCAAAATTTTCCTGTTACTGTCATTATAATAAATTTTATTATTGACTAGGCAAAATAAAACAGTATTGTGGTCAGCAGATGGCATGGTAGTTAAGGTGCTGGACTCCCACATGACCAACCAAGGTTTGAGTCTGGGACCTGGCAGTTTGCTTTCTCACTTTCTTGCTTGCGCGCGCGCGTGCACTCTCACCCACCCACCCTCTCTCTCTCTCTCTCTCTCTCTCTCTCTCTCTCTCTCTCGTGCTCATGTGCCTACAGCAAATTTAAAAATAAGAACTAAGTAATTAAATTTAATTAAATACCTCTTTAAAAATAAAACAATATTATATTTAATAGAAATTAAGTCAAAATATATACAATGATGAAAGCTAAACAGAGAGTCCAACAATTCCTCTAAAAAAAGAATTACAGATTTGAATGAGTTAAAGTGCTATTCTCTAATGAATGAGTTTGGGAGTCAGTATCCTTGGATTTGCATTCTAACTCTGTGGCGCGCGCCCCCGCCCATCGCCTCTCGAGCGCGCCCCTAAGATGGCGCCAGCGGAAGCCCGAAGTCTGCCCAGAGGGTGAACAACTTTGAGGAAGTGGAAAGGCGGAGAGTGTGGAGAGCACGGGAACACGACATGCGACCAATCCTCATTCGAGGATTGGCTTACACGTGGACAATGCGCTGATTGGCTAAGGGCCCTTTAAAAGGCCCTGGGAGGAAGCGGGGAGGAGAGGAACTTCGGAAAGATAACCTGGGGAAATAAAGTGTGGAAGAGAAGACCGTCTCCGGGTCGTCTGTAACGCCGACATAACTCTGCCTCTCTAAGTCTTTGCTTTCCTCTTAACAAGACAAAATACAGTTCTAACTCTAGAAAAAAGTTTGTTTGGACTGGCCCCATTGCACAGTGGTTAAGTGCAGTGCATTGGGAGCGGGATCCCACTTGGCTGACCAAGTTTTGAGTCCCAGCCCCAGCAGCCTGAAAAACATGCAAAGCCCATGTGCACGAGTGCTCAAAATACAGACAGAATGGATAAATAGAGGGAAAAGGGTTTCAACATGACTACACTCCATTGTGGGGATTCTTTCTGTCTCTCTCTTGCAAAGACATGCACTCTCTAGCAATTAAAAAAACGTACCTACAATTAAAATATTACTACATATATCAATATTCAGTCATGCATACCTCAATAAAAATAGACCTTCATAATTATTGAAGATGCTAAAGCTTTCATGGTTTGATTTAGAGATATGGCCTATCTACCATTCAACTGCCACAAAACAGTCTTCCTACTTTACCAAAATAGAAACTTGAATCATTTAAGACTTTTCTAATATCACTTTACTAGTAGAACAAATAAAAATACATAATCAGAGGTTATTATAAAAGTATAATAACCATTGTTTCCAATAGTATACCATTGCTTCCAATAATTGTAAATGCTTAATCTTCATATTAAGAAAATGGCCATGATAGTATATAAATCATTATGATCATTCATAAATTATGACAATGATAATATATAAAGTTTCATCTATCATATTATTAAAGAAAAACAAATAAGAATTATTTTATTGGCAACTATCCAGTAAAATTATCACCCTCATATATTGGGATAGGTGGCAGCAAAAGTGCTGCAGTATTTTAGACATAACTAGGTAGTATGCAGCAAGGTTATTTAAAAACTGGGAACCAGCAGTTAGCGTAATGGCTATGTCGCTGGACTCCCACGTAGTCGACCGCGGTTCACGTCCTGGACCCGGTGGCTTACAACTCACGCCAGGCGCGTGTGCGTGCATGCCCAAGATCCCGAGAGGAGACTGGAGGAGAAGGGATTGCGGCGTGACCATCCCCCCTGGGGGGTGATTTCTCGCTTTCTGTCTCTATGTCTCTCTCTGTCTGTCTGGCGAGCGCATGCGCCCTATAGTGAAAAACCTCTCCAAAAAAAAAAAAAAAACTAATTGTCTTGGGGCTGGCAGGAGGCCTGGTGGTTAAGGGTGCTGGACTCCACATGTCCAACCACGGTTTGAGTCCCAGACCTGGCAGCTTGCTTTCTCACTTACTTACTTACTTACTTTCTCTCTCTCTCTCTCTCTCTCTCTCTTTCTCTCTCTCTCTCTCCCCACCCCCCCATCCCCAGTCAGATTAAAATAAATAAATAAAGTTAAATAAAATAATTCTTAAAAGAAAAAAAACTAATTGTCTTGGGGCCAGCAAGTGGCATGGTGATTAAGGCACTGAATTCCCACATCGCCTACAGTTCAAGTCCTGGACCTGGGTGATTGGAAAATCACTCTGGGCGTGTGTGCAAGCATGCCCAAAATCCCAAGAAGAGAATGAAGGAGAAGGGGCTGTGGCATGGCCATCACCCCTAAGGGGGAGTGATTTCTCACTTTTCCTCTCTGTCTCTCTCCAGCAAGTGCACACGCCTATGGCAAAAACTTACCAAGATAAAGGAAAGAAAGAAAAGAAGAAAAAGAAAAACCTAATAGTCAGTTACCAATAATTCCAGTTCTAGGATTCTTTTCTAATAAAAATAATTTTGATTACTATAGAATTTGTAACACATTTTGCTTATTATATCTTTATATTACTAAAAAATATGTAAATATCTAACAGCGGAATAACTAAGAAAATATTAGTGCATCTGTTCAGTTTTATAAAGCCATTTAAATACATTTGTAATAAGTTTCTAATGTCTAAAATGTTCATAATGATATAAAAAATACCAATTTAGAATATTTCATAGGCCTGTTGTTTTCTTATGCATAAACAAGAAAATAGCTGTTCAGATCTCACTTTTGTCTACCACCAGAATTTATAGCTTATCTTTACTCTTCTATTCATTTGCATCCTGATCAAATCTCCATCTCAGATACACTGATGTTTACGACCTTTTAGTGTGGCTCCTGGTCTCTGACAATAATAGGAAATTGGATGCAATATAAAGTTTTATTTGTTGAGACCAGCAGATGGCATAGCAGTTACATCACTGGACTTGCACATGGCTGACCACGGTTTGAGTCCCAGACCCAGTGGCTTCAAAATCATCCCAGGCTTGTGTGCATGCATGCCCAAGATACCAGGAGGATAATGGAGAAGGGATTACAGTGTGACCATCCCTCAGGGGATGATTTCTTGCTTTCTATCTCTCTGTCTCTCTCTCTCTCTGACAAACATATGCACCCTATAGCAAAAATGTCTCAAAAAAAAAAAGTTTTATTTGTTCAGGTATACTACCATGGAAGCCTTCTTTGCACCTTCCAGATTCTTTTCATTTCGGGACCAGCAGTTAGTGTAATGGCTATGTCACTGGACTCCCATGTAGTCAACTGCAGTTCGAGTCCCAGACCCGGCAGCTTAAACTCACGCCAGGTGTGTGTGCGTGTGTGCCCAGGATCCCAAGAGGAGAATGGAGGAGAAGGGATTGCAGCATGGTCATTCCCCCTGGGGGGGGTGATTTCTCACTTTCTGTCTCTCTTTTTCTGTCTTCCTGGCCAGTGCAAGCGCCCTGTAGCAAATTCTTTTCATTTTTTCCCTGACATGTACCCTCTTAAAGCAAATGTATTTCTTGGGAAATAGCTTATCACTGTACTCTTCTTTAATCCATGCAACTGTCAGGTTGCTGTCACTGACTGAAAAAAGATACTGGATGGGGGATAGGAGTTTGGGAGAGAGGAAAGTAGATTTCACACCCTTACAAAATAATTCACATTGGGAACCAGCAGTTAGCGTAATGGCTATGTCGCTGGACTCCCACGTAGTCAACCACGGTTTGCGTCCTGGACCCAGTGGCTTAAAACTCACGCCGGGCGCGTGTGCATGCGTGCCTGCCCAAGATCCCGAGAGGAGAATGGAGGAGAAGGGATTGCGGCGTGACCATTCCCCCCTGGGGGGTGATTTCTCGCTTTCTGTCTCTATGTCTCTCTCTGTCTGGCGAGCGCACACGCCCTATAGTGAAAAAAACTCTCCAAAAAAAAAAAAAATTCACATTTATGGGGTAGGGAGGGAGACTGATATTTTTTCTAGCCAATGAATTTTCTTGTCTCTCAGAACTAAGGCCAGATAGTGAAGGTAAGCCAAAACCTCTTTCTGGGGCCAGGTAGTGGCATAGTGGTAACACAACTGGCCCCAGATGGGAAAGGTCCTGGACACGTGTCCTAGAACCTCCCTGAACACACTAAGTACATGCCAGCTGAGATTAGGTATGAACTGTGGCATGAAGACCCCATTGGAAGTGTCTGTCCTTGTCTGTCTCTTTCTGTCTCTCATGAAAGAAATGAACTTAAAAAAAAAAAATTCTTTCTGTTCTAATGTCCAGACTGCCATGTTCAGTAGTGTTAGTGCGTGTGGATTATAATCTTTTCCTTGCAATGCAGCCTCTGTGTAGCTGTAGCTGATAGAATTTCCTTCTATTCTTTGGAACATGACCTCCTATCATCTGTATTTTTCAAGGCCTTTATTTATTTCACTTTATTTGGTTTTAGGCTCTTTACTTAGTCATTTTATGTGCCATTAGTACCCCAATGGAATACTGAGAAAGGGCATAAAATATCCTGAGTCTTAAAAGCAAATTTGATAGTACCAACTCTAAGTAGGCATTATTAATACAACCAGTTGGCACTACCTAAGAGTATTTAAAACATCTTGAGACAGTGTGGGAAGAGGATGGGAGAGTGGGGAGAGTGAGAGGAAAGGAGCCAAGGAGAAAAATAGAGGCAAGATATTTAAGGGACACAGAAATGGACGATTGTCTGTTGATAACAGTGTATATAATACATTCAACTGGAATGGTGTGAACTGTATTCATGGTGGGTAATTCATTTTACAAGCTGTAGTGGTGTACAGTGATTGAATGTATAAAATAATAATAAAAATCTTTACTTTTCTAGTAAAAACTCTCTTTTTTCTCGATAAAGCTATTTTTTGTTTTATTTTAAAAAATGATTACTATATTTTTATATTACATTCAATCACATATATCTTTACAGTGTTTTCTTTTAAAAAACATCTTGATCACAAATTACTACTTTAGTTTCTGAGACTATCTTATTGTAAATAGATTTTTATATTTCTTTGGAAATTCAATCCACCGCACTTGGTTTAATTACATAACTTCTTTTCATAAAGACTTGTCTGGAGTTCTGCTACACTGGTATCCATTTCTAAATGTGTCTTCCTTTCGCTAGAAATTGGTCCTAAGGAGAACTTAATTTACATGATTGGAAAAACAGGTAACATAAACAGAGAATAATAATTTTGTTTTGCTTACTGGCTTTTTGGATGATAACACCAGCTGAATTTGATTACTTTGTTTCCAGGACAAAAGTGTCCATTGAAAATAACTGAGGCATCATCTTCTGGGTGTAAACAAATGGAGATGGCAACCAAGGATGCCTTAATTAAATTTTAGGTCTAGTTACCTACAGAAAGCCTGGATGTTAGAACTGCATACAAATCTGAAGCCACAAAAACACTGTAGAAAGATTAAACAATGCCAGTGGCATACCAAAAGGTTTCAATTAAATATAAAGCCAAGAGTGCAGTTTAATTGGGATTTTCTTCCAAAGCCAGAAGTGAGGCCCCTTGCTCTGTCAGCCGTGCCTTGCTGTGGCTTATGTGTGAACAGCTTCATGCTGAGGGTCTTGCAGTCACTCCTTACATCAAAGCTCTAAGTCAAGCTACTCCAGTGACTTTAAAGCAAGTTAAATAAACACCCATCAGGGAAAAGAGGAAAAGCTGTGGTTGAAAAAAGTGCAGAGTGTTTGGAGCAGTGAGAAGCAGCAGATCTCATAGAGAACCACCTCATCTACTCCATATGGCAAGGTCAGGGACGTGACTTTTCCAAGTTTCTCAGAACCAGCCAGTGATGGCTGGCCCTGGTCCATTTCAGGAAGGAACTTGCTGCAACGTGGTCTTCAGTGAGCCTCCAACTGACAGCTCCCTCAGGGTCGGCCTCACTGCCCAGAACTGCTTTGCTCACGGTCTTAGCTGCCATCCAACAACCAAGGAAGGTAGAAGTAGGAAAGCTCAGCCACTAATGTACACAGGATGATTCCCGGCATCATGGTAAAATAAAATAAATAGGAAAAGAATATAAAAGAGAGAAATAAATGTAGAGAATAAGTGATAGGATCAGTACATAAACACATTCTGTAAAAGTTCTGGACACTTGATAGCAGCAGGCTACAAATTTGATTTTAATAAGAAATCTCTCGGGACCAGCAGTTAGCGTAATGGCTATGTTGCTGGACTCCCACGTAGTCGACTACAGTTCAAGTCCCGGACCTGGTGGCTTAAACTCACGCCAGGCATGTGTGTGTGCGTGCCCAAGAACCCGAGAGGAGAATGGAGGAGAAGGGATTGCGGCGTGACCATACCCCCTGGGGGGTGATTTCTCGCTTTCTATCTCTGTGTCTCTGTCTTTCTGGCGAGCACACGCTCCCTATAGCAAAAACCTCTCCAAAAACAAAGAAAAAAAAAAAGAAAAAGAAATCTCTCCCTGGGCCACCTGGTGGTATGCTGGTTAGAGTGACAGGATCACATGACCAGTGGAGCAGTTCATCTCAGATCGACAGACTTGGAAAATATGCGAGATGCGTGTGCATGCCCCAAATCCCAATAGTAGAATGGAGGAGAAAGGATCGCAACAAGGCCATCCCTGGGCAGGGGAAGGCACCAATCTCTCTCTCTCTCTTTCTCTCTCTCTCTCTCTCTCTCTCTCTCCAATAAGGCCACAACATAACCTACAGTAAATTTTTTTTAATTTCACAAAAAATATTAGTAATGAGTGGGTGACTAAAAGGATGGTTGAAAATGAATATGTAACGGACTACAACAATGAATAAAGAATGTAACAATGTTTAAAAATAATAAAAACTAATCATGATTCATGTTGTAAGGTAATCTTGTAACTATTCTTCAATGTAATTCTAACAAAAATTCTAAAGGGTTTAGCAAATTGACAAAAATATGCTGACATTAACCTGAAAGTAAAATTGGAGAGGAGTAGCCACCATACTGTGAATGACAAGAATAAGCAGGGGAGGAGAGGGGCGGGGTACTACCAGATTTTAAAATGTAATGAAACATTATTAAGAACAACGTGAAATATGGGTAGAAAAGACAGATGATACAGTCCCATAAAATGATAAGAGACATAAACAGGCCCAAATTCACATTCAAATTTAGTACAAAAGTCACTCACCACTTCCTAGTATTTTGCAATTACGATAGGGCTCAGAATAGGCAGCTTTTTCCTACCTTACATTGTGTGGACTACAACAGCTTAGCTGAGACGGGAGGGTCCAAGATGGCTTTGATCATGTCTGGTACCTCACCTGAGGCAGCTGGATTGGATGAGGACTAGCCGCACCTTTTTGTGTCTCTCTCCCGCTTTGTCTGTCTACACCCCCCACTTCCACCGACACCCTCCACTGCCCTAAGTGCACTCACATCATTACGTAGTTGAGTGTGTCTCTTTACATGATAACTGATCCCAAGAGAAGCAAGACAGAAGCTCCTTAACATTTTAAAGCCCACAGCTAGCACAGCACAATTGCAACTGCATTCTATTGGCCAAAGTAAGACACGCTAGCCCACAACCAAGGAAGAAGCAAGGAGACTCTACCTCTTGACTGGAGGAGTTTTATGTGCATACAGAAATGGGAGGAATTGCTCATGTCTACCTCTGCAGACAACCTACAGGAAAAAAAAAGTGTGTTATTATAACAGACACACACGCAAGCACACCCAAGCCCAGTTGGACTTGCAGACTATTCACACCAAATACAGTATTCCCTACCAAGAAAATATAAAGACAGTGAATGTTCCCAAACTCATTTTATGATGCTTATATAACCTTGATTCTAAAAGCATACTAGAGTACCACAAGAGGAATATGCCAGCTTTAGTTTAAAATATAAATTTTAAAGTACCTAAATAAGATAGCAAATTGAATCCAACAATCTATAAAATAGATTATACATGGAGTACAATTTGAGATAGTTTCACATCAGAAAACTTAATTACTTTTATTAAACCACTTTAATAAAACAAAAGAGGGGAAAAATGAACATTTTCAATGGAGGGGGTAATAGAGTTTTTATTAATCAAAAATAATTCGAATGAGAGGTTTCTGGGTGGGTTTTTTGTTGTTGTTGTTTTGAGAGGTTTTTGCTATAAGGCACGTGTGCTCTCCAGAAAGACAGAGACAGAGAGACAGAAAGCAAGAAATCACCCCCCAGGGGGGATGGCCACCCCGCAACCCCTTCTCCTCCATTCTCCTCTTGGGATCTTGGAGATGCACACACACAAGCACCCAGCATGAGTGTAAGACACTGGGTCTAAAACTCGAACCACATCGACTACATGGGAATCCAGCAATGTAGCCATTACTCTATCTGCTGATCCTGAGAGTTTTTATTATTAAAATTTAAAAAATCATGATCTTAAAGAACTCTTAGAAAATAAAAATAAAAATAAAAGTGAACTTCCTTAATCTATTAAACAGACTCTACTCAAAGCTTATAATAATCACCTCAAATGGCAAAAAGAGCATTCCATTTGAAGGCAGGAATGTGATAAGGAGAACCACAATCAATACTGCTGTTCAACACTATACCAGAAGCACTAGCCAGAAAGTAAGGAAAGAAAAGTGAAATATAGGTTGAAGAGGGGAAAAAAATAATTATTATTATTTCCTTGTAATGTTTGCATTTAAAAACTCTAAGAAATTCTTCAAATAAATTACCAGAGCAAGCAATAGAAGGTAAGAAGTTTACTGAATAATGTGAAAGGTCATTATATAAACTTAATTGTACTCTCACATTTTAATCCTGTCCTGACCCGCAGGACAAACAGATTTCCTGAGGAAAGGAGTGAGAGATGGGACAAACAGCACAGTGTTACAACACAGAGATGACTCAGTGTTACAACTCTTCAGGGTCGTCTGTTTATTGTGGGCAGCACAGAGACGACACATGTTACAACTCTTCAGGGTCGTCTGGAGATTGTGGGCTAGGGATCGTGGTTATATACATGTTGGTGGGCGGTGATTGGTTGTTCTATATGTAAATGAAGGATTGTAAAAGGTGGGTTATGATTGGTTGCTTTTGTGGGCCAATCATGAGGTGCCGGATATGCAAATCTGAGGGATTCTAAGCTCACCAATTTGCTATGGGAAGTGGCCAATCAGAGTATGGTTTTGAAGGTGAGGTTTTGAAGGAAAGCCAATCACGGCCTTTGGCATTGTGTAATTGTTTGCTGAGAAACTGAAACCTAAGGGCAATATTCGCTGGTGCACAGCCTCCCACATAATCCAATAGAATTTATATGAATTACTCAAAAAAATAACAAAAATTAGCTGGCATAAACTAAAAAATAAGGGGCCAGCAGGTGGTGAAATGGTTACATCACTGGACACTCACATAGTTGACTATGGTCCAAGTCCTGGACCCAGCAGCTTAAAATTCACTTTGGGCACATGTACGTGCATGCCCAAGATCTGAGAGGAAAATGGTGGAGAAGGAATTGTGGCATGGCCATCGCCATTGGGATTTCTTACTTTCTGTCTCTCTGTCTCTCCGGTGAGTGCATGTGCCCTAAAGCAAAATTCTCTCAAAAAGAAAGAAAGAAAGAGAAAAAGAAAACACATCTTAATCCCCCCCAAAAATCTTGTGAATTAGTAGTAGCTTTTTTAAAAGTTTTTGCCTTAGGAATCATGCACTCACTGGAGAGAGACAGAGACAGTGACAATGAGAGGGAAAGTGAGAAATCACCCCCCAGGGGAATGGCCATGCCACAATCCTGTCTCCTCCATTCTTCTGGGATCCTGGGCATGCAGGATGATTGAAAATCATCATGCCTGGCATGATTTTCAAGCCACCAAGTCCAGGACTTGAACCACTACTGACTATGTGGGAGTCCAGTGATGTAACTGTTATACCATCTGCTGGCCCCAAATATTATTTTTTTAAGATGAAACTAACCATTGGACTATCAGAAATAATAGGTGAAAGCTTAGATAAATGTAAAGAGATTTTTCCGATTGTAAAATTCACGAAAGGATTCATAAAGCATACAATTGATAACTTATACTTCATAAAATATATTTGAAAGTATTATGACACTTAAGTGACAAACTGGGAAAATAGCCATAAATAGAACAAAGGGTTAATACCCTTAATATGCAAAGTACCCTTAAAATTTTTAATCCTCTAAAAAATAGAAATGCTGTAAGAAACAGTAACAAAAAAATGGGCATGTAAGATATTTTGTGCAAGAAAATATCACTAGTAAGCATGTGAATAAAAGTTTAGATCCCATAATAAAAGAATTGCTTGTTAAAATAACAGTAATGTGTTACTTTTCAACCAGAAAAAGGAAATAACAAATGACAAAAGTAATTTGTGTGCTGTTAGGTTCTTCTGTACACTGTTACGAAACATTGAACAACCATTCTCCAGGCAATATTTATCTAGCACAATAAATAGTATCTAGGACCAGAGAGTGGTGTGGTGGGTAAGGTGGCTGAATCCTACATAGCCAACTGCACAGTTTGAGTCCTGGACCCCATGGCTTGAAAAACACACCAAGCACATGCATGCATGCTCAAAATCCTGAGAGAAGATAAAAGGAATTACAAGGTTGCCATTGTCCCTGAGGGGTGCTTTCTACTCTTTCTCTTTCTCTCTCTCACTGGTGAACACACATACCCTATAGCAAATGCAGACAAACAAACAAAAAATATCTATTGCTTGACCCATTAATCTATTCTGTTTCTATTTACATATGCCAGAGGAGTAATTACACACATACACGCAAAGTTGTCCATGACCTTAAACTAGAACCATTAGATATGCAACAAATGTGAAATGGTTATATAATTTGTAATTCACCAATAACGATTTAAATTTTTATATGCTTGGGACCCTTTCTTTAAGGGAATTTTGTGCAGAAGCCCAATAAAAAAATTAGGTAAATGTGAAGCTGCTTTGTTTGAAAGGTACAAAAGGGAGTCTGGAGCCAATAAGCTCAGTGACCTCCTTTGCTGATCCCTGCTTTCCCCAAGCCCTGTGGCCCCAACTTGTCTCTATGAAGTCCCAAAATGACACGGGAAACTGTTCAAAAAAAAAAAAAAAAACTGCTCAACTGGGCTGGACTGAGGTGTATATCAAGCTGGGTAAAGTCTCTTTATAATCTAAATGATGTAGTGATTGAATGTATAAATAATAACAATAATAATAAAAACACTACACTTCGGGAAAAAAACTGTAGTAAGAATACTTAATTCATACTTTGAAAATTTGTATATATGAGAGCAAAAGACCAGGATGCCACACAAAAATTATTATATAAAAAAAATTCTGCATGATTCCAATAACCTATGTAAACATACAGTGATTCTTTTTTGTTTTATTCTCTCTTTTTTTTTTTTTTTTTTTTTTTTTTTTTTTTGAGAGGTTTTTGCCATAGGGCACGTGCGTTCTCCAGAAAGACAGAGAGAGACAGAAAGTGAGAAATCACCCCCAGGGGGATGGTCACGCCACAATCCCTTCTCCTTCCTTCTCCTCTCAGGATCTTGGGCACACACACACACACACACACCCAGCATGAGTTTAAGCCACCGGGTTCGGGACTTGAACCGCGGTTGCCTACATGGGAGTCCAGCGACATAGCCATTACACTAACTGCTGGTCCCTTGTTTTATTCTTTATAGCTACCTGTATTTTTAAATTTTTTCTACTGAGACAATATATTCCTTTCATAAGTAGGGAAATGGGTAAGCATTAATAAACTTGTCGTGTTTATTCTGCCCATTAATTTATGCCAGAATTATTAAATGCATCTACAGAAATAATATCTTGGAATTTTTAAGAAAAGTTTATTAGAAACAGCTAAAGAGTTCTCCAGTAATCTACCTCTGGGACATTTATCTTCACTATTATTCAGAGCACATCTGAAATCAATTACAGCCCCCCAACTGGCTTTCAGAACCCTGTGTGCCTCCAGCCATCTCCACAGCAAATTGCCTTAGCTGTGGTCAAAGTCGAAATTTCTCAGTTGCCTTGGTTGACCTAGAAATGTTTTATGTAATTTGCCATTATCTGGAAGGGAAACAGTTGTTAGAAAATAAATCTTTTTGAACTCTGCTTTGTTAAAGTGATGCCAAAGAATATTCTTCATTATTTAGACATACCAGAAGAAAAATAACAAATATCTGGTAAATAAATGGAATCTCCAAAATAAATTCAAGGAAAAATCATTGGTAATCAACCTCTACAGATACAAAGTGAAGAGTGATTGGATCTATTTTCAGTCTTTGAATATCAGAAGTATATTATCTCTAAGGACGGCATAGATAGAAATCAGAGGTTGAGCACTTTTTTCCTTCTTTCTTCTATTCAATAAAAATTTCCCTGAAAATCACAACATAAAGACATTGTACTAAGGCTGAGGATTGAAATTCTTCTATCATGGTAACAACAGAGAGAAAAATGGAAAGAAATCTTTGTGGCTTATTTAAGAATTCTACAATAAAGGTGCAAGATATATGTTCTGGATATTAACAAGGAAAAGCCGCTTTCTGTGTTAGTAGTGTAGGGACAGGGGAAAGAAATTGTGCAGGGGGAACAGGAGGGGAGGATGGAGGCAGAAATACCAGTGCTTCTCAGAGGCAATAACAATATTAAAATTCTTAAAAAAAAAAAAAAAAAAAAAAAAAGAGAAAGTCTGTTTCATAAAAAGAAACCAACTGGGGACCGGTGAGTGGTATGGTGGTTAAGGTGCTGGACTTTCTCCATGGCTAACCATTGTTCAAGTCCCAGACCTGGAGACTTGCTTTCTCACTTTGCCTTTCTCTCTCTGTCTCTCTCTGGTCAAATTAAAATAATAATAATAACAAAGAAAATAAATAAATAAATCTTAAAAAAAGAAAAGAAAAAGAAACTAACTGATCTGGCTTTACACTGATGATTGCCTTTAAGGCCTCCCAGCAATTCAACTGTATTTTTTATTATTTAGTTGTCAGAGGATGCATACATTCACCAGAGAAAGAGAGAGAGAAAACACTCCCTGAAGGGGAACGTTCATAGTGCAATTTCTTTTCCTCCACTTCTCAATTCCATCAGGATTTGGGGCATGCACACCCATGTGCCCAGGATTTTTTTTTCAAGCCACCAGGCCAAAACTCAAACCCTGGTCAGCAATGTGGGATCTGGCTCTGAACACACAGCACTTAACTATTATAGTACAGGGCCAGCCTTCAACTGGGCTTCTGAAGCTCATTCACTCACCTGCTCACTAAGATGACTAGTTTCATCTCTTTCTCCCTGAAACATCTCATGTGTCCTCCTTACCTTGTTTCTCAGATGATGACCCTGCTTCCCTTTCTACTGAGAAAACACAGGCAACCAAAGGCACTGATGTGCACTGACCACCACACCTACTACATTGGTAAGTATGTCCTTGCTCTCTGCCATCCCTCCCATGGCTACGAATGAGCTCTGGTCTCTGAGTTGAGCCCATCCCCTGTGATTGTACAAGGATCTTCTCCCTCTTGTCAACTTGAGGACAAGGGTGCTTTCACAATTGTTCCCTCTCTCCTCTGCATATTCATTTTTCCTCTTTCTACTGAGTCATTCCTTTCTTTAAAAAAAAAAAAAAAAAAAAAAAAAAAGACTTTTGCCATGGGGCACATGCACTACCCAGAGAGACAAAGAGAGAAAGTAAAAAGTGAGAAATCACCCCCTAGGGGGGATGGCCATACCACAATCCCGTCTCCTCCATTCTCCCCTTGGGATTTTGGGCACATACGCACATGCACCCAGTGTGAGTTTTAAGCTGCCAGGTCTGGGACTCAAACCTCAGTTAGTCCAGCAACGTAACCATTACACCATCTGCTGGTTCCTCTACTGAGACATTCCTTTTTTTTTTTTTTGGAGAGGTTTTTGCTATAGGGCATGTGCGCTCACCAGAAAGACAGAGAGAGATAGAAAGCAAGAAATCACCCCCAGGGACAATGGCCATGCTGCAATCTCTTCTCCTCCATTCTCTTCTCAGGATCTTGGGCACGCACGCACATGCGCCCAGCGTGAGTTTAAGCCACTGGGTCCGGGACTTGAACCATGGTCAGCTCCATGGGAGTTTAGCGACATAGCCATTACACTAACTGCTGGTCCCTCTACTGAGTCATTCCTAACAGCACACTTAAAATTTGACCCCATATTCCTTCTTAACTCCATACACATCTCTGCCTTCTTTCATTGTAAAATTTCTATAAAAAGCTGTCTGTATAAAAGTACATGGTATTTCCAATTCCACTCCTTGCTTTCTCTCCTAACAGGCCTTCCTTCCGACCATGCTGCTAAAGCAGTTTTCATAAGCATTCCCAACCCATCCCCACCACTCATACTCTATCTATCCTGTATTCCTTGCACTACCATCATTGGACATACCATACATTTACTAGCTTGTGTATTTTCTTTTTTCCTTTTTTTTTAAGAGAGATTTTGCTATAGGGCACATCTGCTTGCTGAAAAGACAGAAACACAAAGCAAGAAATCACTCCCTTCCCCCCCCCCCCCCCCCACCCCCAGTGGGGATGGCCACATCACAATCCCTTCTCCTCCATTTTCCTCTCAGGGTTTTGAGCACACAACACACACGCCTGGTGTGAGTTTCAAGCTGCCAGATCTGGTACTTGAACCATAGTTGACTACGTGGGAGTACAGCAACGTAACCATTACACCATCTGCTGTTCCCTAGCTCATGTATTTTCTATCACCTCAACTGGGTTGTACTCAAAGCACTCTGTCCCAAGGGTCCAGGACATTGCTTGGCACATAACAGGTGACCAATAAATAGTTAAGTAGATGGATGAGAGAAATAAAATAACATGCCTAAGATTATTCATTTATCAATTCGAGAAGCAGAGATTCAAACCCAGCTGTAGCTGACTATAGTCATATGCCCTGAAGTTCCATGCTACAACCTGGCTCCCTCATAGGGGTGACTGGAGTAGGTGGCAATATCATCAGTAAAACAGGGTCTACAATAGAAGGAACATTTGAAATGCTGAGTTGTACAATGGTTTAATATTTTGTAAAACAAGCATAACGTTAGAGAAATTGCAAGCTTACTCAGAGGTGAGTAATCTGGCAGTCTCAGATCTCTACCACACAATCCAGAAGGGGAGAGCAACAATCACAGCCTCTAAATGACCTAAACAGATGACACAAAGCCTGAGTTCACACCCAAGGAACTTAGCAGCTTCTCTCAGAGCCACAAGTTTAGGGTTCGGTTTTCCAGCCACAGATACTTAAAAGGAACCAACTATGAGAATGATACTGGAGGGAGCATGCCCCTCCGCACAGATATGCAAATGCCTGTATAAGAACTCTAGTTTCATTAGCCTTAACACAGCCCTTCACACCTCAGCAGTAACTCTCTAACAAACAGCAAAATAATAAGTAGCACAATACAATGATTATTTAGAACAACCATCTGAGGTCCTGAATGTGACCAAGTTGTTTTCAGCATATATATATTTTTAGAAAGATTTTTGTTATAGGGTGCATGTGCTTGCCAGAGAAACAGAAAGCAAGAAATCAATACCCCCACCCCGGAGGGGGTTGGCCATGCCGCAATCCCTTCTATATTCTCCTCTTGGGATTTTAGGCATGCACACACAGGTGCCCAGCATGAGTTTTAAGCTGCTGGGTCCAGAACTCAAATCATGGTAGACTATGTGGGAATCTAGCACCATAACCATTATGCCATCTGCTGGTCCCACAACATAACTTTTTAATAAAGCAGACAGATAACTCATATGTTTAGAAAGATAACCATAGAATCGGGTTGTAAGTCTTTTGTGTTTTTGTTATTGTTAGGTTTCTGCCATAGGGCACATGTGCTTGCCAGATAAAGAAAGACAGCAAGAGGGAAAGTGAGATATCACCCCTGGGTGAATGACCACACCACAGTCCCTTCTCCATTCTCCTCCTGAGATTTTGGGCACACGCACACATACGCAATATGATTTTCAAGTCACCGGGTCCAGATTCAAACCATGGTGGGCCATGTGGGAGACCAACACCTTAAACTATGCCACCTGCTGGCCCCTAGCTGCAAGTTTTTAAAACCGGCTTTTCAAGATGTGGAATGTCTGGGAAAATATCTATTTAGTGGAAGAGCTCAATCCCTAACCATGCTGAATAAATGGGCATTAGTGTACTTCTCCAAGGGATACAAAAGAAAATCCATAAATGGACTTGATTTTTTTTTTTTTTTTGGTTTTGACCACTACCAAAGGTATTTGAAGATATATATAGATATATATCACAAGTTTGGCATTGTGGAAGCAGCCTCTGATGTCAATAATCTAACAGAAATTGGTATCCACTGGTTCAGGATACCAAGATTGCTCACTTTATTCTGTGGTATCCTAAAAAAGAAAACAGTTTTATTTGTGAGTACCTAGGTATACTTTTTCCAAGCAAGAGATTGATCTTTCTAATATTAGCAGTTAATATTCTCAAAACTAGAAACAAACTAGCATTACCAAAGGAAATCCCAATAATCAGGCTATTGACTATGTAGACCAAGAAAACAAAGAAATAAGAATTTAACATTAAAATTTTCAAATTCTTTTTCTACCCTCATTAGCACATCTGATCTCAGGTTTCACTGCTGGCACTACTGATGGTGTATTAGAATTTGTTTTTGTCACACATGTGAAGATTTATTTAACTTGAAAATCCTCCCCGGTTCAAATGGATTGAAACCATAACTAAATACCTTGTCACATGTTTCTTACTGTGGATAGGCATACATAGCTTTCCAAAGAATAATTCTTATTCCAGTGTAGATATTTTGCCCAGACTTTCAAAAGTTAGATTATAGGGACCAGCAGTTAGCGTAATGGCTATGTCGCTGGACTCCCACGTAGTCGACCACGGTTCACGTCCCGGACCCGGTGGCTTAAAACTCACACCGGGCGCATGTGCATGCGTGCCCAAGATCCCAAGAGGGGAATGGAGGAGAAGGGATTGTGGCGTGGCCATCCGCCCTGAGGGGTGATTTCTCGCTTTCTGTCTCTGTCTCTGTCTGTCTGGCGAGCGCACGCGCCCTGTAGTGAAAACCTCTCAAAAAAAAAAAGTTATAGATCTTAAGAAACTAAAAAACTTGTTGGTGATCTAGCCATTTTGGGAGAAAGGAAGATGTCCCACTGCTAACTGGGCCTCCAGCATGCAAAACCCGCGTGAACAGCCCTTCTTCAAGAGACAGTCAGCTCCATGGCTCCTGCGATCTAGCCATTTTGGGAGAAAGGAAGATGTCCCACTGCTAACTGGGCCTCCAGCATACAAATTTCTAATTTTTTAGTTTTATTGAAATTTTTTTGAATATTAATTTTTCTTTAGATTTATTTAAAAATTTTTCTCTTCTTTTTCTCTGCTCCTTGTCTGGTTTTTTGCTGTTGTTGGTATTGTTTCCCTCTCTCTGCTTCCTTTTCTGCACACTCCTCGACCCTCAGATTGAACCTCCAAGTTCGGGAAGAAACCGACTATCCACCAGATGACTAGAAATCGCTGCAGGACCACAAGAAATATGGGGAAGCAGGAAAATACTTCTCCCACAAGGGAAACGGATAGCTCCTCTTCATCCACACACAGTTCAATGAAAATCATGGAAATGTCTGATAAAGAATTCAGAACATTCATAATGGCCAAGCTAACAGAGATGGAAGAGAAGAGAGACAAGGAACTGCTGAAGAGGAAGGAGAAAGGAGTTGAAGAGTTCCAGGAGGTGAGGAAATTCATGCAAGATCTAAAAGAGGAATTTCACACTTTACAAAAGAATCAGATGGAACTGTTAGAGATGAAGGCTATAATACAAGAAGTCAAAATCTCCCTTGAAAGTATTAAAAGCAGACTAGATCATACAGAAAATAGAATCTCTAATGTAGAAGAGAAAATGGCTGGCCTAGAAAAATCCACCATGAAGACTGAGAAAATGGCCCCAAAATTTGAGAATAATATGCGAGAAGTACTAGATACAATTAAACGTCCAAACATCCGGATAATAGGCATCCCAGAGGGTAAAGAGACTCATAAGGGCATTGATAATCTATTCCATGAAATCCTGCAAGAAAACTTTCCAAACCTGGAGAGGCACTCAAAGATTCAGTCCCAAGAAATACAGAGGACCCCAAATAGAATCAACCCAAGAAGATCTTCTCCAAGACACATCATAGCCAGATTGACCAAAACCACAGACAAAGACAAGATACTAAGACTGGCTAGAGAAAAAAGGCAAGTTACCTACAAAGGGTATCCCATCAGACTAACGGCAGACCTCTCATCGGAAACAATGCAAGCGAGGAGAGAATGGGAAAATATATTCAAAGTATTAAGGGAAAAGCAATTTCAACCAAGAATTCTGTACCCAGCAAGGTTATCATTCATTTGGGAAGAAAAGACACAAACTTTCCCGGATAAACAAAACCTGAAAGAATTTACCAGCACCAGACCAGATCTCCAAGAAGTTCTTAAGGGAGTGCTATGTCAGTAAAATTAAATGCAGACACACAGAAATAAGAACTCAAAAACTAAGAAAATGGGCAACTTAATTGTAGGGACAATGTTTGGAGACGAATATCATATCCCAGAATTCAATCTGGAAGATTGAACCTTAACAGAAGAAAGATTAAGTACGTGAGACTGAACCGATGAAACAACATTCTGTGACTTGACTAAATTATTGCTTTCTTTTCTCCTAAGCTTTGTTTTCTGGTTATAAAGGATTTTTGTCCTGTCTTGAGCTGTTGATAGGTGCATGTACCTACTATTTGAACAGAATACTAACCTGTTTCTAGGTTTTAAGTTTCAAGGAAATATCATTACTAGTTCAAAACTACTCTTCTTGAAATTACCTGCTGAAAGTAGTTAGATTACTTATGATATTGTGTGATCAACAAAATGTTGGGGAAAAAGGAATGGAAGACAGCAGTATATAGCAGAGATAGTGTAATAAGAGAGTGGGAAAGGGCAGAGGGTCAAACATGGGGTAAAAAACATATATACGTATACATGTGTATGAAAGTAGAAATGGAATATTATTGATGATAACATGCATGATTAAGTCACTATGCAGTTTATTCTAGATGGGAAACCACATTTAGTACGTTGTGATGATGCTCAGGGAATGAATGTTAAGTAATTTAAAAAAAAAGTTGCAGGAGAAAAAAAGAAACATTAAAACTGTTCATATCGAAATTTTTTTAAAAATTCATATTTGATGACTGCAGTAAGCTATATAGCCCCAGCTGGGTACTACTTTATAATATGTTCATTCTACTCACTGGGGTTTATGCCTAAAGTCAGACTTGGGTTCATGTATAGGTATATATCAACTGTGCTAGCTATTGGATATATTTAGACTAATTAAGTTTATTAGCAAATCAATTAAATGGGGGAGGGGGGAGGAAGGCATAGAAAGCAACTATGGATACCAGAGACAATGTGGGAGGAGGGTGGGACATGGCAGAGGGTGAGGGATAAGGAATCAAGGATGGCAAAACAAAAACCAAAGTATATAAGACATAAGAATTGGAAAATTATTTGCTGAAAACATGTATGTTGATGTGCTTGATTGAGCCAATTCACAGTGTATTTTGGATGGAAAATTCATTTGTATGCTGTAATGATGTATAGTGAATTAATGTAAAAAAATAAATAAATTTAAAGAGAAAAAAAAGAAACTAAAAAACTTGTTCATGATTTTTTAATAGACAAAAGAATGTGCCCAAAATTAATATATGGAAAATAGCTTATTTGCTGGAAAACAGGAAAGTAAGGCATTTGAAAACCAATTTCCTTTATTCTTTGAGCCAGATCATGAGGTCTATGATAAAAATTGTATTACATGAGTAAAATATATTTCTTTTTATTTTCAGTAATCAGTACTCCAAATATCATATGAGATACATTAAAGATGGACTATTTTGCTTTTGGAGGTAATGGAAGCATTTCCATTCTGTTAGGATCATCACTCTGCCTCCTGGGAAAATCTTTTCTTTTTTTTTTTTTTTAAAGAGAGAGATTTTTGCTGTGGAGCACATATACTCACTGGAGAGACAGAAAGCAAGAAATCACCCCCCAGGAGGGATGGCCACACCATTATCCCCTCTCTTCCATTCTCCTCTCAGGATTTTGGGCACTCACGCACACGCACCTGGCATGAATTTCAAACCTCCAGGTCCAGGACTCAAACCATGGTCAGCCACGTGGGAGTCCAGCAACATAAGCAATCCACCATCTGCTGGTCCTGACAAATCTTCTTGAAGTCCCTACGACATGATATCCAGACATGGAGTTCAAGGTAATATATCATAGGAGTTGAGAAAGTAGGTTCCAGAATCAAATAAACCTGAGTTTGAATTCTCCAATCTACTTACTCTACTAATGACCTTGAGCTATTAAGTTCTACTAACCTCAGTTTTCTCATCTACAAAATGAACAAAAAGTATTACTTGTCAGGCCAGCCAGTAGTGCAGCAGTCAAGCACTGTACCTCAGGATCCAAATCCCACATGACCAATTGTGGTTCAAATCTCAGCGCCTACATCTTGAAAAACATGCCAGGTACATATGTATCCATGCCCAAAATCCTGATGGGCCAGAGAAATGAAGAAAAGAGGATGGCAGCATGAGAAATAGAAAAATATTTTTGATGATTTGGAAATTGGGGAGCAGGAGGATCACTCCTGAGAGAGTTGAAATATGGGTAACATAAAATGAAACATGAACATTCAGGCTAAGTGAAGGCGAACCAATGCTGATTATGTATGCATCAATCACGTATAACATAACGAGAAGCCCATCTGGCAGCCACTTTCTGCCGCCACAGTTCATAGTTGTGCCTCTTTAAGACAGACTCACTTCATGCATTAACTATATCTAAAAAGCAACAGTGAACAGAAAGTAAAATTGACCCAGTATATTACAAACCAAGACATGATGATAATAAGGAAGGTAACGGTGACATTATTGAAAGACTAAAAAAGGGTGTTCAGATAAGCTCAGTGGATACTGAACTTCTTTGTTATCTTTACCCAAATCTTGTCCAGAAAGGAAACTTCAGTACCTTCTGTTTTCATATCAGCCTTGACAAGCATGTTTTGTCAATTATCACTGACGTGACATTAGAGAATGTTATTTCTTCAACCTAAAAAGAACCTGCAATGGTCTTTCTCTGCTGTGCTACCCATCCCCCCATAATTATGCCCTTTCACCTCTAGGGTTTTTTTTTTCTTTCTTTCTTCTTTTTCTTCTTTTACTGCAGGATTTATAAAATCCTTTGAAACATGTTGTTTCCAGATGTAGGTCCCAAATGCCCTGTCATTTACTTCCTGTCCAAGCACTGAGCAGATGGAATTACACAAGTTCAGCTGTATGAATCCACCCTCCAATGCCTTCATTAAACTACAGGATTTTAAAGTCTGCCCAGTTCCTGGCAGGGATCTTTCCATACTTCCACCCCCAAAGCTGTAAATTACTACCTCATTAAACTCAATTGTAAATGATTAGGTGTCTGGAATGTACTTTCCTTTCCCTGCAGCCTCCTTGGAGTAATTACTACGTTGCAGGCCTCCCTACTTAACTCGGCACATTATTCAAGCAGTGCTGTGCTTGAGCAGCTCACTGAGGGAGGAGGTTTTATTTTTGTTAGGGTATTAAAACTCTATTATCGTTTAGTTCCAAAAATGGAAGATTTGTGATCTTCTATTTCCCATTGAGCAATCCGTCTTTTAACATGAGAAAGCTGTAATCAACAGGCCTTTCTCAAAAATTCGTTTTTCCTTTTACCACACAGGCAGTTGGGACTGCAGAACTTCTGTGGGGTTTTTATCCAAGCATCAGTGAGATAATTTAGCCTTTTTAAAGGCTGCCGTTGCTACCATATATTTCCATGGATGAAGTTCATGTGAGAAATTCTTAAGCTTTCTTTTTGAGATAAAAAGTTAACTCAGGTTTTCAATGCCTAGTCACCTAATTCTAATTTTTGATGAAGTTTGTTTTAAAAAAATCTTAAAGACTCTGGAAAGGTCATGGGTAAAGAGTTAAAGAGAAAGAAAGGGGAGGAGGGGCTGTCACGTTGAATAAATAATCTAGCCAAAGTTCCCAGACTGGTTGCCATGATTTTAGCAGAAAAGGTAAAACTAATATTCCCTGAGGGACAAAAGCTCAGAAGGTCAGTTCTCTTTCTTACAGAGGTTTTTACCTCTTGATTCATTGGTTTAGAGTCTTAAGATTTTCATTGTGCCTGTTCTGGGCTTTTCTGCCACTTGTTTCACTATGGCCAAACAGTTGTGCCTCCCTGTATCCTTAGAATATAGGTATATTCATGTATCGTATGGAGAAAGAAAATGAGGTCTGAGCAAAATGGTTTAGCTGAGCTCAAACAAGTATTAGCAGTATAGTCAGCCTTGAGGTAGAGCTCCTATGTACTGTGAAGGAAAAATTCTGGAAAAGATAAGGAAATCAAGTATCATTCATTTCTGATTTAGCCTGTGAATGTGTTATTAGGTGTTGTAGATAATCTGGAGAAGACTTATTCATACTTGGACACAACAGATAAGTAGTATCCAGCTAATTCATGTCTCCATTTGTACATATTCTTAGGTATTAAGAAACAGTTCAGATGAACATTGCTTGGCAGACTGCTTAATTGGGACAATTGGGTATAATTAGAATAAAATGGTTCCTGGCCTAGCACCTTTGAATAGATGGGATTGTGGGAAAGAAAAAGTAGAGGAGTACAATGTTACCCAGGTGACAGTGTATGATATACTAAAAGAAGGGCACAGGCTTCTCCTTTGCCCACAAAACAGCAAAGCTTTGGTTAGTGAGAACTGAAGGAATTTCAGTTTTAAGGATTGGGAGACCGTCTTTTAGCTATGTCATCAGTGTTATTGTGGTGGACACCACTGTTGTAATGCTCAGTAGATTTCATAAACATCATGCTTGTAGAAGGATAGAAGAACACGAGCTAAAGTAAGAGCAGAAGAAATAACCAATAAGACTTGAAAGGACTGGATATTTTTGTCAACCTTGGGTGAATGCCAGTGGAATTTATTACTATTGTGACCCCATCCAGACCTATGGTCTGGAAAATCCCTCAAAAATCAACTAATACAAAGAAACATATTAAAATTAGAACTATAAAATGGGCACAGAGAAGTTGGTTAGTGAAGGAGACTGAATAGAAGCAAAAGCAAAAACTTAACTAACTTTTAAGTTATTTTTATTTTAAATTGAAAATTAATAATTATATAAATTTATGGGGTAAAAGATGACACAATCTCTGGATGCAATGTGAGATAATTAAATCAAGCTAGTTAATATATCTACTGCTTCAAATACTGAATATTTTTTTATGGTAAGACTATTTGAAATATACTCTTAGCAATTTTAAAACATAAAATCCTCTATTATTAACTATATTTGTCACATTGTGCAATAGAACTTAAAAAAGAAAATAAAATAGTCCTTCTGTGTGAGATTTTATACCTGTTGACAATCACCTTCCCATTTCCCCCATGTTTCAGTCTCTGTAACAACCGTTCTACTCTCTGCTTCTATGAGTTTGGTTGCTTTAGGTTCCACAACTAAGTGAGAACAAGTGGCATTTATCCTACTTTGTAGCTTATTTTACTTAATATAATGTCCTCTAGGTTCATTTAACTTGTTGCAAATGACAGAAATTCTTGCTTGTTGTACACTGTAAAGATATATGTGATTAAATGAAAAAAAAAGGCTGAATGATATTCCATTTTGTATACTCAAGGGTACAATAAGAAGTAAATTGGAAAAATGGAATATAAAATACCAATTTATATTGGTAAAAAGTATTTTTAAGTTATGCATAATTCTTTTATAATACACATTTTCCACTACTTTTGAAACTCCTTCATATACATTTTCTTTTTCCATTCATCTGTGGATTGACAATTAGGTTGATTCTATACTTGTCTATTATGAATAGTGCTATAATAAACATGGGAGTACAGACATCTCCTCAACAACCTGATTTTAAACCTTTTGGGAAAATACTGAGAATTGGGATTGCTGAATAATATGGTAATTCAATTTTCAGATTTTTGAGGAACCTTCCTACAGTTTTCCACAGTGGCTATACTAATTTACAATAGTACCTACAGTGTATGAGAGTTTCCCTTCCTTCATATTCTGGACAATACTTATCTTTCATCTCTTTTATAATAGCCACTCAAACAGATGTGAGATAAGAGTGCTTACTTTAAAGAAATGACTAAAAACTTCAAAAATCTTCAGATATGAACATCCAGATCTATGAAGCTCAAAGTTCCTAAACAGATTTAACCCAAAGAGGTCTTCCTCAAGATTAATTACAGTCAAACTGTCAAAAATCAAAGAGACAATTTTCAAAGCAGCAAGAGGAAAATGGCATGTCACATACATGGGAATTTATATTAGATTATCATTAATTTCTCAGCAGAAGCCTTACAATTAGGAGAGGATGGGATGATAGATATAAAGAAAAAAAAAAAGAAACACTTCCCATTTGAGAATACTACATCTTGCAAAGCTGTCCTTCGGAAATGAAAGAGAAGTAAAAACATTTTCAGAAAAATAAAAGAAGAAGGAGTTCATTACCATAAACTTGCATAAACTTGCATTATAAGAAATGTTTAAGGAAATTCTTCAAACAGAAAACTAACAACTAACAAAAACATAAAAGCATAAAATCCAAAGTTAATAGTCAAATTCAGAATACTATACCATAATGTGGTAGGTAGATCACCTATAACTTTAGTGTAAAGGTTAAAAGACAAAAATATTAAAAATAGTGATATACACAATATTTCTTTAATGGATACTAATTCAATATATGAAGATTTTAACTGTGTATGTGTCAGGGAAGCAAAATGTAGCTTTTTACACTAACGAAGTTAAGTTTACATATAGGTCTAAGGGTACAAGGTTGTAGTTACATAGAATGCATGAGTCTAGAGATACAGCATGAGGACTATAGTTAATATAGTACTATATACAGGAAATTCACTAAAAGAGTAGATTTTAGGTGCTCTTATAACACACACACACAAAAAAAGATAACGATGTGAGATGATGGATATGCTCATTGGTTTCCCCTGAAGGAACTATTTCACTGTATATATCATAACATTGCATAATAGACCCTAAGTAGATACAATAAAAAAGAGTCTGTTAGAACATTAAAGGATTTCCCTTACTGTGGGATGAGAACAAACAAAAGGTATAAAAATGATCTTTGATTAATTATTAACGATGTAAATACTTTATGTATGAAGTTATTAGGAAAGTCATGACACATTTTTCTGGTTTTTTACACAGAAATGCATCATGACTTTACCAACAACCCAGTATTTGTAAGTCATTTATATGTCTTTGTGAATTACCTATTACAGTATTTTTCTATTTGCCTTTTTACTTTGTAAAGTTTATTTACTTATCTACTTCATGGGAGAGAGAAAGAGAGGCAACTCCAACAGGGTCCTCACAACATTACATATCCCCGGTCTCAGCCAGTCCCAATCATGGGCATGTATGCATGCTTGGTATACTCAAGGAGGTCCTAGGACACAAACCAAAACCTTTTCCATGTGGGTCCTATTGTATTACCATTGCCACAGGGCCTAACTCCCTATTTGCCTTTTTTTTTTTCTTTATTTATTTATTTATTTACATTCATTCAGTGTACATCATTACAGCATACAAAATAAGATTTTCCATCCAGAATACACTAAATATTGGTTCGATCAAGCACATCAATATACATGTTATCATCAACAAATAATTTTCCATTTTTTGTTTCCTGTATATTTTATTTTTTTTCCCATCCTTGATTCCCTCTCTGTCACCTTCTGCCATCTTCCACCCTCCTCCCACACTGTCTCTGGTATCTATGGCTGCTTTCTATGCCCTTTTCACCCCACATTTTATTGATTCACTAAAGATCTTAATAGCAAGAACAGCTGATATATACATATCCATGAACACAAGTCTGACTTTAGGTATAAGCCTAGTGAGTAGAATGAACATACTATAAAGTAGCACCTAGCTAGGGCTAAATATTTTATTCCCTAAGCATCGTCACAGCATACAAAATGTGATTTCCCATCCAGAATATACTACAAAGTGTCTTAATCATGCATGTTATCATCAAAAATTTTCCATTTCTAGTTTCATATATAGATAGATATAGATATAGATATAGATAGATAGATATAATTTTACCCCTATTTCTGACCCTCTGTCCTTTCCCACCCTCTTCTCACACTATCTCTGGTGTCTACGGTTGTCTTCCATTCCTTTTCCCCCCACATTGTATTGATTACACAATTTCTTAAATAATCTAACTACTTTCAATGGCAAGTTCAGCTGGTAATTTCAAGAAAAGCAGTTAAATTTTTCTTATAAAAGGGTGATAACACTTGTGTGACATTTATTTTGCAAATATACTTATAAGGATATTTCAAAAATTCCAAGAAAAATGGAGTTAAAGTATAAGTTTATTTTGGTACAAAAATGTTTTAAAATCTCTGAACAGTTTTTCTATAATACACATATTCCATGAACACTTTGAAGGCCTCTTGTATTTTAGAGCTGGATTGTAAATTTGTTTATAATAATTTTTGTGGTTGAAAAATTCTGATTTTTATTCTTTTCATCTTGTGCTTAAAAGATTTTACTAATGCAGTAAGCAGAATTCATTATACTGTATTATCAATTTTTTTCTCTTGTAGTTTTATTTTTTTTTAATTAACTCCTATGCAATCTCTTTTTGGAGTATTGGGTGAGGAAAAACTCTAACTTCACATTTTATAAATAGGTATTATGTACTTCTTATATTAAATAATGCATTACCCTGCAAAAGTTTTAGGGAAACCCTTTTTATCATTGCTACAACTCTGTCTAGCTTTTTCTTTCTTTCTTTTTTTAATTTATATATTTGTATTATTATTCATACATTAAATCGCTATACATCATTTAGATTGTGCAGACTTTACCCAGCATGATATACATCTCAGTCTAGCCCACTTGAGACCACCATACACATCCTCCTCAACAGATAATAACCCTTATCTGTGTCCCACAAGTGTCTTACCTTTCCATTTTCCCCCCAAATTTCCTACGCTCTTCCCCTCTCACACTCTCTTTCCACTTTGTCTTTGGTGTCCATTACAATTTTTAAGTGTGAGTTTTAAGCCACTGGGTTTGGAACTCAAACCACAGTCCGGTGCCATAGCCATTACACCATCTACTGATCCCTAAAATTGTCACTATTGATTTTAGTTTATAAAAAAATTAAATTGTACAAATTATAACTCATGTCATAATTCCACCTAAGAAACTATGCAACTTTTTAAAAAACAATTCCAATTTTTTTGAATAAAGTAAAACCTCTTGTATGTGGAAAAAAAACTGGGAAGTTAAAAAACAAGTTGTAACATGCACTTGGTGAATAAATACACTAAAAATTCTGCAACCTTAAAAAGGATAGAAGCTGAATTCTTAGTCATGTTTTTCCCAACATCAGGTTAATAATTTTATGTGTCTGGCGCTGTGGTTCGACTGTAAAAACAATGGAACTCCATCAAGTCGGGTTGTGTGAGGGAGGGGTAGAAGAAAGCAGAGAAGGAGGATATGATTTTAACATCTGAAAAGCTCAGCTGTATAATGAGAAACAGAGGAGACATGATGTCATAGTGTAGAAGGTAGCTCCACTATATTTTTTTTTTCCAGGCTGGCTTAACCTGAGGTTTTCAACAAAGTCCAGATGGAAAAAAAAGGAGAAATTTATATATATATTCCAAGTTTGAAACAAAGACTTAAAGTAGGGGTTTCTCACTCATGAATTTAACATGCTTGGATTTAATGCAAACCAAGTAAAGTCACCTCATTATTCCCTCCTCTTCGCCTTCTTACCCCAAGCCTTTTAACCTTCCTCTGAATATGCAGGCTGTCGCCTGGTCTGGTTAGTTTCCTGACCACTAACTGAAGAAGGAGGTTCTCTAATTCCTACAATAGGGAAGTCATCTATCACTTTTCATCAACTCTAAGACTCACATTTTGTTTTCTGCTTTCATTTTGTTTTCATATTTTAACATCTCAGTAATTGGGATGGGTCTCCTAATCAATCAATGACGCATCGTAATTTAATTGGTAAAAGTATTTTTATTTTGTTGTGTTTTGTTCTTTGACCACTTGGATTGTTTGCCTACTTCTGTATTTTCCTTAGAGGAACATGAAATAATGACATATTCAATGTCAATTTTGTCTTAGACTTTACAAAATAATTGCTGTAACTGATGAGGCAGAGAGGTTTTATCTGCTTTATTTGCTATGTTATGCTTTATTTGCTTTTTTGTTTTTGTTTTTGTTTTTATTCTGGACTGACTTCTCAATTTAAGAAGAGACCTAGAAAGAATTCTGCTCATCTATGTTCTGTAGAAGTTCACTTGTGTGGCTCCACTTAATTATACAAATATAAAGTCAGCAGTCACTTCCACCTAAGAGAAAGTCACCTCTTCTAAGTGTACTGATCTGCATAAGAAGACTAGAATCCTAAAAGAGGAAGGGACGGGAAGTACAGCTTTTACTCCCTCAAAATCCAAGACCAGAGAAATCAAGGTGCCATTGAGGAAGAGACACTGGAAGAAAAATGACAACAAGCACACTGAAGGGGAAGTTGAAGGAGAAAAAAGATTGGAGCCTCTGCAGCTCTAACAGGAATCCAAACCATCAAGAGCATTTTCTCAACATCAGACAGGCATCCAAAGGGCTGAGCAGGACCACACTTAAAATAGCAACAGTACATGGCAGAAACCAATGCAATAGAGGCAATAGATGGACTGAACTTGCTACTTCCCTCTCTCCATCTGGCATTTGGAAGTAAGACTGACACCTCCTGGGCCAAGTATGTACCTGCCTTATGGAAAATTAAAATTAAAGACACTTGCCAATTTTTATATTCGTAGATGCTATATTAGGCCATTTGCCTGACAATTACAAGAACTTGTTATAAGTTAGGCACCACAGAATAAACTTTTCAGATGTTCCCAACAGGGCCAGCCCTATAACCTAGTGGTTAAGAGAATCAGATCTCACATGGCTGACTGTGGTTAGAATCCCAAACCTGGCAGCATGAAAAACACACCAAGTATGTGTATGTGCATGCTCCAAATCCCAACAGGATGGAGAAGCAGAGGAGAAGTCAGAGCATGACCTTGCCCCATTGGGAGGTACTTTCTCATTCTCTCTGTCTCTCTCTCTCTGGCAAATGCATGTGTCCTCTGGCAATTAAAAAAGAAAAGAGACATTCCCAGTATTTAATGAGAAGTTGTGACTATTTTAAGGAAACAGAATCACAGGAGAAAAAATTTTTATAAAAGTAGTCCAAAGACACAAAGTTAATAAGAGGTGTATTAAATATTCAAATCCAGATCAACCTGACTTGAAAAGTCATTCTCTTTTTACAACATCATGATGGTTGCCTTTGAAGAAACAGAAAATCTCCTGGGGATATACTGGCAGGTCAAGTTACTTGGAGATCAACCAAAATGCTTAACTGATTGTTTTATGTCTGGATTAGATAATATAAACCCATGTTTGAATATGAAGAGGAAGTACCAGATTGGTCCAGAACCAGTCTTCAGTTTCAGTGATGCACAAGTTCCCCTATTTCCTGAGGTTCACTGTAACCTGGTTAATGCAAAGATTGGCAAATTTAGGAGGGGTTTTTAGAAAACCACTGAATAACAAAGACCTTGACTCTGGTGAGCTACTCAAATCATGTTGAGAAGCTTAGAAAACTTGTGTATCAAGTATCTTTCCATATGTAAATGGAGTGGAGAGGTTTGTCACTCACCTAAAGGATTGCAGGAGCAACTCTCAAGCTTTCTGGCACTGCTTAAGGCAAAGGGACAACTAACACTATTGCATTTTTTTTTTTTTTATTTCACTTATTTCTTCCCTGAAAGAGTGGCAGAGAGACAGGAGTCCCTGACAGGATCTTCATGCTGTGATCTGCTCCCAGTGTCAGCCAGCCTGGATCATGGGCATATGCACACACATCCGCCAAGGAGGTTCCAGGATGTAAACTCAGGAACTTTTCTGTATGAATCTAGTATGTCACCACTGCACTATCACCTGATCTCTATTTTTTAAATCATTCTTTTTCCAATGATAAAATATTATTTTGGGACCAGCAGATGGTGTAATGGTTATGTCATTGGACTCCCACTTAGTCAACTGCAGTTCAAGTCCTGGACCTGGTGGCTTAAAACTCATGCCAGGCACATATGCGTGTGTGGCCAAAATCCCGAGAGGAGAATGGAAGAGAAGAGATTTTGGCGTGGCCATCCCTCCAGGAGGTGATTTCTTGTTTTCTGTCTCTCCGGCAAACGCATGCACCCTATAGGGGGAAAAAAAAAAAAAGCCTAAACAAACAAAAAAAGATATGAATAAAAACAAGCTTATGTAAATAAAACACAAAATACTTGCTTCACAATCTCCCCGTGAACTGATAAGGACTGTTACCAATCTGAAATTACTAGGTTTCCAGTCATAGCTATTAAAAAAAATCATAATTAGTACCACACGTGGAAATAGGTTTATATCCTTCTCCTTTTACTAACATTACATCATGAGTTTCCCCTAACCATTACACATTTCCACAATGTGCCGAGGTTGTAAGTTTGAGTATGGCCCACTGGAGATTCTAATCATGGAACAGAGGATAATAAAAAGAATATAGGTCCTGCCTATTAATATTTATGGAGGAAAAAATAACCAAAGTCAGCATCCCAGATGAGGACATGCTTGAGAGGCAATGGATTATCCAAAGTATTACATCAAAAGGTATGAGTGAAAAACAAACAAACAAAAAAATCAGAAGACATCTGCCACAAACATTAGGGAATATGGGTTAAACTAGTCAGGGATTTAAAAATCTAGAGAGGTTTACTAGAATAATGATATCCAGAGGGAGGGAAACTTTTATAAACAAGTGATTATATAATTTATCATTAGAACGGGATTAGTATTGGTAATTGCACTGGGACAACAATTACAAACTAGGGCATTCTCAGGAAAACTGAGACAAACTTTCTTATTTTTAAGTTACAGGCAGCCAAGATAATACAGAGGGAAAAAGGTTCTGAGGGTTCCTAGTCGCCTGGATATTATTGCATCGGCAGTGATTTTGGTACAAAGGCTGCTTGGTGGTGCACAGTGACTTCTGTAGAAAGGCTGGATGGAGGTGCACGGTGACTTCTGTAGAAAGGCTGCTTGGTGGTGCACAGTGACTTCTGTAGAAAGGCTGGAGGGAGGTTCAGCAGTGACTTCTGTAGAAAGGCTGGATGGAGGTGCACGGTGACTTCTGTAGAAAGGCTGGATGGTGGTGCACAGTGACTTCTGTAGAAAGGCTGGATGGAGGTGCACAGTGACTTCCATAGAAAGGCTGGATGGAGGTTCAGCAGTGACTTCCGTAGAAAGGCTGGATGGTGGTGCATGGTGACTTCTGTAGAAAGGCTGGATGGAGGTGCACAATGACTTCTGTAGAAAGGCTGGATGGAAGTTCAGCAGTGACTTCCGTAGAAAGGCTGGATGGTGGTGCATGGTGACTTCTGTAGAAAGGCTGGATGGAGGTGCACAGTGACTTCCGTAGAAAGGCTGGATGGAGGTTCAGCAGTGACTTCTGTAGAAAGGCTGGATGGAGGTGCACGGTGACTTCTGTAGAAAGGCTGGATGGTGGTGCATGGTGACTTCTGTAGAAAGGCTGGATGGTGGTGCGCGGTGACTTCCGTAGAAAGGCTGGATGGAGTTTCAGCAGTGACTTCTGTAGAAAGGCTGGATGGAGGTTCAGCAGTGACTTCTGTAGAAAGGCTGGATGGTGGTGCGCGGTGACTTTCGTAGAAAGGCTGGATGGAGGTTCAGCAGTGACTTCCGTAGAAAGGCTGGATGGAGGTGCACAGTGACTTCCGTAGAAAGGCTGGATGGAGGTGCACAGTGACTTCCGTAGAAAGGCTGGATGGTGGTGTAGCAGTGATGTAGTATTCCTCAAGGCTGACCCACATTGAAAGGCTTCCAATTCATGTCTAAAAAAAAGACCTCCCTAAACATGCCAGGTATGCACACTTGCCCCTAATCTGGGGCTGGTTGAAACTGAGAGTAGACTGTGGCATGAAGACCCTGCTGAAGGTGTCTCCTCTACCCCTACCCCTTGTGGAAGAAATACATAAACTTTTAAATAATAATTTCTGTATAATATTGTATACCAAGAGTAGTATCAATCTTTAAACTTATCCTGTTTCACTGTTTAAAATGTGCTATACAAAGTCAGAAGCAATGTTTCAGTATCATTTAAAGAAGAAGAAGAAAGAAGAAGAAAGAAGAGGAGGAAGAGGAGGAGGACGACGACAATGACGACGACGACAACCAAGAATTATTCAATCCCACAACTGTGGTTCATGAGGCAGAGACCAGAACATTTCCCAGGGCAATGGTACACAAGTGTCCACCGATTACTTAATGCATTCAATGGAGATAGTAAATTACATAAGAAAAAGTAAACATAGAGTAGTCCTAAGGTCCCAAAATGGTTCTTTCAATCCTAGCACTTATCACAGTGCATTACTGTGATTCTAGAATTTCTCTTATGCCTTTTTTGCCATTCTGTCATAAAACACTGAAGGAACAGTGAGATTTTGGTGGAAAAGACAGAGAGACAGAAAGCAAGACATCACCCCCCGGGGGGATGGCCACACCACAGTCCCTTCTCCTCTATTCTCCTCTCAGGATCTTGGGCACATGCGCACACACACACACCTGGCATGAGTTTAAGCCATCGGGTCCAGGACTCAAACCACAGTCGACTACATGGGAATTCAGCGATGTAGCCATTATGCCATCTGCTGGTCCCCCCAGTTCTTCTTCAGGTCTAAGGATTGTGTAAGTCCCAAATAACTACCCTCCCTCCTTCTCCTCTCTTCCTCCCTCCCTTTCTCCTCCCCTTCTTTCTCTCTTTGTCTCTCTCTATATATATAAAATATATATGCATATATCTTATATACACATATATATTATACACACATATGTGTGTATGTATATTATACACACATATATTTTAAGAGATATATATAATACATATTATACACATATTTTATATATATATACACACACACACATATATATTTTTTTTTTTTTTAAGAGAGAGATTTTTTGCTATCGGGCACATGCACTTACCAGAGACAGAAAGAAAGAGAGAATCCACTACCCCCACACTCAGGGGAGATGGCCACGTCACAATCCCTTCTCCTTGGGATTTTAGGTACACACGCATCTGCACCTGGCATGAGTTTCAAGCCACCAGGTCTAGGATTTGAAACAAGGGTCAACCATGTGAGAGTCCAGCACCTTAACCGCTATGCCACCAAAAGAGCCGTATTAATTCTTTATATCCATAACACAAGGAGTAGTTTCTATCTTCCTTTAGTTTTCATTGTGTGTTTTTTTATATCTGCAATATCTGGAAAGTTACTCTAATTTGAAATAATTGTTACACTTTGGAAGGTGAGGGGAGGAATAAGAGTAGGAATAGTTGGACTGAGGTGTACAGTATGCTTGGTAAAGTCTCTTTACAATATAAATGATGTACAGCAATTGAATGTATGAATAATAATACTAATAATTTTTTAACTGTAATAAAAACAATAAAGAATAGGACTAGTCAAGGAGATTTGTCTTTAATCTGGAATACTCCAATTTTTAAGAAAAAAAAATACACTTTGTGTGCAATAAAAATTCATTTCTTTTTTTTTTTGGAGAGGTTTTTCGCTATAGGGCGCGTGCGCTCGCCAGACAGACAGAGAGAGACATAGAGACAGAAAGCGAGAAATCACCCCCCAGGGGGGATGGTCACGCCGCAATCCCTTCTCCTCCATTCTCCTCTCGGGATCTTGGGCACGCACGCACACGCGCCCGGCGTGAGTTTTAAGCCACCGGGTCCAGGACGCGAACCGCGGTCGACTACGTGGGAGTCCAGCGACATAGCCATTACGCTAACTGCTGGTTCCCTAAAAATTCATTTCAAAGAAAAAATAATACAACTGTAACACCCAGCATAGACCTAGCACTGGTAGTTATTCAATAAATACTTGCTGGAAGAATGAGTGAAAGAAGTATTCAAATAATTTTATATTACTATTTCATGGGGGAAGCAGATGGTACTGTTGATGTTGATGGCATAGCACCTCTGTACAATGGCCTGGAATGGTAAGTGTCAAATTATACATATACTTGCCTATCTTAGGCCATATACATAAAGGAAGTTAAGAGGAAGAAAGGAACTAAAACATACAAAGACATGGTCACATTACCTTTAGATGGCTGTACACATTTAGACTTGTTAGTTGTAAGCAACAGAATGAATCATGGTTGATTTAAATTATCAGAGCTTTATTAAAATTGCTGGGACATTTAGGAGGAGAGGTTTGAAAAATTTGTGGGAACTAGGAAAGACTGAGCAGCTCAATTCCAGACAAGGTCCTAACAGAGCACCAAACTGGAAGAATTCACTGCCACCACCCATTAAAAAGGGTAAGCAACCTGCCCCAAATCACACAGCTAAAAAATGGAAGAGCTGGAATTTGAACCTGGAGCATCTGATTCCAGTCTCTTAACCACTATTGTATACTACCCAAGTACGACACACAAAATCCATAAAGTCGATTGTGTTTTTTTTAAAAAAGAATTATATATTTAATCTTATTATTATTCTTTCCTTTAAAATAAATTTTCACCAGAGAGAGAGAGGGAAAGTGAGAGAGCAAGCCACCAAGTCCAGGACTTGAACCCTGGTTGGCAATGTGGGAATCCAGCACCTTAACCACCATGCCACCTGCGGGACGCCTGGAAAGAATCTGTGTGAATGCTTCCTCATTCTCTTACTGACATCATTATGACCCATTGTGTTGAAACTAAATGCTCACTCTGATTTATTGGCTTGCTAATGTCTCTTGTCAGGCATAGCACACGATGAAGACATGGACCAGAACACCATTCTCCTATCACATCCATACCATGTGTGTAATAAGACACTAAAGGAAGCAGAATGCACATGTGTCCATTACAGTCATTGGCAGTAAAAACTAATGAGAAGCTCAGGGTACACCATGGCAGTGTAGACACATTTGTCACCAAGACAGAGGAGACAAAATACTGAAGTACTTGATAATCATTTTAACTAAGCAATCAGATAAATTACTGTTTTAAACCAGCCACACTCTAAAATTATCTTTCTCTAAGTAGTATTTTGTGTCAACAATCTTCTCTCCCCCTCTTCTTAGGCACAATATTTAAAAGTAAAATAAATGATTCTTAAGGTTTATGGGGTGTTTCCACTTTCTTGATATCTCAGCTCTTTGAAAAGAACAAAAGTATTGTATAAATTCTATTTTGTCTTATTTCAATAAATCTTCAGTAGTCTACCATCTTTTTCTGTGACAAATAAAACTTTCTCACAAGAATTAATAAAGCATCTTATTTATAAAAGACAAATAGTGGGAAAGCAAAAAGAACCAAACTAAACAGCATGCACACACTGAGTATGATAGAATCCAAAGCATGTTTGATGGCAAAGACTAACTCACTCCACTTGTTACATATTCTCTAGCAATATATAAACATAAATCGTTCACTTCTTGAACAACTTTCACTAAGAATTGTTAGTCATATCAGCTTTCACCAGTCAAATCTGTTGTGTAGCCATGCCAGATTAAATATTTATAAAATAGAAGAAAGTAGTCATTCTCCTTGTTTGTTTGTTTGTTTATTTTTTTAGAGGTTTTTGCCTGAGGGCATGTGTGCTCACAGGAGAAAGACAGACAGACACAGTGAGAGGGAAAATGAGAAATCACACCCCAGGCATGATGGCCATACTGCAATCCCTTCGCCTCCATTGTCTTCCCAAGATCTTGGGCATGCATGCACACCCACCTGGAGTGATTCTCAACCCACTGGTTGGACATGTGGGAGTCCAGTGCTGTAACCGCTACACCATCTGCTAGTCCACTCATTGTTCATCTTTATATATTCAGCTAGGCTGCTTGATGATGTAGGGAGCACAAACATCTAAAGCACTAATCCATACCCTTTCACTTTCTTGAACAATTCTGGGAAAAGAAAATCATTTTATACAGTTTAGAACTGTCTGGAAATTTCCCTGAGGCTTGAAATTTTCTGAATATTTATTATACTTTCAATAATTTGGACAGAATAAGATTTCATGAAAACCATGTCAGTAAAACTGTTTGCAATCAAGCATATCATATTATAGGTCTGCAAATTGTGATAGAAAGCTCATCCTTGTTATCAGGACAGAACAATTTGGTAATATTGAGGCAGTATTGGGACCAGCAGTTGGCATAATGGCTATGTCGCTGAACTCCCATGTAGTCGACCACAGGTCGAGTCCCAGACCCAGTGGCTTAAACTCACGCCGGGCACATGTACATGCGTGCCCAAGATCCCAGGAGGAGAATGGAGGAGAAGGGATTACGGCATGGCCACCTGCTCTGGGCGGGGGCAGGGGAGGTTCTTGCTTTCTGTCTCTCTGTCTCTCTCTGTCTTTCTGGAGAGCACATGTGCCCTATATCAAAAGCCTCTCCAAATTAATTAATTAATTAATTAAAAAAGAAAAGAAATTACAAACTAAGAGCCAGGAGGTGGTGTGGAGGTTAGGTGACTGGATGCCACATAGCTGACTGCATAATTTTAGTCCTGCACTGGGTGGCTTGAAAAATATGATGGGCGCACGTGCATGTGTGTGCGTGCATGCCCAAATCCCAAGAGCGGAACAGAATGCACTGTGGGGTGATTTCTCACTTTCCCTTTCTGTCTGTCTCCCTTCAACAGGCACATGTACCCTAAAAGTTAACAAAAAAAAAAAAAGGAAAAAGAAAAAAGAAAAGAAAAAGAAACTACAGACTTTGACACATTAAGGAAAACAGCAAATTACACACTGGGTAATATATTTTCAGTTGTGATAAACGGCTTCTATGTTGGGGAGTTACCACCTCACTCAGAGAAAGAAATTTCAACTCCAGATAGCCTCCAGCTCTCTAGCCTCATCGCTACCACTCATACCTGCCACCACAACTCACTGAAGTCATGCCATATGGCCCCTTTCCTCTCTTCAATCCATCCCACATGCTTCCATCTGAAGCAAGGCCTTTGCCCTTGCTGTGCTTCCCCCTGGGTTTTCTCTTTCCCAAGCTACCCATACATCTTGTTTCTGCATTTATGAACTAGTTTCCTATATTTTCTGTAACAAATTGCCACAAGCTTCATGGCTTAAAACAATATACATTTATTATATTGCATTTCTGGAACCGCCCCCTCCCCCAGCCCCTGTCCTAAGATCAAGGCATAGTAGGGCTGCATTCCTTCTGGAGTCTCCTAGGGAAAATTTGTACATATCTTTCTCAGCTCCTAGAGTCTGTCTTCTTCTTTGGTTCATGGCCCCTTTATATTTAAGAAAGCAGCATAGCATCTTCAGATGTTCTTACCCTGTTTCCATTGTCACCTCTTTTTCTATGATTCTGATCCTTTTGATTTTCTTTTAGAAGGACCCTTGTGATTACATTGGGTCCGTCTAGATAATCCCAAAATAACTTTTCCATCTCAAGACCATTAACTTAATCACATCTTCAACATCTCTTTGTGTGTCAGGTAGCATACAGTCTTAGAGATTAAGACATGGAAATCTCTGGAAGCTGGCATTATTCTGTCTACCATAGAGCTATGCTCAAATATTATCAAAAAACTATTACAGACTTAAATAAAATTAGGAATAATTTCAGACCCATCTCTACTCCTACCCTCAGAGCTTAGTTCTTCACCAGAGTACTTAACACCAACTAACTTAGGTAAACTCTATGATGCCAGGGATTTTGTGTTGTTTACTCCCATATTCTCATGGCTGGAAAAGTGGGAAGCCCATGTAGTTGCTCAGTAAGTGTTAAATGAATAAATGAATAAGATAAAATGACTTTTGTTTCTAGGGAGAAAAAAAAGAGAGAGAGAGAAATACCAGAGATAATAAGTTCTCTCTTGTATCAACAAAGGAGAGAAAGACAGAGAGAAGAGAGGCAGAGAGGAAGGAAAGAAGGAAGGAAGAGAGGCAGACAGGCCTCTCCTCACAGCGAATTGTGAAAGTTCTCTATTATCGAGCCAAGAAATTTTCCTGAAATCATGCATTAGATTCTCTTTGAATTTGGCGCAGAGCAGTGTAAGTCACTGGGAGCAATATGTGAAAAGTCTACTCGTCTGTCAAGAAAAATCTTATTCCCTACAATGTTCCTCTTGCCTTCATGGCAGTAAGGTAAATCTAAGCAAAATCTAAAAAAAAGAAAAGAAAGAAAAAAAAAAAAGAAAACCTTTGAGCCCACATGGCCAGTTCACAACAGAAGTCTATTATTCCATGATGTGTTATTCAGCAGGAAGGAATCTTGGAAAAACAAGCATCTTGTTCTTGGAATGTCAGGGAAAGGCAAAACAATTCAAAATCCAAGTGGCTTTGAGCAAAACGCAGATTCTTTTCTCCTGCTAGATTTTGAAAATAATTTCTCACACAGTAGATTTTATAGAGCTAAAGACTATTGGAATAATGAGCAAGTCTAGGAAAAACCCAAATCACGCTCATTTGCTAAGATTCAGACTTGGTGTGGGGTTGTAGGGCAACCACGGGAGAGGATGGGGGAGTAGCATATGAAATGGAAGAATGGATTCTGGCAAGGGACGTGCCTGCTCTGGAATTCTCACAGTGGGATAATGACACTTGAAACCTTTGCTTCTACTTTTCCTTAAAATGTATGAGGCCAAACGGTTGTTTCCAGCCATATTTTCTGTATAAAATTTATCCCACAATTTAGTGGCATACACTGCAATAATTTGATTAATCACAATGTTGAGGGTCAGAATTTGGGAAAGGCTCCGCTAAGTAACTTTCATTCAGCAAGTCTCACACTGTTACATTCAGATGTCCACTGAGGCTGCAGTCGTCCAGAGTTTGCCTGGTTAGACATCCAAAATGGCGCCATCCCATAGCTGGCAACTGTTAGCCACAGACTGGGAGCTCAGGTGCCCACGTGCACCCTCTCTGGCATAGCTCTATCAGGGTAGATGAACTTCTTATATGATGGCTGGCATTTCCAAGAGTAAGATAAACCATGAAGCCACATGGCCTTGTCTGACCTAGCCCTGGAAGACAAAAATCACTCCTGCTACTTTCTATTAATTACAAAAAGTCACTAAAATAAGCCTAGCCTCAAGGGAAGGTGATACTGACCCCACCTCTCAATAGGAGTAGTGGAAAAGAATCTCGAATACCTTTGAAACTACCGTTACTGTACTACCCAGCCTCGGACCCTTCAGACTAAGAAACATACAACAGAAATAGCAAAAACTATAAACTTGAAATATTTGTTTACCTTTCAACTCTGTCTTCTGTATTTTGCGTCTTTTTGCAAAGATAGATGTCCCTAATCTTTTCATTGAAGAGGTCATTCCACTACTTCTATAGGACAAAAATTCAGCTACAATAGCCACTAAATTATGAGATAATTTTCATTTTCATCTTGAATTATTCTGGGCCAAATTCAGTGAACACTTATTGAGCACATATTTCCTACTCAGTACTGTGCTAAGCATCTAGAATGATTGGTTACTGAGGCAGAAAATAGGAAGGCGGAAAGAATTTTTCACCCTTCAAATTCAAAATATTATTCTTTTTGCTATACAGATTTCTTAAACTCCAAGATATATTTAACTATACAGTTCAAATATCTGCTATAATTATTTTTGTGATATATCTTTTTACTTTGTCTCTAAGGCACTCTTTTCATAAAGTAAAATTAGTTTAGAATAGTCAAGCACTCTCTCAGTGGAAAACTTGCTTTCTTTACATTTCTAGTACACCATAGTCCTCCCTTACATGGAGAATACATTCCAGCATCCACAGTGGATGCCTGAAACTGTGGACAATACAATACCCTACACTTACTATGTTTATTTTTCTGATAACTGTAACAGCTATGAAGTGTCTAGTGGGTGGGTAGAGTACACAGCACGGATACACTGGACAAAGGGATGATTTGTGTCCTGGGTGGGATGGAGCACAATGGCACAAGATTTCATCATACTACTCAGAATGGAGCACGAAACTTACGAATTGTTTCTCTCTGAAATTCCCATTTAATATTTCCAGACTGCTATTGATTGTGGGTAACTGAAACCAACCAAAGTGAAATCACAGAGGAGGGCCACTAGAAGTTCATATTTACCATAATTAGAACCTTTAAAATAAACCTTTTAAATGTTTTTAAATTGTGTTTTATATGGATAGAAAAGGTCCTTTTATAGAAAAGGCCTAGTCACTGTGACCCAGAAGTGGCAGAGAGCTGTGTGGTTCCCAACATAGCGATTGCACAGTTGGTTCAGAGAGGTCACATGAACAGAGATAAGCCCTTACAGCACTGGCCTATGTCGTCTAATGACCAAGAAACATAAAGTCCTCTCCCCTTTGGCCCCTGTCAAGCATGACAGGACAAAGAATAAATTTATTATCTGTTTTAGTTCATTGTGTTGCTTATAACAGACATACCTAAGTCTGGGTTATTTTAAAAGAAGAGAGGTTTATTTGGTTCATAGCTTGGAGGTCCAAGATTCAGGGCCCACACCTAGAAAGAGACTTTTTGGTGGGAAGGTTCTCTGTAGAGTCTAAGGCAGCACAGAGTATGACCATGGTGATGAGGGGACAAGAGCTTGTGTGTTTCTATCATTCCCTCTCCTTCTAAACCCACTAGGGTTCAATCACTGGGACTCCACTGTAATTGCATAATCCTAACAACCTCCCAGAGGCCTCACCCTTCAACACTATCATCTGATTAAGTCTTCCCCTTCTCGACATTATTACAATAGCTCACCAGATGTTCATTTCAGTATATTATATTAATTCAGTATATTAATTTGGGGCGATCAAGCCCCAGCGTACCACTCCTGCTCCCTGAAATTCATGTATTTCTCACATACAAAATACAGCTATTTCATCCCAGTGCCTACAGCTCAAGGCTGTTGTTTTGCCCTAGTAACTCCCTGTGATTCCAATAGCCATTTCTATGATGGCACTTTTTCTGGTGGCTTCACTCCTATGACAAGTCTATGCCTAGATTCCTGTGTTGTCTGAGACATCCTTTGAAATCCAGGTGGAGGTCACCATACCTTGACAGCTCTTAAATTCTGTGAGCCTGCAGAATTACTCCCACATGCACATGGACACAGTCTGCTGCTTACACATCCTGTAACAATGGATGGAGCAGCAACATTAATAGCAGGATCAGCCGCACATGAAGCCACTTAAACCATGGCTGGAGCCAGTGAGTGCTGTGGTACAGGATGTGAGTGCTGTACCAGGATGTGGAGAGCAGAGTCCCAAGGTGGCGCTGGGCAGCAATCCCTTGGAAAGTCCATCCACTGAAACCAGTCTGCCTTTCTAGGTCCCTGGGCCTATGATGGGAGGAACAGCCTCAAAGATCTCTGAAATGACCTTGGACCCTTCTCTATTGTTTTGATGAATAACAGTTGTCTTTCTTTTATCTCTGCTAAATCTCTTTAGCACTAGTCATTGGAATACACCTTCAGTTCTCTTTGCTGAATGTGTTTTTCTGTTCTTTGTATGAGCAAGCTATAAATTTTCAAATCTTTATTCCCTGCTTCCCTTTTCATTATAAATTCTATTTTTTAAGTCATTCTATTACTCTTTCCCTTCGCTATACACAGTTAAGAACAACCATGCAGCTTCTTCTATACTTAAAGTTTTTATTTACCAGATATTCATCACTCTTTTTTTTTCTGGAAAGACAGAGAGAGACAGAGAGACTGAAAGTGAAAAATCACCCCCCAGGGGGGATGGCCATGCCACAATCCCTTCTCCATTCTCCTCTTGGGATCTTGGGCACGTACGCACACGTGTCTGGCATGAGTTTAAGCCATCAGGTCCAGGACTCAAACCGTGGTCACAACATGGGAGTCCAGCAACATAGCCATTACGTCATCTGCTGGTCCCAGATATTCATCACTCTTAAACTCAGCATTTCACAAAGCCCTAGGGTTCAGACATGATGCAATCTATCCTTTATAACAATGTAACAAGAATGATCTTTTCTCCAATTTCCAATAAGATATTCCTCATTTTGATCTGAGCTCTCATCAGAATGGCTTCTACTGTCCATATTTCTTTTAAAAAATTCATTTTTGATTATTATTTTTTTAATTTGTTATAGGGCATGAGGAGAGGGAGGAAGGGAAGGCAGAGGGAAAGGAGACTGGGGTGGGGGTGAGAAAGCAAGTGGCTACGTCTGAGATTTAAACCACAACCAGCCATGCGGGAGTCCAGCACCTTAACCACCACACCACCTGCTGGCCCTTACTGTCCATTGTTCTACCAACAGGTCATTCATAGACATTTAACCAATCTCTAGAGAGTTCCGAACTTTCACTAGTCTTGTCACCTTCTGACTCGCCACAGAATTGCTCCTACTGCATTCTAGATTTTTTCTAGCCTGCGCCTCCAAATACTTTCAACCTGTGCACATTATCCAATTCCAAGATCACCCTCATACCTTCATGTGTTATAAGCCACATCCCACTTCTTTGTACCAATTTTCTATTTTAATCTGTTGTGTTGCTAACAACAGAAATACCTGAGTCTAGATAATTTTTGAAGAGTGGCGATTTATTCAGTTAGTTTGGGGCTCTACTATCCAGGAGCTGCATCCAGTGATGGCCTTGCTGATGAAAAGAGCTGCAGAGTCCCAAGGATGCAGAGAGCATGACGTAGCAACGAGACGTCAAGAGCTTGTGTGTATCTATGTATCGACGTTTGTGTCTGTGTCATTCCCTTTCCTTATAAGGCCACCACAATTCAATCATGAGAGCCCACCCTGAAGATTTTTTCTTTTTGACAGTTTTCTAACCAACTGAGTTTTATTTGCTGCATAAAGCACCTAACATCTTTCAGGAGGAAAAAAAAAAAAAAAAAAAAAAAAAAAACACTAAATTTGAATAAAGATATTACAAAATGAATTAGAGCCCAATAAACATTAGCTTTGGGTAGGGAGTACAATTCCACTCAATTAAGGCAAATATTTTTTATAAACCATAGATTAGTTTATTTTTAACACCCATCATGCCATGAATTCATAAGGAATAGGTTCCAGTAGCTCAGGCTCCTTTCCATTGGTTCTCACAAAGTGTGCTACTCTGGGTGGAACAGGCTGGCGCTTTAGTTGAACCCAGGGACCTTTCTCTTTGTCTTCCTTCTTTTTCTGGTCATTTTCCTTCACACATTTTAGAAAGCTGTCTCTGCTCTTAGAATGCTTAATATGCTCCATACACACATTAATTCTCTTGGCAAGAATCTTGCCCTTAACTTGTTTGTTTACAACAATGCCAACAACATGGTGGGTAACATTGTAGACGCTTCCAGTTTTGCCATGGTAACATTTGTGGGGCATTCCTTTTTGAACAGTACCCATTCCCTTGATGTCTACAATATCACCTTTCTTGTAGATTCACATATATGTTGCCAAAGGAACCACTCCATGTTTTCTAAAAGGCCTAGAGAACATATTTTGGGTGCCTCTCCTCTTTCCCTTTGCGTTCGCCATTTTGGTTAATTACTGGACGATAGCGGTTCTGGACAAAAGGAAGGCCCCACTCTGAAGATCTTGATCACCTCCCAAAGGCCCCATCTTTCGACACTAATTAGAGTGTCTTCACCCACTCAACACCATTTCCAGATTATGGCTCATCAGATTTTTAACACATGAGTGTGTGTGTGTGGAGGGGGGGGGGGGGGTGTGCACATTCACATTGTAGCATTACCTATTTAATAAAAAAGTGAAATATAGCCCATCTTTGTCCTTCTCCATTTTCTCTTTCCTTCCACTGGTACAATCTCTGCCTCCATGATCACATTGCCTCCTCTTCTGGCTCTGTGTCTGAGCCTCTCCCTTATAAGGACATGTGAGAAGGAATTTGGAGCCCACCTCAATAACCCAAGATAGTCTTCATCCTTAATCATATATCCAAAGACTATTTTTCTTTATAAGGTAGAACTTACAGGTTCCAAATACAAGGATCTAATATCTTGGAGACCCTTATATTGCCTGTCATCTTCCCAAAAGTATTTGAGGGTAACGGAACATAAGGATAGCAAACTTCAGTGTCTTAGAACAAAAATAGAAATTTTTCTCCACTTCCAACTTTTTATAACATGTCAAAATTAATGATAGATATCTCTAAAGAAGATTATGATAATAAAAATTTTTTAAAGTGCTGCAATAAACATCGATGTGCAAGCAAAAAATAAATTAGCTGTCACCAACTCTTATTAGAATATGCCATTGCCTATTAGCAAAATGTGTTTGGAATAATAATCAGCGGGCAATTCAACATACCCCCAAACTATAAGGCATCAGGCAAGAATTATGAAAAAAAGATTCAAAAAAAAAAAAGCCACTCTAAAAGAATAAATTAATGATAGATATTTCAAACAGTTTAATTACAGTCTAAGAGTCTATCCACTGCATATAGTCTTTTTGTACGTAATTACATATATAAACTATAAAGAAGTTATAAAACACAGAGCCTCTTCTGGAGATGTGGCTATCATAATATTAATACTTCTGGGGCCAGCAGGTGGTGTGGTGGTTAAGGGTGCTGGGCTCTCACATGGGCGACCACAGTTCGAGTTGTGAACCTGCGGCTTGCTTTCTCACTCTCTCACTTTCTCACTCTGCTTCTCTCTGGTCAAATTAAAATAAGCAAATAAATAAATTAAGTTAAATAATTTTTAGAAATTACTTCTTTTATAACCCGTTTCATCACTTATCTGGAGAAAATATGAAGTATGTCACTGATATTGCCATGGCTTCACACCCAATTCTATGTATGAAAATAACCAATTAAATATCAGTGTAAACTGTTTGCAGCTAATGCTATCAAAAATTATCTCATTATACTGGCATGATATGAAAGATTACCTGCAAAAGAAAATATATACGGAAAAAAGCCCTAATGTGTACTTGAAGCATGCTTCTTTCATTTCCCAAACTCATATGCTGAGCATAGATTCTCCCCACTCACCTTTGAAATAGTCACAATTAGAAATACCCTAAGATTAGGACAGATAGCTTTGGCCAAAGTAACTTAAAAGGTGATCAGCAAAGGAAGTCTCCAGGCTATGATGGAGGTAGGTCTGCTATGCGTTTAGTGAATAGACCTAATTGCCTTACTTGATTATGTACTTCCTTCTTTCTTTCTTTTTTTTTTGTTTTGTTTATTTTTTGTTTTTGAGAGGTTTTTGCTATAGGGCACGTGCGCTCGCCAGACAGACAGAGAGTCAGAGAGACAGAAAGCGAGAAATCACCCCCAGGGGGGATGGCCACTCCGCAATCCCTTCTCCTCCATTCTCCTCTTGGGATCTTGGGCACGCACGCACGCGCGCTCGGCGTGAGTTTTAAGCCACCGGGTCCAGAAGGTGAACCACGGTCAACTACATGAAAGTCCAGCGACATAGCCATTATGCTAACTGCTGGTCCCTGTACTTCCTTCTTCAGTACTAAATTTATAAGAGAGAAAATGAACACTTTTAAGAGGAGCCTACAAGATTTAATTTTCCAATAGTTTTTGTCTTTAAAGGAAAAAAAAATGCTGTTATAATATATTGCTTCAGGGCCAGTAGATGGCATGGTGGATTAGGAACTGGATTCCCACATGGCTGACCACGATTCAAGTCCTGGACCTGGCAGCTTGAAAGTCATGCTGGGCATATGTGCATGTGTGGCCACAATCCAGAGAAAAGAATAGAAGAGAAGGGATTGCAGCGTGGCCATCCCCACTGTGGGGCAATTTCTCACTTTCCATCTCTCTGTCTTTCTCCAGCAAGTGCGTACATCCTTTGACAAAAACCTAAAACAATAAGAATAATAATACTGTTTCACAAAGTGGGCTTACAATGATGCCTAAACTGTTTAGGTTGATTTGGGGACACATTTTAAGCTGCTATTTCATTTTTTAATTTAAAAACACTTACCAAAAAAACCCAGCTACTATGTGTTATAGTAACTCAGTGGCTCCCTGATTCTGTGTATTGTAAGCTTACAATGGTTTCTTTTACATTGCCACTGTGAAATGTTTTCCAACGAAAATGAACTCTGTGTAACATGATGAATATCCATATACAGAATGTAAAAGGCTAACTGTCCTCCAAACCCCATTATGTGAACAGCCCTTATTTCTTAAATATTTATTTGACATTCACAATAAAAGCACGTGTGACTGTGTGGCATAACAGACTTCCAACCTACGACAGGACCATCCGCCAGATCTAGATAAATAAGCACTACAAACCAATGTTTATGACCTCACTAGACTACAAGATAGTTACTGGCACCTCGTTCTTGCTTCTCCACAGCTCCTCTTCCTCAGCAACTTTGGATTCCAGCAAAATTCCTGGAGGGTTCCAGAAGTCTCTGCTGTAGGCAAGGGCTTCCTAACAGCCCATCTCATCTATCATTGCTGCTGTCTCTTCTAGCTCTGTTGTCCTCTCTGCTCTGCTCTGCTCTGCCCTAAGATCAACAGGAGCAAAAGGCCATGAAACACTTCCATTCCAGAAAGGGGCCATGCTATTTCGCCTCCAAAACTCTGAAACCCCAAAAGCATCCATTATTACTACACATTCATTAATTGCTTATTTTTATATTCTTGGACATGGCAAATCTGAAATCTCTAAAGAAAAAGGGAAAGTTTTCTGTACTACTTCAAAACTGAGAAATAAATAGTCCCACAGTAAATGGGGGGAAATGTTGAAGCAGAAATAGAAAAATTATTTGAGTTCAGGATGTGAATAAGCTATAAATGTTACAGTGGCTGACTAGCTAATTCTTCTTACCATTCTATTTCACTGGATGAAAAGATTAGTAATACTGCAAATTTTCAAGGACAAAATTCAAATGCCTTATATATATTTTGTAAATTGTTGCCAGAGGGCATGTGTGCTCTTATGAGAGAGACAAAGTATGAAAGCACCCTCCAATGGGCAATGGTCACATTGCAATCCTTTCTCCTTCCCTCTCTCCTTTCAGGATTGTGGGCATGCTCACACATACACGTGCCTGGCGTGTTTCTCTGGCCACCACATCTGGGGACTTGAACTGTACAGTCAACCACATGACTGGGATACAGCCACGCTAACTACTACACCAGGGGCTGACACCCTAATATATACATACATATGTGTAAATGTGTATACACACACACATACACAAATACGTAAATATATATTTTTAAGAGGTTTTCACCATAGAGCACATGCGCTCACTAAAGAGAGGGAAAGTGAGAAATCACCCCTTGGGGGAATGGCCACCCCACAATCCTTCCCCATTCTCCTTCTGGGATCTTGGGCACACATGCATGCGCTCACATGTGCCCAGAGTGATTTTCCAGTCACTGAGCCCAGGACTTGAACTGCATTCAGCCATGTGGGAGCCCAGTGACATAACTACTATACCAACTACTGACCCATAACTGTAAATGATTTTAGGAAAAATTCACCTCTGGCAATGATATGGGCATATGCAATGTTCTCAGAATATTTTCATTGAAAAATACAAAAAGAATGCCTCAAATTAGTACTAATAATGCATTAGGTTTGAAGATTACAAAGAGTCATAGGATTATCTCATTTGATCTCATCTCATTTGATCCACAAAAGTAGTCTGTGAAGCAGACAGAAAAGTTATAGCATGATCTTCATTTTATAGATGAGAAAAATTGAGGCTCAAAAATTAAAAGGCTCTTAGGAACCACCAGCAGTTAGCGTAATGGCTATGTCGCTGGACTCCCACACAGTCGACCGTGGTTCGCGTCCCGGACCCGGTGGCTTAAAACTCACGCCGGGAGTGTGTGCATGCGTGCCCAAAATCCCAAGAGGAGAAGGGATTGCGGGTGACCATTCCCCCTGGGGGGTGATTTCTCACTTTCTGTCTCTATGTCTCTCTCTGTCTGGCTGGCGAGCGCACGTGCCCTATAGTGAAAACCTCTCAAAAAAAAAAAAAATTAAAAGGCTCTTGACCAAGATCTTCTAATTAATAAATGATGATATTTGCCTTGATCTCAGTTCACAGCATTTTTCATGCCATAATGCCTCTTTCTTCATATAACTCATTTTTATTTTGCTTGTTTCTGGACAAAAAAGAATCAAAGAGCTCCTATTTCAAAAGTTGAAAAGGATGTTGAGTTTTCAAAATACCTAAAGATTACCTGTGGTGGCAGCTGAGTTTTCTGTTATTCTGGCACCAATATCTGCCTGCACAACTGCAGTACCCGTGTGGCCTCCTCAGCACACACAGAATCGTCCTGCCCTCTTACACTGTCTGAATACATCTCCCCTCCCTCTCTACCTCATGGGTCAGGCCCATCCTTGTCAATCTAAGCAGGAAACATTCCCCCAGATCTGAGCTGATCATTAAGCTAAGAACCAATTTGACAAGGCAACTGCAAGAGTAATATTTCATAATATACAGCTATGGGTTGTTGGTATACTCTGGGGGACATGATCAGAGGAGGGAAGGATGGTCAGGGAAAAAAAGGACACACAATTGCAAATACTTAAACAGATCAGAATTCACTCATTCAACATTGTGGGACAAAAGACCAAAATGGCCTTATCTTTAACATTTTTTTCCTTATGATTAAATTAATAAAGTCAGAAAAATCTTGGAAAATATAAAGAAAAATAGCAATCATGCCCACAGATAACCAATTTAGTGATAAAACTACTTAACAGTTTAAGTGGTATATTCCCTTTAGCCTTTTTCTTATACAACATAATTTTTCTTTAATGTGTTGACAGTTTTGCAGTACTTACTGACTGATCTTGGGTAAGTTATTTAACTTCTGAGAACCTAGGAATATCTGCTTATGCCATCAGTGTCAATATATATTCATCAACAGTTTCTTCTCTCTCCTAAGGTATGACAAGTCAGAAATATCTAAATTTCCACCCTTTTTAAAAGAAATAACTGATAATAACAAAAGAAAAAATCTGAAGCAGAAATGGAAAAACAAAGGCTTGATGCTATGGTGTGAATATTTTTCTTCTAAACTCTTGTTGAAACTTAATTCCCATTGTAACAGAATTGAGAGGTGGGACAGAATAAGAGGTCAGGCAGAATAAGAGGACAACTCTGTCCTCATGAATAGATTAATGCAGAACAGATTAATCCATTCATGCATTAATGGATTAATAGGTTATGGAGAGAGCTGATTGTTAAAAAAGTGGCCCTCTCACCTTGTGATAATCTGCCATGAACCTGGCCCAGTGGTGGCACCATGTTCTTAGACTTCCCAGATTCCAAAACCATGACCTAAATAAAACTCTGTTCTTTATACATTACCCAGTCAGTCATATTCAGTTATAGCAAAAGAAATTGGCCTAAGATAGTTGGTTTCTCTATCTGAAACAACAAGAAATAATAGACCAGTATATGTAATGCTTGTGAGGAATCATAAGACAATGCCTATAAATTGCTTAACCTAAGAGCTGTCATAGGGTAAGCCCACAAAATGTTAGCTATTATTATGTATATAATTTTATACTAATTTGTCACTCAATAAGTTGTTTGCTTTATTTATTTGTTTATTTTTAGGTTTTTGCCATCAGGAAAGTTTGCTTGCCAAAGAGAGAAAAAGGGAGAGGGAAAGTGAGAAATCACCCCCCAGGGAGTTAGCCATGCCACAGGCCCTTTTCCTCCATTCCCCTCTCAAGATTTTGGGTACTCCTGTACAGGTGCTTAGTGTGATTTTTAAGCCTGCAGGTCTGCTGTAGGCCATGTGGGAATCCAGTACTTCAACCACTCTGTCCCCTGCTGGCCCTTGCTTTATTTTTTTAATATCGCATGTTACTCATGAGAGAATTTCAAGTGAAATAAATATAGAAAATAAAAAGGATTTTTTTTTGGTGAGTGAGAAAATTAAGATGAGGTACCAAATAAATTACAGTGAGAAAAGAAGAGAAATTAATGTCTAACAAAAATAAGATGAAGTTAAAAAATGTCAAATACGTAAAATGTATACCATACAGAATCACTCACATTGATAACAATAGGCCACAGCTATGACTCCAATACATTTTCCAGGTAAAGCCAAGACAATAACATAGGCATAAACACCTGAAAAAAAAAAAAAAATTGGTTGCCCAGCAGATCACTCAACCATTCTAAGTTAAGAAACCTGGGATCAGCAATGGCTTAATGACTATGTCACTGGATTCCCCTGTAGTTGACCGCAGTTCAAGTCCCGGACCCGGTGGCTTAAACTCACGCTGGATGCATGTGCATGCGTGCCCAAGATCCTGAGAGGAGAATGGAAGAAAAGAGATTGCAGCATGGCAATCCCCCCAGCGGGGGGGGTGATTTCTCACTTTCTGTCTCTCTGTCTTTCTGGCGAATACACGCAAAACAAAACAAAACAAAAAACTCTCAAAAAAAAAACCCCTGAGAGTTGGGTTTCTTTTTTAGTAAAATCATGCTGATATACAATGACATTATGCACAACATCTCTGTAATGAATAGTGGGGTTACAGAAAAAAAATTCTCCTTTTTAAAATTTTATTGTTAAAATTTCATGGATAATCTTCATTGTTTAATAAAAAAAGAAGATATAATTAACTTGAAAAGTAAAAATAAGGATAAATCTCTCGTTTTATGATCCAGAGATAATAATGACAGAGCAATAGCCATTGTTAATAATATGGTATAGTTCCATCCAGGCTATTTTCTATGCAAATATGTATGTGTAAATCACTATATATTTACTTATAAAAATTTGATCATTACACATACTATTTTGTACATTGCCTTTCTTAATGTATTTACAACGACCTTATGTAAACATTCAAATATTTATAGCATCATTTTGATGACTCATAACATTTCATAGTATATGTATATCTTAATTTATTTTAGCCAAACTCCAAAAATGTCAGATTCAATTGTTTCCAAATTTCCACTATTATAAATAATGTGACTATCTCCTTCAGAAACATCACATAAATCCGGACTAAAGGACAGTCTAAAAATAATTGCCTTTACTCTTCTAAGAAGACCAAGTCAATAAATATAAGTACAAAATGAAACATACTAAATTCCTTATTTATTGAATCTATTATTTTTTTTCTTTCCCTCTGATAGAATATAAGCTCCAACAGAGTATGAATTTTTGTATTTGGTTTTCTTCATAAATATTTACAAAGCCCATGTAATGGTGGTTTATACATAACAGTTTCTTAATAAATGTTTGTTAAAATGAATGGTTGCATATCTGTTAAAGGGGAGGAGGAGAAAAAGAAAGATGTTTCTGAGACGGTACAGACAGTATTCTGAGAACCCAGAAGAACAAAAGAGGAGTCATGGCTGCAGTAGACTCTTCAGACTCACCCAGCCTTTTACAGAGAAGACTATCCTGATAAAACTAGAACTATGAGAATATCCATATTGCAGACATTAACAAATTGAGAGGTGAGAAACCTCAAGTGCTTCTCCACCCTAAATACAAGTCCCTTTTTCACAAAGGGAAGAGTAAGCAAGAAGGCACCCATGGTTCTGTGTCAACCACATTCAAACCGCATATCCAATATTTATTTATCACCTCGAAACAAGAATAACGTGATGTTTGCACAAGCTCCTGGATGTGTGTATCCATCATTTTCTATTCCTTTTATTCATTTTTTGAAAATTCATTACACACGAAATGCTAAAGCTAAGGGATTTGTAAAACACCCATTAGAGATAAGAAATACCTAGCTGCTGTTTGCTCGTTTTCAACTAGCAGACATCTCTAGGCATAGGTGTCACCCAGACTAGTGATGTAAATAGGGTATTTAAACAAGGAATTGAAGTAGAAAATGGATCAATGAAGGACCATTAATGCCTACACCAGCTTGCTTCCACCTGAAACAGGAGAAAATGTGCGCTCACTTTTGGAACTGAGAGCAACAAGGCACATGACACTGTTCTGTCCTTTGAGCCTACTGGCACTCTCCCAAATGAAAATGCACAGTCTTTCAGAACCTGCTCAAATGCTACTTACTTCATGAAGACCCAAGGATTCCCACAACTAATGGGATACTGGCTCCTATTAAGCCCCTAGCACTTCATTGGTACCCATTTATGGCACTTACCTTACCTCCCTGGTATTATTCTCATGATTATTCAATACAGTTCTTACCATGAGGGAAGAAATTATGTGTTTTTAATCATGGGTATCTCCTTTGGCAACTCATGCACATGTCCAACAAGTTCATATTAAACTGAATAAAATCAAATATTTCTAAGATAGTCTTCCACACAAGTAGGCTAGCAAAAATCCTTGTATAGGGACCAGCAGATGGCATAATGGTTATGTTGCTGGATTCCCATATAGAAGATCATGATTGGAGTCTCAGACCCGGTGGCTTAAAACTCATACCGGGCACGTGTGCATGCATGCCCAAAATCCTGAGAGAAGAATGGAGGAGAAGGGATTTCAGCATGATCATCCCCCCTGGGGGGGTGATTTCTCACTTTCTGTCTCTCTGTCTCTACCACGAGCACACAGGCCCTATGGCAAAAACCTCTCTTAAATAAATAAATAAATAAATAAATCCTATATAGTAGAAACTTGCTGAGTCCATCTGAATGGAATCTCAAGCAGATTCATATTTCTGACAACTTTCATTATATCAGGTAGACCAATGAGTAAAGTTGCAGCTACTGCTTGTTCTTACATTTTAATATAAACTCATCCCATTTTTTTTACTAAATTTTATTGATTTCTTTTTATATTCTTTATATATTCTTTTTATTGATGCTATTTTATAACATATAACCTGAATTATTGCCTATATCTCATTCAAATGTAGATGCCATAAGGACAGAAGTTTTTGTCTCTTGGTTTTTACTCCCTTACCATGGCTAAAACAGTCCCTGGCACACAGTAGACATTTAACAGTAATTGTTGAATAAAGTTGTTTAAAGAACCAGGCCAAACCAAATTTCTGCAAATAGACTATGGAAGCTGTGTATATATATATATATATATATATATATATATATATATATATATATATATATATTATGATTACAGTGGTAGATTATTTCCTAAGAAGACCTCTAAAAAATTTTTCAAATAATATTTCCTCTTTCATTAAATGCCAACAGATAATAAATATATGAGATTTTAGACTTCATCAGCAGTCAGAAAGTTATAAATGAAAAATACCAAAAGTTGGGAAGGAATCAAGAGGGGGAAATGGCAAAACATTTAATGGACACAAAAATAGAAAATTATCCGTTGATGATAATATGCATGGTAATATCTCTGACTAGACTAATATGCGGTATACTCATGCCCAGAAAGTTCATTTTGTATGCTGTAAAGATGGATACTAATTGAATGTAAAAAAAAAAAAAAAGGAAAAAATTTTAAATAAAATAAAAATACCAAAAGTCATCACTTCAGATCCTCCTCACTGGCAAACACTAATATCTGACACCATGTGTGGTTAGAAAGTGGAGCATTAGGAAGGGGGCACCCACAGTACAATCATTAGGTACCATACATTGAGAACTGGACCTCATATGGCTCACTGCAGTTCAAATCCAGCTTCGGCAGCTTAGAAAACATGCCAGGCACATGTGTGTGCATGCCCAATATCCTGACAAGATGGAGAAATGGAGGAAAAAGGATTATGGGAGGACCATACCCCATTGTGGGGGAAGGTTCTTCTCGTTCTCTCTAGCAAGTACATGACCCCTTGGGCAATAAATAAAGGTGGAAAAGAAAAAAGAAAGGGGGCATGAGAAAACCTCATACATTGCTGGTAAACAGTAAATGCACTATTTTGGAATAAGAAGAGAAAGTTCAAGAAATCTATTGTACATCATGGTGACAACAGTTAATAACAATATATTGCATATTTGAAAATTGCTAAGAGAGAGATTTTAAGTATCCTTACCACAAAAAAAAGGGTAAGTACATGGTAATACATGTTAAATAACTTGTGGATTTAATTTAGTCATTCCACAATGTATACATATAACATCATGTTGTACACAATACAAGATCTTCTAAAAGTACATGCAAATGTACATTATTTTAAAATGTGCATTATTAAAAAATTATGCATGAATTTCAATTTTTTTCACCAAAATAAACTTGTATTTTAATTTCATTTTTCATGAACTTATTGAAGTCCCTTCATATAAATACAATTTTTTTTTTTTGGAGAGGTTTTTACTATAGGGTGCGTGCGCTCACCAGACAGACAGAGAGACAGAGAGATAGAAAGTGAGAAATCACCCCCCAGGGGGGATGGCCACGCCACAGTCCCTTCTTCTCCATTTTCCTCTCGGGATCTTGGGCACGCACACACACGCACCCGGCGTGAGTTTAAGCCCCCGGGTCCAGGACGCGAACCGTGATCGACTACGTGGGAGTCCAGCGACATAGCCATTACGCTAACTGCTGGTCCCAACAATTTTTAATAGGCATACCCTATGACAAGTCAGCTTCCAGCTAGTCTCATGTATGTGTACAATAGGAATATGCTACCAATTGCTCCAAATTGGAATCAAGTCCAACATCTGTCATCCGTAAAGTGAACAAATAAATTATGGCATATTTGGGCCAGTTAGTGGTTTGGTGGTTAGGGCAGCTAGATTCCAAATAGTCAAGTTGGTAGTTCAAAGCCCAGACCCTCTGACTTGAGAAACACTCCAGGTGTGTGTGTATGCATGTCCAAAATCCCCAAAGAAGTGATAAATGGAAGAGAGGGATTGTGGCATGACCAGTCCTCACAGAGACTAATGCTTTCTTGCTTTCTCCCCTCTCCCCACACTCCACCCATCTCACTCTCTCTCCACTGAGCTCACTCACACACACTCGGTGATTTTTTTTTAAATCATGATTATTCACATATTATAGAATACCATTCCACAATGAAACATGGAACAATGAATAGCCATAATACCATAGATAAATCTTAAGAGACACAAAAATAATACATACAGTAAGAATCTTTCATATAAACTTTCAAAAATAGGCAAAACTTAACAATATTCTTTAGGAAACCATCTATAAGTAGTAAGGCATAAAGAAAAGCAAAAAATTATTATCCCAACAGTCAAAATTATTTTAGGGAGAAGAAAACAAGCTACAATCATGAAGGAACACATAAGAAATGTACTATTTTGAAGTTTGTGTGGTTTTTATACCGCTGTATGTTTTGTTATGTGTTAGCTCTAAATGTTTATGCACTTTTCTACAGTTACATAAAATATGACAAAACAAATATTGTTTTGTGTTAAAAACACATCTTAAATACTTTGAGAGACAACACAGTAGAGAAGTTAAACATGGATTCCAGCCCCAACTCCATCACAATCAGCCTTGTGACTTTGCTAGTAAATTAACTGCTTGAAAAGCCAGTGAGTCTAACCTTAAATGCACTTTATAATACCTGGGGAGCTTTAAAAACTGCTAGAGCCAAGTCCCATTTCCAGAGGTTCTGATTTAATTGGTGCAGGTGAATGATGGCCTGAGAATTGGTAGTTTTAAAGTTCCCCAGGTGATTCTAAAAAGCAACCACAGCTGAGAACTACAGTGCTAAGCCCTAGTTTCCTCATCTGTAAAATTGTGATGATAATAATAGTACCTTATTGTGAGGTGTTATAAGGATGAAAAAAATTATAGTCTATACACAATGCTTAGAATAGAGCCTAGTATTTAATAAAGTTTTACTCTCATTGTTAAACTGCTTTCCCTATTACTTACAGACAAGTTTTGAAGTTTGGTTGCAACTGATATTGAAGAAACATAAGAAATAGATGGTATTTTTTAAAGGATTTTTAAAGGAATTATTTTATTTAGCTTTATTTTTTATTATTTTGATTTGACTAGAGAGAGGAAAAGTGAGAAAGCAAGCCTCCAGGTCCAGAACGCAAACCACAGTCAGCCATGTGGGAGTCCAGTGCCTTTAGCCACCACGCCACCTGCCAGCCCCAGAAATAAATGGTATTTTAAGAAATCAGAACTAATAACAACCTGGATGAAAAAGAATAAAAGATGAGAATTAAACACACACACAAAGAAAAGGAATCAGACCAGTATTTTGACGTCAGCCATCTAGACACAATTTCTCAGTTACTATCTGTAGTCATTTCCCAAGTTTATATGAGTGATTCAAAAGCCAGTAAAAGGCTTGGCATTATGTCTACTGGGCCTTACTGTGGGTGGAATCTTAGAAATGCTAGTGCCTTATAGATATAATGTTCTCTTTGTTTCAAAATTTTGTTTTCTAACCAAGGAAATCATTAAATAAGCTTGAATTTCCCATCCCCCTCTGTGAAGTCCTAAACAGCTAGTGCTTTAAGACATGATGCTAATTTTTGTTCACACTCCATGGTGACATTTATTATCGTACACATTTATAGAGTGGATTTATACCAACCAGTAATCATGGCATGAAGAAACTTTCTTCATACAAATCAAATTAAAATTTTGCTTCTCATCTCAGACATCAAAAAAAAAAATATTTATCTGATTCAATTAATGAGTTGGGCACCTCCCAGTTCTAGAAAATAATACTATCTGGAATTCATAGTAGCATGAAATTTTCTTTAATTAAGTAAACTGATTTGTCATTTCCAAAAACCACTTTAGTTGAGTGGATAATTATGCTTATTCCCTTAAATCATCATTTAGCAAATAAACACTAAAGTAGAAAGTTCACCAAAGGCAAAAAGAAAAAAGTCTAGAAAAGAGAGGTCTTAAACAAGAGAGGACAGGAAGGGGGTGGTGAGAACAGTTGAGAGAATCTGTTGACTAGCTTGGCCCTCAGCTAGATTTCATCTAGTCCACCTGTCAAATACCAAGAAAAATAAGTACATTTTGCAGGGGCTGTTATCTCCAGCTCTCTCCTCTGACCTCCCTCCTTCCCGACCTTTGACCTACCCTGCAGGAGTTGCTCTGAGCAACTGTGCCCAGCACCTGGGAGGCAAAAGAACTCTGCAGAGGCCAACAAGTCCACATTCCACCAAGAACATTGCAACTGGATCATTCAACCAATTCAGCTGTTCCCTTGCCACACCCTCAATCTGGGCTTCCATCCAAACCTCCTCCTCCTCCTCTTCTCTGAAAACTGTAAGCCAGGGCCCTCAGCCCTGTTTCCTGATACCCCTTCTTTTCTTCTCATTTCTCCCCAGCCAGGGGCCCCTCTTCTTCCCACCTCTGTGCCTCCTTCTAGTCAAGTCTCTCCATTATGCCCTGTGAAACCTCAATACTATGAAGATCAAACTCCCATAAGTCTACAAATACTTTCTTGAACATTCTCCCAACAATTTTTAAATGGATGCATTAGCTTCCTCCCCAAACAAATTTCATCGGTATAATCATCCTCTTAATCAGCAGGGCACCAACACCTGGCATAAATACCCACTTACCTCCCATTTGCCTCTCATCTCCAACTGTAGCCATGTGAGCCATGTGTTGCCTTTTTTTTTTTTTTTTTTTTTTTTTTTGAGAGAGAGATTTTTGCTATAGGGCACGTGCACTCATCAGAGAGACAGAAAAGGAGAAATCACACCCCAGGGAGGAAGACCACACCGCGATCCCTTCCTCCATTCTCCTCTCAGGATTTTGGGCACACATGCACATGTGCCCAACATAAGTTTTAAGCCTCTGGGTCCAGGACTTGAACCACAGTTGACTACATGGGAGTCCAGCAACATAACCATTACACCATCTGCTGGTCTGTGTGTTGACAATTTTAACTCCAGCAAGTGCTCAGATGAACCCACATTTGGTTATTAACCATCTTCTTAATCATAGAAAAAGTTTCAAACATATACTTAAACACAGACCCTCGCACAATAAAAATCTCACACATCTATCACCTATCGTAGATCTTAATATTTTATAATACTGTACTTGATTCCATTTCCTTTCAGCACCCCTATTTTAAAAAATTAAACACTAAAATAGTTCAGTGACTTTCCCCAGGTCCATATCACATACCCAGCACAGAGTCTAAGACACAGTACATACAAGGAGTCATTGCTCAATGGTACATGGAGTACATGTATGAGCCTCCCTGAGTCCCAGCCCCTTATTTCTTTCCCTAGCTTGCTTTCCAATCTGCTTTGATTATATGTTTTCCTGTTTATATTCACTGTCCCTCAGTATTTTTCTTGTTTTATATATTGGTGCATATGCTTCTCCCTGTTTTAACTTTCTCTCTACACTACTTCTGTCATTTATTAAGAACCATTTCATAAACACCTACTACATGCTAGGCACTACTGTAGGCCCTTAGCATGTATCTATAAACCTTTCTTGTCCTGGAACTTTCTCTTTGCTAATACCTCCTGTTTTCTGACCATCAATCAATCTAAACTTCTTCTCCCTTTCTTTTTTATCATCTCCCCTGTTATCTCCTCTTCCCACATTTCTCTAGTCTGACTACTAAAAAAAAATGAAAGCATGTTATTTATTGTGTTTTAACACTAGAATGATTCTTTTCCATATCGTATTTCAAAACTTGATTGGGAAATCATTTCCTATTGAATAATGTTCAGATTTTTAACGGCAACACTCACGTACGTCTTCAAAGACGCTCTTACTTCTCACCAAGCACCCTGTATCTAAACATACCTGAATAGTTTCCATCCTACAAATGCACTTCCAGGCCTTCACTTATGCTGTTTCTGTCAGATGAGATGTTCTCAAACTGGATTTGCCAAAGTTCTGAGCACTGGCTCCCTCAGTCCGTGCTTTGCCACCTGTGTCTCTGGCATGTACCACAGAGCCTAGTGCCCAGAGAGATCTCAGGACATGTTTCTTGTACTTTCTTAAAACTTAATTAAAATTAAGTTAGTCATTACTTGGTGGCTCAGCCTGTTTTTTGTTAGTTGATGGGCCACCATAGAAACAAATTCCTCAGCTCATTTTTGAAAGGGGAAGATGGAAAAAGAGAGGCACAAATAAACAAAGAACCCACAGCAATTGTCACTCTGAGGAATGAGAAACCCTGAGATCTTGCTTTCTCAGGGGGTGAAAGAACTGCAGAGGTGGGGTAGGAGCAACTGCAAATAGTTTGCCTCCTCACTAATCCTTCAGGGGAAGAAACCTGTTCTGAGCAGAAGAAGTAACAGCTGCAGTTCCACCAACACATTCCACAAAAGTCACAAGAAAATTGATGAGAATTCAAATACTCTGTGATAACAGCATGAAGAAGCTTCCAAACAAAAACATGAGGAAAAAGGATTTGGAGACTTTTCCCTTAGAAAAGTGAAGAATTAAATGACGGTGTATCTGGAAGACAACAGTGAACATAGCCCGTGTGGCATGGTGGTAAAGATGGCCGAATCCCACATGCAGTTTGAGTCTCAAACCCGAAGCTTGAAAAAACACACCAAGCACGTGTGCGTGTATGCCCCAAATCCTGATGGGGGAAAATGGAGAAGGGACTGCAACATGACCATTCCCATGAGGGGTACTTTCTTTCTTTCTCTCTTGCTCTCTTCTCCCCTCTTTCTCTAGCAAGCATATGAACTTTCTGGCAAAAATTTTTTTTTGATAGATTTTTTTTTTTTTGCTATAGGGCACGTGCGCTCGCCAGACAGACAGACATAGAGACAGAAAGCGAGAAATCACCCCCCCAGGGGGGATGGTCACGCCGCAATCCCTTCTCCTCCACTCTCGGGATCTTGGGCACGCATGCACACGCGCCCGGCGTGAGTTTTAAGCCACCGGGTCCGGGACTCGAACCACGGTCGACTGTGTGGGAGTCCAGCGACATAGCCATTACGCTAACTGCTGGTTCCCTGGCAAAATTTTTAAAAAGCAAAAGAAGACAGTACCAGATGCCCATATGAAGGGTGACACAAGGGAGGATACTACCAGTGTGTAATGAAATAATTAGAAATTTAAAAGTAATAGGCCTGTACTCTAGGCCCCACTACGTCTAACTGATTTACAACACTTGAGTGAGATAATTTACCTACACCAAGAAATAAAGCCCTTTAGGGTCAACTCCCTTAGTAGTTTAGTAATTAAGCTCATTTAGAAGATAAGTGCAAGCTGTCTGAGAAGAAAGGCATTTCCAGCAAATCAATGCTGCAGGCTCAGACCAGCTGAACCCCCATGGGGGCAAACTAAACTGCAATCCTGGATAGGATAGAGTGGTGGTTGGAGTGCTGGACTCCCACGGCTGACCACAGTTTGAGTCCTGGGCTTGGCAGCTTACTTTCTATCTCTCTGGTGAAGATGCATGCCCTATAGCAAATTAAGTAATAATAAATAAAATTAATTTTTAGTAAATTAAATAATAAATAAAATTAAATAATTCAAAAAAATTTAAATACTGTTTGGCAATGACTGCCTGCAATGTACAGCAGCTACCTGCAATGAAATCACCTGAGTGCCTGTTAAAAATTCAGATTTCACAGGGCTGGCAGGTGGCAACATGGTTAAGGTCACTGGACTCCCACGTGGCCAACTGCAGTTCAAGTCCTGTACCTGGTGGCTTGCTTTCTCGCTCTCACTTTGCTCACTTTCTCTCTCTCTCTCTCTCTCTCTCTCTCCCCCCTTCTCTGGTCAAATTAAAATACATAAATAAATAAAGTTAAATAAAATAATTCTTAAAAAATTCAGATTTCAGAATTTAGAAATTCAGATTTCTGGACTCCCAACTCTTTTCTATTGAATAAAATTTTACACACAGAGGAATTGCTCAGTATTAAATAATTAAGGAATTCGAAAACAACAACAAAACTCTCTTCTCTAAGCCTCACCCAAATCCAAACTCCATTACAATACTTCTGTGAGGTCTTCCAGAGACAAGGGTCAAATGCATTTCAGCAAACTTCCCTGATGATTAATATGCATTAAAGTTTGAGAAGCAGGGGCTTCCAGTTCTGGAGACCAAAGTATGTGTAGTGAGCATAAACCTTTCAAGTGGACCAAAAAGCTACTTGTGCCAAGCTTTCCTGTCTGGGATCGTCCCTCCTTGACCTCAAGCCTGAGGAACTACAGACAGGAAACTCCTCCTATGATCGGGAATCTTTTTTTTTTTGCTCTTCTGCAGAATTGTTATATTGGACTTCCTACTCCTAACAGCTGCTACATTTATCACCTTAGCCAATTTAGTGTTCTCTGTCAAAATACGCATTTTTTTAAAATTTACAATTTCATTCTAATACGCTCTTCTTGCTAAACTCTAATTTCTTATATAATAAAAGTAATTCATTATCCTTGATTTTTTTAAAGTTAGTGATGACGATAATAGTATAATGTTTATTGCAGCACTTAGGTAGTGAGTTGAAATGATGTTCACGGTACAGTTTCTTAAGTTTTCTGAATGCTTGATATTTTTTTCAGAGTAAAATATGATGTGGAAGGATTCCCTAGGTACAGAAAGGAATAGAGTAGAAAAAGAAATACCTTCCCTCCCCTTTCACTTACTTCTCTCTCATTTCCAGAAGATAATCACTGTTAAATCAACAATGTCTTGTATACCCTTCCACAAGTTGTCTGTGCATATACAAGCACATATATCTTTTGTACCTAATGTACATCACATGATGTTACCTGCATAAAAGTAACACTTCTGTGCAATTTTGTTGATATTTCAAGTCAGCATGCAGAAATTAGGCTCATTTTTTAGTTGCTAGGTAAAAATCTCATTTTATGACTATGCATATTTGGTTGTTGGAAAAGTCATGACATATTTTTCTATGTTTTTCTATGCAAAAATGCTTCATGACTTTTCTGACAGCCCAATAATTTGAAAATAATAACAGCAACAATAAATGCAATGAATTTTTCAATTGCCCACATACTGGAGTTACAATAGTGAATAAAGGGAGGTTTTCTGAACTAAAAGATATTATAATCTAACTAGTCAGAAACTAGAAAGCAAAGTTAGCATTAAGTTGCAAATATTTAAGAAGCAAATAAAAGGGCGAGGAGGTGACATGGCGGGTAAGGCACTGGACTCCCATAAAGCCCATCATGATTCAAGTCCCAGACCTAGTGACTTTCTTTCTCTTTCCTGCTCTTTCTGTCTCTCTCTGGTGAGCACGTGTGCCCTATAGCAAGTTTAAATAATAATAATAATAAATAAAATAAATAAATTTTTTAGAAGAAGCAAATAAGACTCACTTAATTTCTGTATGTTGTTGAGTTACAGAAATGCTTGGGATAAATCAATATTTTGTCCAAAAATAAATTAATAATTGTGGGTTGTTAGAAAAGTCATGATGGTTTTGCATAGAAAATATATGTCATGACTTTTCCGCTGACCCAATAATAATGTATATCACGTCAGTATTTATAATGATATATACATATAATATTAATATATGACAACCGAAATGTTTGCTCCATCCTTTTAATGAAATATTGTGCATCCAATTAAAAGCCTATTGTGGCTGTTTTATGTGGAAAAGTCATTCACAAAATCCATATACATAAATATATGCTTATACAAATATAATGCTTTTCAATTTGCAATACATCCTGCCATGTAATACTTCCAGCAACTCTGGGAGATATGCTACTATCACCACTCTGTAGATGGTAAATCTGGGACTCGGGGATTAAGTGATTTATCTGAACTCACGTAGCCAGTAAATGTGTGACCTAGGACTTACACTTGGAGCTTGTAGCCCTAAATCACCTGACCTTCTCACTTTATCACGATGACTATGGGGGAGAGAAAGACTACATAAGACTGTACTCATAGGGAGTAATGTTTCTGTAGGACAATTACAGCAATATTCATCCCCAAATCACCTATTTACTTTCAAGTTCCTATTTCACCATAATTCTAATGCATTCATTTTACTGCATATTCAAATATGTCTGTGACTCACACTGTAATGACCCACTACTTGCTCATAAGGCAGCTCATAGAGTGATAATATTTTTTCTTGTGAAATAACCCCAACTGGAGTCTGTTCTTCCATTAAGTTAGAATTGCATTTTCTCCTGCTGGCAATTAAATTTTATTTTCAACGAAAAGTCAGGCAAGAACACTTGCTGCTAAATGTCCCATTAGCATTCGCTGACCTTCTCCAGAGTTGTGCTATGACTGTGAACCTGCTGTGACCACTGAGACACATACGAGAAATGGAAAAACCCTCTTAAAAGTTCTGGAGTGGCGCAAAATGCCAAGGAGCAGTCAGAGCATTAGAGAAGGACAAAAACCAAATAACAAACACTGCTGGACTACTTGAAATAAGGAAAGCAAGATTCTGAAGACCTGGGGGCCCCAAAATCATCTTCATCCAAAACCAGGAACTCTTCTGGAAAATCTGGTGATATAAAAACACTTACAAACCTCCCCTTTCTCCTCTCCTTAAAATATAGTATAATTTTAAAAAGAAAGAAACAGCAGTAGCAACAGTAGCACTATCATCGCGCAAACATAACCCATATAAAATCCAGGGGAAAGTTCCATCCTCGACTACTGAATTCACAGATGACTTAGTTAGAAATAACTGTGCACTGTAGTGGAATAACATGGAGAGAATTTGGAGAGCAACATCCTTTCCCTCAATTTAGAGAGATTTGCAAATGGGTAGTGAAGAGGAAAAAATGAAAAACAACCACTGGAGACACTCTCCTCACCCCATCTTTTCTCCCTTTTCTCCAAGTGTGAAAGCAAAATTCTAAAACTGGCTCCATGGCCTGGTGGCTAAGGGAACTGGATCCCATATGGAGGACAAAGAATTGCAGCATGACCTCTGGCAAAGATTTTTTTTAATTCTAGAGCTGGCTTGGGGGAGCCAGATCCCACAAGACCACCCAGAGTTGGAGTCCTAGCCCTGATTGCTTCTAAAACACTCTGGGTGCATGTGCATGTGTGACCCAAATCCCAATAGTATGGAGAAGTAAAGAAAAAGGGAGTGCAACATGACCATGCCCCACTGGGAGTCTCTCTCGCTCCCTCTCCCTGCCCCCCGGCCATGAGAACACATGCCCTCTGGCAAGTAAAAAAAGAAAAAGAAAAAAAAAAAAAAAAAAAAAAAAAAAAAAAAAAAATATATATATAAAAATATATATATATATATATATATATTCTATGCCATGAATGTGGAGCCAAGAGAATAGCCAAATCTTACTGTTTTTCCTGAGCAACAGAGGTTGAGAATGATGGAGGTGGCAGACATCAGAGCCTCCTTTTCCAGCCCATTTCTTTCTTGCCTGCCTCTGCTGTGGAGTCTGAAAGATTCAACTTCCCACCTCCTGTCAGCTAAAAGTAGCCATAAGACATACTTCTAGCCAAAGAAACGTAAGCAGATATTTCTTGGGGCTGTCTCTCTTTCTTCCTGTATCTCCTACCTGGAGTATGTGCACATCCTAGAGGTAAGCTGGCATCACTGAAAATGGTAGGGCAGAAAGGCAAGAGGAACCAGCAGCTGATGACATCATTAAGTCATCCTGCCAGTCTTGGACTGACTACCCCTGGACTTCTTGATATCTGCTTAAGCTATAGTGCAGGAATTTTTTTAAAATATCATTTGTTCCTTCCATAAAAGAGAGAGACTAAGGCACCCCCAACAGAGCCTTCATATCATGATCTACCCCCAACCTCAGCCAACATGATCATGGGCGTGCTTGTGTATACCCAGTGTAGACAGGGAGACCTCAAATGTGAACCCTGGACCTTCCCATGTAGCATCAGCATTTCTGAACATTACATTATCACAACGTCATCACTGCTGGCCATTAGGAGAGATTTTGATGACTTAAAACTAAACACAATTCTAATAAAATATCTCCTAGGAAACAAAGCACTATGTAACTGAATGCTAACACCAGAAAAATGGTATCAAAAAATGGCAAGAAGAGAGACCATCAGATGGCATAATGGTTACATCGCTAGACTCCCACGCAATCCACCAAGGTTCAAGTCCTGGACCCAGTGGCTTAAAATTCATGCTGGGAGTGTGTACATGAGTGCCCAAAATCCAGAGAGGAGAATGGAGGAGAAGGGATTGCAACGTAGCAATCACCCCTGGGAGTGATTTTTTGCTTTCTGTCTCTCTGTCTCATTGGCAAGTGCATACACCCTATAGCAAAAATCTCTCTTAAAAAAAAAAGAAAAAAGAGAACAGCCTTCCTCAAGAGACAGTCTGCTCCATGGCTCCTGCGATCTAGCCATTTTGGGAGAAAGGAAGATGTCCCACTCCTAACTGGGCCTCCAGCATACAAAACCCGCATGATTGAACCTCCAAGTTCGGGAAGAAACCGACCATCCACCAGATGACTAGAAATCGCTGCAGGACCACAAGAAATATGGAGAAGCAGGAAAATGCCTCTCCTCCAAGGGAAACGGATAGCTCCTCTTCATCCACACACAGTTCAATGGAAATCATGGAAATGTCTGATAAAGAATTCAGAACATTCATAATGGCAAAGCTAACAGAGATGGAAGAGAAGAGAGACAAGGAACTGCTGAAGAGGAAGGAGAAAGGAGTTGAAGAGTTCCAGGAGGTGAGGAAATTCATGCAAGATCTAAAAGAGGAGTTTCACACTTTACAAAAGAATCAGATGGAACTGTTAAGAGATGAAGGCTATAATACAAGAAGTCAAAATCTCCCTTGAAAGTATTAAAAGCAGACTAGATCATACAGAAAATAGAATCTCTAATGTAGAAGAGAAAATGACTGGCCTAGAAAAATCCACCATAAAGACTGAGAAAATGGCCCAAAAATTTGAGAATAATATGCGAGAAGTACTAGATACAATTAAACGTCCAAACATCCGGATAATAGGCATCCCAGAGGGTGAAAAGACTCATAAGGGCATTGATAATCTATTCCATGAAATCCTGCAAGAAAACTTTCCAAACCTGAAGAGGCACTCAAAGATTCAGTCCCAAGAAATACAGAGGACCCCAAATAGAATCAACCCAAGAAGATCTTCTCCAAGACACATCATAGCCAGATTGACCAAAACCACAGACAAAGACAAGATACTAAGACTGGCAAGAGAAAAAAGGCAAGTTACCTACAAAGGGTATCCCATCAGACTAACGGCAGACCTCTCATCAGAAACAATGCGAGCGAGGAGAGAATGGGAAAATATATTCAAAATATTAAGGGAAAAGCAATTTCAACTGAGAATTCTGTACCCAGCAAGGTTATTGTTCATTTGGGAAGAAAAGACACAAACTTTTCCAGATAAACAAAACCTGAAAGAATTTACCAGCACCAGACCAGATCTCCAAGAAGTTCTTAAGGGAGTGCTATGTCAGTAAAATTAAATGCAGACACACAGAAATAAGAGTTCAAAAACTAAGAAAATGGGCAACTTAATTGTAGGGACAATGTTTGGAGATGAATATCATATCCCAGAATTCAATCTGGAAGATCGAACCTTAACAGAAGAAAGATTAAGTACATGAGACTGAACCGATGAAACAACATTCTGTGACTTAACTAAATTATTGCTGCTTTTCTCCTAAGCTTTTTGTCCTGTCTTGAGCTGCTGATAGGTGCATGTACCTACTATTTGCACAGAATACTAACCTGTTTCTAGGTTTTAAGTTTCAAGGAAATATCATTACCAGTTCAAAACTACTCTTCTTGAAATTACCTGCTGAAAGTAGTTGGATTACTTATGATATTGTGTGGTCAACAAAATGTTGGGGAAAAAGGAATGGAAGACAACTGTATATAGCAGAGATAGTGTAATAAGAGAGTGGGAAAGGGCAGAGGGTCAAACATGGGGTAAAAAACATATATATACGTATACATATGTATGAAAGTAGAAATGGAATATTATTGATGATAACATGCATGATTAAGCCACTGTGCAGTTTATTCTAGATGGGAAACCACATTTAGTACGTTGTGATAATGCTCAGGGAATGAATGTTAAGTAATTTGAAAAAAAAAGTTGCAGGAGAAAAAAAAAACGGTAAAACTGTTTGTATCAATTTTAAAAAAATGCATATTTGATGACTGCAGTAAGCTATATAGCCCCAGCTGGGTACTACTTTATAATATGTTCATTCTACTCACTGGGGTTTATGCCTAAAGTCAGACTTGGGTTCATGTATAGGTATATATCAGCTGTGCTAGCTATTGGATATATTTAGACTAATTAAGTTCATTAGCAAATCAATTAAATGGGGGGGGGAGGCATAGAAAGCAACCATGGATACCAGAGACAATGTGGGAGGAGGGTGGGACATGGCAGAGGGTGAGGGATAAGGAATCAAGGATGGCAAAACAAAAAACAAAGTATACAAGACATAAGAATTGGAAAATTATTTGCTGAAAACATGTATGTTGATGTGCTTGATTGAGCCAATTCACAGTGTATTTTGGATGGAAAATTCATTTGTATGCTGTAGTGATGTATAGTGAATTAATGTAAAAAATAAATAAATTTAAAGAGAAAAAAAAAAGACAAGAAGTACTAGTAGGGGACTCTTGCAATAAAGAGTCAGATGTGCTCAGATATGAAATAAGGCAGTGACAGTGGGGATGGAATAAAGAAAACAGAGTTGAGATACTTGGAGAAACTGGGCCTAACTTTCTTCTATCTCCCTAAAGTTCCACTTAAGTGGGAAAAGGAACCTTAAAATGGGGGAAAGTTTGAATCCACACCAAAAATTGAAGAAAGATTCTTTTGCATGGATTCTGAATGAAGCTGATGAAACCATATGGAAAGGTAATGCCTAGAAATAATACTTGCAAGCCTCTAATGAGAAAAAAGGCAACAAACAGCATCTTGGCAGAATGCTACTAACACAAATGTGTAGAAGCAAGGACTGGAATGGGGTAGCAGTTAAGAAAAGGAAAGCACTAATTACATTATATTTGTAGCTGTGGGTAGTGCTATAGACTATACGTTTCTAAAATTTGTATGTCAAACCTAATTCCCAACATGAGGGTACCAGGAGGTGAATTTGTCTTGAGAGCAGAACCCTCATGAACATAATTAGTGCCCTTTTTTTTTTTTTTTTTTTTTTTTTTTTGCTATAGGATGTGTGCACTCTGGGAAAGAGACAGTGAGATAGAAAGTGAAAAATCACCCCCCAGGGGGGATGGCTATGCCATAATCCCTTCTCCTCCCTTCTCCTCCTGGGATTTTTGGCACATACACACAGGTGCCTGAAGTGAGTTTCAAACTGCCCGCTGGAAAACTGTGGTCACCCATGTGACAGTCCAGTGCTGTAACCACTAAGACACCTGCCAGCCCCATGGGATTAATGCGCTTATAAAAGAGACTCCAGAGGGTTCTGTCACTTTCTGCCATGTGAGAACACAACAAGAAAGTCTCTGAACCAAAAGCTGCTGCTCATGAGACACTGAATCTGTTGATGTTTTGATCTTGGACTTCCCAACCTCCAGAACCATGAGAAATGAATGTCTGCTGTTTCTAAGCCACCCGTTCTATGGTACCTTTCTACATAGCCCAAACTGACTCAGACAGCAATGCTCAAAGCAGCTATTGGAGGATGTCCAGGCATCATGCTGTTGTTGCAGCAAGCAGGAAGCGGGCAGTATGGCAAGACTTCTCTGAAACAGCAGCACTTCTCCCCAGCAAGGCAAGGCTTTCAAGACACTGGGAGAAGAACAAGAACAGAGGATAGATGCAGCCATACAAACTGCAAAACTAGTCAACAAGCACAACAGCCTCAAAGAAAGAGGAAGACAAATATAAACTAGCTCTTATGTGCAAGCCTAGGATCATCCTCTTTCTTCACTTGCCTTAATCTATTGGCGATGTAAATATGTACACCAATCAGTCCTCCAGCTTAAAATCTGAGAAAGAAAAAAATTCTAAGATTAATTAGCTGCATGGAGAGAAGATGCAAGGATAATTCAACAGCCTTGTTTTTTGGTTAAACAAGTAAACACAAAAGACAAATAGATCTCTATTTAAGAAGACATAAGTAAGGGGCCAGCAGGTGGCATAGTGGTTATGATGCTGGACTTGCACATGGCTGACCATGGTTTGAGTCCCAGACCTGGCTTTCCTTTTCTCTCTCTCTTGCTCTCTGTCTCTCTCTAGACAAATTTTAAAAATAATAATAATAACAATAGAAGTAAATAATCTTTTTTAAATTTTTTTAAAAGAATATATAAGTAGAAGAAAGGAATCTATGAAATATTCTATGAGGAAGCATATGCATTTGAGAAGGATTTGTTACCAGAAGAAAAACTTAATGGTGAATTTCTTTGGGCTTTCCAAAAATTTTAGGAAATGTAGGCTCATTAAAATTACAGACTCAAAGGAAGAGACTGAGAAATAGGCAAAAATTAAAAATCAATATAATTCAATATAGAAATAACGTAGAGAAATGAACACTGTAAGTAAAGGCAAATTTTCATTGGAAGTAGTCAAGTCCAGAATATCCAATGCAGAAAATTAAATCAGTGATATGAAGGACAAACGTTGAAAGCTTTCTCAGACTACAGAGGAAAAGAAAACAAGATGAAATGTCGAGAAAGATGACAGAGATGACTGGCTTTAGGTATCCAACATATAGAGAAGAAAACAAATAGAACAAAAGCAGTATTCAGAAATATAATTTTAAAAATCTTTTCTGATTCTGATTTTACAGCTTCAGGCAAATCTATTGAAAAGATACCTTGACGAAACCACGCTCTGCAGACATTTTTTAATTTTATGGATAGGAGAAAAAGTCTACAAATATTTAATGAAAAAAGTGAATTTGTTCTACTTGTGGTTGAATATTTGTATAACCCCCAAAACTTACATTTTGAAACCCTAACCCCCAAGGTGATAGTTTAGAAGTGGGGCCTTTGAGAAGGGAGGAGGCTTAGTGTCTTTATGAAATAGATCCCAAAGAGCTAGCTCCTCCCTTCCATGATGTGAGGACCCAGCAAGAAAGTACCATCTGTGAAGCAGGAAACAGGCCCTTGCCAGATATCGAATCTTCTGGCACCTTAATCTTCAACTTCCCAGCCTTCAGAACCATAGAAATAAATTTCTGATATTTATAAGCTACCTGGCCTATGGTATTTTATTGCAGCAATCCAAACAGACTAAGTAAGACACTACTGGTCAAAATCCTTCAGTTGAAAGAAATTCTATTCAAATTTGCTTAAGCAAAAAAAGTTTTGATTCATTTAATCTTGGAAGTCCAGGATGCATTTGGTTTCAGAGCTGGCAAATCTAGGCTCCAAATGGTATCTTCAGGCATCACTTTTTCTGTGTGCCTCTGTTCACTTTTATTTTCATATTCATATTTATACTCCTATTCTCTCTCCCCACCCACCTCCAATATATAATAGCTATCAGTAACCCCAGATTCACATTTCCTCACTTACCAAATCTAAGAAGAACAATGAGTTCTCCTAACTCTTTCAATCAACTTCAGTGGTGATTCTGATTGGCCCTGGGTAAGTCAGGTTCCCATCGAGAAAAAGCACCATCTCCAGTGACTATGGCACTCTGATCAGCCAACATTGCAAGCACCAACCCCCTTGTGAGAGTCAGGGATGGGATGGGGGCCTGAATGGCATCATTACTGACAGGACCATGTGCAGATTTTCCCAAAGAAACCAAGAACTAGTCGGGGCAAAAAACCACCTACCACCATCTACTAAAATACACAGAAGAAAAACTCAGTCTGGCCTGAGATATCCCTTCACAATAACAAATATCTAGCGGTGATGTCTTCCAAGTTTTCAGGGGAAAAGACAATAAAAAGAAATCTGCATAAAGGCAACATGGCATATAAAATAACAACAAAAAATATTATCAGATACACAAAGGCCCCAAACCGGCCCTTCCTTAAAAAAAAAAAAAAAAAAAAAAAAAAAAAAAAAGTCAAAGAACTCCAAACAACTAAGAGACAATTAAAATAAAGACAGCTAAGGATAATAAATGTCGGTTTAAATCCAGCAAAATGTAACCAAAGTCTCCCTTTCCCTCGCAGTTATAAATTTTCAATTGATGGAAAGTAGGTCCAGAATTATGCCAAAGAAGCACAGAACGAATAAGAGAGACAGCAAGATGAGTAGACAATTATGGCAAATGGGGCATTATTAAAATATGAGATTTGGGACCAGAGTTGTTGGTGTAATGGCTATGTCTCTGAACTCCCCTGTGGTCGACCGGGTTCAAGTCCCGGACCCGGTGGCTTAAACTCACATTAGGCGTGTGTGTGTGTGTGTTTGTGTGTGTGTGCCCAAGATCCCAAGAAGAGAATGGAGGAGAAGGGATTGCAGTGTGGTCATCCTCCCTGAGGAGTGATTTCTTGCTTTTTGTCTCTGGTGAGCACATGCACCCTGTAGCAAAAACCTCTCAAAAAAAAATAATAATTATTGGGAACCAGCAGTTAGCGTAATGGCTATGTCGCTGGACTCCCACGTAGTCGACCGTGGTTCGCGTCCCGGACCCAGTGGCTTAAAACTCACGCCGGGCGCGTGTGCGTGCGTGCCCAAGATCCCGAGAGGAGAATAGAGAACGGATTGCGGTGTGGCCATCCCCCCTGGGGGGGTGATTTCTCGCTTTCTGTCTCTATGTCTCTCTCTGTCTGTCTGGCAAGTGCATGTGCCCTATAGCGAAAACCTCTCCAAAAATAATAATAATAAATAATTATTATTATTATTTATTATTATTATAAGATTTAAGAGATGGATAATACATTTGGTGTGATGGTGAGGCCAAGTATATAGCCCTGAAAGTATGGGGCTGGGAGCAGTTAAAGCTTGAAATGTCAAAGCACTGTGAGGACAAGGCCTTTGGAAATTGTCACATGGAAATAGTATTTACTTGGACGAGGCAAGGAGTCTGAGTGGAGAGAAAACCAAACTGAGTACTGTAGCAGTCCCTTAACGTGGTCATAGGGACCAGCCACATGGAAAACATCAAGGACCTGGACTTAGAGAGTGGCTTGGCTGGATAACTTGAACCTCACAAGAAGGAAATCTTCCCATGGAACTGGAAGAATGGGTCGTGAAGGAGCAGGCTCCATCTGGAAGGTCTATACCATTTCAATTAAAGCAAGAAGTAGAAACATTATTCAGGAAAAAAAGTTAAAGATAACAGAGTTCATGTAGTATGGAGTGAACATCCCAAAGGCACACAGGGAAAGTTTGTAAGGGGAGAGTAGTATGAACTGAGGCCAGGGAAGAGGACTATGCAAAATGTCAGAATGCAAACAAGTATGGGAATGGCTGAGAAACAAGAACTTATGTTTTTGAGGGAGTAGCGAGGGTTGGAAAGGATGAAAAGCCTGGTAGGATTAGAGCTCTATTGTGTGTTTCTGGACAGGCTGACAGTAAACAGCTGCCTGGGGTCAGCAGGTTTGTCCCCTATTCCTTCCTCCAGATGTTACCTGCAGTAAAAGATTATGAGCCTTGAACAGAGCATGCCCGTTAGAGCCAACAGTAGCAATACAGAGCTCTCTTGTTTTCATGTCCTAACCCAGAGGTCATTATTCAACTTTAGAATAGGGAGTCAGTCCTGCTCTCAATCTTGATGTTTTTCTCACTCCTACAAGTCATATTTTTAAAAACTTTTTTAATAGGAAGCCTTTTGAGAGGTTGTGTTGATCCCTTGTATTCTTCCAGGGTGATCAGACAAGCTACAGCCAGGATCTGGCCCAAGCTTCACCAAACAGCCTCAGTTCTCAGAACGCTGAGAGCTTACTGTGCCAGAGGTTTCTTGTTCACGTACAGATTAATTTTTATTCATAGAGTTCATTCAGAGTTGATATGTCTCATACAGTCTATCTCGTTTTGCTGCAAGAATTCTCATACTGCATTTTATCTTATATTGACTAAAATTTTATAAGATCAAACATTCTAACAATACAGCACAATTTGGGGCCAGCTGGTGGCATGGTGGTTAAGGTGAGTCCAGACCTGGTGGCTTAAAAAAAATGCTGGGAAAACCAACAGATGGTGTGATGTTTATATCACTGGACTTCCATGTAGTCAACTCTGGTTCAAGTCCCAGACCCGGGGGCTTAAAACTCAGGCCAGACACATGTGCATGCACGCCAAAAATCATAAGAGGAGAATGGAGGAGAAGGGACTGAGGTATATCCATCCACCCTGGGGGACAATTTCTGACTTTCTGTGTCTGTCTTTCTGGTGAGTGAACACAACCTATAGCAAAAATCTCTCTAAAAAATAAAAGAAAAACATGCTGTGTGCGTGTGTGTACATGTCCAAAATTCTGACAGGAGAAAGGGAGTGCAGCGTAACCATCCCCCCTGGGGAGGGGAATCTCTCTCTCTCTCTCTCTCTCTTTCTCTTTCTCTTTTTCTCTCTCTTTCTGTCTCTCTCTTTCTCTCTCTGGCAAGTGCAAGCACTCTACAGCAAAATTTTAAAAAGAAGGAAGAAATAGCACAAAGTAGACAATTTTCTGTACTGTTATGTACAGCCCTATTATGAAAATCCAAAGGGTTGTGAACACCATACACATATTAAAAGTAAAAGTAAATAAACAAATAAAGACTATCTACAATAAAAAAGAGTATTTGGCACAACATTGAAGTGTTAGTAAAGATGAAGAGAAATTAAAACCGTCATATATTGCTGGCAGAAATGTAAAGTGATCAGCCACTTTGGAAAACAGTTTGGTAGTTTTTCAACATAGAATTAAAGAGTTAGCATATGACCCAGCAATCTCACAAGAGAAACTTATACACAAATTTCTTAGCAGCATTATTCATAGCAGCCAAAAATATAGAAACAATCCAGATGCTTATCAACTGATAAATGTATAAGTAAAATGAGATAGCATGCCATGGGATATTTTTTGGCAATAAAAAGTAGTAAAGTGCCAATATCTACTACAACATGATTGAACCTTGAAGACATTATGAGAGACCAACAGGTGGCATGGTGGTTTAGGCACTGGACTCCCAGTTGGGCAGCTACAGTTCAAGTCCCAGACCTGGTGACTTGCTTTCTCATTTTCTCTCTCTCTTTCTCTCTCTCTGTCTTCCTCTGGTAAGTGCAGGATTATTTTGTAGCAAATAAAAAATAATAACAAATAATGACATATGAAATTAAATAATTTTTTAAAAAGAAAATCGTATGTTAAATTTTAAAAAACAGACACAAATGATCACTTATATGATTTCATTTATATCAAATATCAACTAGAGGGACCAGCAGTTAGTGAAATGGCTATGTCGCTGGACTCCCACCTAGTCGACCACGGTTCAAGTCCCGGACCCGGTGGCTTAAACTCACACCGGGCGCATGTGCATGCGTGCCCAAGATCCCAAGAGGAGAATCGAGGAGAAGGGATTGCGGCATGGCCATCTCCCCTGTGAGGGTGATTTCTTGCTTACTGTCTCTCTGTCTCTCTCTGTCTGTCTGGAGAGCGCACGCACCCTATAGCAAAAACCTCTCCAAAAAAAAAAAGAAAAAAAAATGTCAACTAGAAAAATCTATGGACAACTGTCTAGAATCAGCAAATCATATATATCACACATTTTAAATGGGTTAATTTTATGATATGTTCATTATATATCAAAAAGACATTTTCGAAGTATCAAAAATAAATTCCATCAACTTTATATTATAGCATATGGTAGAAATCCAATAAATGTTTGGTGAATAAATAAAGAAATTCATGGATTTAATTAAGAAAAGAGTTACAAATTATGCCTTAGCAAACATCAATAAAACATTACTATTTCACTATTAATTTGAAATGGGTTACAACTGAGGCAGAGACAAACTGATGTTTGCATAAGAAAAGCAATATTTCTGGAGTATACCAAATCATGTGAAAAAAACAGTCATTGGAAATGTCTGCTTTCGAGTCCATTCATCTCAGCCACCAGTAAATAATATTTCCCTATAGAGATATCTAGCATGATCACACAAAAATTAGTGAGAATCACTGACCACTTTCTTCAGAATCCCTTCACTTTCCCTCATTCAAATCCAGGCACCTCTCCTTTGCTCTAGTTCGTTGTTCCAAGAGTTGAGCTCGAATTCAGACTGTAAGCTGTTGAGTCTAGCTTCATGCCTCCTTTCACTTTTATGACCAAAAAAAATGATTTCTCACTTTCTCTGTCTCTCTGGCGAGTGCATATGCCCTAAGGCAAAGAAAAAAATGCTTCTTTAACCCTAGGGCAATGTTCTTTAAATCAAGCTGCATGTTAGAGTCAACTGGGGAACTTTTTAAAAGTATAAGGGAACTTCAAAAAGTTCATGGAAATACAGAAGTAAAGCAGGAGTTTATTTTGGTGCAAAAAATTTTTTAATTCACGCTTATGTTTGGTTGTTGTTATGCGTTTTCCATGAATGTTTTAAGGCCCCTTACTTTGAGGTTCAAGTCTCACTCCTAGAAACACTGATTAGCCAGAGGTGGGACCCAAACATCTATATGTTTTAAAAGCTCTCTTGAATGATTCCAATGGACAGCCAGGTTTAAAAAAAGAAATAAAGAAATGTTAAAAACTAAGCCAAGAGTCAGCATAACCTCTTTATCAATAACCTAAAAAGTGACTTGAGGTTGTCCAATGAAATAAACCTTTTGTTTCACTGTTTTCTAGTCAAAGGGGCTTGGAAAGTTGAGACGATTCTGAACACAGTCATTTTATTTTTCAGTGTTTCAAGGTTCGGAAAGGGAACAAGACCAACCTGACACTCTGCAAAGCAAAAAACATCCTTGGTTCTGAAAGAGGGCAAGTTCACTAAGGGAAGACAATCATCCTCTTGTACTAAAACCTGCCACGCAGGAAGTACGTTCTAGGGTCACTTCTCACACTTTTCTGCCACGATCAACTTTCAAAGGAGAGAGAGAAAATAAAAAGATCGCAGAAATTGTGTGTCATAACTTTTGGGAAGCCCCCACCCATCTGATAACAGCTTGCACATTCCTGACTGTATAATAAAGATGCCAGACTGCTATTTTGTTGCAGTTCCCTAACCTGCTATTTGTCCTTTTCTGTTTAGTCTTGAGATTTTTATATTTAACTTTTGTCATATTTACCAAGTAGCAAATAGATTCCTTTGAGATATCTTTTTTTTTTCTGAGCTTGGAAAGTCATCTACACTTCAGTTTTGATACATATTCACTATATTTTCTTGTGTGATTTATAAATAAATTCACTCAGTAAATGTATTTGTTAATATAACTATTATTATTATTATACTATTATTATCACTAATAGTCATCTTGTTTTTAGTAAGCACAAACCTAATCTTTTAAGTTGCCAATGATTATAAATGCCTTATGCTAAATAATTTTACTACAAAAGAAATACTTACAGGCCTGGCCCCAAAGCACAGTGGTTAGGCACTATGTGTTGGGAGCCAGATCCTACATGGCTGATTGCAGTTCTAATCCCAGTCCCTCTGGCTTGAAAAACACACCTCGCACATGTTCATGTTTGCCACAAATCATGACCGGAGAAGTGGAGGTGAAGGGATTTTAGTGTGATCAGGCCCCATTGGTACTTTCTCGCTTGGTCCCTCTCTAGTGAGCACGTATGCCCTCTCAAAATTTAAAAAAAAAAAAAAAAAAAAAAAAAAAAATTCTGGAAATTATTTTTTAAATCTTATAAAGATTGAACCCATATGAAGTTCTTGACGAAGAAAATATTACAAATAGCTATGACTCTTCCATCCCATTTATCTTGAAGGAAACATTGTTAAGCACAAAGTACATATTTTTAACATCTCCATGAGCTAAAATATATGTAAATATATTTATGTGCATATTTGTGAATGTATGTCTAAATTTTTTTAATAAAAATAGTATCATCTATGTTCATATATGGCAAAAAAAAAGTGCCCAAAATTCAGTAACAAGATCTAACTAGCTGGTTCCTTTTGTTATCACTGTTCAATTCTTAACCTCACCAAGATCACCAGTGACCTCCCCACCATCAGATTCAATGGTCATTTGCAATCTTTATCTCATTTTATCATCTCACCTGTAGTGCTTTACAACTTTAACCACACCTTCTTCTTGTAACTCCTTTATGTACTTGCCATGTTAGAGGTATCTTCTCTCTCAGTTAGTCCTCCACTTTCTCTTTGTTTCTCCTTTTTCCTTCATACATCACTATAATATTCTTAAAGTTTCTCGAGAGAGAGTTACCACCAGTCGACTCCTTACTCTGTGATCTGCCCTTAATCTCAGCCAGCCCAGATCAGGGCAGTCCTAGGACATGAAACCAGAACCTTTCCCATACGGGTCTAGTTGCATAACTTCTGTGTCATCACTGGGCCCTCATTACTCTGTAACCCTACTGACATAGCTAATTATTGCTCATGAACTCCACTATCTTGTAAATGGAGAATCTAAATTTATGTTTTCTCCCTGATCTCTCTGTTACCAATGGTTAATTGGGCATCCTGACTGGATGTTGATATGTCTCAAACTCTAGGTTTTCCCCACGAATCTTTCTCTAAACTGTCATCCCCATTCTCAGTTGATAGTCTCTCTACCATGGTACTGTAACAGCCAGAAGCCTTCAAGTACCTTTGTGATGTAACCCTCCTAAGAACCCTTTGTACCATGAACTACTGACTTGACTGCTAGCATTTGTCCTGTCATACATTCCACAACCAGATCCTAGGTTCAAGACTTTCTCATTTATTAACTGAATTATTATTTCCAATCTCTTCCCTCTTAAAGCCATCCTTTCTGACACTGTAAGAGTGAATTTTCTAAAATGGTAAATCTCATGTTAGCCCTCTCATCAGGACACTCAGTGAGTCCCCTTGCCTATGGGACATACATAAACTCCTCTTTAGGAAATACAGTCTGGGGAACCAGCAGTTAGCGTAATGGCTATGTCGCTGGACTCCCACATAGTCGACCGCGGTTCGCGTCCCGGACCCGGTGGCTTAAAACTCATGCCGGGCGCGTGTGCGTGCGTGCCCAAGATCCCGAGAGGAGAATGGAGGAGAAGGGATTGCGGCGTGACCATCCCCCCTGGGGGGTGATTTCTCGCTTTCTGTCTCTAATGTCTCTCTCTGTCTGTCTGGCGAGCGCACACGCCCTATAGCGAAAATCTCTCCAAAAAAAAAAAGGAAATACAGTCTGGCTTCCATTCATTCTCTAGACTCATCTCCAGTCACTCATCTTAAGCAAATATCCAGATCTCCATACAAGTTACCATGTTCTCATTTTATTGCTTTTGTCTTGTTGTTCCCCCCAGGAAAATAAAATAATAGGAATAGCTAACACTTACTGAGTATGAGCTGTATTTTTGGTCTTTGTTACTCTATTAATCTTCATAAAAACCCTATAAGGTAAGCACTATTATTATCTCCATCTTACAGATGAGGAAATTTGTTTCCTAAAGACATTCTCCTGATTTACTCACTAAAGAAGCAGCTCAAACTTTTCCCTCTTCCACTCTAGATTTCCCATCAGAATTCAAAACATAACAGATCTTCATTCAACAACTGTTTGTTGAACTGAATAAAGACAAAGGAGATATATAAGTCAGCTTGCCATTAGTTCTTACATGAAACTAAGGGTGAAAATAATAACTGATGTTTGGGGCTATGTGGTACTTTCTCCCATGCACATGAGATTTAAACTGTTTCTCATTTGGACTTGCCATTTTAGTCCATAATACTACTCTGAAACAGCTAGTCTAATCACTTACATAACTGCCTCAAGAACCAGAGACAAGAGGACACCTATCACATTCATCACCTACTGAGCAGTAGGTCAGAAACATCACATTTTACAATTGTTCCCCATCTTGAGTGTACTATAACCATTATCTTCTCATTGCCACAAATGTTCCCTGTGAAGATGAAGAGCATGACTCAACTGGCACATACTTCCAACATACAAGAGAATGAGACTAGCTCCACCCTTTACCCATTATACCCTTAAACTCGGGGGGAAGAGGCCCCCACATCCCTTCTCACAGAGTAAAGCCTTCCTGTATCAAAAAAGTACAAGCTCACTGTCAACCTGCATCTTTCTTTCCAAATCATGCTGTTATGTACCTGGACTCTAGCATTTCATGGCAAAATGGCCCTGGACCCACTTCCAGAGCCAGAGTCTTCCTTCACTGCTTCTTCCTAAAGGAAGACCACATCAATGAAGAGAACCTCTTTAGGCCCTAAGAATGGCCAGAAGAGGGCTGTTTGTGAGGATGTGGACAGAGCTTGTACATACGGGCTGGGGAATCCACACACATGCACATGAAACCCTTCATTGTACAGGACAGATCCACAGTAAGACTAAAAGGGGAAGGCAGAATATGGGCTGGGGGACAGGTTCCCTTATGCTGCTATGTTCAGGAGTAGAACAAGTCCAAAAACCTGACCCTTCAAGTCATAATGAAGGTATTTTACTCAAGGTAGATGGAAAGGAGATATTTAATGGTGTGTTAGCTTAAAGTATAACTTGTAAATATTTAGACACTATATTGGGTCATCTGAAAAGTTGTCATATTGGGTCATGATGCATTTTTGCAAAGAAAAACATGTCATGACTTTCCCAACCACCTAATAGTATATGGGCATTTATCTGTATTCTTGCACCAGACTCCCCTAATTTGGGGAGTGGTATTGACCTCACACATTAAGAGAGGTAAGCAGCAGACCAGTCTTCAGAGGAACTCAATAGAGAAAGCTAGGAGAGGCAGGGTCAGGACTCAGGCAGAGAAGGAGTGAAGAGTAGTGAGCACGTCTGTACATGCAGGGCACATCCAGAAATTAATTCTTGGGTAAAGCAGATGAGAAAAAAATAATTTAAAATGTAGAGTTAAGTCACATGTCTGAAACTCATAAAGAAAGTGGGAGGAAACAGCACTGAAGAGAGTCCTGTGAAAAAAGTCTGGGTTTCATTCAGGATAACACATAAAGCAGGAAGAAACAGGCAAGAAGCCAATTCTACACCAGGAGTTGGAGATGCTTCATTTCTGACTCTGGGGGTGCCATTCATGATGATCACTATGTCAATGGTGCCCCAGTATTTGTACAATGCCACAGGCTTGCAGGGAGGCTAAGAACAACCTTTCTATGTTTCCAGAACTATAGGACAACTTCTATAAGCGACAGCAGTGTCAGCTATTGCTCACATGCACACATCTACTGAAAACTAATGTACAGGCCCAGCAGTGTAACACTCCAGTAGTGTTAAGTCTCCAAAGGTGGTGGAAGCTATTGACTGGGCCTTAGGGGTGGAATAATGTCACACTAACCACATGTAATTGCCATAAGACCACTGCCAAAGTATTTCACAATAGTAACTGGTAAAATACTCATTAGTATTCTGTCTAGCCCAAGAGAAATTAAGCAGGGTTCCTCCTTTTTAAAGTCACAGTGAAAATCAAGAAACAGATAAGTAAGTGTGGAGCTCTGTATACATACTGGAAACTTTCAAATCAGAGTATTTATTATTAAAAAAATGAAATCCTTGGGATAATCTTTTAAAAGATTCTGGACTCAGAAAACCTAGGTCTCTGGATGGTAAGCAACAGAAACTAATTAAATCTAATATAAGCAGAGATGATGATGATCATGATGATGGGATGCTACAGTGGAACTCTTGCATTTGAAGAGAAAGCTGGCCAATCAGACTTGGAAAAAACAAAAACCATAAAGACAACAGGGGCCCTCCTTTCAAAAATATCTGCTGGAAGTCAGAAAAATGTATGAGTTTCAATTATTCACAAAACTTTCTTTCCTATATGTGCAAGATTAAGATTTCGGTTAAAAAAGCATTCAAAAGTCCTGCTCAATTGCTCTAATCAAGATGAGAGGCACTGTATGTCCCCACTTAATATATACCGAGTGTCTGCACTCTATGACTGAAACTAATTGTCTAAAGGATATAGAAATGCAGCATATAGATGTAAATACCAGATATAGTGTGTGTGAAAGAGGAGGGTCTGAGGAAGGACATTTGGGGGAGGGACAGGGAGGAAAAGCATTAATGGCACAAAGATGTGTGGTATTATCTGTTGAAGATATTTCATAGTTTTATCAACAGTACTAGGGAGAAATGTTCACCTGTTGAAATATCCATTTTGTAAGACAAATAATAATGTGATTGAATGTATGGAAGAAAATGAAATGAAAAAAATAATAAGACTACCTGCATGACTAGAAGAAAACAGAATACCTTGGCTAATGGTCCTACAAAGATGTATCACATAGAAAAAGTGGCAAATTCCCCCAAAAATAGTATGAAAAGAATATGAAATTGACACAAAGCAGTCAACAATTTAAAAAGATCACTGAAGTTACCTATTATGTGTATGAATTTGGGCAAATTACTTACCTGCTTAGATTTTTCTGTCAAAATGTGACTTCACAGGTCAAGGATCTTGGTCCTGTTTATTCGTGGATGTATCTCAAATGCCCCAAATAAAGTCTATTCCATAGAGGATGCTTCATACATATTAGTGGAAAGAGTATATCTTTGCAGGACTCAGTTCTCATATGTCAAACTGAAGCCTTGTAGACATATGCTAAGTATCTAATATAGTGCTAGAATATAATAGAGGTTTAAAATATTCTAATTATACTTTTATTTTTATTAGAATAGCTACTACTAGAATCATTTACTATAAATGAAGTTTAAAACCCTATTGTTAATATAGCCAGATTACTCTGTAAAATCCCAACACAAAACAAAAGTTATTCATTATTAGTTTAAGGAAGTCTGTTAATGAATTAGTAAAGTAATTCAATATAGTAATATGAACAGAAATGGAAAAGTAGATCTTAAAAGGCACATCCTCAGGGAGTCTAGCTGCATAAGAGTGTCACCAATGTGTCATTAGCTTCAGACTCAAAAAGTAATTACCTGATTATCTCTGAGCCTTTAATAATGCTCTGTCATTTTTTTCTTTCATTCTCAATTTATTCCATTTTCCTTATCCCATAGCATATATTCCACCAATCTTTATCAGTCTCTGTAAGCCCCTATTACAATCCAGTCCTATTTCCTTCATTCTTAGGAGATGATCTCTCTGCTTCTCTTAAAAAAATTAGAATCCATCAAAAAAAAAAATTAGAATCCATCAAACCTCGACAAGAAAGACAGGAGGGAAATTGAGCCAAATGATCATTGGCATTCACCTAATTGTTCCTCCTTTCTTACTATTTCATTGGTAAGAAATTTTTCTCCCTCCTTCCAAAGACTAGCTTTTTTCACCTGGGCTCCAAAACTAGATTCCCCTCTACTTTTTCTAGGACATTACTTCAGCACTCATCTTTTCTATACTGGGTCTTCATTCCCAACCCACCACCCCACCTTTTCAAGTTTACTTTTCCTCAGATTACAAACTAGGTAACCATTCCTTCTGAATTTATTTTCATACCCTTCACTCTCCCTCAATTATTGTACCTTTTCTACCTTTGCCTTCATTGACAAACTTCTTCAAAGGCCTCCATGCTCTCTGCCTCCTCTTCTCCCTCACTCTTTAGCCCACTGAAGCTGTCTGCTACCCACCCACTCTACTGAAGGTGTTGAGACAGCTATCTGCAAGGACCTGCCAAGTGCCACATCCAGGCCTCCTACCCCCATGGCTCCCCCCCTACTCCCCGCCTAAGTATCTGCCTGTTACATTGTAGTTGTTTTATCCAGTTTTCAGCAAACATCTATCAGGTATCTATCAGTCACTGATAGACTTCAGGCACCAGAAATTTGAACATGTGAAACAGTGAAAAGATGTTAGTGGAAAAACTGGCAAATCTGTATAAAATCTGTAGTTTAGTTAATAGCATTACAATAATATAATTTCTTAGTTTTAACGAATGTACCAATTTATGTAAAAGTATAACATTAGGGGAGGCTGAGTGAAAGGTATGTGGCAATTCTCTTTAATATCTTTGTAATTCTTCCATAAATCTAAAACTATACTAAAGTAAAAGCTTTTGAAAAGTATATAAATTATGTCCCCTGCTACCAACAATCTCACCACGATCACAATCTTGGTAAATGAGCATGGTGAAAAAATCTGTAAACCACAGAATCTTCCATCAGGAGGAAATACAGAGGCTGATCTGCTTTTTCTCAGCATTTTCCCCCCTCACTAGCAGGACAAATTTGGATGTGTCTAGCTACTATGCTTGCATGCATTTCATGACAATGGGGTGGAAATATATCCAAGGGTGATTTTTATACATTCTTCGATAATAAATGTTGAGGATTTGGGATGCCTCAGGTTGATTGAAGCCAACTCTAGCTAAATCAAACCACTTTCTAAGAAATTGAATTTAGATATATTACTCACTTTCTTTGTCCTTCTCAAAGCAAACAGTTCAACATTTGAGGGAGTACCAGGCCAGATAGAGGTGATTTTTTTTTTTCAGCCTTCTTATTGTCTGGCTGCCAGGATTCCTGGAAATAGCATTTTTAATGAGGGTTTTTTTAATTTCTGGAGAAGACTTTGATGTGGTTGAAAATTTATTCTCTCTCGAGTGTAGGCAGGGCACCAATTAACCTATACAGAGTGCATTTGCTGTCCTCCCAGCTTTAAGTTTATTACACTTTCCATGCAGTGTATAAACCCATTATCTCACCTCCTTGTATGCTTCTCTCCTGCAGACTCAAAGCAATTTTTTAAGGAGCCTTCTGTTCTCTCTTGGTCTCTCAAATATCTCCATTTTGTAAGTTTCCACAAATGATCTTTTTTTTTTTTTTTTTTGACAGAGAGAATTTTGCTATAAGGTGCGTACACTCACCAGAAAGTCAGAGAGAGAGAGAAAGCAAGAAATCACCCCCACAGGGGGAACAGCCACACCACAATCCCTTCTCCTCCATTCTCCTCTCGGGATCTTGGGCGCACACACACATGCCCTGCATGAGTTTAAGCCACCGGCTCCAGGACTCGAACCACAGTTGACTACATGGGAGTCCAGTGACATAGCCATTACCCCAACTCCTGGTCCCTCCACAAATGATCTTATGATAGCAATGGAAATGGAGATGGGTGGAAAGATGAGATAGGAGAGTTGATACTATAATCAACTAATGGAGCAAAGGATCATGCTGATTTCATTCACTTCAAGATACACATCTACAGAACCTACAAAATGACAGACACAAAGGTAAAAATTGAATAAATAAGACATGGGTCTAAGAACATGTAATTTTGTGATGGAAATTGTACTAGACACAACTTTTAAGATACAACAAAGCAGAAAGAAATGAAGAATAGATGTTCCTCATATTTTTTGAGTGAAAGTTATGTTAAAGTGTTGTTTTTACTCAAACGTTCACTGCTTTTGGTTAAATGGGAATTATCTAACTCTGTGACTCTAAGACCTTCTCAATCTGGTGGTTAGAAAAAGAATGAAGTAAAAGAAAAGTAACTTAAAAGTGAAAGTTGAAAGTATTGTGCCAGACTGTTGAAGGCTTTGAGTTGCCAACATTCTCTCTCCTCTGTTGCTACAGCATACTAACTCAGCCTCTCTCTTCCTTTTCCAAAGGAATTTTTATTTTAAATATTTATTCAAAAGTTCATTCCTGAGTCAGCAGATGGCATAGTGGCTATGTCACTGGACTCCCACATGGTCGAACACAATTCGAGTACCAGATCCAGTGCCTTGAAAATCACGCCAGGCACACATGCATGCCCAAGATTCTAGAAAGAGAATGGAGGAGCAGGGATTGCAGCATGGCCATCCCCCCAGGGGATGATTTCTCACTTCCCCCCCCCCCCCCCTCTCTCTCTCTCTCTCTCTCTCTCTCTCTCTCTCTTTCTCTCTCTCTCTCTCTCTCTCTCTCTCCCCAAAGCAAGCACCCACACCCTAAGGCAAAAATAAATAAATAAACCCATTCCTTTGTCCTGCAGCAATACCTACCTATAAGGGAGACTGGTAAGTAGGGTCTGTAACTGGGCAGTCACTTGCCCTTCTACAACTTCTAAAAAGAGGAGGATGAGTGTTTGGGGAGACTTAGAGGTCTCTGCTTCAGGAGAGAAAATAAGGGCAGTTAATGCACTGAATACATCTTCTTTTCCTTCAGTTCAGACCTCTCTCCTGATCTTGAGGCCTGTATATTCCAAGCACATACAGGGCATTTCCACTCAGATACCCAGGCACATGAAACTCGGCATACATGGACAAACACTGCCAATTGTCCTTGTGAAAGTATCCATTCTTCTTTTATTCCTTGAATAATGGGACACTATTAGTATCCATTCTTCCTTTGTTCCTTGAATAACGGAACACTATAGTAAATGGTACATAGCTGCCCAAATTAAAGCATTTCTCAGCCTCCCTTAAGATCCAGGTATGGCCTTATGATTAAGATTGATCAGTATGGGGCTGGCAGGTGGCACAGTGTTTAAGGCACTGGACTCCCAGATGGCTGACTGTGGTCTGAGTCCCAGACCGGGCAGCTTGCTTTCTCACTTTCCCTTTCTCTCTTTCTCTGTGACTCTCTCTGGTCAATTTTTTAAAAATAAATTAATAGGGACCAGCAGTTAGCGTAATGGCTATGTCGCTGGACTCCCACGTAGTCGACCACGGTTCAAGTCCCGGACCCGGTGGCTTAAACTCACGCCGGGCACATGTGCGTGCGTGCCCAAGATCCCAAGAGGAGAATGGAAGAGAAGGGATTGCGGCATGGCCATCCCCCCTGGAGGGTGATTTCTCGTTTTCTATCTCTCTGTCTCTTTCTGTCTGTCTGGCGAGCACACGCGCCCTATAGCAAAAACCTCTCAAAAATAAATAAATAAATAAATAAATAAATAAATAAATAAATAAATGAAAATAACAAATAAAAATTAAATAATTCTTTTTAAAAATAAAAGGATTGGTTCAGTAGATGGAAGAGTGAATATAAAGAAAAGTTTTTAAGTTCAGCTTCTGAATCATGCTCTTAAAGGCAACGTGCATACAGAGTATGTGTCCATGATGGCCAGGACTAGAGCAGTTGTCTTGGATTCTGACATGGAAACCACCTACTGAGAATGACAGAAAAACAAGACAGACGGAGCCTAGACTCCAAAAGTGTTGAGTTTCATGACCCATAAATCCTGACATTTAGAGGACTGAAAATTAAACTTTATTTTTTTAAAAAGAGATTGTATTTTGAAGTCTCTATCATAGCATCCCACCCTAGAATTTTAACTAATGGAAATCCTTACTTCTCTAGTGTCTCCCTGAATGTATACAGCCACAACAACCACCGAGTTTCCCAAGTCAGACCAGGAAGTCATCCTGGACTCCTTTCTCTACCTCACTCCCAACACCAAAAATATCCATTTCTGTTCATTTTCCCGCCTACATATTTTTAAGGCTATCTTTGCTCTCATCTCATCTAATAATGCCTTTATCCAATTTCTCTTGCTAGGATAGCTTCATAGTTGCTCTTTGTGCCTCTGGGCCTGCCTACGTTGATATGTCCTCCCAAAGCACAATTAGGATCACACCTCCCTCTTCTTGAAACCCTTAAATGGCTCCTAATTCTCTCTGGAAACAAATAAAAGTTTCTTAGCATGATACTCAAGGCCCTTCCTGATATGACCCCTGTCTACCCAGTTGATCTCTTGTTACGGCCCTAATATATCACTCTCTATATCTCTGTGCTTTTGAATATGCTATTTCCTCTATCTGGAATTTCTCTGTACTTCTATGTCTTACTGGAAAACAAAAATGTTTTTCCTCTTTAAGATTTAGTTCATATATCATCTTCTTTCTAGACTTTGAGTTAATCATCTTCTCTAATATGCTGCCCCTTCATTTTGTATATGATTATATTTCTATTCTCATGTTAAACAATAAATTATCCTTCATATCTTCGCTTCCTTCATTAAGCCAGTAAGTTCACTAAAAAATAGAAATTGGATCTTACTTGTTTCTCACTAGCAAGTTATGAGATTCAATATGAAATGGATGGATAGAAAATACAATAAACAAAAGAGTACTGAAAATACTTCCAGACCTGTCAGAAGCAGCTATCTCAGGCTTCCTTCTAAGTAGCTTACTCTGAAACTCAGTCATCTAAAGCGCCTTTTCACACCACCTAGAAGACATTTCTAACTACCATGTTAAAAAGGAACCTAGGAAATATAGATTAAGAAAATAACCATGGGGGCAGAGAGTGGCATAGCAGTAAAACACAATACTACGATGCAATCTCACATGAGAAGATTCTCGGTTCAAGTCCAGGGACTTCACTGAATATGCCAGGCACACACTCCCACAATCCCCAGATGGCTGAAGAAAACAAGGGCATTCTCTGCCATTGGAAAGTGAGATATCCTTCCTGTTTTAAGAAAAATCGCAAAGAATTACTATTGTACAATGGATATTACCTGCTTTAGGTGTTTATGACATAAAACAAAATTATATTTTTTGAATCCTTTCTCTCTGTAAAGCATGTCTTTCACTCTTCTTCTTTCAACACACCACCACATATGAATGACAAATCCACCAACCCCAAGAGCTGACTGTTCGGTTTAAGGCTTCATTCTGGATACATATGCCCTCTAGAGAGAAAATTCCGTCTACTAGATGGCTCCATTCTCTACCACCCCTGACACTGCCACTGCTACATGGAATCCCTGATGAAGCCCGGATGGTTTCAACAGAGACTCCACTTGGTCACGATCCAGCTTGTTTCCTGCCAGATTTAAGACAAAATGGGTCCAGATCTCCACCAAAATGTCACATCCCTTCAATTTTGTGGTAACTGTGACCACTGCCAGACGCAGACTCCTCATTCAGGCTTTTCTGACAGTGGAAGTAGAGCTTGTCTCTAGTTTACTTACATAGCTATAGAGGAAGACAGGACTTATAGATAAGCAACACATGCCAGTAGATCCTAAGCATCTGGACTTCATGAACCAAATAACCTACTACCGGCTCAGTCACTCACTTCATTAAAATAAAACTCCAGAAGCAAAAGATAAAGGAGGAAACACAGCCACATGCTGTACTTCTTGGCCCATATCATGTAGGCTCACAGGTTTCTTCACCTCTCAAGCAATAGCCCAGATACAACTCTGCTTCTTAGTTATTTTGATCTTAAACACAGCCATGACCAGTCATTTTCCCCAAGACATGCTCAGTAACAAGATGAATGGGTCCAAGCAAGTTTCGTCTCTCAAGACCTACTTTGATTCCTGTTTTTTCCTCTCTCTGTTTCTGTCCTATTGCCAGAGAACAGAATAGGTCATTTCTTCTCATTCTTAAATATTCTCAAAATCTGCCCCCTCTTTCTATCTTTTGTATTAAGTGGCAAATTTTTTTTTCAGGAAAAATCCAACCACATTACAATTTTAAAACATCCCTTTTGGAATCTGTTTTGTTTCAAATGAAACTAATTGTGTTGAGTTGTGAATAGAATAATGAGCAGATAAATATATATTGTACTTCAGAAGTCCATGCCGTGAACCAATTCAAGAGTTTGGAATGTGATGAGACAAAAATGTTTTAAGACATGAGAATTTCAAAGTTTTACAAGAAGATAATCCGAACTGTGAATGTGTGCTAAAATTATAGATTAGCCATAGTACACTACGGTCCAGGGCACCTGGTAAGAACCTGAGTGAGCTTAGCATTCTCATCTAGTAGGCAGACCTCTTCAATGAATTGTCCCTCACATTAAAACTACTGTCTCCATAACAAGAAAGAAGCATTCGTCCCTCCAAAAAGGGGACTTACAACACATGGAAACTCTACAAAGTTCATAAAGTGGCTCTCAAGGGACTATAATTTTTATTCCTTAAGTAAATAACACACAATAGTTAGAAATGTTTGGTGACATGTTAATGAAAGTCAGCCTGCATAACTGTCATTGTGTACTGAAAATTGTTCCTTTTGTTGCCAACAAAAGCAGATGGAGAGAATCATTTCAAAGAAAGAGGTAATGAAACTTCTCTTGAAGAACTTGCTCAAGAAAAATGGTAATACTTGATAACTGAGTAAGCTTTATAAAGCACATACCATGTGACACTTAAATGAGGAAAACACAACAGCAAAGACATAAGAGTAAACTAGCTAACTTCATTCCTAACTCACAATTTGATATCTCTAAAGTGCCAGCTCCTTACCTAGCCACCAACTCGTCCTCTCTCACAGCATCCCCTGTTACAAGGAGAGAATGTTCTTACCATCTGCTTTATCTGAGGTTTATTCAACCAAGTGATAGAGAACCCAAGATTGAGAGAGAAGACAGATTGTGAGAATCTGAACATCAAGAATCAAGTAATTTACCAATTGCTTAATCACTGGCTTCTTCAAATAAAATTCAAGTGGCAAGAAGATTCTCATGACTCATGGGTAAGGGAAATTTTATCATTCCAGTAAAAGAATTTCTGACACATATACACAGCTGTTGGATAGCCATAATTAAGACTGGAAACTAGGCGGTTCAGTTTGAATAGATAACCTATCATTAATCATCCAAAATAAATAAAACTGAACAAAACACATCTTTGTGTACCATTTCAGAACAGGTGGGACAACAAGTGCTTCTGACTTCCTACAGTTCTTAACCAGAAACTTATTATTCTCCCACAAGATAACCCTATTTTGGAGACCAGCAGGTGGCATGGTGGTTAAGGTGCTGGACACTCCCACATGGCCGACCATGGTTTGAGTCCTGGACCTGGTGGTCTGCTTTCTCTTTCTCTCTCTCTCTCTCTCTCTCTCTCTCGTCAAATTAAAATAAATGAATGAATAAATAAAATTAAATAAAATAATTTTTTTAAAAAGGATTACCCTATTTTATGTTGTTTTCCCTTGTCTACTATTAGCAATGCCTCTGACTCAGTTTCTGCGTTTCATCCTTGAGCTGATAGTATCCCTTCCAACACAGAAAGCTATCTGGTCATTTTGCATTAGTCCGTTACTGAAGAGTTGAAAACTCATTCTAACTCTAGGCTATGATGGAAAAACTGGACCTTAGGGACCAGCAGGTGGTATAGTGGAAAAGGCACTGGACTTCCACAGGGCCAACTGTGGCTCAAGTCCTGGGCTGGCGGCATGCTTTCTCACTTTTCTCTCTCTCTCTATCTCTCTCTCTTTCTCTGTTTCTCTCTGGTGAGAACACATGCCCTATAGCAGATTAAAAATAATGATAACAAATAAATAAAATCAAATAACTAATTCAAAAGAAAACCACTGCTCCTTAACTGATTCTCTGTCCATATGGCCTTGAGTGAGTTACAAGGCTTTCTGGGTTTTAATTTCCTTATTGTTAAGATAAAGGGCAGGACTAAATGACACTAAGGCCTTCTCTAGCTATCACATACTTGTTCTAAGGCTCATAGCAGTATCAAAGTTGTTTCCAGCTTTTAAAGTATTTTTACCACATGAATCCTAGAATTTAGCTTTCATACAGCCTTATTAGGTAGGTAAGGTAGGCATGACTAGCCCTCTTTTTAGAATAAGAACCGTGGGGCTCAACGTTAGATAAGTTTATTGAAGTCAAACCACTTGCTGGTAAGAGAAGTCTTCTGAGTTCTAATTTAGCGCCTTTTCCATTTCATTGTGCTGTTCTATAATAGACAAGACCAATGAAGGCTTCAGATAGGTATATTTAAGGGACAAGGATAAACAGGACGGTGGCTAGGGGCTTTTGTTTATCTAATTACATTTTTTTTTTTTTTGGAGAGGTTTTCACTACAGGGCGCGTGCGCTCGCCAGACAGACAGAGAGAGACATAGAGACAGAAAGCGAGAAATCACGCCCCAGGAGGGACGGCCACGCCACAATCCCTTCTCCGCCATTCTCCTCTCAGGATCTTGGGCACGCACGCACACACGCCCGGCGTGAGTTTTAAGCCACCAGGTCCAGGACGCGAACGGCAGTCGACTACGAGGGAATCCAGAGACATAGCCATTACGCTAACTGCTGGTTCCCTATCTAACTACATTTTGAAAAGTGTCTGAATGAGCCAAGCTGGCAGAACTCTGATGAGAATCAAGAAAGGAGATGAGGTGCTTCAGGGAAAGGGAAGGAAAGACAGAGGAAAGGAGAGAGATAGCAGATGCCACATGGAGTGAAATTTTAGGGAAGAAAGATGCTGAACTAGGACTTTTGGAAGTCTGGTTCCAAGGCACACATTGAAACCCTTTCTCCAACTCCCCGAAAAAGTAAAAATTTATGTTCTTAGAAATGTTTAGGGGGCCATTAGATGGCATGGTGGTTTAGGCACTGGCCTCTCTAATGGCTGACATGGTTCAAGTCCAGGACCTAGCAGCTTGCTTTCTCACTTTCTCTCTCTCTCTTTCTGGTGAATGCATGTGCCCTATAGCACATTTTAAAAGATAATAAAAAAAATAATAATAAATAAAATTAATTTAAAATTTTTTAAAATTTATTTCTTGAGAGAGGAAGAGAGAAACAGGTACCCTCCACACGATCTCACCATGCCGATACTCCCCTCTGCTTCCCAGCCAGCCAGGATCATGAGCCTGTGAAGATGTACCCAGCATGTTTGAGTCAGCCTGGTATTCACAATAGGCCTTCAAATAACTCCCATGTTGTGCAGTGGCACTCCGCTGCCTGTATGCAGCTCCATATCATTTCTTTTATGTTTTTGAGTTGGCTTGTATTTTGTAGCATTTTTTAGATGTACAGATTTCTCAACAGAGTGCTAACATTTAGGTTAAAATAAACACATGCATACACAAACACACACACACACACACACAATACACAATCTGCCAAGTAAACTAACTGAATACTATTGTCCTTTGTACTTGACAAGTTTTATGAGTAAATTCGAAAAAAAGAAATTACAACTATGAAATAAAACTTCCTTTAAATTGATCTGAAATTAAGTTGGGATTAGATGTGCTTATTCTTATGTCAGTAGTTTACAAACTTTTTAAGTTCATAATGTTATTTTTTCCACCTGAATGTAGAGAGGGTCATATCTTAGGAATCTCAGTTGAAAGAAAATGCATGTAATGTATTGATTTGCAGACCCCTTGCAAAAAAAAAATTTGCAATCCGCCAAATTACTCTTTCCTCTTGGGAATTTTTTTAAAAGTACATTCCCCTAATACAAAAAGTAATTTCCCTCATAGGATAGAAGTGGAACAAAATATCACAAGGTTCTTACTTGACGGTTGGAGAACCTTCAAATTCAGTACAAACAATGTAATTACAGAAAATCGCTGAGATCTGTTACTTTGGATTTGTGAAAAACAAGGAAGAAAAACATTTTCTCAGTTCCTATCACAGATAGATCCAAGTATATAATTTAATTTTATCACTACAATCTTAAGAGATAGGCATTTTTATGTTTTAAGTGGATTTTTTTGTGGTTTTTTTTTTTTGGTTTTTGGTTTTTGCCTTAGGGCACATGCATTCACTAGAAAAAGAGAGACAGTGAGAAGGAAAGTGAGAAGCCACCCCTGAAGGGAGATGGCCATGCCACAATCCCTTCTCCTCCATTTTCCTCCTGGGATTTTGGGCACACACACACACACACACACACACACACACACACGAGCCCAGCATGGTTTTGTTTGTTTGTTTGTTTTGGGAGAGGTTTTTGCTATAGGGCACGTGCACTCTCCAGAAAGACAGAGAGAGACAGAGAGACAGAAAGCGAGAAATCACCCCCCAGGGGGGATGGCCACATCGCAATCCCTTCTCCTCCATTCTCCTCTCAGGATCTTGGGCACGTACGCACACATGCCCGGCATGAGTTTAAGCCACCAGGTCCGGGACTCAAACCGCGGTCGACTATGTGGGAGTCCAGCGACATAGCCATTATGCTAACTGCTGGCCCCAGCATGGTTTTTTCAAGGCACGGGGTCTGGCACTTGAACACTGGCCGACCATGTGGGAGTCCAGCAACATAGCCTTCACACTATCTGTTGGCCCCAAGAGGTAGGTATTATTATTCTCATTTTAAGAAGAAATAAATCAACTGAAGATTTGGGTGCCTATTGAGTAATAGAGTATTAGTTACACTTAAGTTTATTTGTCTCCTTTGCTTTTTCACTGTATGATAATACCACCTTTTCACTCCAGCATAACACTCCATTAGCAAGATAAGTTATATACCCAACTAGGCACAAATATGTACATGATTTATGTCTTATATTTGTCTGGTACTCCTTTGCATTAGAAAAAGCTCAGTAAATATAGAGAGACATACATGGATATAGTACTTTACTTGTATAATACATTTGTATTTCATATTATTTGAAGCTATCAGTAAGCTATAACATCTAGGTTTATGTTAGTACACTCTATGATGTTTGTATGATGGTAGAATCACCCAAGGATGCATTTCTCAGAACATATGCCCTCGTTAAGCAATGTATGACTGATACACACACACACACACACACACACACACACACACACACAAAGGTTATTTGAAAAGTTCGTTGAGGGGACCAACAGCTAGCTTAATGGCTATGTCGCTGGACTCCCATGTAGTCGACCACGGTTCGCGTCCCCGACCCAGTGGCTTAAAACTCACGCCGGGCGCATGTGCATGCGTGCCCAAGATCCCAAGAGGAGAACAAAGGAGAAGGGAATGTGGGGCCATCCCCCCTGGGGGGTGATTTCTCGCTTTCTGTCTCTCTGTCTCTGTCTGTCGGGCGAGCGCACGCACCCTATAACAAAAAAAAAAAAAAAAAAAAAAAAAAAAAAAAAAAAAAATTTCATTGAGAATGTGTATTATGAGAAACCATGCATGGATTTCAATTTTCTTGCACCAAAATAAATTCATATTTCAGTTTTATTTTTCCATGAAATTTTTGAAGTCTATACATATATATTCTAAAATTCTTATGCTAAATAATGTATTCCCTTAAAGAGAAGACTTTCAAACAGAAACAAGAAATTATACATGGTAATAACGTGATAACTCATGAGAATAATATATGACTACCTACAAGATAAAATATGTATGGATTTCAAAACTTTCTTACACTAAAATAAGCTCACACTTTAATTCCGGTTTTTCACATACTTTCTGAAGTCCCTTTGTATGAGATAACAAGGAAGAAAGAAAGGTAAAGGAAAGAGAAATGGTATGGACTTTGTAATACACCAATGTAAATTAATCCTAGCAAAAACCCAGTTACAAGAGCCAAACAGGAAATTATTAAGCTCCTGAAACTACATCCTCATCAATATCTACCATATGTCCAAACCTTACAATGATGTTCATTCTAGACCCTTACTCAGATTTCGGTGTTTAATCCTCTCAATTCCCAACCAAAACACAGTTCCAGTGAATTCCATGCAGGGTACATAACAGTGAGTCCATACCTAGATTTGGCATCATAAAATATCACAATATTAAAGACCCCAAAATTCTCAAACAGGAACCAAAGTAGGGAGACAAATTAATGTCAGAGGAGTGACTGTTCACTAATGTCTTAACAAGAACACTGGAAACCAGAAAAATTAAACTAATATCCTCAACATGATTAGTGAAAAATAACTCCATCCTCAGTCTAACACAATATACCCAGTGAAAAAAGATTTCAAGATTAAGTGCAAAATAAAGATATTCTGAGACAAAATGAAACTAGCATTTGCCACTAGGCTATCATTAAATTCCAAAATCAAACTGTTTAATGGAAATATAAGGGTCAGCAGGTAGTGTAGTGGTTAAGGCTCTGGACTCCCACATGGCTGATCATAGTTTGAGTCCCAGAGCTGGTGGCTTGCTTTCTCACTTTCCCTCTCTCTCTCTGTCTCTGGTGAGTACTCATGCCCTATGGCAAATCAAAATAATAATAATAAATAAATAATTTTTGAAATAAAAAACATGAGCAATATGTAAATTTAAATATTCTACTTTTACTTATTTTTAAAGCAAAAAAGTTATTTAATATTAATTTTAAGCCTTTTTAATACAAATATCATAAAATGTTATTTCTTTATCATGTAATCAACATAAAAATCATTAATTAAATACTTTGTATTTTTGTACTAAGTCTTTAAAACCCACATGTACTTTACACTTACAGCAAATTTCAACTCAGACTAGCAATATTTCAAGTGCTCCCTACTCACCTGACTGTTGGTTACTATATTGGTCATCACCTTACTAAAGGATACGCTTCAGAAAAAAGGGAAAAAATTCCAGGTGGAACAGCCAAAATGCAAGAAAGGATAGTGAGCAAAACAAGTGATAAACACCTGGGCAAACCCAGTGTACCAAAGGAACGTTGACTGTAAAAAATACTAATGTTTGTGTTGAAAACCAGAAGTTAGGGACAGGTTTGATCAGATTTTGTTTAAGTAATTTTGAGCAAGAATACTTCATGAGGGTATTGTATACTTCATATTGCATCTCACTAAGAGGTTCAGTGATGGCAAGACTGGATTAAAATGAAATAGTCAGTCTCTTGATCATGAAGTTGTTTTCCCTACTTTTTACCAAACATCAATCTGTAGAGTGAGATCCTGGCTGAAAAATAAACAAGTACAAAGTCTCTTTGACAAGAGCATCTAATTATCTGAGAAATAAGTTAAAAGATTTCGTATATGTAACCTTCAGCTAAGTGAATGTGTGATCAGAATTATATACCTACCAACAATTCTTTTGGAGCCAGCAGGTGTTGTGGTGGTGAAGGCATTGGACTCCTATATGGACTTGGTGGCTTGCTTTCTCACTTTCTCTTTCTCTCTGTTGTGCACAAATTTTAAAATAATAATTAATCAACTAATTCAATTTAATTAGTTTTTAAAAACAATTCTTTTCAGAAGAAATTGTATCAGAATCACTAAATATTTTAATTATTGAAAAATAGTTCATCAGAATTAATCAATAATCCCTATAGCAAACAACTATAGCAATGGGGCCCAGACCTCCTTGAAGCTTTTCTACCATTTCTTTGTACCCAACCCATCCCAGCCAAGTTTTTGCTTCTGTGGGCCCATACCTGTGACAGTTTAGAAGACCAACCTTGGATGGCAGAATGGTTACGTTGCAGGACTTCAACGTGGTTGACCGTGATTTGAGTCACAGTCACAGTGGCTTCAAACTCACACTGGGTGCATATTTGTGTACACCCAAAATTCCAGGAGGAGAAGAGAGGAGAAGGGATTGAAATGTGACCATCTCCTCAGGGGATGATTTCTCACTTTCTTCCTCTGTCTCTGTATCTCTGATGGGCACACGCACCTTATAGCAAAAATCTCTCTAAAAATCTCTCAGCCACAGACACCTGTGTAATGAGTTAAAAAAATACAGTATCTGAGAGTTAACCAGGATCTGAATTGTGAATGTCCATTCCATTTCCTCAAGTTGGGACATATTCTGACATATAATTTAATCCCCTCCATTCCTCTGTGCAGTACAGCTGAGGCTACAACTTTGTCTGAAATCGTACCTGAGCTTGGAATCCCTCCCTTTCTCTGACCTGGTTCCATTATTCCCTTGCCTGTTTATCTCCTAGGAGCAAATTTGTAATATCATCTGCACACAAATCCTCGATCCAGTGTCTGCTTCTGGAGAAACTAATACCAGACAGACCCTCATTCTGAATGCCACATTACAACCAGAATATGTAAGACATCTCATTCTATATATGCATATAGAAAGCTAAACACGCACAAGAGTCCTTTCTACTTTCATTGGAGCTCACTGGGTTTGATTAGTATAAACAACAAATAATTTGTCCTAAGCAGTCCAAAGCTAGTCCGTAAGCAGCAAGTGCCAGCCGGAATACAATACTGTACACACCACAGTGTTAAGTCGCATTCACACATACATTATTAGCATTACTGAAAACTCAACTGTGCATCATTTTTTGAGATGTGTAAAACTTCTGTGGTTCTTGAATGGGTCACCATTTTTAAAGACTGAATGTGACACTTATTGTTGTAGAGACAACGGGGCCAGTGTTTGGAGCTCAGACTATATGTTTCAAAAGGAATCTTTGTCTGCTTCACATGAAAAAAATTAGACTCTATATTTATTGGGAAAAGAGCAGCCCAGCAGCTTTCACTCAGAGAAATTGGCCCTGACAGTCTTAAGTTACAGCTGTTGAGTAAAGTCATAGGCAGTCACTTAGTAACACAAGCCAGACACTTCTGAGAGGGGCCGAGAAGAAACCAATAAAGAGAACCTGCTCTTTGCCTTCCTTGAGCCATTTTTAATCACTGAGAGACCCTTATTACAATTATGGAAATGCTTTCAAGCACATTTCTACAATAACTTTTTTTTTTTTTTTTTGAGAGGTTTTTCGCTATAGGGCGCGTGCGCTCGCCAGACAGACAGAGAGAGACATAGAGACAGAAAGCGAGAAATCACCCCCCAGGGGGGATGGTCACGCCGCAATCCCTTCTCCTCCATTCTCCTCTCGGGATCTTGGGCACGCACGCACACGCGCCCGGCGTGAGTTGTAAGCCACCGGGTCCGAGACGCGAACCGCGGTCGACTACGTGGGAGTCCAGCGACATAGCCATTGCGCTAACTGCTGGTTCCCCCAATAACTTTTCATAAACCAAAATTTCGTCCAGTGACACTGTTTAAACATTTACAAATATAATACGTGGTGGTTTGAAGCTCAGAAAGTAATGTAGAGAGACCTTATTTGCTCACACTCTACAGTTTCGTCTTGTTCTTTGGTTTACTTATTTATTTCTTCTATGGAGAGAGAGAGAGAACCTTCCAGCAGGGTCCTCATGCCACAATCCACCCTCAGTCTCACCTGGATTGGATTGTGGGCACATGCACCCAGCATGTACGTCAGAACTCAAAGCCAGGACCTTTCCATGTGGCTTCGGCATCACAGAGTGAGGCAATACTGTTACACTACCAGCGCTGACCACCCTCTACTGGTTTTTAAGAAATATTTTGGAAACCGTACTGAGGTTCATCACTATCCTTCACAAGAAAAAAAGATGATGGATGGATAAATATAGAAAATATATCAATAATATAAACAAGGTCATTAATAAAACATATCTTATATCAAGAGTGTAATTGTACTATCAGGCATGGCAAGATATGCCTGTCAAGTATAATAAGACATGCCCCAAAATGCTAAAAAGTAATTGACCATGCAAATGGGATATTCCTGAAGCCAGTGCCAGAGTGCCTCATAGAGGTTTTCTCTAAACTAAATTGGTCTTAAAATAATCATTAAGAGAAGGACAGACCAACCAGTGGCTTCATGGTTAAGGTGGTTGAATCTCACATTATTGACAACATAGTTTGAGATCCAGACCCCATGGTTTGAGAGACATGCCAGGTGTGTGTGCATGCCCAAAATCCTGAAAGGAGTGAGAGATGGTGAAGAAGAAATCGCTATGCAACCATACCCCATGAGAGGTACTTTCTCACTCCTTTTCTCTCCCTCTCTCTGTCTCTCCAGTGAGTGCATGTGTGCTCTTGGCGGGGGGGAATCTGAGAGAGATTTGTGCCATAGGGTGCATGCATTTGCCAGAGAAATAGAAAGACATAGAGAAAGAAAGCAAGAAATCTACCCCTGGGGGATGGCCACACCCCGATCCCTTCTCCTCCATTCCCCCCTCAGGATTTTGAGCACACACGCACACGCACACCCAGCATGAGTTTCAAGCCTCCAGGTCTGGGACTCGAACCATGGGCAGTCTTGTGGGAGTTCAGCAATATAACCATTATGTAATCTGCTGGCTGGACCCTGGGAAAAAAAATTGTTTAAAGATTTATTCATTTGTTTATTATTGTTTTTTAATTCATCAAAGAGTGAGAAAGAAAAGGAAGTGAGAAAGCAAGCTGCCAGGTCTGGGACCTGAACCATAGTCAGCCATGTGGGAATCCAACATGTCAACCACCACACCACCAGCTGGCCTCTGGAAAACTTTTTTTAAAGGAGAGAGAGAGGGATTAGTTTCAGGCTCTTTATAAGCATCTCTTGCAGACAAACAATTAATGTGCTAATTAAAATCATTTATCCCTATTCATCAAGCAGGGCCTCTAAGGGTATAAAGTGAGCTGTGATGCCGTACTCTAGTGCTAGTATTATGCATCCCTTCTTTTTTTAAAAGTTTATATCTTTCTTTCATGAGAAAAAGAGAGACAAAGACGAATACCCTCAACACATTATCACATTGTGACCCCCATCCCTCAACCTTCCCAGACAGTCAGGATCATGGTCGTGTGCACCTGGTGTGGACATGTCAACTGGAGAACCAAACCTGATCTTCCTTACAGATCCAGCATCGTTTGAATAGCATATTACTGCTGCGCCTCCAAGCTGGCCCAACTGCATGTTCTTTAATACCACCCATTTCTATAATCCATGCTGGTCTCCCTTGATCCTTTTAGAAATATTTTTGCTATATTTCTTTAGAGTAAAAGATAACAACTCTAAAAAAGAAGAAATATATTTCTTTTTTTAAAAGTTTATTTCTTCTACATGTGAGAAAGAGAGAGATAGCAGCACCCTAATAGGGTCCGGATCCATCCCTAGCTTCAGCCAGATCTAGATCACAGACACATAGTCAGGGAGGTCTCTGGATGCAAACCCAGAACTTTCCAGTACAAGTCAACCTTGCAGAGCATCATGTTTTAGTGCTGTACCACTCTCTGGCCCAGAAAAATTCCTCTTAAAGCACAATGTTCTAAACACTAAATACATCAAAATTCATGTAGGAATGCAGTATGTGGCAAATTGCATGTTTTTATGAACTTAGAGTGAGTTAGTTATAAAAATTATTAATGCCTGCATATTAAAACTTATATTTTAAAAAGCCAAAAGACAAGTAGGAAACTAGAAAAAAAATGTATTAGAGTTTTGCTATAGGGTGCATGTGCTCGCCAAAGAGACAGACAGAGACAAAGAGAGAGAGCAAGAAACTACCTCCCAAGGAGGATGAACATGCCGCAATCCCTCTCCTCTCAGGATTTTGGGCACGCACGCACACGCTCCTGGAGTGAGTTTTACACTGCCAGGTCTGGGACTCGAACTGCACTCAACTATGTGGGAGTCCAGTAACATAACCATTACGTCCTCTGCTGGTACCTAAAGAAAAATTTTTTTTTACTGAGATTATAAACAAAGGTATTATTTAATATAAAAATAGATCACATATTTAAATACCGATAAGTAAAAGATGGAGTCCATTTAAAAATGGGCAAAGGGTATGAAAAGACAGTTCACAAAGAATAATGAAAGTTGATAATTATCATCGGGAGAACTCAGGCTATTTAACACACATACCACCTCAAATACTTATCATTTCTTTGTGGTAAGAACATGTAAAGTCCTCTATTTTAGCTATTATTAGGAACTATAGCCACCCTGCTGTGCAGTAGATGACCCAGACTAATCCCTCCTGCCTAACTGAAACTTTATACCCTTTGACTAATGTCTCCCTTTCCTCAGTTACCTACCCACCTTCTCCTCCCAGCCTCTGGTAATCACTTTTGCGAGTTCAATATTTTTTTCATTCCCATTTATGATAGAGTGTGAGCACACATGGCGAGAGAGAGATAAGCATCCTCCAGATAGTCTGTTCACACCGCAATCCCCTCCCTCCAGTCCTCAGTCCTGTTAGATCCCAGGCACTCTAGCATGTGCCTGGCATATTTCAGGCTGACCAGGCCAGAGATTTGAACTATGGTTGCCATGTGGGATCCAGCTTCTCTTAAGCAGTGCTTTACAACTGCGCCACAGAGTCACCAGAATTCAACTTAAAAGTAAAAGCAGGGTGGCATGGTGGTTAAGGTGACTGGATCCCAGGTAGCAAACTGCACTATTTGAGTCCCAGACCCAGCGGCTTGAAAACCTGTTGGGATGGGACCAGCAGTTAGCGGAATGGCTATGTCGCTGGACTCCCACATAGTCGACCGCGGTTCACGTCCCGGACCAAGTGGCTTAAACTCACACCGGGTGCATGTGCGTACATGCCCAAGATCCCAAGAGGAGAATGGAGGAGAAGGGATTGCGGCGTGGCCATCCCCCCTGGGGGGTGATTTCCACTTTCTGACTCTCTGTCTCTCTCTGTCTGTCTGGTGAGCGCACGCGCCCTATAGCAATAAAAACCTCTCAAAAAAAAAAAAAAAGAAAAACCTGTTGGGCACATGTGTGGATGCCCAAAATCTCCAGAGCTGGAGGAGAAGGGATTGTGGTATGGCCATCCCCCCAGGAGTACTTGTGCATGCTCTCTCTCTTTCTCTCTCTCTCTCTCTTTCTCTGTTTCTTCCTGGTGAGCAAATGTACTCTGAAGGAAAAAAAAAAAAAAAAAAAAAAGAAAAGTGAAAGCATATGGCATTTTTCTTCCTGTGCATGGCTTATTTCACTCAGTGTAAAGTCCTCTAGGTTCATTTGCATTGATGCAAATGACAGCTTTTCCTGTTTTTTAAAGACTGAATAAGATTCGGTTGTATATGTATATCATGTATTTGAAATCCATTCATCTTTTGAGACAACTTAGTTTTTTTCTATATCTGCAAATAATGCTCCATTGACCTGTTGAAGGAAAAGCATGTCTATTGTACTATCCAAAATCTAGAATGAGGGGCGTGCATATGTCACTTCAACATACAGATTTTTCTTTCTTTTAGCTATATACCCAGCCGTGGAATTGCTGATGTGAATGGAAATTCTATTTTTAGTTTTTGAAGCACCTCCATACTGCTTTCCAAAATATCTTTTCTTTTTATAAATTTTTAAATCATATTATTCTAAACATGAATATGAAGCTAAGGAAAAATAGACTGTACTCCTGTTGATTATTCAGTTCATTTATTTGATGCAAAGTCATTCACAAAGCTTTGATGAAAATACTCTAGACGCCAGCAGGTGGCATAGGGATTAAGGTGCTGGACTCCCTCATGGTCGATTGTAGTTCAAGTCCCGGATTTGATGACTTGAATCACACCAGGCACATGCGCATACCCAAAACTGCAAGAGGAGAATGAAGGAGAAGGGATTGTGGTATGGCCATCTCTCACCTCTCACCCCTCACCCCCAGCCAGGGTGATTTCCCTCTCACTGTCTCTATCTCTCTCCTTTGACACCATAACACAAGAAATATACAGCCTTCTTTCTAGTATTTTCCTTGCCTTTGTGATATTTTTCCAGGTGGATGTGGAAACACACAACAACCAGAAATTTGGGCTCTTACTATTTCTGCCTACCACACCATTGCTGGTCCTACATGGTTGCAAAAGGGAGTACGTACTTAACCAACTTGGCCACTTCACATTTAGTGATCCTTTAATCCTTACAAAGCCACCAGGACAAAGGTATTCTAATCCTGAGCAGCCTAAGACTGAGAGAATCAAATATTGTCCAAGAGAAGCCCAGGACTAGCAGCTTGCAAGGCTAGACTGCAAACCTTACTGAATCCCTTCAGTGGAGAGTAGACATCAAATCAACAAGAACCACGAATAACTAGTGTGAACCGCAACTCCATAAACAACTATGTATCTTTCATAAATACTTTTTAACAGCAATTAATGAGGCACATCACTTCTAAAATAGTTTTGAAATGACATAATTGTATTAAGTGTAGAAGGAAAACAAAAGGCTTAGATCTGAATTTATTAACACAAAAGATCCAAAATAAATGTCAGGATTTTTTGAGATTTAGCTAAAATAATTGGGAAAACAATTTCAAGCCTTCATGAGCATTACCGATGAGAAGATTCAAACCATCCTGATCTTTATTTTGTTTGTTTTTAACTTTACAATGGCACATCATGCTACTGGTCCAATACATGTGGCTTAGTTTATCCCAAATCTGCATGTTGGAATCTCTGTTGAATGGATTTGGGTTTTTAGGTTTACTTTTCAGTATCTGATTTAAAAGGAAAAAGGACTCCTTAACACAGCAGGCACCAAACTTGAGAGAAATAGCAGAAAGAACGTAGGAACATGAATTCTTTCTCAATCCCCAAAGAGATGCTGTTCTAGCAAGACTCAGGTCAGAGGGCTGGGCACTGCTGGGGCAGGTCACATGGCTGATCTGGGGCAAACTTGTTTTGTGAAGAAACAGACAATTTCTAGCTATGAAGCTGTTGTTCTTGCAACTTTTTAGAAACAGATAACTCTGTTCCAAAATGACAAGTGACAGGAAAGAACATTCTGAATAAACTACAGATGAATGGAGTTCTCCCCCTGCCTCCTTGGGAATATTGTGAGCATCTTACAAAAGGGGTCATATCCTGTTTCTTTCTCTGGTTGCTACAACTGTGGTTTGTATATTGGCTGTATCACTAATGTGAATTTATAACCCAAAAATGCCAAAAAAAAGAAGTACTTTCTTCACAAATATGCATTCTTCTTTCCCTAACCTTCAACAAGCACTGTTTAAAGTCATCTTTATTTTTTCTGCATTGGAAGCAAATCCACACGTCTTTTTCATATCCTACTGTTAGCACAGAAGGTGAAATACTGACATAAATGAAAAGAGTTGCAAGTTCAGCATTAATATAAAACAGGCAAACCCTGTTTGAGGGTGTTTATAACTCAACAGTGCCCCCTAGTGTGGCTATAAAAATTAGCACGAGCCTAAAAATCCAAAATAAGTCAGGCTGGAGCAAATTAGAAGACATTAATGAATTTGACCTTTCAAATCAAGAAATTTGTCTTTTGGGGTGAGCCCGTTTACTTTATAAAAATACGTATATGACCTTCTATTAGTAATAGGGAGATAACAAAGATCGGGGGCCAGATAGTGGCACAGCAGTGAAATGTGGTGCTCTGTGAGTCTGACCCACATCAGAAGGCTCCAGGTTCACATCTGGAAACCTCTCTGAATATATCAGGCATGTGCAGTCCATGATCCAGGGCTAGCTGAAGCTAGGGGTAGGTCCTAGCATCGAGACCCTGTTGGGAGTGTGTTCTTTTTCTCTTCCTCTCTCTCTTTCTCTATATTAATAAATAAATGTTTAAAATAACAACAAGATTCAGGAAGGAAGAAATGGCATCGAGACATGTGCATTGTGAAAGAAAGAGAGAAGGAAGAAGAGGGTGTAGTCTTATTGCCCCAGAGCTACCAGCTAGAAGGAATATCAGGAACTTGGTTGATAATAATAAGGCATTTTTTCTGAGCCAATACTCATTTCTGTTAGTTTCCTCATTGGAGAGCTTATGTCATTGAAGTTCTTGATCATCTGCTAGCACTGATGCCCTCTGACCACCGGTGTTCTTCATTCTTCTGTGCAATAACCGGCACTTTTGTTCCACCAATGTTCCTGAAGCTGAAAATCAGCCTTCTTTGCTTAAATAACAATAGCTCTTTCCAACAATAGCTCTTTCCAGAAAATTTCTGATTCCTGAGAATTTGCAATAATTTGGAATTATAAAAAGAAGTAAGGCTATGACGCCCTTCAAGAAGTTACTGAGCCAAGCCAAAGGCACTAGCTAACAACCCTAGAGTATGACATGCTTAAAAACTTACCTGGTTGGGGAAATGAAGACATCCCTAGAAAGTACTAAAAGTAGGTTAGTCCATGCAGAAGATTGAATCTCAGATGTTAAAGGCAAAACCTCTGACCTAGAAAAAACAACCAAAAACACTGAGAAAATAACCCCCACCAAAAAAATGAGAATACTATATGAGAAATACTAGATACCATTAAGCGCCCAAACATCTAAGTAGTTGGTATCCTAGAAGGTGAAACAGCTAATAAAGGCATTGATAATCTATTCCATGAAATTCTGGAAGAAAACTTTCCAAACCTAGAGAGGCATTCAAATATCCAGACCCAAAAAATACAAAGGACCCCTAATAGAATCAACCCAAGAAGATCTTCTCCAAGGCACATCATAGCCAGATTGGTCAAAACCACAGACAAAGACAAAATACTAAAATTGGCAAGAGAGAAATGTCAGGTTATTTATAAAGGTTATCCCATCAGGCTGACATCAGACCTCTCGTTAGAAACAATAAGAGCAAGGAAAGAATGGGGAAATATATTCAAAGTGTTAAATGGAAAACAGTTTCAACCAAGAATGGTATACCCAGCAAGATTATTCTTCATATGGGAAGAAAAGATTAAAAAAAAAAAAAAAAAGACAAAAACCTCAAAGAATTTATCAACACCAGACCTGAAAGGAGTGCTTTACCAGGAAAACTAAAGACACACGTACAGAAATGAGAGAAGAAAAATTAACCAAGAAGGGACCAGCACATGGCATAATGGCTACGTTACTGGACTCCCATGTAGTCGACCTCAGTTCGAGTCCCGGACCCAGTGGCTTGTTTTGCACACTGGGCGCGTGTGTGTGTGCGTGTGTGCCCAAAATCTCGAGAGGAGCTTGGAGAAGAAGGGATTGTGGCATGGCCATCCCCCCTGGGGGGTGATTTCTCACTTTCTGCCTCTCTGTCTCTCCCTGTCTTTCTGGCGAGCGCTTACGCCCTATAGTAAAAACCTCTCCAAAAAAAATTAACCAAGAAAACGACCAACTTAATGCTAGGGACAAGAAATATCAATAATAACATTTGATGTTAACTTCCAGGATTTAAATGTAAAGACTGGACCACAGTAACACTGCAAATTCAACAGAAGAGAGATTAATTACATAAGACTGAACAGGTGAAACAGAATTTTGACATTTGAGTAAAACATTTCTAGGTTGTTTTTTTTTTTTTACCATGCTTTGTTTTTCCCAATTTAAGAATTTTGCTTTCTTTTGAGCTGTTGATAGGTTCAGCAATTTGTTAAGATGTTTTTTTTTTATTTGTTTCTTTCAATGGAAGCATCAATTTTTCTCCCTTCCTGACCCCTCTAGAATTGGAAAATATTTGGGAATATTCTTATTTTGTGGCAGAATGGTTAGTTGCACAAGTTCAATAATACCTGTTGCCTTGAATCAGAAACTGGAAATACTCATTATTGGACAGGGCTTTGACTGGAATGTCATATCTAAAGATTAAACCAGAAAACTATGGAACTAAGGTAGCTCTCAAGTAAGCCAATATAAACTCTTGGAAAGATGGCCTGGTATTATAAACAGCTCTGCCTGATGGAGAGGATTAGAGAAGCTATATACATACTTCTTAGCATAAAATAACCTGGACTTTTCCACCCCAGCATTGTAATCAGTAGAGAATGCAAAAGAGCAACCACAACCAGAAGATTATCTTAAGAAAGACTTTGAAGGAATAAAAAGAGACTGATCTTTGCTAGCAGATGGTATATAACAGAATACTTGGTAGGCAGGGCTGAATTGAGAAAGTTTATATGTGAATTGTGTGCTGGGTGTTTGCTTTTCAACAGTTTGAGTAATTGACATGTAAATGTTTTCTCAAAAATATTTAAAACCATACTGTCTCTGAAGTTATAGAGTCACAAACAAAATTATAACAAATATTTTGAACATTATCTTTAAAATTAAGTTTTTGAAATTTTGAAAATTGTTTATTAACTGTCAAGAACTATGCAGTATAAGCAAAAATTTTTCGATATGCAAACTAAATGTGGGCAAATGTAAAAATAAATACATAAATAAAATTTTTTTTTTAAATCTTACGTGCTTGGGCCAGCAGATGGCATGGTGGTTAAGGTGCTGGATCTCACATAGCTGACTCTAAGATTTGAGTCCAAGACCCAGCAGCTTGAAAAACACCCAGCACACATATCTCCTGAGAGGAGAATAGAGAAGAGACTGTGCCATGGACATGCTTCCTTGGCTGGGAGAAGGGGTAGATTTCTTACTTTCCCTCTCTCTCTGTCTTTCTGGCTAGCACATGTACCCTACAGGAAAAAAAAAAAAAAAAAAAAAAAAAAAAAAAAAACAGAAAGAAAGAAAGAAAGAAAGAAAAGAAAAACAAACAACAACAACAACTTACCACCTCACTGAACCCAACTGAGTCCCAAGATGGAGGATCCATCATGCACTTCTGCTCTCATATCTTCCTTCCCCTGTTGTTTCACAAGAATTTCTGTAGACTTTCTATCCCCTCTTTGAATTCTCTTGTTTTCCTTTTTATTTTTTTTTAATAGAGAGAGATTTTTGCTATAGGGCCTGTACATTCACAGGAGAGACAGAAAGCAAGAAATCACCCCCCGATCCCAGGCCATGCCTCTTGGGATTTTGGGCATGCACACACACACACACCTCATGTGAGTTTTAAGCCACTGAGTCTGGGACTCAAACCACAGTCAACTACATAGGAGTCCAGAGACATAACTATTACCCACATGCTGGTCCCAGAATCCTCTTGTTTTCAATGCTTCCTTCACTGTTTTGAAGAGGACTTCTTGAATCAATGCTTTACTACATTAAGTTTCATCATGACTCCTATATCAAACAAGGTCAATAGAACCTAAATTACATGGGGAGGGAAATACAAGCATGCTAGAATAAAGGAAACCCTCATAGTTACACAGTAGGTGTTAAGTTACTATCAGAAATGGATTTAACATATAGTTCATTGTAAATAATTCTGCTTAACTATTTAATACAGTACAGAACTTGCCAACTACATTCTGCATCTTTTGAGGTCATGTCCTTTTCCTGCCTTTCAGACCTAGCACATCTTTAGCTAGATAGTATTCTAACTTAACCCTAGCCCAGGCAGGGAGATCCTGAAGGGAGCACGAGTTGCCTTGAGAAGGAGGGGCCCCTGAGCATCTTCAAAGAATGGGGAGTTGTCACCCTTTATTAAGTATAGTGGGCCACTTCTGCAAGCTCCAGGGAAATCTGGTGGAATCAAGATTTTTAGGAGGCATTGAAATCACTCTCCCCATCCAAGTGTCAAATTACTATTCTTTCCTAACCTTTGGCACTGTACACCTGTCTTGATTTAGGACTCAGCTACTTTAACAATTTAATTCTTAACCCTGGTCCTTTGCTTTTTTTGCCCTCCAGCTACAGAAAATGAGACCCTCTTTGGGAACCAGCAGTTAGCGTAATGGCTATGTCACTGGACTCCCACATAGTCGACTGCTGTTCGCATCCCAAACACGGTGGCTTAAAACTCACGCCGGGCGCATGTGCGTGCGTGCCCAATATCCCGAGAGGAGAATAGAGAAGAAGGGATTGCAGCGTGACCATCCCCTCTGGGGGGTGATTTCTCGCTTTCTGTCTCTATGTCTCTGTCTGTCTGGCAAGCGCACGCGCCCTATAGTGAAAACCTCTCCAAAAAAAAAAGAAAATGAGACCCTGTTTATATGATACCCAGGAAGGCTGATATAGTAAGCTTGTCATTTCTAATTCTTGTTCTTAACTTACGTATTTATTTATTTATTTATTTATTTATTTATTTAATTCCATTTATTATTATTATTTTTTAATTCTACCAGAGAAAGACAGAGAGAGAAAAGAAAAGTGAAAAAGCAAGCCACCAGGTCCGGGACTTGAACTGTGGTTAGCCATGTGGGAATCCAGCACCTTAAACCACCACGCCACCTGCCGGCCCATTTCTTAACTTTTTATTATCTCTTTCCAAGTATCAATTGAGTTCAATAGAAATTTGATTATACTGAATATCTTATGATTCCTTATGATTGCTACTTACTCGATGTGGACATATTAACAATTGAACTGCTAATTTTTTCCACTATCTGTGTTCCACCTACCACTAGTAATGCAATACTCTTGACCAGCCAGTTGGTGAAAGAGTCAACTCTGAAATCTTACCCCAGTTTCTAGGCTTTTTGTTTTATTTTTATTTAGTTTGGCTTGGTTATCCAGGGGGCTTACTTGTTTTTGGACCATTCTGCACTAATTCTCATGGATTGGATCCACTAATGAACTGTCTCTGAGACGTTCAGTGTGCAAAGAGCTTATTAGAAAGTACTCCCAGATCAACACTTGGGGAAGAAAAGGGAAGGTAAGAGAGCAAGATTAGGCAGGGGGGAAAGTTGAGCAGTTACACAATATCAACAAAAGACTTAATTGAGTCTCTCAGGAGTTCCAAAAGTTGGGTTACCCCCTCAGAACTATCCTAAATTGGAGCAAAAGTGTTGACTAGTCCTTGGATGTAAACTTCCCAGGAAGAGGGCATGACCATGATAAGACAGATATCTTCAAAGTACTGCCCAGTGGTGTCTGAGAGCCGAGGACTGTCTGTTGTCAGCACCCTGCATAGTGCAAAGTCCTCCATTTCTGATGTGAATTCTGATCATAACATTACAAAAGAACTCAGATCCATGCAGTGACACATAAATCTTTGTCTCGATAATTATTATTTTTTAAATTAAAAATAGTAATTCATTTCTGACAGAAATCTTAAATGCCAAATGATAAATAAAGGGGGAAGGGGAGAGGAAGCAGAAAGAGGGACTGTATAAGTTTAAAAAAGAAATCATCTTATTGAAGGGAAGAATGTCCTGGTAGACCATATAATCATTTGACTATTCGGTATCTCTTCTAAATAATGGGATTATACATCCAAGATCTTTGTTATATAATTTTGCAATGCCTTTTTTTTTCTAGAGAGATTTTTGTTATAGGGCATGTGTCCTTGCCAGAGAGACAGACAGAGATGGAGAGACAGAAAATAAGAAATTATCTCCCAGGGAAGACGGCCACACCATATCCCTTCTCCTCCATTCTTTTCTGGGGACCTTGGGCACACATGCACATGCACCCAGCTTGAGTTTTAAGCTGCCAGGTCTGGGACTTGAACAGTCGACTACATGGGAGTCCAGTGACGTAACAATTACACCATCTGCTGGTCCCTTGCAATGCCCTCTTAATGTGATGGAGTATACTTCCTTAGCCTTTAACTCTATTCTAGAATATGTGACTTGTTAGTAGCTAGGAATCAACCACAGATTTGAAATGTACTTGTGTACTAAGCTTCTTGCCTCATGCTTCCACGTTGCTATTAGGAGTGCATGCTCCAAGTAGCCTGCTGTTCCCAGGAGAGGATGAGAGACACATGGAGCTGAGATGCTCCAACCACTGCTCCAATCATCCCATAGAGCTAAGGTGAAGAGCATAGCTGTGTTGCCAAGTCCAGCCTAGATCAACTGAGCCTCAGCCAGTCCACAGACTAGAGATAGTTTCTTACAAAACATTATAGCAAAAGTCAACTGATATAAATGGAAATACTAATTAATAATAGACATGGTTGTAAAATGTGAGCTTAAATATGTGAATGGCATTATTTGTCATAAAAGTCATGACGTATTTTTGGGGGGGAAAAGATTTTTGCTATAGGACGCACATGCTCACCAAAGAGCCAGAAAGTGAGAAATCACCCCTTGGGGGGATGAATACACCACAATCCATTCTCCTCCATTCTCCTCTGGGGATTTTGGGCACACACACACACATATATATGCATGCATGCCCAGCATGAGTTTCAAGCCAGCTGGTCCAGGACTCGATCAGTGGCCATGTGCTAGTCCAGCACCTTAACCAGTATGCCACCTGCTGGCCCCATGATTTATTTTTTCTGTGTTTTTCAAAGGTCATTTATTTATATAAAGAACAAAGATCAATCAATGATATATTGCCCATTTTGTTCAATAAACTTTTGCCATCTTTCAGTGAGCTTCATGCTTCATAATTCCTTGTTCATAGAAGGACCTGTCTTTATCCGAGAACAACTGAACAAGGTGCTAATTTAGAGCCTAATCTGAATTGGATGTGATGGGGTACCACACAAGGAGTTGTGAAGACAGTGAAACAAGCAGAAGTCTTACAGTGCAAGGTAAAGTGAGTATGGTGGGTGTGACAACACATCCCATCCAAGCTCCAATAATTTTTGACTAGTCCGGGATTTGAATCACAATCAGGAATATGGGATCACACTTGTATGTGATCTCTTGTTGCCTGGTAGAACACAATTCATTTATGATCGAGCTTTGGATGTTTCTGGATGATGGATTCATTCAAACTGACCACCTGAAGAAGCTGGAAGCTCAATGTTTCTGCAATCTCTCATGTCATGTAATGTGGGTTTGACTGAATCAATGCGTTTATTTTGTTGTTATCAACCTCAGTAGGCCTCCCTGACCAAGAAGCATCGTTGAGATCAAAATCACCAGCACAGAATTTCATGACCCATTGCTGGCACTGATGTTCCTGTAGAGCACTGTCACCGTAAACTTTACACAACTTTTCACAAGCTTGATATGTGTTCTTCCCTTTACAGAAGTGAAACAGTAAAATACGGCAAAATGCACAGTTCGGTCTTCCATCTTCATCTTGTTGTAAAATCCCCAAAACTCTACCAAATTGCTTAATTTTTTAATTTTAAAATTAAACTAGAACTATCAGCTCTCAAATGATACAGCAATAACCTAGATGAGAATGACTCTAGTACTTCTGAAAATGAACTAGCACTATCTGTTGCAAAAAAATGCATCATGACTTTTCTGACAATGCAATACATTATCAGTAAAAAATGGAGAAATAAACTTTGATCAATTAAGCAAACAATAGAGGGGCCAGATGGTGCGTGCAATAGTAAAATACAATGCTTCGAGAGGCTGATCCACATGGGAAAATTCCAGGTTCTTGTCTGGAGACATCCCCAAGTATTCTGGGCACATGCATGCCCATGATGCAAAGCAAACTGAAATTCGGAGTGGATTGTAGTGTCAAGACCCTACAGGACCAGCAGTTAGCGTAATGGTTATGTCATTGGATTCCCATGTAGTCAACTGCAGTTCAAGTCCCCCCGGTGGCTTAAACTCACACCGGGCACGTATGCATGCATGCCCAAGATCCCAAGAGGGGAATGAAGAAGGGATTGAAGCGTGGCCATCTCTCCTGGGGGGTGATTTCTCACTTTCTGTCTCTTTGTCTGTCTGGCAAGCGCACGCGCCCTATAGCAAAAACCTCTCCAAAAAAAAAAAAAAAAAAAAGAAAAAGAAAAAAAAAAACCTATTAGGGCCTAGCCCTATAATCTAGTGGTTAAGGGAACCAGATCCCACATGGGCAACTGTGGTTCAAATCCTGGTCCCAGCACCTTAAAAAACATTCCAGGGGTCACGAAGTCAGCCATGTTGGGTCCAGATGCCTTAACCTCCACACCAACTAACTGATCATGGGAAAAAAATGCATTCTTTCAAACACATATAAACATTTAAAAAATAATCACCTTGTATTATAACATGAAGGAAATATTGATGATTTTCGAAATGCAGAAATGACATAGACCAGGACCAGCAGACGGTATAATGGTTATGTCACTGGACTCACACTAGTCACCATGATTCAAGTCCCGGCAGCTTAAAACTCATGCCGGGTCATGTGCGTGCATACCCAAGATCCCAAGAGGAGAATGGAGGAGAAGGGATTGTGGCATGGCCATCCCCTCTGGGGGGAGGAGGGTGATTTCTCACTTTCTGTCTCTCTGTCTCTCTCTCTGTCTCTGGTGAGCGCATGTGTCCTATAGCAAAAATCTCTCCCTAGGAAAAAAAAGAAATAATATAGACCATGGTAACTAGTCATAACACAATAAAATCAGAAATTTACATAAAAATATAGTCCAAGAGGGCTCTCTGAAGATATATTTAAAATACTTTTTTATACAACTTATGAGTCAAGGATGAATTCAAATAAGAAATTACAAACTACTGAGAAATTAAAAGATAAAAACATTACTATGTGTCAAAACCAACAAATGCAGGCAAAGCAGCATCCACAAAGGCTGATATATATCCAAAATATTTTGTCAGGAAAAAATATCAAAAATAACTAAGCTTTCAAGTTAAGCTAAAACAGAAAACAATATAAAAAGCATAAAGATGAGTTACTTTAAACAGCACAACTTAAACCAAATCACCCTCTAAAAAATAGATAATCCATAAATCTGAAAACTGATTCTTTAAGAAGAATAATAGGGCTAGCTGGTAGAGTGGTTAAGGTGGCTGGATGAACCAACTGCATGGTTCAAGTCTCAAACCCAGAGACTTACAAAACACACCAGGCCCATGTGGATACTAGCCCAAAATTCTAAGAGAAAGGATGGCGTGCCCATCCTCCCTAGAGGTGCTTTCTCATTTTCCCTCTTTCTCTTTCTGGCTCTCTCCAGCAAGCACTTGTGCCCTATAGCAAAATAAAAAGAAGAATTCAGATAAAGTTGGGCAGCTTTTATATGAGAAAGAGATTAAGAAAAGGAAAGATACAAACAGTTCCAATCAAGAATTAAATCCACACTAAATTAGGTGGATTAAATGAAAGTTTGTATATTGAATGAACACCATCCACATAATTCCACTTAATTCTCTAAATGTTGCCAACCAGTAATACATCTTTCAGGCAAGAGACTGAGAGTTCTGTATGGGAAATCTCGAACAGTCTAAGAGAAAAGACCCAAAGATACTGAGACAGCACCATTGGGGTTCATCAAGAAAACAGCTCAGCCAGATCACCCTTCACTGGAGGGTATCAATAAACCTTGTATTCATAAGAAGAGTTTCTAAATAATGTCTTAATTATCGTGTCTTAAATATGATTAGACAGTCAATGATCACCAGACTTTTTACAAAAGCATTTAACATGAAAAGCAGACAAACTGTAAAGGAGAAGTAATATCTTTCCCTTACCCCTTATAAGGTTCATGGCTGAGACCCCCCCTAGAATAAAGATTAACAAGAGAAAAACATATATGTTTTACATGACACTAGAGCCTTCAAAAACGAGGGCCCAAAGAAATTTAAAAAACCGTATTTTTTTAATTTCTTTAAAAATTTTTTGGGGGGACCAGCAGTTAGCATAATGGCCATGTTGCTGGACTCCCACATAGTCAACCGCGATTCGCGTCCCGGACCCGGTGGCTTAAAACTCACGCTGGGAGCATGTGCGTGCGTGCGTGCCCAAGATCCCGAGAGGACAATGGAGGAGAAGGGATTGCAGCATGGCCATCCCCCCTGGGGGGTGATTTCTTGCTTTCTGTCTCTCTGTCTCTCTCTGTCTGTCTGGTCAGCGCACATGCCCTATGGCAAAAACCGCTCAAAAAAAAATTTTTTTAACTTTACATTGAATCATTGTACATTTTTACAGCATACAATATGGTTTGTTTTGTTTTGTTTTTAAGTCATCTGTATTTGTTGCCACCCCTTTAAGCAGAGTATAATTTGGGCACACTTCCATTCATATGCCTTACTGAGTTACTTTTCCCATGGCTTTCAACATACTCAAGTTGGCTTATAATTATGTTTCTCTAAACACTTTTCTTTGGAAAACAAGCCCTGTTGGAGAGTTCCTCCCTCAAGCTGCTTCAGCTTAGCCTATTTCTAAAGGACTAAGACTAATACATGCAGAATTGGTAACTAGAGGCTATGGGAAGTTAAAAAGTAGATCTTAGGAGATGAAACTGAAAAGCGTTTTAACAAATAATTCTTTCAAACATCAAGGTATCTCAGAACACTTTGACAACAAAAGATTTAGTTTACAAAGAAATCTGACTTGGACAGCTAAACGCTTCTGTAGACCACAAAGTTAACATTAGGCTACATACATCTTACAACAAACAGTACCTTGATGTGTTAAAGCAGGCTGATGTTGGGACCGGCAGTTAGCATAATGGCTACGTCACTGGACTCCCATGTAGTCAACCGCGGTTCGCGTCCCAGACCTGGTGACTTAAAACTCACACCGGGCACGTGTGCATGCGTGCCCAAGATCCTGAGAGGAGAATGGAGAAGGGACTGTGGCGTGGCTATCCCCCCTGGGGGGTGATTTCTCGCTTTCTGTCTCTCTGTCTCTCTCTGTCTGTCTGGTAAGCGCACACACCCTATAGCAAAAGCCTCTCCCCCCCCCCAAAAAAAAAAAACAAACAAAAACAGGCTGATGTTAAACTAGAAAAACATTACTAGCTCTGCTTTAGTGCAAGTATCACAGTATCATACTTAGAAATAGAAAGAAATCTTATATTCTCCTTACGTAGTTACTCTCATGCCTTACAGGTGTTTACAATATTAACCAAAAATAAAGAAAGACAATTCTTGAAAAAAAAAATATATATATATATATATTATCAGAGGGAATGAAGATAAAGTATTGAGCACATATGTAAGTCATTCTTCAGGTGGAGCTTAATCTACTTCCATGTGTGACTTGTCATCTCCTTCGAGTGGAGGAGCAGTGGTCACAGCAGCACTGGTATCCTCAGCAGTAGGGTCATCTTCATCGATACCCAGACCAAGTTTGATCATCCTGTGGATTCTGTTAGCATGTGTCTGGGGATCTTCCAGACTAAGCCCAGAAGACAGGAGTGCAGTTTCATAAAGCAAGATGACCAAATTCTTCACAGACTTGTCATTCTTGTCAGCCTCTGCCTTTTGCCTTAAGGTCTCAGTAATGGAATGATCAGGATTGATCTCCAGGTGTTTCTTTGCAGCCATGTAACCCATTGTGGGGCTGTCTCTTTAGGCTCGAGCTTTCATGATTCTCTCCATATTTGCTGTCCAGCCATATGTGCTTGTGACAATGCAGCATGGGGATGTTACCAACCGGTTTGAGACAACTACCTTCTCCACTTTTTTCTCCAAGATATCCTTTTTTTTTTTTTTTTTTTTTTTTTTTTGAGAGGTTTTTGCTCTAGGGTGCGTGCGCTTGCCAGGAAGACGAGAGAGACAGAGAGACAGAAAGCGAGAAATCACCCCCCAGGGGGGATGGTCACGTCGCAATCCCTTCTCCTCCATTCTCCTCTTGGGATCTTGGACATGCACGCACACGTGCCTGGCGTGAGTTTAAGCTACCAGTTCCGGGACTCAAACCATGGTCGACTACGTGGGAGTCCAGCAACATAGCCATTACGCTAACTGCTGGTCCCTCTCCAAGATATCTTTCATGATTTTGCAAAAGTTTTCAAACTTTGTTTTTTTCTCTTCCTGTTTCTTTTTCTCTTCTTCATCTTCTGGAAGTTCTAGACCCTCTTTAGTGACTGACACTAAAGTCTTCCCCTCAAATTCCTTCAGCTGTTGGACACAGTACTCATCAATAGGCTCGATCATAATAGATCACTTCTAAGCCATGCTTCCGAAGACTTTCTACAAAGGCTGAGTTAGCTACCTGGTCCTTCGTCTCACCTGTGATATAATAGATATTCTTCCGGTTTTCCTTCATTCTGGTGCAATAATCCTTCAGGGATACCATCTCGTCACCAGAAGCAGATGTGTAATACCTTAACAGCTCTGAAAGTTTCTTACGATTTTGAGAGTCTTCATGAATACCAAGCTTTATATTTTTAGAAGACTGCTCATAAAACTTTTTTTAGTTCTCTTTATCTTCTGCCAGTTCAGTAAAAAGTTCTAAGCACTTTTTTTTTATCAAATTCTTTCTGATAACTTTCAGAATTTTACTTTGCTGCACAATCTCATGGGAAATATTTAGAGAGATCCTCAGAGTCCACCACTCCTCTAATAAAATTCAGATATTCAGGGATCAGCTCCTCACAATTGTCCATGACGAATACTCTGCGTACATACAACTTAATGTTGTTCTTTTTCTTCCTGTTTTCAAACAAGTCAAAAGGAGCACATCTTGGAACGAAAAGAAGAGCTCTGAATTCCAGCTGTCCTTCAACTGAAAAGTGCTTCACTGCCAAGTGATCTTCCCAGTCATTGGTCAAGCTCTTGTAGAATTCTCCATCCTCTTCATTGGTAATATCATCAGGATTTCTGGTCCAAATAGGTTTGGTTTTTGTTGAGTTCTTCTTGATCAATATACTTTTCTTTAATTTTCTTCTTTTTCTTCTTGTCACCATCTTTCTTTTCTCCTTCTTCTTCTTCTCCTTCTCCTTCTCCTTCTCCTCCTTCTTCTTCATCAGAACCAGCATCTTCTATTTCAGGTTTGTCATAAGACTCCTTTTCTTCTTTTCCTTTCTCCTCTTCTTTCTCTTCCTTTTCTTCAGCTTCATCATCACTGAGTTCTTTTCTTTTTTTAATTTTTTTTTAATTTATTTATTTGCATTCATTCTCTGAACATCATTACAGCATACAAAATGAGATTTTCCATCCAAATTACACTATATATTGTCTCAATCAAGCACATCAACAAACATGTTATTGTCAGCAAATGATCTTCCATTTCTTGTCTTCTGTATGTTTTGCTTTTTCCCCCCATCCTAGATTCTCTATCTCTTACCCTCTGCCATCTCCCACTCTCCTCCCACAGTCTCTGGTATCTATGTTTGCTTTCTATACTGTTTTCTCCTCACATTTTATTGTAACGCCAAAGACCCTAATCAATCCAAATACCCTCATAGCAAACACAGGTGATACCCACATTTCCATGAACACAAGTCTTACTTTACGCATCCTATAAAGTAGCACCTAGCTGTGGCTACATATCCTACTGCAGTCATTGAATAGATATATATTTTTTTTCCTGAAACTTTTTTTTTGTAACTCAATTTACATTCCTTCCCTAAGCTTCATCACAGCATACAAAATGCAATCTCCCATCCAGTACACACTGCATAGTGATACAATCATGCACATTACAAAAAATTTTCCATTACTAGTTCCTAGAATTACTTCCACCCCTCTTTCTGACCCTCTGTCCCTTCCCACCCTCCTCTCACACCACCTCCGGTGTCTACAATTGTCCTTCATTCCTTTCCCACCCACGTTGCATTGATCACACAATTTCCTACATAATCTAACTACTTTCAATGGTGAGTTCACTCATTACTACTAAGAAAACCAGTTTTAACTTAACTCAAAGAAATGCCAAGGAACTTTGCTTAAAGCCAGGAAACAAGTTAGGATTCTGTTCAAATGGAAGGTGCATGAACCTATCAGTCTCATGTACTTTTTTCTTCTGTTCTGGTTCAATTTTCCTGATTAAATTCTGGGATATAATATTCAACTCCAGACTTGTCCCTCTGATTAAGTTGGCCACTTTCATAGTTTTTGGACTCTTATTTCCGTGTGTCTGTGTTTAATTTTCTTGATACAACACACCCTTGAGAACTTCTTGGAGATCTGGTCTGGTGCTGGTAAATTCTTTCAGGTTTTGTTTATCTGAGAATGTTCTTGTCTTTTCTTCCCACCTGAAAGATAATCTTGCCGGGTACAGTATTCTTGGCTGAAACTGCTTCTCTCGTAACACTTTGAATATATTTTCCCATTCTCTCCTCGCTCGCATTGTTTCCGATGAGAGATCTGCTGTTAGCCTGATGGGATGTCCTTTGTAGGTAACTTGATGTTTCTCTCTTGCCAATCTTAGTATCTTGTCTTTGTCTGCGGTTTTGGTCAACCTGGCTATAATGTGTCTTGGAGAAGATCTTCTTGGGTTGATTCTATTTGGGGTCCTTTGTATTTCCTGGGACTGGATCTTCAAATGCCTCTCTAAGTTTGGAAAGTTTTCCTGCAGGATTTCATGGAATAGATTATCAATGCCCTTATGGGTCTCTTCACCTTCTGGAATGCCAATTATCTGGATATTTGGACGTTTGATGGTATCCAGTACTTCTCGCATATCATTCTCAAATTTTTGAGCCATTTTTTCAGTCTTCGTGGTGGACTTTTCTAAGCCAGCCATTTTCTCTTCTACATCTGAGATTCTATTTTCTGAATGATCTAGTCTGCTTTTAATACTTTCAAGGGAGATTTTGACTTCTTGTATTATAGACTTCATCTCTAGCAGTTCCGTTTGAGTCTTTTGTAAAGTGTGTAATTCCTCTTTTAGATCTTGCAAGAATTTCCTCATCTCCTGGAACTCGGCAACTTCTTTCTCCTTTCTCTTTAGTAGTTCATTATCTCTCTTTTCTTCCATCTCTGTTAGCTTCGACATTACGAATGTTCTAAATTCCTTATCAGACATTTCCATGACTTTCACCGAACTGCTTGTGGATGAAGGAGAGTTACTCTTTTCCATTGGAGGAGAGGTATTTTCTCGTTTTCCCATATTTCTCGTGATCCGACGGTGATTTCTTGTCATCTGATGAATGGCGTGTTTCTTTCAAATTCTTGAAGTTAAGCCTCAATGTTCAGGAGCAAGCAGACAGAGGTGTTCTAGAATCTGATTGCCGTTCTGTTGTGATCGCACACTAGCTTTGCTTGCTGGAGGCTGAATTATGAGTAGAAAATCTTCATTTCTCCTGTGCCCTGAAATATCTAGTTCCCAGTATCCATGAGGATTCTTCTCAGAGAATGGCTCAACTCTCCTGCCACACTAGCTTTGCTTGCTGGAGGCTGAATTATGAGTAGAAAATCTTCATTTCTCCTGTGCCCTGAAATATCTAGTTCCCAGTATCCATGAGGATTCTTCTCAGAGAATCATCACTGACTTCTTTATCACACTCCTTCTCCACAAAAAGAGTAATGGGATAGCCAATAAACTGAGAATGTTTCTTCACAATCTCCTTTATTCTTCTTTCCTCCAAGTACTCAGTCTGGTCCTCTTTCAGATGGAGGATAACCTTTGTCCCGCAACCCATGGTTTCACCTGTGTCAGTCTTAACCATAACGGAGCCCCCTGCAGAGGACTCCCAGGCATACTGCTCATCATCATTATGTTTGGTGGTCACAGTCACTTTCTCAGCAACCAGATAGGCAGAATAGAAAACAACACCAAACTGGACAATCACAGAGATATCTGCACCAGCCTGCAAAGCTTCCATGAAAGCTTTGGTCCCCAACTTGGCAATAGTGCCAAGATTATTAATCAAGTTGGCCTTGGTCATTCCACTCCCAGTATCCACTATAGTGAGGGTTCAATCTTGTTTGTTTGGAATGAGCTCCTTCCCAGAATCTAGTTTACTGGGATCTGTCAAACTTTCATATCTGATTTTGTCCAGTGCATCGGATGAATTCAAAGTAAGCTCCCTCAAGAAGATCTCTTTGTTGGAGTAGAAAATGTGGATGATCAATGACATCAACTGGGCAATTTCTGCCTGGAAAGCAAACATCTCAACCTCCTCCTTCTCCATGGGCTGGTGTTGGGTCTGAGTCTCCTCAGGCATCTTGGCGAAGGACCGTGCAGTATCTGCGCTGCAGCAGCACCTGGATGCTGAAGCAACTCAGCATACAATATGGTTTTTATAAGCATGCATGTGTGCCTGTCAATCAATTCAAAAATATTACCATATGTGTATACATATATATTATTTTCAAAAGATAACTCTACATTCTTGTCTCTGCAAAATGTTTTTTCCAAGTCCCTCCTATCCCCTACAATCTACCAGTCATGTAGATATATGATTGGAGGGCAAAAGGGCACAATTCAATGATAATAAACAGGGAAACTTGGCAAGGCCTGTTTGTTCAGATTCTTTCCTAAATCCTGTGTGACATTCCTTTTATCCAGGATAGGGAGGACTCTGTGGAATCAGGGTCTTATGAGATACTATAAAGGAAGGTCAGAGAATTATTTTATAGCCTACTTCAGGGAAGAATGATGGGAGAAGATATGAGCAAACTCTTCCTGCTTCTGGTGTTTTCTCGATTGCCAAGATGCCATGACTTGGCATAGTGTATACTAAGCCCTCTCAAAACAAATACACACACACACAAAGAAAAAAAAAATGAAAAGAGTCAGAAATATACAGGGATAAAAGTTATTTTCAAAGAAGAAAAGTAAATGTTTCATCCCTGAAACAAAGTCCCACCTGGAATTTAATTAGAAATAAAAATTTTCACATTCCACCTATTAACTATTGCATTTCTAGGGTGGAGCCAGGGGATCATGTTTTTACAACATGATTATTAGTGAGTTTGTTTTCTAGGGCTCCCATACAAAATACCACAGACTGGGTGGCTTAAACAGAAATTTATTTTCTCATAGTTCTGGGAGCTACGAGTCCAAAATCAAGATATGAAGAATCTTCAAAAAGCTCACAGAAAATATGTATTATGAAAAAATTATGCATGGAGTTTTAAAATTTTTGCACCAAAATAAAGTCATATTTTAATTCCATTTTTCTACAAACGTTTTGAAGTCTCCTTGCATCAATAGACTTGGTTTCTTTTGAGGCCTTTCTCCTTGGCTTGCAGATGGCCGCCTTCTTACTGTGTGCACACATGGTCTTCTATCTGTGAGAAATTTCTTGTGTCTCTGTGTGTCTAGATTTCTCCTTTGTAAGAAGCCCAATCATGTTATATTAGGGCTCCTCTCATTTTACCTTATCACCTGATGTTCAGAGGCCCCATTTCTAAATAGGGTCACATTCTGAGGTACTAGGAGTTACGGCGTTAAGACATAAAACTTGAAATGCCATAGATTAGCCCATAAACCCAGGTGATTCTCAAACACAGTAAAGCTTGACAACCAGTATAGTATGGCATAAGAAAGGTCTAGAGAGAGGATATATACCAAACTGATTATAAGAATTGACTCTGGGGGCAGGAGTATTATGCTAAAGCTTATTGCTTTGGAGTTTTTACAAGACTATATCTGTTTATTGCTTATGCAATTTAAAAATACAACAAAACATGAAATAATCATTTTCAAGATAATGTACTTGAAAAATATGTGCATAACATATTGCATAAATATTTTATTACTCTCTCTTTTAAACTGGAATGCTATTCTGCAGATGTAAATTCAATTCATTGCTAACTTTGGCCTGTAGTTGAGAAACAAACAAACAAAAAATACTAGAAGGGAAAATAAAATGAACTTTGATGAAATACTTAAATTCTCCTAGGAGCACAGCTGGCAGGCAATCTGATACTGAAAGTAGCCTTCTGTGGATCAAGACTGCTGAGAATAATTACTAAAGTAGGTGGTACATTCCATCTAAAATTAACAGACGCTGTGCACATGGTTCTGGCTCACGCAGAGTAGAATGGGTCTGGCCCTTGACCTGCACTGGTCAGTACTACTATCAGCACAATGTTGAGAAACTCTTCTTCTCTTACAAAGGGGTAAGAACTAGAGAATAAGACACAGGCTAATGTTTTGGTTAAACATCTGAGACAGGGAAGTGGAAAAATAAGGAAAGGTTGAAGTCACACTAGAAAGGGCTTCTTTGCTCAGGGGGAAGCAAAATGAATGCTGCCCATACCACTGAACCTGTGTCTTATTCTAGGTGCTCTGCAGTCCCTCTCAGAAAACCTCCCCATGGCCTTCTGGGAGAAGCAGCCATCGGCCTAGCTCTCCAAATAGCACAAGAGGGCACCTTTGTTGACAAAATATACTGAGTGAAGTGATCCTAACACTTTTCTTTTTCTTCATTAGACACAATTCCCACTACACCAAGTACAGGTCACAAACTAATCCTCACTGCTTTGGAGTAGCCGGCTTTCATGGGGCTTCATTATAGGTTAAATCCCAAGAGAGAATTCTGCCCTGGAAGTGCTCACAGATTAAATAAACCACCATGGGACGCAGCCCCAGGGGTAGGCAATAGACTAGGGGTGAGTTTGTGAAAACACATTTGGGGCTTATTAGTAAGAGAAGTTTTCTACTAAGAAAGTTTTCTAAGGGGAATTTAAAGTGCCTTCAAAGTATAATTAATTTCTCCCTTTGAGTAACAGTAAAATATCTAGAGGTGAGGGTAAGTCAAAGTACTCCAAAAGAGGCCTGAGGAATAGTATTACTCTCAAATTTAAGATATTTGCTTTATTTTACATAATGCAAATACTATGAAGTTTTATAGGGAGATAAGAGTGATTAGTTCCTGAGCCAACCCATGGCCTGGTGGTTAAGGCAGCTGGATTCCACATGACCTACCATGTGGTATGAAAAACACACTAGGCACATGTATTTTGGATGCCTAAAATCTCAACAAGAGGGAGAAATGGAAGAGAAGGGATTGCAGCATGACTATGCCACATTGGGTAGGGTGGGAATGCCTTCTTAGTTTCTTTCTTTCTTTCTGTCTCTCTTTAGAGAGCATGTGTACCCTCTGGCAAAATTTTTTTTTATTATTTTTACATTTTTCCACAAACATTTACTTTACATAGCAAAAAATTTTAGCTCATACTCCATAATTCTTGACAGTTTACAAACAACTTTCAAGATCTCAAAATACTGAATTTTAAAGATAATGTTCAAAATATGTCTTATAATTTTGTATAATTTTAAAACTCTATAACAACAGAAGCAGAATGGTTTCAAATATATATATATACATATATATACAAATATATATATGTATATATATATACACATTTAGAGTGCAGACACTCGGTATATATTAAGTGGGGACATACAATGTCTCTCCTTCATAGCATGGCTTGCTTCACTCAACAGTAAGTCTTCCATATTCATCCACTTCCTTTCAAAAGTCAGGGATTTGTTGTTTTTTATGGATGAATAGTATTCCATTGAGTATATGTGCCACAGTTTTTCTAACCATTCATCAGTTCGTGGGCATTTAGGTTGTTTCCATGACTTAGCAATCATGAAAAGTGCCGCAATAAACATTGATGTGCAAGCACTTTTGCGATTAAGTATTCTTCTGTCCTTCGGGTAGGTACCAAGGAGTGGGATTGCTGGATCATATGGTAGTTCTATTTGTAGATTTTGGAGGAATCTCCAAATTGTTCTCCACAGTGGTTGTACCAATTTACAGTCCCACCGGCAGTGTAAGAGAGTTCCCTTTTCACCACACCCCCTCCAGCACTTATCATTTTTTGTTTTTTTAATCTTAGACATTCTGACTGGGGTTAGGTGATATCTCATTGTTGTTTTGATCTGCATTTCTCTTACAATGAGGGATGTTGAGCATTTTTTCATATGCCTTTTAGCTATTCGTATGTCATCTTTAGAAAGTGGTTTTTTCAACTCATTCTCCGATCTTTTAATAGGATTGATTGTCTTTTTCCGGAACAGCCGCTTGAGTTCCTTGTGAATTCTGGTTATCAGTCCCTTGTCTGATGCATAGTTTACAAAAATATTTTCCCATTCTGAGGGCTGTCTGTTCACACTAATCACTGTGTCTTTTGCCATGCAGAAACTTCTTAGTCTGATGTAATCCCACTTGCCTATTTTAGGAATCATAGACTGTGCATTGTGAGTCTTATTTAAGAAGTTTTTCCCTACCCCAATGTCTCCCAGAGTTTCCCCAGTGTTTTCCAGGAGCAGTTTTATAGTTTGAGGTCTTAGGTTTAGATCTTTGATCCACCTTGACTTTATTTTTGTCAGAGGTGAGAGGTAGGGGTTCAGATTCATCTTTCTGCAAGTGGAGATCCAGTTTTGCCAGCACCATTTGCTGAAGAGGTTATCCTTTTCCCACAGGATTGACTGGTGCCCCTTGTCAAAAATCAGTTGGCTGTATGTTTGAGCATTCATTTCTGGGGACTCTATTCTGTTCCATTGGTCCACCTGTCTGTTCCTGTGCCAGTACCATGCTGTTTTGATTACCACAGCTTTGTAGTATATTTTTGGGTCAGGGAGTGAGATGCTGCCCACTCCACTCTTCTTGTGCAAAACTGCTTTGGCAATACGGGGTCTTTTATGATTCCAGACAAACGTTATGATTGTCTTTCCTAGATCTGTGAAGAATGTGTCTGGTACTTTGATTGGCATTGCATTAAATAGGTAGATTAATTTGGGTAAAATTGCCATTTTGATTATATTAATTCTTCCAATCCAGGAACATGGGATGTCCTTCCACTTTTTTGTGTCATTTTCAATTTCTTTTTTTATCTTCTCATAGTTTTCCTTGTGGAGGTCTTTAACTTCTTTAGTTAGATTTATCCCTAAGTATCTTATACTTTTTGTGGCTATGGTAAATGGAACAACTTTTTTCAGTTCCATCTCAGTCTGCCTGTTGTTCGTATACAGAAATGCTATAGATTTCTGGATATTAATTTTGTATCCTGCAACGTTACTGTATTCATGTATTACTTCCAGAAATTTTTTTATGGAAACCATTGGGTCTTCTATGTATACAATCATGTCATCTGCAAATAGAGAGAGTTTCACCTCTTCTTTTCCTATTTGAATGCCTTTTATTTTTTCCTCTTTTCTGATTGCAATGGCCAAGACTTCTAGTACTATATTGAAGAGGAGTGGAGAAAGTGGACATCCTTGTCTTGTACCCGTTTTTAGTGGAAAAGCTTTCAGCTTTTCTCCATTGAGGATGATGTTCGCTATGGGTTTTTCATAGATACCTTTTATTGTGTTGAGAAATTGCCCTTCTATGCCCATTTTGCTGAGAGTCTTGATCATGAAGGGATGTTGTATCTTATCAAATGCTTTTTCTGCATCAATTGATATGACCATATGGTTTTTTGTTTGTTTGTTTGTTTGTTTTTATCTTAAAATTGACTTTTATTTTAAAATGCATTTAGTGTAGGACTGTTGTAGTACAGGAAATAATAAGACACAAAGAAATAAAATACTTTCAAATACATTTTAAACTAGACATGAAAATTAATAAGATAGCAAAAATTCAAACTGTGGAAGCCTAAAATTCAACTCATTAAACACATAATTAGAAAGAAAAAGCTATTTTCACATTTTCCAGTGTACCAATATATTAGTAATTGCCTTGATTTCCTAGTAGGTAAAGGGCCCAAATTTAGTTGACTTACTTAAAATTATCAGAATTTGTTTCGATAAAAAATTGCCATGACCCTAAATTCTCAGTCAGAATTATAAAAATATGCACTCAAATAGTTATGCTGCCCCAAATAGAAACATTTTAAATGATATTTCTGTATAATCATATAGATATTGCACTAATATCAGTAATTCCATACCTGATATTCATTTATATGGAAGGGTAATTTTCTTCTTTATGAAAAAACTACAAACAAACTTAACTTAATGTTAACCTATTTAAAATCACACTTCAAAATATAAAGGCACAGATAGACAAACGAATAGTTTAATATTATACCCAAATTTTCCACTGTGAAAGTAAGAAGTTGAAAAACATAATAAAATTGAAAATTCTTATTTTTAGACTGTAGAATTTACCTTAAGTGGCTCATAAATGGGTATTAAAAGTTAACATGTTAAATCTAGTATTTTCCAAATAATTCAGAAAAATGGTTTGTTTACATGTGCATTGTCCCATCTATAAATTTCAACTACTAGTGGAAATAGATTTCCACTCATTGGAAATATCTACCAGTAGTATAAACATTCAAGACAATGTACAAAAAAGAAATCTTGTTCTTATAACTTACAATGCACAGAAAAATACCTACAAAAATTGAAATACTTAGCTTTTCAATAAATTGGTGAGAAAATTTAACCCATTCCACATTTCTTCCTCAATAATGACTAAAGACTTAAGGGTGCTCACTTCTATGCCTATATTTTTAAAATGGCCTGATTATATGCAACTTAATATAAACCTAATATTTTATTTTATTTTATTTTTTTATTTTTTTATTTTTTTTGTTTTTTTTTTCCCATCCAAATTACACTATATATTGTCTCAATCAAGCACATCAACAAACATGTTATTGTCAGCAAATGATCTTCCATTTCTTGTCTTCTGTATGTTTTGCTTTTTTCCCCCCATCCTAGATTCTCTATCTCTTACTCTCTGCCATCTCCCACTCTCCTCCCACAGTCTCTGGTATCTATGTTTGCTTTCTATACTGTTTTCTCCTCACATTTTATTGTAACGCCAAAGACCCTAATCAATCCAAATACCCTCATAGCAAACACAGGTGATACCCACATTTCCATGAACACAAGTCTTACTTTACGCATCCTATAAAGTAGCAACTAGCTGTGGCTACATATCCTACTGCAGTCATTGAATAGATATATATTTTTTTTTCTGAAACTTTTTTTTTGTAACTCAATTTACATTCCTTCCCTAAGCTTCATCACAGCATACAAAATGCAATCTCCCATCCAGTACACACTGCATAGTGATACAATCATGCACATTACAAAAAATTTTCCATTACTAGTTCCTAGAATTACTTCCACCCCTCTTTCTGACCCTCTGTCCCTTCCCACCCTCCTCTCACACCACCTCCGGTGTCTACAATTGTCCTTCATTCCCTTCCCACCCACGTTGCATTGATCACACAATTTCCTACATAATCTAACTACTTTCAATGGTGAGTTCACTCATTACTACTAAGAAAACCAGTTTTAACTTAACTCAAAGAAATGCCAAGGAACTTTGCTTAAAGCCAGGAAACAAGTTAGGATTCTGTTCAAATGGAAGGTGCACGAACCTATCAGTCTCATGTACTTTTATCTTCTGTTCTGGTTCAATTTTCCTGATTAAATTCTGGGATATAATATTCAAATTCAGACTTGTCCCTCTGATTAAGTTGGCCACTTTCATAGTTTTTGGACTCTTATTTCCGTGTGTCTGTGTTTAATTTTCTTGATACAGCACACCCTTGAGAACTTCTTGGAGATCTGGTCTGGTGCTGGTAAATTCTTTCAGGTTTTGTTTATCTGAGAATGTTCTTGTCTTTTCTTCCCACCTGAAAGATAATCTTGCCGGGTACAGTATTCTTGGCTGAAACTGCTTCTCTCGTAACACTTTGAATATATTTTCCCATTCTCTCCTCGCTCGCATTGTTTCCGATGAGAGATCTGCTGTTAGCCTGATGGGATGTCCTTTGTAGGTAACTTGATGTTTCTCTCTTGCCAATCTTAGTATCTTGTCTTTGTCTGCGGTTTTGGTCAACCTGGCTATAATGTGTCTTGGAGAAGATCTTCTTGGGTTGATTCTATTTGGGGTCCTTTGTATTTCCTGGGACTGGATCTTCGAATGCCTCTCTAGGTTTGGAAAGTTTTCTTGCAGGATTTCATGGAATAGATTATCAATGCCCTTATGGGTCTCTTCACCTTCTGGAATGCCAATTATCCGGATATTTGGACGTTTGATGGTATCCAGTATTTCTCGCATATCATTCTCAAATTTTTGAGCCATTTTCTCAGTCTTCATGGTGGACTTTTCTAAGCCAGCCATTTTCTCTTCTACATCTGAGATTCTATTTTCTGAATGATCTAGTCTGCTTTTAATACTTTCAAGGGAGATTTTGACTTCTTGTATTATAGACTTCATCTCTAGCAGTTCCGTTTGAGTCTTTTGTAAAGTGTGTAATTCCTCTTTTAGATCTTGCAAGAATTTCCTCATCTCCTGGAACTCGGCAACTTCTTTCTCCTTTCTCTTTAGCAGTTCATTATCTCTCTTTTCTTCCATCTCTGTTAGCTTCGACATTACGAATGCTCTAAATTCCTTACCAGACATTTCCATGACTTTCACCGAACTGCTTGTGGATGAAGGAGAGTTACTCTTTTCCATTGGAGGAGAGGTATTTTCTCGTTTTCCCATATTTCTCGTGATCCGACGGTGATTTCTTGTCATCTGATGAATGGCGTGTTTCTTTCAAATTCTTGAAGTTAAGCCTCAATGTTCAGGAGCAAGCAGGCAGAGATGTTCTAGAATCTGATTGCCGTTCTGTTGTGATCGCACACTAGCTTTGCTTGCTGGAGGCTGAATTATGAGTAGAAAATCTTCATTTCTCCTGTGCCCTGAAATATCTAGTTCCCAGTATCCATGTGGAATCTTCTCAGAGAATGGCTCAACTCTCCTGCCACACTAGCTTTGCTTGCTGGAGGCTGAATTATGAGTAGAAAATCTTCATTTCTCCTGTGCCCTGAAATATCTAGTTCCCAGTATCCATGTGGAATCTTCTCAGAGAATGACCATATGGTTTTTATCTTTCTTCCTATTAATATGGTGTATTACATTTATGGTTTTGCGTATGTTGAACCAACCTTGCATTCCTGGGATAAAGCCTACCTGATCATGATGTATAATCTTTTTGATAAGTTGTTGTATACGATTTGCTAGTACCTTGTTGAGAATCTTCGCGTCTATATTCATCAGGGATATTGGTCTATAGTTTTCCTTCCTTGTCCTGTCCTTATCAGTTTTAAGGATAAGGGTGATAGAGGCTTCGTAGAATGAATTAGGGAGAGATTCACCCTTTTGTATATTTAGAAATAACTTGAGTAGAATGGGGGTTAACTCTTCTTTGAAAGTTTTGTAGAATTCAGAGGTGAATCCATCAGGGCCAGGGCTTTTCTTTGTTGGGAGGTTATTTATAACTGATTTGATCTCCTGGCTTGTTATGGACCTATTCAGACTTTCTATATCCTCCTGGCTCAATCTAGGTAGATTATACCTGTCCAGAAATTTGTCCATCTCATCCAAATTATCTTGTTTCTTGGCATACAGATGTTCATAGTATCCCCTAATAATGTTTTTTATTTCTACTATGTCTGTTGTTATTTTGCCTGCTTCATTGCAGATCTGATTCACCTGGTTCTTTTCTCTCTTCTTCTTAATAAGTCTCGCTAGTGGTGTATCAATTTTGTTTATCTTTTCAAAGAACCAGCTTTTACTTTCATTTATTTTCTGTATAGTTCGTTTATTTTCTATTTCATTTATTTTTGCTCGTATCTTTATTATTTCCTTTCTCCTGGAGTTTTTTGGATCTTTTTGCTGTTGCTTTTCCAATTCTGTGAGGCATGATGTTAGGTGATCCATTTGCCTTCTTTCCATGCTCCTCTTATGTGCACTAATTGCTATGAACTTCCCTCTTATGACTGCTTTAGCAGTGTCCCAAAGATTATGGAAACTCGTGTCCTCATTGTCATTGGCTTCCATGAACCTTTTGATTTCAGTCTTTATTTCTTCAGTAGTTGTGGAGTCATTCAGGAGTAGGTTATTAAGTTTCCATGTATTTGAGTATTTTTGAGGATTTCTCTTGAAATTAAACTCAAGTTTAATTCCACCATGGTAGGTGAAGATGCTGGGAATAGTTTCTATGCTTTTGAATCTGTAGAGGCTTGCTTTGTGCCCAATGATGTGGTCAATCTTCGAGAATGTTCCATGTGGCGGCGAGAAAAAAGTGTATCTTGAGGTTTTAGGATGGAAAGTTCTATAGATGTCTGTTAAGTCCATTTGATTTATGATATCATTTAGATCTTTTATCTCTTTACCTATTTTTTGTCTAGATGATCTATCCAGGGGGGATAGTGCAGTGTTGAGGTCTCCAACAATTAGTGTGTTGCAGTCTATCTCCCTTTTTAGATCTAGCAGTCTTTCCTTTACATATTTGGGTGCTCCTGTGTTGGGCGCATAGATATTAATAAGCGTTATATCTTCTTGATCAATTGATCCTTTCACTACAATATAGTGCCCTTCTTTGTCTCTTCGAACAGTTTTTGTTTTAAAGCCTATTTTTTTCAGAGATCAGTATTGCAACTCCAGCTCTTTTTTGGTTCCCATTTGCATGGAAAATCTTTTTCCAACCCTTCACTTTCAGTCTATGTATATCTTTATCCATGAAGTGGGTTTCCTGTAGGCAACAGATAGAGGGTTTTTGTTTTTTAACCCATTCAGCCAGTCTGTGTCTCTTGATTGGAGAGTTTAATCCATTAACATTCAATGTTATTATTGATGTTAATGGATCTGTCCCGGCATTTAAGTTGGCCATTGTCTTAGTTGCCTTTTACTCTTTTGTTTCTGGCTGTTACTTCTTTAGTTTTCCTGGAACAGTACTTTCTTCAGGGTTTCATGGAGAGCTGGCCTGGTGCTGGCAAATTCTTTCAGGTTTTGTTTGTCTGAGAAGATTTTAATCTTTTTTTCCCATATGAAGGATAGTCTTGCAGGATACAATAGTCTTGGTTGAAATTGTTTCTCTCTTAACACTTTCGATACGTCTTCCCATTCTTTCCTTGCTTGCATTGTTTCCGTTGAGAAGTCCGGTGTTAGCCTGATGGGGTGACCTTTGTAAGTCACTTGTCGTTTCTCTCTTGCTAGTTTTAGTATCTTATCTCTATCTGTGGTCTTAGCCAGTCTGGCTATGATATGCCTTGGGGAAGATCTTCTTGGGTTGATTCTATTTGGTGTCCTTTGTATTTCTTGGGTCTGGATGTTGGAGTGCCTCTCTATGCTTGGGAAATTTTCTTCCAAGATTTCATGGAATAGGTTTTCCATGCTCTTATTAGTTTCTTCACCTTCTGGGATACCAATTATGCGGATGTTAGGACGTCTAATGGAATCTAGTAATTCTCGTATATTATCTTCATGTTTTTTTGTTATTTTCTCTATCTTTTTGGTGGTTTTCTCTAGGTCAGAAGTTTTATCTTCTACATCAGAGATTCGACCTTCAGCATGGTCTAATCGACTTTTAATACTTTCAAGAGAGTTTTTGATTTCCTGTATTTCAGACTTCACCTCTAATAGTTCAGTATTATTCTTCCTCAGAATTTCTTCCTTCATATCGTTGAAGGACTTTCTCATCTCCTGTAATTCATTGTCTCTTTTCTGTTCCAGCTCATGGTACTTGTTCAACATGAATGTTCTAAACTCTATCTCGGACATTTTGGTAACGTCCTCAATTTTTTCAGGAACAGGAAGGGAGTTACCGTGTTCCTTTGATGGAGACATATTTCCTGCTTTATTCAGGCCTGAGGTTCTTGTACTTCTACCCATTGGGAGATGTGTTCCCTTTGAAAAACCTTTTACGAGAAGGTTTCTTCTAATAGAAGCAAGTGTGTTTCCTTTCTGATATGGAATGGAGAGAGCCGAAGTCTATCTTCAATTGTGTTTAGTAATGTAAACCAAGAAAAAGTACTCACTTCAGGTGTCCAAAGAAATGTATCTCCTTCTTCACAGGTGTTTCAGGGAAATGGAGGATTCTAGAGAGTCTTAAAATGCTAGAATGTTTGGGAACCAGCAGTTAGCGTAATGGCTATGTCGCTGGACTCCCACGTAGTCAACCGCGGTTCACGTCCCGGACTCGGTGGCTTAAAACTCACGCCGGGCGCGTGTGCGTGCGTGCCCAAGATCCCGAGAGGAGAATGGAGGAGAAGGGATTGCGGCATGACCATCCCCCCTGGGGGGTGATTTCTCGCTTTCTGTCTCTCTGTCTCTCTCTGTCTGTCTGGCGAGCGCACGCGCCCTATAGCAAAAAAAAACCTCTCCAAAAAAAAAAAAAATGCTAGAATGTTTCAGAATTGTAATTCTAGACCTATCTGGACAGCCAGAGATGGTGCAGATAAAGGATGTGAGGATTGGGAAACTGGGAAGAAAATAATATGTAGAATAAAGAAAAAGTTGTGCGCTGTGCACTAGCGCGGCGCGCGATTTCGCCCCCTCTGGCAAAATTTTTAAAAATAATTAATAATGTTCCTATTGGAATCCATAGACTGCTCTAGAACTGTTTCTTAAGATATGACCTAGAACTACCTGTATGAGAACCACCTAGAGTGTTTATATCTGCAGAGTGCAAGGTCCCACCTCAGATGTAGTGAACCAGAATTACTGAGAATGAGGCCCAGGAGTCATCTACAACATGCTCCATAAGTAATTGCCACCCACACTAAAATAGAAGAAGGCAAAAAACTAATGTCTGGGCTTCCACAGCTCACAAAAAAAATTCTAAGTAACCGGTTCTAGTGATTATTTCTGCAAATTTCAGAGCAGAACTCTCATGTATTTGGAATAAGTCCACATCCTCTCCATAGGCAGGGGTCTATTTTTGCCCCATTACTGTCTGCTTGTTCTGAATATGTCCTCTCCTACCGCCAAAACACTCACATGCTGTGATTTAGTTCCTAATATGGTGAGCTTAATTCGATTATAATGTTGGAAGGTAGGGTCTATGGGAGGTGATTTGGATTGAATGAGGTCATTGGGGTGGAGCCTCCATGATTGACCCTGGTAGCTTTACAAGAAGAACAGACAGACATGCTGTTTAGATTCTTGCCATCTGATGCTCCGTACTATCTCTACTCTGCAGAGTTCCCCCACCTAAAAGATGCTCACCAGATGCAGCTCATTGACCTTGGACCTCTCAAACTGAAAGCTAAATTAAGCCTCTCTGGTTTATAAATTACATGATGTAGTATTTTGTTGTCAGTGGCAAAAAAAGTAGGCTAAAACACAAACTCCTAAATCAGCTCATTACACTCTGTTTTGCAGTCCCCTAAGCCTCTTCTGAGCATAAGTAATTGGTGTATGACAATGTCATTCAAACTATTTTGGAGTACATTTTTTTTTGGACAGGTTTTCAATATAGGGCACGTGCGCTCGCCAGACAGACAGAGAGAGACAGAGAGACAGAAAGCGAGAAATCACCCCCCAGGGGGGATGGCCACGCCGCAATCCCTTCTCCATTCTCCTCTCGGGATCTTGGGCACGCACGCACACGCGCCCGGCGTGAGTTTTAAGTCACCAGGTCCGGGACGCGAACCGCGGTTGACTGCGTGGGAGTCCAGCGACATAGCCATTACACTAACTGCTGGTCCCTGGAGTACATTCTTCATGGTACTCTGGCATTCCTCTTTGAGGGAAGTGACTGTTTTATTATCTCAGGTGGCATAATATTCATTCCCTGGAGTGGGGCCTCCAGTTAAAAGAAACCATGCTTCTATGAAGCTGTATCATTCAGTTTTGCACAAGTCAGAACAAAGAGGACTATGACCAGATCAAGCCACTGAAAGACTATTCCATACACTTATTGACTGTATCTCTGTGTAGCCCAGTTAAGTGCTTAAAACTATGGGACCAGCAGTTAGCATAATGACTATGTCGTTGGACTCCCATGTGGTCAACCGCGGTTCAAGTCCTGGACCCGGTGGCTTAAACTCACGCCGGGTGCATGTGCGTGCGTGCGTGCCCAAGATCCCGAGAGGAGAATGGAGGAGAAGGGACTGCAGCATGGCTATCCCCCCTCGGGGGTGATTTCTCGCTTTCTGTCTCTCTGTCTCACTCTGTCTTTCTGGCGATCGCACACGCCCTATAGCGAAAATCTCTCCAGAAAAGAAAAAAAAACTTCAGTTTATAGCTGAGTTATTAGCTCACTGTTAAATATGCTTCTATACTCTCTTCTCCTCCCAGAATCTTCCTTGTATCTTCCCTATGTCCTTCAAGCTAACATACATGTCTAGTGTGAAGAGAGCTTGGGGGTCTACACAAGTTATGTGAATGTTGATTAACTGTTTCTCAGCACTGTGGATGCTGGCTCACAGACTGGCCCCTTTATCCACATACTGGTCCTCACTCTTCTCTCCAGGTTTTATAGCAACTACCTGACTGGACAATAGATAACCTCACGTCTGGCCTGGCATCCTTGAATGATTTAGAAATGCGAGGTAATTATTAATAAAATGCTAACAGTACCTGAAGAAATCATAGAATGGCTTCAGTTCTTTAGAACTGGCAAGATTAAGCTCACACTTTAGGGTAAATATGTACATGACCAAATCTGGGACCAAGATACCATACATATTTCAATAAAATGCAACAGAACTTATATTTGTCCAGTGTCAATTTCAACACATTCTGTTTAAGATGATATAACCCTTTTTTTTTTTTTTTGAGAGGTTTTTTGTTATAGGGCACATGTGCTCGCTGGAAAGACAGAGAGAGACCGAAAGCAAGAAATCATCCCCCAGGGGGGCTCGTCATGCCACAATCACTTTTCCTCCATTCTCCTCCAAGGATTTTGGGCACACGTGCACACGTGCCCGGCATGAGTTTAAGCCACCGGGTCTAGGACGCGAACTGCAGTTGACTACATGGGAGTCCAGCGACATAGCTATTACGCTAACTGCTGGTCCCTAAGATGATATAACCCTTTAACAAGTAGTTTCCCCTGGACTTGCAAAACTCCTCCAGGTGAAACTGTACTACTCAAATACATGAGCAATTCCATGTAATTTCTACCCCAGCACCATCTACATCAACCACCAGAAGGACAGCATGTCTCCAGAGATGCCCATACCAGAATGGTAAAAATTTATTGGACAGATAAAAGCTATTTTCTTCTAGTTTTATTTCTCATGAGTATCTACTAATAGTCATGCCACTCCTTAAATCAAGCATGAGAAACTGTCAGCTCCCACTAAGCCAACCTAACACATCCTAAATTTGTTTTGTTGATAAATCTTAGACTGTTTAATAAAACTTAACCTTAATAAGATCCTTCCAACCCTCAATCTCTGATAAGATTATACTCCTGTAAAAATTTCTAAGATCATAGGATTTTTTTTTAAGAGAGATTTTTTGCTACAGGGCATGCGTGCTCGCCAGAGAGACAGAGAGACGGAAAGCAAGAAATCACCCCCCCTCCCCAGGGGGACGGCCACACCACAGTCCCTTCTCCTCTCTTGGGATTTTGGGTGAGCATGCACACATGCCCAGCATGTTTTAAGCCACAGAGTCTGGGACTCAAATTGTGGTCAGCCATGTGGGAGTCCAGCATCTTAACCAATATGCCACCTGCTGGCCCCCAGCCTTAGGATTCTTAACTCTATCAGGGACTGACTCTCTTTCACACAGCCCTCATCATACTTTTATGTAATAGCTTTTACCCCCTATTATTCTCGAGCATCAGAGATGCGGCAAAGTCAAAATGTCTATATTTTACCCTCTATAGTCTCCCTGCTGGGAATTTGCCAACTGAGCAGTGTTGGAAGTCAGTGGTCTGATGGTAGTATGGTTTGAATGTTTCTATCCCCTCCAAATTTGTATGTTGGAAGTTTAAACTCCAATACAATAGTGTTGGAACGTAAGACCTAGTGGTGTTTTAAGTCATAAGGGCAGAGCCTTCATGAATGGATTGATGTTGTCGTAAAAAGACCTTGCAGGAGTGAGTTCAGTCTCTTATGATCTTCTGCCATGTTAGGACACAGAGTTCCTCTTCTTTGCAGGATGAAGCATTCAAGGTGACATCTTGGAAGCAGAGAGCCTTACTGGGCACACCTGCATGTTCTCAGCATCCAAATTTATAAAGAAATTCTTTATAAATTACCCAGTCGCTGGTGTTTTGTTATAGCAGCACAAAACAAGATATCCAGTACAACAGAGGGCACAAGGGGAATGTGGTAAGATGTCATTTTCTTGCATATCCTGATCAGTTAGCTACCACCACAGAGAAATGCAATCAATACCACAATATCAATTTTTAAATCAGCAAATATCAAGAAGTCTGATGTACCAAGAACATAAAGCACATATATTTATAGACTCTCTTATACATTGCTGGTAGGAGTATAAGCTGTTAAAAATCACTCTGAAAACCAGTTTGATGTTATCTTTTAAAATCATGCATTTACATTCTATACGACTCAGTAATTCCATTCCTAGCTTTAAAACTATCATTCTTTCATAGTCCCAGGTTGTATACAACAACACTGTTCATTATAACAAAAAACTGGAAAAAGCCCAGATAATGAAAACAAGAGATGTTAAAAAAAAAAGAAAAGAAAAAACGGGAAATGTGTGGTAAATTCACACAATGGAATATTATATACAAATCAGAATGAATGAACTATATTTATACAACATTTTAGGAAAGTGCCTTAGCCATGTAATATGGAGTCAAAAGCTAACCCCTTTAAAACAGAAAGTTAAAAAAAGCATGTAAAACTAAACACATATATGACAAAACTATAAAAACAATGCACAAAAATGATAAAAGCAAAAGTCAGATTAGTGTTTACCTTTAGTAAGGGAGGTCAAGGAACAGGCAGGAGAATGAACATAAAGGCAGATCTGTTACTGTCACTGGATATGCTGTTCTATAATTCACATGCAAAGCAGTGGCTACAGAACTATCCATTATAGTATTTAAAATAAATAGAGAGACTTGAATGACCAATGACATTATTTTATGAATCAAGGATGATGATTACTACAATTCTACTCATCCATGGCACACAAAGAGAAAGAATGAAAAATAAATAAATAAACAAACTCCAGTGAGTTCTACCAAATACTTAAGGAAATGTAATTCCAATGTTTACATACATCCTTTCAAACAATAAAGAAAAAAAATTTAAAAGCTTGCAAAATAATTTTATGGTGATAGCATTCTTTGATATAAAGCCTTAAAAAATTCAGCCTTAGAAAGGAGAATGACAAATCTTACTGATTAGCATAGAAGTAAAATATATAAACTATTATTAGAAAACTGAATTCAGCAATACATAAAATACCTCCACTTTGACCAGATTGAATTTATTCCAAGAAAAAAAAACTTGGTTTAAATATGAGAAAACTAATATAATTACAACATTTTTACTATTTGAGATGAAAAATTACATGATCATTTCAGTAATTACAGAAATAGCATGTAATAAAATTCAACACTGATTCATGATTTTTTAAAAATATTTATTTAATTTTATTTATTCACTCATTTATTTTAATTTGACCAGAGAGAGACACAGAGGAGGAAAGAGAGAGAGGGAAAGTGAGAAAGGAAGCCACCAGGGGGCTTTGAGTTCCAGGACTTGAACCGTGGTCAGCCGTGTGGGAGAGTCCAGCACCTTAACCACCACACCACCTGCTGGTCCCCTCATGATTGTTTTTTAATCTTTATACACTGGGAATAGGAAAAAATGTCACTTAGCAATCAAGGTTAGCTAAAAAAAAAAAAAAAAAAAAAAAGTACTCAAATGCTGCAGTTTTCCCTTTAATACTAGGAACAAGAGATGTCATTCAATAACACACTAAAAGTCCTGGTCACACAATAAGCCAAACAACAAAAATGAAAAACAAAAAACATAAGTAAAAGGTGTAAGGACTGGAGAGGAAGAAATGAAATTATACATAATGTGGATGTATACACCCAAAATCCAAAAGATTCTACAAATTATTATTCTACATTATCCTAACATTTGTTGAAGATATAGAGATAGGCAATTGATTTTTGTTATTGGAGGTTTTGTTGTTTTGTTTTGTTTTGTTTTGTTTTGCTATAGGGCACGTGTGCTCACTAGAGAGACAGAAAGTGAGAAAGCACCCTCAGGTGGATGGCCACACCACAATCTCTTCTCCTCCATTCTCCTCTTGGGATTTTGGGCAAGCATGCACATACACCGGGTGTGAGTTTGAAGCCACCAGGTTTGGGACTCAAACCATGGTCAACTACATGGGAGTAGTTGTAACTCCTAACTAGTTGTATTATGGCATAATGTAGCCATTATGCCATCTGCTGGTCCCATTAGGGCTTTTCTTTAACTTTCTATCTAGCAACATTGCCAAATTTTATCAACTTTATTCATATGGTGTTTTGGCAGCAAATCATACCATTTTCAAATGATTACTATTATGGACTTTGAAATCCTCTGTCTTTTACATCTTCCTTTACAGCATAGGCAAGAACTTCCCAATACATTTTTTTAAAGGCTTTTGCCATAGGGCACATGCGCTTGCCTGGAAGAGACAGAGAGACAGAGAGAGGGAAAGTGAGAAATCATGCATCAGGGGGAATGGTCATGCCACAATCCTTTTTCTTTCATTTTCCTCCTGGGATTTTTGTGCACACACATGCACCTGGTGGATTTTTCAAGCTGCCAGATCTGGGACTCCAACCATTGTCCTTGTTTCTTCGTAATTCTCATAAGTAGTATTTCTCAAATAAGGTAATTGGCTTAAAGCCGTTAAATGTAATAATTGACTAAAAAACTGTTGTAACAGAAAAAGTACAAAATAGTAAGAATACTTTCCCTGATGAAGTCAATCATCCCATGAAGAAAAAAGACAAACACACATGAGAATGACCTAATTAGTATGTGAGTGGTACACAGGTGTAGAAGCAGATATAATTTGTCCAAGTATCTATGTGATTACAAGAGCAAGGCTGGCAATGGGCAAATCAAGGCAGCATCGTTGGATGTTCAAGAAAACAAGGGAATTATAATTGGAGTTTTGAAAAACAAAGGGTAACTGGCCAGCAAGTGGCATAGTGGTTAAGGGCACTGGACTCCTACACGGCCAAATGCTGTCGCTGTTCAAGTCCCGGATATGGGTGGCTTGCTTCCTCACTTTCTCTCTCTCTCTCTGGCTTTGTTCCTCTCTAGTCAAATTAAAATTAAAATAAATATAGTTAAATAAAATAATTATTTAGGGACCAGCATTTATCGTAATGGCTATGTTGCTGGACTCCCATGTAGTCGACCACGGCTTGAGTCCCGGACCCGGTGGCTTAAACTCACACCGGGTGCGTGTGCATGCATGCCCAAGATCCCGAGAGGAGAATGGAGGAGAAGGGATTGTGGCATGGCCATCCCCCCAGGGGGGGTGATTTCTTCGCTTTCTGTCTCTGTCTTTCTCTGTCTTTCTGGCGAGCACATGCACCCTATGGCAAAAGCCTCTCAAAAAAATTATTTTAAAAAAAAAAGTTATTTAAAAATTTAAAAAAGGGACCAGCAGTTAGCATAATGGCTATGTCGCTGGACTCCCATGTAGTCGACCGCAGTCGAGTCCCAGACCCGGCGGCTTAAGCTCAATGCTGGGTGCATGTGCGTGCATGCTCAGAATCCCAAGAGGAAAATGGACAAGAAAGAATTGCAGCGTGGCCATCTCCCTTGGGGGGTGATTTCTCACTTTCTGTCTCTCTGTCTCTCTCTCTCTCTGTCTTTCTCGGCAAGCACATGCACCCTATAGCAAAAATCTATCCAAGAAAGAAAGAAAGAAAGAAAAGAAAGAAAGAAAGAAAGAAAGAAAGGAGGGAGGGAGGGAGGGAGGGAGGGAGGGAGGGAGGGAGGGGAGGGGAGGGAGGGAGGGAGGGAGGAGGGGAGGGAGGGAGGAAAACAAAGGGCAAGTAGGGAACCACTACCATGTGGTAGCATAAGCTCGGGCCAAGAGGTCAGAAGAATGTGTAGTCCCCACTTTTGAATATGTGTAATGTTGAGCAATTTTTTTGTTTTGTTTTCTCACATAATCAAAAACCACCTCTTATTGTTTGTTTCTTTATGCTCCCACTTCATTTGAGAAAAGATTTAATCCGTGAAGTTATAGAGTTTCTTCTAGAACTAACATTCACCGACTCTAAATTTACCCAGTTCCCATCTGGTCTAAACATTTGATGACTTTAACTCAAATCTTCTTACAACCATGAAACACAAAAGACAGGAAATATTAATAAATGCAAATGGAATGTACTACTGTCCACATGTGACAGAGTGATCTATCTATGTGTACGTATAACTGTGAAAGTATAGAACTAAGAGTCGAGTCCAAGTTCTAGAGGGTTATAAGTTGTTCTGCCAGGGGGTGCATCCCTGGTGAAAACACAGGCATTCAGTTGGAGACCTTCACGTTGGATGCAATTGGTATTTTGCCCAGCAGTTTTTTCATAGCATCTTTGACTTCTTTGTTTCTTAAACTGTAAATGATGGGGTTCAACATAGGGGTAAGCACTCCATAAAGCAATGAGATAATTTTGTCTATTTCCTGTGAGTTTGATGAAGATGGCTTTAGGTACATAGAAAGAGCAGCCCCATAGTATAACACCACCACAGTCAAGTGGGCACCACACGTAGAAAAGGCTTTGTTTCTCCCCTCTGCTGAGCTGATTCTCAGAATGGTGGAAAGGATGAAGACATAAGAGATGCAAATTAAGAGCATTGGAATGGGCAGAAGGAGAACGCTGACCACCAGCATAATCATGTCCATGAGTAATGAACTTGTGCAAGCTAACTTCAGCACTGCCAGAATCTCACATGTGAAGTGATCGATGAGGTTCCCACAGAGGGGCGTCTGTAAGGCAAAACTGGTTTCCAGCAGGGCAGTCAGACAGCCTGTCACCCAGGAGACAGTGGCCATCTGCACACAGACCTGCCTGTTCATGATGATGGGGTATCTCAGTGGGTTGCAGATGGCCACGTAACGGTCATATGCCATCACGGCCAGGAGCACACACTCTGTGGAGCCCATGGCAAGGGACAGATACATCTGTACAGCACACCCAGAAAAAATAATGGTTTTCTGGGGGGACAGTAAGTTCACCAGCAAAGTAGGAATAGAAGCAGAAGTGTAGCAAATATCCATGAAAGAGAGATTTCCAAGAAAACAAGTACATGGGGGTTTGAAGGTGTGCATCTAAGATGGTGATTAAAATAAGAGTGCTATTACCCAAGAGGGTTATCAGATACATTACAAGGCTGAAGACGAAGAGAACAATCTCTAACCTTGGGTATCGGGAAAATCCTTCCAGGAAGAAAAAGCTCCAAATGGTGAAATTTTCTCCTTGCATTTCTTTCTTTACTTGCAATTATTCTGGTGTTATTCTCTTCCTTTCTGAGGACATTAAGAAATAAAGTATAATGTTCATATATGAAAGTTATTTTCACTGTTATAAACCCAGATTTACCACACAAAAACTACCGGATAGTGTATTTATTGATCTACAAGGGAAAGCAGGTTTAGTATACATAAAAAAAATTCTTCCATAACAAAATTTAGAAAACAGTAAATTTGAAAAAAAATTGTTTCATATTGAATCTCAGCATATAATCCTATACTTGGCACATGGTATATTTATAATAAAGATTTGAGAGTGGATGTGGAAAAATATGGATGTACACTAAATAAATTGTTGAGCATGAATTAGGAAAATGAGATAAATAAGAAAAATGAGAAAAAGAAAGCTCATACAGTAAAAACTAGTATAATATTTATATAATATTTACTAGAAGAGGAGAAATGTTGAAAGAAATGAACTTCAAACTGATATCTATGAAGTTCTGAGTCTAATTGAACTCTGTTCTAACAGCTTTGAGCTCTGCACTAGTTTCAAAAAAGATGACATTGCTTAAAGTATTACAAATTATATTCTGTAATTATATTTAAGAGCCAGTTATGACACACAGTAACCCAACTCAATTAAAACTGATAGATTCACTGCACATTCATTACTGAGCTCCATACCTTTTTAAGTATATAAAGAGTTCTAAAACTTGTACCTAAGCAATACTTTATTATACATCAAAGCCCATGAATACCCAGAAAAAAGCAGAAATTAAACCCTCTAGAAAATTACATTTTTTAAAAAATAAGATAATAGATCAGCTATACATTACTTTATATTTTTACATTTCACATTAACAAGAAATTATCACAGAAAACTTACCTTGCCTCTGTATTTCTATTGTTCTTTATCACTTTCAATCTTTTTCTTTCCCCACTGATTTTTTTCCTTTCTATTTCAAATACATATGTCCTTAACAATTCCCCTCATTGTTACACTATGAGAACTGCCATCCTCTTTTTGCTCTTTCTTTCACAGACAAATCCCTCAGTTATATGGTTTACATTATAATAGGTCAGTCTTCACTTTCTCCTCACTGCCATTCTTAGTTTCCCAATTTCAGTCAATGCTATTTTTCTCCTCCCAGTTCACCATATTTAAAAAGCTGGCAGATGGTAACAATGAAAATCATAATTTAGGGACAACATCTTATAGTATTATGCCCCTATAATGGGAACATAATACTTCTCAAATTGTTCCCACTATATTACATGACCTTTGACTTCTCCCTTCCCTATATCTATATTTAGCCTATCAGCAAGTTCTTTCACTTTATTTTTTCTGTTTTAGTCATCAGTTCCCAAGCAGTTTATATTGCAGGTTCAAATATTATCAGTAACACTGAATATCTCTTTAGTACTTTAGAAAATAGCTGTCAGTACTACTCCCCTTTGTGGTGCTCAAACATGCAGAGTTTTTGCTTTTCTTCCCAAGAGATCCATTTTTCTCTCCATCACAGTGGTTGGTTTTCATTCATTTCATTAATGGATTTTTTTTTTACATATTTCTCTGTCAGATCTTACATTTAACAGATTCTCTACCAAAAAATTTTTAGACTTATAAAAGATCACTTTTAAAAATTCGATTTTTTGTGCTACTGTTGACTAGTAAACACAACGGTCTTAGAAGCAAAACGCAATTCAGTTACCTGGGATTTGATGTTTTCTACTGTCTAAAAATATAGCCAAAAAAAATTGGTCCTTCCATCTGAATTTCCAGTTACCAACTCAAAATATTGCTTTATGGTGTTCTAACACTAGCTATGTGCGTGAAAGAATGAATGCATCTGTATTAAATGCTGTTAGGTAAAAATCAATAGTGCAATTCTTTTCTTTCAAAATTATTGACTGCGTGTACCATAATAAAAAATGCCAAAGGACAGCAACTGAAACACTGTGTAAACCTAAATCATTTGTTGTTTTGGGGGATTAGCTACTGTCCCTAAACAATTTAAAGTTCAGGGACAGCTATAATATGTAGAGGTTTGTAACTTCAGATCCCTCAGGGATAATGTCCCAAAGATCCAATTATATCGAACTTTTAAAAAGTCAGAGAGTGAACCAAAATACATTCCTCAAAATACATTCAAAGAATTCAAGGTCTTCTATGCCCTTTTACCTGTCAATTTCTAGCAATTTCAAAGTGTTTTTTAATATACAATGACAGTGTAAAATACTTAATAGAATACAGAGAAAAGATGTCCCTAGAATTCTAAGATACATTTTTTTCCATTTGTTAAAGTACTCCCTAGTTCTTAGAAATTAATGGACGAATATTTACTCCTTTAAGCCACAAGTAAATACTGAATGTCCCAACACGTGATCAGAAGGTTCATTCAATACACACATATTCGATATACACACAGGATATTAGAGCAATGAAACCTTCATAGCAATAGGTACACAAACCACCCAGATGTTGCTTTCTAAATGCCATTTTCAACTCCTTCTAAAGACATCTGATAGGACCAGCAGGTGGCGTGGTGGTTAAGGTGCTGGACTCTCACATGGCCAACTATCGTTCAAGTCCCTGACCCTGGTGGCTTGCTTTCTTTCGTGCACGCACACACTCTCTGTCTATAGCAAATTTTAAAGTAATAATAATAAGTAAAATTAAATAATTATTTTTAAAATACGAGTTTATTTAAAAAAAAAAAGACTAATAAATTGGAGCAAAGAAAAGATGAGAGTTTTTGTCCTTCTGGAATCTAAGAAGCAGGCAAAAAATTATATCAAAAGGTCACAGAGGCCAGCCATGGTGGTGGTGTGGCCTTAGCCACTCTGCAATGCTGAGGCCATATAGAAAGGTTCTGGTTTGAGTCCTAAGACTTCCCGGTGCATGTCACACACATAAACACATGCCTGTAATCTCAGCTGACTGAAGCTTGGGGCAAAATTGCAACACAAAGTCCCTGTTCATAGTGGCCCCTTCATCTCCCTCTCACATGGGAGAAATAAACGTTTTTTGGGGAAAAAAAAAAGTCATAAACACCCACTTAATGAAGCCCCTATTGTCAAATCTGAGACAGATTATTTTGAGCAGCAAAATAAAAACTGGGGCCAGGTGGTAGTGCAATAGTAACACGACTCACAAGGAACCGGTCTTGGAGTCTCATCCAGGAACCTTCCTGAGCATAGAGGCACATGTCCATTATTCAGGCTGGCTGATACTGGGCTGGATCATGGCATGAAGACCACTTGGGGGTGCCTCTCTCTGTGTCTCTCTCTCCTGTCCCTCTCTCATACATAGAATAAATTTTCTAAGTATTTATTTAATTATATTTGTTGTTATTGCTTTTTAATTTGACCAGAGAAAGACAGAGAGAGAGAGAAAGAAAGGGAAAGTGAGAAAGCAAGCTGCCAGGTCTGGGACTCTAATCGTGGTCAGCCATGTGAAAATTCAGCACCCCTAACCACCACACCACTTGCCAGACCCTAGAATAAACTTTTAAAAATTAAAAAAAAAAAAAGGAATTGTAATTGATGGAATAAACTAAAAGTGCATGAATTCATTTTATAAATAAGAATGAGAAGAGCTTTTTTCACAGTAGCATGACAAAAATAAAATAGGGGCCAGCAGGTGGCGTGGTGGTTGAAGCACTGAATTCCCACATGGCCAATCCCAGTTCAAGTCCCAGACCTTACAGTCTGTTTTCTCACTTTCTCTCTCGATCTCTGGCTCTGGAGAGTACACATATCTCATAGCAAATTAAAATAGTAACAACAATAAATAAAATTAAATAATTTTTTTAAAAAGAACAAAAGAAAAAATGATGTGAGAAAATAATGTTTGGAGCTGGCAGGTGGTGTGGTGGTTGAGGTGCTGCACTCCCACATGGCTGACCATGGTTCAAATCCTGGACCTGGCAGCCTGAAAACCATAGCCAAAAAAAATAATAAGAAAAGAATCACAGTTTAAGGTTATTGTAGGCAATACTTACCGTAAGTAAAAGGTTGTAGTAAGTAAAAAGGAGGGTAGATATCATAACTGTAGGTCAAAGTTGGATGAGGAACAAAGTATTTTACGTGGGGTCAAAATATCTCCCCACCAATTACTTAATAATTTCAAAGATAAGATGGCAACTCTGTCGTGGAGAAACCTAGAGGAGAACCCCTTAACAGCACCAACGGTGGGACACGCTGACTTCCTGTGCCTTCTGAGGTGAAGCTCAGAGGACACAAGGTCATATCTGTGGTATTCTATCACAAATAAATCACCTAAACCCAATCGTGAGGGGAAACCAGACAAACCTAGTTTTAGGAACATTCTACCAAATAATGAGCTTAAATTGCTCAAAAATATCAAGATCACAAGATAAGAAGGAATAAAATGTGCCAGACTGAAGATTAAAACACACAATGAGTCGTCTCTCCGGTGCAGCAGTAACATGCTGCCCGAGGCAAGCCAGATCCCGAATGACGACCACTTTTCAGATCCCTGCCCGGTCAGCCTGAAATACACCAGGCATGTGTGCCAGAGCCCAGGGTCCCACCGGCTGGCCTACTTGGGAGAGGGGATCATGGCATGACCAGATCCTGTGGAGGATGCTCAGTCTTTCTGTGTCACTCTCACATGTACACGCATGTGCTGTCTCATAAGAAAAAATATTTTTTTAAAGAAAGACATGATGATTAAATGTAATGCATGACCCAGCATGGAATCTTTGGCCATAAAAAATTAACTATAAAGGACAATAGGAAATTCTTTTTTTAGAATTATTTACTTACTATTATTACTATTTTTTAATTTTCTTTAGGGCACATGCACTTACCAGAGAAAGACAGGAGAGACAGAAGGAAAGGGAGAAAGCAAGTTGCCAGGTCTAGGACCTGACCAGTGGTCAGCCATGTGAGAGTCCAGCACCCCAACCACCATGCCACCTGCTGGCTCCTTACTAAAGGACATTATTAAGACAACAGACAAATGAATATGAACTGAGTGTTATATATCAGTGTTGTATCTGTGTTAAATTTCCTGATCTTGATCATCGTACTGTGGCTATGTAAGAGAATGCCTTTGTTCTTAGAAAATATTTTACTAAAGCACAGTATTAAGAGGCAAAATGTCTCCACCTTATCCTCAAGTAGTTCATAAAAACATATACTTTTTAAAAGTTTATTCTAGTTGTGTGTGGAGAGCAAGTTAATTTATTACCATACCCTTTACACAAATCATACAGTTCACTTTTTTTTTTTTTTAATTTGCTGGAGGGTGCACGTACTTGCTGGAGAGGGAGAAAGAGAAAAAGAGAGAGGGAAAGTGATAAAGCACCTCCCCCCATTGGGATGGTCACCCCACAATTCCTTCTCCTCCACCTTTCTTTTGGGGATTTTGGGCACACTCACACATGTGCCCAGTGTGTTTTCCAAGTTGCAGGCCTGGGACTTGAACCACAGTCAACCATGTGGAATCCTGCTGTCTTAACCACCACACCACTGGCTGACCTGCAGGTCCTATTTTTACTGTGTCCTTATGCCAGTTCATTTACTCAGGACTACTGAGGGTAAATGGATGCTCCAGATGGAGGACCATCAGGAGAACTAGGTCATTCCAAATAAATAGCATTTTTTTTCTTTCTTAAGAAAAGAAGAAAATACCAACTATATTAGATAATATCAGAATAAAAAGTAGGGCCAATCAGGACATGGTGTTAAGACAGCCGGATCCCACATGGCCAACCAAGTGGTTCGAGTCTTCAACCTGGTGGCTTGAAAAACATGCTAGAGAGTGATTATAGGGGGACTGTCGGGATTGTAGCATGGCCATTCCCCTTGGGGGGTTTTCTCTCTCTCTCTCTCTCTCTCTCTCTCTCTCTCTCTCTCTCTCTCTCTCTCTCTCTCTCTCTCCCTCTCTCTCTCTCTTATTCTCTCTCTCTTCACCAGGCACACAAATCCTACAGCAAAGAGAGAGAGAGAGAGAGAGAGAGAGAGAGAGAGAAGGAAGGAAAGAATAAAAGAAAGGGAAGGAAGGAAGAAAGAATCAAAAAAAGAGCTAAGTGGTAGAATGATATTTTAGGGATAACAGACTGGAGTGGTCATACAGAATGAGCTTGAAATACTCACACTCAATACCAATAGACATGTTTGACTATAAAATACAGGAAACATCACAGAATTAATGAACTCCACGTTTTAGTAATATTAATCCTGAAATTTTATTTTCCTAAACATCAGTGATCAAGAAGTCAGCAGGTGGTATGGTGGATAAGACACTGGATTCCCACATGTCTGACCATGGTTTGAGTCCTGGACCCAGCAACTTGAAAATCATGCCAGGCATTTGTGTGTGTGTGTGTGTGTGTGTGTGTGTGTGCACGCGCGCACGCATGCTTGCACCCAAAATTCCAAGAGGAGAATAGAGGAAAAGGGATTACAGCATGGCCATCCCCCCAAGGGGTGATTCCTCACTTTCCTACTCTGTCTCTGTCTCTCTGGCAAGTACACGTGCCCTATGGCAAAAAATATCCTAAAAAAAAAAAAAAAATCAGTGACCAAAATGAATACCTCCCATTGCAAGCAATATGACAGCAAGAATTTTAAAAGAAATTTCACTGTAATATGATTATCTACCTAGAAAATCCAAAAGAATCAACAAAAAAACTCCTGGAACTAATATATGATTACAGCATGGTTTCAGTATACAAAGTTAATAGAAAAAAGTCAATCACTCTCTACCTACTAGCCATGAACAAATAGAACTTGAAGTTAAAAATGCAATACCATCCACCTTAGTACTCCAAAAAGTAAAATACTTGGGCATAAATCTAACAAAACACGCATAAGATCTATATAAATCGATTAATATATGCAGAAAACTACAAAATTCTGATGAACAAAATCAGACTAAATTAAATAGAGAGATATTCCATCGTCTTGGATGAAAACAAGATTCAATACTGTCCCAATGTCAGCTCTCAACTTGACCTATAGATTCAGTACAATCCCAATCAAACATCTCAGGAAGTTACTTTGTGGATAGCAACAAGAAATAAATGGGCCCTGCCTCTGTGGCAGTCCGCAGCATACTAGACTACAGAGTTGTCTGCTGACCACGACTCAGGTGCCTGTCTGAAAATACACCAGGTGTTTGCCCTGAATCCCAGCAGCTAGAAGCCTAGAGGAATGGGACCAGGATTGAGCCCTGTGGAGGGTTCTTGTCTGTCTTCTCCCTCTCTCTCTCTCTCTCTCTCGCATATACCTAGTAGAAAAAACATTTTTACTAAAATAGTTGACAATTTTTTTACATTTCACAGTACAAATGAAAACACTTTTTTGTCCCTCTTCTTTCCTCCAAAACTACTCTTATTTTTAATTTTTTTAATAGAAAGGGGGAGAAAGTCTTCCTTGACGTGCTGTTAGAAAACATCCAGAGTGGGAACCAGCAGTTAGCGTAATGGCTGTGTCTCTGGACTCCATGTAGTCGACCGTGGTTCATGTCCCGGACCCGGTGGCTTAGAACTCACGCTGGGCACGTGTGCGTGCGTGCCCAAGATCCCGAGAGGAGAATGGAAGAGAAGGGATTGCAGCGTGGCCATCCCCCCTGGGGGGTGATTTCTCGCTTTCTGTCTCTATGTCTCTGTCTGTCTTTCTGGCGAGCACACGCGCCCTATAGCGAAAACCTCTAAAAAAAAAAAAGAAAAAAGAAAAAAAACCAAAACACCCAGAGTCACAGCACCATGATCTCCTGGTGAAGTAGAACAAGTTAATATACAACTGACATAAAGAAGCCTCCCTTCATTGTTATCTGTCTGGTCGAGTCATCCCTGGCCAAGTGGGTACCATCATGGACCAGGCAAAATGTCTTATCATTGGGGGCCCAGGCATCCTGGGCATGTGGCCTCCCATGGGCGGCCTCATTCCAGGAGCAGGTCCTACTGGCATCATCCCAGGAGGAGGAGGAGGGTACAACACTGGCATCATTGGAGGGGCCCCCATATGGGGTGCTGGCATCATGCCAGGGCGAGGAGGACCCAGGAGACTGAGGGGAGGTGGGCTCATCGCCCCTGCCGGAGGGGAGCAGAGAATGGAGTAGGAGGTATCTGCCCTTGTTGAAATGCAGCCGTTGCTTTATCAGTGAGGCTCTGAAACTGCTCTTCCATCCATTCCTGATAGAAGTCTTTCACGTTCTCGTTGTGCTTCCTACCACTTCACTGTTTTTCTCACGGATGGAGAATCACGGGTGAGATGCATCACAGCAGTCACAATAAAACTAGGCATGTTGCTCCGCAGGTCATTGATCATTCCGTTCCTGGAAAAAAAAATTTTTTTAAAGAATTTTTTTTTTAATTTTTTGCCATAGGGCATGTGCACTTAGTGGAGAAAGTGAGAAATCACCCCCCTCCAGGGAGAAATGGCTACACCACAATTCCTTCTCCATTCTCCTCTAGGGATTTTGGGCACACACGCACACACACATGCACCTAGTGTGATTTTTCAAGCCACTGGGTCTAGGATGCAAACCGTGGTCAGTCATATAAGGGAGTCCAACACCTTAACCACCATGCTACCTGCTGGACCCGAATTTTTTTTTTTTTTTTTTTAAGTATTAACGGGGCCAGTAGATGGCATGGTGGTTGAGGTGCTGGGTCCCACATTGCTGGTTGCAGGGTTCGAGTCCAAGACTCAGTGGCTTGAAAAACATGCCAGGCATGTATGTGTACATGCTCAAAAATCCCAAGAAGAGAATGGAGGAGGGAGATTGCAGTGTGGCCATTCCCATTTGGAGGTGATTTCTCACTTTCCCTCTCTGTGTGTCTCCCCAGTGAGCACACATGCCTTATAGCCCCCCAAACTAAGAAAAGAAAAAAAAAGAACTTAAAAAAGAAGTATTGGGGCCAGCAGGTGGCATAGTGGTTAAGGGCGCTGGACTCCCACATGACTGACCTGGTAGCCTGTTTTCTCTCTTTCTCTCTTTCTCTTTCTCTTTCTCTTTCTCTTTCTCTTTCTCTTTCTCTTTCTCTTTCTTTCTCTCTCTCTCTCTCTCTCTCTCTCTCTCTCTCTCTCTCTCTCTCTCCCCCCCCCCTCCCTCTTTGGTCAAATTTAAATAAAGTTAAATAATTCTTTTAAAAAAAGTATTGACAAAAAATGCATGTAAACAAGTCAAATAGGTTATGAAACTGTACCATGGTAAAGTAAAAAGATGCCATTGACAATTTGATAAATACTTCCCCCAAAAAAATTAGAATGGTTATTAAATGAGCACAACATAATGTAATGTTCAATGTCAGATAAGATGAATGTCTACATCCTTGATTTGATTTTGCACACCATATGTGTGTGCCTCAAAAAGTTAGACTGTACCCCCACAAAGATGTACAATTATATGTAAACCAGAATCACAATAAAAATTTTTAAAGAAGGGTTGTTATTTCTAATCAATGATTTTGCAACTTTTTAGCCAGTTAGGTAACTAAGCATATTAGTCAATTTAAGATAGATCACAAATCCGCTTGTGTACTAGTATATTTAGGAAAAAAGGAGTAATGCCTATGAGTAGGCGCCAGCAGATGGCATAGTGGTTATGTCACTGGACTCCCACATGGCTGACCCTGGTACAAGTCCTGGACAAGTGGCTTGAAAAATCATGCTGGACATGTGTGCATGTGTCCCAAGATCCCAGGGAAGAATGGAGGAGAAGGGATTGCAGCATAACCTTCCGCCCTGGGGGATGACTTCTCACTTTCCCTCTTACTGTCTCTGTCTCCCTCTGGTGAGTGCACATGACCGATGGCAAAAGCCTCTTAAAAAAATAAAAGCTAAATGCCAAATTACTTTATCTTGTGCTACATTTCATTTAATAAAACGTTCTGACACTCTTAAATTCTAGTCTGGCAATTCCATTTCTAATGAAGTAGCTGAACGAATGTTCAAATTTCAGTGTTCAAGGATGTGTATGACAGCCACGTTTAGAAAAGGAAAATAAAATAAGCAACATCTAGGCATACATTAGTAGAGGACTAGAATACCCCATGTGTCCTGAAATCATAAAAAAGCTGAATTCAGTATCACTATGGCTTGGATAATGGTCTGTCCCTCAAGAACTCCTGTCTTATAATTTGGTCCCCAATGTAAAGGCACTAGAAGGTGATAAGACCTTTAAGAGGAGACCCATCTTCCAAGTGGGCAGGCACCATCCAATTGCTGGGAACATGGGAGGGTCAAACAGAGGATGTGGAAAAGCCTGCCTCCTCTTTCTCCCTCCCCTCCCTCCCTCTCTGCTGGTGCCTGACTTCCTCTCTGTTGGCATGGTGTGACACTGGCTCTTGGCCTTTGAACTTTGAATCATGAGCCAAATAAATCACCCAGTCTCAGGTATTGCTGTTGGCAACATAGTAACAGGCTAATAGAAATTCTTGACACAAACATTTCGTAATATATTAAGTGTACGAAAGTCACAAAACAGTGTTGCATTACTTTCATCTTAAAGTTAGTACGATTTCCATTCCTTAGGTCAATAGTTACTATTCTGGACCTGTATCCACCAAATTATCAATAGATGTTATCAATGGATGAATAGAGGAGGTTTCATTTTCTATTTTAAAATGTTCTGGTATTTGTTCAACAAACATCTCTGTAATCAGAAATTTCCCTATAAAAATTTTTAAGATCTAAACGTAATTTTTTTTACAAAGATTTTTTATTTTTAGAGAGAGTTTTACTATAGGGCATGTACACTCACCTGAGAAACAGAGACAGAGAAACAGAAAACAAGAAATCCCCCACCCCCACCTCTGCCGCCACCCCGGGTTATAGCCATGCTGCAATCCCTTATCTTCCATTCTCCTCTTGGGACTTTGGGCACACATGCACGCACACACGCCCAGCCTGAGTTCCAAGCTGCCAGATCTGAGGACCACAGACTGGAACCATGGCCAACTACATAGGAGTCCAGCAACGTAACCACTATGCCACCTGCTAGTCCCAAAGACAATGTTTTTTTACAAAGAGATTTAAATAACAAAACTGAGAGGAAGGTACAGAGATTTCTCTCCTCCCAGCCCCAACACGCAAGCACAACCTCACATCATTGTCAACATCTTGTACCACAGAGTACAAGTTAATGAATAAAAAGAATGAAAAATATTCATGACACAGAATAATGATACCACCTTGATTCAATCATTATACTTTCATATGCCTGTACTGAATTCATACTATACTCCTTGAATGTGTAACTAGATTATACACACACACACAAACACGCAAAGAAAACATGGGTCAGCAAGTGGCATTGAGGTTAAGATGCTGGATCCCACATAGCTGACTCTGAGTTTCGTAAGTCCCGGACCCAGCAGCTTGAAAATCATGCCGAGCACATGCATGTGTTCCCAAAATCCTGAGAGAAGGATGGAGAAGGGATTGCAGCATGGCTGTCCCCTCGGGGGGAAGGGGAGCAAGCCTCTCTGGTGGTGGTGGTGGGTGTCTCACTTTGTCTCTGGTAAGTGCACATGCTCTATCACAAAAAAAAAAAAAAAAAGAAAAAAGAAAAATCTCAAAACTGAAATTTAAATATTATAAAAATTTACAGGATAGTCTTTAATATAAGAATGGATATGGCAGAGTGTCAGTGAAATAAAAATTTATTTTTAATGACTGAGATCTAAAGAACACTATCAAATGATCGTACGTACATGTCATTGGAGTTTTAGAAAAGGAATGTCACAGAGAAAAAGAAAAAAAAAAAGTGAATAATAACCAAGAAAGGGTTGGCCCAATTGTGCAGCAGTTGAAGAAAGCTGGATCTCACATGGTCAAGTGCAGTTTGAGTCCTGACCCCAGTAGTTAGAAAAACTTGTTAGGCATGTGCATAGGTGTCCCAAATCGTGATGAGGGATGAAGGGAAAAGGGCTGCATCGTAACCACACCCCATCTGTTTCTCAAGCATACACACCCTCGGGCAATTTTTAAAAAGAAAAAAAAATTAAAATACCCAAGAAAATCCCAAAGTGCTTAAGTTTAGAAACTCAAAAATCTATGCAATACTCAAATAGGATAAATACAAGGAAAAGCATATCTGGCTGGGCACATTTTAGTCAAAATGCTGAAATTCCAAAATAGGGAAACTGATGAAAAATAACAAGAGAAAATTAACTCAAAACTAGTTTAAAGATACTCTTCTCAAGAATATCCAAACAAAACTGAGTGGTCCTATTAGCTGTCTTTTCTCACTGTCCTTTACCTTTTGAAACGAAGGTTTCCTCCATACTGCTTAGAGTTTAAAATGTATTATTTTAAAGGAAAAGAAACATTCCAAACTTTCAGTAAACAGTGCAAAAGGCTGATTATTTCCAATTTTTCTAACATAATTTTGCAAAAAAAAAAACCTGTTATTTCAATCAATTTGGAATCTGCTACAAAAGAAAAAGAAAAGGTTATCAGGAGACGGCTTAGACTTGTTGGCTGCTCCAGAGAGTAAGCAAAGTAACTTTCATCCTCAAACCTAAAATCTGCTTAGCTGTTTACAGTATGGGGATGTGCCTGTCCTTCTGTCACATCATGCCCACAGCCATGTATATCAATCTTGGTCAAAAGGAGAAATGCCAGGCCAGTAGGTGGCATGGTGGTTAAGACACTGGATTCTCACTCAGCCAACTGTGGTTCAAATCCCAGACCCAGAGGCTTGAAAATCACACCAGGGCATGTGTGCACATGCACCCAAAATCCCAAAAGGAGAGTGGAAGAGAAGGGATTGTGTGTGGCATGGCCATCCCCCTGGGGTGATTTTTACTTTTTCTCTCTCTGGCAAGCACAAGTGCCCTATGGCACTGGCACGCGCGCACACACACACAGAGAGAAAGAGAGAGAGAGAGAGCAAGCGAGCGCAAGCTTGCTTGTTGCATCTACATGCTCATCTGGGATGACTTCTATCAGAAAATCAAATCTGATGATGGTAACTTACCTCTGTGTATGTGACAATAGTTATTCAGGTGTCTTGCTTTTGTTTCTGCTATGCTTCAGAGTTCTCAGACACTTTCACCAGCAATTTCTACTTTCTGGAGTTAGCTATAATACGAAAGGCAGTAGCATTTTTTGTTTGTTTATTTTGAAGTATAGCTAGTAATGCCTTGGCATTACTGAACTGTTTTCCTAGAAAACTGGTAAAAAATTAATGCACTTCAAAAGGACAGATCATGCAACTTTTATTCACCATTATAATATCTTCTTGGGAATGAGTAGAATTTCCTTTCAAGTAAGACTATCACATGCTCAACTAGTTGAGTACATATTGCAGAGGGTTCTATGAAGTTAGCGCATATAAAATACAAAAATCTGTTACATATACATCCATTTAATGACAGTCTGTACAGTACAATGAGTTCCAATGTCAAAATAATTCCCTGGGCTTAACAAGCAGCATCGACTGTATTGTAACAGCAGCAGGTAGAAAGCCCCAGAAAGGGCAGTGTTCCCACGGTGCCAAGCTCCTATGGCACGGATCAACGAGGTCACCTCCTTTTTCTTGTGAGTGCACAAGATGGAAGGGGAAAGCAGTGGAGATTTGGTGGCGGTCACTTGTGTTGTGCAGACACACTAGGAACTATAAATGGGACACAAATAGCCATTAAAGAAACAACTGCTCTTCATCATCAAAAAGACAACTTTGTACTACTTTGGTTATTCTGATTTTCAACTGCTAAACTTCAGGTTATCTCCTTTTCACATATCAACGTTTAAGAAGCTATGTTTAATACACTAATTCCAGAAATGAGGAATTCAGTAACAGGCACTCCAAATGAGTTGCTGGTATGAAACGTAGCACTGAGTATTTCTAGGGAGAAAATAATCGAAATCGGTTCCAGATAGCTCTGAAAAATAAGGGCTGGTGATATAAACACGTATAGGTCCTTTTGCCACTTATTCAACAGTATTCGACATCCCAGTTACAAACTCTGTTACTAACCCTTTTAAACACATCTGTGCACAGGCGCACACCAAACCCGAACTGCATTACAAGACAATGATTTAATGTTACCAGTGGTGCAAATGATTTGGATGGTTGAGATGAAGGCATTAGTGTATAAATTAGAATCTGTGTACGTAGAAAGCTAAAAGAAATGTTAATTCAACAGCACTAAGATTCAGGTATCAGCACCACTCTCAGCACCAAGGGAAATACCCAACATTAAATAACAAAAAGTCTAAACTTTGATGAGGTTTTCATTGTGCCAAGAGCACAATTCTTGCTCTTATATTGGGTGGTTGAAAAAGTCATGACATATTTTTTTCTATGCAAGAATGTGTCATGGCTTTTCTGACGACCCAGTACTTTTCCTTTCTGGAAATGCCTGGTCTATGATGCATTCCTGCCAAGACTATCCTGGGCACCATGCATAAAAAGTCTGAGGGCACTTAGTGGAGGCAGAAATATGGATCTGGAAAACACCAAGTCCTAAGAAGCCACAGGTCTTCTGGAAAACATCCAAAGTTGATCTCTCTCTGAGCATAAGCCATTTTCAAATGGAAGTATGTGATAGGTTCCTTAAAATTCATGATGCTACTGAAACCCACAATTCCATTTTGGCATCAGCAAAGAGGATGTTTTGGTAGTAAACACTTAAATTTTTATTTGTATACTACTTTCCCGTCAGAGCAATCCCCAAAATACAGTACATTCCAACAAATATAGGTACTATCTATGGTAGTGATTTTTCAGACTGTGAGTAGCAACCCAGTTGAGAGTCAGGAAGTGAATTTTGTGGTTCTGAAGAGCATTTAAAGCAGAGCGATGGGGGGAGGGGAATATCGAAGTGCACCACACACAGTATTATTTCATGCAATGTTTATTTCAGTTAGAGTGTCCAAATATACACATGAACACACACACACACACACGCACACACACACACACACAGTCGTACTGGGTCATGAAGTAAAAAGTTATTTTTATTATGAGTCACAGTCAGAAGTTTGAAATGCACTGGTCAATGGAGATCACCAAAAAAATCATAAACATGGAGATTCCTGGTGTTAATGTCAATAAGGAGTCAGTACTGAATGTAAACCAATCTCGTGGTCTAGAATCCACAGGGAGCTCCAGAGTCCTCAGTTTACTGTAAACACATAGGTCACACTTGTGCTTCCCTTCCCCTACACCCTTAGGCAGGGGTGTGAGGAGCAAAAGGAAGGGAAAGAACCCTGGCTGTAAATCTTTATTTCCAGTGGCATCATGTTATTTGGGAAAAAGGCATTTTTTTAAAAAGAGAATTCCCAGGGACCAGCAGTTAGCATAATGGCTATGTTGCTGGGCTCCCATGTGATCGACCGTGGTTTGAATCCCAGACCCTGTAGCTTAAACTCACACCGGGCATGTGTGTGTGCATGCCCAAGATCCCGAGAGAAGGGAGCAGAAGGGATTGTGGCATGGCCATCCCCACTGGGGAATGATTTTTCACTTTCTGTCTCTCTGTCTCTTCTCTGTCTTTCTGGCAAGCACATGCGCCCTATAGCAAAAACCTCTCCAAAAAAAAAAAAAAAAAAAAAGAGAGAGAGAGAGAATTCCCAGATGACCAATTAAAAGGCTTTCCTTCTACCCAGAAGGTCATACTGTTAGCATAAAAGTGAGCAGAAAATTTTAAGTTGTCCTTATGATATTGAGATTATAAACGATCTAAACCAAGGCATTCCATGACTTTGTTGTTTTTGGTTTTTGCAAAATACATGACCACAAATATAGACAGAAATGAACAATCTTGTCCTAATCTACTTTCATCTGCCTACAGAATGGCTATGCTCAGAATTATCATGTAGGGACTGAATTCACCTCTCAACCTGTAACGATGCTAAACCATCATTTTCTAAAACTCATCATCTAAACTCATGGCCAGGCAACGTTCAGCTTCTGATTTTCAAGAGTCCCACAATAAGGGGCACTTCAGTTCTGATACGAGGTCTATTTTAGGCACCCTAAATGTGCCTCATCTTGGGAGTTTCTTGCATAGGCCGGGGTCAGCATCGATTTAGCAGCCAGTTGTAAATGAAAGTGCACTGGCAGGACATTAAACGCCTGGGCTCTGACCTTAGCACAGCCCTTGGAAAGGAAGCTATGTCACCTCGGAGCTTATTTCTTCAGGTGTAAAGATGGGAGTGAAACTAAGTGATTTACAGAATCCTTTCCTGAAATAACTTTATTTAATTTGGATGCAGTTTCAAGATTTTTATCCAGCTTACACGGTAACTTTGTCTATTAATTCCTTTAATAACAACTTTGATTCTTTTAATAATTATTTCTCCCAGTCTCATTTACAGTAACCTTTCAAACATCCCAGGTTTAAACTCACTCAGCTGAGAAACTTTAAAAATGCCAAGTAAAATAAAGTTAATAAGGAACAAAGTTTAAGGCTTTTTTTTTTTTTTTTTATTTCAGCCAAGGAATGATGCATGCTACAGATTAATCTTTACTTTTCCCCACTTGGTTTTTCAAAGAATACCACCACTTCAACCCCCAATGAACATGGCACTTGTTTGTTTCTTCCCCTTCTTAGTTACTCCAGATTTTCAAGTGTTTTCTTCAGTAACGATGCCTTCTCCTGCAGCTCCGGTCTGCTGTCGGTCTCCATAGTGGCTAAAGACTCAATCAAGAGAACTCTGCATTCGGATGTCAAACTTTCCCACTGTTTAGACTCTGAATAGAAAAAAGGAAAAAGAGAAAAATCCAGAACCACAAAGAATCCTTTAGAACAAGAAAAAATTAAAACTATTTTCTTCCACATACTGTACCCCGAAGTTATAAAAAATACCCAGCCCCTTGATAGAAGGTCAGTATATAATCATCTCAGATTCCACGGGTGTCCCAAACCTATGACAACCGCAGCCTAAAACTACAGTAGTTTCATCCTCTCCCCTCAGTATCAGTGGGAAAAAGAACAATGAACCACAGTAAAGCAAAGTGAGGATGTCATCAAAGCAAGGCACATGGTAGTAACTAAGTCATTTCAACAACATAAAGTCACTTTTTAAGATATGCTTGGTTAAAAACAAACAAAACCTTGAAAAAACTTTAATTGCAAGGTCAATTTAAGTAGATGTCATTTTATTACTCTTTTAAGGAAAGCATCAGAGAACTATACTCATATACTAGAAATTTTAGAAAGAACGCACATCAAATCGTCGATCTTATTTACAGGCTCTGCCATTTCTAGCGACGTGGCTTTAAGGAAGTTACTTACTTAACCTTTTAGCCTCGTTTCCCTCATCTAATATAAATTAGTACATATCTGACAAACTGGTAATTTGAGAATATGACTAAGTACCTATCCCTTTTATTTCAATAGAGAAAAAAAGATGTTTTAGTGTTAGTCTAAACAGTTTGTTTTAAGGAAAAGGGATGTTTTTAATTGCTAAGCAAAAATAGAGAAAGAGAAACAGCAAATACACAAGGTTGTTGCGAAAACAGCTCTCTCTTCTTTCTTAATCACTGGATTAAAATAATTTTTAAAACAAGAGGAAAAAAGAGAAGAGAGACTTTAAATGCAGGAACAGATATTCTAGTGGATAAAATGCTAGGAGTTTTGTTTCGTTGTTGATAAAATAGATTATCAGAAGAAATCTGCTTCTTAAGATTTTTTTTTTAAAAAAGTCAAGGATGGGGGAAGGATAAAGGAAATTGCTACGATCAAATTTGATGAATCAGAGGAAACTGTTAAATGTTGTTCCAACTCTACTTTAGTGTGCCGTTCTATTTATTTACATGTATACACTGAAGCTATTATGCTATGTCAATGGCTTCCTGTAACTAACCAAGATCGAATCAGGATCAAGACAGACACAAAAACTTCCTTACTTTGAGATAACGGCAGCTTAATAACACACTGAATGTATACAAAGGTTTAAATAATAAAATTTAATTATTTTAGCTTTGTACATTCTACTTGCATGTACATCTATATTAATTTGAATTTTAGAGTAGAGTATACTAAGCAGCATACTGCTTAGAGTATAAACAAAAACAGAAAACAAAATGTAAACCATACATCATAAATTTCCCTGGCTTTCTGGTCCTCCCATCAGAACTATTAAGAACTCACCTCCAAGTTTTTTAAGCAGTAATTCTATCACAGATAAAGCTTCTGTTCTCACAGATGAGTAGGTCTTATTCTCTGAGAAGAAAATCATACGGTTCATATGTACATCTTAAAAACAGACCCTCTGAGATTAAGCTAGTGCTACTGAAAGAAAGATGTTGAGAAATTGTAACTCCATGAAAAAAACCTTTTTTAAAATTTTTGTCTTGTTTTTATTTTTTGCTAGAGGGCACATGTTCTCACCAGACAGAAATAGAGAGACAGTGGAAAAAGGTCATACTGCAATCCCTTCTCCTCCAGCTCTCCTTTGGAAGCTTTGGGCACATGCACCCATTTGCCAGATGTGTTTCTCAAGCTGCAGGGTCCAGGACTCAAACTGCAAAGTCAGCCACATGGGATCCAGCTGCCATAACTATCAGGCCATGGAGCTGGCTCCCATCTGTTTTTAAGTATGCTGCTAGTTGCTAATTGTCATCAAATACTTGAAATGTGCTCTATGTCCCACATTCTTTACTTTGTAGAAAACAAACAAAATTTAAAAATGCATATGAGATGGGACCAGCAGTTGGTGTAATGGCTATGTCACTGGACTCCATGTAGTTGACCGACTTCAAGTCCTGGACCCGGTGGCTTAAACTCATGCCGGGAACGTGTGCATGCATGCTCAAGATCCCAAGAGGAGAATGGAGGAAAAGGGATTGCGGTGTGGCCACCCCCCCTGGGGGGTGATTTCTCACTTTCTGTCTCTTTCTGGCGAGGGCACGTGCCCTATAGCAAAAACCTCTCAAAAATAAAAGTCAAACAAACAAACAAAAGCTATCAGTGGATACCAATCACCACAATAAATGGCCATATTTAAAGGACCCATTTGAGAAGTGGGAGATCAAGACACCATGTCAAGCACATGGTCATCTTCACATCACACCTAAACGTTTGCATACCCTCCTTATTTTACCAAAGAACATCGCACATCCCTCCGTTCAGGCCAACCCAGAAACACCTGGAGTCCTGCAAAGCTTGTTAGCTGCCAGTTCTTTATCCATAAACGCAAGCAGTCTCTGAACTGCACATGAAACGTGCCTCTTGTGATGTCTACTCTTTAGTACAACATCTAATTCACAGTGCAACTGTCTAACAAAAAATGTATCACACAACCGAGCCCAGGGCAAGGAAGGCATGTAATGGACCTATCACATCTTGTTACTCTTCAAAGTATAGAGGTTCTACAAAGAATGACAGAGATCTGTCAGGAAGAGACAGGAGTCAGCTTGAAGGGTTTGTACTGACCAAATCTGGGACTGAGTAATAAATTAATTAAGAAAATAATTAATTATTAACCATGGGGGGGGTGACTCCATGAATCAATACCAATAATAGAAAAAGAGACAGGACAGAAGAGAGGAACCTTGCTTATAACAGAATGCCAACTACCCAATGGTAAATGTAGAGAAAATCATCTCGGTAAAAATTTGTTCAGGAAAGAATCATCAATGCACACTAAATCTAAACAAGAAATTTTGGAAAAAAGAGGTATATTACCATGATCTTAAACTGTTGGGGTTTTTTTTTGTTGTTGTTTTTTTTAAATTGGTCAGAGGCCACGTGTTCTCACTGGAGAGTCAAACCAAAAGGAAAAGTGAGATAGCATCCCCCATGGGAGACGGCCACACCACAATCCCTTCTTCTCCTCCTCCATCTCACCCTTCTTTCAGAATTCTGGGCACACATTCATGCACCCAGCATGTTTCTTAAGCCACCAGGTCTGGGACTTGAACCATGCAATTGGCCATGTGGAATCCAGTCACCTTAACCACCATGACATGGGCTGGTTAGATCTTAAAAGTTTCTCTTAACTGCTTCTTAGATGCCATATTGAAGAGGAGTCAAATGAAATGGTCATAAAGTGTGTTCCCAGAGGCCATTTATTACATAGAAGGAGAAAAAATAGTAAATATACAATGAGAAAAATGACAGTACCTTGACCAAGTAATCAAAATTAATATCACAAAGGAGAAGAGACAGATCTTGTATGCCTTCTGATGTGTGAATTCCAATTGGGAATTCATGACCTGCATTATCTTGAGGAAATGTCAAACACCACAGGAGAAATATTCTTATTTTCAAAAACAGGAGCAGGAAACTATTCTTCAAAATTGTCAATGTCATGTAAGACAAAGAAAGGGTGGAGAAGTGTTCCTGATTAAAGGAGACTAAAATGATATGACAACTAAATTCAATAAAGAATCTTGGACTGCATTCCTTAAGGTAGGGGAAGAAAAATGCTATGAGGGATATAATCAACTGAAAAAAACTAGAAAATGAGTGGTCACGATTGATAAAAATACTGCTGTCATGCTATACTACCTGAGTTGACAAATGTACCTTGGTTACATAAAAGAATGCACACTGAAGAATTTAGGAACAAAGGAGAATGACATAAGCAGTATCTTTTCAAATGGTCCATTAAAAAGATGCATACACAGAGCCAGCAGGTGGCGTGGTGGTTGAGGTGGCTAGACTCCCACATGGCCAACCATGGTTTGAGTCCTGGACCTGGCAGCTTGCTTTCTCACTTTCCTTTTCTCTGTCTCTATCTGGTCAACTTCAAAAAATAAATAAATAAATGACCATGAATAAAATTAAATAATTCTTTTAAAAAAGATGCATACAGAAGTCCAAATGGTAATAAAAATGGGACAAAATGTTAACAAATGACTCTATGTAGAGTATATAGGTATTATTTATAACTATTGTTGCAACTTTTCCATGAGTTAGAAATTATTTCCAAATATTAAATGTTAAAATAATTGTCACAAAGGTTTATCTAATCTTGGTGCTAAAATCCTATTATAGCTCCAGATTAGAATATTCCAGTTCAGGGGTACATGTAGTATATATTAAGTAGGAGAGTAGAGCAGTTATTCCAGAAACTTAGTTACTAGGGCAAGGTAGGGAATACATAAACCATAGCTACACAGCTTTGAGAAAGGAATCCTAGTCAACTTCGGTTTATTACACTCACCTAAAGAATATGTGATTGATTTACAAGTTTCAAGGAGAATTTCAGCCAACGCCTCAGGATCTGCATGTTCTTCTTCCAAAAGCATTAACCTATACATAGCAAAAAGTGAGATACAAATGCTAATTACTAAGAAACATTCTAGAATCTTCCTAACATAATTTCTAACTGCATGCATCACTCTACCTTTTCACTTTGGCAGTTAATTTTTAAATTCTCAAGAATTCTGATCATACATAAAATGCTAAGGGAGTGGGAGTAAAAATAAAAAACTGAATGATGAAACAAATTACCCCTGAAAAAAGGCATTCATTGCCTGTAGGACTCCCAGCTGCACCTTCCATGTGCTGAGTTTTAGCCGTTCACACATCAGTTTGCACACTTCCTGACGGTAACAACCTGGAGAAAAAAAGACAATAAGGAGTAGGAGAGTGTGAGGAGTGAAGGCAAATGAAGGACAGAGGGAAAGAGAAAGAGAGAGGATAGGAGAGAGGAAGAAAGGAGAAACAATTGTGGGGGGAATGTGGACAAAACAATAAGTGCCTTTAATTAAAGCCATGAAGTTATGAAGTTTTCTAAAAACCTTCAGCATGACTTTACATCCAACTCCCAAATAAATTTCCTTGGTCATAACCTGCCCCAACAAAGGTACAACAGAAGTGCTCACTAATGTTTATTTGCAAGGCAGATTATTCTCTTAAACCTGACACAGCACTGCAAACCCTCTGTCCCTGTAAAACTACCTGAATAACAGCTCAAGACAGCAGAACTCTGGCAGCTGGGAGTTCCTCTCCAGATACTCAAAAGCTTCTGCAAATTATGGGTTTCCAAGCATCCAGCATGCTTGATCAGAAACCTGTTATGCCAACTGCATTATTATTATAATTAAATAATTAATATTATGCTAGCTGGTGAATCTGGAGTATAAAACTCAAAGGAATTTTTTTTTTTTTTTTTTTCAGTTTTGCTATGGGGTACATGTGCCCAGATACTGGAAGAAAGGAGAGAGAAAAAGTGAGAAATAACGCCCAGGGGGGATGGCCACACCACCATCTCCCCTCTTCTATTCTCCTCTTGGGATTCTGGGCATGCACATACATGCACCCTGTGTGCATGGTTTGTTTGTTTGTTTTTTTTTCTGTTTTGTTTTGTTTTGTTTTGTTTTAGAGAGAGAGATTTTTGCTATAGTGTGCGCTCACCAGAGAGACAGAGAGAGAGAGAGAGAGAGAGAGGGAGAAATCACCCCTCAGGGAAGATGGCCACATCACAGTCCCTAGTCCTCCATTCTCTTCTCCGTATTTTGGGCATGCACACACACATACCCAGCATGAGTTTTAAGCCTCCGGGTCTGAGATTTGAACTGTATTGACTACATGGAAGTCCAGCGATGTAACCATTACGCCAACTGCTGGTCCCCCTTGTGTGTTTTTCAAGCCACTGGGTCTGGGACTCAAACCACAAAATTGGCCATGTGGTTTCCAACAACTTCACCGCACCACCAGTTGGCCTAAAGGGAGTTATTTTCTACATGCTATATAATTTATTTGTGCTCAAACAAATGAAAAGACAGGAGGAGGGGATGAAAATTTAGAATTTTATACTTGATTGCCTCATGAGAGTTTCTAATTTCCTTCTTCATTTTAAAGAAGCAAAAACCAGAAATTGTAGATGATACATTATGAGAAAAATATAGATGAGAAGCCAATGTGTAACAGTTAAGTTCTCAAAGCGAAGACTTTGGTTCTCTGCTCAATAATTGGCAAATAGGGACCAGCAGTTAGCGTCATGGCTATGTCGCTGAACAACAATGTGGCCGACCGCAGTTCGAGTCCCGGACCCAGTGGCTTAAACTCATACTGGGCGCATGTGCGTACATGCCCAAGATCCCGAGAGGAGAATGGAGAAGGGATTGCAGCATGGCCATACCCCCTGGAGGGTGATTTCTCGCTTTCTGTCTCTCTGTCTCTCTCTTTCTGGTGAGCACATGCACCCTACAGCAAAAACCTCTCAAAAAAAAAAAAAAAAATGGCAAATAAATGTGTATCTCTATTTCTTATATTAAAATAAACTGCTTTGTGTTCATATCATCTTTTTCATAGAATTCCCTACTGCAGCTTTCTCTACCTATCAAGCAAAGGTAATAGCCAATAGGGTTAATTAAGTGGACTTGCACTGCTGCCCATAACATAATTATAAAGAAGACAGACTAGGGAACCATAATGGCTATGTCGCTGGACTCCCATGTAGTCGACCGCAGTTCGTGTCCCGGACCTGGTGGCTTTAAAACTCACGCCGGGCGCGTGTGCATGCGTGCCCAAGATCCCGAGAGAAGAATGAAGGAGAAGGGATTGCGGCATGACCATCTCCCTGGGGGGTGATTTCTCGCTTTCTGTCTCTATGTCTCTCTCTGTCTGTCTGGCGAGCGCATGTGCCCTATAGCGAAAATCTCTCCAAAAAAAAAATAAAAAGAAGTAAGACTAGTTGTAAATGGGTATCTTTTGGAAAATCCTTCCTAAGCATAGCCAGGATATAAGTTTACACAAAGGATGGCGGTCTAAAAGAAAACCTTAAGTCTAATTTTAGACATACCCAATCATAAATCATTAATAATGCTTTTTATTAGGTCATCAGGAAAGTCATGACGTGTTTTTCTATGCGAAAATGCCTGATGGCTTTCCTGACGACCCAATAAAATATCCAAGAATATTAACATGGTCAGCAGGATGAGAAACCAATACAACGCAAATGTCCCAAGATTGAGGCCGTCAAAGGACTCCCAACAACTGCAACCTAATCCAACAATAAACGCTTGTCATTTATTTGTTTAACCTTTTGCAAATATATGCCCAGTTCTGAAAAACCCTCAAAGTCAATTTTCTCAGTGAAATGGAGATTTCACTTGCTTACTGAAGATGTGGCAGTAAGACCACAAATTTTGAGATTAAAAAACCCCAAAAACACATTGTGGCTTCTCAGAACAATGCTACAATCATAAAGAATAATAATGGAATGCTTTTTAGTTTTATAGAGAGATTTTTGCTACAGGGCGTGTGTGTCACAAGGGAGACAGAGACACAGAAAGCGAGAAATCACCCCCCCAAGGCGGATGGCCATGTCGCAATCCCTTCTCCTCTGTTCTTCTCTTGGGAATCCTGGGCACACACACACGCACACACGCCTGGTTTGAGTTTCAAGCCGCTAGGTATGACTATGAAGGAGTCCAGTGATGTAACCATTACCCTGTCTGCTGATCCCAATGGAACACCTTTTTTTTTTTTTTTTGGGGGGGTGGGTTGCTACAGGGAGCATGTGCTCACCAGAAAGACAGAGAGAGACAGAAAGCGAGAAATCACCCCCCAGGGGGGATGGCCACGCCGCAATCCCTTCTCCTCCATTCTCCTCTCGGGATCTTGGGCACGCATGCACACACGCCCAGCGTGAGTTTTAAGCCACCAGGTCCAGGACTCGAACTGCAGTCGACTACATGGGAATCCGGCCACATAGCCATTACGCTAACTGCTGGTCCCCCAATAAAACACTTTTTATAGTCAAACTACCTACATGATAGTTATAGGTGAAACGGTGTCCACTAAATTTACTGTTGATTCCTTAACCTTAGAATGTGGCTATATTATGGGACCAGCAGTTGGCATAATGGCTATGTTGCTGGACTCCTGTGTAGTCGACCGTGGTTCAAGTCGCGGGCCTGGTGGCTTAAACTCACACCCAGGCACATGTGCGTGAATGCCCAAGATCCTGAGAAGAGAATGGAGGAGGAAGGATTGCAGCATGGCCATCCCCCTGGGGAGTGATTTCTCACTTTCTGTCTCTGTCTTTCTGGTGAGCACACATGCCATATAGCAAAAACCTCTCCAAAAAAAAAAAAAAAAAAAGGATGTGGCCATATTAGAACATAGGGTCCTTACAGAGGTCATATGGGTGGACCCTAATCCAACATGAATGGTACATTTAGAAGCGAAAACAAGGACACAGAAACAAAGAAGGAAGCCTCTGTGAAAACACAGAGGAAAATGGCCATTCTCAAGCCAAAAAGAGAGGGGTCCAAAGAGGCCAACGCTTTGAAGCTTTGACTCAAGACTGTTACCCTCCAGAACTGTAAGAAAATTAATTTCAATATTTAAGCTACCCACCTTGGTATAGCAACCCCAGCAAAGTTAATATGATGAAATCATTTGCTAATATAGGAACAAAATTTATATTGGATAATTCTCATTCATAATCAGTCAGGTTCTGCAAGAAACAGTAACTACACTTTGTCATACAGAAGCCCACAGCCTTCGGTAAGTAATTCAAAGGCAGGTTTTGTGCTTACGTTGAGTCTCCACATTTCGGGGCCAGGCTTTGCCCAGGCTCTCAAAGGCACTCAGCAGAGATTCCAGCTGGAGCTCCTTCTCCTTCTCATTCTCATCTTCGTTTTTGGTGGTTCGGACCCCAAGGCTTTCAAGTGAGTTCTAGAATAGACCAAAGAAAATGAAAGCAAAATTTTATATTTTCTTCTTTAAAGTTGCAGGTATACTACTAAAGCCACCAGGCTACCAGAGTGGGAGATGTTAATCAAGAATTAAATGCCAAACTCTCTACTATGAATTTTTCTATTTGTAACATGAATACTATATACATCTGCTAAAGCTGGGAAATAGTTTAAGTAAGTTTTTGTAAACAAGAGTGAGAAAAGTACTGTATATGCAGTACATTGAGTATAACATAAGAAAATTTGCAGTAGGATCAAATAATTAAAGACTGGAGGAATTCAGTAATTTTCTAAACCCAAACTCTTCCTTCACAGTGAAACAGACCTAGAGAATAAATTTGTCTAGCTAGCTGGTGACATAATCAACCTAAAACACAAACCTCCCAAATTCATACACTATTATTATGTATGTAACAAATTATTTAAATAGTCTCATTACTGAAAAAAAAATTGCAAATTAGCTACAACAAAAGGAATGAGAGAATGCTCTTTAACATACTTCAAGTTTCACAATTAAACAGGTAAACCACATTTCTCTTTTCTGAACCAGTGCCCAACCTTAAAAAATGAACACTTCAGGCCCTGCTTCATGGTGCAGTTGATAGTGATGTGGACAGCATGGCTGACCACAGGTTCAGATGCCCTGGTCAGCCTGGTAACAGGCCAGGCACGTGCATGCCCAAGATCCTGAAGAGCTGCCGGGCTGGGGGAAGGGGAACAGGCCTGACGATCATGCTGTGGGAACTAACGAGACTCAGTACTGGCCAATGGGACACACATGACAGTGTCTGGCAGCCGTCTCCAGGAACACTCCCTAAGAGAGAACTGCCAGGCCTCCGTGATCCTCTTCCTAGCTCCATCTCCTCTGCCACTGTCTGCCCAGGACAGAAAGACACTGTGGACCACAAGGACAATGGCCACACTCCAGATGGCGGAGCAGGAAGCCGTAGGAGCCAGATCCCTGAAGGCTCTGTGAGACTCTCAATTACTATGAAAGACACGAATTCCTATCTCATTTGAGGCCAAGATATTTGGAGATTTTCTGCTACCTGCTGCTAACCTAGTCCTAGTAAAACATACCGTTGGGATGCAGGAAAAATAATTTACCTTTTTTTTATTTTTTAAGTATAAACCAGACCTGAGAGGATATAGGTGGTCATTACCTTCTTGATGAGAGGTATGACAATGTCAGAAAACTCCTGGAACCTGTCTTCTTTGGTGGCCTTCAGGACATCAGCTGCACAGCTGATTGCTACAATCTTGTATTTGAGATTCTCCTTGCAACACTCCTTCAGAACAGCTTGAAGAATTTCATTTGTGCTGGGCTGATTGGGCACAGACTTATCCAGCTCTGCACTGCAGAATCCATACAAAACCATCAGAACAGTTAAGAAAGCCTGCAGCTTTCAGGTTCAGTTTGAGAAATGCCATCTTCACTGAAAGAACATTTACCTGCAAGCTGTCACCACACAGGCAATGGCTTTTAATAGTTCTTCCTATGGGGATAAAAGATGAGAGAATATTATTAAGCCCAAACATACATCATTTTACATACTCTATAGTATGATAACATACGTCATTTACATACTCTACACTATGACAATATACTCTACAATTACCTGAAGAATACTTTATAACTATGACAACAAAAATTAACAAAACTATCTTAACTTTAATGAACTTTCAGGTTTAAGAAGGTTCAAAAAGAACTGATGTGACCAAAGTCACAGAGACAGGAGTGTCCCCAAAGATTTAGAACTGTCTGACTGCTAGGCGAGTACTACAGCTACAACATGCATCAGCCACTACTAACCTTTACAACATAAGATCAGTCTCAAGTTCCCCACTGAGCATTCTCTACAAGAAGTAATCTACTGTAGCCTCTGTTGGAAAAATACTGTGACTAACTAGGCACAGAAAGATAAATACTACATGTCATTACTCCATGTAGGAGCTAAAAAGGTTGACCTGATAGAAACAGTAAAATAATGGTTACTAGAGGCTGGGGAAGGAGACCATGTAAGGAGAGGTTGCTCACCAGGCAAAGTTTCAGTTAGAATAAGATATAGTGTTCTCTAGCACAGTAGGGTAACAATAATTAACAATAACTTATGGTCTATATCAAAATAACTACCAGAAGACACGAGGTGACAAATATTTGAAGTGATGAAGATGCTAACTACCTTGATTTGATCATAACACACTGTATACGTGCAGCAAAACTTCACACTGTACCTTATAAATATGTACAATTATTATTATTTGTCAATCAAAAATAATAGTTAAAAAAAATCGCCTGTTACTAATTCCCAGGCCCCAGAGCTAGGCATCTTCAGCCCCAGGTTCAGAAGATGCTCACTCTGCTGCTTAAGGTCACATATGTCCAATGTTCATGAGGTCAACAGCTACGAAATGACAATAGGTTGGTTTAAGACACAACTTCGAAGGATGGACATGGTAAACAGATCAATCCCTAGCACTACTGTGTATTATTCAAGAACATGTAGGTTACAGTTTGAGCTGAAATATTATACCTAATCATATAAAGTTTACTCAATTACCATTAGCTAGAAATCTGGTTCCCAAAAACCACCTATGTGACGTCACGCAAGACCTGATTCTTAACTACATAGGAAATGAACGATGAAGTCGTCATCCTTTAAGGATACCTTGAATTTAACTGGGCATGAACGGTTCTTTTACCTTTCCTGCCCACGTTCTTCCAGCCAGGCCTTGCAGCAATGCAGTCAGGATCATTCCCAGATATGGAGGTACTAGGGAGCTGGTTTGTTTTGCAATTGATGCCATGGCAACTGCACCCTGGGCTTTCATTTTCCAGGACTGAGACTGTAAAGCCTTCTGGGTAATGGTAATCAACTCTTGCAGGTATAATCTAATGCCACCAAACGAACCTGGGTTGTGAAAAGCAAAATTAAAACAACTTTCAAGTGACCAAAAAAATGAACTTTCCTCAGTCTGGAAAAAGTCAGTGACCACCAGTCTATAGCAGTGATTCTCAACTGTTAAAGACACACCACTGTCTAAGACAGTCAGAGACTGAGTGGTTGTGTGGCTTATTTTTAAAACAGTTGGACTTTAGGAACTAGGACATGTCCTTAAGAGGACCTGCAAATGGCAATCATCCACTATTATGTGTCAGGGTTGAAAAATACCTCTAAGAAACACTACTCTAAAATAACACTCTAAGGCAACATAAAACCACTATTACACTCTCAAGTAATATCAGTAAAGGGCCAGCCCCATACTGTAATAGTTAGGCACTGCGCAGAGACCAGATCCCATGTGGCCAACCAGAGCTCAAATCCCAGTCCCATCAACTTCTAACCAGGCATGCGTGCCCAAGATCTCGATGGGATGAAGAACTGGAGGAAAAAGGATCGTGGTATGTGTGACCAGGTCCCATTTGCTTTCTCTCGCTTTCTCTCATGTGTGTGAACATGCTCTGTATCATGAGTAAATGTAAATAACCTTTAAAAAGGAGAGAAAGCTCTTCTTTGCTTGGGCAGAGTTTACATTTTCTCACAGGGACAGCAACGAATAAGTAAAGAGAAGAGCTCTGAGTGCCAAGAGAACTGAGCACTGAATGGGGATAAATGTGAATGGAAGGCATGCTGTTTACATTCTGGGAAAGTGACTATGAAGGAGTTTATGCATAGGGAATGTGAGTAAAAAATTCTAGCCATGGTTCCAATGAAGTAGGTGTAATTCACAGTCACTCTTTACAAACCAGGTACGTTTTCCTGCCACACTTCAGTCCATAAGCTACATTCTTCTTTTTCGGATTTCTCCTCATCAACAATTTCATGCATGCCTAGAAATGCCAAAGGCAAAACTTCTTTGGCATGATTCTTCAACACATCAGGGCTATATCGTCCAATAGCATGGATAGTCAAAGCACATGAGGTCTTATAGATGGGTTCTGAAGAGAAACAGAAAAAAACAAATCTTCATGATACTTATCGCTTTAAAGGGTAACTAATCTAAACAGACTGTGCTCAACTTATACCTCAGCAAAACAGACAGATAAAATCAAGTAGAAATGTTTCTAGCAAAGCACATAAAATCATAGAGGGTAAGACCCAATTGTTTTGTTAGGCTGTTAGCATCTAAATGTAAAATGATGTAAAACAGGAAAAGACAGCACCTTCTTTCTCCATATACCAGCCACTGAGCTTCTGCAGGAGTTTTTCAGTACTGCTATCCCGTGAGGTCTGCAAAACACGCAATCTTAGTTATTTCTTTTTAATTATCAAAGAGTTTTATTTCACTAAGGAAAAAATTCAGCTCACCCGAACTAAATGGCCCATGGCGAATGCACAGGATTTCTGAATCACACTGTTCCGATCTGTCAGGCCACTAAGCAAAGCACTCATAAGTTTACCTGCCAGGAAGAAAAAAAGGAAACACCTGACATTTGGTTGATCAAATGTTCTGCTCTGTCCCCAGGACCAAAACGAATGTCATCCTGTAGTTACCATCTGATTGACTCCACGGTACTTTACATTCCTTGAGTGTTATGCTTGTACTACCATGTGCTTCCTTTTACCTGATATAAAATTAAAAATTAACCTGTGTCTAAGATATTGTGGGGACAGTTGCAAAAATGAGAGTTAAGTACATAAAATTCATTGCCTCATCTAGGTGCCAGTCTAAGAAGAAAAAAAAGCTGATGTGAAATTAACTATAAATGGTAAACAAGTCCTACAAAATAGCAGGCACTTTTACCTCCCTCCTTAGACTGCTAAGAAATAGTCAAGTATTTATAAACAGTGAAAACGTGATAAACCCTGTAAATCTTTTTTTTTTTTTTTTTTTGGGGGGGGGAGAGGTTTTTTGCTATAGGGCGCGTGCGCTCGCCAGACAGACAGAGAGAGACATAGAGACAGAAAGTGAGAAATCACCCCCTAGGGGGGATGGTCATGCCACAATCCCTTCTCCTCCATTCTCCTCTCGGGATCTTGGGCACGCACACACACGCGCCCGGCGTGAGTTTTAAGCCACCAGGTCCGAGACGCGAACCGCGGTCGACTACGTGGGAGTCCAGCGACATAGCCATTACGCTAACTGCTGGTTCCCAGCCCTGTAAATCTTATACGCAGAGATGGCAGGGAGGAGAGCTGAAAGGGCACACAGCAGCACAACCATATCCGAATAATGGTGAGTTTTTTTTTAAAGTTTCTTTCTTCCTTTCATGGGAGATACGGGAGGGCGAGGAAAAGACAGGTATCCTCGACAGAGTCTCACCAGGCTGTGATCTTCCTCTGCCCCCCAGCCTTCTAGCTAGTCAGGATCATGGGCACACCATGGATGTGCCCAGCATCTTCAGGTCAACCAGGGATCAGAATCCAGACCTCCCACATGACTCCAGTATCCAGCAGCGCTCCCTATCACCACACCACTGCGGCTGGGCCTATATGTCCTTTTAAAACTTCATCACGTAAGTCATGATCATGGAAAAACATCACATCATTTGACAAACTCACCTGAGTAAGGTGTTAGGTCTTGGGGACACTGAGTAGTTAATGACACAATGACACTGGCACAGCCTCCCTACAGGGTTACAAAAGCAAAGGTCTAAATTTGATGGTCACAATGTTCTATCAAATCATTCGTTTTAGGTGCCAGAGATTTACAGATATGAATACATGAAGCCTAGTAACCTGTCCAGGACGCGATCTAGAAAACCTTTTTTTTTTAGGTTTTTTTTTTTTTTTTAAGGCACATATACTTGCAGAGAGAGAGAAAAATAAATAAATAAATAAATCACCCCCGAAGGGGAATGGCCTGCTGTAATCCCTTCTCCTCCATTCTCTTCTTGGAATTTTGGGCACATATGCACATGCGCTGGGCCTGAGTTTCAAGCCACTGGGCCCAGGACTCGAACCATGGTTGACCATGTGGGGGAGTCCAGCACTTTAACCACAACACTACATGCTGGCTCCAAAAAACTCTTATTTTAAATTGGTAATGCAGAGATCTTTTTTTTTTTCTTTCCAAACCTCCAGCAGGAAAATGGATGATCTCATACAATGTGAATACAAAAGAAAATCAGAAAGGCAAGATAATCCATCTAGTCCAATCTTGTGCTAACATTCCCATTCTAGAAAATTAAACCAAGTAGCTTCAGGTATTTCCAAAGATAGTCATCACGTTGCTTTGACATTAAAAAAAAAAATCAAATTTTTTTAATGTATTAAAATAGATGATGTTACATTTACACAATAGAGTCACATACGGTCATTAGAAAAGACACCAGAAGAAACATAAACAGATTGAAAGGGAACACTCCAGGTAATCTCTGCATGCTAAAACTATGGACAATTTTTAATTTTGTCCTGATCTACAAATGCCCAAATTTCAAAATACAAAGAAGTGTTAATTTTGTTATGATGTGTTCTTTCTTTTACAAAGGGTAGTGGGAAATGTCTGACCCTTGAAAGAGCCATATCCAATTTGTATAGAAAAATGTCTTCCTTGACAAAACCAGCAGGTAACTGAATTAACGTGCAAAAAACTGCTATTCACCCCCCTAATAATCATGTCCTGATAACTAGATGAGTATTTTTATCTAGTTAATAAACAAGAACCCAGAGGGCAGGTACATGGTAACCAAAGAACAGAAATGATTCCATAAAAAGGACAATCTTTACTGAATAGGTTACATGGTTTATTTCCTGAATCAGGTATGTTTTCTAAATGGTTAGTGCGACGATAGGAACAAAACGGTTAACATAAAATATACAAAGTTTTGTGGGAAAAATACGAATTTTAAACTGTTTACTTTTTAAGGCCAAAAACAATGAAGATGTACACTTGTGAAAAACACACTTACTTACCTTCGTTCCAAGTCCAACACCACTTCTGATCAGTTCACACAATCTAGGAACTAGCTCTCCCAGCACTGACACGTCGAGATACTGCAGGCACTTTTGGAAAAGAATAAATACCTAGGTAAACCTGAGTTAAGTAAGCTAGTCAGTACCACATTTTACATTAAAGATTGCCCGTGTCAAATGCCCCCTGGGTTTGACATGAAGTTGAAATCTGACTTTGCTCTGAGTTCAGTGTTAAAACCACCATTACACTACAAACGAAAGAATTGTCAGTGGTTCTACATAAAATCGAAAGTAATGAAAAATATTATTTACTAATCAAGAAAATATTAAAAGTCATAACAAACGAACATGCTCACTTTATCAGACACTCACCATGTTGATTGTTTCCATCATGGGAGAGGATTTGGCAGCACTGAGCCGAGCACTATCCATCGCAGCCTGAAGAACACAAAGTCAAGGCACTTAGGAATCAACTTAATTCGGTTTAACTCCAAACATTACCTATAAAAGGGAATTACTCCCAAACCAGAAAACTTTTTAAACATTATCTATAGATATGACAAAGTCAACCATAAGGATAACCTGACTTTCTTCTGCCCTACACGCAGCAAGTTATCTGTAGAAGTAGCATCTCACTCCAGGTAAAAATTCAGACACTAGTTACAAATTAATTAGCAGTTTGAAATCAGCACACTACAACCTAAATAAGTCATCCAGACTTCTTGAGTATCCAAGTCTCCATCCACTAAATAAACAAATAGATTAAATACATTTCTATCTAAGGTTTTCAAAAACTGAGCAATAACAAATGTCATACATCTAGTTCTTTCAGTCTATCATGTGCCCTCACATCCACCATAGTATTTTAGTCTTACGATTATGCTAGAGGAGAGGCAACCTCTACCACAACAGAGTAAATGAGAAAGGTAGGGTGAGACGTGACTGGCCTAGGACCGCAAATGTTTGGATCAGAATTTATGTTCCCTAATTCTAACACACAGTCAATGTCCTATAGGAATCCAGAAAAGGGCAAGTCTACTGCTAAAAGAGGGAAGGATGGTGAATGGAGAAGAAACAGCAATATTGGGGGCAAAGGGAAAAGAGAGTAAGTTACTAGAACAGTTCAAGCAAGTTAAAAAAAAATTAGTGGTGAACTGAGAGGAAACACATGGTACATGACAAGAGGTTTCTGTAGTCCTAATAAAGACAAATGCGAAAAAACAGAACAGCCAAATAAAAAAGGAGGCATGGAATAGACACAATTCATAGAAGAAATATAAATGATTACTATATTATAAAAAGATGACGAACAATGTTAGTAAAAAAGAAAATGCAAATTAGAACAGATTCTTGCCGATTACAAAGGTGGTGCAGAAAAGGAACATTCATAACCTTTGATGCTGTCAAGCCTCTCCTACAAAAATTCAGAACCATCTTACTGTGAAATACTATGCATGCATTACTATGCATAAACCTACCTAGAGACATGATATATTGTTAATTAAAAAAAAAAACAAGAACCACATTTACAGACTGATACTATTTTTAAATTAATATATTTCTTTGATCTTCTAGCATGTGGCTATAAAAGAATTGAAAAAGGCACAAGAAGCACTCAAAAAGGGTTCTCCTCAGGGAACGAACTGTGGTAATGGAAGGGAGGCAGATAACTCCCTGGGGGATTACTTTCCACCCTGCTGTATTATTTTAATTTTGCATAATAAATGTTTCAATGGCAATTTTTTAGAAATTACTCTGATCACAGACTAGGTGATTACAGAGTATCTAAAAAACAGGACAATTCTTGACCATGCCCAAGTCTAGGTACAAATCCTCTCTACTTAAGAGGCCAGGGGGTCATCCATAGCATTCTGAAGGTATAAACTCAAACCCTAAATATATATATATATATATATATATATATATATATACACACACACATATATATATATATATATATATATATATACAAAAAACTGTGCTAAATAAATGTTAATACATTTAGGGGTTGGGGGATAGATGCGTATCAGTTCTCATGCAATTCACAAAACAGTGCATGAACTGACAATCTCCTTCCAAATTGATAATAAAATACTGCATGTATAAGTATGTGTCATAAGAGAAGTGAAACTCAGGTCGCAGAGTTTCTCTAGTAACACAGGAAGAATTATCCAGATGAATCTCAGTACCTACAGGGCTCTTCCTTTGTGATACTTGCCATCAACTTACCTTTTCTTGGTCTGTAGCCCGGAGGCTCAAATAATTGAGAACTTGGGGCTCCAATACACTTAAGGACTCCAGCAGAGCTGGGATGAGTTTTGGTGCATGTGGTTTCAACATGGCTCCTGCACTTTTGCTGATCTTCACAAGGGTATTAATGCTACAGAAACACAGAACACAATCCTGAGTGCTGTTCACAAAATTAAGAAGTCCCACATATCCATTTATGAAGATGTTCTGCACTTTACTAACTTCTGCACTTTACTAACAGACTCACATGGTTACAGAGTCTGACCTTGCACTTTTTTTTTTTTAAGTGTTCTTGCCATAGGGCACACACAATCACCAGAGACAGAGAGAGGAAAAGTAAGAAACCAATTCCCAGGGGAGATGGCCATACCATAATCCCTTATCCTCCATTCTCTTGGGATTAGGGGCATGCACACACACGGACCATAAGGATTTTCAAGCTGCCAGGCCTGGGATTCAAACAGTGTTTGGCCATGTCGAAGTCCAGTGCCTTAACTACATGCCACCTGCTGGCCCTGGCACTATTTTTTTAATTTATTTTTTTAAAAGTTCAAGCACATGGAAAGTAGAACCATAATGAAATTCCAAGAATTCTTCCCTCAGTTCAACAATTAGCAACACTTAACCAATTAATTTTATTCTATTTATACCACCTCCATACATACTCTTCCCTCCAGCCCTTGTATTACTTGAAAGCGTATCCTATAACTAAACCTCACTATGTATCTAAGACAATGACTCTTTATCAAAATCATAATACTATTTTCACACTTCAAAAGTATTAGTAATTTTTTTCATATCGTCTTTATATCCAACTTTCCCTGTTTCATGAATTTAAGAGTGGGTTTGTTTGAATCAGAATTCAGAGTTAATCCACACATTGCTATCTACTGTGTTTCCTAAATCTTTAACAATTCCCTCACCACTCTTCGCTTATTTACTTATTCTCATTGATTGTATTCCAATTTGTCATTTATTAATACCATGTTCCTCGTGACCCACAGATGGCACAATGGTTACATCACTGGACTCCCACATAGCCAACTGCGGCTTGAGTCCAGATCTGGTGGCTTCATACTCATGCTGTACACATGTGCATGAGGGCCCAAATTCCTAAGAGGAGAAGGGATTGGGCATGGCTGTCCCCACTAGGGAGTGATTTCTTGTTTTCTGTTTCTCTGTCTCTTTCTGGCGAATGCAGGCACTCTATAGCAAAAATCACTCTTAAGAAAAAAATATATTAATACGTTCTTCTGTCCCCTGTGCAGATCTGCAAGCTAAGTTAGCTAAGCTCGGGTTTCATTGTTTTAGAAAACAAGAAGCTGTCCTAGGCAGCGCTGCATGCATCCTATTCTACTGCATCAGGATGTACATAACACCTGGTTGGTCTTTTTGTGCTGTTAGTAACCACCGGTTCAATTTTGGTTGGCCTACAATATTGTAAAGTTCCCCATGAGCCACTGGATTTAGGAGCCACTAATAGTCACCACCCAGGTTATTGTACTGAGAAAAGCAAAAATGGTGATATCCTATTTTTATCATGCCTTTGTATTTGCTAGGTGAGTCCTTCCAAAAAGCACTTTCTTACTGGACACTGTTGCTTGACAGGTGAAGTCCACACAAGCCTGGGTTCAATTCCCAGCCCACTCTGAAGAGCTCAGCATGGTAGCCATGGTAGGAGAATCAAGAGCTCACAGCCAGGGTAGTCAACATAGCAAAACCCTTTCTGAAAGGGCCACACATGGCAGTTCATGGCCCCAGCTACTCGAAAGGCTGAGGCAGGGAGGTCATGACATCATGAGAGCCTATCTGAAACACCACACACATTCAAGCACACACACTACATTTTTTTGGGGGTGGAGAGGTTTTTCCTGTAAGGCGCGTGTGCTCGCCAGAGAGACAGAGAGATAGAAATCAAGAAATCGCCCCCCAGGGGGATGGCCACACCACAATCCCTTCTCCTCCATTCTTCTCTAGTGACCTTGGGCATGCACACACATGCGCCCGGCATGAGTTTAAGCCACCAGGTCCGGGACTCGAACCACAGTTGACTACATGGGAGCCCAGTGACATAGCCATTACACCAACTGCTGGTCCTGACACTAAATTTTTTTAAAAAAGAACTTTCCCTCATCAATTACTTAGTTACCATGAAATATTGTTGGTACTATTAATAGGTCCCAACTTTTTTTTTTGTAAGACAGTGATGCTATTTGCTTTTATATAGTTTTATTTATTTATTGTTGTTCTTCAGTTTGACCAGAGAGAGAGAGAGAGAGAAAGGGAGAATGAGAAAGTAAGCCACCAGGTCCAGGACTCGAACTTCAGTCGGCCATGTGGGAGTCCAGTGCCTTAACCACAACACCACTTGCTGGCCCCAATAGGTTCAAGCTTTGAGAGAGAACTAAAAATGAAACAGGTGAAGTTCTAAAATGGCATCCTACTTTAAAAGCAAATAAAAAAAAAAATACATACAAATAGAATTCTACACTACTTTTACTAAAAATAACCATACATATGTAAACATGTAAGTACTTTTTTGGAAATTTCACTGTTGCAGGTGGTAATCAGTTTATCTTAAATCTAATAATATGTAAAATATTACCAAGTGTTATAACCAGCAAACGAACTCCTGAACACAGTAACAGGAAGATACATGTGCTGGGGGCAGAGGTGAATGACAACAGAATAACAGCTTGACTCGAAATGCTTGTCCAAAACAAGGTCCCATGAGAATATTTCTGTGAAAATATTGTGTCTCTCAACTTTCCACAAATACTTGGGTCATTTCAATGGATTCTCCTCAACCTGTTTCCCCCTATTTTCAAGAATCTAACATTCGAAGAAGCACAATTTCTACTGAACGGCTGGGAACCAGGAATACCCAGTGCTCTCAGTTCACACTTGATCCGCACCTGAGAGCTCGGACTTCTGTCACGGGACTCATCATTCCTTTGTCCAGAAGGCAAGGCAGAAGGACAGCGATGGTTCTCTGGCCAGCTGCTCCTTTGGCGGGGTCACACATTTTCACACAAACCTCACATACAGAAGAGCACAGAAGTTAGTGAAACTGACCTCTCATCCCAGAAAGCACTTATCTGATCAAACACTTTCTACTTCACATACCCACGGAAATGAATTAAGTGAATTTACTTTCTATGACACTACAGGGAGAGACAGAGGAATCAGATCTGAGGTTAAATCCTAGGTCTGCCAATAAATAAACAGAAAATTTGGTATGCATCTTATTCTCTAAGCTTTGGTCTTCTAATTCATGAAATGCAAAACAAAATAGCTGAAGACAAAATTTTTAAAATGTATGAAAAAGCACTTCAAAGAAGGCCTAGGGTATTATCGTCATTCGTAATTTTGGGTGGCAGCACAACAGCGGGCAAGAACATGAATCTGGAATGAGAAACTCCTGGATTTAAACCAAGTTGGTTTTTTTTTTTTTTTTGAGAGAGGTTTTTCGCTATAGGGCGCGTGCGCTCGCCAGACAGACAGAGAGGGACAGAGAGACAGAAAGCGAGAAATCACCCCCCAGGGGGGATGGTCACGCCGCCATCCCTTCTCCTCCATTCTCCTCTCGGGATCTTGGGCACGCACGCACACGCACCTGGCGTGAGTTCTAAGCCACCGGGTCCGGGACGTGAACTGCGGTCGACTACGTGGGAGTCCAGCGACATAGCCATTACACTAACTGCTGGTTCCCAACCAAGTTTTGTTAGTTACTAACGATGTGACCTATGGCGAGGTTTGTGCAACTAGAATGTAAAAGACCCTGATGTATCACAAAATCAAGTTCAACTGGGAGACTAGTTAATTTCAAAATGCTTGCCAGCCTCAAAAATTAGGAAAGGTAAATTTACACACAAATACAGCAACAGTAGGGATAAGACAGATATTGCTTGATGTATTATGAGGGCTGTGTTCAAGGAATAAGTTTTACCTGAAATTCACCATGACTGTGTTTGAGATCCTAACATTCCAGTGTTACAGTACTCATCATAAGAGTAGTGAAGTATCTAACACAATGCCAATCACACTACAACTGTCATTTCTTATAACAAAATAAATCACTGCTATCATGGTCACATGGAACTCAGTCCCACTCCACCCCCAAGAGTTTTACCTTGCTCAGAGTTTTCAGAGCTAGTTCTGCTGCTTTTCGTACAGATTCCTAAAAATGAGAAAAGTGTGACATCATACAAGTTAGAAACTTTGATTTTCATCTCCACAATATGCATTTAACTACCTCAGAGCCTACACAGATTAGTAAAAAAAAAAATCCTACTTTTGATATGTCTTTAGAAATAAAAAAATTTAAAAAATTTATTTCATTAGACTCACTATCTGCCAAGGAATATATTACAATTCCTTATTATTCATTTTAAAAAATTATATATGACCTATTTGACCTTGACAAAATTTGGCTATCAAGGATAACAGTTTAGACACTAAATGTATTATTATAAAAGCAAATGTATAAAAGTCTATGTGGAGATTCTGAAAGACTTAAACAACTCTAATGAATAAAAGCAAAAAGGAAGACAAAACTGAAATACCTAATTTTCATGGTAAAACATCAAAATACCTAAAATTTAGATAGCCCAGGAAAAAAAATTCAGAACTGGTCATAATATTTGGGAATGACTAATCCAAGTTATGAAACTAATCTACATGTCACTGTGTATTTTTTTCAAAACTGTTACTCATCCCTAATCCAACAGCATCACGAGATCACTGCTGAAAGAAAGTCAGGCTGTAGCTACCTTTTCTTTTTTTCTATGTTTTTGCTATAAAGTGTGTGCATTCGCAGGAGAGGCAGAAAGAGACAGAAGGAAAGTGAAAAATCACCCCCCTCGGGGGATGGCCATGCCACAATCCCTTCTCCCCGATTCTCCTCCTGAGATATTGGGCATGCACACACATGAGCCTAGTGTGAGTTTCAAGTCACCGGACCCAGGATTCAAACCATGGTTGGCCATGTGGGAGTCCAGCACCTTAACCACTATGCTACCCGCTGGCCTCTATCTTTCCTTTTTCTAAGTCAGTTCAATTCAGATCTAAAGACACCCAAACTTGTAATTTCACAGACATGTCAAGACTGAAACTTTGCAGGGAAACTGGTCTCTTAAAACTGCCTGGATATGGAATTCTGAAATATATAACATACACGGGGACTTCAAAAAGACTGTGGAAAAATGGAATGAAAGTATGAGTTTATCTTTACGCAAAAACATTTTAAATCCATACATAGTTTTTTTTTCATAATCCATTAATTTTTTGAAGACCCCTAGTACATATTTAACAATTCCAGTTTAAGCTATTCTATAATAAGTGCAGGTTTACTTCCATAATACCTTGATATCATCTTGCACTCTAAAAAGCGTTTCCCAAATTTCTGGAAGTTTATCAATGATGTCATCTAAGGGTCTTCCTCTCAATAAATCATTCAAAGCTAAACAGCTGGAAATAAACAATTTGGTTTCAAATATATAATCAAGAAAGCTCAATATTTTACTATGAAACATTCACACTAAACAAGAATAAGAGATTCTACCTATAATTCTAGTCCTAATCCCTTTACCCCAAAACCACAATGACTATTTTTCTCTTGGTGACTCAACTACTCCACATACGCAAGGCTTTTAAAATCAACAAATATTTCTTTCCAACAACTATAATACAATCCTTTTGGGATGCTACATCATTTTTACTTACCAGGGTGCCCTCGAGGCCTGGCACACTGCCAAGCATATACTAGGCACTGAGCGAATATAAACTGTATAAATAAATGCCACTGTATAAAATCATTAGAGTATATAAAGATATCTTGGTATCTACCAAGTGACCTTCGGCTTCTTTAATTTCATACTTATAAAACTGAAGACAACTTAGGATGAGAGTTTAAATAAAGAAAAATAACTAAGCCAACCAGAAACAAGATTTTTGGTAGTTTTATTTTTCACAAAGTACAAATCTTGAAACTATGAAAGGAAAAAAATGAGTTTATCTGGCTAGTTTTATATTTCAAAGGTACCTGGATTCTCGAACTCGCCACATGTTGCTGGTAAGGTTCTTAATCAAATCTTGAAGAATTTCTTTCAAATATTTATCCACCTAATGAAAACAAAAGGATAAAATGAAAAATGAAAAATCCATCAATAATCAAATCATTCAGCTCTCAATCATACTGACCATAGGAGTGTACTTAAAAGCCTAACTGCCTCTCTAGGCCTTTCGGTCCACAAATCTCCCCACTTTGGTCACTATATGCTGCCAGAGCGATTATTCTAAAATACAGCCCTAATCATCTTCTTTTCCTCGGTGCACGAGAATAAACGCCAACTACCTGAGCATGCGCACCAAGCCCGCTGTGTAACTCCTTCAGCCCCACAGAGGCCACGTTCTGTTTACCTCCTTCCCTGGCACACGCTGCCACTACCTGTAACACTCATCTACGTCCTACTTGCCTGGCTAACTCCCCGTGTTCCTCAAGAGTCAAACCAGTCAACATCCTCTCAGAGAAGACTGGCCGAGTTATTCTCCCGTGTTCCCACGGTACCTCTGAAGGTATACCACATCAGATAAACAACGGCACTGCTCCACTACCCTGCGGGCCTCAAGGGCAGGGTAACTACCTCACTAATCTTTGCATCCCCAGTACTCCGCAGTGTCTGCCTCATAAAGAAGTATCATGACTGTTCAGATTTAAATAGGAGTTGAACCTTTTTAAGCCTCTGCCATGTTTAGATATACGCTTACCACACTTGGTAATAATGACAAGCTGATGGCAGACTCCATTTTCTTATGATCCAGAGGCCCTCAGAACTTATGGCTTTTCTACTTTTACTCTCATGGGTAGGAGAGGTTTATTATCCTCATTTATATGCAAGAAAATCAAGGCTACATAACTCACCTACGACTTAATAAGCCGATGTCTCCCTATGTCGACACTTGTCAAAACATTCCCCAGACGTGATCTCATCCACATACGAGGGTTCACTTTTCACTCACAGAGTTGATATTCACATCTCGAGAGCCTAGGCCTGTGTCCTGAACTCAGATCTATAAAGCCACTGTCCTGTTAGGTCTTGGTCGACTCGGAGGTACCACAGACTCTTCTAGAACAGCAGAACTCACTATGCCCTCAAAGCTGACATTCAAGTACTTACTGCCTTCAATAGGAACACACTTAATCTAGTATCAGACTGAAGAGAAAGGAAAGAAGGACTCGAGTTCAGGGACTTGTAAGATATGGTGAGGATAGTGGACCTTATTATTTTTTTAGAGATTTTTTTTGGCTATAGGGCACATGCACTTGCCAGAGAGACAGAAAGAGAGAAAGTGAGAAATCACTCCTCATGGGGAATGGCCACACAGCAATCCCTTCTCTATTCTCCTCTTGGTATTTTTGGCACACATGCACATGTGCCTAGCATGAGTTTCAAGCCACAGGGTCTGCAACTCTAACTGTAATAAGTCATGTGGGAGTCTAGCACCTTAACCTATCTAACTATGCTACCTGCTGCCCCCATGGAATTTATTCAAAGTGAACTTCAAAGTCTTTGAAGGATTTTAACTCAAAATGGCACAATCCAATTTTCATTTTAAAAAAGCTCTTTTGCAGGTATGCAGATAATTAAATCAAAGAAGTCAAAGAGAAGAGAAGAATCATGATGACCTATTTAAAGAATAGGGAGAGAAAAGAGTGGATTCAAGGAATACTTTGGAAGCAGAATCAACAGAGTTTACAACAGGGTTCAGTTGGAGGTGATGCTGAGATTTGTAAAAACAAATCAGAGATGATAGCAAGTTTCCTGGGTGGGATAAATGGGTGATCAGTGAGAAAAATAGAGGGAGAAGCTTGTTTTCTTAAGTCCTATTCTGGACACGTTAAGTGCAGGGAATTCTGAAAGAGAACCCAAGGGAAAAACAACATCCGAATTAGATACGGGAGACCAGAGTGCAAGTCACATCTGGGCCAGAAGTCTAGGACTGGGAACTATCACAATAAAGATGACATCTGGCCCTTGAACTGGTAATACAGAAAATTTGGAGAGAGCAATAGGAAGTCAGAGACAAGGCCTGAAAAGTCTTAATATCTAAAAGAGGGAGAGAATGTGATAAACAGCCAGAGTACAGAAAATCAAGAGAGAAAACAAAATATGGTAACTGCTTGTCTCTAAGCCTGTCTCCCTGAATAAGCGAACTCCTCCAAGACAGAGCTATGGCCTGCCTTCCACTGTATCCATAGTACCTACGTACAATCCAAATTCCATCTGTGTGGATCCACTGGCACTTCCTCAACACCCACCCAATGGACATTAAGATTGTGTCTGCTTTTGAGATTTCAATGTAACTATAAGCATCTCTGATACTAATAAGCAAGCAATGAAAGCAAGTTTACGTGTTTAAACAAGTATGCAAAAGTAGAAAGGAAGACGAGCACTGGGTTTAAATCCTATGTGTGATCTCGGACAAGCTGCAGTGTTTTCCTAGCACACAGGGTTCCTAGATACTTGCCATGGATTTGTCCGTGACCAGAGCATTCCAAATACTTGTCATGGCCTGTCGGATGCCAAGGTTGGGATCAAACTGGTAACGATAAAGACGAGGAACTAACTGAGGCAGGAAAGGAGCCAGCTGTTCTCCAGCTTTCGCGGCAATGACATTAAAACCAAAAGCAGCACCCTAAAAATAATAAGATTAAGTGACTCAGACATCTGTGTTGTAGTAAAATATTAACACATTCAATATATGAAAATTACAAAGTTCTCCCTCCCAACCTTGTCCCTAAACAGAGTCTGATTTATTGGGTGTCTCCACTTCCCATGCAGGAGCTGTGGCTGAGTTGTAATTTGGCTCTCTCTAATCAGGCACAGACTTTTACAAAAGGCATTGTACAGCAACTGCACTGTTTGCCAATGTGGCATGTCTGGTTTGGGAAGGAAGTAAAGATTAAAGGCTGTCCAGCATTAGCAACTTACCTTCCTAGAGTTCCACATTGCATGATGGTTGGCTAAATTCATAAATTTGTACACCAGATCTGGCTGACTAAGATCACTTGCCAGAGAACAAAGCTCCTTGTAAGTAGAAAGGCCCTGGCTTGAAAACAAACAAAAACAAGTACGCAATCATTTATATCTCTCCAGCATAATAATATCATCAACATGACTAGGATACCGTTTTCATTTTCAGAGGTTATGTGCACTTGCCAGAGGCTGCGAGAGAAAGGTCCCACTCAGTGGGGCCTGGTCATGTACAACCCTTTTTCCTCTATTTTCCTATCCTGCCAGAATCCTAGGCACACATATACACATGCACTCAGTATGTTTTTCAAGCCATGAGGCCAGGATTTGAACTATGGTTGGCCATATGGGTTGCAGCTTTCCTATGCAGAGTGATGAAGTCCTACTGCACGACAGGGCCAGCCCATTAGGACATTTTAAGATTACATTTTCAGGGCCAGCAAGTGGCGTAGTGGTTAAAGGTGTTGGATTCCCACATGGCTAATCAGAGTTCGAGTCCCAGACCCAGCAGCTTGCTTTCTCACTTTCTCTTTCTCTCCTTCTGTCTCTGTCTGGTCAAATTTTAAAAAATAATAATGACAAATAGAATTAAATAAATTAATAATTCTTTTTTTAAAAAGGTTACATTTTCACTCCATTTCTAACAATGAATTATCTCATTACCATGGAGACAGAAAACCAAGTTGAAAAGAACACAAAAAGTTCCCTAATTCAATTACCAACAATTCCTAAGCTCCTCTACACTGCTGTTGATAAATGATCTAAATGTACCCACGACTGCCACAGAAGTAGAGCTTTCACCACCCGAAGAGGCGTCTCAATAATACTTCATTGTTTTGTGTACAAATTTCTCTCACAATCATGAGAGAGTCATTTGAACACAGTGCATCTTCCCTAAGTCTTTTCTAAACTAGACCACCCTAATTCGGATCATTTTGAGTCCTGTTAACTCCTCTGAACAAGTACTATTTGTTCAAACATCTGATCATTTTGTAAAAAAAAATCAGCACTTTTTTTAAAACTCAGAAGGAGTCAACAAAGAGTGAAAGTAACTTTTCACGTGGAAACAGTGAGCCATGGGAGTCTGCTAAGGACAAAACAAGCTGCAGTTCTCTCCTGTTGCAGATAGCACCAAATGAAGCCAGGTTCTGCAAGACACCACAGCAAGGCCTAGCAAGATGCACAGATTCACCCATGATTCTTAAAGGAAAAGGAACATGGGTCCAGCAGTTAGCGTAATGCCTATGTCGCTGGACTACCATGTAGTCAACCACGGTTCACGTCCCGGACCCGGTGGCTTAAAACTCACGCCAGGCGCATGTGTGCATGCCCAAGATCCTGAGAGGAGAATGGAGGAGAAGGGATTGCGGTGTGGCCATCCCCCCTGGGGGGTGATTTCTTGCTTTCTGTCTCTCTGTCTCTGTCTGTCTCGCAAGCGCATGCGCTCTATAGCAAAAACCTCTCCAAAAAAAAAAAAAAAAAAAAAAAAAGGACCGTTACAACCACAACAGAATAATGATAAGATAGAGACAGTAAAGCCCAGGGAACTAATTTGAAATGCTACATTGGTGGACTCTAAGATACAGAGCTATCCCCATGGAAGAGCTAGGGGCAGTGAATGTCACACTACGCTATCAAGTGCCCTTTAGGACTCAGCTATCTGGGAGCTGACAGCACTGTCTACTCAAACTCCCAGAACTACACTCAGAGGCCCTGGTCACGGACTCCCATAAAGCAGCCCACTACCAATGGCCAGTTGCAGGGCAACTCTGAAGAGCCATCCCATCCCAGTTCAAAGCTTCTTAAGAGGTCAGCACTACTGAAGTGAGGGCAGCAGTTCAAGTCCTGCATCAGTCGTCAACCTATCCCTCTCCCTCACCCTCCACCCTGCCCCAGGGCAATCTCCAGTAAACTTCCAGCATACAATCTCCATCTTAGAGTCTGTTTGCCAGGAAACCCAATCTAAGACAGTGGGCTTTTTCTACAGACATTTCTATTCCATCAACACACATTTCCTAGGAGGACAGAAATCAACCTCTGCTCTATCTACCAGAGTAAGAAAAAACTATTTAAAGATGTCTATAGTGGGCCAGCAGGTGGCATGGTGGTTGGAATACTGGACTACCACATGGCTCACCCCAGTTCTAGTTCCAGACCTGGTGGCCTGCTTTCTTACTACACCCCCAACACACACACACACACACACGCACACCCTGTCTCTCTCTGGTGAGCACATGTGCCCTATAGTAAATTAAAAAATAGTAATAATGGGGCCTGCAGGTGGCGTGGAGGTTAAGGGCACTGGACTCCCACATGGCCGACCATGATTAGAGTCCCAGACTTGGCAGCTTGCTCTTTCCCTTTCCCTTTCTCTCTTTCTCACTCTGTCCCTCTCTGGTCAAATTAAAATAAAGAAACAAAGTTAAATAAAATAATTCTTTAAAAAAATAGCAATAGTGATAAATAAAATTAAATAATTATTTTTTGGTCATAAAACCAGTATTTAATTGAAGCTATAAAAAAAGAGGCAGCATAATTGTTAAAATAATTAGCAAAGAATATTTAGAATGTTTCAAAAGATATAGGAGCAGGACACTTTACAAAACGTTGTGTGGGAAATAAATTTCCTAAACTATAAATAGAAATGTAACATCACACAATTTCTTATAAAATACAAAGACAGAAATATAAAAGGACTATGTATGCTCTAAATCTGAACACTATTAGTAACAATCAAATATTCAGGTTTAGGTGTATAGCTTCTGGGTAAGAGAGTCATGTTATACACATCTTCCAAATCAGTGGGCAATATTTTCCAATTAACCATGAGTGGTATCATCTTCAACAAAGTCTTTGGCCATTTCTCCTATGATCACATCAATATGACTAACCTGATTTCTGAACTTTACACCATAGAATTTGTCAGCTGACTCAAGCAGTTCAGGCCTAAACACAGTTGTAATAAATTAAGCATGTACAGCAAGTCCATAATCATATCTGACACAGCCTTTCTGTGCTGAGCATCCAGAGCCTGGTCAATTTCATCAAAGTAAAAAGGAGCTGGGTCACATTTCTGTATGACAAAAATCAGAGCAAGCACCGCCCAGGATTTCTGTCCACCTGAAAGCTACTGCATTTCTCTCGTTTTGTCTTGTTTTCCTGCAAATGATACCCTGATTCCAACTCCAGTGAACTAAATAAATAATTCTTTTTTTTTTTTTTTTTTAAAGAATTTTTTATTTAATTTGATTTACTCATTCATTTATTTTAGTTTTTTTGACGAGAGAGAGAGAGAGAGAGAGAGAGAGAGAGGAGAGAGAGAGAGAGAGAGACAGAGAGAAAGTGAGAAAGCAAGCCACCAGGTCCAGGACTTGAACCGTGGTGGCCATGTGGGAGTGTCCAGCACCTTAACCACCATGCTACCGCTGGTCCCAATAAATAATTCTTAAAAAAAGGTCTACAGTAACTGATAAATGGATTTGGTATCCTTACCCATCTGGTGTTTTGCCAAGGCTTCCCCCTTGAAATACCACTGTCTCTCCAGAAACTTCATGTTTAACTCTAAACCAAAACAACAAGAATTTAAATTGGTCTCCAACGTTTTATAAAAGCATTCAACTAATGGATACATTTCATTTGCAAACTGGTAAAAATGAACTCCTTTTTCAAGTATCTACTGTGTACTAGATATAAAAGTCCCTTTCCACCAGGCTGGGAATTTGATCAAATGAAATCTAGACTGAACAAATTAACAGATCTCATATAGAGTATACTGAATTTGATGTGGTCACACATTAAAAACTATCCTACAAGGAAGCCAACATAATGCAACGATCAACCAGGAGGATAACTTTCCCTCATGTACTCTGCTACGAATACTACATAGCAAGCGTCTTCTCTTATTCATTTTCATCTAGCCAACAGCAATTTTGGTGCTTTTTAATCCAATGTTTGTCCTGGGACCACTCAACTTTTAAAGCCTGACCTACCGGCACGTTTCTGAAATAAACAGTACACTGGGATCATTAAATTGCCACCCACAATGTTACAATAACTGACATGCAACTTAGAAAAGCCTTAATGAGTAGGACAATGGAAAGTTAAATTTTTCCTCTTTCAGAGCATAGTCTCAATATGTGCATATACTTGCCCTATGCATTCAAAGCTGAAGTTTTCAAGTTCACCGTACCTTTTACCAGTCATAAGTGTTTCTACAAGTGTAGACACCAATTCCTGTTGGTCTTGTTCATTGCCCAGTTCGTAAACCAACCCAAGGCCTTTTGAGGCAACGTCTTGGCTAAGTTCTACAAAGAAATCAGGCAAAATTATATATCTTAAGAAAAATGCATCTACTGGCTATCAAATTAAAGAAATCAAAAAGTTATATTTACATTACCCTGAAGTGTACCGAAGTAAAAATACAAAAACAGAATCAATTTGCCTGTTTTGTTTAAAACGTACTAAATCATCTCAGTGGACATGGCACCATCCAAGTCACGGCCGATGAGAACTACATTCAGGGAAGATCCCATTTACGAACCGAAACAACAGTGATGGAATAAACAATACCCCTATATGGTTCATGGTGACAGAATACCAAGACTAAGTCATACATCAGAGAAAACAGCCTCTCATGATTTCAATACTTCCACACCAATTTTTTTTTAAATGAAAAGTTAACACAAGATTATATGTTTAAAACATTTATAAAGCAAAGCCATTATTTAAATGCCTAACATATATAACATTCACTCCCTCCTACCTTAAATCAGAGAAAAAAAGTAAACAGAAGTAGAAGAAAGTGATTACTTAGCACAGGTACAATGTTAACAAAGGCCTCAGCTCTGTTTTAAAGGCAAAACTGAAAAACAGTTTTATTTTATAAATAAATGAGGAAGAATTTGAGGAATTTTGGAGTTTCCTGCCATTAATATGATGCTTGGGGCTGGCAGATGGTGTGGTGGTTAAGGCGCTGGACTCCTACATGGTTTGAGTCCTGGACCTGTGGCTTGCTTTCTCACTTTCACTTTCTCTCTCTGGTCAAATTAAGAAATAGTAACAAAGAAATAAATGATTTTTTTTTAAAGAGAAATTTTTGCTATAGGGTATGTACACTTGCCAGAGAGACAGAAAGCAAGAAATCACCGCCCCCAAGGAGGATGGCTATTGCCACAATACTCTCTCCTCCATTCTCTTCTTAGGAATTTGGGCACACACGCACATGTGCCCAGAATGAGTTTTAGCTGCCAGGTCTGGGACTTGAACCACAGTCAACTACATGGGAGTACAGTAACGCAACCAATATGCCACCTGCTGGTCCCAATAAATAATTTTTTAAAAAAACATAATGTTTACTCTTTTAAATAAAATATAAGACATGTGCTCTCACCAGAAAGAAAAGGGATAGTGGAAGAAGCAACCTCCAGGAGGGATGCCCACACCACAATCTCCTCCTCTCGGGATTTTAGGCACACATGCACACACGCCCAGGGTGCTTTTCAAGCTATTGGGTCTGGGCATAGTTGGCCATGTGGGATCCAGCTGCCTTAAACTACCATGCACAATTATTAATGTTAGTAAATAAAGTTTAATTTTATTTAAATCACAGCTTAAAGAGTTGGGATTCTTTTGAATGTCAGAAGACACATGCGCTCACCAGAAAGGAAGAGGGAGAAAGCACCCCACAATGGAGCATGGTCACACCACAATCCCATCTCCTCCACTTCTTCATCCTGTCGGGATTTGGGGCATGAACCCATACGAGCCTGGTGTGTTTTTTAAGCCAACAGTCAAACCACAGTTGGCCACGTGGGATCCAGCTTCCTTAGCCACTAGGCTATGGGGCCAGATGGGGTTTTCTTTTATTTTCCTTTCTTTTTTCTTTTTAATGTTCACTAATCCAGACTTCAAAATTTAAAATATAAGTTTAATGAGGTGTAGAAATCAAATATTTACCAACAACCTACCATCATTTTCGGACAGAACTGAAACAAATGCACTCTGAATTTCCTTAAGATGAGACTGAAAAAGAGGAAAGGGCATCAGAACACTGAAACTTTACCACTGTGGGAAAGTAAAAGCCTTGTTTTCGGAGTGCACAAGACCTGTACAGTATTATGACTCAAGGAATCACAAACCCCGCTGTGCTCTCGGCATTCTAAGTGGCCCAAACTAGCTGAGGTTGTACCACTTTCAGATAACCCAATGCGTGCAGTCTGACCTTTACCCAATCTGAGCAACCCCATCCTTAGCAGTTCTTCTAATTTTTTGCATTCAAGTTTAGAATTGTCTTCCAGGCAAAAGGTAACAGGCAACCATCCTTCATTTCTTCATGTACAGTTTATCTCAAAACATCTGCTACTGGTACAGGCCCTCACCTGTATGTGCTTTCCTTCCTGCCTTTCACCTACAAGGACTGTGGTTTCCAGAGCGCTCACACATGCGGGACGGCTTACCTTCACCTCTTTATGGGTACTTAGCTTCCTCACAAGGGAGAGGAGCCAGATGCAGGCTGCTTGCCTCACATGTGGGTTGGGGCTGACGATATGTTTATTTAATATTACATCTAACACCCATGGGACTACATCATTCACTTTGGCTCCTGGAAAAAAGCAAAGAAAGATAAACAATTAAATAATTCAATAACATTTACTGAGAAAATTCAATTTAAAGCAACATCCACTCATAAATACAATAATCTGATAACATATTGAAATCTAAATGACTAAGGTGATTAAGGAAGTTGCCAAAGGAATCAATAACAACTCATATCAGAACCTAAGGTGCTAAATAACCTTTCAAAGGTGCTCAGATAACTTCAATTTCCCTAGAAAGAAAAAGTATCACCATTCTCTCTAGTCTCAGCAATTTTTCTCAACCAGATTTTTCTCCTCTTCCATCTAAAAACTAACAAATAATCAAACACACACACAAACCTCTTTAGACTTCACTTTGCTCCTCCACTTACTATTATCGTTTCTCTCCTTTCCTCTATGGCTTCAGGGTTTCTCGGCCTCAGCACACTGGCACTGTGGACTGGACACCCCTCTGCTGCGGAGCGCCATCCAGTCCACTGTCCTGCCGCAGCACGCCTGGCCGCCCACTGGAAAATGGGAGCACCTACCCTCCACAGGGTACAGACATTACAAATGTCCCCTGAGGGGCGAGAAAACTCACTTCTTCAGTCAAGGACCAGTGCTTTATATAATAAAACCCTTTAAGATAGTTGCCTATAGGGACCAGCAGTTAGCATAATGGCTATGTCGCTGAACTCCCACGTAGTCGACCATGGTTCAAGTCTCAGACCCGGCGGCTTAAACTCATGCCAGGCACGTGTGAGTGCATGCCTAAGATCCCGAGAGGAGAATGGAGGAGAAGGGACTGCAGTGTGGCCATCCACCCCGGGGAGTGATTTCTCACTTTCTATCTCTCTGTCTCTGTCTTTCTGGCAAGCACACGCGCCCTATAGCAAAAAAAAAAAAAAAAAAAAAAAAAAAAGATAGTTGCCTATAGTCATGGTCAAATTTTTCTGTCCTCTTAATTTCTCTCAAACCCACTCCAAATCAGCCTTTTATCTTTTCTCCACAAGAATTATTCATAAAAATCAACAAGTATGCTCTTGTTGCTCAGTCCAATGACGATTTCTCAGTTTTCACTTAACTGACCTATCAGCAATATACAGCATAGTTGATTTCCCCCAACCCCACTCCTTGCCCCTTACTGGCATCCCATTGATGACAGTATCTAGTTTCTCAGAGACAGAATCCATTCTTTACCACAAATACCAAATTAACAAGCCCTTATCAGATTCCCACAGTGTACCAGGTGTTACATGCTACAGGTACTAAGATGGCTAAGCCACAGACCCTAACTGGCTTCTCAATTGCTGTTCTCTGTGTTCACAGTAAGGTTAGTACGTTGTAGCAAACAACATGATCCAAAGCTGAGTGGTGCTCAGCTGAGAATGACCTATAGAATATACAGGATCAAAATTACTTTCCTTTCCTTAAACACACAGAAACAGGAGAATCTCAATATTTAGTGGACTATTTGAGATTCTTATGGATGAGTAAAACGCCAAGCAAGACCTAATCTTCCAAGAAGAATATGGAGCAACACAGAGGAAGTTCAGAAGTATGAAGACTGTCAGATATCTCTCCATTAACCTTTACTAACTTAACTCACTGTGTGAAAATGTACTCAGAAATGTATGTCAGCTTTCACTTCTGTCAAGCCTCTTATATCACCTCTCACTTGCACCCTGAAAATTCCCACTTCAGGTCTGGTTGTCTTCTCGTTAACAATGGTCACTACCCTTCTGCCTTCCATACAAAGTTTTCATTGCTTTGCCTGCACTCAAAGAGAAGTCTCAGGGAACTGACTCTAATTTAGCATCCATCAATCCACAGTTCTCCTAATCAAAATGCAAGCAAATGTGTACTTATTTCCTTTAAATCTCTTTATGATAGCTAATGAAGTAACAGGCGAACAAAATAATGCAGTGTTAATGGATAACTAAATTAATGTATTCATGATGGAATGCAATGGACTTGTCACCATGAGAACACTATCTTTCACATTCTCCAACTGAAGAGATCAAATATAAAAAACTTGGTAATGTTTTCCTTTTGTTCTAAAGATTTAAAAAAACAGAGAGCCAGCCCATGACCTGGTGGTTAAAGAAGCTAAGTTCCACATGACCAATGGTACAAGTTCAAGTCCTAGACCCAGCAGCTTGAGAAACACACCGGGCATGTATGCATGGATGTCCAAAATCCCTAAAAGAAGAGAGCTGAAGAAAGACTGCAGTATTATCATGCCACATAGTGGGGAGAGGGGGGAGGGAAAGGGGTTATTGCTTTCTCTCTCTCTCTCCAGCAAGTGCATATGCCCACTAATAAAATAAAATTTTTAAATTTCTGGCTCAAAAACTGAAATATATTTTCAATTCCAATTTCAAATCAAAACACAATGTATTTGAAATTATAATATCTATAACATATAGTCAGAAACTGTGAGCTCTGGGCCAGCCCAGGTGGCATGGTGGTTAAAGTGGCTGAATCCTATATGGCTAACTACACAATCTGAGTCCTGGACCCAGCAGCTTGAAAAACACACTGGGTACATGTGCATGTGTGCCCCAAATCATGAGAGGAAAACAGAGAAGGGGTGGCAGCATGGTCATCCTCCTGGGGGTAGGGTGGGCTTTCTCATTTTCCTCTCTCTCTCTCTCTCTCTCTCTCTCTCTCTTCCCCCCCTCCCCCTCTCCCTCCCCCTCTCCCTCCCTCTCTTTAGCAAGCACATGCACTCTGTAGCAAATTTAAAAAATGAAAAAAAGAAAAGAAATTGCAAGCTCCCTCAACTACACGTTCAGGGTAGAGGTAATGGGAGTGTCAGCAGAAGACAATGAAGTTTCATTATGACATAAAGAATGAGGGGCATGGAATTTGGAAACGGCTATGCCTCAAATCTGAAACTGGCAAAATATATCAATCTTCATGAAAAGACTATAAGTCTTGGGGTCGGCAGGTAGTATAGTGGTTAAGGCACTGGACTCCCATATGGCTGACCACGGTTCAAGTTCTGGACCTGGCAGATTTCTCTCTATCTCTGTCTGTCTGTGGTCAAACTGAAGAAGATAAAGAATAAGTAAGAATAATTCTTAAAATGAATAATTCTTAAAAAATAATTTTAAAAAAGAAAGAAAAGACCATATACCTTACAGTAATCTATAGTTAACTCAGTTAACTCCCCTGTTCCCTTGTCAAAGAACTAAAAAAAGAAGTCCCCATTAATTTCATGTTCATTCTTCTTTAATCAACTTTATTTGACTATAGGTAAAAGAGACATAAATATTTCAAAAAAGTTAATACGAAATATATATGTGTGTGTATATATATATGTGTGTGTATTTATATTTTTTGTACTTTTTGCTTCAAATGTGATAAAGAGAACAGAACGGAGTTATTTGGTAATTCTAAATTGAATGTCTGGTACCAGCGGGAGGAGTATATTCTTCCTCTGTCACCAGCCAGGCGTCTCGGGCGGCCACAGACCTAGTTCCTATCGCAGCACTGGTAATGGCTTCACCAATCGTGAACTGAAGTTCTATCTGCTTGGCCTGCAAAGAAGGAAGCAACAGTCATGAATGAGAAAGAATAGTTCCCCAAAACATCCTTTTCTACAAAAAGGCTGCCTAATAGCTGACTTCTCAGCATGTTTTTATTTTCACTCTTAAGGAGCCTGGCTTAAAGTGGTTAAAAAGGAGGGTAGTGATGGAATGGAGAGGGTTAAGAATGACCTGAAGATCTTTTTCCAAGTCTGCCCTCCTCACTCTCAGGAGAAAACACTAAGCAGTGATTTTTTTTTTTTTTTTTTTAAAGCTTTAGAAGATGATATGGTTCACATAGAAGGAAAGGGCACCCATCAACTGTGAGGTCACACATATCTTGAGGCAAATTCCAGCTTTTTCTCTCATAAATGGCACATATACCCTTATTTAAACTTCTGTGACTCTCAACAACTTCATTTGCAAAATGAGAATATCATCATCCACTTCATCAGGCCATAAGGATTAAATGAAGTTAATATACATAAAGCTTCTACTACACAATATGCCCAGCTGTAACCACTGCATAAGAAAAAGTAGCCATTATAATTTATTAACATCTATTTACTCATACTAAATTTATTTCATTCTTTGCACTCTGAAATTACATATCTTCAAGTTAGTACTCTCACATAGTTCAAAAAAAATTACCAACAAAGCATATGTAAAATGTTAGTATATGGTAAATCTGGATAAAGGGTATATAGGAGTTCCTCACATAATTCTAACTTCACTCTAAGTTCGAAATTGTTTCAAAATCAAACATTAAAAAATTTTACAGGGTACATATTAAAATGTTTTAAAAACAGATTTTAAAATGATGACATGCTTCACAAGTATGAGGCACTGACCCAATATGGAACTAGACTGCCTTAGTTCTCCCTTTTGGCATTTTTCTCTATTTACTGTGAATTGAAAGAAACCTAATAATAGAAGTAAGAAAGAAATGAAGATCAAAAGCACATGAGGAATATGGAAACCATGACTCTACAAAGCAGAGAGCAGTGTAGCCATTCCTTGCCAAGTCAACTAACTGCCCCAGTTTTGGCTGGGTGCCATGATCAAGCCCACATGCTTCCTAGGAGGATGAAAGGAGACTTAAGGGCGTTAGCCGTATACCTTCCCATGTCAAACCTCCTGACAATTCCAACCTGAGAAAAGGTATTTCAACAGAGGACCTATACTCGGGATCCATTTTACATGCCTATTTTTATATATGATTTCTATTGTTGATGACAAAATAGCTGATATTCATAACAAAAACAAAATTCCATAACTACTATGTTTATGGGTAATACAGTATCTATCTAGACTTTGCCTTAAATAGTCCAGAAACAAAGATGGACACAAGATGAAATAAGAAACAGGCCATGTAGATTCACTATATTATCATTAATCTCTCTACTTCTGTGTATATTTGAAATTTCCCATACTAAAAAGTTAAAAGAAACAAAAAAACTTTAGAACTTTAACCTACTTGACGGTGAAGATGTTCTACCTATGATTTATGCTTTTTCATTCACTCTTATCTTTTAATCTTTCTACCTATTTCCATGTTTCTAGCTTTTTGCATTTCTGGATATCTAAAGTCTTAAAATAATGGCGTCCAAAAAAAGCTAAGAATACAGACAATCTCTCGTTTATTTTTAAATTAGTTTTTAATTACAAACAATAAAAAGAAGGCCAGCAGTTGACATAGTGATTATGACACTGGATTCCCATATGGCCAACCGCGGTTTGAGTCCTGAACCTGGCAGCTTGAAAATCAAGCCAGGCATTCATGTGCCCCAAGTCCCACAGGAAAATGGAGGAGAAGGTATTGCAGCATGGCCGTCCCCGCTGGGGGTGATTTCTCATTTTCCCTCTCACTGTCTGTCTCTCTCTCTCTCTAGCAAGTGCAAATGCCCTACGGCAAAAATGTTAAAAAAAAAGAAATAGCTCTTTTTCATGATTGTGAAGAAGAAAAAAGAGAGGAATCAGACATCATAAGCTTCTCCCAAGTAGTTAATAATGTTAGTGACAGCTAGGAGGAACCTAATATAGGTATAATCCATTTTTGAAAAAGAAATCACTGAATTCAGAATCCAGAAGTGAGGTCAGCAGCTGGCGTAGCAGTTACATTGCTGGACTCCCACACGGCAGTCCGCGGTTCAAGTTTTGGACCCGGTGGCTTCAAACCATGCTGGGCATGTGTGCATGCGTACCCAAGATCCAGAGAAGGAAAATGGAGAAGGGATTGTGGCATGGCCATCTCCCTGGGGGATGATTTCTCACTTTCCCTCTGTCTCTCTCTCTCCCTCTCTGGCAAGAGCATACTCTAAGGACAAAACAAACAAACAAAAGTATTTGGAAAAAACAAAAAAAAGGGAGGGAACAGCAGATGGAACGTCACTGAACTTCCAAGTAACTCACTGTGGTCAAGTCCTGGACCTGGAGACTTAAAACTCAGGTCAGACACATATACATGCATCCCCAAAATCCAGAGGGGGGAATGGGAACAAAGGGACTGAGGGAGTGGTCATCTATCTGGGGAGTAGGGGTGGGGAGGGGGTGGGGGAGTTAATTTCTCACTTTCTGTCTGTCCCTGTCTGGTGAGTGCACTCACTCTATAGTCAAAAATCTTTTGTTTTTTTTTTTTTTTTGAGAGATTTTTGCTATAGGGCATGTACGCTCACCAGAAAGACAGAGAGACAGAACGTGAGAAATCACCCCCCAGGGGGGATGGCCACACTGCAATCCCTTCTCCGCCATTCTCCTCTCGGGATCTTGGGCACGCACGCAGACACACCGGCACTGAGTTTAAGCCACGGGCTCTGGAACTCGAACCACAGTCAACTACATGGGAGTCCAGTGACATAGCCATTTTGCTAACTACTGTCTCAAAAAAAAAAATCTCTCTTAAAAAGGAAAAAAAAGAAATTCATGCCAGGTGCATGTACGTGTGTGTCCAAGATCCCCAGAGGAGAATGGAGGAGAAGGGATTGCAGCATAGCCATCTCCTATGGTGGGATAATTTCTCACTTCTTTCTCTTTCAGTGTCTCTGTCTCTCTCCAGTTAGCACACATACCCTAAGGCAAAAAATTCTAAAAAAAAAACAGAATCCAGAGGCCTAAATTCTAATATGAGCTTTGTCACTTAACTGCCTCAGTCCTTAGCTTCAACTATCCTCTCTTCACCCTCCCATCTTTCAAGGACCAGCACCAAAAATCCTGCAACTCTCCCTGACAGAATCACTTACAATCTCCTTTTGTGATTTCATATATAAACATCTCTTCCGTCAGTTCTTCACTCTAGCAATATTTATTGAGGTGCCATCATTACCGATCACACTGATAGGTACTTGGTTTTCTTTCTTTCTTTTTTTTTTTTTTTTTGAAGAGGTTTTTTTTTTTTTTGCTATAGGGCGCGTGCGCTCGCCAGACAGACAGAGAGAGACAGAGAGACAGAAAGCAAGAAATCACCCCCCAGTGGGGATGGCCACGCCGCCATCCCTTCTCCTCCATTCTCCTCTTGGGTCCTTGGGCACACATGCACACTCGCCCAGCGTGAGTTTTAAGCCACCGGGTCCAGGACGTGAACCGCAGTCGACTACATGGGAGTCTAGCGACATAGCCATTACGCTAACTGCTGGTCCCTTGGTTTTATAATGGTGAGCAAAACAGATTCTGCCTTCAGTCTAGTGGTCATAAATGCTGTGAAGAGAGAGGATGATAGCACAAATAAGAAAAGAATCTACTCTAGTTTGAAGTGACAGGGAAGGCTTTCCAAGGAGCACAGCAACAACCCAAGAAGGAACGAAGGGTGGGGCTTCCCAAAGCTCAGAGCAAAGGAGGTCAGGGAGCTGGTACATAAAAATGTGAGTGAAGGTCAAGAATCAAGACTAGGGAGGGCAGGGGTCAGGTCAGGCCATGCCAAGGCATGCAGCACACTACACTGGCATTTGCCCACTTGTAGGCCCAGTCCACTACACTGGCATCAAGAAGGCAGAAGCTCAATCAGCAGACTCAAAAGCAACTGCAATACAATACTTGTCTCCCCTAGTACTTAACCGCACTACACTTTACTCAGAAATCATGAGAAGAGATCGTTCCCACAGAGGTAATTTAGTCGGTGTAATGCATAGCTAATATTCTAAATTAAGTATGTGCTAAATGAGTATGATGTGGTAGTTAAGGCACTGGACGCCCACATGACTGACTGTGGTTCAAGAGTGCTCGTACATGTGTACACGTGAGTGTATGTGTGTGCCCCAAATTTCAAGAATGAAAATAAGAGGAGAATGGAAAAGAAGGAACTGCAGCGTGACCATTGCCCCCACTCCAGGGGGAGTAGTGATTTCTTACTTTCCCTCTCTCTCTCTTTCTGGGGAGCACAAACACCCTATGGCAAAACTTAAAAAAAAAAAAAAAAACTCACAAGATGCAAAATACAACTAAAAAATATCTTTCATTTGAATGACTAACAGATAGCAATATAAATACCTCCACAGAATCCATCAGACCTTGCAAGAGGAGTTTCTGGTGAGGAAAATCTCCATCCCCGACTGAAAAATATCCCAGCGTTTGGATTGCTCGTTCTTTCATCTGGAAGAACACAGAATATTATCTTTAAAGCACACTATGTAACAGCTTTATCCCAGAACAGCGTTTCCAAAGTGAGATGACAGGGAGAGGCAGTCTGTTTAACACACCAATGAGTACGTTTTTACAAAGCATCCAATTTTACAGTATTACGTCTACAAGATACTGGAGGTATAAAGACATAAAACAGAGTCTATTAGGATCCATGGCTACAAATGAGGAAAGAAGGAAGTCTGTAACCTTGCTTATTATCCTTCAGTCAAAATTGTAGAAATGTTTGTCCTCGGCCCAGAGGACCTTGGACCAAATCACATTTGGGCAGTTTTAGGAGCCTGGACCAGCTGTACGCCCTTGTGCGACTTACTGCACCTTGACTTTACCCCGTGGGACTCTTTCCTCATGCTATCTCACACTGAGATGATAACTGTGCCCACTTCCTTAGACCTCTGGAGGATTTAATTAATCAGTGCACAGAAACTGAGCATACTACCTAGCACAGTACAGCCTCTGCAACAACTAGTAATAATCAGTTAATAATAGCTATAACAACCGTACTATGTGAGCCCACAGAGTTCTAAACAGTAGCTAGATCAAGAATAAGATTATTATTAAATTTGTAGCAAACTGATTTCTCTGCTCATTAATCATCCTATACTTCAAAGCTGAGGTAATCAGATCGCAAAAAATGTTTTAAAGTTTATGAAAATATTGTTCTAAAACTAAAAAAACTATAAATGTCTTTTCTTCAGTTTCTGACACTGCTTCCTAATATCCAGACTTCATAAAACCAAAATGCCTATAACAGGGGCCAGCAAGTGGCATGGTGATTAAGGTCGCTGGACTCCCACATGGCTGACCATGGTTCAAGTCCTGGACCTGGCAGCTTGCTTTCTTGCTTTCTCTCTCTCTCTCTGGTCAAAATAAAATAAACAAAGTTAAATACAATAATTCTTTTCTTTTTTTAAAGGTTATAATTTAAATTTGGTGTAAAATCACAAAAACCATGAAACTACTTAATATTTTTTTGTCTACCTACAACATGACAAAAAGATATCCTAATGAATTCAAAACTACTCAAATCTTATGGGCCAGCAGGTGGCATGGGGGTGAAGGGGGCTAGATCTCACATGACTGACAGAGAAGTTCAAATCTCAGACCTAGCAGCTTGAAAAACATGTCAGGCGCTTTTGCATGTGTGCCCAAAATCCTGAGAGGAGAATGGAGGAGAAGGAAATCCAGCAAAGCACCTCCCATCCCACTTGGGAGGTGCTTTCTCACTTTCTATCTCTCTCTCTGTGTCTCCGTCTCTGGTGAGTGCACATGTACTACTGCACATAAATAAAACAAAAACTTTGCTTAAATCTTAACAGTTAAGGGCCTGAACTGGAATCACTGGTTCAAATGATGCATACTCTAAGGTGATACACAAATCATTCTTAACTTTACACGTGGGCTTTCTTCCCTGTACGTGTGTGGTGTTTTAGTTACCAGCTTTTTATAAGGTAGGCTGGGAGTCAAATCTGCACCTCCTGGGTGGCATCAGCCTGCTGGGCAGAAGCATCAGCACACAGGAGCTCAACTGGGCCAGGACTTTCTTCTTTGTCATTATTTTTTACATTAGAAAATGTAAACTTTTTCCAGCTGGAATGCCATCTATTCTCAACACAACTTGTGTTTTCTCATATGCACACTAATGAATAGAAAGAATTTCAGAAGGAAAGGAAAAAAGAAAGAGACTTGCCTTATTTGTTTCTTTACTAGATGGTATTCTATTTAGTAAGCTTTCTACAAGATGCAATTTGGTGAAGCCAGCTCCTTCACTGGGGATTGGTAGCGGACCATTTCTGCCAATTTCGCCCAGGGCTGTACAAGCAGCAATTGCCAGGAGGGGTGATGTACTGTCCAAAAATGAGCCTATAAGCACATTTAGACAAAACTCAATAACATACTACTATTCTTCTGATCCAAAGCAACCGTGCTCAAGAATTTTTTAAAGAGAACAAAGTAAAATCAAAGTATAAAACATTTTCGGTTGAAAATTTGTTAACATGTATTCAATAATAAAACACCATCCCAACAGGGCACAGGATAATGTTGAATGTATAATTTTTTTTCCACAACAAAACCATCCCTATCATACAGAAATATATACCAAAAAAAGCATAAAGAAAAACAGAGTACTTGCACTGTTACTAGAAATCTTGTATTTATTTAGAATTAAGTAAATTTTTTGACAAGTGCCTTTCAAGTGTAATGCTGTAAAAAGAAATTAAAATGCTACCTTGAAAGATAACATAATTCAAAAACTGTGGCACCTAAGTCAGCATTAAACATTTGTTACCTATTATTTCTGTGGCACTCTGAATGAGCTCCTCTTGCTCTGGCAGGAAGTCAGGATCTGTCTCCAGACTTTGCTGCTCTGCTGTTTTCATTTTCTTTTTAGCCAAGTACCTTCCCACTGTAAATCCCAATGCAAGCAAGGATCCATGCTGTATCTCTGGGCTCTGAATTTAACAACACAATAGCATATGTCTCTGTCTCTCTCTCACACATATGCAAGGATACAATGAAATGACTGTGCCAGTTATTACAATCCTCTGTCTGACAAAATACAAGAACAGACATTGAAGTGATCACTTGAGGCTCCCCTGGACGCCAACTGTAAGCTAATGAATCCAGCTTAAGGAACAAGAACAACCTTGAGTTTCTAATTCTGAGGATTTCTCAGTCTGAGAAATCAATTCTGAGTCTAGACTCACTTTAAGACTGACATTCCCTAATCCCACACCCACACCCACCCCAGCTCTGGGTGAAGTGACTTTCTTGCATGCTCATATAGCAGCTATGCTTTCTTTCAGTGTATGGCATTTAAATAACTACAGTATCATACTTTCCCATCACAACCCCTCCCCCCTACTGCAAACGAAATACAACAAACAGATCCTACTTCTAACTACTAAAACCCCCAAATACAAGGTGGCCAATAAGCCACTTGAAAGCACAATTAGTTCTTTCATAGAACAATGGAAAGTGACAACAGATATGGGAGGAAAAGGGCACTAACAGGTAGCTGGCACCAGGCAGTACCAGACATTCTCATGTGTTTACTCAGGTAAAATGTAAACAGTGCTTATCAGACAGAGCATTTAATTCCTTAAGTGAACAGACTGGATCAATGTGTTATCTATCTAGTTTTATCTTCACGATCATAAAAGCAAGAAATTCCTAAGTTTGTTTTATCAATGAGATCACAAAAACTAAGTTACATGCCTCTGTAAAATCCTACTATCTCCAAGAAAAAAAAGGATAAAACTGATTAACATACGTGATTGTCTTTTGTAGTCTTTATAAGCTGCTCTATCATTGATTTCAACTCATTTCCTGACACTGTTGATACCACCACAGAATAAAACAAAGCCGCCAGCTCACGCATCTCTTCTTTGCTGCTATTCATCAGACTCTGAGTAATACAGAAAAAAAAAAAAAAATACATACATATAAATGCATGATATGTAACCACCTTCCTGCTGAGGAGAAATTAAAATTAAAATTAAAAGCATAAACGATACATCATAATGTTTAATTAACTGGTATCCATGAGAAAAGAACAGAGTAAGCTACTACTTCAAAACAAAATGAAAACTGAATTATATACCAAAATCTTAGATCCTTTTTTATCAAAGATATAAAAGTATAAAATTTAATATAAACATGATGTAAAACAGGTGAGCAAACTTTTTCTACCATGGACCAAACAGGCTTTATGCTCGTCTGGTAGCTGTTGTACCTACTCCATTCTGCCATTACAGAGTCAAGGTAGTTGCAGACAATCACATAAGCAAATCCATATGGCTGGGTTCTAATTAAAAGTTACGGACATGGCTGGCCCTGTGGTCTAATGGTTAAGGGAGCAAGATCCTAGATGGCTGACCATGCAGTTAAAATCCCAGACCAACAATGTGAAAAACAAGGCACATAGATATGCATGGCCCCAAATCCTGACAGGACGAAGGAATGGAAGAAAAGAGACTGCAGCATGATCGCACCCTGTTGGGAGGTGCTTTCTTACTCTCTCTGTCTCTGACGGCCACACACAATCGCTAACAAGTACATTTAAAAATAAAGTTATGGACACTGTCATTTTCCCATCCCATACAATGTTTTTCATTTATTTTGCTTTTCTTTTTCCAATATTTAAAAAATGTAAATACCATTCTCAGCTTGCAGGTCAAACAAAAACAGTAGGAGGCAGGTCATATTTGCCCATGGGGCATAGTTTGATGAACTCTAATCAAAAAAATACAGAACTCAGGGTCCAGCAGTTAGCATAATAGCTATGTCACTAGACTCCCATGTAGCTGACCACAGTTCGAGTCCCGGACCTGGTGGCTTAAACTCATGCCAGGCACGTGTGCGTGCGTGCCCAAGATCCTGAGAGGAGAATGGAGGAGAAGGGATTGCGGCGTGGCCATCCCCCCGGGGGGTGATTTCTCGCTTTCTATCTCTTTGTCTCTGTCTGTCTTTCTGGCAAGCACACGTGCCCTATAGCAAAATCCTCTCACAAAAAAAAAAAAATAAATAAACTCAAAAGAAATAAACCTTAAAGCTTATTTTAAAATCTGCAAATATTTGGGTTGGCAGGTAGCATGGTGGTTAAGGTGCTGGACTCCCACATGGCCAACTGTAGTTCAAGTCCTAGACCAGGTGGCTTGCTTTCTCTTTCCCTTTCTCTTGCTCTGGTCAAATTTTAAAATAGTAACAAATAAATAATTCATTTTTTAAAAAAATCTGCAAATATTCATAAAGAATAAAAAAATGTTTTATGGGACCAGCAGTTGGCCTAATGGCTATGTCTCTGGACTCCCATGTAGTCAACTATGGTTCGAGTCCCAGACCCAGTGGCTTAAACTCGCATCGGGCACGTGTGCGTGTGTGCCCAAGATCCTGAGAGGAGAATGAAGAAGAAGGGATTGCGGAGTGGCTATCCCCCCAGGGGGTGATTTCTCGCTTTCTGTCTCTCTGGCTCTGTCTTTCTGGCAAGTGCACGCACCCTATAGCAAAACCTCTCCAAAAAAAGAGTTTTAAACTAGAAGCAAGTTCATGGGACCAGACTTTTCCATAAAGTGTTGAATTCGTATCTCTTCGCAAATTAGTCATGTTTTCAGACTTCCAGACATAATCTATTGGACCAGCAGATGGCACAATGGTTACCTCGCTGTATTCCTATGCAGTCAACCACAATTTAAGACCCAGACCCAGTGGCTTAAAACTCACACCGGGGGGACTGGCAGGTGGCACAGTGGTTAAGGGAACTGGACTCCCACATGGTTGACCATGGTTCAAGTCCTGGACCTGCAGTTTGCTTTCTCACTTGCCCTCTCTCTCTCTCTGTGTCTCTGTCTCTCTCAAGTCAAACTGAAATAAATTTTTAAAAATACATAAAGTTGAATAAAAATAATTCTTAAAAAAAAAAAAAAAAAAAAACTCACACTGGGTATGTGTGCATGCATGCCCAAAATTCCAAGAGAAGAATGGAGGAGAAGGGATTGTAGCATGGCCATCCCCCTCCCAGGAGGTGATTTTTAACTTTCTGTTTCTCTGGAGAGTACATGCACCCTATAGCAAAAATATCTCTCTAAAAAAGGAAAAAAAGGCATAATCTATGACCGTAATTCAAGCAGTATTTTCCAAATGAACCGTGTTACATAGCACAAGAGGTAAACAAAACTATATGGGCCATGTTTATACTAAAAAGAAAATAATCGCTGTTTATCTGAAATGTAAATTTATCTGAGCATCTCATATTTTTGTTTGCTAAACCTGGCAACCCTTTTGATATGCCCATGGAACATGAACACTCATACATAGCTGGTGGAAGTATAAACTGGGACCAAACACATGGGAGGTCATGGCATTCTCTATCCAAATTACAAAAACAGGTTCCTCTGACCCAGCAATTCCAGTTTTTTTTTTTTTTTTTTTTTTTTTTTTGAGAGGTTTTTTGCTATAGGGCGCGTGCGCTCGCCAGACAGACAGAGACAGACAGAGAGACAGAAAGCGAGAAATCAAGGGGGGATGGTCACGCCGCAATCCCTTCTCCTCCATTCTCCTCTGATCTTGGGCCCAGCACACGCGCCCGGCGTGATTCCACTGGGTTTACGTGGGAAGCGACATAATACGCTAACTGCTGGTTCCCTGAAGAATCCAAGAACACGTTTCAACATACACAAAAATGTTAAGATTTTCACTGCAGCATAGGGGAAGTACCCTAAATGACCATTAATAAAAATCTAGAAAAACCAATGGCAAGTTTATACAATGAAAAATGATGAAGCTGTTACAATAAAGAAGGTGCTCTATCTGTAGTGATAAACAGATAAGCTCCAACTTCTTTTTTTTAATAGATTTTTAAAAATTATTTTATTTAAACTTATTTATTTTAATAATACCAGAGGGACAGAGAAAGAAAAAGAAAGCTGCCAGGTCTGGGACTCTTAACTATAGTTGGCCATGTGGGAATCCAGCGCCCTTAACCACCATGCCGCCTGCTGGCCACACTCCAACTTCTGATTGTTCAGTGGACAAATTAAGGTACTAAACAATGTGATGTGATTAATATGCTACCTTTACTGTAAAGAGGGGAGAAAAACTTTAAATGCATATCTTTTATTTATATGCATAAGTAAATTCCAGAAGGTATGCATATGTAATGAAGTGATTAGCTATGCATATCCTCAGAGGCAAGAGAAAGGGCAGGAAGCTGAAAGGACTTGAGGCAGTTATGAAAAGGAGACATATATTTTTTACTTAAACTATATAAATCTATTGCTTATTTAAAAAAAAAAACTTTTGAAATGGAAAAGTTACCATTTTTTACTTATTTATATGACTCAGTTCACCTCCCATGCTCCCCAATGAGATACACTGACCTACATGCTTCCCAGAAAGTATTTTGATGATGGAGTTTTTCAAAATAACCTAAGGCAATAACCTCATGAGATTTCAAAGTTTGAAAAATACAGAATCAATGAAAACTACACATGTACAGGACGCACCTTTATCCATTCAGTTTTGTCTACAAATTTGGTAGCCAGTTTTTCTGGATACACTGACACAGCTTCCAATAGACAGTACATGACTGGCAAACCTAAATAAAAATTCAGAATTATATTAAATTGCAAGAAAAGTAGTGATCATATGGATCATTAAACTCTTTTGTTTTAACATGGATTTCCTAAGTTCTAAAAAACAGGGAAAAGGAAAATAAAGACACAAACTAAATATAGCAAGTGATTCAATATAGCAAGTTTACAGGCTAATTATCCGTTAAAAAAAAAAAAAGAAGGGGGAAGTTTACACCTACTTCTAAAGTAAGAATGTATCTCCTATTGTTAACATTTCTTTCTAACAGAGAAACAGGTAAATTTAGAAAGAAACAAAGAATGCCGCTCAAAAGAGGAGAGAACAGAATTCTGCTATAATCTTAGCTAAGTTTAAAATTAGACTTATGCTTAAGTGCTTTAATATCCTTCCTTAACATCACGACTTCCTACCTCCAACACCTGCTAACAGCTGCTGAAGCAGACCGATGTAGATCTGAACGGGGTTAGACTCTCCACTCTTATTAGAGGATGATGAGGATGTTGCTTGACTGCTTGACATTAAAGTCCGTATGTAGCGTCCAATGGCTGGGGCATGATCCTGCATATCGGCCAAACTCTGAGAGGTAGGCACCACGCCCGCACTGTGAGCGAGGCACATGCGCAAATACAGAACGATCTGGAAACACGAGAAAGAGGAACACCAAATGAGCATCTCTAAACATCAACGCGGCCTTTGATCAGCATCTTCCAAAGCTTTCCACGCCACTGCACTACACAATAACCATCGCTAATGATAATCTATCGTATATTTCAAAATTGCTAAAATAGAGTTTTAATTTTACCACAAAAACAAAAAAGATCAATTGGTGAGGTGATGAGTACATTCATTAGCTTGCCTGAGTTTTTCTATAATATGTACATAAATCATATGACACTTACCACATTGTATCCCATAAAAATACAGAATCAGGGGACCAGCAGATGGTGTAATGGTTACATCACTGGACTCCTGCATAATTAACTGCAGTTGAAGTCCCAGACCTGGCAGCTTAAACTCACGATGGATGCATGTGCGTGCATGCCCAAAATCCCAAGAGGAGAATGGAGAAGGGACTGCGGTATGGCCAACCCCCCGCCTTGGGGGGTGATTTCTCACTTTCTATCTGTCTGTCTCTGTCTCTCCAGGCAAGCACATATACCCTATAGCAAAAATCTCTCTCAAAAGTAATAATAGTGATAATAATAATAATAAAAATACAGAATTATTATCTGTTAACTACAGATAGATAAATCATTTTTTAAGTCAGTGTGGGAGGGTATTCTTCAAAATGACAATCTCCAACTTTGATTCCCGCACCCTCCTTCATAAAGCTATTCCAACCCTCACGAAAGCCAAAAAACATGACTCAATATGTTAACTACATTACCAAAATGGAGCAACATTTACATAACCTTTTAAAAATCCAGAGTACTTTTTAATGATGTTAAAATGCAAACTCAACTTTAAAGTCTAAAAATTACAATGAAAATCATTATTTTTTTCTAGTCTGTAAGAAGATCTTTAAAAATGGCTCACTATTCACTTCACTAGAGAATCCCACAAAATTATGCATATCAACAGATTCAAATCCTCAGGGTCAGTTTAAGAACACCCATAAAACTTCTCAGGCCATCAAAGGTATGCACATTCAAAAAGTCACCTAGTATCTGAAAGACGTCACTTTACAGAAGCAGTATGTGTCATTCCACCATTACTTATTGGAATTGGCAGATGTGCCAATTCCACAGGGTTGGTGGCCCAAAAAGACTGCTGAATCTTTTCTGCACATGCTTGAAAATGCAGAGTAATGCTGAACGTAAGGGGTCAGATGTAGATGCTCTGGTCACTGACATATACAGGCGAACAAGGCACCCAGGATGCACCATCATACTTACAGAGCTCATGGCAGATTATCCCTCACCTGAGCTCCCCTGCACAATGAGATGATCCTCACTGACAAGGAGCAAATGGTTCCTAAGCCAGAAGAGGAGGTTGAAAGCAGAAAAAGACACCCCAATGAAGCTGAAGAAACAAAAACTTACGGCACAGGAATAAATGCAGCATAAAAAATCAAATGTAGGAGGGCCAGCAGGTGGCGTGGTGGCTAAGGGCAATGGATTCCCACATGGCCAATCACAGTTCGAGTCCTAGATTTGGAGGCTTGCTTTCTCGCTTTCCCTCTCTTTCTTTGGTCAAATTCAAATAAATGAATAAATAAATAAAATTAAATAAATAATTATTTTTTAAAAAAATTATTAAAAATAAATACAGACAAAAGTGCTAGGGAAAAAAATTACTTTTAAAAACAGAAGCACTTTTTTAAATGGGTCCTGGGGTAAAGGACCTATTCTTTATGGAATTTCAGCTGTGGAATTCCAGTTTACTCTTCACTGACATAAGAATTTGAGAAAATTAGTTCAAATCATCTACAAAGAAGTAAATGTGACACAATAAGTATGTCTGATAAAGGCCAGCAGGTGGTGTGGTGGTTAAGGCACTGGACTCCCACATGGCTGACTACAGTTCAAGTCTGAGACCCAGCAGCTTCAAAATCACGCCAGGCACATGTACATATGTGCCCAAAATCCTGAGAGGAGAATGGAGAAGGGATTGAGGCATGGCCAACCCCCTGCCCCCAACTGGGGGATTATTTTTCACTTTCTTTCTCTCTGGTAAGTGCACATATCCTATGGGGAAAAAAAACTTAAAAAAAAAATTGGGGGACCAGCAGTTAGTATAATGGCTATGTCGCTGGACTCCCATGTAGTCAACCGCGGTTTGAGTCCTGGACCCAGTCACGCCGAGCACGTGTGCGTGCGTGCCCAAGATCCCAAGAAGAGAAGGGATGGCGGCATGGCCATCCCTCTGGGGAGTGATTTCTCGCTTTCTGTCTCTCTGTCTCTTTCTGTCTTTCTGGCGAGCCCACACACCCTATGGCAAAAACCTCTCCAAAAAAAAGAAAAGAAAAGATAAGAAAAAAGAAATCTTGATAAAAACTAGCTACTGGGTCTGACAGGTGACGTGGAGGTTAATATGGCTAGTCTCCAAAATGGCTGACCATGACACAAGTCCTGGAACTGGCAGCTTGCTTTCTCACTCTCCTGCTCTCTCTGGTCAATTTCAATAAAATAAAATAATGACAATAAATAAAATTAAATTAAGTAATTCTTAAAAAAAATAAATAACTAGCTAGTAAGGAGTCCTCTGGGAAATCCCTCCTTGGTATTGTTAAAATAAGACAGGCAGCGACTCATATCTTCTGAACAATATTTCCTCTTGTAATTTAATTAGTGTAAATGAATATCTTAAAAAAAGGAATTTCCATGGGACCAACAGATGGCATAATAGCTACGTCACTGGCCTCCCATGTAGCCGACCGCAATTCGAGTCCCAGACTCAGTGGCTTAAACTCACGCCAGGCACATGTGCGTGCATGCCCAAGATCCCAAAGGGGAATGGAGGAGAAGAGATTGTGGTGTGGCCATTCCCCCAAGAGGGGAATGGAGAAGAGATTGTGGTGTGGCCATTCCCCCAAGAGGGGAATGGAGAAGAGATTGTGGTGTGGCCATTCCCCTGGGGGGTGATTTCTCGCTTTCTGTCTTCCTGTCTCTCTCTGTCTTTCTGGAGAGCGCACGCGCCCTAGAGCAAAAACCTCTCCAAAAAAAAAAAATAATAATAATAATAGAATTTCCATTAATAAGTAAGATAAATAAATCCTCTCCATTCTTCAAAACTAGATAACCAGGGAACCAGCAGTTAGCGTAATGGCTATGTCGCTGGACTCCCACGTAGTCGACCGAGGTTCGCGTCCCAGACCAGGAGGCTTAAAACTACAGGGCGCGTGTGCATGCATGCCCAAGATCCCGAGAGGAGAATGGAGGAGAAGGGACTGTGGAGTGACCATCCCCCCTGGGGGGGTGATTTCTCAATTTCTGTCCCTATGTCTTTCTCTCTCTGTCGGGCGAGCGCACACGCCCTATAGCGAAAACCTCTCCAAAAAAAAAAAAAAAAAAAAAAACTAGATGACCAGGTCCAACGTGGTGGCACAGGTATTAAAGTGCAGCTATAAAAGGCTGGGGCCACACTGGAGGCCCAGGTTCAGTTCTCAAACCATCCTAAACAGGCTGCACAAGGTGTTTACACACCTATTATCCAGCTTAACTGGGAGGCAAGGGCATGTGGATTGTAACATGGCAAGACTCTTTCAAAAAAGAGATACCTAACTCTTTATACCTCTTTTCATTAAAAAATAAAACCCGAGAAGAAGGTTCCACATGGCTCCAGCGAAGTAAATATTTCAGGGAATGAAGATTTTCTACTGATAATTCAGCCTCCCGCAAACGAGCTAGCGGCAGAAGAAGCCGGACCTTCAGAAGAGGGTTCCACATGCCTCCAGCGAAGTAGATATTTCAGGGAATGAAGATTTTCTACTGATAATTCAGCGTCCCGCAAAAGAGCTAGCAGTAGGGAGCCCCCCTGCACCCTCAGCCTTCTATCTCTGTTTCTGTGTCTCTTTTTCTGTCTCTCCCTGCTTCGATCTTCCCTTTTTTTTTGGTAACTTTTCCTTTTTACACTTTTTGTTGTTGTTGTTGTTGTTGTTGGGAGAGGTTTTTGCTATAGGGCGCGTGCGCTCGCCAGACAGACAGACAGAGACAGAGAGATAGAAAGCAGGAAATCACCCCCCAGGGGGGATGGCCACGCCGCAATCCCTTCTCCTCCATTCTCCTCTCGGGATCTTGGGCACGCACGCACACGCGCCCGGCGTGAGTTTAAGCCGCCGAGTCCGGGACGCGAACCGCGGTCGACTACGTGGGAGTCCAGCGACATAGCCATTACACTAACTGCTGGTCCCCTTTTTACACTTTTTTTAAAAGGTAAAGTTTTTCTCTTGCTCCCAGTTCCACCTTTTATCTTGTTAATTATCGCTCTGGTCCTCCCACCCAGGCAGAAGAGGCCGGACCTTCAGAAGAAGGTTCCACATGGCTCCAGTGAAGTAGATATTTCTATTTCGTGATTTTTTTTTAGAAAAAGAACAGTAATTACAATTTTTTAATTTTTTTAATTTTTTTGTCTATTTCTCCTTTTGTTGTTGTTTCTCTCTCTTTTTCATTTTCCTTTTTCTTTTCTCTCTACCCTCCAATATCCATTCAATGTGTTTTTAGACAGATCTAAAAGCACTGTAGATAAACATTCAAATACTAATAGGGTTAAAATATTCCCCAATATCTACTGAATCTGCCACACCAGCGATCACAACAGAATGGCAAAGAGATTCTAGATCATCTCTGTCTGCTTGCTCCTGAACATTCAGACTGAACTTCAAGAATTTGAAAGAAACACACCATCCATCAGATGACAAGAAATCACCACCAGATCACGAGAAATATGGGAAAATGAGAAAATACATCTCCTCCACGGGAAAAGAGTAAGTAACTCTTCTTCATCCACAAGCAGTTTGGTGAAAAATCATGGAAATGTCTGATAAGGAATTTAGAGCATTCATAATGTCGAAGCTAACAGAGATGGAAAAGAAGAGAGGTAATGAACTGCTAAAGAGAAAGGAGAAAGAAGTTGACGAGTTCCAGGAGATGAGGAAATTCTTGCAAGATCTAAAAGAGGAATTACACACTTTACAAAAGACTCAAACGGAACTGCTAGAGATGAAATCTATAATACAAGAAGTCAAAATCTCCCTTGAAAGTATTAAAAACAGACTAGACCATTCAGAAAATAGAATCTCAGATATAGAAGAGAAAATGGCTGGCCTAGAAAAATCCACCACGAAGACTGAGAAAATGGCCCAAAAATTTGAGAATAATATGCGAGAAGTACTAGATACCATCAAACGTCCAAATATCCGGATAACTGGCATTCCAGAAGGTGAAGAGACCCATAAGGGCGTTGATAATCTATTCCATGAAATCTTGCAAGAAAACTTTCCAAACCTAGAGAGGCATTCGAAGATCCAGTCCCAGGAAATACAAAAGACCCCAAATAGAATCAACCCAAGAAGATCTTCTCCAAGACACATTATAGCCAGGTGGACCAAAGCCGCAGACAAAGACAAGATACTAAGATTGGCAAGAGAAAAACATCAAGTTACCTACAAAGGTCATCCCATCAGGCTAACAGCAGATCTCTCTTCGGAAACAATGCAAGCGAAGAGAGAATGGGAAAATATATTCAAAGTGTTAAGAGAGAAGCAATTTCAGCCAAGAATACTGTACCCGGCAAGATTATCTTTCAGGTGAGAAGAAAAGACAAGAACATTCTCAGATAAACAAAACCTGAAAGAATTTACCAGCACCAGACCAGATCTCCAAGAAGTTCTCAAGGGTGTGCTGTATCAGGAAAATTAAATACGGACACACGGAAATAAGAGTTCAAAAACTAAGAAAGTGGCCAACTTAATCATAGGGACAAGTCTGGAGTTGAATATTATATCCCAGAATTTAATCAGGAAAATTGAACCAGAACAAAAGATAAAAGTACATGAGACTGATAGGTTCATACACCTACCATTTGAACAGAATCCTAACCTGTTTCCTGGCTTTAAGCAAAGTTCCTTGGCGTTTCTTTGATTTAAGTCAAAACTGGTTTTCTTAGTAGTAATGAGTGAACTCACCGTTGAAAGTAATTAGATTATGTAGGAAATTGTGTGATCAATGCAATGTGGGTGGGAAGGGAATGGAGGACAATTGTGGACACAGGAGGTGGTGTGAGAGGAGGGTGGGAAGGAACAGAGGGTCAGAAAGAGGGGTGGAAATAATTCTAGGAACTAGAAATGGAAATTTTTTAAAAATGTGCATGATTGAGTCACTATGCAGTGTGTACTGGATGGGAGATCGCATTTTGTGTGCTGTGATGATGCTTAGGGAAGGAATGTAAATGAAGTTACAAAAAAAAAAAAAAAGTTTCAGGAAAAAAAATATATATCTATTCAATGGCTGCAGTAGAATATGTAGCCCCAGCTAGGTGCTACTTTACAGGATGCGTAAAGTTAGACTTGGGTTCATGGAAATGTGTGTGTCACCTGTGTTTGCTATGAGGGTATTTGGATTGATTAGGGTCTTTGGTGATTCAATAAAATGTGGGGGAAAAACAGTATAGAAAGCAAACATAGATACCGGAGACAGTGTGGGAGGAGAGTGGGAGATGGCAGAGAGTAAGAGATAGGGAATCAAGGATGGGGGAAACAAAGCAAAACATACAGAAAACAAGAAATGGAAGATCATTTGCTGACAATAACATGTTTGTTGATGTGATTGACTGAGACAATATACAGTGTACCCTGGATGGAAAATCTCATTTTGTATGCTGTAATGATGTACAGTGAATGAATGCAAATAAATAAATTAAAATTAAAATAAATAAATAAATAAATAAAACCAAAAAAAAAAAAAAAAACCCTAACAACATCAATAATACATTGGATTTTTTTCAAAGAATTATTTTAATTTTATTTATTTATTTATTTATTTTTATTTGCTATAGGGCACATGCACTCACCAGAGAGAAAGATAAAAGAAAAGGGAGAAATCAAGCTGCCAAGTCTGGGACTCAAACCAAAGTCAGCCATGTGGAAGTCCAATGCCCCAACCACCATGCCACCTGCTGGCTCCAATATGTTTTCTTTAAAATCCAAATCTAACTTGCTACAAACACACAATAATAATCAATGCAGAGCATCCAGTTTTTTCACAAAGAAAATCACTCTTAGACAAATATATTCATAGACTATGAATTAAAATAATACCAATTACCGAATACTGTTATTTTAAAAATTAACTGCTGAATACTGATGCCACAACATGGGTTTACCCAGAACACACACAAAATATCACAAACATCTCTTCAGGTATGGTGTTAGCTCTCAGAAAATATATAGGAAGCAAATAGAAATAAATAAAAGTCCTACTTCTCCAAAGGCTGCTGGGTTAAATGGAAGGACGGTGGTCCCAGTCATGTACTTGGCTGGCGTTTTCATTCGATGGGAAGCCTAACAACGACAAAAAAAATGCCCCCCAACAAACACAATTACTGAATATAAAGCACATGTGACCATTTTCAGCTCAAAAATAATTGTATTTCCAGTTATACTACTGCCCACTGCTTCTGTATTTTCCTAATAATGCTGGTTGTGCCTATCCCTCCCACTCTAGATGAAGGATGTGCTTCCCTCTTCCCTTTTTCTCCTGGTTTGTTTAAAAAGAATCAACCCACTCCAGGCACTACTGAAGCCACTGCATGCCTGTGATCTTCATTAACCATCACAGTAGGAGGAAACCATGGCACAGAGCGTCTTCTGACCACAACCTGGCTATGCTATGGAAAGCAGAACCACGGCTGCTCCATACTGACCTCCAACTCCCTTAAGGTGTCTCCCTACCAAAACGCTAGATCACCAGCAGGGGTGAAGGGCAACAAGGTGTTCTCCAGCATCTTCAAAGAAACACTGAAGGAACAAGTGGGATGGAGTCAGGGTTGGAAGTCATTACTACCCATACTCTGATCTACCAGCAGAAAATACTGTGCAAAAGCAGAGACTGGCAAAAGCAGATGGGTTGTTTCCTGTCACAGTGGAAAAACCTGAACTGCTCCCAGAAACATCTTTAAACTTATGGTACTCGGGGGCCAGCAGGTGGCATGGTGGTAAAGGCACTGGACACTCCTGCATGGCCGATCACAAACCCCTTCAAGTCCCAGACCTGGTGGCTTGCCTTCTGACTTTCCCTCTCTCTCTCTCTGTGTCTCTCTCTAATCAAATTAAAATAAATGAATGAAATAATAAGATTAAATAAATAATTCTTAAACTTAAGGTATTCTAATAGTGTGCTTCAAAATAAAAAGGAGATGCATCTTTAAGCATGTCATATCCAGGGGAAAAAATTTAAACACTGCCAAAATGTTGACTGTTATGAAAAGAATTATAAGTGATTCAGATTTAGGCAAAATGGATTGATTTCATTTGAGAGTTACATTATTCTCTTTACTTTGTATCTCCCTCTTACTGTAATTATTAATATTGCCAGACTTTACTACTATTCAATACTTAGTGATTACATTTTTCCTTTTAAAACATTTGTTTTCATTTTCATCATTCACTATGGGATCCAAGTTAATTATCTGAAGTTACATGTCATACCTTTTCTTGAATATAATATACCATTTCTGGGAAGGAAGGCATCTGCTTAGAAGAACTTTCTTTTCTGTTTCTACCAGGAAGACACCTTAACACTCGCTGTGCTTCTCCATGAACTTCTTCTCGTCTTTTAGAAAGACAAATAAAATAAACAAATTTCACCAGTTGGAGAGTGATCATTCAAAGAATAAAACAGCAATTCCATGGGGCCAGCAACGTTGTAATGGTTAAGGTGCTAGATTCCACAAGGCCAACTCTGTGGTTCAAGTCCCAGACCCAGAAGTCTGAGAAACAAGCAGTGTGTGCCCAAAATCTGAGAGGGGAACGGAGAAGGGATTATGGTGTGGTCATCCCCCTGGGGAGTGATTTCTCACTTTCTCTCTCAAGTGTGTGCATGTGCCCTATAGGGGGGGAAAAAAGGCAATTCAAGTCTTGGCCCCATATCCTAGGGGTTAGGGGAGCAAGATCTCACACAATCAACCGCAGTTCGAATGTGAGCCCACACGACTTGAAGAACACACTGGGGACATATGCACACATGCCCAAAATTCCAACAGAATGCAGAAATGGAGGAGAAGGATTGCAGCAGCACTATATTCACTGAAGGGCGCTTTATCCCTCTTCTGCTCTCTGTCTCTCCTCGCAAACATGCATGCCTTTTGTCAATTAAAAAAAAAAAAGCAATTCTGAAAAAACTCTCTTTAACTATATAGGTGGCTCCCTAAGCAAAGGTTTGATAAAATACACTGTAAGAAATTACTTCTTTTTGGAAATATCATGACATTCGAAAAGTTATCAGGCTTGCAGCTCTGAATTTTATCCACAGAAAAAAAAACAAGGCTAAATGCTGCAATTCGTTATATGTAAATGTCTATGTGTTGGCTTTACCCTTCATAAAGGCAAATCATAAAAAACTACAATATATATTTTAAAATTCAGTGACTGCCCAGTTAGTCTGTACCCTCTGTCCAACTTCTTATACTTCCATGTACTGAGCTGTTACCGTGTACAACAGGTAGCTGATAAATGACATTAACGCCTAGAAGTATAAAAACCAATCAATTGTCACACCGCAACTGTTCTCCATCTTATCAGAATCCTGGTCACCCTTGCATGCCTAGTGTTTTTCGAGATGCCAGGCCAGGACTCAAACTTCATTAGGTATTTGGGATCCAATTTCCTCAAAGCAGCATTTAACTGCTGCATTACCAGGGCCAGATTCAATGAGGTCCTTACCTATCTCTGAATTAGATCTAGTTTTCTTAACAACACATGGAGCCAAAAACAAAGAATAAATAAAGCCTTAAGTTGCAAGAAGATTTTAATTTAACCTATGCCTTTTTAACTATGCAAAAGAAGGAAAACTGTCATACCAGTTACGCTTTTTTAAAAAAAATAAAAACTATTTTCGGCACTTAAAGACAAGGCAAAGAGGTTGAGAGCTTTGCTTTACTCCCTGGGCGTAAACCCTGGCTCTAACATGAGCTGCTATCTTGGCCCCAGATCCCCGAGATGTTTAGCCCCTGATGGGGAACCTGGGACAGGAAGGAAAGAAGTACCAGAGCACCGGCATCAGATCATCGATCCAGAGCCACTCTGATCAAATCTAAATGCAGTTGCAAGAGAAGCAGCAGCTAAAATTCAAAGTCAAGATCTGAAAATAACCTATGATAGCTGATGAAAACACCAATCCAAAAAATCGTAACAAAATAGATACAATTCACAAGGGAGGAAATGGCATCAACCACATACAGTTGAACCAACCATCAATAGAACACTGAAATTCTCAAGGAATTAAACATTTAATGAACCATGAGTTTGCGGACGAGAGTATTCAAATCATCAGAGAAGGCATAATTTTACTTATTTTAATCAGCATGAATAAACCTTGTCACTTCCCAAGCTAAGGCTATCTCTGATAACAAAAAAAGAAAGAAAAAAATAATAATACAAGAATCTTATATAGGGACCAGCAGGTGGCACAGTGGTTAAGGCGCTGGACACTCCCACATGGCCGACCGGGGTTCGAGTCCTGGACCTGGTGGCTTGCTTTCTCACTTCCTCTCTCTCTCTCACCCTCTGTCTCTCTCTGGTCAAATTAAAAACTGAATGAATAAATAAATAATAAAAATAAATAGTTAAAAAAAAAGAATCTTATATAAAAGATATGAAACTTCTAAATATGTAAAAGATGCAATAATAGCTTAATATTACAAAATACATTTGAGTGCCTCACAGATTTTAAGATGTCATTGATCGTAAGATACATAATAGATTTGATAAGTTAATATGCACACATATGCCTCATTATATGTACATATGTACACTTCTTTAAAAATTGTATCATATGGGAACCAGCAGTTAGAGTAACGGCTATGTCGCTGGACTCCCACGTAGTCGACCGTGGTTCGCGTCCCGGACCCGGTGGCTTAAAACTCACGCCGGGCGCGTGTGCGTGCGTGTCCAAGATCCCGAGAGGAGAATGGAGAAGGGATTGTAGCGTGACCATCCCCTCTGGGGGGTGATTTCTCGCTTTCTGTCTCTATGTCTCTGTCTGGTGAGCGCACGCGCCCTATAGCAAAAACCTCTCCCAAAAAAAAAAAAATTGTATCATATGATATTTTAGTTTTAGTTTCTGCTACAGGGCACATGTGCTTGCCAGTGAGAAAGGGAAGGGGGAAAAAAGAGAGAAAAAGTGAGAAATCATCCCCAACGGGGGATTGCCCTATGGCAATCTTTTAACCTCCATTCTCCTCTTAGGATTTGGGTAGGCATACACACATGCTTGGCATGTTTTTCAAGCAGACAGGTCCAGGACTCAAACCGTGCAATCAGCCATGTGGGATCCTGCCACCCTAATCTCCACACCACCTGCTGGCCCCATATACACAGCTTTTAAAGGCACATTCCATTTCAGAATCATTTGAAAATTTTAAAAAATACATTACACACCATAGAAAATATAGCTATGTGGTTCAATATATGTACCTCACTAAAAAAATCTTAGTACACTATATATAAAGTGATGTGCCATCAAAAAAAAAAAATCAAAATGTGAAAAAACCATCAACAGTAATCTTTTTTCTCCTTTTAAAGATAAATTACATATAGCATCATATAATTTATATCTAACCACTTCATAAGCATGCTTCTATATTATCTGTCACACAGTACATAGTTTTACATGTAGTCCATGTACATTATATAAATACATGGGGGGGGGGGGGGGGTCTTTGAAAAGTTCATGGAAGGCTGGCTCCACGGCATAGTGGTTAAGAGAGCCAGATCCCATGTGGCCAACTATGCAGTTCAAGTCCCAAACCTAGCAGCTTGAAAAATTCACTGTGCATGTGTACGTGTGTCCCAAAACCCTAGTGGGATGGAAAAATAGGAAAGAGAGGATTGTGAAGTGAACACACCTCATTGGGGTATATTGTCTCCCTCTCATTCCTCTGTCTGTCTCTGTCTCTCTCTCTCTGGTGAGTGCATGCATTCTCTGGCAAATTAAAAAAACAATCATGGGGAACCAGCAGTTAGCGTAATGGCTATGTTGCTGGACTCCCACGTAGTCGACCATGGTTTGCGTCCCGGACCCCGTGGCTTAAAACTCACGCCGGGCGCATGTGCGTGCGTGCCCAAGATCCCGAGAGGAGAATGGAGCAGAAGGGATTGCGGCGTGACCATTCCCTTTGGGGGGTGATTTCTCACTTTCTGTCTCTATGTCTCTCTCTGTTTGTCTGGCGAGCACACATGCCCTATAGCAAAAACCTCTCCAAAAAAAAAAAAAAAACAAAACAATCATGGAAAATGTATATTATGAAAAAAAACTACGTGGACTTCAAAAGTTTTACAAAATAAAACTCATACTTTAATCATTTTTTCCATGATCTTTTCCAAGTCCCCTTATATAGACGTATGACTACAGGTCTGTATCACATCCAGAGCCACACTTAACTATTTGATAAATTGCTACTAAATTTCAAAGACTAACATTGCAAACATTTCAAACTTTAATAATTTTCAAAGAAATTTAAACCCAAATTGAAATCAACACCTTTTGAAACTTACGGATCTCCTGAAGCTAGAAGGAGCAAATATCTGGAAGGTATATGATCTGAGGGAAACACTGTACTGGCAAATTTCACAGCCACCTGTCGAACTTGAACTTCAGGCTATTTGACACATAAAATATGCACAGATGAAAAAAAGACAAGAAAATTCAGTTAGAAGCAACTTACCAGTCAAGATAGGTCAGTCTAATTGTAAACAAGTCAAAATTTAAATTGACATTTAATAAATGAGTCTAAAGCAGGAAAACAAGACAAATGATTTGTTTTTATATGTTGTTTAAAATCGTTGGATAGCAGCATTATGTAAAGAGTACTTTTATGATCTAACAGGATTCTACAGTAAAAAAGGAAGACCCACAAAGACCATTGGCTAGAGAATTTCTCCAGACATGCTCACCATCAGTCCAAATCTTGGGACCAAGATCACTGCAGCCGTTTCTGGCTATCAACTCTGCCTTTCCAACACTCAAACTCTCAGTAATGTGAGTGAAATTCAGGTATTTTTTTGGCATCATTCCTTCTTCCCATCTCCCTCTCTTTGTACTCTTAGAAATGGAAGACAAAGGACTGACTAAAGCAAGGAACACAGAGCTTACCTGGAATCCCTACAAATTGAAAGCTACGTTATCTCCAACATTCTCAGGTTAGCTCTGAGGTTAAAACTGACTCCAGGGACCAGCAGTTAGCGTAATGGCTATGTCGCTGGACTCCCACATAGTCGACCGCAGTTTGAGTTCCAGACCCGGTGGCTTAAACTCACGCCAGGTGCGTGTGCATGCGTGTCCAAGATCCCGAGAGGAGAATGGAGAAGGGACTGCGGTGTGGCCATCTCCCCTGGGGGGGGGGGGGGGGTGATTTCTAGCTTTCTGTCTCTCTGTCTCTTTCTCTCTGTCTTTCTGGAGAGCACACACGCCCTGCAGCAAAAACCTCTCTAAAAAAAAAAAAAAAAGTCTCCCCTATGGAAAGCCTCAAACATAGGCATCACTGCAAATACTGCCATTCCTCCTTCCTAAATCAAATCTCCAACAAGACCTAAAAACAGTTATAAATAAAAGTCCAACTAAAAGCAATTATTCTTAATTATCAAAAACAGTTAAAATAAAAAAGCAATTCAAATTTTGTTTTGAAAAACGTAAAATGTGAGTGTTACCAGTCAGTGTAGTTCTTGGACCAACCTTTATTAAATACGAAGCCACAAGTGCCTCCATGAGAGTTCGCTGAGCTCCTTCCAAAGTACTGTAAGCTCCAACCATCATAGATAATGCTTCTTGAATAGCAAGTCGAGTCTCAGGCTCTTCCTACAAAGATGGTAAAAACAGCATTTCTCTCCTGCTGGGTTTGCAGGTGAGCATCCAAGCAAAAAGCAGAACTTACCAACGGTTTCCCTACCTTACACAGGGCTTCAAAAAGCTGCTGCACAAGAGCTATATCCTTAGTGAATAAATGGGGCATTCGACTGTAAAAGAATATTAGAGTATAATTACTATCATCAATTTCCACAAGATGAAAAATAAGAAAATGAAAATTAATCTAAACACTCACTTTTCCTAAACTCACACTTTTAGCTCTGAACACAATGTCAGTGCCATTAGATTTTCTCCCACAACCACCAAATATTTTTAAAGTAAATATGTAATTAACTGTCTAAGCCAAGTAATTTGATTAATATACATATTTTACAGTATACCCTTTATAACATTCCATGCATTCAGTTAACATTTCTGATTTTAACATGAAAAAAATAACAAAGATCACATTGTGATCTAAACTAAGGGACTTTGCTACTGCATGCCAATAGACAAGGGATAATGTATGTCAACAACCCCGTGCTGACCGGTTGATCTGGGGTGGCATTTCTTCAGAATCCCAAGGCTCTTTTCCCTACACAGTAGGGAAAAGCAAGACCTAATCTACACAGGTCGGTGGAGCACCTGCACTGGGGCAGAGGCAGCACATGGGCCCCTGGAGGCACTTCTCCTCTATCTCCCTGCCCTGAAATACAGTGAAGGAAAATGAAACCAGGAAGAAGTGGAAGGAAGAAACCGTACTGAGCAGAAAGGGGGGGGGGGGGGGGGGGGGGGGGGCCGCGGGTATCAGTCTTTGGAAACAGGGCCAGTCAGAATCATAATCAGAGAAAATAATCACTAGAAAAGCCTTAATTATTACAATTATAAAGACTAATAAATGGCAACAAGAACACTTAAGGCCAATCCAATGTCTGAGATACAAAAAATACAACCCATTATGAAAAAATTTGGTTCAAAATCTCATTTCAAGACCACTACTTAATGTACAGGTTGACTATCCCCTATCCAAAATGTTTCAGATGGGAAGTATTTGGGATTTTGTTTTTCTAGGTGGGGGAAGTAGAAACTTATACATACATACTGATGTATTTTGAGGTTGCGACCCAAGTCGAAACACAAAATTAATTTACACATGTTTAATTTATACCAGATATACATAGCCTAAATGCAATTCTAAACAATATTTTTACACTGCAGCATTTTGACTACAACTCATCACATGAGGTTAAGTGTGAAATTTTCCACTCCTGGTGTCATGTCAATGCTCAGAAAGTTTCGGATTTTGGGGCATTTCAGATTTTTGCATTAGAGATGCTCAACCTATAGAGTATCTTCAAATGTAAATAAAATGTCTCACATCTTCTTCCATCTTTAAATAAGGCATTTCTAAACAACTACTGTCCGTGACCATGATATTTCTTTTTAGAATCACAACTTCATTTTCCATCCATTATTAAATGCCACATAATTTTTCTCAGTTTACCAAGAGGATACCTCTCACTGAAAAAGAGTTTACTCACCTGGAGAGTTTTCCAACAGCTGAATATGCCATTGACAGTAGTTTAGGATCCTTGAAATTAAAAAAAAAAAAAAAGAAAGAAGGAAAAGAAGGAACAAAAAAAAAAAAACAGACAAAACAAAAAATACAGTAAACAGCAAAACCTTTTTGCTGGAATTACATGCGTTATTTTAGTCCTTGCTAACCCTAACTACACTCTGCCTAACTACATGATATTAGCATCAGGACGACAACAAAAAAGTCTAAACCCAGAATGTACCACACTACTAAAAGGAAAAACAAAATCAAATCTTGCAGCCCCAACTCATTCCAAAAGGAAAACGCAGTGGTCATATAAGGAAGGGTTCTCTTAACGCTGCTAAGTTCCGGGTATTTTTCAATACTCTATAATCTGCAAACACCAAAATTCACCTTCATACACAAGGCAAACAGCTGAGATATTCACCAGTGGTCTAACATATGAGGATCCCCCTCTTTCACCAAAATTGCAGCACACTGTAGTACAATTTTCTAAAAATCTGCACTATATTAATCAGTCTCCTCTTATATCTGCTACCATAAAAAAAAAAGGGTCATAGTCATCAAGTGATTAAATGGGGTTCCTTCCTCAAGATACAGACAGAATTTTACACAGTTTTACGAAAAACAATAATCTGACTAAAATTCAGAACACGGTACAGAATTTCTGCCAGTTGAAGTTTATACATTTCACCTAGGAGTCCCCTTGCTGCACCTAAATGGCTACTCTGAAGGATTCATCTATTAGGAAGACATGCAAGTGTCATCTGGAGATGAAGTGAATTAGGGCCCTAAGATTTATATGCCTGCTCTATATTTTTTTTTAAGAGGTTTTTGCCTTGGGGCACATGCATTGGCTGAAAAGAGACAGACACAATGAGGGAAAGTAATAAATCACCCTGGGGGTGGATAGCCATGCCACAATCCTTTCTCCTCCATTCTTCTCCTGGGATCTTGGGCATGCACACACACAAGCCTGCACCCAGCGTGAATGTCAAGTCGCCGGACCCAGGACTCAAACTGTGATGGACCATGTGGGAGCCAGTGACATAGCTGCTATGCCATCTGCTGGCTCCTCTAACCCATTTTTAAATATACAGTTTCTCCCTAAAAGCTGCAAAGCATTTTTAGTTCTATCAACCACTCCAAAGCACTTGACTATACCATAAAAATAATCTGAAAACTTCCTAGACTTTAAAAACCATGCAACCACTATTCAATAGGAAAGCCAGATCTAACACTATACCCAAAGTACAACTGCACAACAGATAAACAGCTATTCACTAATAGTATCTACCTAACGTGCCTTGATTGTGCTGAGCAATTTGTGTGTACAGTCTTCATAATAATCCAGTAAGTGGTTATAATTATTTTCATTATTCTGATAAAGAAGAGAGGTCCAAAGAATTCAGGCCATCCAAGAAGAAAACTAGAATTCAACTACAATCTAACTTCAATGGCAAGATCTTGATTTCACTATCCTATTGCAAACATGCATTCATGTTTAGCTAAGACTGAGAAAAAATAATGCTAACTACTTCTTAAAACCTTACCTTTGTTAGAAAATTTCCTGAAATACTGGAGATGGTAAGAGAAACACAACAGGGGAAAATAGGATTCAAAAATCTATGATCTAAGGAATCCTCACCCCACTTAGCTTAAGGAATCAAAAATTGGGAACCAGCAGTTAGCGTAATGGCTATGTCGCTGGACTCCCATGTAGTAGACTGCGGTTCGCGTCCCGGACTCGGTGGCTTAAAACTCATGCCGGGCGCGTGTGCGTGCGTGCCTAAGATCCCAAGAGGAGAATGGAGGAGAAGGGATTGCGGCGTGACCATCCCCCCGGGGGGTGATTTCTTGCTTTCTGTCTCTATGTCTCTCTCTGTCTGTCTGGTGAGCACACGCGCCCTATAGTGAAAAACCTCTCCAAAAAAAAAAAAAAAAAAGGAATCAAAAATTTACTGAATGCATGTTTTGACAGAATTTTTAATCAGTAACATTTCAGCCCCCTAAGAATGAACAGTTTCCTAGTATAAGCCAAATCCAAATAGACCCATATAGAAATAAATCATACAATAAATTTCATCTAATTTATTTAATTCCATTTTTTTGTATAGTGCCTAGAAGTAGCACAAAATGTATTTGCTTTAAAGATACCTGAAGTGGTAAAACTCAAGAGTCATTAGTTTTTAACAATTATTTCTACAAAGGCAATAATTTCTGAAATTAGCACCACTTCAAGTGAAAATGCTAACAATGAAAAATAGCAAAATTTAACTACAGCAAAAAATATACCAGAAAGATTTATTTTAGAAAACACTTTAAAATAAAAAACATTAACAAAACTTAAAAGATAAATCACTTACTTCTTTATATTCATTAATTAGCTTGGTGAGGCCATTCAAAAGCATTGGACCTAATGGTTTAATCTTGATTTCTGGACAACTTTTAAAAAAACACACATACAAAAGGCAAGATAAGGATCTCAAAATTGCATGTCTTTTCAGATGATTTCTTAAAATAATTACACACAAAACTGAAAAAAGTAAAATAATCTATTAAAATCTAAACTTTAAGATGAGCAAATATGATTTCTTTCTAGTTAAGAAGGGTAAAAACACTTGAATCATTCAATCATTCCAATTAGAATAGTTCAAAAAAACTTACGTTATACAAATATGATGCACAAACTGCAGGGATAATGTTCTTAACTTTGAATTTGTATTTGTACCAAAAAGTCCATCATACACCACCTATGTAAAAGTAATAAAAAAAATAATAAATTAACAAAAATAACAATTATTTTCAAACAGTCAATAGCAGATCTTCTACACTACACTTTATTCTTCAAAATCAATGCATTTCCTTTTTTTTTTTTTTTTTGAGAGGTTTTTGTTATAGGGCATGTTCGCTCACCAGACAGACAGAAAAAAAGAAAGTGAGAAATCACCCCCCGGGGCAAATGGCCATGCCACAATCCCTTCTCCTCTGTTCTCCTCTCGGGATCTTGGGCACGCACACAACTGCATCGGCATGAGTTTAAGCCACCAAGTCCGGGACTCGAACCACAGTCGGCTACATGGGAGCCCAATGACATAGCCATTACACCAACTGCTGGTCCCAATGTATTTCCTTTTAATACAAGCAAATATTATTAGATGATCAACTTAGAAACCCAGTCAGTAACTCCTATAGTTTATGGAATAACGAACACATTGGTTGACCTCACAAGTCTGCAAAACTTTGGGTCTACCATAAGGAAACCAAGAATACACACTGAAGTGGGCCACCATTCTGCCATTCCACACTGCAGGGAGGACACAATAGCCAATAAGATCAATTGTGTAGAATCAGGCTTCATTACATGTAATTATTCAGAACAAATTATAATAAAAACTTCATGGAAAACATCAAAATTAAAACATTCTATGAGTGTGCAATTAAGGCAGAGGTGTTCTACATACTGTGTGCATCACATCTAAAAGGTAAAAGGATGGGGGAAATAAGTCCTTTGCAAGCTCAAATATTAAATATCAATATGAAGGGACCAGCAGGTAGTGTGGTGGTTAAGCCACGGGATTCCCACATGGCTGACTATGGTTCAAGTCCTGGACCTGGAGGCTTGCTTTCTCACTTTCTCTCTCTCTCATCAAATTTTTAAAAAAATAATAAATAAATAAATTAATCTTAAAAAAATCAACATCAAAGATATCTACTCAGATTCCTACTTTTTATGGGAAAGATTACTCTCACACTTAAAAAAGACCTCCATACTCTTATTCCTAAAATTACTAGCTTCTGATATCATTTAATATGTGAGTTAAAGACCAATACTCAGTATTCATAAGAAATGAGAACACGGGACAAACTGGCATTTGCAAGGGCTGGAAGAGCTTAGAACGTTTCCACTAGTAGCTGCTTTCCACGCAAAAGATAAAGGGTCTTGTGGCCAGCCGCAAGCCCTGCCGCATCTGAGTCACAGGAGAAGTCACTGAAGCCCTGCTGCGCCTGCCCAGAGACCAAGAAGGCATGTGATCGGTGCATCATCGAGAAAGGAGAAGTGCACTGTGGATACCTATAATAATTCAGGTCCACAAGGAATGCCTAAGAGCCCTAGGATTTAAGATATGGAATGGAGGTCTGCTCTGTAAATAAGTAATTCCTGAAGAATGAAGAGAAAATACTTTTAGGAGTTCTTCAATGAGCTTTGATAAAAGGAAAAAGTATAATTTATTTTAAAATAAAGATAAAAAATGAGGGAGACAAGACCAGAGGCCCAATTCGGGACCTGACAAAATGGCTGGGCTGCCCTGCAGGATTATAAGGAAACCCAGCGTTTGCTGGTAGATCCGGTTCCTAGCATTAAAGCAGAACCAGATGTGAGCAACGCCTGCTATCTCCATGTGGTCACTGCTGGCCCCAGGAATCCCCCTTCGAGGGAGGGACTTTTAAACTTGAACTATTCCTTCCAGAAGAATACCCAGTGGCAGCCCCTAAAGTACATTTCATGACAAAAATTTATCATCCTAATGTAGACAAGCTGGGAAGAATATGTTTAGATATTTTGAAAGATAAGTGGTCCCCAGCACTGCAGATTCACACAGTTCTGCTATCAGTTCAGGCTTGGTTAAGTGTTCCCAATCCAGATGATCCATTAGCAAATGATGTAGCGGAGTAGTGGAAGACCAACAAAGCCCAAGTCGTAGGAACAGCTACATGCTGTGAATAATATCTAAATCGATCTGATCATCATGTGTGCCAAGACTTCTTCCTTTTTTGTTTGCATTTAATGGACACAGTCTTAAAATATTACAGAATAAAAGCCCGGGCATCGTCTGTCCTTTGGTGATTAAATGTACGTTAGCAAATCTATGTCTTGTCCTGATTCACTGTTGTAAAGCATGAGCAGAGGCTTGAAGTATCTGGATTGTTTAATAGCAGTGGCCCCTTGCTGCTTTTATTCACTTCCCCCATCATGGTTTAAGTATAAAGCACTGTGAATGAAGGTAGTTGTCAGGATTAGTTGCAGGGGTGTAGATGTTGTCTTTATTTTATTTCTTTGAGGGAGGAAGTGGTTTTATTTCAATTTTATGGGCTCCTTTCCCCCTTTCTATGGTGATCTAATCACATTGGTTAAAAGCAGCTAACCAGGTCCTTTAGAATATGCTGTGTACCCAAGTCTAACTTTATTTAGACACTGTAGATAGACAAACTTGATTGAACCAAAATGGGAACATCAAAAAACAGCACAGCCCTCACTAATAACACTGTGACTTTGTTGTCAAGTGTAGACTCCTTCGAAAGAAGCTTGTGACCATTTTGAATGGGTTGTCTGGAAACTTCTGTAAATGCTATGTTATAGTAAAATCTTTTTTGTTATTCTTAAAAAAATGGGAGCATTTCAGATAAGAGGTGGCACACTTGAGCAAATACCAGAAATATGCAATGTTTACCAAGTTAAAAAGTAGAGGGAATATCAAGAGTTTACACATAGAGCCATGAAAACGGTAAATTTTAGTGCAACATAGCACTAAAAGTTCTAGGGAGAGTAATCAAGCGAGAAAGAGAAACAAAAAGCACCCTAACTGGAAGAAAAGAAATAAAATTATCTCTATTCACAAATGGCATGATCACATACATATAGAAACCCTACAGATTTCACACACACAAAAAAAAAGAACTAATAAATTCAGCAAAGTATCAGGATACAAAGTAAACACACAAAAATCAGCTGCATCTCAGGGCCAGCAAGTGGTATAGTATAGTGGTTAAAGTGGTGGATTCCCACAAGGCCCACCACGATTCCAGTCCTGGACCTGGCAGCTTGAAAATCATACCAGGAGCATGTGTGTACATGCTCAAAATCCTGAGAAGAGAATGGAGAAAGGACTGCAGTGTGGCCATCCCACCCGTGGTGTGATTTCTCACTTTCCCTTTCTCTATCACTCTGTCTCTTTGCAGCCAGCACAAGTGCCTGATGGCAAAAACCTAAAATTAAAAAGGAAGGAAGGAAGGAAGGAAGGGAGGGAGGGAGGGAGGGAAGGGAAGGGAAGGGAAGGGAAGGGAAGGGAAGGGAAGGGAAGGGAAGGGAAGGGAAGGGAAAGGAGGAAGGAAGGAAGGAAGGAAGGAAAGAAGGAAAGAAAAGAGAACAAAGCTAGTAGCCTCACATTTCCTGATTTCAAAACTTACTACAGGGGCCAGCAGATGGCACAATGGTTAAGGCGCTGGACTCCCACATGGCTGACTGTGGTTAAAGTCCTGGACTGGCAACTTAAAATTCACACCAGGCATGAGTGCATGCAAGCCAAAAATCCCAAGAGAAAGGAAGAGAAGAGACTATATAGCATGATCATCTCCCTGGGGCCTGATTTCTCACTTTGTCTCTTTGGTAAGCATATGAGCCCTATAGCAAAAGACTGTACCCTAAAAGATCTCTCTTAAAAACAAAAAAAAATAGGGACCAGCAGTTGGCGTAATGGCTATGTCGCTGGACTCCCATGTAGTTAACCACGGTTCAAGTCCAAAATCCGGGGGCTTAAATTCATGCTAGGAACATGTGCGTGCATGCCCAAGATCCCAAGAGGAGAATGGAGGAGAAGGGACTGCAGTGTGGCCACCCCTCTTGGGGGGTGATTTCTCACTTTCTGTCTGTCTCTCTTTGTCTTTCTGGTGAGTGCATGCGCCCTATAGCAAAAATCTCTCCAATCAATCAATCAATAAGGTAACCCATGAAATGGAAAAAAATATCTGTAAGTTGTATATTTGATAACAAATTAATATCCAAAATAAAGATTCATAAAACTAAACAACAAAAAATCTACTCAAAAATGGGCAAAGGACTTGAATAGACATTTCTCCAAAAGAGATACAGAAATGCCAAGCACATGAAAAGATGTTTCATCACTAATCTAAGGAAATACAAATCAAAACTATAATGAGATACTATCTCATACTCATCAGGGAGGCTATTATCAAGAAAAAAAAACAGAAAATAACAAGTCTTGTTGAGCATATGGAGAAACTGAAGCCCTTCTGCACTGTTGGAGAGAATGTAAAATGGCACAGCCAATACAGAAAACAATATGGTGTTTCCTCAACAACCGAAAATTACCATATGATCCAACAGTTCCATTTCTGGGTATAGACCCTGGGTATATACTTAGTCTGAGACACAGATGTGAACGTAGGCCCACAAATAGCAGCAGCATTTGCAAAAGCTAAACTGCTGAAACATCTAATGCATCTATCAAAAGATGAACAAATATTCAGCCTTAAAATGGAAGGAAATCCGAACATACGCTACAATATGGATGAAACTTAAAGTGAAATAGGCCAGTCTCAGAAAGACAAACACTGTGATTCCAGTTCTATGAGGTACCTACAACAGTCGATTCACAGAAACAGGAAGTAAATTGCCAAGGGACAGCTGGAAATAGCAATGAGGAGCTATTTCACAGGCACAGGGTTTCAGTCTTACAAGAAACAAAGTTACGGAGATGGCCAATAAGGACTGCACAAAATTATGAACATATTTAATATCACTGATCCGTACATCAAAAATGGTTAAAATGGTAAACGTTATGCACATTTTACCACAAGAAAAACATTGAAGGCAAAAAATATTAATTAACAAAGAAAAACTATACCCAAATCTATTTGCCCCCAAAGCTGAGCTGGTCATAACTTAGATAAAAGGGAAGGTCTTTTGTGGAGGGGTTTACATCCTTAACCAACACAGTACCAGATGTCGACTCCCAGATCATTTTGGTGGCAAGAGAGAAAACAGACTGGTTGTGGGAAAGACTAGAGTCAGGGAAACAAGGTAGATTACTGTAACAACCAAAACAACGAACAAAACGGGAAGGAAAAGTCTACATTAATATCACCAGTAGACACAGAGAGATGACGACCTTAACAGCACAAACTCGAAGAGATGTGACCATTTCCTTTACATGGAGTTTCAGTTAAGGAGGACTCATTTTTTTTCTTTTTCCACAAACATGACTAAGCTTCTGTTAGCACCATTTTTGGAGAAAAGCCACATGCAAAAAGAAACTAATTTGAAAGGGATTATTACCATGCATTCAGGATAAGTAGAAATGACACATAGTATATATTACATAATGAAGTTTAAAAAAATTCTTCTACAGGTAAAAAAGAATCTCATGGGACCAGCAGTTAGCGTAATGGCTATGTCACTGGACTCCCATGTAGTCGACCGCGGTTCGCGTCCCGGACCCGGTGGCTTAAAACTCACGCCGGGAGCGTGTGCGTGCGTGCCCAAGATCCCGAGTGGAGAATGGAGGAGAAGGGATTGCGGCGTGGCCATCCCCCCTGGAGGGTGATTTCTCGCTTTCTGTCTCTCTGTCTCTCTCTGTCTGTCTGGTGAGCGCACGTACCCTATAGCAAAAACCTCTCCAAAAAAAAAAAAAAAATCTCATTAATATTGTTATATACATCAACCCACTTCCTGAATATCCATTAACACAGTCCTTTCTCTATACAGACATAAAAATTGCAGATAGGCCATTTTCTCCAGAAAGAACAGATTACCTGAATGTTAGCTGGAAAAGTTTCAGCAGCTTGTCTAGATCGAAGGAGATGAGGGACGATCTTTAACTTGACTCTCGTACTGACTGGGTCCCTCTTCAGCTCTGGCTTCAGAACTGCTCCCTGTCAAAATATGTTTGATTATAACTCAACATTTCAAAAAAGTTTTTTTTTTTAATTGTTTATTTATTTAATTCCATTTGTTACTATTATCTTTAAATTTGACCAGAGAGACAGAGAGAGAGAGAGAAAAGGAAAGCAAGAAAGCAATCTGCCAGGTCTGGGACTCAAATCATGGTTGGCCATGTGGGAATCCAGCGCCTTTAACCACCACACCACTTGCCGGCCCCCTCAAGAAATATTTTGAACTGAAAAAGTCACAAGAGCTCATCTAAATCAGTGGTCTCTCACACTTGGTTGCAAGATTTCTTTATGTGCTTAAATATTCTGAAGGCCGAGGCGAAGTAAGGCAATGGTAATACAACACTTCGCAAAAACAGAAGCCATATGAAGATAGGGGATCAGTTCCTGAGTCAAGCCGTACACTCCAGGTCTGCAAGTACATCAACCTGTGATCTGGGCTGGTTGGGAAGTCTGGAGAAAGGCTCTCAGCTTAAGACTCTATTGAGAGTCCTTCTCTTTCTCTCTCATGAAAGAAGTAACTTCTTAAAAAAATGTTACTGGGCCAGCAGGTGGCATGGAGGTTAAGGCAGCTACATCCCACATGGCTGACGTGGTGGTTTAAGAACTGGACCCTGTGGCTTGAAAATTACACTGGTCACACGTACATGCCCAAAATTCTAAGAGGAGAATGGACCAGAAGGGACTATGGCATGGCCATCACCCTTGGAGAATAATTTCTCACTTTTCCACTCTCTTTTTCTCTCTCCCTCAAGTGAGTTCATGTGCCCTATAGAAAAGCAAAATGAAAACAACAATGACAACAAAAAAGATGTTGTAGTATAGAAATGATGGTATAGACAGAAAGGCACATTCAAAGAAGGGATAAAATATAGATTAAAAACTCCAAAGAGCTTTTGTTTATATAAATATAACCTATCAATATTTTTATTAGAAATTAAAACTGAGAAACTTGAAAAGATTTGTTTATTCGTTTAAAAACTTTAATAAACTCATAAAAGACTTCCATAAACAACATACTTTTATAAAAAAATAACTATATCTTCCAAAACAAAAAAACTGTACTGACAATAGTAATTGTTTTACATTTTTTACACATCTTTTCAACATCCACTATACTAGAAGACAGATGGAATCTTATGTACTCTTTGGCATTCAATCTGCTCTAATACGTTTCTGTGGTTGAAGTACATAACAAAAACCTAGCTTACACAGATATGTGTTGGAAAAAGTGGGGATGAGTTTAGCCTTTTCAAAGAGTTGTGGATATTCCTTTTTAATACCATATCAAAACTTCACAAACAATAGTTCCAAGGTGAGCTGCAATTTGGAGTTGAAAGCATATCAATGAACCTTTGCATACTCTGATACTACTTTCCACTAGTCTATCTGGCATTTCAATGGTTCCCTTACCTCTGTATGCTTTTGTGTCACCGGTCATTGGAAAAATACTGGCTCCCTAAGTTAATTAAATGTTTTATCATACAATATTAAAAAAAAAAAAAAAATCAGTACATTTTCTTATCACTACCATCAAAAAAATCTCTAAGTAATCGAAAACTGTCAAGTCACTGTGGTGAATATAAGTCTCCCAAAATGCTCACTTTTACTTGAAAGCTCAACTTTTATCATTGCCAATAAATTGTGATAATGTTTTTAAAGTGACACCTCATTTTTCTCCTCTCAGAGAAAATACTTGCCAAATACCCATTTCAACAACGATACTTTGCCTCAAGTAAAATCACTTTTGCTGCTTCATAAAAGATATGTTCTTTTTAAGTTTTATTTATTTGTTCCTTCCATGAGCTGAAGGGACAAAGAGGTGAGCAGAGGAAGGAAGGAACCTCCGGTAGAGTCATTACAATTCAGTCCACCCCAGCTTCAGCCACACGGTACCACAGGCACACAGCAACATGCGCAGGGACCTTGGGATGAACACTGGGACATTCCCATGTGCCCTCAGCACCACAGAGCACTGCATTGCCACTGTACCACCACGGCTGGTGAAGGATATTAAGGAAAGCTGAGTCCTTCTCTTTTTCGTATTTGTTTATTTTTACCACGAGTACGTGACAGTAGAAAACAGAATGACTGCTAGTATCAGTGACGTGGCTTTGATCTGCGGTGGAACCCCAGGAGCCACACCCACCATATCTTTTGTACCACCTGTGCAAATCCCAACAGTAAAAAAGCAGCTCATAATCTCTTGTCATCACAGACCCCCTTAAAAAGCACTCTGTGGCCCCAAAAGGTCTGTGGATCCAGCTCTGAGAACCACCACTAATTTAATTAAATTCTTCATTTTCTACATAAGAACATGAAGCCCAGAGAAGTTCTGGAATCAGCCAGGCCTCTACTCTCAAAGACTTCACATGTGGTAATCTGAGGCTAGAATCCAGGGGTCCCATTTCCAATTTACACCACACTCAACCTAACAGGAGCTAGTACAATTTTTAAAACAACTATGAATGGCTAAAAAGGCAAGCAAGCAAACAACTTTTACACCTGTGGGATACTTTTAAACACAGTGAACTAAGCAGAACTGAGATTCTTAAGCAAAGACCTTGCATTGAGGCCTCAGAAGAAATCATCTTTGTTCTAGATTCTAAACTAGGGTTTGAAAACTACACCCACAGGCCAAATATGGCCCACCATCTATTTTGATAAAACCTGTCAATTAAGAATCACTTCACATTTATAAACTGTTTTTAAAAAAGAGAAATAGCACTTGTGACATGCATGAAAATGGTATCGAAGTCAACCATCAGTAGCTGCACCTTTTATTGGAACACAGCCATGGTCATATCCATTCAGTTATTACCACCTATGGCTGCTTTCATGTTATGACAGAGTTGAGTACTTGCAGCCTCAGAGAACATAAGGCCTACAAAGCTTAAAATGTTTCCAGAAAAAACTTTGTTAATCCTTTATCTAGATAATGTATCATCACTATTTAAGCACCTCAGTTGAAAACATCAGATCCATTAAACTATGTCACCAGATTTTAATTTAGCAGGGCTTAAAACAATTATTTCACATAGTAGCTTAAAACAAAATAACTAGGAGAAAATTTACAAATACATACAGTTCATGTGAATAAATGCTTTCTACACTGATATGAGAAGAAATCAAAACAACCTACCTCTTTTGTCTTCAGTGGTATATCACCAAGGTATACTTTGTACATCTTATTTACGATGGCAGGATTATTCCAGTCAATTAAGCTATGAAAGGTTTCAACACAGTTTGTTAAAATTGTATTTTCCTACAACTTCAATTATAAAAATCCTCCCATTATTTATTACAAAAACAGAAAGTGTTAGAAAAACAAAAATGAAATGGGCAAGAGATGCTGTAGAAGAGTAGGAAAGGGACAGACTTCTATCAAAGTTAGTTTTAAACACACACACGCATACACACACATGAATCACTTATCTTGCCTTGATTCAACCAGATTGATGTATCCATTTTTTTCAAGATTTGTTTAATATTATTTATTATTATTTAATTTGACCAGAGATAGGAAGAAAGTGATGCAGGTCCCGAGACTGCTATATCCAAAGACCCAATTTGTTATCACACACGAAAACTGAACTGTGTTCCTATATATTAATAGGGGGTTCTCAAGGCCAATCCCATGGAGCAACTCAAACAGAGCAGAGCTATATACTACACTTATTTTTTTTTTTTTTTTTGAGAGGTTTTTGATATAGGGCACGTGCGCTTGCCAGACAGACAGAGAGGGACAGAGAGACAGAAAGCGAGAAATCACCCCCCAGGGGGAATGGCCACACCGCAATCCCTTCTCCTCCAATCTCTTCCTGGGATCTTGGGTACGCACGCACATGCGCCCGGCATGAGTTTAAGCCACCGGGTCCAGGACTCGAACCACAGTCGACTACAAGGGGGTCCAGTGACATAGCCATTACGCTAACTGCTGGTCCCTATACTACACTTATTTAAAAAGCCCTGGGACTGATTATGGTTCTTCCATTTAACCACTTGGAAATTCAAAAGCGATAAAGAAAGTAAAAACAACTTTTCACCTATTAAAATCACACCCTAGGAAGCATACAATCCATTGTATTTTGGGATTTTTTACAAAAGATTTATTTAATATTTACTTTATTTATTTATTTACTTATTTATTTATTTATTTATTTATTTTTTATTTATTTATTTAAATTTGACCAGAAAGCAAGCAAGTCGCTAGGTCCGAGACTCCCACATGGCTGACCATGGTTCGAGTCCCAGACCCAGTGGCTTGAAAATCATGCTGGGCACATGTGCCTGAGTGCCCGAGATCCAGGAAGAGTAATGGATTGTGGTGTGGTCATCCCCCCCAGGGGATAATTTTTCTGTTTCTGTCTCACTGTCTCTGTCTTTATCTCCAGTGAATGCACACGCCCTATGCCAAAAACCTCTTTAAAAAAAATAAAAAGTAAATTAGGATATAAGATGATGGCTCCTACCCTCTACTGCAAACACAGCCCAATCATTTTATAAACCTAGCAGTAACACAATCCTTCTCTTGGCTAATGAGGTTTTATACTTCTCTCTGCCTTTTGACACTGGTTCTGCTTTCAAGCCTTCATTTGTAGTTTATCAATCTGCCTCTTTTTCAGACATCTACAATCCTGCTACCATCAAAGACACTCTATGATTCATATTACCATCATATCACTCTATTTTACACATTATTCACCTACATCTTTCCTCAGCTAATGGCCTACCTAATCCTCAACTCTACCACTGCTTTCCTTCTATAGTACTGCAACTTTAAGGACCTCTGACAAAACACACAAACACTTCAGTAAAACAAACTAAAAGCTTAGTAGTAGTTCATTATTTTTTTTAATTATTTATTCAATTTTATTTATTCATTCATTTTTTTTTTTTTAATTTGACCAGAGAGAGACACACAGAGAGAGAGAGAGGGAAAGGGACAAAGGAAGCTGCCAGGTCTTGGACTTGAACCATGGTCAGCCATGTGGGAGTGTCCAGCACCTTAACCACCACGCCACCTGATGGTCCCCAGTAGTAGTTCATTATTAAGAATAATTTTCACTCTCTTTTTTCCTTCTTCTCATTTTTCTAGCATTTTTTAGTTTTTCTCATTATGTTCGCTGTTAAAATTCAGAAATGAATAATATAGAAAATAAAATTCTTTATAATCAACACTATATTCCTATTCCTTTTCAATACTATAGACACTAATTTGATGTATCTTTTTCTAGATGTCTTTCTTACTCACGTTAAAAAAAGTAGATGCATGGGGCCAGCAGGTGGCATTGTGGTTAGGGGCACTAGACTCCCACATGGCCAACCATGGTTCATGTCCAGGACCTGGTGGCTTGCTTTCTCACTTTCTCTCCTCTCCCTCTCCCTCTCCCTCTCTCTCTCTCTCTCCCTCTCCTCTTCCTCCCCTCTCCCCCTCTCTCTCTCTGCCCCTCTCTGGTCAAATTAAAATAAATAAAGTTAAATAAAATCATTTTTTTAAAAATAGATGGAGGGCTGATCCTACAGTCAAGTGGTTAAAGGAGTGAACTCCTTCATGGTTGACTACAGTTTGAATCTCTGCTCTGGCAGCTTTGAGCAGGTATACACATGCCAGGCACATGTGTGTGCCTACTCAAAATCCCAACAGGAAGGAAAAACTGAGGTGAAGGGATTGCAGTGTGATTACACTCCAGTAGAGAGCCCTTTTTCTTTCCTCTCCTCTCTCTCTCTGAGAATACATGTGTCCACTAGCAATTAAGATAAAAGAAAAAAAAAAAGGTGGGTGGGTATGGCAGACAAATAGATAAAGAAATAAATGACAGGTGTATGACCTGAAGAGGAACTTCTCTTCGACAAAATGGAATAATTGTTGCCTATCGTTCCCAACTTACTTTTAATCTTAAAACAGTTTATAACGTTTATGGAAAAAAAACACATACATTTATTTTTACCAGACCAAAATACTTAAGCATCACACTTCTATTTCCAACAATCAAAGCCACTACTTGACTATAAACAATGGGGCCATTTCTCACACAAAGAGAAGTTTTAAAGGAAGATTTTTTTGATACTTCAAAACCAAATTCCTTACAAGGAGATACCAGGAAAATTTGGTTATAAACAGAAAAAGGAATTCAGACACGGGAGGAATGCTAAGTACAAAAAGTACACTTTGCCAGCTTCCCAAATTCATACAATCAGCAAGAGGCGTGACCAGCACCAACTCCGTGACTAACACCCTCCCCTTCTACGCCAGCCTACATGTTCTCTAGCGGTGAGCTATTCCCAACCACCAACAACGCACACACACAGTTCAATAAGCAAAGACGCAGTGAAGTTCATTTCTAAATTCAGTTATACCTACCTATGCTGGTCGTTCTAGAAAAAGAAAACTACAATATATGCAATGTTTTATGACCTAATCTACATGCCACAGTCTTCTAGCATACTGTGACATATTATAAACATGAATATAAATGTGAACAAGAACTATCTCATAATTTGGCTTTTTAACTAAATGTCTGTATCTTTTTTCATGTTAGCCTTCAATCTTCACACATATCACTTTTAAATTTTACAATCAGTATACTTATCATTTTGTATTTTGCTTCATTCATTTGCCATTAACTGGGAACAATTTACGTGTAGCTATCTTATTTTTATAATCATTTCAACAGAATTATAATATTCTATAAAGATGCATATAGTAATTTACTTAACTATATCCCCGTTGTGTAAAACAAATTTGTTTCTTTCTACTCTTTTACCTTTTTTTTTTTTTTAAAGCCTGTGTACACTCTCGAGATAGAGATCGAGAAAGAGGACGGGAGAAAACACTCATGGGGCACCATCACACTGCAAGCTGTTCTCCCATTTCTCCACCCTGTTGGGATTTAGGGCACTCATGCACAAGCACCTGATGTGTCTGTCAAACAAGTGGGTCTGGTACTTAAACTGCAGGGTTGGCCATGTGGGATCCAGCTGCCTTAACCACCAAGCCACAAAGCTATCCCTGTTTCCACTTTTTAAGTTATTATGGGAAATGAAATAATGAACCAATCTGTAATATTTTTCTAAATATAATCTTTTTTCTTTTTCTTTTTTTTTTTTTTTTTTTTGAATGACTTCCTTAAAATGAATTCCCAAAGTCAGATTTAGATAAAAGGGTGTCAATATTTTTAGGACGCATTACTTACTGCAAAATGCTTTCCAAAAATTATTTCAATTTAATGCAAATCAACAGGGCATAAGAATAAGAACAGCAGCTTCTGGCTCGGTTATAACAGCATAGGCCAGTAGGGGCTGCTACATGATGCTGGAGGCTATATGAAAAGGCTCTGGGTTCACATCCCAGGTCCACCTCAACAGAGTACGCTCATGGATGCAGTCATAACTGACTGGCTGGCTGCAGAACGTGGGAGAGGATAAGGACATGAAAATCCTGTTGAGGGTGCCTGTCTATGTCTGTGTGTGTGTGTGTGTGTGTGTGTGTGTCTCATGTGAAGAAAATAATTTAGAAAAGCGAGAGCAGTTTCAATGGAAATATAAGTAAATTTCTCAACTGCTACAAATTTTAATTATCATTTAGTACAAATTGGTACCCCACTGTTCCACTGTTCACTGGTTTTATTTCTTATACGGAATTTTTTTTTAAGAACTACTTTATTTGGGGCCAGCAGGTGGCATGGTGGTTAAGGTGTTGGACACTCCCACATGGCCGACCACGGTTCAAGTCCTGGACCTGGAGGTTTGCTTTCTCACTTTCCCTCTCTCTGTCTCTCTCTCTGGTCAAATTAAAATAAATAAATGAATAAATAAAATTAAATAATTATTTTTACAAATTTTTACTTACTTTTATTCATCTTTTTAAAATTTTCTTAATTATTTAACTTTAATTATTATTGTTTTTATTTCCAATTTGCCTAAAAAGAGACAGGAGGGGGAATGAGGAAGCCCAGGACTCAAATCACAGATGGCCACGTGGGAGTCCAGCACACTTTAACCACCATGCCACCTGTTGGCCCCCCAGAATGTTTTCTGTAAGTCTATTTATTACTTGTATCTTCTTCTGCATGAACCAGGAACTATTCAGCACATCTTTTAATAAAATTGATTTTCAATGTGTTAACCATATATAGACATATTCTTTACTACAAGCAATACAGAATGATTTGAGAAAAAAAAAAACAATGAGAAATTAATAATTTCTTGGATCTGACTTTAATGTAGATTTTAAGTTCATTTACCTAGCCAAAAAGTCTTCTTTCTTTTTTAATTTGCCAGAAGGCACGTGTACTCACCAGAAATAAGGGGGTGAGAAGGCGTCCCTCACTGAGGGTAGTCATGCCATAATCTGTTCTCCATTTCTCCACCCATTTTAGGATTTAGGCATGCATGCACAAGTGCCCAGCATATTTTTCAACCCACAGGGTCTGGGACTCAAAAATGCAGTCAGCCATGTGGGATCCACGCGCCTTACCCACCATTCCACCAACTGGCCCCCAAAATCTGGTTTCTTATGATGATGTTCCTAACCTATCGATGCTTTAAATTTCATCTTCAAACAGCTTTACATCTTATACAGAACTATGCTCCTTAGCAAACTCTATTACAAATTAGGTATATTTCATAATCTCAACTAAATATTTCATTACATAAAACCTTCTACACGTCAGAGTGTGGGTAATGGTGGCGTGATGGGTGCGCTGGATTCCCACATGGCTGACTGCAGTTTGAATCCCAGGCCTGGAGGCTTGCTTTCCTCTTTCTCTCTCTCTGGTCAAACTAAACAAATAATAATGATGATAATAAATGTAATAAAATAATTATTTTTAAAAAAGAATACATGATAAGAAAAAAAAAAAAAAAAAAATACATGATAAGTAAGCTTTTAGAAATCTACACATTTTTGGGACCAGCAGTTAATGTAATGGCTATGTTGCTGGACTCCCACGTAGTCGACCAGGGTTCACGTCCCAGACCCGGTGGCTTAAAACTCATGCCGGGCACGTGTGCATGCGTGCCCAAGATCCCGAGAGGAGAATGGAGGAGAAGGGATTGCGGCGTGGCCATCCCCCCTGGAGGGTGATTTCTCACTTTCTGTCTCTCTGTCTCTGGCAAGCGCACGCGCCCTATAGCGAAAACCTCTCCAAAAAAAAAAAAAAAAAAAAAAAAGAAATCTACACATTTCTATTTTGAAAGCATAATTAAAAAGGAGTTACCTCTGTTTGCTTTTCAGCTCCAGGTCCGCTGCCGTTGCCACACTGTGGCGTGTGTCACTAGAAGCAATCACCAGGTGAAGAACAGCTTCGAGTTCAGGCACCTGTTCAGCTTCTATGAATTTTACTATGCCCAATTTGCACTATAGATAAAAGAAGAGAGAGTGGTCAGGGAAAGAGAACACCCACTAAAAGGATTACTTAACTTCTCAGTGTGTTTATATACCAAAGCTTAACAGTACCAAGAATAGCAGCTACTATTTAGGCTTATGATGTGCCAGGGACTATACTGCATATACACATTCATGATCTCATTTATCCCTTACCATTACTGAGATAGCTATGATTACACTTTTTCTTTTTTTAGAAGTTTTTGTCATAGGGCATGTGTGCTCACCAGAGAGAGAGACAGACAGAGACAGCAAGAAGGAAAGTGAGAAATCAACCCCCAAGAGGAGATGGTGGCCCCAGAATCCCTTCTCTTTTATTTTCCTCCTGAGACGCTGGGTATATACACATGTGTGACCAGCTTGATTTTCAAGCCGTCGAGTCCAGAACTCAAACCACAGTCAGCCACATGGGAGTCCAGAGACATAATCTCCACGTCATCTGCTGGCCCATTACACTCATTTTTCAGATGAAGAAACTGAGGAAAGGCTTAAGAAATTAGACACACAATAAGTGATATAGGCAATATTAAACCCAGGTCTTTCTGACTCCAAAACTATTACAATGCACAGCATCCCTGCTATGGACTCAACTGCCTCTCTAGAGTGATGAAGCCCTGAAGTCCAAATATGAGGCCACTAGATAAGAGGGAAGTACATTTGGAATAAAGTACTCTATGGCTTGTTCTAACTGGTCAAAAAGAACTAAACAACCCACATTCTATGGATTCTTACTGTATTGTTAACATACTAATTCTTGTTCTTCATATTCTTAGACACTAAAAGTAAAAAATATGATTTAAAATGCATTCTATCTGGGGCCAACGAATGGCATTATGGTTTCATCACTGGAGTCCCATGTAATCAACCAGGGGTCAAGTCCTGGACTCAGTGACTTAGAACTCATGCTGGGCATGTGTGCAGGTGTGCCCAAAATCCTGAAAGAAGGAAGGAAAAGGGATTGTGGCATGGCCAACCAGTTGACGGATGATTTCTCACTTTCTCTCTGTCTCTCTCTGGTGAGTGAATGCACCCTACAGCAAAAATCTCCCCAATAAATAAATAAAAATAAAATGCACTTGAGGCCAGCAGGTAGCACGGTGGTTAAGGCGCTGAACTCCCACATGGTCAACCAGTTTGAGTCCTGGACCTGGAGGCTTGCTTTCTCACTTTCCTTCTCTGTCTCTCTGGTCAAGTTAAAAAATAATAAATAAAATTATATAAATAATTCTTTAAAGAAATAATGAAATGCACTCTATTCAATGGAGGTGAAATTCTAATCAGTATTCAATCTAATTGGCTACAATGACACACAGACTAAAGAATGATTCCGTTTAGAACTTCATGCAATGTGAAAGAGTTACGAATTTCACTGTAAATAATGCTGTCTAGAATAAATAGCCTTCATCTCTACTTTTTAAAAAAATCACAGGGCCATGGGGACCAGCAGGTGGCATGGTGGTTAAGGCACTGGACACTCTCACATAGCCAACTGTAGTTCGAATACTGGACCTGGTGGATTACTTTCTCATTTCTCTCTCTCTCTCTTTCTGTGTGTGTGTTTATGTGTGTATCTCTCTCTGGTCAAATTAAAAGAAATGGGTGAATAAATAAAATGGAATAAATAATTATTAAAAAAAAAAAATCACAGGGCCAGTTCATGGCATGATGGATAAGGTGGGTGGATCTCACACGGCTATGCAGTTTGAGTCTGGGACCTAGAAGCTTGAGAAACACACAGGGTATGTATGTACGTATGTGCCCAAGGTCCCAAACATCGGGCGAAATGGAGAAGGGACGGTGGTGTGACCATTCCCCACAAAAAGTGCCTTCTTACTCCTTCCTCCCCTTCTCTCTCTGACAAGCACATGTACTTTCTGGCAAAAATTCAAAAACTGAAAAGGAAGTTACACAATAGCTCTTTTTCTTAAAAAAGAATTATTTTATTTATTATTATTATTATCATCTTATTAATTTGCTACAGGGCATATTTGCTTACTAGGGAGACAGAGAGTGGGAAAGTGAGAAACCGAACTGCCAAGTCCAGGACTTGAATCCTGGCAGGCCATGTAAGAGTCCAGCGTCTTAAGCACCACACCACCTCTGGCCCCATAATAGTTTTTACACATATGAATCAGGACAAAGTTTACAATCATTAAATGAAAAGGATGCAGTTTAAAAAGGTATAACAGATCATAAAAAGATTTGCCCTCACTCCTCTGCTCAACACAACTTACTTGAAACAAGAGCAAACATAGCAAAAACTCAAAATATTTACGTTTTAAACCATAAAAAAAGGACAGTTCTGGAAGTCAAGTACGCAAAGAAATAAACAAAACAAAAATAAAAACATGTAAAGAAAAATGAAACTAGGGGACAGCAGGTGATGTGATAGTTAAGGTGCTGGACATTCCCACATGTCCAACCACGGTTCAAGTCCTAGACCTGGTGGCTTGCTTTCTCACTTTCCTTCTCTCTGTGTGTCTTTCTCTGGTCAAAATAAGATAAATGAATGAATAAATAAAATTAAATAAATAATTCTTCAAAAAAAATGAAACTGATACAAATACCAATCAACAGAAGCTATTAAAAAAGTATTATGTATAACTAAATGCTATATAAATCATTAAAAAGGATGACTTTTTTAAAAACTTGAAGTACTGGTAAACAAAAAACAAATAACATATTAAATGACATGTAAAAATGTACTATTTGACATGTAAAAAAGTATCATATAAAGCTGTTTATATACATGCACACCCCACACACACATAGACAGCTAACTATACAAGAAAAACAAAGGTAGCAGGATCCCATAGTTTTTAATTTCTCTAAATACTTTTCTGGTCACATAATTACAATTTATTTTATAATTAGGAAAAAAGTTTTTATTCAAAAGAAAAAATACAAAATAAAAAATTTTTTTTGAGAGGTTTTTGCTATAGGGCTTGTGCACTTGCTAGAAAGACAGAGAGACAGAAAGTGAGAAAACACCCCCCAGGGGGAATGGCCACACCACAATCCCTTCTCCTCCACTCTCCTCTCGAGATCTTGGGCACACATGCACACGTGCCCGGTGTGAGTTTAAGCCACCGGGTTCAGGACTCGAACTGCAGTCGACTACATGGGAGTCCAGCGACATAGCCAATACACCAACTGCTAGCCCCCAAAATAAAATATTTTAAAAGAGGAAAATAGCTTTTATCCTTGAAACTAAACTGCTCATTTCAGCACTAGATTATGAAATTAGTGAAACACAGAGATCTTATAATTTTGTATATAATTTAACTTTAACAATTATTCTCCAGAATCTGTACCTTCAGCCCTCAGAAAGACTTAAGTTCAAACCTTGGTACCAGAAGTAAGACTGGTACATCTCAAAATCTCAGTTCCTTTTAGAAAATGAAACTAAGAATTTCTTTTTTTTTTTTTTTTTCGGAGAGGTTTTTGCTATAGGGCACATGTGCTCACCAGGAAGACAGAGATAGAGTGAGCCAGAAAGTGAGAAATAATCCCCAGGGGGATGGCCATGCCACAATCCCTTCTCCTCCATTCTCCTCTCGGGATCTTGGGCACGCACGCTCACGTGCCCAGTGTGAGTTTAAGCCACTGGGTCTGGGACTCAAACTGCGGTCGCCTACATGGGAGTCCAGCAACACAGCCATTACGCCAACTGCTGGTCCCAGAACTAACAATTTCTATATCCCCTTAAGTTGCTATGAGGATTAAATGAGATAATGTATTCAAAATACTTGTATAATGCCTGTTCACAGATCACACAGAACAAAGAGTACCATCTGCTATTATCTTCCTTACACCATGCTTTAAAGAGGGAGGATAAAAGGGAGGGCCCAGCTGGTAGCATGGTGGTTAAGGCAGCTGGATCCCACATGACCAACTGCATGGTTTGAGTTCCAGACCCTGAGACTTGAAAAACATGCAAATCACATGTGCATGTATGCCCAAAATCCAGAAAGGAAAATGAAGAAGGGATTGTGACATGGTCATCCTTCCTGGGAGATGATTTCTCACTTTCTCCCCTCTGTCTCTCTCTGGTGAGCACACACAGCTTATAGCAAAACTAAAAAATTGTACCAGTAGGTGATATGGAGGTTACAGTGTTGGATTCTACATAGTCAGCTTCCACAGTTCAAGTCCCAGACCTGACAGCTTTAGAATCACACCAGGCACATGTGTATGCATGCCTGAAATCCAAAAGGAGAGTGGAGAAAAAGGGATTGCAGTATGGCCATCTCTCCCGCCCAGAGGGGGTGATTTTTTACTTTCCTTCCCTCTCCCTCGCTGTCTCTCTCTGGTGAGTGCATGAGCCTTATAGCAAAATTTTTTTGAAATAATAAAATAAAAAATAAAGGGGAGAAATACCTATAAAACATGAAGAAGCAAATCTGCAAATATAAATCAATTAAAACTCCTGGTGAATACATTCTATAAAGTTGTAAGTGGCAAGAATGCCCCACTAGCCTCTTTTTCCCTCTCCTGGTAACATCTTTTAAAATTTACTATAGGGCACTTCTGCTCACCAGAAAGAGACAGAGAGGGAGAAAGTGAGAAAGCAAGACACCAGGTTTGGGACTAAAGCTGACCATATGAGGGTCTAGTGCCTTAACAACCATGCCACCTGCTGACCCTCACCCACACCCTGTAACATTTTTTGATGACTGTTTTGATAAATGGTCATTTACGTTTCTAAAAAGAAAAGGATCAAATCACTTAGAGTGCCATGGAGAGATTAAAGCAAGGAGTGGGAGACTAATCCATGTTGCCTGAATTCCAAAATAATTACAAACTGATCTTATCTGTTCTCCCTGAGGTGCCTGATGACAGACACAGTGAGGCACCTTCTCTGTAGAGCACCATTTTTAAAAGCTGCTCAGAGAACATCTGTGTCCTGTTTAAATCCAGAATAAAATTCTTAAGACCAATTTTTAAATTTCCAGAAGAAATATATAAAGGAGTCATGCTCTTTCCCAAACTGCCCCTTGTGAAGTAAAGCGGCTCCTGACTTTACACAAAATGGACAGCCCTAAAAAGGTGGATAGTGTAAGAAAAATTGTATTTTAACTGCACCAAAGGAACTAGATGATTATTAAACCCATAATTAAAAACTAAAATGACAGACGTTAAATATACTCAATGCATAAGTTGGTTGTGTTTTATACTTGAAATTTGTAAGAAGCATTACAAAGCTAAATAGCATTTCCCACTCCTCCCTGCCCCTAGGGCTTTAACAAAAATCTGACACGATGAAGACAACACATTACATCAACTGCTTCTTCAAACATATTTTATCGGAGAGCCTGAATGTCCTGGCAGTATTTTACACAGGGTTCATGGACTTCACTGCAGCAGATGCTCAGGGCCAGCTACACTGTGAGCAAGCAGCATGTGGTACCTGTTCCAACTGTTCCGGTGTCCACGGGTTATCGCCAATAACTCGTTTAGCTGCATAAAAGCTCATTCCTGGGGGAGGCTGTGGGATTCCAGAACCTCCCCCACTGCTGTTGGAAGAGGAACCCTGTGCTGAAGATGAATTTTGGCGACTCTGAGATTCATTTAACACATATCTAGAAAAGAAATAAAATGTTCACCCTTTATAAATAAAACACAGGCATATATAACATTCAGTCATATACTGTCCTCCTATGGTATTTTGCTAAAAGAATAAACATTTGTCATTACAATTCCATCTAAAAATTTTAAAGATATTTAGAAAAAATATCTACATCTTTGGCAAATTAACCAAAAGAGTCCATGACTTTAATGACTAAAAGTTATCAACAATGGATAGAATTATTTTGTTCACTCTCAAAATATAAACTACTGGTCCACAAGTTGCTACGGGACCACTGCACTTTGGCTTTCTAGTTGACAAAAACAGAAGATTTGTTGACTGAGGCTGGGGAAGAGCGAGTGTAACTGTTCCAAACCCAAACAGAGAGGTTTTTTCTTTTTTTGGAGAGGTTTTTGCTACAGGGTGTGTGCGCACTCACCAGAGAGACAGAGAGACAGAAAGTGATGGCCACGCCACAATCCCTTCTCCTCTCGGGATCTTGGGCGTGCACGCACACGCACCCAGCTTGAGTTTAAGCCGCCGGGTCCGGGCCTCGAACCGCGGTTGACTGCATAAGAGCTCAGCGACATAGCCATTATACTAACTGCTGGTCCCCACAAGCACAGAGTTTTTAATTAACCACCATTCTGATTTACGTCCAATTCCCTCTGAACTCTTATATGTTTACATTAGAAAGCTGACTGACACCTCCAAACCACCCACCACATGAGCACATCAGGCCCTCAAAATGAGAAAATCAAAAAAGCTCAAAGAAGAAAAATCATAAAAGGTAAGAATTAGCTTTTCCCACTCTATGTTCAAAGCCCTTTGCACCTCCTTGTTATTAATTTGTCATCCTATTTCTTTTCTAGCTTCTGCAGAGTATAAATAAGATGTCTAAGAAATTCATTTTGAATCAATGAACCTGGTATAATCCATCTGAAAATAAAATTTTTATATAAGTATTAATTCAAGTTCCAAAATTCTATGCTGATGAATTTCATTATCATTCAAGATATTAAAATAAAATACCCATTATAATAAAAGTAAACATTTGGAACCTGATAGCATAATAAACTACCCTACACTACTTATTCTTACTATATTTATTCAATTCCTAAATTCACATATCTTTTTTTTTTTTTTTTGAGAGGTTTTTTTTGCTATAGGGCGCATGCACTCGCCAGACAGAGAGAGACACAGAGACAGAAAGCGAGAAATCACCCCCCAGGGGGGATGGTCACACCGCAATCCCTTCTCCTCCATTCTCCTCTCGGGGATCTTGGGCACGCACGCATATGCGCCCGGCGTGAGTTTTAAGCCACCGGGTCCGGGACGCAAACCGCGGTCGACTACGTGGGAGTCCAGCGACACAGCCATTACGCTAACTGCTGGTTCCCAATTCACATATCTTTTTTAAAAAACCTGCTAAATAACGTTAGTACTTTCATATAAATGAGGTGGTTAAAAAAAAAAAAATGTGAGGAATCACTTGCTTGGGTACATCACATCCTAAATTAAATTTAGATTCCAAGCTTTAGATATCAAAATCAACATCACTGGGGCCAGCAGGTGGGGTAGTAGTTACAGTGCTGGGCTCCCCAGCCCTGGCAGCTTGAAATTGACACCAGGCACATGTGCATGCATGGCCAAAATTCAAGAGGTAAATGAAGGAGTAAGGACTGCAGTGTGGCCATCCCCTGAGGGGTGATCTCTCACTTTCTGTCTCTCTGTCTCTTTTCTCCAGTGATCAAATATGCCCTATAGCAAAAATCTCTCTTAAAAAAATCAGGACCAGCAGATGGCATAATGTTACGGTGGTGGACTTCCACATAGTAGACCAGGGCTCAAGGCCCGGATTGGGTAGCTTAAAACTCATACCAGGCATGCTCAAATCCCAAGAGGAGAATGGAGGAGAAGGGACTGCCACGTTCATTCCTCCAGGGGTGATTTCTCACTTTTTGTCTCTCTGTCTCTCCAGCAAACTTACGCAGCCTATAGCAAAAAATCTCACTAAAAAAAAAGATCATCCCCTATGAATCCTGGTTGCCTCCTGATTTAACAAATACAAAGGAATGTTTTCATTTATTTCTAAGTTTTACAAGACTGGTGGTGTTAAGTAAATCAATCAACAAGTGCCCAAAATCTAACACTGAACAAAACACCATCCTAAACTCAAGGTAGAGGAATAAAGGGAGGTGTTATTATAGATTTGAGTCTCTGCCATCTAAAGCAAGTTGAGACAACAATAACACGGTAACAACAAATGTAAGAGCATTTGCCATGTCATGAGCCACAAAGAGACCATAGAGAAATGGGAAATGATATGACCAAGGTGGTGAGAATGAACCCTGTGTTTGAAGGCCCAGAAAATCAAGCGGCCAAACTAGAGAGGCAGGACGAGAGCAAATTGGAGAAAGAAAAAAAAAAAATCACACAGCAAGAGGTCTTATTTCTGGACTGAGGGGCAGGTGACACAGAGTCCCACAGGCCCAGTTTACTGTGTATATATACGTTTGTGATCAGGACAGAAACATGGTGATAGTAGCAATTCAGAAAAAGTCCTCTGGCAGCAGGACAGTTATCTGAGATGCATCCACAGACAAATGCGAGCTGAATCACTGAAAATAGTACTTGACTCTGCACAGGAAGAGCAGTCGCGAACAAGGTTGTTCTGGTTTGTTTTTATTTTTTAACTCACCCATAAGGCATCAGAAGGACATCTAGCATGAAGTCCAAAAGCAGCTGCACAGTCTTTGGTTTCTCAGCAAGATTAAACGGAGAAGCTGATTTTGATGATTCAACAGGGTATTTCATGTGAAAAAGGGTTGGTATTAAAAGATGCATTAAGCTGAAAAAACAATTACATTTATTGCAACTACTTAAAAAACAAGGTTTTTATACATGCAAATAACAGACAGAACAAAAAACATGTAACAAAAGCTGGAGGTTGTAGTAGGAGTCGTTCATTTTTAACACTAATTTTACAAGACTCTTATCTAGAAACTGGTCTAGATGTGTTTCTTATTGAAAGTGCAGCACATTCAGCAATAATTGGCATATAGCCAATCTTGTTCATCACTAAAAATATCTGGAAAAAATGTACATAAAATGGGCTCAATATTAATATCTGAAGTTACCACAGAGATTTCATATGAAATCTTAAAAGTTCAACTTATTAAGATTTTCTTTCAAAAGAAATTTCTCTACAACTCATTAAATATAAAAAATTAAAAATTACAATTAGTAAATTATATTAAATTCACTGTGTGAATTTAAGTAACAATTTTAGGAACTCCTTTCACTAACACTTATTTTTTAGCCTTTTTATTTTTTGCCATTGGGCACGTGCACTCACAGGGGTGCGGGGGACAGAGAAAAGGAAAGTGAGAAATCAGCCAAGAGGAGATGACCACATATAGCAATCCCTTCTCCTTCATTCTCCTCTCGAGATTTTGGGTGCCCACATAAATACACACACGCACACGCACACACGCACACATACACCCGCAATGATTTTCAAGCTGCCAAATCAGAGACTCAAACCATGGTTGGCCTTAATGAGAATCCAATGTGTTAACCACCACACCACCTGCTGTCCCCTCACTAACACGTTTTGGTATTCTTAAAACACATGAAAATCATTTAAAACAGTGCTTGTGATAATTTTACTTGTTAACACTGGTTATTATAGCGATCAGCAGACGGTGTAATGGTTCTGTCACTAAATTCCCATGTATTCAACCAAAGTTCAAGTCCCAGATTTGGCAGCTTAAAACTCATACAGGGTGCATGTGCGTGCATGCCCAAAATCCCAAGAGGGGAATGGAGAAAAAAGGATTGCGGCATGGCCATCCCCCTTGGGGTGTAATTTCTCACTTTCTGTTTCTCTGTCTCTCTGGCGAGTGCACAAACCCTGCAGCAAAAATCTCTTTAAAAAAAAAAAAAAAAAAAAAAAACTCACACTGGGCACATGTGTGTGCATGCCCAAAAACCCAAAAGGAGAATGTAGGAGAAGGTACTGCGACGTGGCCAACCCCCCCCGGGGAGTGATTTCTCACTTTCTGTCTGTCTCTCCAGCAAGCATGAATGTTCTATAACGAAAATGTCTCTTAAAAAAAAAACAATGTTGGGGGACCGGCAGGTGGTGTGGTGGTCGAGGGCGCTGGATTCCCACATGGCCAACTGAGGTTCAAGTCCTAGATCTGCCAGCTTGCTTTCTTGCTTTCCATCTCTCTCTCTCTCTCTCTTTCTCTATCTCTCTCTGTCCTTCTCTGATCAAATCTAAAAAATAAAGTTAAATAATTCTTTTAAAAAAATGGAATTAAGTAATTTTTTTTTAAGTTGGTATTATAGGGGACCAGAAGGTGATGTGGTGGTTAAAGCACTGGACACTCCCACAAGGTCGACCACAGTTTGAGTCCTGGACCCAGTGGCTTGCTTTCTCGCTTTCTCACTTTCTCTCGCTCTCTCTCTCTCTCTCTCTCTCCCTCCCCCTGTGTGTGTCTCTCTCTCTGGTCAAATTAAAATGAATGAATAAATAAATTAAATAATAATTCAAAAAAAAGTTGGTATTAGTCTTTCATTTAAAAATATGCACTAAAACGTGAATTGAAAACATTATTTAATTCCATTTTTCCTCCATAACTTCTGTACTGTTTGTAACAATTCTTACTACGACAGTTATAAAACAGAACTTTAGGCTAAGCCTAGCAACAAGTGATGTTATCTAAATAGTTCCACCTCTCCAATTCCCATATGAAAACAAATTGAGAGCCAGCAGGTGGCTTGGTGTTGAGGCACTAGATTGCACATGGCCTACTCTATGGTTCAAGTTCCAGACCTAGAGGTTTGAAAAACATGTCGGGTGCATGTGTGTGCATGTGTGCCCAAAATCCTGAGAGGAGAAGGGACTATGCCAAGGCCATGTCTCCTGAGGAATGATTTCTCACTTTTTCTCTCTTTTTTTCCCTCTCCAACGAGCACATGTGCCCTCTGGCAAAAATCTTAACCAAAAAAAAAAAGTTGAGTATCCCTAACCCAAAATCAAAATGCTACAAAACCCTAAGTTTTTGAGTGCTGAATGATGCCACCAGTGCAAAAAGTCCACACCTGACCTCATGTGACAGGTCACAGTCAAAATGCTGAAACACAAAAACATTACGTAAGATTACCTTCAGGTTATTAATTATATATGAAACAATCAAATTTCATGTTTAGACTCGAGTCCCATCTCCAAGATCTCTCCCTATGTGTATACAAATATTCCCCCAAAATCTGAAAAACTTCTGAAATCCAAAACAGTTCTAGTCCCAAACACTTAAGACATGGATATTCAACCTGTAACACAAATGCTCTGTTCCTTAAGAAAAGTGATTCTAGAGCCAGTCCTGTAGGCACAAGAGTTAAGAGCTATGCAGTAGGAGCTGGATACCACATGGCTGACTGTGGTTTGAATCCCAGCCCCAGTGGCTTGAAAAACATTTTGAGCACATGTGTGTGCACACCCAAAATTCTGACAAGATGAGAAACAGATGGAAAAGGACCGCAGCATGACCAAACCCCACAGAACGGTGCACAAGCCCTCCCTCTCTCTGGTAGAGCACATGTGCCCTCTGGCATCAAAATAGTAATAAAAAGAAAACAGCTCTGAAATTTATTCTCCAAGATAGAAATGTTTTGATGGAAAAGATGTCACTCTAATTTTTACAATCACATAAAATTAACTATTTCAAAATAACTGATGACCATTTAGACTTAGAAAATCCCAATTCCCATATTAAAACAAGTTGAAATGTCCCTAAGCTAAAATTGAAATTCTACAAAATCCGGAAACCAACAGATGGCGTAATGGTTACATCTCTGGACTCCCACATAGTCAATTGTAGTTGAGTCCCTTACCCAGTGGCTTAAAACTCATGCCAAGCACATAAGCTGGCGTGCCCAAAATCCTAAGAGAATAGAGGAGAAAGGATTGCGATATGGCCATGCCCCCTTGGGGGTGATTTCTCACTTTCTGTCTCTCTGTCTTTCTCTGTTTCTTTAGCAAGTACACATCCCCTACAGCAAAAATCACTCTCTAAAAAAAAAAAAGGCAAAAAAAAAAAAGAAAGAAATACTAGAATAGCCTAAATATTCTGCATGCTGACATGATGCCACTGGTGCGAAATTCCACACCTGACCTCATGTGACAGGTCACAGTCACTAAGAAGCAGGAAAATGTTATCAGTTCTGAACATTTTTCATGGTTCATATCAAAACAATGTGTAATAGTATGTATAAAATAGTAACTTTGATGTACCACAGAAAATTAAATTATTAGTCAGTTAAAAAAGCTCAAGTCTTTCATTTGCTCAAGTGGAAATATGTGGACCAATGTTTGAAGACCGTTATTACAGGTGGGAAATAAACAGTGAAGAAGCCATACCTATCCTGCTGTGGCTGAGGTTTCCCTTCCATGGCAGTAAGAAGCGTGGGGGCCAGTTCACACTGTTTTTCCACTGGTAGGCGAGGATAGCCCATCTTAACATAGATTATAGTAAAATTCTAATGCAGTAGGAGAGAAACAAGTGAGTGTGAAGTAAATATAATTTCAACGAAAACATATGGCTGACAACTTAGGGAGTTACAGTAATAACAAAGAAAGCGCAAACATGAATCACCCTCTATGCACATGGGTATTGCAGCTCTACCAACTCCTATGTCTTGGGAAGAATTCTAGTCCAGCTCATTCAAAGTGTGTGCTATAAATGGGCTCCATGTGAGGAAGCATGACCTAATCTAGAGCACTCATATATGCAATTACTTACCATGGAGAGGAAAAAGCAATCACTTCACCTCTCTAAACCTACATATGTTCATCAGTATCAGCTCTCTCAATCTGCTGTATCAATCCTAGGAGGGGAGCAGGTGTTAACAAATCTTTATCTGCCATTTCCCAACTCATCGATTACAAAACCATCTTAGTACATTGTAGCCCTCTGTGGTTCATCATCCCAGTAACTCACTGATGGATGAGGAACCAAGGGAAGCTGAGCGCTAGAGTGTGTTTGTGTCACTATAATCCATGTGAGTGCTGCATTTTACGCAACCCCATAAATGCATATCTGGATTTACATACAAGATAAAGATTTTCTTATTCTAGAGTAATAATGATCACTAGAGTGAACAGACTTGATGAGATCATTCCTATAAATATATACTATTTGGCATTTTTATTGACATACAGTGTTTCTATTTACTTAAAGATCCCTTATAATGGAGCTATGCATTGGAATAAGTGTAGACAAGATGCTTGGATCAGTAAGTGGCTCCAAAGGTTGGTGACTAGATTTTACATAAGATTCAGTAAAGTGTACCATAATACGAGGAAGCTATAAGACCATGAAAAGAACATCACAGAGCATCAACCTTTCTTACATTTAATTTTTCATTAAACAGACAACAACTTAATAGGAATGTTTTTACCAGCCTCAGATCTGCTCTACTTAACAAAAAGATAACTTCCTGATTATACATATCAGAAACACAGAAGATATTTTTACCAAGCCTTCATATCACTTGCCAGTTTCTTCATCTTCTATTATCTTTTATTCATGCCAATACTATATAACCCTTACCTTCCCACTATGTGTCACATAATCTCTTAGTAAGATCGCATCATTCTTTTATATATCAACATACCTGATAGCTCATTTCACCAACATTCCTTTGCCCAATGTAAAGTGCCATTCATCACTCTGCTCCTACCATTTCTTTTAAAGTAGCATTTCACCTAGAACAGTACTCAGTGGAAAAGGTGTGTCTTTTTTTTTAAGGAAAATGTAATGTTTTGGGCCAGCCAGTAGAGTGGAGGTTACGGTGACTGAGTGGTTTGAGTCCTAGACACATAGGCTTAAAAAACATCCCAGGCCGGGCCAGCAAGTGGCATAGTGGTCAAGGCACTGGACTCCACCGCCCCCCCACCCCCATGCCCCATGGTCAATCATGGTTTGAGTCTAAGACCTGGTGGACTTGAAAATCACACCAGATGTGTGTGCATGTGTGCCCAAAAATCCCAGCAGGGGAATGGTGAAGAAAGGGTCTGCAGTGTGGCCATCCTCGGTGAAGGGTAATTGCTCGCTTTCCCTCTCTCTGTTTCTCTCTTTGCATCTCTCTGGCGACCACATACTCCCTACGCAAAAAACTTTAAAATAAATAAGACAGGCATGTATGCATGCACGTCCAAAATCCCAAAAGGAAAAATATACAAGGGATAACTGCATTAACATCCCCCATGGGGCTGCTTTCTCATTTTCCCCCTTCTGCCTCTCTTCAGTAAGCATACAAACCCTCTACAAATATATTTAAAAGAAAAAAAAATGTCTTAATGTTTTATTTAAAAATTATTTAAGCTGACATTTTAAGCATGCCAACACAATGATAACATTTGATTAATGTTAATAAAACTTACTATAAGTCAGAAAACACTTCAAGATAACACTCACTGTGACAAAGGAAACTGCAGCAGGGTCCTGGTACTGAACCAACAGTGTCTCTACTGGGAGCTGTATTTTGGGTCGGCTCTTTATACGCTTATTCAGATGGACCAGTAGTTCCATTACCTAAAATACAGTGAGATAGGAACAGAAGTCATCAATAATATCTTAAAAACGTTCATTCTCAGATATTACTTATTTTAATAGTAATTTTTTTTAAATAACTATTTTGCTTTATTTAAGGGACATAAACTTGACACTACAGAAGAGAAGCATACAATATTAGAGAGTAGATCTCAAATGTTATGCCCTAAGAATTCTGCACCAGGGTTTTACTAGTAAATTTACTTTTATAATGTCTTTCAGTTGATCAAAGCTGAAATCCAAGTTGGGCCTAGACCGAAGTATAATCCTCCAACACAAACACTACTGAAAGAGAAATGCACAAGATACTATGGGTTCCAGAAGACAGAGTGTCCACCAGATCAATGAGTTCAGGGAAGAAGTGACAGGAAAACTGAGTCCTGCAATCAGATGAATTCCAAGGAAACAATCAGTATTAGGAGGTCTAGGGGTCCAAAAGAACATGGCTCTGGCATCTAACTGAAGCCTAGAATGGAAAGAGTTCACAAAAGCAGGGTCTGGATTATAAAAGGATTCTGGCAAAATGCTGGGGCACTTTTACTATATTCCGAAGATCATCTGGTGCTATTAAAGAATTCATGTAATAAATAGCAAACTTCCCTTCCTTTATGTAAGAAGAGAGAGCAGAAACAGGAAATGACCAATCACCAGTTCTTGTGAATGGAAAGGGAGATACAGAGGCTTGAATGATTGAAGGCTGAATGGCCTCAATCTTATTACAATAGAGAGATTATCTGCTAAAAGAGAAGTATGAAACTGTACACTGAGAAATAAGATTTTAAGAAAGCATAGACTGGGGTCAGCAGGTTGTATGGTGGTTAAGTCACTGGACTCCCACATGGGCAACCACTGTTCAAGCCCCAGACCTGGCTGTTTACTTTCTCTCTCTCTCTCTCTCAGGTAAGTACATGTGATCTATAGCTGCTATGTACATTCTCAAACACGTCCTTTGGTGCACATATGCACATTCGTTGTATATAAACCCAGGAGTAGAAATGTTTGGTCATAAGAGTATACGTATGATCAAATTCAGTAGCTATTTATACTCCGAATGGCAGTATATGAGAGCATCCTTGCTAATACTTGATATAACTGCTTTCACATGTAGCTATTCTGATGAGTTTGAATTAAAAACCAAGTGGAACTCTATATAACAAATCTTGTTTTCCTTAAAAAGGAAATTTAATAACACATCAGAAGAAATTTAAAACTTTTCTTTTTTTACCTAGTTCATCCACAAATTACCAGCTAACTTACAGAATATCTTTGTTAGGTCAAATATGTATTATGAAATTGATAATAAGAAACTCAAAAATTCCTTATCTGGAACCAGCAGGTAAGTGGTGTAGTGGTTAAGGTACTAGATTGCCACCTAGTCAACCGCAGTTCAAGTCCCAGACTCAGTGGCTCAAAAAATCACACTGGGTATGTGTGCTTAAAATCCCTAGAGGAGAATGGGATTGCAACTAGCGATCTCCCCATCTCCCCAGAAGATAACTTCTCACTTTTCATCTTTCTCTCCTTTTCTCTCTCTGGGAGGCACACGTCCCATAGTAAACTTAAAAAAAAAAAAAAAAAAAAAAAAAAAAAAAAAAAAATCTAGCACAGGTGGCCCAGACATGGTGGTATACAGGTAGCACCACAACTTGGGAGGCTGAAAGCTATATGGGAGGCCTGGGTTCAGACCCCAGCCCAACCTGAACATGCAGGCATTGTGAGCACCTGCAATCCTGGCTAACTAGAAGGCTAGAGCAGGAGAACCTGACTTTCCTCCCATAATCTCTTTCTCTCTCTCTCTTCTTCTGACTCCTCTCTCATAAAGGGGAAGGGAAGGAGTCTAATATAGAGAGGGAGAACAGAGAACGAAAAAAAAACAAGCAATGAAATAGGTTAATAATCATAACTGATGTAAGTGCCTTTAGTTCAAACCTCAAAAATATGTAACATCTTAACAATTCAAAAGACAAAAAATTATGTAACATACACACTGTAATTACTAATAAAGATATTAAGCTGGTGCATCAAAATATATAAGCCAAAATTATTAAAATTAAATCAGGAAAAATAAAAGCACAAGACTACAATTTACTGTTGTCAGAAATAGAAGGTTCTCAACAGGACTGAAAGACAGGTTCTCAAGATATAAATACACAGTGCTACAAATGAGTAGCTTTAGTTCATACTGAGCTCCTTATTCCACAAACAGGAAAAAAATCTTATCTTATGAAGAGTTATTTTCTATGAACATAAGAATATACATTTTTTAATGACAGAAGAGATGATTTATTGTACACATACTACACTCGGCCGCAAGTAACAGCACTAGAATGTCACAGGTCCAGGGAAAAGATTTTGGGGCATACACGCACACATGCACACACACACCTGGTGTGATTTTCAAGCCACCAGATCTGGGACTCAAACTGTGATCAGCCATGTGGGAGTCCAGTGCCTTAGCCTTAACCACTATTCCACCTGCTAGCCCTGCCTAGGATGTTTTTTAATCCTCTGTGTATAGGACTCAAACCACTCAGTCACCGTAACCACCACTCTACTGGCTGGCCCAAAACATTGAATTTTCTTTAAAAAAAAAAAAAAAAAAAAGCACACCTTTTCCACTGAGTGCTGTTCTAGTTGAAATGGTACTTTAAAAGAAATAGTAGGAGCAGAGTGATGAATGGCCCTTTACACTGGGCAAAGGAATGTTGGTGAAATGAGCTGTCAGGTATGCTGATATATAAAAGAATGATGCAATCTTACTAAGAGACTATGTGACACACAGCGGGAAGGTAAGGGTTTCTGCTGCAGTGGCCTCCGTAGGTACACAAGGTGTTTACCTGGACCTCTGCCTCATCATTCTTCTTTTACGCTTCAGCCTGCACACTTGCATCTTCCTCCACTTGGCTCTCATGGTGCGTAGTAATAATAAAATTAGAAACATGGATGGCAAAACCAGCAGATAGCATAATGATTACAGCGCTGGACTCCTACATAGTCAACCATGCTTTGAGTCCCAGACATGGCAACTGAAAACTCATGCTGGGTACATGTTTGTGCATGCCCAAGATGCCAAGAAAATGGAAAAGAAGGGATTGTGGTGCAGTCATCCCCTCTGAAGGGGTGATTTCTCTCTGTTTCTCTGTCTCTGTCTTTCCAACAAGCGCAAGCCCCCTATAGCAAAAATCTCTGAGGAGGGTAGGGGGACAGCAGATGGCGTGGTGGATAAGGGCACTGGACTCCCACATGGCCAACTACAGTTCGGGTCCCAGACCTGGCAGCTTGCTTTCTCATTTTCCCTCTCTCTCTCTCTCGCTCTGTCCCTCTCTGGTCAATTTTTTTTTTAAGTAAATAAATACATAAATAAGTTAAATAATTCTTTAAAAAAAACTCTCTTAAAAAAAGAATAACAGTATGATAGAAATGAATGATATATTGGATTGTAAGAAAATTCATGATGCATTTTTGCATAAAAAAGCACAGAAAAAATACATCATGACTTTTCCAAATAAAATTAATAGTTTTGAAGGGAGAAAAAAAGACTGAAAATACTCAGCCCAGACTAATGCAAAAGCTTCCTCCATTTACTCTTCAGTCTCTACTCCAAGTCTTTCTCTCCCCCAAAAGCCAGAGTAACTGTGTCACTGTCATCAGTATTCTTGGGTACCACTGCTCCCTGCCATCCCTGTGTCCTACCCAGCTACCTGGCTGCCTATCGCTCTTCCTCGTATGCACAGAGACCATCACACTCTGTCTCAGCTCAGAACCTATGCACAAGGCCTGTCTTTAATGGTTTCCTCCATCTCTCAGCCTGGCTCATTCCTGCACACCAAAGAGGCCCCCTCACACCCCACATTCAGACTAAACCAAGTCCCTAAATATGTTCTTCCATGGACTCTTTTTCCTTTCCATTTTAGCATGTATCTATCACAAAGTATAACTATGTACTATTCGGCTCACTGTTTAATAGAAGTCCTCATAACTAGGTATTTGTTTCTTTCATTCATCAACATATTCCCAATACCTAGCATACAGAAGGGACAGTAAATATTTGCTACATGAATAACAACAGTGATAAAGCTAAAGAAATAAAATAGAAATAATTCAAGAAGGACCTTTTAGACCTTACTATCCTGAAGGTAACAGAAGGCTACCACGGGTTTTTAAATAGGAGAGTGACATGAACAAATACACATCTCAGCAAAGATGGATTAACAGCAGGCATGTCAAACATATGACAAGAATGTCCATTCCTTCCTGCAAACATAACAGACATTCTTAGAGATACTTTTCCCACTGAATCCAAATCAGGCCTCAGAATCCGTCTCAGGGCAGACTTCCAGGAAGTCACTGCCAATCAATTAGAGTGGCCCAAGGGATTAAGTCTGATGACAGCTTACAGACTAAAAGTTCTATTATAAATACATCAGAAGAATACTAATGAACTATTTTACACATGAGGGGGAAGGAAAACATTCCTTGGAGGACAGTTATGCTAAAATAGAAAATACTGACACGTCAGTTATCTAACTTTTCTAAAAGTACTCTTCTGAATCATAAAAGAGAAGTTAAATATTTTATTTTAATTTTTTTTTTTTTTTTTTTTTGCTAACTTTTAATGAAGGCTATATTCACTGTTGGTCAATGATTAAAGAATATTTTGCCCCGTTACCATCTGACCTTTATAGTGGAATCAAGGGCATGGAGTTTGGATGAAGCCTCCGTACATTTCAGAATAATTACCTCAATTATAGTACTTGGCACCGATGCCAAGTATATTGTTGGTGCTAAATGTAGCTGTGCTAAGTACACAAAAGCTACTTTTAAATCATGAATTTGATTCTAAGCTTATTCTCCATTTTGAAAGGCCGTAATTAGAAATCACAAACCTAGATTTCAAAAACTCACATCCTAATATACATCCACTTATTCACCGCTCACGTCCCCAGCTGTCCTAATGTGCTTACCTTTTTACGTACTCCTTCTTGGGTGCTGGACAGTTTGAGCAAAACAGGAGGAAGGAATTTAGATATAATATTCTGTAATTGTTCATCTGTTTCAGCATGGCCAAGTCGTAAAAAGACCCGTTCTAGCTGATCTATAATATAAAACATAAAAAAAAGAGAACTTAGCAAATCAAACACAACTGACACTAGACATTTTTTAAAATAGGTTGATCCTTTTCTTCTGTACTACAAATCCTTCATTTAGAACTTTAACCACAGTTAGCCCTAGACACATTTGATTCACTTAAAAAGGTTTACTAGCTAATTATACTATCTTAGACTTTTCTAGGTCATTTAGCCTCTAGCAGGGAGGAAAACAAAACCAAAAATAACAAAATTCTTACATAGTTACTCAATCTGACTTAAATAATGGATAGGATACAAGATTTTTGAAGAAATTCTTCTAGATCTACCTAGAAGAAGCAGCAGGAGAACTTTAATTAGATGTCAGGGACAATACAGCTTTGGTGAAACCATCTTACTTATCAAGTTTCTCCAAAGACAAAATCACTGTCCATTATTGGGCTAGGGTAATCTAACAGATAAATACAGAAAGTGAGACACAAGTTTCCCCCAAGAAAGTCACTGTGAGAGAAATATGTTAAACAATACCATGAGAGTACTCTCAGCAAAACCTAACTGTGATGAACAATAGGGCAACCAACCCTGTTTCTTCAGGGAAGAAGGGCGGGGGAGGAGGGGCGGAATGAGAAGGAAACCTACACAAAGCGCTAGGTATTTTTATTAATTACCATTCATTTTTGAGTGCAATGATGATATGGTGGCTATGTTATTTTTTTTAATTTCTTACAAAAACTATCAGTGGTGATTAGAGCGCCTTCTAAGGAGGAAGAAATACTCTCTATCTCAATCTGGGTGATGGTTACACAGATAAATACATTTAGAAAAACTCGTCAAGCTCTATACTTTTCAAACTTTCTACTGTATCTACTATACCTCAATTTTAAAATATATTTTAAGGAGTCCATTTGGAAATAAACTGAAATATCTGCAGATAAAATAATATACTTACTGAGAATTACTTCAAATAATGGAAGAGGATAGAAGAAACCACAAGGAGGGGTCCGAAATTGTGCACTAAATGATAATTCTTCAAGCTTCATGATAGATACTAAGAATTACTTTGTGCCATCCTGAAATTTTCTATAGTAACTTTCTGAATGAAGATGGATCAACAGATTCCATAAATGCCGGAAGCAACGACACCCTAGTAGCAACAGCAGCAAGCACATCCAGCACCCAGAATCCATCCCTTTTCTAAATACCCGTTTCTTAAACTCACTCCAGGCACGTGTGCATGCGTGCCCAAGATCCCGAGAGGAGAATGGAGGAGAAGGGATTGCGGTGTGGCCATTCGCCCCTGGGGGGTAATTTCTCACTTTCTGTCTCTCTGTCTCTCTCTGTCTTTCTGGCGAGCACACGTACCCTATAGCAAAAAACTCTCCAAAAAAAGAAAAAAGAAAAAAAGAAGCCAGATCCCACACAGTAACTGCAGTTTGAATCCCTAGCCAGGTCAGCCTGAAACATGAAACACATCAGGCTCACAAATGAGTGCCCAATATCCCATTACCTAGAGGACTGGGGGGAGGGGATCACAGCATGGCCAGACCCTGTGGAGGGTGCTCATATCTCCCTCCCTCCCTCTCCCCTCTCTCTCTCTCTCTCTCTCTCTCTCTCTCTCTCTCTCTCTCTCTCTCATACACACACACACAGAAACACACACAAAATCATAATTTTTTTAAAAAAAAAGGTTTTAAGTGAGAAAAAAACAAATTATGAGTCATTGTGTAAGGTACCGTTTTCCAGTACTCCTGAAAACTTTTCAAGATCATGAAAAACAAGATTAAAAGACTGTCACAGGCCAGTGAAGACTAGGGAAATATGACAGCTAAATGGTGCCTTGAATCTTAGGGGGGAAAATAGGACATTGGTGCAAAAACTGGTGAAATTCAAATAAAGTCTCAAGTTTAGTTTAAAAATATAATAATAAAGAAAAAAGAAAGAAAAAGGGGGAGAGGAAACATAGGCAGGTGGACTCTGAGATTATTAAAACAGTGATGTCATCTGATAAATGCTAAATGTTACTGTGACAGTTCTTAGGAATGGTGGACACAATCCAAAGTGTTTGTGGGAGCTACAGTAACCAGCATCTGGCCTCAGTGCCTTATAGAGCTCAGGCAGTAAAAACTGCCTAGGAGTTTGGACCACGTGATAAGTTACATTGCTAGACTACCACATGGCCAACTGCAGTTCAAGTCCCAGACCCAGAGGCTTGAAACTCATGCTGGGCATGTGTGCGTACATGACCAAAAATCCCAAGAGGAGAATGGAGTAGGGATTGTGGCATGGCCATCCCCCCAGGGGGTGATTTCTCACTTTCTGTCTCTCTGTCCCTTTCTCTCCCCATTTCTGGCAAGCATATGCAACCTATAGCAAAAATCTCTCTCAAAAAAAAGGGGAGGGGACCAGCAGTTAGCGTAATGGCTACGTTACTGGGCTCCCATATAGCTGACCACGGTTCAAGTCCCGGAGCCAGTGGCTTAAACTCACACTGGGCGTGTGTGCATGCATGCCCAAGATCCCAAGAGGAAAATGGAGGAGAAGGGGTTGCAGCGTGGCCATCTCCCCTGGGAGGGTGATTTCTCACTTTCTGTCTCTCTGTCTCTCTCTGTCTCTCTGCCGAGGGCACACGCCCTATAGCAAAAACCTCTCCCTCCCCCCCCAAAAAAAGGGACCATCAGATGGCATAATGGTTACATCGCTGGACTCCCACATAGTTGACTATGATTTGAATCCTGGACCCAGCATCTTAAAACATGCTGGACGTGTGTGCATGTGCCCAAAATCCCAAGGGGAGAAAGAAGGGACTGTGGCCTGGCTATCCCCCCCGGGGGGGTAATTCCTCTCCAGTGAGCACATGCATCCTACAGCAAAAATCTCTCTTAAATAAATAAATAAATAAAACAAAAAGCCTACAAGCTTGAGCTCTAAGGGCTGTATATAAGAACTATTCTGTGGACAAGGCAGAATTCGTCATAAAAATAATTAACCTAGCTGTTTCCTTTCATTGGTCCCTTTCATTCTTTCATACAGTCATTGAGCGCTTGCTACATCCCTCCAGCATAGTACCTAACATTTTTCTACTCTTCCTCATAGAACGGCAAATTTAACATTCTAAACACAATAAAATTATTTATGATGGGAATGTGGGAATGGGAAGAAAAGACACAAACGTTATGCAAGGGGCCTTCTGAAGCATCTAAGTACACCTGAGAGAGAATTAAAGCCTATACCTCTGAGGAGGATCCTAACACTGTTAGGTCATCTTTTGAGACACATCTTCACTTTTTTAAAAAAAATCATCAATCATGATCATATTTCACGAAAAAGAAGAAATGTCATCATGTGAAGATAAACCCAACTAGATTTTTCCAACTGTCAAAGTGAGCAAAATAAAGAGCAAGATATTTTTAAGAGGTATTTATTCATTTTATTCTATTTATTATTATTTTCTTTTAAATTTGCTATAGGGCACATGGGCTCACCAGAGAGAGAAAGATTGTGAGAAAGCAAGCTTCCGGTACAGGACTCGAACCATGGTTAGACATGTGAGAGTCCAGGGCCTTAACCACCACACCACCTGCTGGTCCCAATAAAAAGCAAAATCTTAGCCCTAGTATTGCCCCCAAATACTGTTTTTCAGAGGCACATAAGGAATATTAACTCTGTCCTTTGCCCTCTGCTCCGGAAATACAACCTCATGAAAGTGACAAACCAAATTAGGCGTAGGGCCCAAAAAAGGTCTACTCAAAAAACAAGAAGAGATTGAATCGAAGTTCTAAAAATTCTAAAATAATCTAAAACTCTTATCCACCTTTTAAAAGACTTAGCTTTTAAGAGCAGGAACCGAGATTTTCAGGTCATCACAGAAGGATCAGAGATAATGCCAAACATTACTCAGAAGCAGGAGCAAGTTCCGATCTCTCCACAATTTTCATTTTATTTATCTTATTCAAGCTCATATCAAGCTAACTTACTTAAAAGAAATCTAGAAGGACTAGCAAGTGGCATGGTGGTTAAGGTGCTGGACTCCCCCAAGACCAACCACAGTTCAAATCCTGCACCTGGTGGCTTTCTCTCTCTCTCATGCCCTATAGCAAATTTAAAAATAATAAAATTAAATATATAATTTTAAAAAAAGAAAAGAAATTTAGAGACATTATCATACTCTAAGATAATCGGGAGAACATATTCTTAACTATTATTTTTTTTCCTAATTATACACTAACATTATTTAATCTAAAAACTGCAATATGTCACACACTACTTTGCAGTTTGCCTCTTGTTCTTTACAAGTCCTTTATCTGAAACCCTTGGAGCATATGTCTTGAACTGTTCATATTTTAGAAAGATGTTACGGTGTACATCACACATATTTCAAGTAACCCCTTAGTCTATGGAAGTAGTATAATGTATTTAAGTAAACTTCTATCTGTATTACCAGACAGAAGGTCATATTACCAGATTTAAAATATGACAAACAACTTCCTCAATGAATGGCCTTACCCATGTGTACCTATGTACTCGTGTGCATAGGTAAGCTAAAACACCAGAACTAATACTGTTGAGTCAAAGGGTAGGAGTGCCATCAGGTTTAATAGATTTTGGAAAACTGCCCTTGGAAAGGGCTATGCGAACTTATGCCACCAGCAGTATATTTACTACCAATTTCCTTATACCTCCTCTTATGCTGAGTAATCAATCTTACAAAGATTGTAATGCATTAACCTTAGCTGAATATGACAGATGAACAAAGATCACATTATCATTTTACTTTATATCTACTATTTTACTGAGTGAAGCATTTTTTCAAAATTTAGAAATCATTTGAAATGTCAACAAATTACCCATTGTGCTTTTTAGTTGTAGATTTGTGAAAGCTTTTACACATATATACGGAAAAAATCTCCCCCTTTCTCCCGTATGTTGCAAATACTTATTCCTAGTTTCCCTTTTTCTTTTCCATATCTAAGATTTTTTTTCTTTTACTTCTTTTTTTTTTTTTTTCTTTTTTTTGAGAGGTTTTCACTATAGGGCGCGTGCGCTCGCCAGACAGACAGAGAGAGACATAGAGACAGAAAGCAAGAAATCACCCCCCAGGAGGGATGGTCACGGCGCAATGCCTTCTCCTCCATTCTCCTCTTGGGAACTTGGGCACACACGCACACGCGCCCGGCGTGAGTTTTAAGCCACCGGGTCCAGGACGCGAACCACGGTCGACTACGTGGGAGTCCAGCGACATAGCCATTACGCTAACTGCTGGTTCCCTAAGATTTTTTTAAAATAAATTTACCACTCTTTTCCTTTAGTTTCTAGTCATGCTTTGAAATTCCTTATTTGCTACAAGATTACAAAGAATATGATACTATGCAGTAGAGTTAACACGGCAGAACTGAGACCACTCGCCATAGAGCGGCCTGGCTGCCAAGGCTTGCCTTGCCTAACCAGTCTGTATAAACAATATGGTTTATGCTGAACAAAAGCTATTGTTCAACATGGAACTTTGGTACCTTTTAGGAAGTTGGTGTCAACAAACAAAAACCCGGTACACACCATTGCTAATGAGCATACCTGGTACATAGCATTTCACACATGTGGTCACAACTCAAGGCTGCAGAAATTAAGACATGAAGTGTGTTGGGCCAGTAAGATGCTAGCACCAAACGTGGCAAACAGCAATTCGCCCCCTGTCCTCCTCCCTGCTCATCTAAATTCTCTCCTCCTTCAAGGCCCAGTGTCTTCCTACTTTCATCATGAGCACTTACTCTCCTACCTAAGTCACTTGTTCACTCATTCCAGTATTCAATGAAACTCTACATGTGCCAGAGTTTGCGGTCATGGGTATAAAGAGAAAGAAAAGACACCTCACATGTACATGACAAAGGCATGTAGAAAGAGACAGCCTGAAACATACTGCAAAAGAATAGAAATTAAGGTTAGTGAAGGAAAAGTCTGAAAAAGGGAAGAACAGGCAACATAAAAAGAAAACTGGGGACCAGCAGATGATGTAACGGTTATGTCACTGGACTCCCACATAGTCGATCACAGTTCAAGTCCCAGACCCTCTGCTTAAAACACACTAGGCATGTGTGCATGCATGCCCAAAATCCCAAGAGAAGAATGGAGAAGAAGGGATTGCAGCGTGATCATCCCCTCTGGGACGGGGGTGATTTCTTGCTTTCTCTCTGTGTGTCTCTGTCTCTCCGGTGAGCAAACACACCCTGTAGCAAAAACCTCTCTAAGAAAAAAAAAAAAAAAAAAAGAAAGAAAAAGAAAACTGAGGAAGGCATCAGAAGAACTAATAAACGACTTTGCTACGAGATGACAGTCATCAGAAATGATGAGATGAGATCACACAGGGAAGAACTATGTGCTTCCTGCAATTGAGTTCTTACCTGATCATGGTTCAAGCAGATTCAATGAAGTAGCAGGGGCTACTGAACAAGGTAGAGGAATGAGTGGAAATTAAAAAGGATGTGGCAAGTACAGTAAGTGACAGCTCTTTAGGAAACTACTGGGTCGTCAGAAAAATCATGACACATTTATGCATAGATAAACAGAAAAATATGTCTTTTCCAACAACAGAAAGTTCTAAAAAGGGAGATGAGAAATACTTGTTTTTCACTGTTTCAGTCAAATGAGAGAGCCAAGCACATTGTAACAATCTGAGCAACAAGAAAAACAGCCACTGGACAGAGGGAAACTGAAGAGGGCACAAAAATTCCTGGAATGGGACCTTGAAGTGAGAGAAGGGACAGGATCCAGTAAAGGTTTATAAGAATCACTGAGACAGGAGGAAGGCCATCTCTCCTATTACAACGAGAGGGAAAGAGGAGAACTGGCATTGATAAAATCAGTGCTATAAATTTTGTGACAGGACCTGGAAGAATTATCTTAAAAATGGCTTTCACCGTTTCTGTAAAATATCGTAGAAGGCAATGTCTTCCGTTGAGATTTAGAAGGCAGAGAGCAAGTCACAGGTGTACCAATAGAAAAAGGTGGCTTTCATAGTCAGGATGATGAAGAGAAGAAAATCGGCTGGAAAAATCAACTGCCATATGGACAAAGTATGAAGGACTCAATTGAGGTTAGTGAATATAAATTTATACCAGCTCTAGTCAACACAGTCAAACAAATCAAAAATAAATTTCCTATCCTTTCTATCCTATCCCCCTCATCACAACAGTATCTGTATCAGCACTGAATGACTGAAAAAATAGAAACATACACAGCCAAGGTTTTCCAAATCTCCAGTTACAAATGTGATTAAGGAAAATATCCTTTTTTCCTAACAACCAATTAAGGAAACTTTCTTTCAAAAGAAAGATCTAGAGTCTGTGTATGTATATACATAGGCACATATGAAAAACATATATTGAAAATTATAAAATGCCTCCTTTGTATATATTATACTAGGTTGTCAGAAAAGTCATGACATATTAAATGTGAATAGGAATATTCCAATAGGAATCATTTCAAATGAGTAATTACTCATTAACTGTGATTATTAATACAATCTTATGAAAGCCTAACTAATAAATCTCTCAGAGGTTATATGAGATATAATGGAGCCAATAGTTTAATATTTTCAAGACAGACATTACAAGTTTTAGCTAAAAAACTAAAGCTCCTTATTTTCCTCATCTATAAAAACAGCACAAAACTGCTTCACAAGGATGTTGTGAGGATGAAATATGCATGTGGCATATAAAATTATACACAGCAATCATATGTGTAGTTTTTATATTACTGTATAATAAAGAATGAGGATGGAGGCCAGCAGGTGACATGGCGGTTAAGAGAACTGGACTCCCACATGGTCAACTGCAGTTCAAGTCCTGGACCTGGTGGATTTCTTTCTTTCTCTCTCTCTCTCTCTCTCTCTCACTGTCCTTCTCTGGTCAAATTAAAAATAAATAAGTAAAGTTAAATAATACAATTCTTTAAAAAAAAATAATTCGGATGACCTCTATATCCCTGCTCCGGGGAGGTAACCACTAAACCTTTGGACCTTCCCCAGTGATTAGAGTGCCTTTGTTATTCATGACGGACCTCTCTAATCACACATGCTATTTTATGCTAAGAATGTAATTCATGGTGGGTCTCCAGACAGTTTACATCAAGAGATATCTAAAGATGGGGGCTAATCACTACAGAAACCAAACATCCCTTAGAGGGTGGCAGCTTAGAGCCAAGTGATAGGGGAAGGAGCTAGACACTGAGCCGCATGGCAATGATTCAATCAATCGTGCCTTTCTAATGAAACCTCAATAAAAACCCTGGATACCAAAGCTCATATGAGCTTCCCTAGACGGCATATTTCAAGCATATTGTCATAAATATGCCTGGAGAGTAACAGAGAACAGAAGCTTCAGCTCTAGAACCCTCTCAGATGTAGTTACCCCATATCTTTCCCTCTCACTGGTTCTAACTTACATTCTTTTGCTATTATATCGTAATCATAAGTATTGGGCTTTCCCAAATTCTGAGTCATTCTAGAAAATTATCGAGGGACTCCACAGAGAACTTCAAATTTGTAATTAGTTGATCAGGGATACTATCTCTCTTTCTGTGTGTGTGTGTGTGTGTTTCTCTCTCTAACGGAATAAACTAACTTAAGGGGAGGAATATAGGCATCTACGCGGCTTTAAAAATACATAAAAAATAAGCAAAAGAGCAAATTAAATCCAGTATAATACATCATGCCAAAATGAGATTTATTCCAAGAATGCAAAGTTGCTTTAACATCAATATAACAGGGCCAGATTCATGGCCTGGTGGTTAAGGCAATAGGATCCCATGGTTCAAGTCCCAGACTTGGTGTCTTAAACACACCAGGTGCATTTGCATGCATGCTTAAAATCCCAAAAGGAGAGAGAAAATCGAAGAGAAGAAATTGTGGCATGACCATTCCACAAGGAAGGTACTTTTCTCCTTCTCCCCCATCTCTGTTTATCTGTCTCTCTCTGTCAAGCACAATTTTTTTTAATTTTAATAAATAAAAATAAAATCAATGTAATTAACTAGCCACCAGAATTATATTCCAGCCACTAGAATAATGATGAGGTGAGTCTGTGACATGGTGGTTAAGGTAGCTGGGTACTACAGGGCCAACCAAAATTGGAGTCCAAGACCTGGCAACTTGAAAAACACAATAGGCATGTGTGCATGCATGCCCAAAATTCCAACAGTACAGAGAAATAGAGATTGTGGCATGGCCATTCCCCATAGGAGGTGCTTTCTCACCTTCTCTGTGTCTCTCTCCAGTGAATGTATGCAATCTCTGGCAAAAATTTAAAACAATATATATAACAATCAAGTGACCATCTCAACTTATTCAGAAAAAAATAAATTCAACATCTGTTCATACTGAATAGACAGGAACAAATGATTTATGTTAAATAGGCTGGGAAGAGACAAGTTTCTTAGCCTAGTAAGGGATTTTTACAAAAACTTACAGTAAACATAAAAATACAAAACACAGGGGCCAGCAGGTGGTATGATGGTATAGTGCTGGACTCCCACATGGCCAACTCTGGTTCAAGTCTCAGACCTGCTGGCTTGCTTTCTCACTTTCCCTTTCTCTCTCTGACTCTATGTGATCAAATTAAAACAACAATAAATAATAACAAATTAAGTAAATTTTTAAAAATACAAAACACATTCCCTTTGAATTTAAGAAGAAGACTAAAACAAATGTTCACTATTACAAATTATATTCAGATTTGTATTATGTGTTTTATTAAGAGCAATAAGGGGCTGGCAGGTGGCATGGTGGTTAAGAGTGCTGGACTCCCACATTGCTGATTGCAGTTCAAGTCTCAGACTTGGCAGCTTGCCTTCTCACTTTTCTCTCTCTCTTACTCTCTCTCTGTGGTCAAATTAAAATAAATAAATAAATAAATAAATAAAGTTCAATAAAATAATCTTTTAAAAAAAGAGCAGTAAGACAAGAAGAAGAAATAAAACACATTAAGATTAGAAAGGGATGGCCATCTGATGGCATAGTGGTTAAGGAGGCTCCGTCCACATGGCCGACTGCACGATTCAAGTCCTAGGAACCAGCAGCTTGAAATACACATGTGTGTGCATGCCCAAAATCCCGAGAGGAGACTGGAGAAGAAGGGACTACAGCCTGGCCATTCCCTCTAGAGTGGTAATTTCTCATTTTCCCCCTCTCTGTCTCTTTCTAGACAGCACATACGCCCTACAGCAAAAAAAAAAAAAAAAAAAAAGATTGGAAAGAACAAATAATATTTTCATTATTCCCAGATGATATGCTGGGTCATCAGGAAAGTCATGACACATTTTTGCATAGGAAAACCAGTTATGGCATTCCCAACAACCTGATAATTGGTACACAGAAAATCCAAAATAGGCTAGGTGTCTTAGGTCATTGGGAAAGTTATGACATATTTTTCTATGCAAAGATGCATCATGACTTTCCCAACTACCTGATATTACTAGAATAAAAAAACGTAAATTAACAAGCCATTAGAAAACAAAATTTGGGAGGCCGGCAGGTGGCGTGGTGGTTGAGGACGCTGGACTCCCACATGACTGACTGCAGTTAAGAGTCCCAGACCTGATGGTTTGCTTTCTCACTTTCCTACTCTCTTTCTCACTCACCCAGTCCCTCTATGGTCTAATTACTTAATTAATTAAGTGAAATAAAATAATTATTTTTTTAAAAAAATAATAATATGGGCTGACCCCATGACCTAGCAGTTAAGAGAGCCAGATCTCAGGGCACAGCAGGTAGCACAGTGGTTGGGGCACTGAACTCCCACATGGTTTGAGTCCCAGACCTGGGAAAGTACTTTCTCACTTCTCTCTCTCCCTCTCTCTTTCTCTCTCCCCTCCCCACTCTCTCTGATGAGTGCACATGCTCTACAACAAGTGAAAAATAATAATAAATAAAATTAGGATGATTCTTTAAAAAGAGAGAGTGAGCCAGATCCCACATGGCTGACCACATTTCAAATCTCAGCCCTGATGGCTTGAAAAACACACTAGGAGGACCAGCAGTTGGCGTAATGGCTATGTCACTGGACTCCCATGTAGTCGACCATGGTTTGAGTCCCAGACCTGGTGGCTTAAACTCACGCCGGGCATGTGTGCGTGCGTGCCCAAGATCCTGAGAGGAGAGTGGAGGAGAAGGGACTGCAGCGTGGCCATCCCCCCTGGGGGGTGATTTCTCACTTTCTGTCTCTCTGTCTGGCGAGCGCACGCACCCTATAGCAAAAGCCTCTCAAAAAAAAAAAAAAAAAAAAAAAAAAAAAAACAACACACACACACACACACACTAGGTACATGTAAATGTGTACCCAAAATCCTGATAGGATAGAGAGACAGAGAAGAAATTTCAACATGACTATGACCCACTGGGACGGGTGCTTTCTCATTCTCCCTCTCTCTCTGTTCTCTTTGTCTCTCTCTCTGGCAAGTCCTCACACTCTCTGGCAATTAAAAAATAAAAGAGGGCCAGCAGGTGGCAAAGCACAGTTAAGGTGCTAGACTCCCACATGGCCAACTATGGTTCGAGTCCCAGACCCAGTGATTGAAACTCACGCCAGGCACATGTGTATGTGTGCCCAAAATCCCAAGAGGAGAACAGAGGAGAAGGGACTGCAGCATGGCCATCCGCCCCAGAGGGTGATTTCTTACTTTCTGTCTGTCTCTGTCTCACCAGCAAATACACATGTCCTATTGCAAAAAAAAAAAAAAAAAAAAAAAAAAAAAAAAAAAAAAACTCTCAAGAAAATAAATAAATAAAAAGAGAAGGTAATAAAGTTTGAAAATATCTATTACAATGACATCAAATACATCAAAGGATCTACAATATTCATAGATCAGAAAACAGTACCGGTAAGATCAATTCTTTCCAAATTGATCTACAGATAATACAGTACAATCACAATACAGCAATATTTTGGAGAACACTAAATAGCTGTTTCTCCAATATATAAAGAATTACAAAGGACCAAGATTTGCCAAAATAATCTTGAAGAGGTAACAAGAGGAGGAGGTAATCAGATTTCAAGGCTTACTAAAAGCTACAGAAATTAAAGTGCAGTATGGTACAAAAATAAATTATTTGAACAAACAAAAAAAATCCACAAAAGACAAATATATAATCATATGATTTACAACAAAGGTGCCATTGCAATGCCGTCTATAAATGATGATCTTTTCAGTAACTGGTGTTAAATCAAACAGTGTACCAATATGAGAAAACAAAATGTAATCCCTACCTCATATTATATATAAAAGAGAATCAATTACAGCTGGACCATGAATCTAAATGTTAAAGATAAAACACAAAGTTCATGCCACTAGTTGATGCTGCTGCTCCAGGCTAGGGCCACATGGGAGGTCCAGAAGTGACTCCGAGCTGACCCTTGAAAGCCAGACACAGTGATGCATACCTGCTGTGGTCCCACCTACTCATGATATTGAGGTATATGGAAGGTATGTATAAGATTACTCTATATATTTCCATTCATATATGAAATACATACATATATATATATTAGTTTTTTGCTATAGGACAGGTGTGCTCATGGGAGAGAGACACAGAGAGAGGGAATGTGAGAAATCACCTCCCCCAGGGAAGAATGGCCATGCTGCAATCCCTTCTTCTCTATTCTCCTCTTGGGATTTTGGGCAAGCACGCACATGCACCTGGCATGTTTTCCAAGCTGCCAGGTCCAGGACTCAGAACACAGAGTCAGACATGTGGAATCCATGTATATATAATATTATATATACATGATATATTATATATATAATATATTATATATCATTATTTTTGTTTTATGATATATTTATATAAAAAGAGAAACAAATCACTGATTTTTCTTCTTTATACTTTCATGTACTTTTCAAATATTCTTCAATGACATTTCTTTTTCTATTAAAAAAAGTAGAGGCTGGCAGGTAGCATGGTGGTTAAGGCACTGGACTCCTACATGGTTGACCACAGTTCGAGTCCTAGACCTGGCAGCTTGTTTTCTCACTTTCCCTCTGTCACTCGCTGGTCATATTTTAAAAAATAATAATAATAAAAAATAAAATATACAGGGCATTGATGCTTCAAATATAAGAAAAAATATGTATATTTTTAAAGGTCTTTGCCATAGGTGCACTCACTGGAGAGACAGAGAGAGTAAAGTGAGAAATCACACCCCCCAGGGGGATGGCCACACCACAATGCCTTTTCCTCCATTCTCCTCTTAGGACTTTGAGCACACAAGCACATGTACCCAGCATGATCTTCAAAAGTCAGGTCCGGGACTCAGGCCATGGTCAGCTATGTGGGAATCCAGCACCTTAATCACCACACCACTTGCTGATCCAAAAAAAATTTTTTTAATCACAGACCTTTAAAGCTCAACTAGAATCTTGAAGAACATGGAAGAATAAAAATAAGAATATTTGTTCTCAAAAGTAAGTATCAAAACTTTGAGAACCTGGGAACCAGCAGTTAGAGTAATGGCTATGTCACGTAATGGCTATGGACTCCCACGTAGTCGACCGCGGTTCAAGTCCCAGACCCGGTGGCTTAAAACTCACGCCGGGCGCGTGTGCGTGCGTGCCCAGGATCCCGAGAGGAGAATGGAGGAGAAGGGACTGAGGCGTGACCATCCCCCCTGGGGGGTGATTTCTTGCTTTCTGTCTCTCTGTCTGTCTGGCGCGAGCGCACGCGCCCTATAGTGAAAACCTCTGCCAAAAAAAAAAAAAAAAAACCTCTGAGAATCTTAAATTTTAAAAAAATTCCAGTTTAGCTCAGCCAACTATGCAGTTAAAAAAAAACTACTACACATATATTCATTTACTTTCCTTTAAATAATTCTCTAATTCATATTACTCATCTGTTTTAGTTTCTCTACATAAAGACAAACTGGAAGTGACCCTTCCTCTCCCTAACCCCACAAAGAAGAAATGACCAATGAAGGATTAAGGTCTTCGCTTCAGTGTTATCTACCTTTAGCCACTGATATTTTCGAACACATTAAATTATTCCTAAGAAATAAACTGTCCACACAAATCATTGAATCTTCAGATATCTCCCCAAAATACAACTTTAACCCGTGTTAAGGAAGAAAAGCTATTTTCTTCCAAGACTAAAAAAGGCAATATATCTACAAGTACTGGGTATTTTTTTTACTCACATCACTGCTTGTGGATAAAACAGGCAAAAAAAAAAAAAAAAAAAAGGAAAAGGAAAAAGCAATAAATCTAGGGGCCAGCAAGTGGTGTGGTAGTTAAAGGCGCTGGACTCTAACACGGCCAACTGAGGTTCAAGTCCCGAACCTGGTGGCTGGCTTTCTCACTTTCCCTCTCTCTCGTGCACATGCTCTCTCGCTCTGTCCCTCTGTCCCTCTCTGGTCAAATTAAAAATAAATAAATAAAATAAAATAAAGTTAAATAATTCTTTAAAATAAATTAATCCATTTCTGTAGTCGTATCAACTTTCCAGGACAACCTTAACATCAAAACATTCCTTAGAAACTATACAAGAAAGGGATCAGCAGACAGCATAATGGTTACATCGCTGGACTTCTAAATAGTCAAATGCGGTTCAAGTCCTAGACCCAGCATCTTATTACTCACACGGGGGGGTTGGGGGGGACCAGCAGTTAGCGTAATGGCTATGTCGCTGAATTCCCATGTGGCCGACCGCGGTTCAAGTCCTGGACCTAGTGGCTTAAATTCATGCCAGGCTCATGTGCATGCGTGCCCAAGATCCAGAGAGGAGAATGGAGTAGAAGGGATTGCAGCGTGGCCATCCCCCACTGGGAGTGATTTCTCGCTTTCTATCTCTCTCTCTCTCTCTTTCTGGTGAGCACACACGCCCTATAGCAAAAACTTCTCAAAAAAAAACCTCACACCGGGCCATGTGCGCATGCATATGTCCCAAGAGGAGAATAGAGAAGGGATTGTGGAGTGACCATCCACCCTGGGGAGGGAGGCAGATTACCCATAAGGAAGAGAAAAAAAAAAAAAAAAGGAAGGAAAAATAAAAGGAATCATACAAGAAGGGCTAGCTTGGTGGCACAGCGGTAGCACACTGCTCAAGTGAGGCTGGATCCACATGGCGGATCGCGGGCTTGGTTACAGTTGACCTGTACATATCTGGAATGTGTGCCCAGGAGCCTGGCTGGCAGGGGGTAGAGAGGATCACACTATAAGGTTCTCTTGAAGACAAACTTGTCTTCTCACTCTTTCTCAAGAAACAGATAAAGTTGTTTGGATGTTTGTTTGTTTGTTTGTTTAAAAAAAGGCCTACAATCCTAGTTAACTGGGAAATTATGTAAGAAAAGTATACACTGTCAAAGGAATAGGAAAAAGACTTATATTTAAAGTCACTACTTTAGAGGAACCAACAGATGGCATAATGGTAACATTGTTGGACTACCACATAGTCGACCACAGTTCAAGTCCTAGACCTGGTGGCTTAAACCTCATGCTGGTTGCCTGTGTGTGTGCCCAAGATCCTGAGAGGAAACTGGAGGAGAAGGGATTGAGGTATGGCCATTCTCCCTGGGGGCTGATTTCTCATTTTCTGTCTCTCTGTCTCTCTGGCAAGTGCACACACCCTACAGCAAAAATCTCTCTCTCAAAATATAAAAAAAAAAAATAGTAGTAGTGATTATCCCTGCGTGGTAGAAGTTCAGAGGATTCTTTTCAGTTTAGTTTGCTTAGTCTTCTGTCATTACTAATTTACTGCATAAGCACAAATTATGTGTATGAATTAGAAAATGGTTACTTCTAGGTAACAGGTTTCAGAAGTTTTTTTAAGGTTGCCTAAATTTTCTACAAAAATTATTACTTTTTCTGAATATGAGTAAGAAATTCTAAATTATAAATCAGGTTAGAGGTCTTAAATCTGAGATTGAATGAAATGCTGAAAATACCTAGGCCACTACCCATCACATCATAATAAATAATCTAATCTAGAAGATATCTCAAGAAGAATCTGTCAGGGTCAGCAGGTGACATGACGGTTGGGGCTCTGGACTCCCACATGGCTGACTAGGGTTCAAGTCCTGGACATGGAGACTTTCTCTCTCTCTTGCATACATGCCCTATGGCAAATTAAAAAACAAAAATTATAAATGGAATTGAATAAATAATTCATAAAGAAAAAATTATCTGCCAAGTTATCATGGAAATATATTAGACTTCAAAAAGAATTATTTCACAGGAAGATATTCTTCCTAAGGTATTTACTGTCTTCTGATTCACATATATATAAATACATCATCATCAGAAAGCAGTTTCCCACGGCCTGTTGAACCTCTGAAAGCAGATATTGTCTGCATTTATAGATTAAAAAAATTGGGGCTCATGCCTTGACCTGATGAAGAAGGCACCAAGCTAACATGAAATCAGAAGTTGAACCCAGAAAGATCTTTAATCTCCAACTGGACACCAGAACACAGTACCTTTCTCTAAAGCACTATCTATTAAAGTAGACAGTATTAGCTTCAATTTACAGATGAGGAAACAGTGCCTGGAAAAAAAATCCAAATGCAATGCTGCTAAGTATGTTAAACATAAGAGAAAGTGGGTGGAGAACACACTAAATCTTACTAGACAGCTGGGTACACCATGACTTTGTAGCCCAGCCACAGCCAAAGTCAGGGAGAGGTCTCTGACACCATCCATTCCCTTACTCAGGTATTCAGAATTGGAATCCATGAGTCAAGCCTCCTTTGTGTGACAGACCTATAAACAGTAAGCTAGGTGAGGCCAGCAGGTAGTGTGGTGGTTAACGGCACTGGACTCCCATATGGCCAACCACAGTTTGAGTCCTGGACCTGGTGATTTGCTTCTCTCTCTCTCTCTCTCTCTCTCTCTCTCTCTCTCTCTGTTGCTCTGCCCTCTCTGGTCAAATTTTAAAAATAAGTAAATATATAAATAAAAGTTAAATAAGATAATTCTTTAAAGAAATCATTAAAAAATAAATAGTAAGCTATCAAGTAAGATTTCAGCATCTTCAGCCTATCTCACGGTACACAAAATTGGAGAAAACTGGTCTGAAGAATTAATAGAGGGGGGCCAGCAGGTGGTGTGGTGGTTAAGGTGCTGGATTCCCACATGGCCGGCTGCGGTTCAAGCCCTGGACCTAGCAACTTGCTTTCTCACTTTCCCTTTCTCTCTCTCTCTCTTTCTGTAAATGAAAATAATTTAGAAAGAATGAATAGAGGCACAGAGAGAAGCTAAAAGAAAATCTGGATGACTCCTAGTCCCTAGTTCCAACCCCGTTTTGAGGCCTCTCTTGGTTCCACAAGACTTCCTGATCCTATACAAATACCCCATTTTTGTTTAAACCAGCTTACAATTAGGTCCAAACACAAATGGGAGTCTTTCCCAAGAAAAGAGGCATATGTTCATAAGAATCTATTTAAAAAATAAGCAGTAATCACATGCCTAGGATGAACACCAGATCAGAGAGAGAATCCTTTCTTCCAATCTAGCCACCAGAGACCTTCTCAACCAAGCATCTCCTCACTCCCCAACAGCCTTCCAAATCCCAATAGTTTCTTAAGGGTACCATAAATTCTTCCACACTAATTCTTTTGATCAAGCAAGATACTCAAGTAGGAATACTTGCCCAGCCTCTCCAGACTCCCCCTCTACTACTACATATCCAAATCCAGTCTATTCAAGGTTTAGCATAAATACACACAAACTCTTTCCTCTCATGCTGGCCCTAAACGCTCCCACAGATCATTTCCTTTTTTTTTTTTTTCCTTTTTCTGGAGAGGTTTTTGCTATATGGCACGTGCGCTCACCAGAAAGACAGAGACAGACAGCGAGACAGAAAGCGAGAAATCACTCTCCAGGGGTGATGGCCACGCTGCAATCCCTTCTCCTCCATTCTCCTCTTGGGATTTTGGGCATGCATGCACACGCACCCAGTGTGAGTTTAAGCCACCGGGTCCGGGACTCGACCATGGTCAAATACGTGGGAGTCCAGCAACATAGCCATTATGCTAACTGCTGGTCCCCCCAGAGACCATTTCTATACCTCTCTTGACCATGATTATTTTTTGCTTTACATTATGTAACTATACAATCCTCCCTTCCCTGGCTCACAATAGCAAACTGAGGTGTGATTTGAATCTGACCCCACCTGAATGCCTACTCGTCTACCTGTCTCTACCAACCTCCAGCTCCTCAAGTTGAAAACTGTGACTTAGTCTCTTAGTATCTCAGCACTTAAATCAGTATTTTGCAGAGCAGTGGCTAAAACACCTGTTGAATACATGAACTATTAATTCCTCATGCATTAGAAACATTATTTAGAAGTTTATACATCTAACATCTACAGCAAGAAAAAGGAGTGGTGGTAATTAGTAACATCTGGCATCAGAAGTTCTTGGAAAAGATCAAATGTTTTTAACATCATGACAAGTGACTAGGAGTTTTTTTGTTTTTTGTTTTTTAAAGTGAGATTCCTCAAAGTCTGATGATGTGGCAAAACTGTTCTGCTCCAAATCAGGAGGGGTGCAGCAGTTTCTGCAGAGAAGGGAGTAGGGAGAAAGAAAGAGAGGGAAAGGAAAAGGCCAGTAAAAGAGCAGCAAATTATGCACTTAAGGCAAGACATTTCCTTATGACGTAATACATCCTCAAGTTCCCTCCTGGAACCTTTGAAAACGGGGGACTCTGTGTGTAAAACCCAGTGACACAGGTGGGTTTTGAGTCCAAGCAGGGGTCAAAACAAAGCAACGTTTTCATGAATAGAAGCCCAGAAGTTAGGAAAGCATAAGGAGCTAAATTATAGGAAATTCACAAAAACAGGAAGAGACAGGAAGTAGGACAGGGAAGCCAATAAGCATCACCGAACTTTGACAACCGCTACAATTAGTACTTAAAAAATAAGAAACTAGCTAGCATCTAGATTTTGTGTGTAACCCTCAATATTTTCTTTTTTCTAAATAATTGTTTATTTAATTTTATTTACTCATTCATTCATTTTAAGTTGATCAGAGAGAAATAGAGAGAGAAAGTGAGAAAGCAAACCACGAGGTCCGGGACTTGAACCGTGGTCAGCCATGTGGGAGGGTCCAGTACATTAAGCACCACACCACCTGCTGGTCCCCATCCTCAGTATTTTCTGATAGGTCAGTTCTGTGAATTACATACCTAACCAGGTACTAACTGAGAGTTAAAGTTCACTTCATCTACTGATTCCTCAGTACCATTTCAATTAACTAAATGCCGCTAGAATACTTGGCAAAACCCAAATGAGGGCAACAGTATGCTCTTTTAGGAATTAATGTCTAAAAATTTTCTCTCTATTCCTGTATTTTTAAATACAGCCTTGCCCCACCCCTATCCTTTATTTTTAAGGAACTCATTAAATGCAAAAGTATGTACAGCGAAAAAGTAAAACAGTCTAGCAAGAATACAAATATAATAAATAAGTTGGACGAGGGGGGAAAAATCCATCCAAAAACCATCATGGTTCCTACAGGAGTTGTATCCCTCCAGCCCAAACGGCAGCAGTGACACGATCCTGAACAGAAGGTCACTGCTAATACCTATGTCTCTCAGAACTAAGACAATCAGCCAGGTTATCTTCCTGTCCCCTAGTTCACGAGTCTGTCCTCCCCCCAGGGCCCAAGCAGATGCCCCAATCTGGAAACCCCCTGCATCTGGATTCACTAGTGACTAGGTAGGGCCTTTAGGCAGGGAAGAGAAAAGGAGTCTTTTTTCCCCTGCTACTTCCAAAAAATCTTATGATGCCAGCTACTTTAAACTCATTACCAACCCAGCACAGCCCACAACAAGGCCACCTCTCTTACTCACTCCCCCCCGCCATATTAGTGCCCTCTCCCCTGCTCGCTCACACACACACACACACACACACACACACACACGAAGGGAGAGAAGACATAAGGTTAGCTTGGCAGGGTTGGACCAGGTAACAAGAGAGCAGTCCTCATCTGTACCCTAGACTTAATGAGTAACTGCTAGACTCCTGACACACTGAGGGCCACAAACACGTCCAACCTCCCAAGGAGGAGGCCCTTTCCCCCAGAGAGAGCAGCTGGCAGATACCCAGTTAGAAATCAGTTCTAGTAAGCTGATGAGCAGGAGGATTACTTCTGTTTATGAAAGCCAGTTTACGGGTGATAATACATATATATTATGCAAGAGTTCAGACTGCATAAAAGTCAAATCTATGACAGTTAAGATCCACCCAAAGCAGCTAATTACTAAGAAGAACAATGCTCATTTGGATGTGTAAACTCTAGAAGTTCTTTATTTACGTCATTACTTAAATCCTAGCAATTATGGTTTGACCTGCTTGCCTTTAATATACCTTAATAATATTAACACATCACAGGCCCAAAGCTCTAAGACTGAAAGAACCAAGGAGGGAATAAACAATGGCCTCGTTGCTCTTCTAAACAATTCTTCCAATCTCCCAATGTCCATTTCCCTAACACACCTAAGGAACAAATACATGTAAAAGAGCAAATATAAACAAAAATGAATTCTACAGTTGAACTCTGTCTTATGAAATACCCCATCCCTGAAAATCCCACTTACATGAATTAAGGCATCATCAGACCATACATACCAAAAAAAAAAAAAAAACACAGTAGGATGCACTGTAGGAAGGAGGTATCTAACAGATTAGAAGACAGAGAGGGAATACACATTTGGACTGAAGCTACAAAATCTCAATTAGTCACTGATATTGAGTCCATGAGATCAAAGAATAACCATCTGACCTTCTTCAATCAAAGAACCATGCAATATCATCCAAGAGTGAAACTGCCACTGTGCTCTTACTCTGCCTGGAAATGAAAGAATAAAGTGGCTTTTCTTTAAAAAACAGTGTATGTCCAAATGGCAGAATTAGAAATACCCAATTTCCATGATGATGCCTCCTTCAATATACCTCACTTCACAAATAAAACAATTAACTCCATGATGACATTCCTAGAGCAGGAAAATCATTTTCTGTGGCTGCGGCAGATAACAATACTTGTAAACTCTCACCTGCTGTCTTTTCCCTGTGCACACTGCTAAGTAATATCCTCAAGTTTTTATCTGTTTTCTTGCTAATTTTTGATGTTAATCATCACAGAAAATAAAGGCTTCAGGCATATACAAACTAACATGAACTTCACTGAGTCTCTCAGAATATCTACGAATGGAAAAAACCATGAAGATCTTGGGGAAAACTGCTACCTGATAACCTATGCATATTTAAATCCTGCTGCAAAATTTTTTAAAAGGCACACATCCTAAGGAACTAAATCTACTAACCTCTACAATCAATGTGATACATGGTTTATCCAATCTTGACAAAAATCCTCTGGATCACCAATGGTATGTTCATCCACTCGTACATACGCAATTGTATAAAGAATCTATTATTTAGAACACCAAAAAAAAAAAAAAAAATACAATTAAAAGATTTATAGGCATAGCTATCATTTTAAGAAAAAAATAAGCACTTTTCATTTCTTGCTAAGATCTCTGATGCCTTGCTTTGCAAATTCAGAATGAGGGGGAAAAAATTATAGCAAGTACCAAATTTGGAAAACAATAAGGAACATGTCCATAAACAGAGTTTATTAAGAATATGATAATGCTTAAAAAAAAAAACACTGATTATCTCCTGAAGACTAAAAAAAAGACAGTAACAATAAACATGTACTTTAGCATATATGTATGTGTGTACATATCATGAACATATAAAACGTTACAGGAAAATTTTTTAAAAGTGAGTAATGCAAGTTTTATAAGAAGAGTGTTAATAAGTATATATACATGTTGTTAACACATTATAACTGGGAATGTAAATGGTTAATCATTATAATAACCCTGCTAACCTCTCTGATCTCTTTTAGTACCCCTCATCTCCTTCCCTGGCTCTTTGTCTTCTCACCCCTCAATATGTATAGCGCCCGGAAAGCTGTCCTCTGGACCATCCGGCCATTCCCATGATACCATTACTACTCCCATGCTCTACCAACCATCAGAATGAAAGCTCCCACACCCCCCATCCACGTGCCAAGCACAATGCCAGGTTCTTAACATGTCTCGCTTCCCATTCTTATGACAATCCTATAAGATAGGTTTTGTTATTATCCCACCTCACAGGTGTAAACACCATGGTCCAGAATATAGGTGCATTGTTTATGGATACAAGAACTGGGGACAGCAAGTGGCTTGGTGGTTAAAGCGCTGATCACTGTTCAAGTTCCGGATCAGGCAGCTTGAAAATCAAGCCAGGCACATGTGTGCGCATGCCCAAATTCCTGAGAAAAGACTGGAGGACAAGGGACTGCGGCATGGCCATCCCCACTGGGGCTTGATTTCTTACTTTCCCTCTCTTTATCTCTATCCAGCAAGTACACTTACCTATACCAAAAGTTAAAAAAAAAAAAAAAAAAAAGACACATGAACTAAAACGTGGCAGAACCACAATTCGAAAGTGGCTCTAACTCCCAATTCCAGACATTTTAGCTAGTATCCCTAAACAACTCAACAGGGTCCTTCTATAATTCAACTCATTCAAGGGGACAGCATGGTAGTTAAAGGCAGTGGATTCCCACATGGCCAATCATGGTTTGAGTCCCGGACCTGGCAGCTTGCTTTCTCCCTTTCTTTTTCTGTCTGTCTCTCTATGGTCAAAATTAGGGACCAGCAGTTAGCGTAATGGCTATGTCACTGGACTCCCACGTAGTCAACCGCGGTTCACGTCCCGGACATGGTAGCTTGAAACTCACGCCGGGCGCGTGTGCATGCATGCCCAAGATCCCGAGAGGAGAATGGAGGAGAAGGGATTACGGCGTGGCCATCCCCCCTGGGGGGTGATTTCTCGTTTTCTGTTTCTCTGTCTCTATCTGTCTGTCTGGCAAGCACATGCGCCCTATAGCAAAAAAAACTCTCAAAAAAAAAAAAAAAAAAAAGAAGAAATAGTAACAATAACAAATGGAACTAAATAAATAAATAAATTATTCTTTTTAAATAAACTAAAATAATTCAACTCATCCACTCTCTCTCAGGTTAAATTCTTCAAACCATCCCTCATCCCTCCCTCTCTTTCATAACCCTCATGTAGTCAGCTGGTAATTTCTGTCTATTTGGGAGGTGCTAGATTATACTACCTCCTTGCTAAATCCATTTCCACTGTCTAAATTCAGACCCTGTGTGTGTTTTCTTTTTTTCACTTGTCCACTGTGATACCGCCTCATTAGTCCTGCTGCTCTTGGTCTCTGGAGCCTTGAAATCAATGTTACCCCACTGCCACCTGTTATCCTTATAAAACAGATCTGCTCATGTTACACCCCCACTTAAAGTCTTTGATGGTCTCCACTGTCTACAGAACCAAGTCCAAACTAGTTGTGTTGGTATTCCTACAACACACTGGTCCTGACCTATCTTCCCACATCATTTGCTACTGCCCCCCCCCACCAAAAATAATGATAATTTATATACAGCTTAATTGTTTTTACAGTGCATTTTTCACATATATTAATCCTAACAACATTTTGAGTGTTTCTTGTTATCCCAATTTTATAAGAAAGAAACTGACACTTGGGAAGGTAAGGTAACTTGCCCAAGATCCCAAATCAAAAACTCTGCATGGACCAAGTCTCAAGCTCTAAAGCTTATCTCTTTTTTCCAGTACTTCACACAGCCATAGCTTCCCCATTCCCAGCATCTTAGACTTAACAAGCTTTTTCTGAAAATACACACTTTCCTAGCTCCTTATCTCAGCTAAAGCTATTATTCCTTCAGCTTGGGATGCTACTCTAACAACTTAGAGTTGCCAAAGAACTGCGGAATACATTTCTCGTATCATGCTTCTTATTAGTAATATAATCTGTCTATAAACTATAAGCCCTCTGAGGACAAGACCATTATTCTTCTATCTATTTTAAATGTCTGCTATTTGGGGCCAGCAGATGGCATAATGGTACATCACTGGCCTCTCACATAGTCAACCATGGTTCGAGACCCAAACCCAGAGGCTTAAAACATGCCAGGCACATATGTGTGTGTGCATGCCCAAGATCCTGAGAGCAGAATGAAAGAGAAGGGAGAAATGGGATTGCAGAGTAGCCATCCCAAGGGGTGATTTCTCACTCTTTCTCTGTCTCTCTTTATCTCTCTGGTGAGTGCACACGTCCTATCTCTCTTAAAAAAAAATAATAAAAGAATATAAGTCTGCTATTCAACTGAAAATTTTGTGGGTAAAATAAGCCATACAAGATGGCAAGAATCAAGGCAAAGACTGGCCAGGCCTGAATAGACAGATCAGCTACTGGAGGGACCAGCAGATGGTCTAATTATTACATCACTGGGCTCCCACATGGCTGACCACAGTTTAAGTCCCGGATCCTGCAGCTTAAAACTCACGCCAGGTATGTGTGTGTGCATGCGTGCCCAAAATCCCAACGAGAAGGGAGGAGAAGGGATTGCAGTGTGGTCATCCCCCTGGGGGTGATTTCTCACTTTCTGTCTCTCTGTCTCTGTCTCTACAGTGAGTGCACACACCCTAAAGCAAAAATCTCTCTCAAAAAAAAAAAAAAAAAAAGAACTATATATCAGCTCCTGGAATCAAACCACCTGAGGAGATACTGGCAGTGCCAATGACTTTAACACCAATCTTCTCAAACAGGTCAATGTCCCAGTACCAACTATCCTCACTAGCATTAGTATTTATTAAATATTATAGTTTACCGGGGCCAGCAAGTAGTGTGGTGGTTGAAGAGCTGGACACTCCCACATGGCTGACCACAGTTCAAGTCCCAGAGGTGGTCGTTTGTTTCCTCTCTTTCCCTCTCTTCTCTCCGGTCAAATTAAAATAAATGAATGAATAAATAAAATTAAATAAATAATTCTTCTTAAAAACTTATACTTTACCTAAAGCATAATTCAAAACAAATGGATGGAACTGAAAAATTAGACATTGAAGTCCAGCTTTGTAGCCTAGTAGTTAAAGAACTGGACGTCACATGGCAACCACATTTTGAATCCTAGCACTATAGGCTTAAAACACACACACAGGGCAGGGCCAGCAGGTGGTATGGCTGTTAAGGAGCTGGACTCACACATGGCTGACTGCAGTTCAAGTCCTGGACCTGGTGGCTTACTTTCTCTCTTTCTCTCTCTCTCTCTCTCCAGTAAAATTAAATAATAATAATAATAATAATAATAATAATAACAACATATAAAATTAAATAAATAATTCTTTAAAATTAACACACACAGGACCAGCAAATGGAGTAATGGTTACATTACTGAACTTCCACATAGTCAACTGTGGCTCGAGTCCCAGGTCCCAGTAGCTTAACTCACGCCAGATGCATGTGCGTGCGCACCCAAGATCCCGAGAAGAGAAGGGAGTGTGGCATGACCATTCCTCTGGGGGAATGATTTCTTGCTTTGTCTTTCTGTCTCTCTCCCAGTGAGTGCATGTGCCCTATAGCAAAAAATATCTCTTACACACACACACACACACACACACACATACAGAGGACATGTATGTATGTGTGCTAAAAATCCTGACAAAAGGGAGAAATGGGGCCAGCAGGTGGTGTGGTGATTAAAGGTGCTGGATTCCCACATGGCTGACCACAGTCCGAGTCCCGAACCTGGAGCCTTGCTTTCTCACTTTCTCTCTCTCTCTGTCCCTCTCTGGTCAAATTGAAATAAACAAATGAATAAATAAATGAATAAAGTTAAATGAAGAACTTTTTTTTTTAAAGGGAGAAATGGAGAAGGGATTATTGAGTGATCATGTCTTACTTAGGGGTGCTTTCTCCCTTTCTCTCTCTCTCTCTGGCCAGCACATGCACACTTAGGCAATTTAAATAAATAAAATAATTTAGCCTTTCTAGAAATATCAGATGTATGCTTGTCATTAAAACAGTCATCTTTTGGACCAGCAGATGGCATAATGGTTATGTCGCTGGACTTCTACATACTTGACCATGGTTCAAGTCCCGTACCTGGCAACTTAAAACACACCAGGCACGTGTGCATGCATGCCCAAAATCCCAAGAGGAGACTGAAGGACAGGAACTATGGTGTGGCCATCCCCCTGGGAGATGATTTCTCACTTTCTGTCTCTCTGGCAAGCACACACACCCTATAGCAAAAATCTCTCTTAAAAAAAAGTCGTTTGGGTGCTATTTCAGTGTGCCTACAGAATCACATTCAGCTACACATACAGCTTCCCAATGTCTCATCCTCCAAGAGTCACTAAAATTTTTGGCACTGGCAAAGACTCTCTGAAAAGATATCTGACATGTGGATTATCTGGCCAACTTTTGCAACTGAAGTTTCCCATGGCATGTCGAATGGTAACATTGCATAGTATCATGCTTTAAGATTACAGGCTGTTGCTCCTTCATGAGTTGTCTTCATCCCAACAAAGATCAGATTCTAAGGATGCCTTATAATTATAAAGCCCAGAATATGAAACCACTGAACAGCTGACCAGGTGAAAAGTCTCAAACGCTTCCCTCGGTTAGAAATCTCTCTACCCGCTGCTGAAATACAACTTCAATGTCAACTTTTCCATGAACCGGCAGAGGGTAATATTAGAAGAAAAACTATCCACATGCCCTGCATTGAATTTCATTTCAGTTATATCACCCTAAATATAAAGAAAGAAAACTACAGACTGACTTTGAGTAATTTACAAACTGGATTTCAGAACTGCCTTTAAGTCAGAACTAACTATTCTTCTTTTTAAAAAAAATATATTTTGCTTGAGTTATTTATTTATTCATTTATTTTAATTTAACTAGAGTAGGACACACACACACACACACACACACACACACAGTGAGAGATAGAGAGAAAGTGAGAAAGCAAGCCGCCAGGTCCAGGACTAGAACTGTGGTCAGTCATGTGGGAGCCCAGTGTCCTTAACCACCATGCCACCTGCCAGCCCAGAGCTAACTATTCTTTTTCTTGGTATCTTATCCCAAAATTGAATCTGATCTGTTCCAAAAATAGAATATTGCCACACTGTATACACTGCAGAAGATTCCTCTCAGAAACCAGCAAGACACTGGAGAGAAGGAAAAAAAGCTACCTTGATCGTGCTGTGAACTGCATATTCTCCCTTGTATGGATGATAACAGAGTGGTGGGGCAGGTTTAACACAAATTTTGGTATCAGAGAATGTGATTTCAAGCCCTAACTCTCTCTGTAGAATGAGGAGAGTGCCGCCAGAGACAATGACAGTACCAAACTCACAGGGTTATAGTGAGGACTTAATCAGTTAATACGTTCAGAGCAATTACAAAACAGGGTAAGCCCTTAATAAATATAGTTTTTTTTTTAATAAATATAGTTTTAATATTATTCTATTATAATCACCTACCTTAAAGTGAAGATTACATGAGTTTGTGAAAGAACAACGCATTCTAACAAATGTCAACACCAAAATAGTCTGCCTACTTTTTGACAACTTTCATTCTCAATGATAGTATTCAGAAGAAAATAAAAAGAAATGAGAAACCAAACTATCTGCTTTTCAGGGACCTCTGCAAAGTGTGGCAACAAATATAATTGAAAGTAGCTATGGATTTAATTTAAATTGATATGACATGGGAGCCAGCGGGTGGCGTGGTGCTTAGGACACTGGACTCTCACATAGTTGACCATGGTTCAAGTCCTGGACCTGGCGATTTGCTTTCTCTCTCTCATTCTCTCTCTGGTCAAATTGAAGATTAACAATAATAAATAAAATTAAATGAATAATTATTTAAATAAATAAATTGATATGACGTGTAGTACTTCAAGCACAAAGGTAAAAAAATGTGTTCTGGGTTTGTGTGAGTGCCCGTGCAAGCTATAGAAATGCAGTGTTACAGCTACACGGCTCTAAATAACAGACCTGAGAATCATAGATGATATAACTTTACTGTTACCATATCATATCATCATGCATTTTGGTCTCTGCATATCTGTCGACACATATACTTCCCCATAGTACTGTAATTTCACTGATGGACTTAGTGGTGTTTCTTTTATACCAAACAGCAATAACAAATAGCAAATAGCTGGATTTAAGTAACATCTGGTTGAGAGTCTAGCAATGCATCTGACTTGAACTTTTCATCAGTGTGAACACTCTTGACTATGGTACACAGAGGTGACAAAGCCTGAAGCTTGGTTATAAGTACACACTAGTATCTGACATCTGGAATCCAATTCCAACTCCATTACTAACTAGCTGTGGCATTCATGGGACCTAAGAAGCCTGCTTCTCACTCCATAAAACAGCAATAATAATAATAATAATAATTCTTGGGATAATTCTGAGGAATGAAAGACTAAATCAAAAAAAAAAAAAAGAGTCATATACAAGGCATTTATATGGTGCTGAAAAATATTTAGGGGAAAGTGTGTCAGTGTCACTAATTTATTTTGAAAGGCATCTAACAGGGTACTTAACACCACTAAACTGTATGCTTAAAAATGGTTAGGCAGGTAGTATGGTGGTTAAGGCACTGGATCCCCACACAGCTGACCATGGTTCAAGACCTGGTAGCTTGCTATCTCACTTACCTCCTCCTCTCTCTCTCTCTCTCTCTCTCTCTCTCTCTCTCTCTTTCTGGTGAGTGCACATGCCCTACAGAAAATTTTTGAAAAATAATAATATTAAATAATTCTTTTTTTAATGACTCTCTCTCTCTCTCTCTCTCTCTCTCTTTCTGGTGAGTGCACATGCCCTACAGAAAATTTTTGAAAAATAATAATATTAAATAATTCTTTTTTTAATGATTGAGATGATAAATGCTATGTATATATTATCATATTAATATATATATGCACACATATATACACACACACACACACACACACACACACATATATAGGACTGAAAGACGAACAGATATGATAAAGCTATTCAACTATTTTTTTTTCGGGGGGGGGGGGGAGTTGCTACAGGGCACATATGCTTGCCAGAAAGAGAGACAGACAGAGAGACAAAAAGCGAGAAATCACCCCCCAGGGGGGATGGCCTCGCAGCAATCCTTTCTCCTCCATTCTCCTCTCAAGATCTTGGGCTCACACGCACATGCACCCAGCATGAATTTAAGCCACCAGATCCAGGACTTGAACCATGGTCGACTACATGGGAGTCCAGCAACATAGCCATTATGCGATCTGCTGGTCCTATTAAGGAATAGTCGAAATATCAAGAATCTAGATTTGGGGGGGACCAGCAGTTGGTATAATGGTTACATTGCTGGACTCCCAAGTAGTCAACTGTGGTTTGACTCCCAGACCCAGCGGCTTAAAACTCATGCTGGGGGTGGGACCAGCAGTTAGCGTAATGGCTATGTTGCTGTACTCCCACGTAGTTGACCGCAGTTCAAGTCCCGGACCCAGTGGCTTAAACTCACGCCAGGTGCGTGTGCGTGCGTGCCCAAGATCCCGAGAGGAGAATGGAGAAGGGATTGCGGCGTGGCCATCCCCCCTGGGGGGTGATTTCTTGCTTTCTGTCTCTGTCTCTCTCTTTCTGTCTGGCGTGCACACGCGCCCTATAGCAAAAAACCTCTCAAAAAAAAAAAAAAAAAAAAAAAACCTCATGCTGGGTGCATGTGTGTATGGGTGTATGGGCCCAAGATCCCAAGAGGAGACTGGAAGAGAATGGATTGCGGCATGGCCATCCCCCCGACACACACACACCCAGGGGTAATTTCGTGTTTTCTGTCTGTCTCTGTCTCTCTGGTGAGCACACGCACCCTATAGAAAAAAATCTCTTTAAAAAAAAAAAAGAAAGAATCTAGGTTTTGCAGTAAAGAATGTTCATTTTCAACCTGTCCATATGTTCAAAGATAATCACAATAAAATGTTAAAGAAAACAATGCTGACACCAAGCAGTTTGCTTTTGTCATTTACTAGTCAGAAATAATAGCAAATGTTCAGATAATTAGCTCCTTTTTTTTTTTTTAAGAGATTTTTGCTATAGGGTGCGTGCACTCACCAGAGAGACAAAGAAACATAAAGTGAGAAATCATCCCCCAGTAGGGATAGCCACGCTGCAATCCTTTCTCCTCCATTCTCATGGGAGTTTGGACATATGTACACATAAGCACCCAGCATGAGTTTAAAGCCACTTGGTCTGGGACTCGAACCACAGTCAACTACGTGGGAGTCTAGTGACATAACCATTACACCATCTGGTAGTCCCAATTAGCTCCCCTTTTTTGTTGGAATTTTAAGACATATTTACCAACCATCTCCCCTTTTACTACAGCCGTTCTGAAAGTGGTTTATTTGAAACTTCAAACTATGTGGTTTTAAATGAGTCCAAGGTACAAACTGCCAAGTATTTTCTCTCTCTTGAACAGATACACAAACCAAATCAACAAATATCTGTGACAGATGATTGATGACTTAACCAAACAAAACAGTGGAAAGGCAAGGACAGGAATGATTCATTCCTAACTTTTCATTAGCTGCTAATGCCAGAGAATCCTTTAACCCAGAAGAAATACAAGCACTTTAACAGGTACCTGATGTACAGGAGCCACTTCAGAATGAGATCCAATTTTTCCTCTAGTTTTGTTCCCCACTCCTACTGGTAATTCAGAGTTTAACATGATCAGTGCTTCGAAAAGAAATCAGACATCATGCAGTATGTCAATTTTAAATATCAGACCACCTCATACCCATTAGGATGTTACTACTGGAAATACCGAAAATAACAAGCCTTGGCCAGGATAATTGGAACCTTTGTGTGATGTTGGTGGGAATGTAAAATGATGGTAGACACTGTGAAAACACTGGAGGGTCCCTCAAAAAATTAAAAATAGAGCCCAGTCTTTGTGTTGCAGTCAGCAGGGTAGAAGGACTAGTTTCAGATCCCAGATCAACCTAAACACTCTGGTTAAAGGGGTGCGCTCTGATAATCCTAGCTAACTTGGAAGATGGGACAGGAAGGCCATGCAATGGTGAGGCCCTGCCAAAAATACCTGTCTCTATCTCTCAATTAAAATTGAGAGGAGCCAGCAGGTGGTATGGTATTGAGTTACTGGACTTCTCACAAGGCCAACTGTGGTTTGAGTCTGGGACCTGGCAGCTTGAAAATCACACCAGGCATGTGTGAATACATGCCCAAAATCCTAACAGGAGAATGGAGGAGAAGGAATTATGAGGTAGCCATGCCCCCTGATTTCTCACTTTCCTTCTCTGTTTCTCTCCAGCAAACACATGCTACGTTTGGCAAAAAAAGAGAGAGAGAGAGAAAAGAGAGAAAGAGAGAAAAGAAATTACTACATGATTCAGCAATTCCACTTCAGGTATATACCCAAAAGAATTGCAAACAGAGTCCCAAAGAGGTATCTTCATACCCATGTTCACAGCAGCATTACACACAGTATCTAAAATGAAGATGTAACCCAAGTGTCCAATTCAGATTAATGGATAAGAAAATGTGGTACATAGACACAAGAGAATATTATTCAGCCTTAAAAAGGAAGAAAACTCTAATGCATGCTACAACATGGATGAACCTTGAGGAGATCATGCTGAATGAAATAAACCAATCACGAATTATTTATATATATGTGTGTGTGTGTGTGTGTGTGTGTGTGTGTGTATGAATATATATAGTACCTAAAGTGGTCAAAATCAGAGACAGAAAGGAGAATGGCGGTGGCCAGTGGCTGAGGAGAGAATCCAGAGTTGTTGTTGAATGGGTAAAGAGTTTCGGTTCTGGAAGATGAGAAAAGTTCTGGAGCTGGATGAGGGTGCCGACTGCACAACCGACTGCACAACAGTATATATTTAATGGCACTAACCTGTACACACATGAGAATAGTTAAGATGATAAATTCTATGTTATGTGTATTTTACAATTTTTTATTGTTGGAAAAATATATAATCAAGAATTGATTTCCTCAGAAGGGTTGGTGATGCTCCCACGTGGAACTGACTTGGCGAGCAATCAACTCAGTGGCCATTAGCCCCTGTCTCTAACCACACGCCATGAGACTGTCTACTCAAGACTGTCCTTCCCACCCAGGATCACACCAGGTGTTTTGTTCCAGCTTCAAAAAGAGCAAACAGTACTCCAGCTCCACCAGTTCTGTGTGAAAGCAACAAGGAACTTAATCTCTCCAAACCTGCCTCCTTTAAAACGACGATAATTCCTACCTACCTGCCTCACAAGGTTGTTATGAGGGCACAAGTGAGATCATGTATATAAAAGAAGCTTTAAACTGCCAAGCACCAAAGAAGTATAAATTATATGTATAAGTACTTTCATATGGAAATTCAGAAGGGGCTCTCACAACAGAAGCTTCAGAAAGCTCAGACACCTCACCCAGGCTTCCTTCCATTTAAAACTCACATCTTCTCCAAATAACACCTCTCGTTTTTCTTGTCATAAACCAAAAGGCAGCCGTGAAAGAAAAGAAAATCCTAAATAACCTAAAGCACTTCAACTCACTATCCAAAATGCAATCAAAATTATCTTAGCACGTCCTATGAAAATTCAGTATTTATGACCCCAGAGCGGGCCTGCGGCGCCCCGGGACTACACTTCCCACAACGCACCGAGGCGAACCCGGGCGGCGGGCGGGGTGGCCTGAGATCCGAGAGTGACCATCGCTCTCCCGAACCCGGATCGCTGTCCCCTGGAAAACTGCAGCGTGTTATGGTCGAGTGTGCAAAGCCTCTCCCTGCTGAAATCGCTGTCACCCGGGGTTTCTCCTGCGGTGGGCACGGTGACCCTCTCTGCTCTCCCGCCCTCCCCGCTCCACCTGGGAGTCAGTGCCTATTCGTGACCTTTCGGCTGATTTCTACGGTGTCATAGAAAGGCACCTTCTCTCTCTTCCCGAAAGCTCCATGTCTAGAACTCGCCCAGGGTCGGACGGGACGGGCGGACACTGCCCGAACCAGAGGCTCCGGTCAGTCGGCCAGCCCCGCACCACGGGCAGGGGGCTGGGCTCCCCCAACCCGCGGGCCGGGGCGGATCGCGGGCAAAGGTGGCTCCGCCCGGGGCTCCGGTTTCAATTTCGCAACGTGACGGTGCAAACCTGAGGCCTACAAACGCCGGTGGCAGCGTCCCGCGCCCCGCCCGCCCGCCAGGCCCGAGCGCCCCAGCCTCCCGCACGCCGCGGCCGCCCACCGGGCCCGGCGCCCCGCGGCCCCGGCCCACCCCAGCCCTGCGGCCCTGCCCGGCTCCGGCCGCCGCCCCCTGGCCCCGCGCTGCACTAGCTCGGGCTGGCGGTCGTAGGTCGGCCGCGGCACTTACTCAGCTCGTCCTGGGAGGCGGAGGCGGCGGCCGCAGCCATGTTGCGCCGGGGAGGGATTGAGGGAGGGGCCGGAGTGGGAGGGCGCGACGGGCGGCGCGGGGGGCTCGCAGCTCGCGGTGCTGCAGGGGCCGGGAGCCGCCACCGGTCACTCGGCGCGGGCCGCGCTGCGCCCACGAGGCCCGCCCGCCGCCGCCGCCTGCGTCCTCCGCGCTGCGAGCGTCGCTCTCGCCGCCCCCCCGCGAGCTCGCGACTCAAGCGCTCCCGCAGCCTCGCGCCTCTGCGGAGCCGCCGCCGCCGCCGCTTGTGCGGCCGGATCCCCGTGCGCCCGCGGCTCTGCGGCTCCGCGCCGCGCTCGCCCAACTCACGCCGGTTTTATATTTAGAAAGAGCTGAGCCATCCTCCCAGCGGCCCCCCCCGCCGGGCCCCTCGCACGCCGCCCGCCCGCGCTCGCTCGCTTGCTCGCTCGCGGCTCGTCCTGCCCACCTGCCGCCGCCCGCCCCGCGAGCGCTCCCCGCTCCCCGCGCGGACCCGGCACGCGGCGGCCTAGCGCCCCGGCGCGCGCCTCTGACCTGCGTCCGAGCCGGTCTCCATGCCCGGGATGCTGCGCCTGGCGCCGCGAGGCCGGGGCCGCGCCGCGAGGCGTTCGGCGGGCTGGGCCCGGGGGCCGTGCGCTGCGGTGCGCGAGGGGCTAGGCTGGGCTGGCGGACTGGCGCGGCCGAGGGGAGATCCGCCAGGCGGGGCCGAAGCTCCGTTTTCCAAAGTCCGGGGCTGTCACGTCGGCCGGGCCCGACCTGAAGAAACACGCCTGTCCAAAGGAAGAGACGTGGACTCGGAAAAGTAGAGCCGGGTACGGAGTCGGCGGGAGGAAGCCCCGCCCTGCGCCGCCCGCCGAACTTCTCGGCTCCGGCGCTGACTCAGTCCCAGGCGAGCCCCGAGCGGCCCCGGACCCACCAGGGACCAGGTGGAGGTGGCCGATGCCCCTAGAAACGGGCCGGCCCGCGGAGGAGGCTCAAGGAGCCCTGCAAAAGGTGAACCGAGCCAGGCTTTTAAAGCTCAAGTTGAAGAGTATTTGCTTTATGAGGTATTAAGGTTTTGTGTATTCAAATACCAACATTCTTTTTGATAAGATGAGCGATTACCGTTTTTAACTTTATGATTTCAGAGTGTCACGTACACTTATAAAATACAGTTCAAATAAAGGGGTTGCATACTTGCTGAACTTCAAGTGATAGTACCATCCTAGCAAATTAGTGCAAGATCAGATACATCTCTTTGTTTATTTTTGTATAAGAGTGAACAGAATCAAGATCCTAAATGGACTGAAATGGCATTTATTCCTAAAAGCAGGAATCTATAAAGCCTAATGAATGTCTTGAAAATTGAATACATGTCATTCCAGATGTTATTACACATATACTTACACAACACTTGACATTTTTATTTCCTTTTTATTTTTATTATTTTATACATGATCTTAGTAGGAATGCGAATGATTCTGAATATCATAAAATTAAAAGTATAAGCTTCTTCTTCCAGCCTCACCATCTCACTTCTGAGAGAAAGTTGTGATGAACAGTTTCAGTTAAGTGTACATCCTCTGGAACCTTGTCTCTGTACACGCAAATGGCAGCTTTGACAGTGACAGAGTTCAAACCATATAGTTGTGAATCAGTGCTTCCCCCCCCCCAAACAAACTTCTAGGTTAATTCAAAAAACCCTACTACCACCACACCTCTCTGTGATGACTTCATAGTACAGAGTACTAACCAGTCAATCTTTCAATCTTTGCTTTTTTTTTTTTTTTTTTTTTTTTTTTTTTTTTCCTTTTGCTATAGGTTGAGTGCACTTGCCAAAGACTGGAAAGACAGAGAAAGTGAAAAAGTGTCCCCTACCCCCAGGGTATGGCCTCACTGCAGTTCCCTTTCTTCCATTCTCTCTGGATTTTGGGCATGCTTACAGCTTTGGGTTTTTTGTTTTCTAACAGTTGGATTGGGACTTGAACCACAAAGTCCAGCTTGTGGAATCCAGGCCCTCACCACCACACCACCTGTTGGCCCTCAATCTTTTTTTTTTTTTTTTTTTTTTTTTTTTTTTTTGATGAATACTCTTGCTCTTTTTTTTTTTTTTTTTTGGAGAGGTTTTTGCTATAGGGCGCATGCGTTCGCCAGGCAGAGATAGAGAGACAGAAAGAGAGAAATCACAGGGGGGATGGCCACGCCACAATCCCTTCTCCATTCTCCTCTGGGGATCTTGGGCACGCACGCACACGCGCCCAGCGTGAGTTTTAAGCCACCGGGTCCGGGACGCGAACCGTGGTCAACTACGTGGGAGTCCAGCGACATAGCCATTACGCTAACTGCTGGTCCCAATACTCTTGCTCTTTTGATATTGCCTCCGAAATAATGAATTACCTGTGAACAACACAGAAATGTATAAACTAAAGCCTACTCCCCCCCCACCACTGTGTCCCCTTATCCCTCTTCCCAGAAAGAATCCCTGTTAACAGGTTTGTACCACCTTTCTTGTTTCTATGACTAAGTACAGTGACTGCCAAAGAATGGTTTGGGGAGACTCTGACTTCCCATGATTTCAAATAGATCCTTCAGAAGCCACCCCAAATAAATGTAAATGAGAAAGTTTGTTATGCAATTTTTTTAATTATTATTTTATTTTACTTATTACTGTTTTTCTTTTACTTTCTTTTTAAGAATTATTTTAATTAACTTTATTTATTTATTTCTATATGGCCAGCGAGGGACAGAGTGAGAGAGAAAAAGAGAAAGTGAGAAAACAAGCCACCAAGTCCGAGACTCAAGCCACACTCAGCCATTTGGGAGTCCATTGCCCTTAACCACCATGCCAAGTGCCAGCCCATGTCATTATTATTACTTTTTAACTTGCTAGGAGGCACGTGAGCTCACCAGAGAGAGAAAGTAAGCTGTCAGGTCTAGGACACCCGTGGTCTACCACGTTGGAGTTCAGCTCTAACCACCATACCTTCTGCTGGCCCTGTTATGCAGTTTTAACCTCCAAAAAAAATACAGTTAGCAATGTGTTAGTTCTTCTGTAGAAATCCCAGGATTTCCACCTGTGCAGATCATATATATGTGCGTACACACAGATATGTATCTTGTTTTGACAAAAGTAGAATTCAACTATTCATTATGTAACTTATCTTTCACCAAATAATAAGTCATAAGTGCTCTTCTCTGTCAATAATGACAATAAAAGTTAACACTAATTGTGCCAGGTATTGTTCTATTGCTCTAAGTGTTTTACTTGGATAAATTTATTTTAATCCTCACAGCAATCTTATTATGCATTGAGGTTTGGTTTGGTTCTGTTGCATAGGGTGTGTGTGCTTACCAGGGAGTCAAAGAGAGAGACACATCACCCCTCCCCCCCCCCGGGATGACCACACCACAGTGGGGAATGACCATACCACAGTGCCTTCTCCGTTCTCCTTTTGGGATTTTGGACATGCACACACACGTATACCTAGATGGTCCAGGACTCAAACCACATAGTGAGCCATGTGGAAATTCAACGCCTTAATGACCATGCCACCTGCTGGCCCCAGCAGTGAGGATCTTTATAGTACTAGAAGGTTTTGAAGAAGATGGAAAGTTCCACAAACTACAAAGTAAGTGATATAATGAGGATTTGAATATTGCCAGAATTTGCATTTTTTTTAACTTATTCTTGATTTCTTCCATGATCAAGCGAGGAAGCATCCCCAACAGTGTCCCAATGCTCTGGGTTATCCCCAGCCTCAGCCAGCCCAGGATCATGGACACACATGCAGCCGGCACACACAGGAAGGTCTCTGGACTTAAACTGGGAACCTTTCCATGTGAGATTGCCTTGCAGAGCATCACAACCTACTACTGTGACACCAGCCAGTCTCCAGAATCTACTCTTTTTTTTCCCCCCCAGAAGGTGTGTGTGTATGTCAGAAAGAGAGGGAGAGGGCCACCAGGGCCAGGATTCAAACCATGGTTGGCCACTGGGGACCGGACTCCCAGTATACAACAATTAATCACTGACCTAAGGGCCCAGCCTGCATACACAGTTCTAATGTCAGTAGTATTGTTTCCAAATTTAGAATATTAGAAAGCACTGCTCTAGGCATTTACGTGGATGATAGAAGTACTAACAGCCTGAAACAAAGAAGCAGGAAAATGAAAAGCTCTAAGAACAAAAAGCAAAGCATTCTGGGGTCATTTCTAAGTACAAAATGCATCCTCACTCCATAGACCCTGGAATCATTTCACTTAAATAACTGATATTCATGATCTAATTCTGACATCAAGAAATAATGGGGGGGCCAGCAGGTGGCATGGTGGTTAAAGGTACTGGATTCCCACATGGCCTACTGCAGTTCAAGTCCCAAATTTGGTGACTTGAATTCTTGCTTTCCCTTACCTTCTCTCTCTGTCTAGTCAAATAATGATAATAATAAATGGAATTAGATAAATAAAAAATTTTTTAAAAAAGAAGAAATAATGGGACCAGTAGATTATGTAATGGTCATGTCACTGGACTCTCACACAGTCGACCGCAGTTCAAGTCCCAGACCCAGTGACTTAATACGCCGGGAACATGTGCATGTGTGTGCAAAATCCCAAGAAGGACCAGCAGTTAGCGTAATGGCTATGTCACTGGACTCCCATGTAGTCGACCGCGGTTCGCATCTCAGACCTGGTGGCTTAAACTCACGCCAGGCACGTGTGTGTGCATGTTCAAGATCCCGAGAGGATAAAGGAGGAGAAGGGATTGTGGTGTGGCCATCCCCCTTGGGGATGATTTCTCACTTTCTGTCTCTCTGTCTCTCTCTGTCTTTCTGGCGAGCTCACACACCCTATAGCAAAAACCTCTCAAAGAAAAAAAAAAGAATTATTTATTTTAGGGGCCAGCAGGTGGTGTAGTGGTTAAGGCTCTGGACACTCCCACATGGCCGACCATGGTTCGAGTCCTGGACCTGGTAGCTTGCTTTCTCACTTTCCCTCTCTCTTTCTGTGTCTCTCTCTAGTCAAATTAATGAGTGAATAAATAAAATTAAATAGCTTTTAAAATAATTATTTGTTTTATTTTTTTTTAATTTGCTATATGGTTTCTGTGCTCAATGGTTCAGAGTGGGGTTGTGAGAAAGCAAGCCACTAGTTCTGGGCCATGTGGGAGCCCAGTGCCTTAACCACCATCACCAACTGGCCCCCACATTCTACTTTCTAAAAATCACACTCAAACTTGAGTCTCTATCCACAGTATAGTTGGTTTTCACTGTTTCACTGTCTAATTCCTGTGAATTCAGACTATATTTTAGGATTACCAGTGCAAATGTTTCATCTGCTCTCCGGTCCATGTGTCCTATCCTAAGTACAATATCATTTAATCTTAGGCTAAACCCTAGAGATGGCAATGATTCTTTCCCTTTCTTTTCTTTTCTTTCCTTTTCTTTTCTTCTTCCCTTGTTTTGAGTCAGGATCTCCCTGTATTGCAATTCTCTGCCTAAGCCTCCCAGGTTGCTGTGATTACCAGTGTACACTACTGCACCCTACCTTTAGGCTAGACAGGGAGTAGAACTTTGACTTTCCGTGTGTTCCCAGTCTGCAGAGAGCACATCTTAGCAGCATGTGGCACCATTGCTAGACCTTCCCTGAGTTTCTATCTCTTTTTCTTTTTCTTTTTTTTTTTTTGAAGAGATTTTTATAGGGACCAGCAGGTAGCATGGTGGTTAAGGCACTGAACACTCCCACATGGCAAACCACCGTTCAAGTTCTGGACCTGGTGACTTGCTTTCTTGCATTCTCTCTCTCTGTCTCTCTCTGCTCAAATTAAAATAAAGGAATGAATAAATAAAATTTTAAAAAGAGAGAGGTTTATTATAGGGCACATGCACTTGCCAGAGAGACAGAGAGATAGAAAGCAAGAAGACACCCCTCCCCCAAGGGGGATGGCCACACCACAAATCCCTTCTCCATTCTCCTCTTTGGATTTTGGGAATACATGCATGCACGCCCAGCATGAATTTCAAACCTCCAGGTCCGGGACTCGAACCACAGTTGGCCATGTGGGAGTCCAGTGATATAACCATCATACCACCTGCTGGTCTTTACAGACAGTGCCAGTCAATTCCCAATCTTGGGCAAACCCTACCATCCATTTTATTTTTTCTCCCAAATGTTATTGAAGAGAAGGTAAAGAGTTGGCCTGGTCCATATCAAATTAAACCTTGAATATTAGGTGATGAAGCGATCATCATTGCTTTGCAAAATTTATTCTTGTACCAGAATATCCTAACTCCTCTGGTTTCCTTTAGACATGACGTCAAAGTTTTTTGCCCATGTCTCCCTAAAAGAATTTCAAAAACCAATATAATACGTTCATGCATTTTCATTTGGCATCTCAAGTTTTCCTCACAACTAACAACAAATTCTATTGTAAACATTAGATTTGGGGCCAGCCTATGACCTGATGGTTGAGGCAGCTGGATCTCACATGGCTGACCATGTGGTTTGAGTCCCAGACTTGGCAGCTTGAAAAAGAGACCAGGCTTGGGACCAGCATTTAGCATAATGGCTATGTCGCTGGACTCCCACGTAGTCGACCGCGGTTTGAGTCCCGGACCCGGTGGCTTAAACTCACGCCAGGTGCATGTGCGTGTGTGCCCAAGATCCCAAGAGGAGAATGTAGGAGAAGGGATTGCGGCGTGACCATCCCCCCAGGGGGGGTGATTTCTCACTTTCTGTCTCTCTGTCTCTGTCTGGCGAGCGCACACACCCTATAGCAAAAACCCTCTCCAAAAAAAAAAAAAGAGAGAGAGAGAGAGAGAGAGACCAGGCTTGTATGGTACATACCAAAACTCCAAAAGAAGGGAGAAATGAGGAGAAGGAATTGCATGTGACCATGCTCCATGGGTGTGCTTTCACTCTCTCCCTCCTCTCTCTCTCTCTCTCTCTCTCTCTCTCTCTCTCTCTCTCTCTCTCTCTCTCTCTCTCTGTGTGTTTTTCTGGCAAGCACATGCACCCCCTGGCAAATTAAAAAATAATAATACTGGGGCCGGCAGGTGGCATGGTGGTTGAGGTGCCGGACTTCCACATGACTGACTGTGCTTAGAGTCCCGAACCTGACGACTTGCTTTCTCCTTCCCTCCCTCTCTCTCTCTGTCTCTTTCTGGTCAAAATTAAGTAATAATAATAATGATAAGTAAAATTAAATAATTCTTTAAAAAATAATAATAATATGGGCCAGCAGGTGGTGTGGTGGTTAGGGGCGCTGGACTCCCACATGGCCGACCGTGGTTCAAGTCCTAGACCTGGTGACTTGCTTTTTCACTTTCTCTCTTTCTCTCTCTCTCTTTACCTCTCTCTGGTGAGCACACATGCCCTATAGCAAATTTTTTTGTAACTAGTTATTATATTTTTGTTTTTTGTTTTTGTTATTTTTTCTTATTTATTTACATTTAATTACATGTCTTTACAGTGTACAACATCCTATACCAAATTTAAAAATAATAAATAAAATAAATAATTTTTTTTAAAATCTCACTGAACACGAGTGTGTTCATGTCCAAAATCCCAAGAGAAGAATGAAGGAGAAGGGATTGCTGTGTGGCCATCCCCCCGTAGGGTAATTTCTCACTTTCTCTGTCTCTGTCTCTCTTTGTCTCTGTCCAGCAAGCACATGTGCCCTAAAGCAAGCTAAAATAAATAAATGAAAGGGTAAAAAAAGACCCTTTTGCTTCTTAAAAATGTTTTTATAAATAACACTCTAAGTAAGATATTGTGATTTTGGGGGAGCCAGCAGTTAGTGTAATGGCAATGTCGCAGGACTCCCACGTAGTCTACCGCGGTTCACGTCCCAGACCCGGTGGCTTAAAACTCATGCCGGGAGCGTGTGCGTGTGTGCCCAAGATCCCAAGAGGAGAATGGAGGAGAAGGGATTGCGGCGTGACCATCCCCTCTGGGGGGTGATTTCTCGCTTTCTGTCTCTATGTCTCTCTCTGTCTGGCGAGCGCACGCGCCCTATAGCGAAAACGTCTCCGGAAAAAAAAAAAAAAAAAAAGATATTGTGATTTTGGTTTTGGTATTTGTAAAGAGAGATTTTTGTTATAGGGCGCATGTGCTTGCCAGAGAGACAATGAGAGACAGAAAGCAAAAATCACCCCCAGGATGGATGGCCACACCACAATCCCTTCTCTTCCATTCTCCTCCCAGGATCTTGGGCATGCATGCACACATGCCTGGCATGGGTTTTAAGACACCAGGACTGGGACTCAAACTGCAGTTGACTACAAAGGAGTCCAGTGACATAACCATTACACCATCTGCTAGTCCTGTCTTATTTTTTTTCCTGCTGGTCTTGTGAACAGGTTCTTATTAGTCATTTTACGTAACTGCGATTCTCTTTGAATTTGTATTTGAATTGACTTCCCCCATAATAATTTATACTAATGCATTTCATTTCAATCTTGAAAGTTTTATCATTCATTTTATCATCCTTTTCTTCAACAAAAATGTTTATGTAAACTTAACTATTTAATAACTTTGCTTATTTTTAAAAGTGTTTTGGGGGGGGGCCACAGATGGTGTGGTGGTTACAGCAATGGACTCTTACATGGCCAACCACAGTTTGAGTCTCAGACCTGGCAACTTGCTTTCTCACTTTCCCTCTCTCTGTCTGGTGAATAAGAATAATAATAATAATAAATAAAACTAAATAAATAATTATTTACAAAACAAATTGTTTTGGGTTATTATAATTATTAGTGTAGTACACAATTTACCAAAACTCCATACGATATCACAGCAAGTTTTAGGCTTCAAATTATTGGTGGCTATCTTTTTTTATGTTATAACTTTTGAGTTATTAAACGTAAAAAGGGGGACCAACAGATGGCGTAATGGTTATGTTGCTGGACTCCCACGTAGTTGACCACAGTTTGAGTCCTGGACTCTGTGGTTAAAACTCATGCTGGGTGTACGTTCCTGTGTGCCCAAAACCTCAAGAGGAGAACAGAGGAAAAGGGATTGTGACTTGGCCCTCCACCAGGAGGGTGATTTCTCACTTTCTGTCTCTGTCTCTCCAGCAAGCACATATACCCTATAGTAAAAATCTCTCTTTTTTTGGTCCCTGAAATAGGACATCTTGACGTTAAAAGTGTTATTAAGCAGATCAATTTAAAGAAAGTATATATACAGGCTAGTGATTGATTGTCTTAATATATCCACATCTGAGACCAGCAGTTGGCATAATGGCTATGTTGCTGGACTCCCATGTAGTCGACCACGGTTCGAGTCCTGGACCCAGTGGCTTAAACTCACGCTGGGCGCTTGTGCCCAAGATCCTGAGAGGAGAATGGAGGAGAAGGGATTGTGACATGGCCATCCCCCTCGGGGGGGGAGGGGGTGATTTCTCGCTTTCTGTCTCTCTGTCTCTCTCTGTCTTTCTGGCGAGCACACACGCCCTATAGCAAAAACCTCTCCTATATATATATATAAAACCCACATCTGTGTATCCTTAGAAAATCTTTATGTACTCCAAGGGGACTTTTGCTCCAAAGCAGTGCATCTTGGGTGTCTGTTCTATTTTTTTCTCCTCATCTTTCCTTCCTGCTTCCTTCCTTTCCTTCTCTCTCTCTCTCTCTTCTCTCTCTCTCTCTCTCTCTCTCTCTCTTTCTCTTTTTCTTTCACTTTATGTCTTCCATGGCAGTGGTGGTGGTGGCAGGGGTGGGGTGAAGGTGGGACAGGTACCCCAACAGGATTTTCTCTCTTTCTCTCTCTCTTTCTTTCTGTCCTTCCTTCCTTCCTTTTTTTCTTCTTTTCCCTCCCTCCCTCCCTCCCTCCGCCTTTCCTCTTTCTTTCTTTTTTTCTTTCTTCTAGTTTATTTATCTTTTCCATGAGGAGAAGAAAGAAAGAAACAGGCACCCCCAATAGGATACTCACACAGTCTCAGCCCCAGCAAGCCCAGATAACTGGCACAGACACTCATCCAACATGTACAAGGAGGCCTCAAGGCATGAACCTGGGACCTTCTCATGACGGTCCAGCATCCACAGGGCATTGTGTTAAGGTTATATCACCAGCTCACACCTCTGTGCTCTTCTTATCCTATTCTGTCCCAGCCTCTCCTATAAAAAATAACCTACCCTGGAGCCAGCAGGTAGCATGGTGGTTGGAGTCTTGAACCTGGCAGCTTGCTTTCCCACTTTCCTTCGTTCACTCTCTCTCTCTGTCTCTCTCTGGACAAATAATAATAATAAATAAAATAATTCTTTTTTAAAAAAAAAATTAAGTTGCAATGATATTGGATGTGTGGCAAATAATCTTGTTGACATAATTTTTTTTTTATTTCTGAGAGGTTTTTGCTATAGGGCACACGTACTCGCCAGAAAGATAGAGACAGAGACAGAAAGCAAGAAATCACCTCCCAGGGGGGATGGCCACACCGCAGTCCCTTCTCCTCCATTCTCCACTTGGGATCTTTGGCATGCATGCACACACCCCCAGTGTAAGTTTAAGTCACAGATCGAGGACTCGAACCATGGTCGACTACATGGGAGTCCAGCGACGTAGCCATTATGCCATCTGCTGGTCCCGTTTACATAAGTCTTTAAGAATCTAAAATACTCTTTTGGTCCCCAGCATGATTTTCAAGCTACTGGGTCTGAGACTCTAACACATAGTCTGCCCTGTGGGATCCAGTGTTTTAACTTCCATGTCACTTGCTGGCCCAGATTGATTCATTTCTTTCTGATATCTTTCTTTCTGCATATCTTTCTGGCATAACTAGGGAGTTCTATATAAAGAAGTACAATCTCTGAACCAGAGAAATACAGAGGAAGAAAAGAGTATGTATGTCCTCTGGTAACTGAGAAAGTACCAAACAAACTTGGGGTGTTAAGAGGTATACGAGAGTGAGAATCCATACACTGGTGTGATATCTATTCATAGTACTCATAACAGAAAGTCACCTTTACCACCTGATTGTTCGATATACGTGTATTTGCTACACAGTGATTCTTTTTTTTTTTAATTTTTTTTTAAAATTATTTAATTTTATTTATTCATTCATTTATTTTAATTTGACCAGAGAGAGACAGAGAGAGAGGGAGAGAAAGTGGGAAAGCAAGCCACCAGGTCCAGGACTTGAACTGTGGTTGCCCATATGGGTGTGTCCAGCGCCTTAACCACCATGCCACCAGCTGGTCTCCCGGTGTAAGTTTTAAGCCACCGGGTCCAGGACGCGAACTGCGGTCGACCACGTGGGAGTACAGTGACATAGCCATTACGCTAACTGCCGGTCCCCCACAGTGATTCTTAATCAAAAGCTCAGAACATTCTCCCTTGAGACTTTTGTCTCAGAACTCAATCTTAAACCCATTGCACCTATCAAAAGCATATTTGAGGTAACTTATCAAGATAGGAAGAATGGAATAGATTGGTTATCTTGTCCAACTTCCACTGAATTCAGCTTTAGATAATTGTTTCCTGGAAATTTAACTTGAGTCACACATTAGATTTCAATGACTCCTTCCCTGTAGCTCAGCTAACTGCACTAGCTCTTAGAGGTAAGGCTTTGCCTTAGGCTTTTACTCAGGCTGACAGGCCTGCTTTTATTTCTTTTTTTTTTTAAAAGAATTATTTTATTTAACTTTATTTATTTTCATTTGACCAGAGAGAGACAGACAGAGAGAGAGGGAGAGTGAGAGAGAGAAAGCAAGCCGACCGAAGGTCCGGGACTCGAACCGCGGTCGAGACCATGTGGGAGTCCAGCGTCCTTACCGCGGTCGACTACGTGGGACAGCACATAGCCATTATCTGCTGGTTCCCATGGCCTGGTTTTATTTCTAAAAGAGAAAATCCATTTGAGGAAATTGACAGCTATGTTTTCCAATGTCCATTACCCAAGGAATACCTTTGCCTAGAATTTAGTTCCAGGACAGAGTTTCAATCTCAGGAAAACTTCTATACTTCCTTTCATGAGACAATAAAAATTAAGTGATCTGTTATGAGTCATATTTTTGTCTTGACTGTTAGTGTCCATTTGCATTAAGTCACACCGTATTCAATCATTTGTACACTCAGGTGTTTAATAAATGTGAATGGAAGGAAAGGATGAAGAGAATGCAATTATTTGGTCAACTATTCCAATATTCTAGATGAAGAGTTGGATTTTAAATTCAAGAGACAATTCAAAGATAGGTAGGATGGGGCCAGCAGGTGGGGGGTGGTGGTTAAAGGCTCTGGACTTCCACATGGCCAATCCTGGTTCAAGTCCTGGACCTGGTAGCTTCTTTTCTCACTTTCTCTCTCTCTGGTCAAATTGGAAAATAATAATAATAATAATAAATGAAGTTAAAATAAAATAATCCTTTTTAAAAGAATTTTTTTTTTTTTGAAAGGTTTTTGCTATACAGCGCCTGCACTCACCAGAAAGACAGAGAGAAACAGAGAGACAGGAAGCGAGAAATCACCCCTCAGGGGGGGATGGCCATGCCACCGTCCTTTCTCCTCCATTCTCCTCTTGGGATCTTGGGCACGCACACACACATGCCTGGCATGAGTTTAAGCCACCGCGTCTGAGACTCAAATTGTGATCAACTACATGAGAGCCCACGACACAGAAATTACGCCAACTGCTGGTTCCCTAAGAATTATTTTAACTTTATATATTTATTTATTTATTTTTGAGAGTTTTTTGCTAGAGGGCAAGTGCGCTCGCCAGACAGACAGAGAGAGACAGAGAGACAGAAAGCGAGAAATCACCCCCCGGGGGGATGGCCACGCTGCAATCCCTTCTCCTCCATTCTCCTCTCGGGATCTTGGGCATGCACACACACGTGCCCAGCATGAGTTTTAAGCCACCGGGTCCGGGATGTGAACCACGGTCGACTACATGGGAGTCCAGCGATATAGCCATTACACTAACTGCTGGTCCCCAATTTATATATTTATTTTAATTTGCCCAGAGAGGGATAGAGTGAGAAAGAGAAAGTGAGAAAGCAAGTCAGCAGGTTCAGGACATGAACCACAGTCGGCCATGTGGGATTCCAGCACCCTTAACCACCACACGACCTGCTGGTCCCAAAATAAAATAATTCTTTTTAAAAAAGGTAAGAGGGATAGGGAGAACATTCTCAGGGATTCCAGTTTAGAGGACAGAGTAGATAATGCCACTAACCAAGATAGAGGAATAGGTTTGGAGACTAAAGAAAATCTAACATGGGCTTTGAATATGTTGAGCTGTGTAAACAAACACATTTTTTTTTTGCTTAACTGCTGTTAATAACACGACATAAAGCTCCTAGACTTGATATAATCATTATGCAGGATATATAAATGAATACCGTCTTTGCTTAAAAATATAAAATAAGTAAGCAAGATGTGAAAATGGACAAGTTTCCATTAAATAAATGAAAAATTTTTTAAAAAGAAAATTTTTCTTTCCATGTCATCTTAAAGAAGGAAAATTATCATTTTAAACAATATTCAAGTTTATTAAACAAATTTTAAAAAGCCTTATAAAATGTTTCATTTTCATCAGCTTCAAGGTTTATGTTGCTTCCAAATTTTGCGTACACCTGAACTTTCAAATCTGCTAACACCCAATGAACCGACTCCACTCTGGATTCTAAGGCAACATTCTTCCTGCAAAATTTTCTTTGCTTCTTCCAGCATTTCTTGTGTTTCTTCTTGAAAATGGCTGATGAAAACGTCACCAATTTGATAAGGTATCAATACGCAGTCGTCATCTGCAAGCATGATGTCGTCACAAGCATCTTCTAAATTTTAGAGTTGTTTCTTTTTTACTTCTATTTCTTCTTTTAGCTCTGTGATTCTACTCATATTCCATGCAAATTTGTTTATCTTTTGTTGATCTTCAAAAGTGACATTGACATCTTCTGCAGCCACCTTCTGCATGGTGGCTGCCATCTTGGGACTCAACAAACACATTATTTTTCATCTCCTTCAATCCACTTACTTTTTTTTTGTTTTTCCCGAGAGGTTTTTGCTATAGGGCGTGTGCGTTCGCCAGAAAGACAGAGAGAGACAGAGAGACAGAAAGCGAGAAATCACCCACCAGAAGGGACAGCCACACCCTAATCCCTTCTCCATTCTCTTCTCGGGATCTTGGTCATGCACGCACACGTGCCCTGCGTCAGTTTAAGCCACTGCGTCCAGTACTCAAATCGACTACACGATCGACTACATGGGAGTCCAGCCACATAGCCATTACACCAACTGCTGGTCCCAATCCACTTACTTTTTTTTTTTTTTTTTTTTTTGAGAGAGATTTTCGCTATAGGGCGCGTGCGCTCGCCAGACAGACAGAGACATAGAGACAGAAAGCGAGAAATCACCCCCCGGGGGGATGGTCACGCCGCAATCCCTTCTCCTCCATTCTCTTCTTGGGATCTTGGGCGCGCACGCACACGCGCCTGGCGTGAGTTTTAAGCCACCGGGTCTGGGACACAACCGCGGTTGACTACGTGGGAGTCCAGCGACATAGCCATTACACTAACTGCTGGTTCCCTAATCCACTTACTTTTTAAAAAAGTATTGGAGATGTCTTTTAAAAGAAGTGATAGAGAGAATGAAGATTATGAATAAAGACAGAGTCATGTTGTAAAGCAAACAGAAACATGCCCACCTGAGGTCAAAGCAGAGGTATTTCTCAGACAGCAAGGACACCAACTGACTAGGTAAGGTAACACACTTAGAAAATCATTTGGCTACATTTCAGCCTGCCCTGTCACTGGTCTCCAGCTGGATCAAGGCCTAGCCAGTGAGGCCTTTGGTTAGAGCTTGCTTGCACATCACACTATATTGCAGTTCAGTGTAAATAGATTGTCTGGAGACAGATCTTGTTATCTAATTATGGGGACTAGTGTAGGTCAGTTTAATTTGATTTAAAGCCACAAACCCCATGTTTGTCAGCATTCCTCCCAGGCTGACCCTAACATTCACAGCCAAACTCAAATCCTCCACTGAGACGTCTGGACCCTGTTTGGTAATTTAAAATCTCTTCTACATCCTCAGTAGTCACCGAACCTACTGTTAAACTAAATTTGGCCAGAAACTGCCTCTGTACTTTGAGTCCCTTCATAAAGAGTTGTAACCTAGCTTGGTTCACATACCAAAAGCTTTAGGGGTATACTTTTTTAACAAGTAGCCTGAGTCTCAGCCAATTATAGCAGCAAAACTTGGGCCAGTCACAGACTGTCAGTTGTTCAAACCATGCCCAAGTAACGCAAAAAGCAGAGGAATACTTCCTGCCCACATTGCAGAGTTCTCTGAACCTTCTCTGGTTATGGAGTACCTGACTAACAGTGTTATTTGCTCATATAAGTCTGTTAAATTCAGCCTGTCTAAAGTTTTTCTTTTTAACACTACTTCATATGTCCTACCTTGTCTGGTATCCTCTTTGCCCTGCAGCCATCTCCAAGATAAGCCACTAAATCTGTCATACCTCACATTCCACTGGGACAGCTGGTAGACTCCTTACTGCTGCTCACAGACCTGTGCTACTTAGCTTAAAAGTCTTCCTTTTTGGAGATGGCTACTGAACTTGAGCTATGAAATATTGCTTTCAGGGACTAAAAATGATTTTCTGCTGAGACTTCTCCCTCCAGATTCATTTCTAGCGGGAAAGGCACAAACCCAGGCCTATCCTAAGACGGCTACTGAATTTGAGCTGTGAAATAATTGTTTTCATTGACTGAAAATGAAGATTTTCTGCTGAGACTCCTTCCCCCAGATTCATTTCTAGTGGCCTCCACGCACTTAGTGTCTAGACAGGTCCAAGTGAACAGGATCCAAACATTTGAATATGATTAGGATCAGAATATCCCTCAATTCCCAGTGAATCTGATGTACGAGAAGTGAAAAATGGAATGGAAGAGAGATTGCAGGTCACCTCCTCCTGCATGCCTCTGAATGCTCAGGCTGTACTTCAAGAATTAGGAAGGAACGCACCATCCACCAGATGACCAGAAATCACTGAAGGGTCACAAGAAATATGGGAAGGCAAGAAAATACCTCTCCCCCAAGGGAAAAGAACTCCTATTCATCCTCAGACAGTACAATGAAACTCACGGAAATGTCATATAAAGACTTTAGAATATTCATAGTGACAAAGCTAACAGAGATGGAAGAGAAGAGAGACCATGAACTACAGAAGAGGCAGGAAAACGGAGCTGATGAGTTCTGGGAGGTGAGGAAATTCTTGTAAGATCTGAAAGAGGAAATACACACCATAAACAAGAATCAAATGGAACTGTTAGAGATGAAGGTTATAACACAGGAAGTTAAAACCTCCCTTGAAAGTATTAAAAGGGGACCAGCAATTAATGTAATGGCTATGTCTCTGGACTTCCATGTAGTCCACCGAGGTTCGAGTTCCGGACCTGGCGGCTTAAACTCACGCTGGGCACATGTGCGTGCATGCCCAAGATCCCTAGAGGAGAATGGAGGAGAAGGGATTGCAGTGTGGCCATCACCCCGGGGGGTGATATCTCGCTTTCTGTCTCTCTGTCTCTCTCTTTCTGGTGAGCACACACGCCCTATAGCAAAACCCTCTCCAAAAGAAAAAAAAAAAAGAAAGTATTAAAAGCAGATTAGATCATACAGAAAATTGAATCTCAGATGTAGAAAATAGAATTGCTGGCCTAGAAAAATCTACCACAAAGACAGAAAATTGCCCCCCCAAAATGAGAATAATATACAAGAAATGCTAGAAACCATCAAATGTCTAAACATCCAGATAATTGGTATCCCAGAAGGCGAAGAAACTCATAAGGTCATTGAAAATCTATTCCATGAAATCCTGGAGGAAAACTTTCCAAACCTAAAGAGGCATTCAAATATCTAGTCCCAAGAAAAACAGAGGACCCCAAATAGAATCAACCCAAGAAGATCTTTTCCAAGACACATTATAGCCAGATTGACCAAAACCACAGACAAAGACAAGATACTAAGATTGGCAAGAGAGAAACATCAAGATACCTACAAAAGATATCCCATCAGGCTAACAGCAGTCTTCTCATTGGAAACAATGCGAGCAAGGAAAGAATGGGAAAATATATTCGAAGTGTTCAGGGAAAAACAATTTCAACCAAGAATACCGTACCCAGCAAGATTATCCTTCATATGGGAAGAAAAGACAAGAACATTCTCAGATAAACAAAACCTGAAAGAATTTACCAACACCAGACCAGCACTCCAAGAAGTTCTGAAGGGAGTGCTATACCAGGAAAATTAAATACAGACACACAGAAATAAGAGTTCAAAAACTAAGAAAATGGCCAACTTAATCATAGGGACAAGTCTGGACTTGAATATTATATCCCAGAATTTAATCAGGAAAATTGGACCATAACAAAGGATAGATTAAGTACATGATACTGAGCCAGTGAAATAGAATTTTATGACTTTTGACGGAAACATTGCTGATTTTCTTGTAGGCTTTGTTTTCCAGTTTTAAGGATTTTTGTCCTGTCTTGAGCTGCCGATAGGTTCATGTACCTTCTATTTGAACAGAATCCTAACCTGTTTCCTGGCTTTATGTTTTAAGCAAAGCTCTCTTAGCATTTCTTTGATTTATTAAAGCTAAAATTGCTTTTCTTGAAATTAAAAATATATTTTAAAATACCTATTTAATGACCATAGTAAGCTATATAGCATCAGCTAGGTACTACTTTATAGTATATTCATTCTACTCAGACTTTTCTGCCTAAAGTCAGACATGTATTCACAGATATGTATATATCAGCTGAACTTACGATTGAAAGTAGTTAGATTATTTAAGAAATTTTGTAAGTCAATAAAATGGTGGGGTGGTGGTGGAAAGGAATGGAACACAACTGTAGACACCAGAGATAAGTGTGGGAGGCGGGTGGGAAATGGCAGAGGGTGAGGAATTTCTCTAGTGGAGAAATTTTTCACTAGAAATGGAAAATTATTGATAACATGTATGGTTAAACCACTATGCAGTATATTCTGGATGGGAAATCACATTTTGTATACTGTGACAATGCTTAGTGAATGAATGTAAATTAATTAATAAAAAATTTTTAAAAATTTTAATGAAAAAGTGTTCTTTTTCAGTTCAGCAGGTGGCATGGTGGTTAAGGCACTAGATTTTACACATGGTCAGCTATGGTTTGAGTCCTGGACCTGGCAGCTTGAACATCACACCAAGCGCATGTGTGTGTCCAAAATCCTGAGAGGAGAATGAAGGAGAAGAGATTGTAGTGTGGCCATCCCCCTGAAGGGGTGACTTTTTATTTTGCTTCTCTGTGGCTTTCTCTGGGGGAGCGCATGGGCCCTGTAGCAAAAACTAAAAATAAAATTCTAAATCCTGGAATATCTCGGATGTCAGCAAGTGCCCCTTGTTCCCCCACCCCCCCAAAAAAGGAAAAGAAAAATAAAGCCATGGGGAATAGTAGCATCAATGACGATAAATGAGTTATAACCACATGTATCAATATCGATAAATCTCACAGAAAATGTTGAATGAAAGAAGCCACAAAGAATACATATCATCTGATTCTAGTTACTATACTATAGCTTATAGAATATGACAATAAGAAAAACTATTTTTCTCTAAGTCAGAATAGTGGTACCCAGCAAGGTACCTGAAACGGAGTATAAGAATAAGTGGGGTTTCTGGGCTGCTGGTTGTATTTTGTTTCTTTCTATAAAAAAAATGAAGGAGGGGGTGCCAGCAGGCGGCATGGTGATAAAGGAACTGGACTCTCACATGGCCAACCACAGTTCAGATTCTAGATCTGGTGGCTTGTGTTCTCACTTTTTCACTCTTTCTCTGGTGAACACACATGCCCTATAGCAAACTTAAGTAATAATAATAATGATTATGATAATAAAGTAATAAATAATTTAAAAACGAATAAACTAAACGAGCAAGCCCAGTTGGCATGGTGCGTGAGGCGCTGGACTACCACATGGCTGACTACAGTTCAAGTCCTGCATCAGGTGACTTGAAAATCACTCAGCACATGTGTATACATGCCCCAAAGAAGAAGGTATTGTGGTATGGCCATCCCCCTCCCTGCAGTGGGGAAGTGGTGATTTCTCTTTCCTTCTCACTGTCTCTCTTTATCTCTCTCCAGTGAGTGTACACACCCTATGGCAAAAACCTAAACAAAAACCCACAGTGTATTTCTTCCTTGAGCAAGAGAGAAAGTAAGAGAGAGAGACAAGTAACCCCAACAGGGTCTTCACTTCATGACCCACATCCAGCATCAACCAGCCTGGGGTCATAGGCACACAAGTGCCAGTGTATTCAGGGAGGTCTCTGGACACAAACACAGCCTTCCCATGTAGGTCAGCCTTAGAGAGCCCTGCATTGCTGCTGTACCATATCCAGCCCCACATTGTTTCTTGATCTACTATGTGCCAGGTACTGTTCCAGGGCCTTGAAATATAGCATGAACAAATTAGGCAAAAATCTAGAATTAATATTCTAGTGGAGAAGACAATAAGTAGTAAACAAATATGGTATGTCCCAAGGGAAACAGGAGTGGGTTGGAGTTCTAGTTCAAGTGGAGCAGTGGGAGAGCTTCTCTGAGAGGGTCTGAAAGGTGGGGGGGATACGCCCGCCAGAAGTGCCAGGCAGGTTGGAGGGGTGGGAGGAAGGGTGTTACTGTGGCTGGGGCAGGGAACTGGGGGACGAGGGCTGGGAGGTTGTGGGTGTCCAGATGTCATCAGGTCTTGCAGGCCACTGTAAAGACTTGGGTTTTTACTTTAAATGAAATGGGAAGCCTTTGCAGGGTTTTACGTAGAAAGGGACAAAATCTGTTTTAATTAAAAAAAAAAAAAAAAAAAAAAAAAAACATCTGTTTGCTGTGGTACCCTGAACGCAAGAAAGGTGAAACCAAGAAGCAATTGCGTATGCGGGAGGCAGGATGGTGGTTCTGCCTGGAACCACCAGGTGTAAGTGTAAGTCATACAATTAATTTTTTAATTCAAGTCGTAGAGTTAATGATGACTTGCACCAAATGTATTGCTCACACGCTTCTGCGTTAGATTTTTTACCTGCGATTTTGGAGAATGCTATTGAGGGGAGATGGGAAGGGACGATTTGAAGTTACCAAGGAGACAGCCTCATAGACCTAAAACCTTGAGAAGGTTCTAGGCCTGCAGGCCTCTGGCGCAGCAACAATTCTGCAGCCAAGCCCACCAGCCGCTTCCAGTGACCATGCGCAACAGGCGGGGGTGGGAGCCTATGGAAAGCACAGGACTTTCGGAAAGCCGGGACGAGCGCATTCGGGAATCGTAGTTCCGCGCCTCCGCACAGGCGCAGTGGCCCCCGCGGGCTTGCGCGCGCAGCCCCTGCGGGACAAGCTTCTGGAAGCTCATTGCGGTGGTATCGGGACTGGTTGCGGATGCTGGTGCAGGTATTGGTTGAATCAGACCCTTGGTTTAGGGGCCACGGACGGGCCGCCGGCTCCGAGGATGCACCTGGGGCGGGGTGGAGGCCGGGGGCAGCCGACTGAGACGGCCGTGCGGGGCGGACTCTGCTCCCTCTGCGCGGCGTGAGCGCTCCCCAGCACTTAAGAGCCCGCGGCTTCGCTGTGTCCCGCCCTGGGCTTCGGGACTCGCACCTTCCACGCTGTTGACTTTTGGGGCGGGGTAATTCCGTGCGTGTGTGTGTGTAGGGGGGTCGGGAGAGAGGTCGGGGGACTGTCGCGTTATTGCAGGATGTTTAGCAGCATCACTGGCTCTACACCCTAGGTACCAGTAGTACCCTTCCTCCCCGGTCGTGGTAACCAAAAATGTCTCAGGGCATTGCTAGATGACTCCTTTGGGACAGGATTGCCCTCCATTCTCCCGCATTGAAAATCTCTGCCTGCGTCACATTTTCACTGAGTCTCTACTTTAAGCTCCCTGGAAACGGAGGCAAGTGACCTGGTCACCGCGGAGTCCCAGCTTTCCAGTGCGGCGCCGGGTATGTGGTGGGCACCTAGCAGTTAGCACAGAAATAATTGACGCACGCGTGCTGTGCCTGGCGCTGTGCTGGAGTTGGGTAATTTACAGGATGGTAATTGCAGTAGGAGGCGCGCATCCTCCCACTTGTCGCGGAGTAGTACTACAGCTCAGGCTGTATTGGCATCTCCCCACAGAGGGAGACCCTGTCCCGCCTATTGCAGGTGCACAGTCATTGGTAGAATGAATGAATGCCCGCAACACAGGGCAGCCTGTGTGCAAAGGAGCACTTTGGAATCAAAGACGTCACCGTTGAAAGGAGTCAAGTTTTAAAGAATGGAGTAAAAGCTTAAAAGGAGAGGGAACAGCTGTGGTGCAAAGGATAGCATATAGAAATGGGGAGATGCTTCTTTACCTCTGTAGTGTCAGAGGTAGCTACAGCTCAAAGGTGAGATCATCCAAGCACTGTCTCTGGAACATTGTGGGTGGCCTCTGTGACTGCACTTTATCCCGCATATGTGTGTTGGGAGGGGGCAGTCAGTGAGGTTCAATGGGTTTTTTAAGCAGGGGAATGATAAGATGTTATTTTCCACATTAGGAGGAATGTTTTGGCTATAGTGTAAGACTGGACTGAAGAAACTTGTATTTAGTTTTAGTAGGACAGAATGGAGAGGTTCTTAGAAAATAAAGTCACCAGAATTCCATTATAGATAATGTGGAAAGTAAGGCAAAAGAAAATTTGACAGTCAAATATGAAATCAGGTTTCTGAGTAGAGCAATTGGTGGGTCATATGTGGCTGTCCACTGAGAGAGAACCAGGGATGTTAACAGGTTTGTGACTGAGTCTCCTTCTGACAGCCGTTTTTGATAGGTTTTGCTTCTGAGAAGTAGTACTGAGTCTGAGCAACTGCTTTCTTGGAGGGTACTTTCCTTACCCTTCAGTAACTCCCTCTCCCTTTTTTTTTTCCTAGAAAGACCTTTGCTATAGGGCAGGTGAGCTTGCTAGAAAGACAGACAGAAAGTGAGAAATCATCTCCCCACCCTGAGGGGATGACCAGGCTACAGTCCCTTCTCCATGCCCCTTTGAATTTTGGGCATGCACACAAACATGCCTGGCGTGAGTTTCAAGCTGCTGGGTCCAGGACTGGAACTGCTGTTGGTCATGTGGGAATCCAGCAACATAACCATTATGCCATCTGCTGGTCCCAGTAACTCCTTTTTTGAAGGATTATTTATTTTCCAGGACCAACAGATGGTGTAATGATTACATAGCTGGACTCCCACATGGCCAACTGCAGTTCAAGTCCCTGACCTGGTGGCTTGGACACATGTGCGATGTGCTTATTCCCCCTGGTGGTGAGTGATTTCTTGTTTTCTGTCTCTCTGCCTCTCTCTGTCTCTCCAGCAAGTGCACACACCCTGTAGCCATAAAATAAAATAAAATAAAATAAAATAAAATAAAATCCCTGAAAAAAACACTCTTAAAAGAAAGAAAAATAATTATTTATTTTATTTTATATTGAAATTTTCCTTCAATTTGACCAGAAAGAGACAGAGAGAGAGTGAGAAAGCAAGCTGCCAGGTCCAAGACTCAAACCATAGTTGGCCATGTGGAAGTCCAGCACCTTAACCACCACGCTATCTGCCTGCCCCAAAGTAACTCCTTTAATAGACTTTTGACCCATGTAGAGAAGTATTCTTTTAGTATAGTAGTTGACCAGAGCAGTTCTAGGTCTTTGAGCGAATGTGTATAGATATGTATTTCAGAACCAAACCATGAACGGCATTTTTAGAATTAACAATTTGTTTCACTTACTTAGTGTCTTCTGTTTTTCTTGACAGTTTCTGCAAGACTGTAAACTGAATTCCCAGAACCCTTGGTATTTTGCTGTGTGTGGTACCTGTTGGCAGACTGTACTAGAGTCTACAGGGGACTGGACTTGTGACACACAGTGCAAGGTGTAGGGCACGTGAGCAAGATGACAGCCATCTCCCCAGATCCTCAAACTCTGGCGTCAAGTGAACAAAACAACATCCTAAGAATGGATGGTCCCAGGGACCAAGACTCTGTCTTCAGAGGCTCGAGCGCTGACCCAGAATCTTTCAGACAGAGGTTCAGATGGTTTTGTTATTCGGAAGTGGCTGGACCCAGGAAGGCCCTGAATCAACTCTGGGAGCTCTGTGTTCAATGGCTGAGACCAGACATTCACACGAAAGAACAGATGTTAGAGCTGTTGGTGTTTGAGCAGTTCCTGACCATTTTGCCTGGAGAGATCAGAATTTGGGTCAAGTCGCAACATCCTGAAAGTAGTGAGGAGGTGGTAACCCTAATAGAGGACTTGACCCAAACCTTTGAAGAAAAAGGTGAGATTTATAGATGGAGGGAAGAAGTAGAAGTCTCCTTAAGGTATGAAAATAACTCCTCAAAAGACAGCGATTGATTGCTAAAGAGGAGTCTTAACTTTTGGAGTTGGGACTGGAGTGAAATGGACCCTGCTGGGCCAGTAGGTGGCATAGTGGTAAAGATGCTAGATTCCCACATGGCTGACTGTGGTTGGAGTCCCGGACCCCCGGCTTGAAAAATCACACCAAGTTTGTGTGCTTGCATGTCCAAAACCAGTAGAGGAGAAGGGATTGCAGCATGGCCATCCTCCTTGGGGTGATTTTTCTCTGTCCCTCACCAGTGAATACACATGCCCTTTGGCAAAAACCTAGAAAAACAAGCAAACAAAAAAATCGACCCTTTGGATCTTGGGCAATCTATGTATCCTCTCAGCATTTTAATATATATACGTATATATATATATACATATATATATATATACGTATATATATATATATATATATATATATGTTATTTTAAAGAATTTTAAAAAACATTAATTTTACTTTTATTCATTTATTTATTTTAATTTGACCAGAGAGACACACACAGAGAGAGGGACAGCTAGAGAGACAGAGAGAAAGAGAGAGAGAGTGAAAAAGCAAGCTACCAGGTCAGGGACTTGAGCTGTGGCCAGCCATGTGGGAGTGTGCAGTGCCTTAAACATTAAATTTAAATTTTAAATAGCCATATGTGACTAGCAACTATTCTATTTCATAGTGAAGTCCCACAATGTTTATTGTTACAGGTTACACACAAATGTATGAAATATAAACTACAGATTATGTCATTATAAAATATTGATGGAAAGACACCTACAGTGGATACCTTTTGAGGAAATGTGACTCAATTTTTATAAAATATCTCTTGTTTTTTTGTTTTGTTTTGTTTTGTTGTTTTAAGATTTTGCCATAGGGTGCTCGCCCTTGCCAACAGAGAGGGAAAGTGAGAAATCGTCCCCCAGGGGGATGGCCATGCCACAGTCCCCTCTCCATTCTCTCTTGAGGATTTTGGGCTCACATGCACATACACACACACACACACACACACTTGCTTTGTGTGATTTTTCAAGCCACCAGGTCCAGAACTTGGACTGTGGTTGGCCATGAGGGACTGTAGGACTTTACTCAGTATGCCACCTGCTGCCCCATCCCTTAAATATTTATCTCAAATATTTGTAGCATATTATTTCTCATAGGACTCTTAAAATGTGTGCATTACAGTTTGTATTCTACTAAGAGTTATGAGATAGATAGGAAAATAGTGTTTATCTCTGTAGACTTACTTTGTGGTAACACAGCTAATTGGTGCATCTAAAATTTAGGTTTCATGTTGGTTCTCCAAACTGAGGGCCTCTGTGTGGAGGCCCTTATAATAAAGAATTGATTGCTAACTTTCTGTAAGTTAATACAGTTTTCTTAAATTAAATTTTCTTTTCTCTTTGATTACACAGTTCTAATTTTTAATTTTTATTGATGGTCTAGTCAAGCTTCCTAAAATTTGTTTTATAAGAAGGTACAGTATGATCTAAAGAAATACTTTAATTTGAAAAAGTGCTGTTGGCATCCAGGGTATCTGTTACATTTAACTTCTATGGACTCAGGTTCCTCTTTTCTGTGTTTAGTGATCAGCTAGTGACCCGGAGGTGCAGGCTGGTTTTGGAACACTTTGGTGCTTTCATCCAGTGAACAATTTTGAGCAACTCCTGAGCAATTTATTGTGCTAAGACTATGAAGAAAATAAAATTAATAGATGACAGGAATATGCTGTTTTACTCTATTACATTTGTAATTAGAAATACTTGCCAGGTCCTCAGAAAAGTCATGACACGTTTTTGAATAGAAAAACGTGTCATGACTTTTCCAAGTACCCATTAAAATCTCACTATTGTGCAAATTAAGTATTTTAAAATTGAGGGTATGTGGAATGAAGGGAGTTAGTGTTGTGAGCTTACGAATGGAAAGGATTTTTTATTGAGTAAGGGGAAAAGCATGAGATAGCATAAGAAACTGGCTGCTCGCAAGAGTGGGAAAGCGTATTCTTTTCTTTTTTGTTTCTTCAGCCCTTTTTCTACAGAGGGGCTCACGGTTCTATAATCCTTGTAATTTCCTAAGTGACTTGAGCCAGAAGAGTATCTTTTGTTAAAAAGTTTGGCCTTTTGTCCTGCATTTTGGAGCTTGAGCAGTTCCTGAGCTATCAAGGTGAAAGGCAGTCTTTTTGTTATTTAAAACGAGCCCCTTTCAACCACTGGGGAGTTGAAGTAAATGAGGTAGTTTGAGGGAGAAATCCCAGGATAGCAATGGAAAGGGTTGCCAGGGGAACCAGCTGTGTGTTTAGGGGATTGAGACTCACAGGCACATCCCCCACCTCTGGAGAAGAGGGAGGGACTGGTGGTTAAATTGATCACTAGTGACCAGGGGTTTAGTCAATCACACTTTTGTATGAAGCCGCCATAAAACTCCAAAAAGACAGGGTTGCAAACAGCTGAATACATGACCGTTCTTGGGTGTGTAGCATACCCAAAGAGGGTACGGAAGCCCCACACCCCTTCCCGCGTACCTTGCCCTGTGCATCTTTCCCATCTGGCTGTTCATCTGTATTCCATGTAATGTCCTTTATTATAAACTGGTAAACTTAAAGTGTTTTCCTGAGTTTCATGAGCCATTCCAACAAGGTATTTGAGACCAAGGAGGGGGTTATCAGGACCCTGACAATGGGTGACTGCTCAGAAGTTTTAGAGACCTGGGACCAGGAGTTGGCGTAATGGCTATGTTGCTGGATTGCCACATAGTTGACCGCGGTTTGAGTCCTGGACCGGCTGCTTAAACTTACTCTGGGCGCATGTGCATGCGTGCCCAAGATCCTGAGAAGAGAATGAAGGAGAAGGGATTGCAGTGTGGCCATGCCCCCTGGATGGTGATTTTTTGCTTCTGTCTCTCTTTCTGGCAAGCACACTCAAAAACCTCTCCCCCCAAAAAAGTTTTAGAGACCTGGACTTGTGGATTGGCATCTGAAGCAGGAACAGGGTTGTAGAACTGATTGTATTTCCAGGTGGATAATGTAAGAATCAAACTGAGTAGAAGACATCCAGCTGGTATCTGCTGGAGATTCTGCTACAGAATTGCTTACTTGGTGTTAGGGAATCCTCTGACACATTTGAGTCACAAGGATTCTGTGTTGTGAGTATGGCAGGAGAAACCGACTTGATCTTTTTCCCTATATATTTTGGAAACAATAAGGATCTGAGGAATCCAGTTGAGAGTCAAGACCGTTTTTCCCCTCCATTCTAGATCTGACCTCTCAAGATTCTGCCATTTCCCAAGAAGAGAAATCAGAAGAAGATAAAATGGTTGCTGTTCTTCCAAGTACTGGGTCCCATGTAAGTTTCTTTTTATTACTTTTCATTCTTTGTGGGTTTTAAGGTTTTTGCCATAGGGCTTGTGTACTCACCTAAAAGAGACAGGGAAAGTGAGAAATCACCCCCTCGGGGGATGGCTACACCACAGTCCCTTTTCCATTATCCTCCTGGGATTTAGGGTGCATGCGTGCACGTGCACACGCACACACACACGTGTGCGTGCGTGCGTACACACACACACACACACACACACGCCTGGCATGATTTTCAACCCTCTAAGTCCGAGACTCAGACTGTGGTTGGCCATGGGAGAGTCCAGCACCTTAACCACTACTCTGCTTACTGACCCTGAGTACTTTTCATTCTTAACTGAACTCTTAACTGTGCTCCTACTAAGTGAATTAAAGATATAAAAACAATTGGGACCAGCAGGTGGCGTGGTGGTTAAGGTGCTGGACATTCCCACATAGCTGACCATGGTTTGAATCCTACACCTGGTTGCTTGCTTTCTCACTTTCCCTCTCTCTCACTCTCTGTGTCTCTCTATGGTCAAATTAAAAAAAATGAATAAATAAATTAAAAAAAAATTTTTAAAAAGATATAAAAACAATTAAGGTAGTTTTCCTTTCTAGAAACTTTAAGCTCATTTTCATGTTATTGATTGCTGGAGTGCATGTATACCCTCCAGAGAGAGGAGAAGAGAAGGCACCCCCACCATGGAGAATGGTCACTGCACAATCCCTTCTCTGCCATCTCTCCCTCCTTTCAGGATTTTGGGCATGCACACATATGTACCCAGTACATTTCTTAAGCTACTGGGTCTGGCACTTGATCTGGTTGCCTCAACTATCAGGCCTCAGAGTCGGCCCCGCATGCTATTTATTTCAGTTTCCAATCTGATTTCGGATTTATTTCTTTATATCTTTTCTTTTTCTTTCTTTTTTCTTTTTTTTTTTGCTATAAGGCCTGTGCATGCTGGAGAGAGGAGAGAAAGAAAGGAAAGTGGAAAAGCGCCCTGCCCTACAGGAGGGATGGCCATGCCACAATGCCTTCCCCATTCTCTCAGAATTTAGGTATGCAGGCGAAAGTACCTGGCATGTTTTTCAAGCTGCTGAGTCTTGGGACTTGGGCCAGCTACAGCTGACCATGTGGGATTCAGCCACCCAAGCATACCACTTGCTGGCCCCCTAACCCTTACTTAAAAACTGACTAAAATTCACTTTACTCTTGATAAAATTAGTCAAGTAGACATAGAATTGTCTTTTCTTTTTTTTTTTAATAATTATTTATTTAATTTTATTTATTCATTCATTTATTTTAATTTGACCAGAGAGAGATACACAGAGAGAGAGAGGGAAAGTGAGAAAGCAAGCCACCAGGTCCGGTACTCGAACCGTGGTCGGCCATGTGGGAGTGTCCAGCACCTTAACCACCATGCCACCTGCTGGTCCCCTAGAATTGTCTTTTCTTAACATGACGAAGAATATCTCCAGTTGGATAGTGTCTGAAAATAAGGTCACAATGTTGGTAATGAAATAAGGATGTCTAACCTCACTGCTAATAATAAGTAACTTCTTAGGACCAGCAGATGGTATAGTGGTTACATCACTAGACACCCACATAGTCAGCCATGGTTAGAGTTCCAGACCTAGCAGCTTAAAACTCATGTCTGGTGTGTGTGCATGCATGCCCAAGATCCTGAGAGGAGACTGGAAAAGAAGGGCTTGTGGTGTGGCCATCTCCCCCGGGGTGGGGGGGATAGTTATTTCTTGCCTTCTCTCTATTTCTCTCTCTCTCTCTCTTTCTTTGTTTCTCTGGCGAGCACACACGCCCTATAACAAAAAAAAACTTTCTCTAAATAAATATATAAATAAATTCTGAGTAGCCAGTGTAAGATAAGAAAGAAATGAGGCATTACTATTGGTATGAATAAGTAATATATTTGTGCAGATAACATCAACTGTTTGGAAAAATCACATAATCAGCTGAACAACTACCAAAACTTGTAACAGTTGGGAAAAGAAGGTAGTTACAAATCTAAGTTTCCTATATACCAATACTAGTTGGGAAAAATTTTCTTATTCACCATAGTGAAGACTAGTGCTGTGGCAGGGCCAATAATGACTCCAAAAACTATGTCCACTTCCTAACCCCTGGAACCTGTGAATGTTACTTTATTTGGAAGACGAATCTTTGCAGGCATGATTACGCTAAGGAGTTTTAGGAAGAGACATTTATCTTGGATTATATGAGTGGCCCCTGAATACTGTCACAAGTGTCCTTATCAGAAAGAGGCAGAGGAAGATTGATTATACAAACAGGAGGAGGTACTGTGAAGAGAGAGTCAAGGTTTAAATTGATAGGGCCACAAGCCAAGGAAAGCTAAAGAACGTGTTAACCACCAGCAGCTGGAAGAGGCAAGGAACGGATTCTACCCCAGAACCTCAGAAGTTAGCGCAGCCCTTCCAGAACCTCCATTTCACATTTCTGGCCTCTGGAATTGTGAAGGAGTAAATTTCTGTTGTTGAAAGCCACGAAGGTTATGGTAATTTCTTATAGTAGTCTCAGGGAGCTAAGACAAATGTGATTGCCACTCTGCTATACTGCCTCTTAAAGCCATGTAGAGGATGCTACAGAATACACAGCTACACTGTGTAGCTATGGAGTAATTGGAAGTGTGAATATATTACCAAACACAGATTCTCTTTGATTATGATAGAAAATAATTGCTGGGGACCAACAGATGGCATCACTGGACTCCCATGAGGTTGACCGCAGTTTGAGTCCTGGACCTGGCAGCTTGAAACTCATGCCTGGTGCATGTGCACTGAAAATCCCAAGAGGAAATGGAGGAGAAGGCATTGCAATGTGGCTATCCCCTCCTTGGGGGGTGATTTCTCACTTTCTGTCTCTCCAGCAAGTGCACATTCTCTATAACAAATATCTCTTTTTAAAAAAGAAAATAATTGTGTGTAACTGGAGTATAATTGCTCATCTTATGTGTTTAATTATCATCTATAGCTAGCTTATATTCTGTAAATCTGAGAGTTGAGAACGTAATTTATAATCTTCATTTAATTTCTTTTTATGAAATTTGCTATAGAGCGTGTGTGTTTGCCAGGAAAGAAAGAGGAGAGAGAAAACCCTTGGGGGGATAGCCATGTTGTAGTCCTTCCTCTTCCATTCTCCTCTTAGGATTTTGGGCATGCTCACACATGTACCCTGCTTGTTTTCCAAGCCACTTGGTCTGGGATGAACCACGCAGTTGGCCATGTGGGATCCAACTGTCTTAACTACCACACCACTGCTGGCCTCTAGAGAATGCTTGTACAGCGTTTGTACCCAAGACAAAATGGGAGAGGTGGGGATCGTGTAACCCCCTTGTTCTGTATGACCTATAATTGTCATAGGATAGTTACTCTGTAGCTTTGGAATTCTCAAAAACTTGATTATTATCCGATGTGTAACTTGGTATCCTAGCCACTTGTCTGAATCCTTTGGGTCTATCTGGGAATAATCCAATGCAATTGGATGTTTGATGTTTTAGGAATCCATAACATTCAAGGATGTGGCTGTGAACTTTTCCAGGGGAGAGTGGAAGAAGCTAGAGCCTTCTCAAAAGGAGCTATATATGGAAGTGCTACTGGAAAACTTCAGGAACCTAGAATTTGTGGGTAAAGACATTTCTTTATTATATAGCATCTAAGCTGGTTACCTTCCTGTCCCCTAGATTGAAAGATAAGTGCCATATGAAGTGCTTTTTATTTTTTTTTAAGAATTGTTTTATTTAAATAAATAAATTATTATTATTTTTATTTGTTTTAATTTGACTAGAGAAAGAGAGAGAGAGAAAATGAGAAAGCAAGCCACCAGGTCCGAGACGCAAACTGTGGTCAGCCATGTGGGAGTCCAGCATCTTTAATCACCACGTCACCTGCCAGCCCCATGTGAAGTGTTGTAACTTTGCATTAGCTGGGTCTCTAGGGGCTGATATCCTAAAAATCTTAAAATGGGTCCTAAAATTGTACTTTTCTATAACATTTCCTCCATAGAAAGACCTTTGCTTCATTAAATTAGAAATGTGGAGCATTATTTTGCTATCATCAGTGTCTTACTTTCCCCCATATTGTCCCCAAATTCCAGTTGGAGTCTATATTTGATAGTGTCTTTTAGCTTCCTTGATAACCAGGAACTATGATGTTGAGCTGTCTTTGTTCTATGTATAAATAGCCATTTTCCATTCTTTTCTCTATGAGCAGGCTTTCCAGTTTCCAAGTTAGATTTGATTTCCCAGCTAAAGTGGGTTGAATTGCCATCACTGCTAGAAACAGAAGAGTCAGAAGGCTCCAGATCAGGTAAGTTGGAGAAAAGTAGACAGAGAAATGAAACCAGTTTACGACATTACGTGGGAAGAGCTTAGAGTGGGTTAGATGCTAAAATATAAATATGATTAGAATAGAGTCCTTGCCTTACTTGAATGTTCATGTTAATGGGGAAAACAAGTAAATGCTGAGGTATGATTAACCATGCAAGGAGTTATTAAGGAATATTCCAGTGAAGGAAAATAGGGAGGGAGCTAGAAGAGCCTGGGAGAGCTCTCAGAGCAAGATGCAGCTCTGATCCTTGTAAAAAAAAGAGGGGGAAGGAAGAAGCCTAGGTAGGAAGAGTCTTAGGCTCAAGTTCAGTTCCAAGAAAATTTAGTCAAGGCCGAAAACCAGCCTTAAGCCATAGTGGCCCATCAGAAGAGCCCTGTATTTCAAAGAACTGGGCCTGCCTGACGGACAGACATTGGGAAAGTAGCCTTGGCATACATGCAGTGGTGGATTCCTAGAGCAGCAGTAGGACTAGCAGGTAATCTCCCCATAGAAGGAGATCTGTGAGCCACATTTTATGGATACTATAGAGACGTGTCAAAATAAAAAGTGTCAACAATGTGATGCAGGCTATAATAATGACATACTTAAGGAGCTATGGGAATATATAAAAGCAAGGGCTTAATTAACTTTAGACTTATTTCCTAAATCCTGAAGGACAATAGGAATTCACCCAATGAGTAGCATGCATATTAATTAAATTTTTGTTAAAGGGAAAAACTTTACACATACATTTATATGTCTGAGTACATCATTATATATGAGTTTATTTTTTTAAATAATTTTTAGTTTGCTATAGGGCACATACATTCAGAGACAGAAAGAAATTAAGAAAGCAGGCCACCAGGTCTGGGACTTGAACCATGGTCAGCAAGGTGGGAGTCCAACACCTTAATCTCCATGCCACCTGCTGGCCCCAGTTGGTTTATTTTAAAGAAAAACAGTAATCCATTTCTAAACCATTCATTTTGATCTGCATATTTGCTGTGTCCAGTATAATTATATAAATAAATGATAGCAGCTGTCTTATGTTAAAGTAGCATTTGGGGAGTAATTCCAAAAATAGATTCTTGAAGTATTTTGAATAATTCTGGCAGCATTGGTGTAAATCCATGTCCTTCTTCTCAGGTGTTTGTGTAAAAGCAGCATCACGGAGATGTACAAACTTGTTTAAGTAATTTATGGTACTGGCAAGTGGCGTGGTAGTTAAGGCGCTGGATTCCCACATAGCTGACCACTGTTCAAGTCCCAGACCTGGTAGCTTGCTTGCTTCCTTCTTTCTCTCTCTCTCTCTGGTGAGCCTGTGTGCCCTTTATCAAATTAAAAAATAATAATAAAATTGAATAAAGAAATAGTTTTTTTAAGTCACTTACAGGGACCAGCAGATGGTGTAGTAGTTAAAATGCTAGATTCCACATGACCAACCCTGAGGTTCGAGTCCCAGACTGAACAGCTTGAAAAATATGCGTGTGTGCATGCACCCAAAATCCCAAGAGGAGAATGGAGAAAGGACTGTGATATGGCAATCTCACCTGGGGATTGATTTCTCACTTTCCCCTCTCTGTCTTTCTCTTGTCTCTCTGGCAAGCACACATGCCCTATGGCAGAAATCTACAAAAACAAAAAACAAATCATTTAAAACATGAAGTAGAAAAACATTTTTGACAGCCAAAGCAAGAGTCATTAGCCATAATTTATTAAAAAAAAAAAAACTCATGCAGACCAATAAGGAACACTACATCTGTTAGAAATACAGGCAGAGTCTACCAGTAGCATGGTAGCTGGGGTGGCCGCATTCTACATGGCCAACTGTGCCATTTGAGTCCTGAACCTAGTAGTTTGAAAACCATGCTGAGGGGAACCAGCAGTTAGCGTAATGGCTATGTCGCTGGACTCCCACGTAGTCGACCGCGGTTCGCGTCTCGGACCCGGTGGCTTACAACTCACGCCGGGCGCGTGTGCGTGCGTGCCCAAGATCCCGAGAGGAGAATGGAGGAGAAGGGATTGCGGCGTGACCATCCCCCCTGGGGGGTGATTTCTCGCTTTCTGTCTCTATGTCTCTCTCTGTCTGTCTGGCGAGCGCACGCGCCCAAAAACCATGCTGAGCACAAGTGTGTGTGTGTGCCCAGAAACGTGAGAGGAGTATTAGAGAAAAAGAGATTATGGTGTGGCCATTCCTTCTTTTTTTTTTTTTTTTTTTTTTGAGAGGATTTTGTTATAGGGCGCGTGCACTTGCCAGAAAGACAGAGAGACAGAAAGTGAGAAATCACCCCCCATGGGGGATGGCCATGCTGCAATCCCTTCTCCATTCTCCTCTCAGGATCTTGGGCACGTACGCACATGCGCTCAGTGTGAGTTTAAGCCTCCGGGTCTGGACTCGAACCGCAGTCAACTACATGTGAGTCCAGCGACATAGCCGTTACACTAGCTGCTGGTCCCGCCATTCCTTCTTGAGGGATGCTTTCTTACTTTCCCTTTGTCTCCATTAAGCACACATTCTATAGCAAATTTGAAAAATAAATAATAAAAATACATGCAAATTGGGCTGGTTCCATGTTCTGACAGATAAAGCACCCAGATCCATCTGTGTGGTTTGAGTCATGGACACAGACCTTGCAGCTTGAGAAACACACTGGGTGGATGCATGCCTGCCCCAGATCTCAAAAGGATGGAGAGATGGAGTAGAAGGAATTACACTGTGACCATTTTCCGTGGGAGGTGCTTTCTCTTCTCCATCTCTTTTTTTTTTTTGGTGAGCACACATGCCTTCTAACCAAAAAAACCCAACAAAGCAAAACACCACACACACAGAAGCCAAAAATTCAAGAAAATAATTGACAAAAATGTAAATAGCTTGTGAACATGAAAAAAGTGTTTGAACTCACTGGTCAACAATGAGATAAATATTTAAAACAACTTCTTATGAATCAAATTAGCAAAAATATAAAGAAGAATCATTTGACTAGAGATGAATACTGAGCTTCCTCTGTATTTTTGTAGAAAATATATGAGGAACAGTGTTATAACAGTGGTTATAACAGTGGTTTCTACCCTGTGGTTCAATATTTCCACTTCTACAACTCTTTGGGAAGTATTAATTATTTATTAAACATTGAATAAGGGAATGAATTTAAACTATATAGGATAGGGTATTATGTAATTGATTAAAACCATCTTTATGAAGATTTACCAATGAGAAGAGCACAATTAGTGAGAGAATAGTATTGGAGAAAGCTCTAGAGAAATCATGGGACTTGAAGAGTAGGCCCTGTCAGTTTTGTCCATGTGATGGTGAGGGTGCGAGGGGGGTTGCATTCTAGGTAATAGGAAGTATTAACACCAAAGGAATAGGTTTGAAATGCTGCAGTGTAATAGGAACAGGTTAACTTTTGAAAGTCTAGCATAGATGGTATTGCTTATCTGTGTTGGGATTAATGTTTTCTATAAAATTAGTATGATTTGTCTGCTTTGAGAGGAGACAGTATTATGTGCTGACCAAACCCATGGGTTTTGATGTCAGACCAAGTTAAAAATTTGGCTCTACTACTTGGAATACTTGGGCAAGCAACTTGACACTTTATGTACCCAGTTGTCATGCCCATAAAACAGATAATAATAGGACCTACTTCATAAGATTGTTGTGAAGATTTAGTGAAATAATGCAGATAAACTGCTTGATACAGGATCTGGCATTTGGTGAGTACTCATAATTATTTGCACTATCATCTGGAAAGAGAAAAGTACAAATGTAGGGAAAATAGCTTTGAACCTGTTAGAGAAATTCAAATGGAGGGTGAGAAATTGTATGTCTATAAAGCACACACATTTTATCTTTCTCAATATTTTTCTTAACCCCTAGGTTTATCTTGTTCCCTATAATGCTTTCCCATCTGTTTTATAAAACTGTATTTGAGAACAATCCATACTGTATTCTTTAAAGTCATTACTGTCTGTAGTATTTCAGTCAGTCCCAAATACATCTACTTCCTTTACTGCAAACAGGAAATATTCTATTTGTTATTTCTTTTAGAGTGTGAGCCTAGAGATGAATTGGAGGTATCTGTTCAAAATCATGATGTTTCTATGGAAGAACTGACTTTAGATAAAATAATAGAAAGGTGCCTCAGGGATGATGATTACGGCTTGATGGGAGAATTTTGGAAGCGTTTCAGCCAATCAAAGGAACATGGTAAGCAAGGATATTCAAAAGGAACAGGTACACAAAAGAAAACTCATAGGAGAGGCAAGAAGGGTGGTGAAGAATTTGACCTGGAGAAGAGCCCCTTTGGAAATAATTTTAAACAAACTTCAGACATAATCAAACACCTGAGAGTCTACTTAAGGAAGAAATCTCGGAGGTATAATGAATGCAAGAAGCCCTTCAGTTTTCATTCAGACCTTATTCTGAACCGTAAAGAACATACTGGAGAAAAATCACGGAAAGGAAACGAAAGTGGGAAAATATTAAGTCACTCTTCATCTTTTCCTGAACATCAGAAACATCAGAAAATTTCTTTGGGGGTTAAGTCCCAGAAGTGTACTAAGTGTGGAATAGACTTTTTCCAGAGATCATCCATTTCTAAGAGAAAATACACTACATGTGAAAAATGTAGGAAGGATTTATTGCAAGATGCAGCCTTAAATAAAGATGAGGGAACTGAGACTGGAGAAAAAACCCATAAATGTAGTAAATGTGGAAAAGCCTTTGGCTATAGTGCCTCACTCACCAAACATCAGAGAATTCACACTGGAGAGAAACCCTATATGTGTAATGAATGTGGGAAAGCTTTCAGTGACAGTTCATCACTCACACCACATCATAGAACTCATAGTGGAGAGAAACCCTACAAATGTGATGATTGTGGAAAAGGTTTCACCCTGAGCGCTCACCTCATTAAACATCAGAGAGTTCATACTGGAGAAAAACCCTATAAGTGTAAAGACTGTGGGAGACCCTTCAGTGACAGTTCATCTCTTATTCAACATCAGCGAATTCATACTGGAGAAAAACCCTACACATGTAACAATTGTGGAAAATCCTTCAGTCATAGCTCATCCCTTTCCAAACATCAGAGAATTCATACAGGAGAGAAACCCTATAAATGTGGTGAATGTGGAAAAGCCTTTAGACAGAATTCTTGCCTTACCCGACATCAGAGGATTCACACTGGAGAAAAGCCGTATTTGTGTAATGATTGTGGGATGACTTTCAGCCATTTCACATCCGTCATTTATCATCAAAGACTTCATTCAGGAGAAAAGCCCTACAAATGTAATCAATGTGAGAAAGCCTTCCCTACTCATTCCCTCCTTAGTCGTCATCAGAGAATTCATACTGGTGTAAAACCTTACAAATGTAAAGAATGTGGAAAATCCTTCAGTCAGAGCTCATCTCTTAATGAACATCACCGAATTCATACTGGAGAGAAACCTTATGAATGTAACTATTGTGGAGCAACCTTTAGCAGGAGCTCAATTCTTGTAGAACACCTAAAAATTCATACTGGAAGGAGAGAATATGAGTGTAATGAATGTGAGAAGACTTTTAAAAGTAATTCAGGCCTCATCAGACATCGTGGATTTCATTCTGGAGAGTAATTCTGATAATATAGTTAAGATAGAGGGAAATTTAGTTAAAATTGTCCCTTAAAAAAAATCTGGGATTTAAACTACACAACATTGACGGATAGCTGCAATTTCGATGGTTTGGCAGCCAAGTAAAATGATTTTTTCCCCATTCATCCCTCTTTTTAAGGTATCAACTGCTGGTAAATAATAATCAGGGTGGTAAAGTCATGTGGAAAGGGAATAAAGTAGTATGTGAATTGATTCTAAATGTCCAACTTGAAATTGAAAAGCTCTTTTCTTCAGATTTCCCTCTTTGCACCTTCCACCCATATGGTGTGATGGAAAGAACTGGAGTGGAGTCGGGTAAGCTGGGTTCTGTCCCAATGTACAGGCCTGTGTACTGTATAACCTTAGATAAATCATTTGATCATTCTGAATTTTAGTTTCTTTACCAGTAAAATGAAGGGATGGACTTGAATGACTCCTGTTTTCTTTTGTGTCTCATATTCTCCAAAGCCATGGAAATAAGTTAAACAATTTTGATTCATTAAAATGTTCAAGTTTCTGTAATAGAAAATAACTCTGTTCAAAACATAGGAACAGGTCAGTGAAGCTCAAACTAGTTTGCCTTGTGGGGGTGTTTTAATTGAATAAGGCACCCCAGCTGCTTTTTCTTTTGGGCATTGAGTAAGGGGATTGGGACTCTAGAGAGCTAGAGTAACAGTTCTAGCCAAATAGATTAGGGGTGGGGGGAAACATACTGAAAACAGCTGTTCTAGATGGATTTTATTTTGCAAAATAGAATTCTATTTTTTAAAAACTTTGCCTTTAGCAAATACAGCTTCCTGCAATTGGAGTGTAAACATTCTCTATGGCAAGGAGCACAAGCTGTTAGTTGGGGTCAGTTTTGGCTCTTAGCCATGTTTTAGTCCGCGTGGTGAGATAGGTTTGTGTCTGTGTGTATACACTTAGTTGCCACTGTTTAAAAATTAGGTAACTTAATATTTAGATAATCAAAGCTTATCTTACAGAACTGTAAGGGATGACAACATTGGGTCCATATTTCTGTGGCGCACTCAGGTAGTCCTGGGTAGCGCTGCCACCTGTAGATGGGAAATCAGTTTTCTCACCAAGCTATCTCATATATTGGGTTGTCAGAAAAATAATGACACATTTTTGCATAGGAAAATATGGCATGACTTTTCCAGCAACCCAATATATGACCTGACTTTCTCACTGTAGGAATTTGATATGATCTCTTACTATCTGGAGAATACATATACTAAAAATCTAAAGACCCCATCAAGTGCAAGTAAAATTCAGGTAAATAATGTAATGATACAGAGTAAGTTTTCAACTACAAATTGAGACTTCAAAGGAATGGAATATACGGGTATTGGTGGATTATTCCTTAGACATTTCATTGTTAGAGCCTGAATAATAATTTCTAACTGAAAAAGGAACTAAAAACTTAGTGAGATAGATTTGGGTCTCAGGTCACGAGGTTCTAGAGGAGCCCTGCTAATTCAGCAGTAGGACATAAATAAGTACCCAAAGTTGAAATTTAGGGAATTCTTATAAAAGTAAACCAGAAAACTCTTGGGTTTTGTAGGTGAAGAGTTCCTTTATGTTAATTTGAGACTCAGGAAAGTTTGCTGTGGCTTAATGTGTTCAGGTTTGAAATGCTACCTCTGGATAAGGGTTTTGGTTTCTTACTCATGACTCCCCTCGTGGCCTCCCAAGCCTGCACTCCACACATTGTTGTGTAATAAGTTGATCTGCATAGCTGTTGCTAAATGGATCAACCATACACATTCTGGCCATGAAAGTTATATGACTTATGAGAATCATTCACACTGGTTTAAATTTTACTCCTGAAAAGATAACATATAAATGTTAGAAAGAATGAAAGAAATAGGTAAAACTCTTATGTTGAGAAGAGGCTTGTTCCAGGATGTTTGCTATAGACTCCCTAACGTTCATAATGAGATGTTTCCTTTAGAATCTGGAATGAAAATGTTCATTTTCAACAATTTTATTGAGGTTTAAACTACCTGTCATAAAAGCCATTACTAAGTGTACAATTTCAGTGAGTTTTAGCAAATTTTCTGAGTTGTACAACCATTACCATAATCTTTTTTTTTAGAGTATCACCCCAATAGTTTGATTCACACCCATAGTTAATCCCTCTTCCTACCCCTAATCCCAAACAACCACTAATGAGTCTACTTTTTTATCTACAGAGTTGCCTTTCCTGGACATTTTATGTAAATGGAATCATGTGTGTTCTTTTGTGTCTTTTTTCATTAATATCACGTTTTTAAGTTCATCTATGTTATATATTAGTACTTTCCCCCTTTTTATTGTTAAATAGCATTTCATTGTTAGCATACTTTGTCCATTCTCCAGTTGAGGGATATTTGGGTTTTCCCAGTTTGGATCTGTTCAGGGTAATGCTGCTTTGAGCATTAATATGCAAGTAGTTTGTAATATTAGTGTGCGAGTGATCATGTGGATGTATGTTTTCATTTTTCATAGATGCCTGTGAGTGGAGTTGTTGGGTCATATGATAAACTTTCATTGAACTCTTTAGGAAATTGCCAAATTGTTTTCCAAAGTGACTATATCATTTTACGTTCTGATTAGCAGTGTATGAAGATTCCTCTTTTCTCTGTGTCCTTGTCAATCTGTTACTGTCTTTTTAGAAATTATAGCCATCCTAGCAGGTGAAGTGGTATTTGTTTGTAGTTTTAATTAGCATTTCCCTGATGACTGATGACAATGAAGATCTTTCATGTACTTTTCAGCCATTTCTGTATCTTGGTGAAATATTTATTTGGATCTTTTGTCCATTTAGAACTTGGGTTGTTATTGTAGTCCCCTTTATTCTGGATACTAATATGATATAACTTCCACGATGAGCTTTCTGAATCCATTTACTAGTTGAAGAGGGTGACCTCGAACCCTACTTGATAATACTTGTCAAAAGCTTGATATCAATAAAAGTATGTGTAAGTGCTCAAAGGACATTAGGTCTGGCTCATCACCCATATACTTAAATTCGTTTTTGGTTTAAATCAGATCATCAAAAGTGTTAGCAAAGTCTCCATGGGTCCACCTCTTGGGGATACAAGCCAACAGTGCAACCAAGACCATCTATTGAGTTGTTGGGAGAGTCACAGTGCATTTTTGCATTAAAAAACTCGGCATGACTTTCCAGACAACTTAATAGATAGGAAGGACTTATTATTTGGTGCAAGTAAGAACCCTGGGGATTAATCTGCAGTAATGTGTTGCCCTGAGGTAGGGGAAGTCAGGCTTTTATTAGGGAAAAATAGACAGGGCAAGGGTGTCCCAGCTTGTAAATGTGGACTCTTGTAGACACAGGCACAGAGACAGGTCATGCTTCTTCAGACTGCATGTTATATAAATGAAGTTGTACCTCCTCCTGGAGTGGAAATTTTATTATGATTAGTAAAGTTCAAGGTTCCTAGCAGGACAGCCGGCATCAGCTGGTTTCAACTAGTCAGTAATCACAGACCACTTCTGGGGACATGGTATTTCTGGAGAACAACTAAAATTTGCATTGTTTTGTCTCGTTTAGCTAGCAAAATTCACCCCTGGAGATATTTCACTCATCATTGTTCAGGGATCTAGGGACAGAGGTCGTTTTTCTGTAAGGTCTTCAGGCTGATCAGGGACAGCTGTGTCTCCTTGGGAGTGAAACTCTCTTGCTATTGATAGAGTTAAATAAATTATGGGATCTGAGTTAGAAGCCTCTAAGAGTTGAGGATGTAAAAGCGGTGAAAATAGTTATGGATGCTGGAGACAGACAGGGTGGAAGGAGGGTGGGAAAAGGGAAGAGTATAGGGAAGGAAATCAGGGAGAAAAAATAGAGAGGCAAGACATTTTGTGGGACACAGATGATTTATTACCTGTTGATGATAACATTATAGTATTCTCGACTGGACTGGTCTGAGATGTATTTTACTTTGAGTAAATTCTCTTTACAAGCCAAATGATGTTTAGCAATTGAATGTTTAAAAAAAGTATAAGAATAGTAAAAATAAAATAATAATAAAAAGAAGCCTCTAAGGGTTAATACTGTTGCATTACCACCATTTGTAACTCAGGCTGTTCCATTCCCACACTAATGTATTTTACTAGTGTATTGAAGATGTTGGGACTGAACATTAACTGTAGCAGAAGGAATGCAAGGAGTCCTACCTATTAAGACTAAAAACCAGGGCAAGAATGGTTGTTTCATTGCATCCCAGGTTTCTTTAGCAGTGTTTTGATTGAAGGTATGCAACCAGGCTACTTGTTCTAGCCTTATTTCTGTTTTACTGTCAGTCTTTACTTCTACTGAAGTGTTTAACCTTGTACAGCCTGAAGTGTTAGTCGTGATGCAAACTCCCCTTTGGGTTGCTAGTATGTAATCTAGGGCCATTTATTTTTCTAGGACTACACTGATTAGCGAGTCTAGAGAGCTCTACATGTTTCTTTTTTTTTTTTTTGGAGAGGTTTTTCGCTATAGGGCGCGTGCGCTCGCCAGACAGACAGAGAGAGACATAGAGACAGAAAGCGAGAAATCACCCCCCAGGGGGGATGGTCACGCCGCAATCCCTTCTCCTCCATTCTCCTCTCGGGATCTTGGGCACGCACGCACACGCGCCCGGCGTGAGTTGTAAGCCACCGGGTCCGAGACGCGAACCGCGGTCGACTACGTGGGAGTCCAGCGACATAGCCATTACGCTAACTGCTGGTTCCCTACATGTTTCTAAAAGCATTTCTCATATTGATGGTGAAGGTTTAGAAGATATTTGTAAGATTTCTTAAGGTTACTTTCTAGTATGTAAATCTCATCAGGCTGTAGCCAGCCCTTCCACTAACCCAGTACAAGCTGGGATTAATCCAATAGCCCTTTTACCTTGGTTATGATGTTGGGTGTAGCTAAATGTTATAATTCTTGTAGGGCTCAATAGTCTCAAGCTACACTGTTCTTGATGTTGGATATTGTATACACATAAATGGACTGTCCCTAGCAGAGTGGAGGTAAAGACTTGTAGGAGGTTAGGAGCCAGGAAGAAGGTAGTGTGGTGATCTACACAGGAAGACATATCTAGGGTGAACACAGGCCTGCCAGGGAAGGTAGAATTAAACTAGTTATACACAATTAAACTAGTTAAACTAATTACACAGTGTGGTACCCCAGTTTGGGGTGCCATTGCATGGAGGGTATAGAGGCTGATCCCATGTGGTTTTGTTAGCACAGAGACAGGATCTCGGTCCTTGGAAGAAATAATTCCACCAAGAGACAGAAGTACAGTGAAACAACAAAGCTTTATAGCAGGGTAAAATGAACATACAAAGCTTTGTAGCAGAGTAAAACAGAAGTACACTCCTGAGAGGTAGGAGCAGGGTGGCCTGAAGGTGCGTACCAGGCCTGACAGTTTTTGTGTTGTGAACCTTTTTGGGCTTCTTTAGAAACCCCTTTTGTCTAGTTTTGACTGGCTTATTCCTTTTCTTCCCCCTGTGAATCCTGCTCATGTTCTTATGTTTCTGTCATAAGCAATTTTCCATAAATGCCCTACCAAAGCCCACAATGGGGTAAAACTGCAATGCAAATGATATGTTAATGGTATTACAATGGTCCTGGGTCATTAGAGGCCATGGTCTCCTCATTTCTGTGCACGCCAAGTTACATAAAGTCCCCTGCGATGCCCCACCCTGAGTATTTTTCATAGGTGGTGCCAGCAGACCTATAGATCTTTCCCTCCTTGCTCACATGTTTATCTACTTTTCCCTCTCATGGAACTGGGACCTGAACCTTTTTTTTTTTTTTTTTTTTTTTTTTTTTTTTTTGAGAGAGAGAGATATTTTTGATCCAGGGTGTGTGCACTCGCCAGGGAGACAAAAAGCAAGAAATCGCCACCTAGGGGGGTATGGCCATGCCACAATCCCTTCTCCATTCTCTCAGGATTTTAGGCATATACACACCCAGTGTAAGTTTTAAGCTACCAGGTTCAGGACTCAAACCAAGGTTGACTACATAGTACAGTGACATAACCATTATACCATCTGCTGGTCCCAGGGACCCAAATTCTTCAGAAGTGAGGGAGCAGTCAACCTTCTGTAGCTGCTGCTTGCTGGAAAGTGGTGTGAGAGGTGATCAGGTTCCCATTTTCTTGCTCTCTGTCAGGGTGAGATGGTGGAAGCCCCACAGAATGTTTGTCCGGTGGCATCCAAAGGAGGGAGACAAAAATCAGCCAGGGGCAAAGGCTGGTATCCTCACTGTAGTATCATCTAGAATTGGATTGCCTGTTAGCTATTTAGCAAACGGGCTGAACATAAGGAGAATTACTAATGGGCCTAAAAGTGGGAGAACTCAAGAAAGTATTCTAGGCAAAAACAAAAACCAAAACTCTTGTCCCTCATTCTGGTAGCTTTCTTAGAGCTCTCGGGTTTGTTAAATGAGGCCAGACTGAGTAGCATAGAAACGGCATTCTTCCCAAAGGGAGAGCAAGTTCCTCCCTGGGAAGCAGTAAGCAGATCAACGGCCTATTGGGACTGCAGCACCACTGTGGCCAAAGAGTGTACATGTTGGTCCATTTTACCTAAGGTTTGTTGAATGGTTTCGCACTTAAAGTTACTGTCTCACTTCCTGTTCTTCAGCTCTGATTACTACTGCAGCAAAGGGATGTTCTTTTTTTCAGCAGTGTGTCGGGGAGGTGTGGATTATGGGTATAGACAGGCAAGCAGAGTCATTTGACAGCCAAGTTTCAGAAATCACTATGCCAATAGAGCATGTTTCTGACCACCCCGGTCAGAGGGAGGCAGTGCCAACAGCTCTCTAGATCCATCCTTCCTCCTTAGGTCTATCTACTTACCCTAACATGAGATATGGTTTCCATAGATAAAATGCAGGCCTAAGCCAGGCTGAAAGGTGACAGTAAGAAGGATTTTCTATAAGGAACTCGTTTTTACCTTTCAGTAATTCCCCAAACTGTGTAATTAAGAGCCACACTATACAAGGTAAGGCAGGGTCTATATCTTATGCTAGCAAGTCCCACAGCCCTAAGGAGATCTAATAAGGAAAGTCAGAGAAACGAGCTGATTTTGAAAGGAGTCCCAGGTAAAACTGCCACCGAAAGCTTGGTATTGTTTCAGAAGGGGGCGCCACCGTATGGAGTAGGACCCAGGAGTTCTCAGCTTTTTTGATACCACATTGAGCATAATTGGAGCTGTTGGTTGTGTTGAGTAAGGTTAACGTTACAAGGGTTAATCATCAGAGTCTCTTTCCAAACAGTGGTAGAGAAAAAGTCCGTAGAGGAGTTAGGATAACGATAGTATCCTGCATTGTTTTGTTTTATTTCAAAGAAGTGGTAAGAGGCAGAAGAGGGATGAGACCCTATGGGGAATTATCTGTCATGTCTGTTCATTCACAGGCACACAAGAAAGATAGCACTGGGAGACCTGTAGGCTGGTGAAGACAGGCCCCTTGATTGTTAACTTGGTCTGGTTCTCGGAAAATGCCTGCTTAATGACATCGGAAAAGGCCTTGTTCGCTGGCCTTCCTCCTGTGGAACTAGGATCAGGGGGTTTATAAGGAGATTGGCATCTTGTTAGTCCATGCCTCAAGCAGAGCAGTTTGAATTAAACCCACAGAGTAGGACTCACACATACCCAACATTTGGTTTGATTAATAATCTTTTGGGTGGCATTGGCTAGCATTAACCCAGACTTGGGGATTGAAGTGGCCAGAAGAACAGTGTGGCAGAATGCAAACAAGACTAGGAATGGGAAACCATTCTGAGCTACTTATTCTGATTCAGTCTTCCATGGGTTCACAGTTCCAGGAATCTGGCTTGAGGAGTGTCTTCTGCTGATTGTTTCTCTGAGTTAGAGGGTATTTACACAAGAGTAGAGGAGATACATCTTTCAAAGTGTTGAGAAGGACTTGGGCTCTTGTAGAGTATAAAGCCTACTTGTTCCAAACTCCCAGGGGCTGACAGAACCTTCTAACCAAATCCTGGATAGCCTGTTGGAATTGAGCTACCAAGGCCACACACTGGGTTACCCTGTGGTATCTGAGTCAAGCTAAAGGTTAAAGTGGAGAGAAGGTCTCCTATAAAGAGTTACGAATAAGCTGAGTTACAGTTGGGAGCAGAGGGTGGTCCTTGCCTGAAGGGGAGCAATTGGAAGTTCTATCCAAGTCAAAGAGGTTAGAGCTTACTCAGTATTTGATGGTCTGATTGGCCCTCTCCACCTTTCCTGAAGATGGGGGTCTCCAGGAGGAGTGGAAAAAGTATTTTATGCCAAGAGCCTTTGTTATTTACCGTGTAACATAAGATGTAAAGGAGGATCCATTCATTGTCACTCTGTAAAGACTCAGGAAGCCCAGACCAGAGGCTGATCTTGAGCGGCACTATAGCAATCTCTTATGCCTTTTTGGTTCTAGTGGGTAATGCCTTCATCCATTCAGTGAAGATATTTACAGAACCCAGAAGGTACTTACATCCTCAACAGTTGGATAATTGAGTAAAGTCTAGCTGCCAGTCCTCCTCAGGGTAAGCTCTTCTCCACTGTGCAGACTGGATAAGGGAGGTGTTATAGAGCCCTGGGGGTTATTGCAGGAAGAGTAGACACAGCCTTCCAGACTTGGCCTATGGTCTTATGAAGACTTTCACCCAAGAAAATCCTCTTATGAAACTGTTGGAGTTGCTCCCTCCTAAAGAGACAAGAATCATGGAGGGCCTGAATGGTTTTCCACCAAAGGTTCTGAGGCAAGTAGAGAACTTTCTCCAGCTGGTTCCACTCCCCTTACTCTGGAGTATATCTTTTATATAGCCCAATCCTTCCTAAGTGTACTGAGGGGTAGGCTAGGAATAAGGGATCCCTTAAGGGGGTATTTTCAGAGTGCAGTTGTCCTGACTGCCTTGTCAGCATATCCATTTCCTTGGCCCATTTCATCTTGACCCTTTTGGTGGCCTCCGCAGTAGGCTACTTCCACGTCTAATGGCATGTGTATGGCCTGAAGCAAGGCTAGGATTTGGGGTCCATGTCTGATGGGAATATTCTTGGCAGTTAAGTAACCCTTTTTACCAAAAAGTAGCATAGTCATGCAGCACAAGAAAAACAACTTAGAGTCTGTGTAGATGGTAACTCTTCCTGACTTAGTTTCAGTGCCCTTGTCTGAGCTGTGAGCTCAGCCAACTGAACTGATTTCCTGGGAGTGGGGCTCTCAACTGAGTTTGCATAAAGACACCACAGTGTACCCTGCATACTAGACCCCATCCTGAACAAAGCTACTACCATCAGAAACCAGATTAGTTCTGGGTTTTCCAAAGGATGATCCTGCAAATCCTTTTGGCAGGCACGGATAAAACTTGAACCAAATATAACTGAATAAATACACGAACCAAGTATTTTATGATTCTGTTGTCCATAAGCCAATGTGGTCCCTTGAGTTCCAAGAGAGAGGTCACCTGCTGAGAAGAAAAGATTTCTGTAGATTGGCCCATGGTAATCTTGGAGGTCTCTACCATGAGGACTGTGGCTACAATAGCTCGTAAGACAGTTTGACCACCCTGCACTACTGAGTCCAGTCACAGAGAAGGAACCCAGCAGGTGTTCTGGTGAGGCCTTGAGCCTGGGCTTGAATGTCCAAGGCAGTTTCCTATATTTCGGTCACATATAGTTGAAAAGGCTTATTGGTTTGAAGTGGTCTGAGAGTTGGTTCCTGTAAAAGGCTGGACTTCAGTTAGAGAATGTCTGCTCTTGTTTTTTATCCCATAGCAAAAAATCGCTATCATTTCTCTCATTAAGGTTTCATAGAGAGGCTTGGTGAGTTCCTCATACCCTAGAATCCAGATCATGTAGTACTGTTAACTCAGGAAGGTTGCAGGTGCTTTTGTGTGGACAGATAGAGAAGTTGTTGGATTACTGACATTCCTGTCTGGTGACAAGACTGCACCAACCTGAGGTAAGAATGAGCCCAAAGTAGTGGACCTCTTGTATTCTTGGCCTTTTGTCCTTGAAATCATATGGCCTTGATCTGCCAAAAAGTTTAAAGTCAGTTCCAACTGTTCCTTTGCTAGTTCTCTAGAGGGGGGACAAATGAACATATCTTCCACATACTGTAAAAGAGTTAGCTAACACAAATGAGTGACGAAGTCCTGTCCAAATCAGTGGGGGCTATCCTTAAAGCCCTGGGAAAGGACTTTTGTTGGTTTACTCCCTTGTCACTTGTCCATTCAAGGTGTTCAAGTATTGTGACTTGATATCTAAGGGGAAGGCAGAAAAAGGTACCCTGAGGTCCAAATCTGAGAACCATTTGGTATCTGGGGGAAATGGATTTGGGACAATAGGATGAATGGGTGGGTACCATATCCTTAATTACAGCCTCAAGTTCTGGACCAGTCTGTATTCCCCTTTACTTCTCTACAGGAAGAATAGGGGTGTTACAAGGAAGGCAGCAAGGCAACAGCAGACTGTGAGTCAGAAATCATGTGATGATGGCCGAATCCCCTCTCAAGATTTTGGCCTCATGGGATACTGTCTTTTATTTGGAAAATATAAAAAAAGATCCTTAGCTGTACCCTGACTGGTGCAGTGGTTTTAGCCCTACCAGATATCTCAAAGGCTCAAACTTCAAGAGTTTATTTGAAATCCAGGTCTAGGTCATTCCTCAACTCTGAGAAAGAGCCTTCGGGTTGCCAGTAATCAAACCTCTCTTCTCCTTGACTTTCCCTCTCCTTTTCCCCATCCTCTTCATCCTAATCTTGGTTATAGAAAACTAAAGAGGCCACTTTAGGAATATCAGCCACAGAGGCACTAAGTCCCATGGAAATGTTTTGAAATTTCCTCCTAACATTTGGCAGCCTGAGTGAGGAACCAGCCTTTTAAGATTAATTGCCCCTCAAACTAATTAAGGTCTAAATTGATATGCTTGACTAGGGCTTCCTAAAGCCTTTCAAGAAAGAAAGTTGGATTATCATTGTGTCTCTGATCTGTTGTGGCCAATGTGTTATAGTTCACTGGCTTAACTTGACTCCTGTGCATTTCTCCCACCAAATAAGCATATGGTTTCCTGCCCACTTTCCCTGGGATGTGCTATAATCCCTTTCAGGATCTGCCTGTGGGACAGCATTAACCTCAAGAGGGTAATTGGGGTCTAACCTGTGTAGATCACCTTCCACACGAATAGCAGCCTCAAGGACAGTTTGTCTTTCCTCTGTCTAGAGAATGTTTGGCCTGTAATTATACTCGTGTCTCTCCAAGATACATCAAAGGTTAAGGTCAATTTTCAGAGCCCATCAATGTACTTCTCCAAATCATCTGAAAATTTTCCTAGATCTTCTCTGACCTGTGAGATCCTGCATCTAGAAGGGAGCCTGGACTTGAATGGGTCCTGTTGGCCTGCTCACCTGCAAGAGGCAGAGCTTCCATGGTGTGTCCATGTGTACAAAGTAAGACCGAATAGGATACGGGGATGCGAGAGCAGGCTACAATTTCCCTGCTTCCTGCTCTAATGGGGGTGGCTAAAAAACCTCTTGCCAGGGAGCTCCTGAGGCTATTTGTGGATGGCTCCCCAGAGGGACAGTTAGGTACAGCCAAGATGGCAGGATCCAGTTTGTGGATTTTACAAAGATGAAGATAATCTCTTAGGGCCGTAAAAGTTTGGACGTAGAGACCTCTGTAAATTTGCCTGGTCAGTGGCAGAAGAGGTCTAGTTGGAGAATGGTGTTATAGTTTAAGCTTCATTCTCCGACCAAACTTCTGGTCAGCTAGTTTGTAGGGGCCAGGCCATATGACCATATAGAGTAGTCTCTTCTTTTCTAAGGTCTGTTAATTAAATCTGCCCCAGTTCCTGAGAATGAAGCCAAGGAGAGAGCCCTCAGATATAGAAGTTTGACTGCCCATCTGGAAGAGAAAACAGGGTGAGTGCTGAAAGGCAGGAAGGAGAAAGGTGTCCCTCCTGTTCCCTGTTGAGGCTAATGCTGTCCCAAGTCTCTGTCTTTCTGGGAAGGAGAAGGTACTCTTCTTCCCTCCCTTACCTATTGGCAAGCTGTTCCTTGCCTCAAGAACTCTGGCCTGAAGCATCTTATTTTGTGGTCAGACCTGTCGTCCTGCTCCTCTGGGTCCTAGGGAGAGGAGTCCCTTTTTGTTTTCAGTGGTCAGGCATACCTAAAGTTGTTCCTGGGGCCTCTTACAGGGCCACCTAGATCTTTGTCTGATGTGGAGGTGGCCAGCCAGTCTAGCCTGGTCTTCTGCCATTTGGTAAGGAAGCATGTTGAGAGAGAACTGAAGTGCCCTAGCCTGGAGAGTAAATAGGTTATGTAGGAGTTGGTGTTTTAAGAAGTTTCTAATGAGAGGGCTTTTGAAGAGGTGCCAGCAAGTTCTCATGTCTGTCCCCTTTCCCCCAACCCCCAACCCCCAGGAAGTGGGGGGATCTGGTATCCCTAGAGGGACCATCACAGTCCCAAAATTGATCCCTACCTCCCTGTCCTTCCCCCACACACACACATACACACTAGAGCAATGCACCCAGCTTGAGCCATTTTGACAGCTGGATACATTACGCAAGAAGCAAGCCCTCGAAGGACCATCACAAACAGGCAATGTCTTGAGAGGCAGAGCCCACCATGAGGCTGGTGGACTGGGGTAGCCACTACTTTGCTGAAGGCTGAAATCCAGCAATATTCACTACACTTTACCAGTCAGAATTTCCCCTGGAAGGTACATGTGTTCAAATAAACTCATGTATCTGAAAATAATCACTTAACTTTCTATCACTGACAGTTGATATCTAGGTAGGTAGGTAGATTCCTAGGTCATTTCCTCTGTATGTTAAATTTTTATCCTACGTATTGGAAGATTTTTTTTTTCCAGCTTTATCTTCCAATTCCCCTATTAAATATTTTGAATGTTTTATTTGTTTTTCATATTTTCATTTCTAAGTGCGTTTTCTAATTCCTTTTTTATAATGTTCTGTTCTTGTTTTGTGTGTAAAATTTTTTCCTTTGAGGATGCTAATTCTTTTATTTATTTATTTGTGAGAGAGAGAGAGACTTTGCTATTGTGCGTGTGCTCTCACCGGAGACACAGACAGAAAGTAAGAAATCATCTGCTGGGGGAATGGCCATACTGCAGTCTCTTCATTCTCCTCTCAGGATTTTGGGCACACACACACACACACACACACACACACATGCCTGGTGTGAGTTTTAAGCCACTGGGTCCAGGACTCGAACTGCAGTTGACAGTCAACTGACTACCTGGGAGTACAGTGACGTAACCATTACGCCATCTGCTGGTAATGAGGATGCTAATTCTAAATGGTGCCTTTCAGTGTTATTCTTTCCCCTGAGCTATTTCTGTTTCCTCCGAGTTAGTTTTACCTGTTTTATATCTCTTTTCACATTGGAGGCTTTCCAAAGACCTCTGGTGATGTTTGTTGACCTATTCATATTTAAGAACAGAGCTCTGAAAAGCTGATTGGAAGATGTTTTAGTTACTTAGCATCAGTCAGTGAGAATATAATGTGGGGGACCAGCAGGTGGCGTGGTGGTTAAGGTGCTGGACACACCCATATGGCCTACCGCGGTTCGAGTCCTGGACCTGGTGGCTTACTTTCTCTCTCTCTCTTTCTCTCTCTCTGGTCAAATTAAAATGAATGAATGAATAAATAAATAATTCTTTACGGGGAAAAAAAGAATATGATGTGAACCACAAAGGAAATCTAAAATTTCTAGTTGCCATTTTGAAGCTAGAACAGGTAACATTGAAAATATATTTTAACTCAATATATTCATGTTATTTCAACTTCTAATCAGTGTAAACAGTTAAAATGATAAGGCATTTCATTTTAATTTTTGTCCTAAGCCTTCCAAACCCAGTGTGTAACTTACAACTAATTGCACATCTTAATCCACACACTAAATTTTCATTTAAAATACTTGACTTATTTAGATTAGTAAAACTTACAGTTGAAAAGTAGATTCACATAGTCCTTCTAAACATATTCTAAACATGTTTAGTTTTCCAATAATTGAATTAAGTATTAAAATAATTTTCCTTTGATAGTTGCATTCACATTGTCAAAGCTATTAGTATTTTTTAGAATAATCTATTTGATTTTCAAGAAAAGCCTATCAGTTTCTAAACTGTGTTGAAGTAAATTCAGTAACTCAAATCAACTCAGTATTATTAAACAATTTTGATGAGGTATTACACAAACGAAGAAAATAAATTTATCAGTATCAACACACCAGCCTTCAGATTGTTTTGTAGTCAGTTTATAGAATGCCATAGATTACATTTAAAATCTTCTGCATACTTCTTTAGAATATGTGTAAGTTACATTTTATTTGTATTATGAACCATTTCACTTGTAGATAAATTTTTTCACCTATTTAGCTAGGTATCATGAATTTTCCCATTTTTAGGTCTTTAAATTTTATTTTTCAATTGATGTTAGGAAGAAAACAAGAATCACAGTGCCACATTTTATCTTTGGTTTTTTAATAGTTAGCAAGCATTCCTTTTGCTTCAGAGAATTCTTGAATTGGATTGTCTAGTATAGGAAATCTTTATAAAACTCTTTTGTAAGTATCCAAGTAATATGAGTAATAAACACATGATCATTGAATATATTATGTTCTCTTTCAGTAGTTTCATAAACTGGCATTAATTATTCTATAGCATTTGTACATACGTACTAAAGAATTTTAACATCTGAATCCATAACTTGGAGTCTGCTTCAGAAAACTGAGCAGATATTTTCAGTATGTATCATACATTGGAATAAAGCAACGAGGGAAAAGTTGTACTCTTGCTTTAAAATTCTGATACATCTGGTCTCTTAATGAACTTGGAGTTCCATTATTATGATAAAACTAATTTTTCTGTCTCTAGTTGAAATTTCTGTGACAGGTGGAAAATTGAAAAATATCTGTCATGAATATGAGTTTTTAGGCAATGAATTGACATTTCTTTGTAAATATAGATGTTCTCTGAGACAGAATACATTGCTGTTTTCCTTGGGCCGTGTCTCAGAGTCTGAGGTAGAACACAATTTATCTAAAGCTAAAGAAAAATACTTGAAATTTTTCAGATTTTGAATTAATTGATATTTGATATTAGAAATATATATTCTGTAAGAATATATTTTGCTCATGTATTTTATGAGCAAAATTGCTTATTTGTTTAATTGGTGTTTTCAATTTTTGTGAATGTCTTAAAAATATTTTCATCATAATTTTCTAAATAAAACATAATAATTAAAATGGTAATTTATTTTTTATTATCTAAGATTCTTATGTGTGAATGTGTGTGTTACATGAAGCTATTTTATAGCTGACCAAGTTTACAAACTCCGATCCTGTTAAAAATTGTTTAAATTGTTTTTGTTAGGAATTTAATTTTCATCTTACATGACTGATTTTGTGGATTTTTTCTATTGAAACTCATTAAGTTGTTGCTGAAAAGTTACATAAATCTTATAAATACTGTCTTAAGAATTATCTACTGTATTATCTTTAAGTCTTTTGAATACAAAAGAACTGCTTTTGTCCTTTGCTCTGCTGCTGTAAATTATAATTGTCATTCATTCTTGGATGTGCGTTATACTCTTGTTTTTTTCTGTATCGTACCTGTTGTACTAACTTCTATATCTGCACTGAATCCTGCCTCAGTAATATGCCTTTGTTTAAAGTGTAAATGTTTTTCATATTTTTTAACCTAGAAAGTAATTTCATTATAGTTAAAGTAACAGATCTCTCAATTTATGATTATGGCTTACATAGGTATCACTGTAACTTGTGTTATCTGCATAGGTATAATCGAACTTGTGCTATCTGCATAAAATATCCAAGTAACACATTGTGATTTAACATCCATGCATTGAAAAATATCATCTGAACTAAACAGTCTTTTGATACTGGCCGGGATGGTGATGTGTTTCTGTGTAACTAGAAATAATGCACGTTCCTGTACAAGCGTTAGAACAGTGTCCTATGCAATGCAGTGACTAAGGTGAATTACAGTTCTATCGGAACAATAAAGTCATGTTCAATGGAAAAATAATATCGTTTTGCTTCAGTTTTTAAAAAATTTTAAAACGTGGCACTGTCTGCATTTCCAGTTCTTTTTATTTTAAACATTATTTTATTTTTTTCACATTTGCAGTTCTTAATAGCCTCAAGTAGCTACCAGGCTGGACAGTACAGAGTTAGAGTAAATAATGCTAGTTGCAGAAAACTTACCAAATCAAAATACCTTAACTCAATAAAAGATTTTTTAATTTTATGTTTCCCAAGCAGGCTTCCAACATTTTGTGGCTTTCCAGTATTTTGTAACATGCCATCTGGAACATGTAACCTCCAAGGTTCTAGAATCACAGAAAGGGTGAACTGGAGCACTGTACTTTTGTAAGCACTGGCTTCAAAACAGCTGTGAGCTACGCCTCCCAAAGCAGGTGCCAAGGTGTACCAGGGCACTGTAGAGAACTCACAGGAGCTTCCCAGGATATCTTAAAGTTTGCAGGGTAACAGCAATAACTGTGGACACCACACATTACTACTGTTTGGAATTATCTAATAAACGGAACTGGTAGGTATTTGTTTTGGCATAAGGATGCTACAAAAAAATTATTGTACTGGGGCCAGTAGGTGGTGTGGTGGTTAAGGCACTGGACTCCCACATGGCCGATCATGGTTCAAGTCTCAGACTTGGTGGTTTGCTTTCTCACTTTCCCTCTCTCTCTAGTCAAATTAAAAAAATAAAAATGATGAATTAAATAATAATAACAATAATAATAAAGTAGTACTAAAGATGCTGCAAACGGAAAGTCTGGGAACCTCCAGCGTACAAATCATTTCTATTCTTCCATTGGCCAGAAGTCAGTCACATGGCCGCTATAGTTAGCTGTAGTCACATAGCTGTAGTCACCCTTATTGTGGTGAGCTCCTCGGTTGTGCCACTATCTGTTCTTCTGATCTTGATCATTACATCCTTTTACTTTTTTTACATATACTTTTTTTAAGAGAGAAATTTTTGCTATAGGGTGCATGCGCTTGACGGAGAAAGACAGAAAACTAGACCTCACCCCCCAGGGGGATGGCCATGCTGCAGTCTTCCATTCTCCTTTCAGGATTTTGGGTACACATGAACACGTGCCCAGTGTGATTTTCAAGCCACCAGGTTTGGGAAAGCTAGCAATGTAACCATTACACCATCTGCTGGTCCCCAAACTTTTTTTTTTCTCTAATATGTCAGAGGGTCATATGCTTGCCAGAGAGGGAGGAAGAGAGAGAGAGTGAGAGAGGGAGAAGGTACTCTCCATGTGGGATGGGCATGCTATAATCCCTTCTCCATTTCTCCTTTTGGGATTTTGGGCAGCACATGCACCTGGTATGTTTTTCAAACTGCTGGGTCTTGGACTCAAACTGCATGGTTGATCACGTGAAATCTAGTCACCTCAACCACCAGGCCACTGGCTGGTGCCAAACTACTCCAAACGCGTATTTTCAAGCACTTTTTTTTTTTTCTTCAGATTTTTGCCTTAGAGTGCATGCACTTGCCAGAGAGAGTCAGAGACAGAAGGAAAGTGAGAAATCACTGCCTTCCCTGCCCCGCCCCACAGAGGAATGGCCACACCGCAGTCCTTTTTCCAGCACTCTCTTGGGATTTTTGTGTATACATGCACATAGGCTAGGCATGATTTTCATGCCCCTGGGCCTGGGACTCAAATGGTGGTCGACCATGTGGGAATCCGAAATCTTAACCACCATGCCCCTGCTGACTCCTCAAGCACTTTTGTTTTAGCCTCTGATTCCTTCCTCACTTGCAGAGAATTGCTAAAGCTTTCCAGATTTAATCTGTACTCCATCAGAAGACAATTATGTTTTTTTAAAAGAATTATTTTATTTAACTTTATTTTATTCATTTATTTAAATTTGACCAGAGAGGGACAGAATGAGAGAGAGAAAGTGAGGAAGCAAGCCGCCAGGTCTGGGACTTGAGCCATAGTCAACCATGTGGGAATCCAGCACCCTCAACCACCACGCCACCTGCCGGCCCAACTATTACATATTTTTGACTGCAAAGTTAATAATGCATTCTCTGAACAATATCTGCCTTCATATATTATTGTTTGGGGCTATAGATGTCTCTTAATTTTTTTTAAGGGGTTGGCAGATGGTGTGGTAGCTAAAGCACTGGGCTTACACATGGCCAACCGCAGTTCAAGTCCTGGACCTGGAGGCTTGCTTTCTCACTTTCCCTCTCTTTCTGTCTGCCTCTCCTTGGTCAAATTATAAAAAGTTAAATCTCATTTAATTAAATTAATTATTATTATTATTATTATTATTAATTTCCTGTAGGGCATGTGTGCTGACCAGAGAAAGACAAAGAGACAGAGACCGTGAGAAAACAAGCTGCCAGGTCTGGGACATGAACTCCAGTCAGCCATGTGGGAGCCTCGTGCCTCAATCACCATACCACCTGCTGGCCCCAATGTCCCTTAATTTCTGATAACAGTGTTATTGAGTTATAATTCACATATGTATAAAGTTCACCTCTTCAAAGTGTAAAATCTAGTGGTTTTTATTATCATCACACAGTCGTGCCATCATCACCACTGTGTAATTCAAGAACTCTCTGGGACCAGCAGTTAGCGTAATGGCTATGTCGCTGGACTCCCATGTAGTTGACCGCGGTTCGAGTCCCGGACCTGGTGGCTTAAACTCACGCCGGGCGCGTGTGCGTGCGTGCCCAAGATCCCGAGAGGATAAGGGATTGCAGCGTGGCCATCCCCCCTGGGGGGTGATTTCTTGCTTTCTGTCTCTGTCTGTCTGGCGAGCGCACGCGCCCTATAGCAAAAACCTCTCGAAAAAAAAAAAAAAGAACTCTTTGATTCCCCTCAAAAAAGAAACTATACTCATTCCAGCCATCACTAGCCTCATTAGCCATCATTAGCATTCCCCAATACATGACAACCCTAATCTACTTTCTGTATCTATTTGTGTTTTCCCGATATTTCATATAAACAGGAACATACAATACGTAACCTTTTGTGTCTGGGTTCTTTTCCTTAGCCCTACCAGGTTCTCAAAATACCTTAATCCTTCCAGCAAAGGGAAGGGAAAAGTAGCCTTTTTGAAACAACAGAGCATTCTGTATTTATTGATTAATTTTTTTGCTGTAGGGCATGTGTGCTCACCAGAGGGGGAAAGTGAGAAGTCTCCCCAGGGGGAATGACCACAGTGCCATCCCTTCTCGATTTTCAGAATTTGGGGCATGCATGCACCTGTGCCTGGTGTGATTTTTCTGAAAATGGATCATATTTACTATTATATTTACTATTTACAATCCACTATTACTATTAGAAATTTTAGAGTTCAGATTTTTCCATGATTTATCTAGTCTGTTTTCTTTTGACATGATCATTCTTTGTGTTTTCTATTATAGTATGAGACATTTCAGGCTCATCTTGTATCTTCCCTTTCCCAGACCTAGAAAGTGTAGTAGAAAATGATACATAAAAGCCATGATGGGGTCGGCAGGTGGCAAGGTGGCTAAAGGCGCTGGACTCCCACATGGCTGACCGCGGTTTGAGTCTCGGACCTGGTGGCTTGCTTTCTCACTTTCACTCTCTCTCTCACTATCTCTCTAGTCAAATTAAAATAAATGAATAAATAAATAAATAAAGTTAAAATAATTTTTAAAAAAAGTCGTGATTGGGGCCAGAAGGTGGCATGGTGGTTAAAGGTGCTGGATTCCCACATGGCTGACTGTGGTTCAAGTCCTGGACCTGGTGGCTTCCTTTCTCACTTTCCCTCTCTTTCTGTGTAATCAAACTGGAACATAATAACAATAATAAATAAAGTTAAATAAAAAATAATTCTTTAAAAAAAAAAGTCATGATGTCAGATTTAGCTGTGTTTATTATTATTAAGGTGTCACTAGTTCTAGGCCCTATTAGTGGACAGTTAAGGAATATATATACACATATATATACACACACACATGCACACACACAAACATACATGTATATATGGGTATTTATGTGAGTCTTCAGGAAGTTAGTAGAAAATGTGTGTTATTTAAAAACTGCACGAGTTTCAGTTTTTCTGCACCAAAATGTGCTTTAATTTTATTTTCCACAAACTTTTGAAGCTGTTTCAGAATGTATAAGTGCAAGGGCCGGGTGGGATGTGTGGAGGGGGGCGCTTTTCAGTGGGGTGTAGTCATGCCACAATCCCTTTCCTCCATGTTTCCTTCCCATAGGGGTTTTGGGCATGTGAGCACATGTGCCCGGTGTGTTTTTCAAGCCATGAGGGCAGGGATTTGAACTGTGGTTGGTTGAGCATGTGATATCTGGCTCCTGATGCACAGCATTTAACCACTGAGCTATAGGGCCAACCCAGGGAGTTTTATTTTTTAACTGTAATTGTGAGTAAATCGTTTGTTCATAAGGTTCAGAATTCAAAGAATACAAAGAGTTAAACAGTATGAAGTTTGCCTCATCCTGCCTTTGAGGCACTCCTCGATTCTCTTCTTTGAAGACTAATCATTAGCAGTTTATTACCTCTTTCCAGAGTTTTGTTTGTTCTTTTAGATTTTTGCTGTAGGGCGTGTGCACTTGCTGGAGAGACAGATGGAAAGAAAGAAATCACCCCTGCAGGGGGATGGCCACGCAGCAATTCCTTCTTCTCTTGGGATTTTGGGCACACATATGTGAGTTTTAAGCCACCAGATCTGGGACTCAAACTGCAAGTAGACTACAGAGAAATCCAGCAACATAACCATTACGCCACTTCTGGTCCCCTTCCAGAGTTTTTATGCTGGTGCTCTTTCTCCCCACATGTTTTTATTGTACTATAATTTACTTAACCCCTCCTATGATGGCAGAATTGATGAACAGAATTGACACATTTCCGATGTGAACCTTCCAATGCTCTGATGTTTTAAATAATGTATAACATGTATTTGAAGCAGGTGTTATTATCCTTGTTTTACAAGTGAAAAATCAGAAGTTCAAGGTCACAAAGGCAGTAAACTTTTGGAATCCAAAGCTATTATTTCTACTGTAACTCAGAAGGAGCTGTAGTAAACAATGAGATGACTTTTTCACTAGGAAATTTTCATTCTTTGGCTCTTATTACTTGCCATTTAAATGTGTATTTTAGATACGTTAAACTCATTACACTTACAATTTCTTAGATAGTTAGGCAGTATACATTTTTATTAAAAGGTGAAAACAAATCAGGTAACCATCCAAATGATCTCCAGATGCCACGTGTCATTTTTTTGTTCATGCTTTCACTATTGTTTTCCCCAAATTATCTCCTTTCAGCATTCCCATAAATGCAGCTGGCATGTTTTCAAATCCTTCAATGACATATTCTTGGTACTGGATTTTACCCTGTATCAAAACAACACGTTTAATCATTTCATATTCCAAATGACATACTCTTCTTATTCTAGCAACGACTGTATCAGGTACACCACGAGAACCCTGTAAACAGATGCCCTGTTGTCTGTGAACTTGAAGTCAGTTTGGGGGCAAGATCTTCATACACTGTGTGCGTAACAGATTACAAAGTACATATGAAAGAATTTCATAGGTGTCAGATCACACTGTGAAATGTCACAAGGCAGTAATTAAGCAATTTCTAAGTTAACTTTTCTAAGGGTAATAACGTAATGATCTCAAAAGAAGTAGAAGTAACTGGAAAAAAAAGCACCATCCCTGGGTGCTGTTTTAATCAATTCCAGTAGCCAGGTAATGTAGAATCATTCCTTACCTCTGGCCTGGGAAGAGGCAGCGCCTATTCAGGAAATGTATATACCATGGCAGTCTAATATTTGTCTCCTTTTCAAAGTTCTTTCTTTTATTTTTAATGAGAGTTTTTTTTGCTATAGGGTGCATGTGCTCATCAGAGAGACAGAGAAAGACAGATAGAAAGTGAGAAATCACCCCCTGGGGGTATGACCATGCCATAATCCTGTCTCCTCCATTCTCTTCAGGATTTGGGGCACACATACACATGTGCCCGGCGTGAGTTTTAAGCTGCTAGCTTTGGGACTTGAACTACGTGGAAGTCCAGCAGTGTAACCATTATACCATCTGCTGGTCCCCCAAGTTCTTTTTTTTTTAATTATTTATTTTATTTATTCATTCATTTATTTTAATTTGACCAGAGAGAGACAGAGAAAAAGATTGAGAAAGCAAGCTGCCAGGTCCGGGACTTGAACCGTAGTCAGCCATGTGCGAGTGTCCAGCACCTTAACTACCACGCCACCTGTTGGTCCCAGGTCCCCAAAATTCTTTCAATGTGGGTCTAATATTTATTTATTTTTAAATAGCTATTTAATTTATTATTTTCTTAAAGGAATTATTCCATTTAATTTTATTGATTATTACCATTATTTTTTTTTTTTAACTTGCCCAGAGAGAGGGAAAGTGAGAAAGCAAACCACAGGGTCTGGGACCTGAACCACAGTCGGCCACGTAGGAGTCCAGCACTTACCATCATGCCATCTCCAGCCCCTATTATTACTTTTTTTAACTTGACCAGAGAGAGAAAGTGAGATGGCAAGTCTCCAGTTCTAGGACTCAAACAGTGGAGATAGCTATGTGGGAGTCTAGCGCCTTAACCACCATGCCACCTGCTGGCCCCCAAGGTCTAACATTTATTAGGCGTATGTAAAGGAATGATTAAAGTGAGGACGGTTTTTCATTTCTCTGTCTGGTATAAGTTACAGTCTACTAAGTGGGACTAATTTACAATTCAAGTTCTATTTTAAAGTGCCTAATGTAGAGATCTGGGTTACCCCCACTGCTTAGCAGTTAAGGGAGCTGGTTCTCACATGGCCGAGCACAGTTCAAATCCCAGCCCCTATAGCTTAAAAAACAGCTGGGCATGTGAGCCCCAAATCTTGACAGGATGAGGAAATGAAGGAGAAGAGACTATGGCATGATCATGCTCCATGGTACTTTGTCTTGCCCCTACTCCTGTCTCCGGCAAGTGCATGCACCCTCTGGTAATAAAAAATGAATGGATGAAAAATAAATAAGTAAATAAACTGATGTAGAAACCTGAGTCACCTGGCACCATTTTTCCCCTAATGTACTCTAGTGCTAGTTTAACACCCTCATGGAGTTAGAGATGAGATGGTTTTCTTGGAGTCACTTAACTAGAAAGTAGGGAAGCTGGGATTTTAAATCTTGATTTGCAAGCTCTAGCTCCTCTTTCTTGAAAAGGCAAAAATCTGGATAGGCTGGAAAGCTAGAATCCAGTTCAAGGGTTAAAAATAGAGAATGAATACTGTTATGGATGGAATTGTGTCCCTCTTCCTCACCCTCAGAATTCAGTGTTTGAGTCTTAACCCCCAGTACCTCAGAATGTGACTATATTCGGAGATAAGGTCTTTTAAGAGGTGATTAAAGTGAAAAGATCATGTCAGTGGGTCCTAATCCAAAATGAATTTTTTATTTTTGGTAAAGGACACTGTGCCAGAGAGACAGACAAAGGGACAAGAGAAAGCAACCCCCAATGGGGCATGGTCATGCCACAATCTCTTCTTCTCCATCTTTTCATCCTGTTGGGATTTGGGGCACACATGCACCTGACATGTTTCTCAAGCCACTGGGTCCAGGCCTTGAACTGTACAATCAGCCATGTGGCATTCAGCTGCCTTAACTACCAAGTCAGAGAGCCAGTCCTGACTGGTATCTGTGTGAGAGATTAGGGGACAGACACACACACACACAGAAACCATGACATGAAGAAGCAGGAAGAGGCCTCAGAAGAAACAACCCTGCAGACACCTTGATCCCAGACTTCTAGCCTTCAGAACTGTGAGAAAATCTTTCTCTTACTTAAGCCACTCATTCTGTTATACTTTGTATAGCAGCTTTAGCCAATTAACATAAATACTAATGTTAAACATTATTAATAGAATTGGGGTACAGGATGCAGGGTATATGGAGCTCTCTGTACTGTCTTCTCAATTTTTCTGTAAATCTAAAATTGTTCTAAAATAAAAGCATAGTTTTTAAAAATGGAAGCAAGAAAAAAAAAAGATGAGAAAGAAATTAGGTTAACTTACTAGTTACCTAGAACTATAATCAACTTCACCTAGAGGAAGTGTTAAGGACATTAGCACAGTGGTTTCTTGTCATCTATGATCATGAATGGGCTGGATTTAATCTCCCCAAGAAGGTTATACACTGAGAATGTAATGGAGCTCTTTTCAGATCCCTAGAGAGAGCTGAGCCCAGAACTCCTCGTGGTGACTGGGAGAAGCACCAAGTTCCAGGTTCCTGGAGGATAAGTCTATTTCTGTGAATTGAGAAATCTCAAAAGCCAGAAATTAGGAAGTGAGTTACCCAGTGTTCCTTTGAAACTAAAATATTGCACCTCAGCTTTCTGTTAACTAAAACTCCACATAGTATAAGGTGGAAAAATTATCACATCACTGGATAATGGGGTTGGCTTTTTCCTCTTGATCCAAAGGCATGGCTATAAGAAGACTCTTCCTCTGTGGGACCTGGAAGAGCCAGGGCACATATATGTGCCACTCTTAACATTCAGTCATTCAACAATATGTAATCTCATGCCTACACTGATTCAGACGTTACTCTGGATGCTGGGGATACACCAGAAAACAAAACACGTGAACACTGATGACCTCATGGAGATTATATTCTCATGGGATGATGGAGATGGCAATAAATATAAATGAGTGAGTTATATTATGTATTATGTTAAAAGATGGTGATTGCTGTGGATAAAAGTAAGATAAGGAGGGTCAGGGATGAAGGGGTATTGACAATTTAAAAAGGGTCATTTTAAAAGTTGCCTCATTTAGAGGCATGCTTTATTGAAGACTTGAGAGAAGTAAGAGAATTAAGCAAGCAGTTACAGAGGAGTAGGGTCAGGGATGGGGAGACTGGACTAAGTAAACAAAGGGGTGAGTACTAAATTGAAATCGGATTTATCAGGGGCCAGATTATGCACAATCTTATAGATTATTATAAGCATTTTGGATTTTCTCTAAGTGAAATGGGATTTTGTAGGGATAAGAGATAAAGAATGGCATGGTTTGATTTATGCTTTAAACGATGACTTGAGTCTTAGCAGGTAGCATGTGATTAAGGCGCTGGATTCCCACATGGTCAACTCCATGGTTGAAGTCCCAGACCCGGCAGCTTGAAACTCATGCTGGGTGCACATGTGTGCATGCCAAAAATCCAAGAAAAAGAATGGAGGAAAAGGGACTGCAGCATGGCCATCCCCTATGGAGGATGATTTCTCACTTTCCCTCTCACTGTCTCTCTCTGGTGAATGCACATACCCTATGGCAATAATCTTTTAAAAAAAAAAATCACTCTGGCTGATGTGTTATAAATTGTCTAGAGGGGCACAAAAATGGAAGACCAGATAGAGGGTACTGCAGACATCCAGGCTGACAGAATGGTGATTGGATCAGGGTGATAGCAGAAAAGGTGAAATGGCCAGATTCTGTATGTGTTTTGAAGGGTGAGCCAGTAGAATCTCTTAACCGATTATACATGGGTATGCAAGAAAACAAATCAAAGATGATTTTCATATTTTTGGACTGAGCAACTACAATGGTAGAATTCTTTATTTTATTATTATTATTTTTTTTGGAGAGTTTTTTTTTTTTTTTTTTTTTTTTTTTTTTTTTTTTTTTTTTTTTGCTATAGGGCGCATGCGCTCGCCAGACAGAGAGAGACATAGAGATAGAAAGCGAGAAATCACCCCCCAGGGGGGATGGTCACGCCGCAATCCCTTCTCTTCCATTTTCCTCTCGGGATCTTGGGCATGCACGCACATGCACCCGGCGTGAGTTTTAAGCCACCGAATCCGGGACACAAACCGCGGTCGACTACGTGGGAGTCCAGGGACATACCCATTACGCTAACTGCTGGTTCCCAGAATTGTCATAACTGAAATGTTGAAGTCTGAATATGAAATTCATTTGACAGTAAAGAGTAAAACATTTTGTTTTCAACACATTAAGTCAGAGATGTATGTTAGGCATCCAAGAAAAGCTGTTGAACTGATATACCAGTCAGGAGTTCAAGGGAGAGGTCCTGGCTGGAAATAGAAATTTGGGAGCTGTCAGCATAATGATGGTATTTAACATGAGTCTGGATGAGCTAAGGGATAAATAGAATATGAATAGAGAAGAAATGCTGCCTAATGACCATGTACTAGGGCACCTTCTTATGAATTTGGAGAGAAGAAAAGAAGCTAACACCAGAGTCTGAAGAAGAAAAATCAGTGAGGAAAACCAAGAGCTAAAATAAGTCAAGGCGCCCAGCACTGGTGGGTGTGCCTGTGATCTGAGTTGACTGAGAGGCTGGGGGAAAGATCATGATGTGGCAAGACCCTGTCATGAAAGAAAGAAAGAAAAAAACTTAATAAATAAATAAAGAAGGCAAGGGAAGACATGTATACCAAGGAGGGAGTCATCACGATGTTAAATACTCCCCATTACCAAGTGATGCGATTTCACAATGTAAGGGATTTCTGTGACCTTGCCAAAAATCATTTGGTAGGATGGCAGCAGGTCAAAAATTCAATATATGGGTTAAAGGAAGAATGGAAAGAGAGATACTACAGACAGTGAGTGTAGGTAACACTTGCAGACATTTTCTTATAAAAAGGGGAACAGTGAAATGGACCTTATTTGCTGTGAAAATGAGGTTTAGAGAGGTTGTTTTGTGTGTGTGTGTGTGTGTTTTTTCTTTCCTTTTTAACATGGTAAAAGTAAGATCATACTGTGAAGGCAATGATTTGGAGCCCCTTACCTCCAAGACCCATTGCAGCAAGTTCTTCAGAGCTTTTTGGCGGACCTCTCCTTGCCAGCGGGAGACGATGAACCCTTCCATGCGGAGCTGCTGATAAATGATAATCTCTGGGGGTGGGCCTGTAAATAGAAGGGCACATCTGAGTGACAGAGTCCAGAGAGGTGGTCAAAACACAAGCAGTGCAAATCACTGTCACTACCCAGTGCCTCTCCCTTCCATTTCTTTACTCTTTTCTAACCTTTGGGGCTGCTGACTAATCAACATGCATTTTATGGTAGACAGAATAATGGCCCTGAGTATCCACATTCAAAATCTCAGATCTTGTGAAAAGGACTTTGCAGACATGATTAATTTAAGAGCCTTGTGATAGGGAGATTATTCTTCATTATTTAGGTAAATATGTTGAGATTCCCAATACTTAGCATGTTTTTCTTTATGGCTTAATACTGTCTATGGCATAAACTCGTGTTGTTCTCATCTCAGAAGAGACAAAACAACTCATGTCCACCTCCAGTCTAAGAGTTTTTGTAAGTATAGATCAGGAGACTCCACAACTCCCATGCCTGACCCTGCTCCACCCTGCCCTCCCCGTATCAGGATACCAAGTGATAGCCTGAACAGTGGGCCTCAAACTTGCATGTATATAAAAATCACACGGAGGGCTGGTGAAAAGAGATTTCTGAGCCCCTTCTCCTATATCTATTTATCTATTTATTTATACATGCCAGAGAGGGACGGAGTGAGAGAGAGAGAGAGAGGCAGAAAGTAAGAAAGCAAGCCACCAGGTCCAGGACCCTAACCATAGTTGGCCATGTGGGAATCCACGCCACCTGCCAACCCCACCCTTCTCCAATTTCTGACTGTGGATCTGGGGTGGGATCTGTGGTGCGTCCTAAGAATTTGTGTTTCTAACAAGTTCCCAGGAGATGGTGATGCCACCAGTCCTGGGCCTATGCTAGCCTATAAAAAGCACAATGCTCCCTTGCACCCTATAGAGAAGATACTACTCTTCTCTGTGAGGAAAAAAAAAAGATTGTATTGGTTGCCTGGTTTATTTTACCAAGGATTCTGATTTACCAGAAACTGAAGGAATGACACCCGAACATAATCTTATATATTCCAAGAAGTCAAGTGAAGATGTCTGGGGAATACCCAGGCCAGAAGAGTCAGGATGAGTAGAATAGCTTATCTTCAGTGTTCCTAATAACTGGTATTACTCAAGGCTAAAAAAGTTCCCAGTCACTACTCTGAAGAAAGTAAACACGAGCAGTCAGAAAAATAGAGATCTGTCCTGAACCCAAAGAAACTGAGACAAGATGAGTGAGATATGCGAGTGGCACATCCAAATGCTAGATTGTTCTTGCAGAAAGAGTGCTCTTTCAGAAGACACAGCAACAATATTTTTTGGAGTAGGGATTAGAGTTGTCATTTTTTCATCTTGAAAGAGTGTAGTACTGTTTCTGGGCTTATCTACCTTGATGAGAATGTTGGTTTCTTTTTTGAGAGCAAAAAAGCAAATGTGGGATTACAGTTGATAGAAATAATAACTTGCTTCTGAGTTATGTTAGAATGTCTGAGGATCAGAGGCTAAGTAGAATATTATCTAATTAAAATGGAATGGACAGGGGACCAGCAGGTGGTATTGTGATTAAGGCGCTGGATACTCCCACATGGCCAACTGCATTTTGAGTCCTAGACCTGGTGGCTTGCTTTCTCATTTCTCTCTTTCTGTGTCTTTCTCTGGTCCAATTAAAATAAACAAATGAGTAGGGACCAGTAGTTAGCGTAACGGCTATGTCGCTGAACTCCCATGTAGTCAACCATGGTTCAAGTCCCGGACCTGGTGGCTTAAACTCATGCTGGGCACGTGTGCGTGTGTGCCCAAGATCCTGAGAGGAGAATGGAAGAGAAGGGATTGCGGCATGGCCATCCCCCTTGGGGGGGGGGGGGGTGATTTCTCGCTTTCTATCTCTCTGTCTCTCTCTGTCTTTCTGGTGAACGCATGCGCCCTATAGCAAAAACCACTCCCCTCCCCCCCAAAAAAAAAAGAATAAATAAAATTAATTTTAAAAAAAGGGATGGACAAGGCCAGCTGATGTCTCAAAGACCTATCTGAGCAGCTGAACTGCCAAAGGCTAATTGCTAAAAAGACTAGATCAAGTTACTGTATCCAAAATATTTGGTTATACCTAACTGGACTGTGGTTAAGAAAATACATCCAACAGTTTTGTTCAAGAAGATTTCCCATGATTCTGTTAGGTTGTTGAGAAAGTCATGACACATTTTAGCATAGAAAAAGAGAAAATATGTCATGACTTTCTTGACACCTCATAGCTTAGCACCAATTAGGAAACTACAAGAGGGAAAAAAGTTCCTAACTGTATGATCACCAAGTGAATATTAATTTCTTTCTTGGAGAATGTAGTGTCTGACTCTTTTGTGGATTCCAAAAAGGAATTCACAAGCTGTCTTTCCTCAGCTCCTTCCACCCAGCCTACCTGTCCCAGGGCAGTTACAGCGTTGTTAACTAGCTGGGCTATAAAGTTTCATTTGCATTAGTCAAGTGCATCATTGAATGAACACCAATTGATTTATGGTTACCTAGATCTTGATTCTAATTTGGAAGATTCCTTTTTGTCTTTCTCCATTTGGGGGATCACAGGTAAATCTGTAATCTCGTTAACAGCATTCATTGTAGCAGAAAAGGACTCTCTATGAGGAGATCAGAAGACCAGTCTTCTGTTGCTAAGAAGATTTAAAGAGTTGCTGGTCTTGGCCATTCATCTTCCCATCTGTAAAACAGGAGGCCTGTATGACCTCTCATAGGACTGGCATTTAATAATACTATTCTGTAGTTAACACTGCTTTTGGATCTCTGTGAGTGTGGAGGTGGGAGGGGTGGTTTCAGCATAAAAGAATAGAGACGTGTGGGATAAGGGCATGGCAGGACACAGGAGAAAAAAAAACAAGGACCATCAAGGAAAGGAGGAAATACATGCCCCTTTCCCATTAGTGGAAATTGTCAGCCTGGTGAGAGCAAGGCATCTTGCCGCTCTAGGAAGCACTTCCCAAGACTGGCCATATTCCAAGGCAGCCACCCTTCTCCGTATCAAGTTACCCTCTACCCATCCCCACCCCTTCAGCAACCTCTCTAATATCTTGAAGAGCTCTAACATTTTATCAGCCAGACCATGGTGCTCGGTTTCTAAATTAATCACGGCTATCTTTCCACAACTCTGCAGAAAATGATGGGTAAAAGAATTAAAACTTTGAATAACTGTGCTTCTTCCATATTTTCAGATTCTGCTATTTATCTAAATCTAAATCTAATATAAGCTGATTATATTAGACTATATATATATATATTTTTTTCTTTTTAATTTGCAAAAGGGTACATGTGCTTTGGGGGTGGGAGAAAAAAATACCCCACAGTGAGAAGTCATCAAACCACAATCCCTTCTCCATCCCTCACTCCTTTCAGGATTTTGAGCACATATGCACGTGTCCAGTGTATTTCTCAAGCCACCAAGTCAAGGTCAGCCATGTGGGATCTGACTCCCTTAACCATCAGGTCTTATATATATTTTTTAATGTGGTATTATTTATTTATTTATTTAGTTAGTTAGAGATTTTTGCTATAGGGCATGTACACTTGCTAAAGGGACAGAGAGACAGAAAGCAGGAAATCACCCCCTGGGGGAATGGCCAGGTCACAATCCTTTTTCCTCTACTTTCTTCCTGGAATCTGGGCACACACATACACACACTCAGTATGAGTTGTTTTTATTTTTTAAAAACTTATTTATTTCCACTTGTTATTATTATTTTTTAATTTGATCAGACAGAAACAGAGAGAGAGAAAGGGAAGGCAAGAAAGCAAGCCACACAGGTCCGGGACTCGAACCCCAGTCAGCCATGTGGGAATCCAGCATCTTTAGCCACCATGCACCTGCTGGCCCCATCACTGTGAGTTTTAAGGCTCTGGGTTCAGGACTCAAACCACGGTCGGTCAGCAGGAGTCTAGCACCTTAACCACTACACCACCTTCTGGCCTCTATATTTTTATTTTAATAGATACTATTTCGGTTTATTTCATCAAAAATATCAGAAAATCAGTCTAATATTTTGAAAGTCACTGGCCTATACCATAGCTTTACATCTTCTCCTCATTTGGTCTTCCTACATCTGAATCATGTGCATGAGCTCATTACCTGGGGGAGGAGCATGGGTCCTGTTATATGTAGAGACAGCCCCACATATAGCAATTCTTCCAAATAGCTTCATCTGGGGGATAACAACATTCGAAAACTCTCCACCTACCTAAACAGAGAGGAAAAAAAACAACTTTAAGTCATTTAAACACTAGAAGGTTTAAAGAATCATAAAGTCATGATCATTTCACAACATGTTTTAGCAGTAACAAAACTGAGTTCAATAGTGCAGAAAAGACACTAGAAAAAAATTTCCATTTGATTCTCAGAATATACCTTATATAACTTACAAATTTTACTTTACTATAATATATTGGGGTTCTCTGATCAGTCCAATAATTTCATTTCCCTATAATCTAAAAATAGATTTAAAAAATATTCAACAGGCATATGGAGAACAAAGTTGGAGGTCTCACACTTTTCAATTTCAAAACTTATTATAGGGCACGTGTGCATACGTGCCCAAGATCCCGAGAGGAAAATGGAAGAGAAGGGATTGTGGCGTGGCCATCCCCCTAGGGGGGTGATTTCTTGCTTTCTGTCTCTCTGTCTCTATCTTTCTGGCAAGTGCACACGCACTATAGCAAAAACCTCTCAAAAAAAAAAAAAAACTTATTATAAAATTACATTGATCGGGGCAGGCAGGTGGTATGGTGGTTTGGTGGTTGAGGGCGCTGGATTCCCATACGGCTGACTGCAGTTTGAGTCTCGGACCTGGTGGCTTTGCTTTCTTGCTTTCCCTTTCTCTCTCTGTCTCTCTATGGTCAAATTAAACAATAATAATAACAAATGGAATTAAATAAATAAATAGTTCTTTAAAAACACTACATTGATCAAGACAGTGTGAAAATAGAAATGTAGATTAAACTGAATTGAGAGTTCAAAAATGAAACCTTAAATTTATATCCAATTGATTTTCTATAAGACTTTCAAAAAAATTCTATAGGGGAAGAATTGTATTTTCAACAAATGGTGCAGAATAACTGGATATGAAGCTGCCAGGTGGCATGGTGGTTAAGGCACTGGACTCCCACATAGTCAACCATGGTTCAAATCCCAGACCTGGTGGCTTGTTTTCTCATTTTTCCTTTTTCTCTCTCTCTGGTCAAATTAAAATATAACAATAACAAATAAAATCAAATAAATAATCCTTTAAAATAAAAAGAATAACTGCCTATCCATAGGGAAAATAATAGAATTGAACCTCTTCCTTACACTATACATAGAAATTAACTTAAAATGCATCATAGACCTGCATGTGAGTGCTAAAACTATAAAACCTTTTTTTTTAAGAGGTGTTTGCCTTAGGGCACCTATGCTTGCCAGAGAGAGACAGACAGAGACAGTGAGAAGGGAAGTGAGAAATCACCCCCTAGAGGGAATGCCCATGCAGCAATCCCTTCTCTATTCTCCTCCTGAGATCTGGGGCACCCACATACACATGTCCAGCATAATTTTCAAGACACCAGGTTCAGGACTTAAACATGGCAGTCGGCCATGTGGGAGTCCAGTGTTGTAACCACTATGCCATCTTCTGGTCCCAGAGCTATAAAACTTAATAGAAAACATGGGAGTAAATTCCCATGATCTTGAATAAGACAAAGCCTTCTTTGACATGACACCAAAACCCAAGCAACAGAAGAAATAAATGCATAAATTGGACTTCGTCAAAATTTAAACTTTTGGGCTGGTCCCATAACCTAGTGGTGCAGGGAGCCAGATACCACATGGCTACCATGTGATTCAAATTCTAGACCCGAAGGCTTGAAAAACACGTTAGGCACTGGGTGCATGCCCCAGAACTCCAGACAAGATGAAGAAGTGGAGGACACAGGATTGCGGCATTACCATGACACATTGGGAGTTGCTTTCTCTCTTTCCCTCTTGCTCTCTGTCATGTGAGCACATGCACAGTCTGGCAAATTGAAAAAAACAAAATCAAAATAAAACTTTTGTGTTTCAAAGGATACCATCAAAAAAGTGAAAGCTCACAGAACTAGAGAAGATAATTACAAGCCATATATAGTCATTTTTTTTTTCTTTAATTATCAGAGGGTATTTGAAAGAGAGAAAGAGACAGACAAAGCATGTCCTAATGGGGTTTGGTTGTGCCACAATCCCATTTGCTCCATTACTCCTTCCTATTATGATTTTGGGCATACATGCATGTGCCCCAAGTGTGTTTCTCAAGCCACTGAGCCGTGTGAGATCTGGCTCCCAGTGCACTGTGCTTAACCAGGGGCTGGCACTAAAGACAATTCTTTTTTTCTTTTAAAAAAATTTATTTGATTTTAGAGACCAGCAGATAGTGTAATGGTTACATTGCTGAACTCCCATAGTCAACTGTGGTTCGATTCCCAGACCTGGTGGCTTGAAACTCATGCTGGGTGCATGTGCGTGCGTGCCCAAGATCTCAAGAAGAGAACAGAGGAAAAGGGGTTGTGGCATAGCCATTGCCCCAGGGGGTGATTTCTTGATTTCTGTATCTCTCTATCTAGCAAGCACATGCGCCCTATAGCAAAAATCTCTCTTAAAAATTACTTATTATTGTCATTATTTTAAGATTTTCTATAAGACACATGTGCTCATCAGAGAGAGAGAGAGAGAGAGAGAGAGAGAGAGAGAGAGAGAAAGCGAGCCACCAGGTCCAGGATTCGAACTACAGTTGACATATGGGAGTACAGTGCTTTCACCACACCACCTGCTGGCCCCCAGTCAATTCTTCTTAGTGGATTTCCTATTTGGGAACTGCACTGCTTCCTAAAATTGATTTCATAACCTCAAAATCAGTACTCTCAAGAGTTTTCCCCTGGTCACCTGCAGACATGCACAGATCAACAAAATGGTATAGATGCTCTGTGCTGAAACTGAATGAGCACTCAGCCTCCCGGCTTCAAGTCTCAGACAGAGATCACTGGAGGACGAAGACAGTATGAACAGTGCAGTCTGGATCCAGAAGTTCTGGCTCTGGGGAGAGTTGAATAGAGTAGGAATCCCAACTCTGGGGGAGTTAGTTAATGGGGTGGCCACAGGTAAGTTGCTACTTGTGAGATTTTCTTATTCTTTGAAAAATAAAGAAACCAGAAGTTACTAGAATTGTTTTTAGGATTTCAGATTATAATCTACATGAGCTACGTACATATATATCACATTTCCCCTAAGAGCAATGCCTGTGTTCCTGGTGACTTAATAGAACATAACTCCTGCAGATAATGAAACTCCACTGTGACTGATAAGGTACTAGGACCCAGAATATATAATGTTTACACAATATAACAGATAACCCAGTTGAAAAAGAGGCAAAAGATTTGAACAAACATTTCTCCAAAAAAGATAAATAAATGGCTGGGGCCAGCCTTTGGCATAGTAGTTACAGCACTGGATTCCCATTTGGCTAACTGTGGTTCGAGTCCCAGGCCCAGTGGCTTGAAAATCACACCAAGCACATGTGCTTGTGTACCCAAAATCTCAGGAGAATGGAGGGGAAGGGATTGTAGCATAGCCATCTCCCTTGGGTAGTGATTTCTCATTTTCCCTCTCACTATCTCTGTCCCTCTGTGGCATGAACATGTGTCCTATGGCAAAAACCTAAAATATATACATACATACATATTTAGATAGCCAATAAGTACATAAAAAGGTGCTCAATTTCTTTTTTTAAATATTTTCCTTTATTTCATGTAATTAATTAATTAATTTTAATTTGATCAGAGAGGGATAGAGTGAAAGAGAGAGGGAAAGCGAGAAGCAAGATGCCAGGTCTGGGACTTGAATCGCAGTAGGCCAGGGAGAGCACATGTGCCTGACAGCATATTAAATAACAATAATAACAGGGGTATCAGCAGTTACCGTAATAGCTATGTTGCTGAACTCCCATGTAGTCGACTGCAGTTTGAGTCCCGGACCTGGTGGCTTAAACTCATGCCAGGCGCATGTGCATGTGTGCCCAAGATCCCGAGAGGAGAATGGAGGAGAAGGGATTGCAGCGTGGCCATCCCCCTGGGGGGTGATTTCTAACTTTCTATCTCTCTGTCTCTGTCTCTCTGGCGAGTGCATGCGCCCTATAACACAAACCTCTCCAAAAAATTAAAAAAAAAAAAAAAACGAGCAAATTAAAAATTTAAAAAGGCATGTGAGTCTAATAAAATAATAAAACAATTAATTTGAAAAAAATAAATCAAGCGGGGATCTGGCAAGTGGCAAGTGGCTGGACACTCCCACATGGTCAACTATGGTTCAAGTCCCAGACCTAGTGGCTTGCTTTCTCACTTTCTCTGTCTCTCTGGTCAAATTAAAATAAATAAATAAATAAAAATTAATAATTAAAAAAATAATAACAAATAAAGCTAAATAATTATTTTTTAAAAAAGAGATAATAGGGATCAGCAGTTGGCATAATGGCTATGTCACTGGACTCTCATGTCGTCAACCACAGTTTGAGTCCTGGACCTGGTGGCTTAAAATCATGCCAGCCACATGTGCGTGGATGCCCAAGATCCTGAGAGGAGAATGAAAGAGAAGGGATTGTGGCATGGCCCATTCCCCCTGGGGGGTAATTTCTCGCTTTCTGTCTCTCTTTCTGGTGAGTGCATGCGCCCTATAGCAAAAACCTCTCCAAAAAAAAAGATAATAATAAGAGCTAATGAGGATGTAGAGAAAATGGAGCTCTCATATATTGCTGATAGGAATGTAAGATAGTACAGCTACTTTGTGAAAGAGTTTGGCAGCTCCTCGTAATGTTAAACATGAAATCACCATATGACTCAGCAATTCTACTTGTAGGCATATACCCAAGATAAGTGAAAACATGTCCACACAAAACTTGTCCATGAATGTTCTTAGTAAAATAATACATAATAGCCAAAAAGTATAAATAATTTAGGTGCCCATCAATTAACAAATGGACATATCCATACAATGGGATATTCTTCGGCCATAAAAAAGAGTGAAATACTGATAAATGCTATATCATGGATGCCCCTTGACAACATTTTGCTAAGGGAAAGAAGTCAATCACAAAAAAATACTTTTACGGGGGGAAACTGGAAGTGACTACTAATGAGGACAGTGTTTCTTTTCAGGATGATAAAAGTTTTTTTTTTTAGAATTATTTTTTAAAGAATTATTTTTTAATTTAATTTTATATATTCATTTTATTTTAATATGACCAGAGAGACACGCATACACAGAGAAAGGGAGAGAGAGAAAGGGAAAGTGAGAAAGCAAGCCACTAGGTCTGGGACTCAAACCGTGGTCAGCCATGTGGGAGTGTCCAACACCTTAACCATCATGGGACTGGCTGGTCCCTTTTTATAATTATTTATTTAATTTTATTTATTATTATTGTTATTTTAATTTGCTTTAGGGCATGGGTGCTCATAAAAGAGAGGCAAACACACATATATAAATATAGAGAGAAAGCAGCAGCCAGGTCCAGGACCTGAACCATGATCAGCCAGGATGTGGGAGTCCAGCACCCCAACACCATGCCACCTGCTGGCCCCCAGTATTTTAAAACTGATTTTGGTAATGATTATACAAGTTTGAAAACATACTGAAAACCACTGAATTCTCTACTTTAAATGGGTGAATTATAAATCAACAAAGCTACTATTTCTTAAAGCATATGTACTTTCTTCCTTTATTTTTGGAGAGGTTTTTGCTATAGGGTACGTGTGCTTGCCGGAAAGACAGAGAGACAGAGAGACGAAAGCAAGAAATCACCCCCCCTCCCCCATCGTGGGGATGGCCACGCCACAATCCCTTCTCCTCTCGGGATCTTGGGCACGCACACACATGTGCCCAGCATGAGTTAAGCCACCAGGTCCGGGACTCGAACCACAGTCAACTATATGGGAATTCAGCAACATAACCATTATGCCAACTGTTAGTCCCTGTACTTTCTTCCTATATTCTAATTTTTCCTTTGTAAAAATTTTATTTCATGAGAGAGAGAGACCTTCAACAAGATTTCCTCATACAGTGATCTCCTCCTCCAGCCCTTGAGCCTATCAGGATCCTGAGTGAGCTCATCCAGTGTGTTTAAGGTCTACCCGAGATAGAGACAGAGACAGTGAGAGACAGTGGCCATGATGCTTCCAGCACTGCAGTTCAGCATACTACTGTCTGCAGCACTGAGGCTGTGCCTCTTCATATATTCTAGATGAAAACTCTAGAAATAAAATACTTTAGATAGTTCTTTATTAACAAATCAGATCTTAGGGCCAGCAGCTGGCATAGTGTTAAGATGCTGGACACTCCTACATGGCCAGCCAACCGTGATTCGAGTCCTGGACCTGGTGGCTTGCTTTCTCACTTTCCCTCTCTCTCTCTCTCTGGTCAAATTAAAATAAATGAATGAATAAGTAAAATTAAATAAATAATTAAAAAAAAAAAAAAAGTTAAGGGACCAGCAGTTAGCGTAATGGCTATGTCGCTGGACTCCCACATAGTCGACCGCGGTTCGCGTCCCGGACCCGGTGGCATAAAACTCACGCCGGGCGCGTGTGCGTGCATGCCCAGGATCCTGAAAGGAGAATGGAGGAGAAGGGATTGAGGCGTGGCCATCCCCCCTGGGGGGGTGATTTCTCGCCTTCTGTCTCTCTAGTCTCTCTCTGTCTGTCTGGCAAGCACATGCGCCGTATAGCAAAAAGAAAAAAAAAAAAAAAAACTCTCAAAAAAAAAAAAACAAGTTAAAAAAATCAGATCTTAAGTCCAGTTTGTACTTACATTATCAAAATAACAATCATAACCATCAGGAGAGGCTTTTTTCAAAGTTTTCTCTAAAGACTCTACTGTTTTGTAGTTAAAGGCAACATCAAATCCAAGCTTTTCAAGATAGGCAACCTTTTCATCAGATCCTGCTGCTCCAACAACTTTGCAGCCCTAAGAGGGGGGAAATCGAAACCATTAATAAGCCACAAGCACGAACCAACTCCACGTTCCTGGTTCTGTAGAGTTAGGTTCTCTAAGAATACTTGCTTAGGGGCCGAGTCACAGATATAAGGAATACTGTTACGGGCCAACAGAGCCCAGAGGAGAAATTAGTTCCAGAACCAGTCTACGATCCAACTCGGCTTGCCTCTGCCCACCCAACAGATCCCTTCTATGTTTTCTGGGCTTGTAATTCATCTGTTTGATTTAACTATGTATTTGACTTCCTTGGTTCTGTATTTTGGGGCTTCATTTCCTTTAGGTGCAGTGGTTCTTTAGCTCTGTGACTCGGATATCGTAAAGAGCCCCCTTACTTTGTTTTTGTTTTGTTAAAATGTACCTATGCTCACCAAAGAAACAGAGAGGGAGAAGAGAAAAAAATCTTTATGGGGAAAGGTCATACCACAATTCCTTCTCCTTCATCTCTCCTTCTTTTGGTATTTTGGGCATGCACACACACACACACTGAGCATGTTCCTCAAGCCTCCATCCAGGTCTGGGACTCCAGCAATGCTGTCGGCCATGTGGGATCCAGCTTCTCCTGAGCAGTTCATTACACTGCACCAAGGGACTGGCCCAGCTTTCTTATATTCTAAATGTGTTATGAAGCCCAGAATGTGAGCCACTGTGTATTTTCCATTGCACGAAGACCTTTGGGTTCATACATGTATCTCTGTACAAACAGTGATGGTCATATATTCTTTTCCTCTTCCTTCACAATTCAAGAAAAATCTGTCTTGCAAGATCTCCATTACTGGTCCCTTCTGTATCTAACTCTATACACTCTCATAGGATGATCATATTTATTATCACCTCACTGCCTGCGTTATGCAATGACACTTCATCTATTAATTCTAGCTCATTCCCTCTCCTGAGTTGCAAGTCAGTATTTCCAAGCGTTCATAAGACATTTATACTTGGATAGCCTGTAGGTACCTCTTAATAAATGAATTCAAAGTGAAATGTATCTTTTCCCTTATTTTTACTTGTTTCTTTTCTATTCTCTACCACAGTGAATGATTCCACTCCGTTATCCAACCCTAAAACATGTGGCTGACTGTGCGACTGGAGTCCTGGACCTGGCAGCTTTAAAAACATGCCAGCTGCATGCATGTGTGTATGTGTGTGTGTGTGTGTGTGCGTGTGTGTGTGTGTGTGCGTGTGCCCAAAATACTGAAAGGAGAATGGAGGAGAAAGGATTGTGGGGTGGCCATTTCCCCCTTGGGGGTGATTTCTGCTTTTCCTCTCTCCTCTGTCTCTGGTGAGCACAAGCATCCTGTAACAAAGCTAAAAATCAAATTTAAAAAAATGAAAATAGTGCTTACAAACTCACTACTTTGGATGGAAGCCATTCACAACAGATATCTGCAATGTTACCAGCTAACAATGCACAGCTTAACTTTGTTACACTGTCTTTCCCATTTCCTCCTTTCTGAGTCTCCAACTTCTAAACCAGATCCACTGGATTGCATTCCCCCTGGGGTCAGGATCCCGTTTGCATTTGCCAATACTCCATGGGTCCTACATAATGTTTGTTGCTGGAGGAACATGCTTACCTTGAGCTTGGCTATCTGCCCCACAACAGAGCCCACTGCTCCTGCTGCTGCATTGACAAGCACCATTTCTCCACCCTTCACACCACAGATGTCAAGTAAGCCAAAGTAGGCAGTTAGACTAAGGGAAAAAAATTAAGGAGATGTGAATATGACTCATTTATAGACACTTGGAAGACCTTTTCATCAGCCCAGTAGTACCATGGGTCCAGGTAAAAAGCAAAGAGTTACCAGAAATGAATATTACCAGTCATTATTGGCCCACCTCCTTCTCTACCGCCAGATAGGAATAAAGATGCTGTGAACTGCAGAGGGCATGGAGAGATGACTGGAAAGGGACATCTTGTTCAGGCCAAGGCCAAGACTCAGAGGTGAAAGAAAATACATCCTCCTTACACTTTGGGGATCCCAGAATAGAGATCTTGTGTCTCATTCCCACGTGAAGTCTCACCCAAGTCCTAAAGAGATAGTGAGTTTATGGAGAAAGTTTCCATGTTATCGTGGTGTCATAGCCACAGGGAAGATACAATATAATGATATGTCTAGTTATGAGAAGTTCAGAGAGACCATCTTGAGTTTTTGTTGGCTCCAAAACAGTATGGAAGAACTTCTGAAATTTCCTCTACCACTTCCAGTAGGATGTCAAAGTTAGCTTGCAGAGGAAGAACTACTGAGCCTACAAAAATGTCACACAGACTGTACCGATGGGTTAGATGGGGACAGGGTGAAGACACCACAGCTCATCTTCCAGGGGACTGCCAGCTTGGAAGGAGATGTGCTTGAGACTCGGTGGGGAAAGTTATACTTTGAGCAGGAGACCAGCATGAGACCAATACAGATGAAGATCAATGAGTGTTGCCCCTCCTGCTGACACTGAGCTTGTATTAGCCCTGAGAGCTTTACGTCAACCCAGAGAAGAAGAAAACGGAAATCCTGAGGGTTTCTTTCGTTTGGTTGGTTTTAAGAGAGATTCTTGGCATAGGGCACACATGCTCTCCAGAAAGACAGAATTCTCCTCTTGTGATTTTGGGCATGCACACACATGTGCCCATCGTGAGTTTTAAGCCACCAGGTCTGGGACTCAAACCACCATCAACTATGTGGGAATCCAGCAACATAACCATTATGTCATCTGCTGGTCCCAGAAATACTGAATTTTAAACCTCAAATGAGGGCTAGCTCCATGCCTGGTGGTTAAGGAAGTTACGTCCCACATGGCCAACTGTGTAGTTTGAATCCTGGCCCAGCTGCCTGAAAAACGCCTAGGTGCATGTGTGTACATGCCCTCGAATCCTGGTGGGATGGAGAAACGGAGCAAATGGGATATGGCATGACCATGCTTCACTGCCGGGCACTTTCACCCTTTCCCTCTCTGTCTCTGTCTCTCTGGAAAGTGCACATACCCTTTGGGAAACACATACAGACACACCCCTAAAATAATGTAAGAAATGACTAAATTTCACTGAGGTTTCCATTTACTACACCAGCCAAAATGAGAGCTTCAGACTGAAATGAAGTTCAGTAGTAGAAACATTTTAAGTTATATTTGGCATCCTGAGTTTGAGCCAACAAAATTCATATCCATTATGGTGATTTTTTAAGTCACTAGCAAAATTTTAGTCAAATTCACATGAAGTTATTTCTGTATAAAACGAAGCTATGTGTTGGACTGGCTTTAGCTTAATAAATCTCTGTCTATTTAGGCATTGAAGGTAAGGCTGTGACAGGTATAGGCAGGAGTTTTTCTGGGCATCTGAATATTTATTATTCCTTTAACCTAGTGTTTTCAAAAGATGGATGCAGTACCACCTGCCTCAAATCACCCGGAATATTTGTAAAAATTTAGATTCTCCAGCCCTACCGTAGACCCACTGATTCTGAAATATGGGGGTGTGGAAATCAGAATTTTTTTTAAAAGAATAACTTATTTAATTTGTTATTATTATTTGCTATAAGATACATGGGCTCACCGGAGAGACAGAGAGAAGCAGGGTGGGGGAGTGAGAAAGCAAGCTACCAGGTCTGGAATTTGGACCACTGTTGGCCATGTGAGAGTCTAGCACCTTAACCACCATCCATCCACCTGCTGGTCCCAGAAATCAGATTTTAATAAGACTGTTTAATTTTTTAAATAATTACTTAATTTTATTTATGATTAAGATTATGACAACCTAGGATGGCTAAATCAAGCTAATTATCTAGCTAATCAACATAGTTATCATTTTTTTCATGTGTAAAAACACTTTTAAAAAAATCTACTCTTTTTTTTCTTTTTAGAGAGAGATTTTTGCTCTAGGGCACATGTGCTAGCCAAAGAGACAGAGAGAGACAGAAAGGCAATAAGCAAGAAATTATCTCCCGGGAGGGATGGCCTCACTGCAGTCTCTTCTCCTTCATTCTCCTCTTAGGATTTTGGTACACACATGTGCCAGGTGTGAGTTTCAAGCCACTGGGTCTGGGATTTGAATCTTGTTCGGCCACATGGAAGTTCAGCAATGTAATCATTACGCCTTGTGCTGCTTCCAAAATCTACTCTCTTAACAATCTTCAGGGGCCAATAGATGGCATGGTAATTAAGGTACTGGACTACCACATGGCCAACCATAGTTTGAGTCCTTGACCTGGTGACTTATACTGGGCACATGTGTGTGCATGCCCCAAATCCCAGGAGGCGATGAAGGAGAAAAGATTGCAGTGTGACCATCCCCCCCACCACCACTGGAGAGTGATGTCTCACTTTCCCTCTTGTCTCTCTCCAGTGAGTGCACTTGCCCGATGGCAAAAATCCTACAAAAACAAAAACAAAACAAACTACTCTCTTAATAATTTTCAAGTATACAATATATTGTCACCCTATTGTATAATAGATCCCTTAAACATATTCCTCTTAACTGAAATTTTGTATCCTTTGACCAACTTCTCAATCCCTACACCCTGGCACCAGCAGATGGCGTAATGGCTACGTCGCTGGATTCCCACATAGTCAACCATGGTTCAAGTCCCGGACCCAGTGGCTTAAACTCACACTGGGTGCGGGTGCATGTGTGCCCAACATCCCAAGAGGAGAATGAAGGAAAAGGGATTGTGATGGGGGGGGGGGTGGCCCCACCCTAGGGGGTAATTTCTCACTTTCTGTCTCTATGTCTCTCTCTTTCTGGTGAGCGCATGAGCCCTATAACAAAAAAAAAAAAAAAAAAAAAAAAAAAAAAAAAACAAACAAACAAAAAAACCCCACCCTCTACCTCTCCAAAAAAAAAAAAAAAAAAATCAATACCCACACCCTCAGCCCCTGGTAACCACCATTCTACTTTAGGTTCTATGAATGGAACTATTTTAGATTCTACATGCAAGTGAAATCATGTGATCTTTGTCTTTCTGTCCCTGGCATATTTAACATAATGTTCTCCAGGTTCATCCATGTTGTTGCAAATGACAGGATTTCCTTCCTTTTATAAACTACATTTTCTTTATTCAGTCATCAGCTGACAGAATAAAGAACCATCAGCTGGGTTCATCTTTCATTCTTAGTCCTGTATCTTCTCTAATCAACCCTTGAACCTATAATTTCTCAAGTCTCCTCATTGACCGAGTTCTGGACAAAACATTTTTGGAATGTAACCAGAGTGTAACACATGAAAGATACTCTTGAAACTCACCCTGTCATGCCGACTGTCCCCAGAGCCAAAGACAGTGGTAACGTATCCGGCCACTCTGTAGGTAGCTTTTCCAGGTCTTTCCCATCAGAAATGGAATGTGTTGTCCACCCTGAAGAAGCCAGGACAACAGTTCCTGTTGGCCAGGCTGAGTTTTTACTTTCCACAACTCTGAGAGATAAAGCACATTGAGACATGAGACACCCCTTTCCTTTCCAGAGAGTTGGGATGCTGTGTGGTTTGGGTTCATAAAAGGGCACTAAGATTGATATTCCATTACTGATATCGTATCCTATCTCTCTATCTTAATTCATAGCTATTGGCACAGGGGCCATCAGAAAAGAAACCTTTCAGCTTGTCCAGCCTCCATCCTATCCTTCCTTACCCACTATTCTCTTGCAGCAAAAGGCATCCATCCTCTGATTTAAGATGCTCTGATACCAGTCTCATCTTTTCTTTAGGCTACCCTCCATCCCTTGGATCTCTTCTCTCCTGAATCTTTAATATTTTCCTGTCAGTTGTTAGCCCAATTTCTAAGAAGTGTCCTTTTTGGGGCCTGCAGGTGGCATAGTGGTTGGGGGCTCTGGACTCCCACATGGCCGACTGCAATTCGAATCCCAGACCTGGTGGCTTGCTTTCTCACTCCCCCCGCCCCTCTCTCTCTGGTCAAATTAAAATAAATAAAGTTAAATAAGGTAATTCTTTTTAAAAAAAGTATCGTTTAAAAATTCTTTATTGGGGACCAGCAGGTGGCATGGTGGTTAAGGCGCTGAACACTCCCACATGGCTGACCAGGGATCAAGTCCTGAATCTGGTGGCTTGCTTTCTCACTTCCTCTCTCTCTCACTCTCACCCTCTGTCTCTCTGGTCAACTTTAAAAATAATAACAATAATAAAAAAAAAAAGAATGAATCAATAAAATAAAATAAATAATTGCTTTCTTAAAAAAAAACACATTTATTTATTCATTTATTTATTGTGATTTTCAAGTCAGCGGGCCTGTCTGGGACTTGAATCGCAGTCAGCCATATGGCTCAAGTCTGCCATTTTATAATCTCACCTTCTATCCTCCTCCCTCCTTCCACCTTTAGAGCTGAACTTCACTTCCTAGTCACTTGCTAACCTGCTGCAACCTGCCTTCCACCCCCAATTCTCCACCAAAGTCAACAACCTCCTGATTGCAAAATCCAGTGGCTATGCTTTCTTCATTACCTGTTGTTACCTTTCCTCTCTATTTAACACTATGTCACCCCCAAAAGCTTGCTCCATTGGTTTCCAGGTTACTGAACTCCCCTGTCTTTTTGTCTCCCCCTCTAAGTTAACCCTTTTGTCTTATTCACTGATTCCCTTTCTTTCATCTTCTCCCACTCTTATTCTTTATTGTCATCTCCCCAGATCATAAAATTATACAACACATTCATTCTAGAAAATTTTTAAACATAAAATAAAAATATCAGTTCTAATCTTACAACATAAAGGTAACTGCTAATATTTTTGTGTATTGTAGGACAATTTTAAAGATATATTTAAAATGTAAACTATATATATTTACATAATTGACGTAATTATATATATTTTATAACTTAAGTTTTCTCTCAACACTATACTTATATCTTTTCCAGGGCCGGCAGGTTGGTATGGTAGTTAAGGCACTGGACTCCCAGATGGCCCATAGTGGTTTGAGCCCTGGACCTGGTGGCTTTAAAATCATGCTGGGTAGGGACCAGCAGTTAGCGTAATGGCTATGTCGCTGGACTCCCACGTAGTCGACCGCGGTTCGAGTCCCGGACCTGGCGGCTTAAACTCACGCCGGGCGCGTGTGCGTGCGTGCCCAGGATCCCGAGAGGAGAATGGAGGAGAAGGGATTGCGGCGTGGCCATCCCCCCTGGGGGGTGATTTCCTGCTTTCTATCTCTCTGTCTCTCTCTGTCTGTCTGGCGAGCGCACGCGCCCTATAGCAAAAACCTCTCCAAAAAAAGAAAAAAAAAAAAAAAAAAAATCATGCTGGGTACATGTGCATGCATGCCCAAGATCCCAGGAGGAGAATGAAGGAGAAGGGATTGTAGTGATTTCTCACTTTCCCGCTCACTGCCTCTGTTTCTCTCTCCAGCGAGCACATGCACCCTATAGCAAAAACCTCTTAAAGAAAAAATTCAGGTGATAAGGGACATTTCAGTTTCCAAAATAAAAATATTTTTATTTGAATTTTTATATTAGTCATGAAGTAGATGAATACTTTTTATTTTTAATAATCAAAAATGAGGACGGCAAAGTAAGGCTGAAATGATGACAATTTCCCATCCTTGTCTTCCTCCTGATTAGTCAGGAAGGACAGAAAGAAAGCAGGATTTCCCAAGTTGCTTCCGAGATCACACAGGCTGTGGAAATCATGGGCAATCATGGCCAGAGACAGAGCCCAGCAGAAGGTAAAGAAGGCAATGTATTGGGCCAGCAGGTGGCGTAGAGGTTACGGTGCTAGACTCCCACCTGGTGACTTGCTTTCTCACTCCCCACCACCCTCCATCAAGCTCGTTTGCCCTATAGCAAATTTTGAAAACAATATAGTAAATAAATAATTCTGAAAAGGAAAAAAAAAAAGGCAACATATTTTCCAGCACTGGACAAATGGGATAATTACCTGGCCACTTGTTGTCCCATCATCGTATCACCCTCCTTCAATCTTTTGCCTGCCACTCTGAAAAAAATTTAAACATTATATTCTGAATACAAAAGAACATCTGGGGAAAATGGTCTTGAATTTCTTTTTATTTAAATTTACTTTATTAATTACTTTATTTAATTTTATTCATCATAATCATCATTATTACTTTAATTGAACAGAGAGAGAGAGAGGGAAATTGAGAAAGCAAGCTGCCAGGTCTGGGACTAGAACCATAGCCAGCCATGTGAAAGTCCAGCGCCTTAACCATCACGCTACCTGTCGACCCCCATGGTCTTGAATTTCAAGCTGAATGAAAAACCTGTGGGTAAGCATGTGCAGAGAGGAATCCCAGATACACAAGGGCAGTACAAATAGGTGCAATGTAGGAGGAACGCTGTTCTAAGTAGTTCTGCTCTGGAACCCCAGGGGAGCATTCCAAGAGTACTTTTTTATGAACAGGAGAATCTTTCCACCATGTTCAATCGGAAACAAGTTTCTACCAATGACTTAAAAAATATAACCCAGGCACCACTGGGCACATGTTACCCAAACTCTAGCTACACAGAAAGGGATGCTCTTGGGCCATCGGAAAAGTCAAGACACATTTTTGTATAGAAAAATATGTCTTGACTTTTCTGACAATCCAACAGTTTAACATTTTAAAACTCTATTGTTCCTTTGAGATCTGAATCTTTTATCAATCAGCTATGAAAAAAATATTTAAAAGAAAGCTTGGGACCAGCAGTTGGTGTAATGTCTATGTCACTGGACTCCTATGTAGTCAACCAGGTTCGAGTCCCGGACTCGGGCTTAAACTCACACCGGGCGCATGTGCATGCGTGCCCAAGATCCCAAAAGGAGAATGGAGGAGAAGAGATTGCGGCATGGCCATCCCCCTGGGGGGTGATTTCTCACTTTCTGTCTCTCTGTTTTTCTGGTGAGCACACGTGCCCTATAGCGAAAACCTCTCCAAAAAAAAAAAAAAAAAAAAAAAAAGTAAAGAAAGAAAGCTATATTATTTACCTAGGCAAAAAATTACTGAGACATTAGTGGCCCATGAAGACTTTTTATTTCTTCTCATCTTTGAGTTGTTTACCCAGTGTCTAAATTTGAGTCAGCTACAGATGGCCTAAATTAAAAGGAAGCAAGTCAATGGAAGGCAAGAAAAGCTGATTTTAGCCTTAGTAACTTCCTCTACCCAAATTATTTGCCAGTAGTATAATGAACAAATTGGGGTTTAACTTCATTTTTGGTCACTTTTTTTTTTTTCTGGAAGCAGTTCTGGTGAACAACGAAGGGAAAACTACATCGGAGATTGCTGTAAAATAAAGGGACCAGGGTAACCCTCCACCAAGCTTCGCACACTTAGCCTGCAAAAAATGAGCATCCGTGAAACCCCTTAGTGATACTACTGGGAGAAACAGAACAAAATGACAGGGTTTTGAGTCAGGTATTTTCGAAGAACTACTTCAAAATAGCATCCAAAGCCCAATACAAGCATTTCTAGGACCAAAATAATACCTCATGTAAGGATCCACAGTGAGGAACAGAGCTTCAAGCAGAACCTCTACAAAATAAAGCATTCCATAGGCAGTTAGAAATGCAAGGCATGACACCATGTTGCTTTGGCATTCTAAAGAAACACAAATAATATTTCTGCTTCCAGTTTCCCTTCTCTTCTGTGCTTTGTACTAAAGAGACAAGAAAGGTTCTTACATTTGGCCCAGCCTACTTCATAGTATGTTATTTATTCAATACTCACTCCATGCTATATATGAATTTCATTTGATGTTCTTAACAACTACTATTTCCATTTTATTAAAGTTTAAGCTAAGTAACTTGCCCAGAGCTATACTTATAACCATTATGTTACAGGGCTCAAACAAGATTCCATTACCAGGGGCCAGCAGGTGGGTGCTGGACTCCCACTTGGCCTACTGCGGTTTGAGTCCCAGACCTGGTTGCTTGCCCTCTCTCTCTCTCTCTTTCTCTCTCTCTCTGGTGAATGCACATACCCTGTAGCAAGTTTAAAAATGATGATGATAAAATAAAAACTAAATAAATAATTCTTTTAAAAAAATTTTTTTTTGGAGAGGTTTTTGCTATAGGGCACATGTGCTCGCCAGAAAGACAGAGACAGAGAGACAGAAAGAGAGAAATCACCCCTCCAGGGGGGATGGCCACGCCATAATCCCTTCTCTATTCTCCTCTCAGGATCTTGGGCACACACGCACACACACCCAGCGTGAGTTTAAGCCACCAGGTCCAGGACTCAAACCACGGTTCACTACATGAGAGTCCAGCAATATAGCCATTACACCAACTGCTAGTCCCATTTTTAAATATTTTAAAAAACAATTATTTCATTTAACTTTATTTATTTATTTATTTTATTGGACCAGAGAGGGACAAAGTGAGAGAGAGAGAGAAAGGAAAGAAAGTGAGAAAGCAAGCCGCCAGGTCTGGGACTCGAACCATGGCTATGTGGGAGTCCAGTACTCTTAACCACTATACCACCTGCTGGCCCCAGGATAAATAATTCTTTAAAAAAAAAAAAAAAGAAAGAAAGAAAAGATTCCATTACCAGCCCCAGTTAATATAAAGAATACCCATTTTGCTTGGGTAGCCCTGGTACACACATTCTCAGGAATTCTGGATCCAAACTATGGCCATCATAGCTTAGATGGGGCTGATAACTCTGCTATGCTTTATCTCTTTCTCTCTCTTTTTTTATTTAGAGAGAGATCTTTGCTATAGAGCATGACTGCTTGCTGGAGAGACAGAGGCAGAAAGCGAGAAATTACCACCTGGGGGTAGCCACACTGCAATGCCTTCTCCATTCTCCTCTTGGGATTTTGGGTACACACGCACACGTGCCCAGTATGAGTCTAAACCACCAGGTCCAGGACTTGAACAGTGGTCGGCCATGTGGGAGTCCAGCAATGTAAACTGCTACACCATCTGCTGGTGTCCTCTCTCTCTTCTTTTCTTTCTTTCTTTCTTTTTTATTTTATTTTATTTTTCTTAAGAGAGATTTTTGCTATAGAGTACATGTGCTTGCCAGAAGACAGAGAGACAGGGAGACAGAAAGTGAGAAATCACCCCCCGAGGGGATGGCCATGCAGCAATCCCTTCTCCTCCATTCTCCTCTTGGGATCTTGAGCTCTGGTCTTTTTTTCCCTCATGTACAATGGTCACGTCGCCGCTTCTCCATTTCTCCCTCCTTTCAGAACTCGGCATGCACACACACGTTTCCAGGTCCAGGATTCAAACCACACAGCCTGCCATGTGGGATCCAGACACCTTAACCACCACATCATAGGCTGGCCCTTTCTCTCTCTCTCTCTCTCTCTCTCTTTATAAAAAAAAATTATTTATTTATTTAATTCCATTTGTTGTTGTTATTATTTTTTCATTTTAATTTGACTAGAGAGAGAGAGAAGGGGAAAGCGAGAAAGCAAGCCACCAGGTCTGGGACTCAAACCATGGTCAGCCATGTGGGAATTCAGTGCCTTTAACCACCACACCACCTGCCGGCCCTTCTCTCTCTCTCTTTAAGAGACAGGGTCTTGCTACATAGCCTAGGCTGGCCTTGAACTCATGATCTTTCTTCCTCAGCCTCCTGAGTAGCCAAGATTACAGGCTCATACCACCACACCTGCCTTTGCCATGTTTTTAATTGCATCTCCTTCTCACAAAAGCTTACCTACCTGTAAATACCCCTTATAAACACCCTTTACTATCTGAGCTCTGCACATGGCTGCTGGGCAGTGCCAACTCCATAGTTATCATCAGGCCAGGACAGAGAGGATATCTGCCTCATAGTCTGACTAAGGCTACGAAGAATAATTCACCCTAGCATGAATTTCAATTATCAAAGACCCTACAATATGACCTTTAATCATTCACACAGAGGATTCTGAAATGGTCTCTGTGACAGATTACAAAATGACTGCAATTATCTCTCATCCCTGTATGTTGGCCTCTTTGCCATCTTCCCATCAAAAAACTCTGTTTCCAGAGCAGCTCTGTGGCCTGATGGTTAAGACAGCCAGATCCTACATGGCCAACCTTGCAGTTCACTGAGTCCCAGACTCAGTGGTTTGAGAAACATGTCAGGTGTGTGTGCCTGCATCCCCAAGATCCCCAAAGGGGGCAGATAGAGAAAAGAAGGGATTGATGCATGACTATTCCCCATAGGCGATGCTCTCTCTTCTTCCTTTCTCTGTCTCTGCATGGCAAGCACATGTTTAGGAAAGAAAGAAAAGAAGGAAGAAAGCAAGGAAGGAAGAACAATTCAAGTCCCCTTGAATCTGGACTTGGCGATGTGACTTGTATCGTCCAAAATAAGGAGGGCTTGAAAAGTGCTCGCACATTGGAGTTTACCAACTCCTACGGCACAAAATCTGTGGGAGAAAGAGAACTGAGGCATGCACCTCAGCAGAAAGCCTGCTGACAAGACATGTGAGTGAGGGCCCATCCCAAATTAACCATTTAGCCCGGACAGACTTAGAGAAGAACCGCCTGGCACAGCCCTGCCTGAATTGCCTACCTGCAGGATTATGAATAAGTGATTGTTTAAAGTACTGAACTTTGGGGAATTTTGTTATGCAGCAAAAGCAAACTGATACAGTTTCTTCCAACTCTGAAATCTTATGACTTACCTCCATTTTTTAAGGGTGGTAGCTCAGCTGTCTTCAACTCAAAGTTACTATCAGAAGGACTGCCTTCGAAGTGCTTCTTCAGGGCCCAGCTCTTAGCTTTCACCATCCTGAAGCTCCTAGGATACAGTAAACATGTAGTAAGCTGCCATAAGTTGACTGGATTCTTACAGGTCCCCAGTGCTTGCACTGGACCACCCAACCATCACACTTCTAACCATAATTAACAACCAACCACGTTAATGTAGCATTTACCAGGTTTCTGGTGCTGTGCTAAGCACTTCATATGTATGACCTCATTTTACCCTAACCTCTTTATAAGCTACAGAAGTATCATCGCCAGGGAAGAGCTGAGGAAACTGAGTTTAAAGAAACCTGTGAGACAAGGAGAGAATTGTAAATGGATTCAGAAATTCTTCCCAGCCATCGCTAGACTAGAGTTCCTCTCGCGCACTGAGTGGTTCACAGGCATGCAAATATTCCTTTTCTCACCTCACCTAAAGAGAATCCTAAGAAAATAATCAAACCCAAAGAACCCAACAGGAATAGCAGCCCAAGCGCTTCCTTCAGACGGAGCGAGCGCGGCGTTCCAAGGCTGGCTCAGGAACACCTGAAAACCACCGGGTGGCGCCGCGGCTCCGCCCCATTTTCATACTCAAACTTTCTTAGGCTCCCAAGTGAGAAATCAAGGATTTGAATTTAAACTTGCCGCCCTCATAAAACAAAGAGTAGGTGAAAAGCTGTTCTGAGCTCTGGGGCAGGGAGTTGGGCCTAGGCCAAACTCTCCCAAACTCATGAGCGACCGGCTACAGACCAGGCCGCAGCAGCTGGCGATTTCGCTCCGTCCTCTGACCAGAGCCAAGGAAGGGAAACTCGCACCCTGGAGGGACAGTGCGTTGCAAGTGGAGCCCTCTTGGGAGGTCCTATCAGAAGCCCCGCTGTTCTTTCTTCTTTTTGTTTTCTCCAATTAATAGTATTTTTCATTGACATCATAATATATACGTTATTGGGGTGTGGTGTTTTGATATGTGCATATGATGTGGAATGGTTACATTTAACTAAAATATTCATCACCTGGTTTACTTATTATTTTTATGATGAGGCACTTGAAATTTAGTCACTTTGAAATATACAATATTATCAACTCTAGTCATTCTGCTGTGATATTTATCTCAAAACACAATCCTTCCCATCCTCTCCCAGCTTCCCGTAACCATCATCCATGATTCTATTCTCTACTTATTTTTATTTTAGAGTTATTCTTTATTTAACTTTATTTCTTTATTTATTTATTTATTTATTTATTTAAATTTGACCGGGGGGGGGCCGGGGGGGGGCAGGCGCCAGGACTGGGACTCGAACTGGGTACAGCCATGTGGGAGTCCAGCGGCGCCCTAAACCACCACGCCACCTGCCGGCCCGTCTACTCTCCACTATAATGAGTTCAATTTTTTTACATTCCACGTATTCTTGTTCCTCCTCCCAACACGTCGGCCTTTGGGAATTCCGAATTGGCCGCAGAGACAGGCGCAGTTTGGGAGTCTCGCCTCCGGCTCTCATCTTCCTCGCCACGCCCGCCCCCGCGGTGCCCATTCCCGAATTCCCACCCCCATCTTTCTTCCAAACATGCCCCAGTTTCTCAGTCCCCCAAGTTCCACCGCCAGGCCCTTCCCAGTGCACGCAGCGGTCTCCGGGAGCCTCGGGACATCGCGCTCCCCAAGGGCTCCGAGTGCAAGACCCGGGGGTTATTCACCGGGTGCGGGGGTGGGGGGGGTGGGGGACACGACCTCGCGCAAACGGCCTCAAAAGGGGAGCCTAGAAACTGCACGAAGATAGCGAGAGAGAGTGAGAGAGAGAGGAAGAGAGGGAGAGGGGGGGGGAGAGGGGGAGAGGGAGGGAGGGGGGGGAGAGAGAGAGAGAGAGAGAGAGAGAGAGAGAGAGTGAGAGAGAGAGAGAAAGAGAGAGAGAGAGAGAGAGAGAACGAGAAGTACATCTACCATCTACTTACAAGAGAGCACAGGTTGCACGGCCTGGAGAGGGCGGCTGCGAGTGCGCTGCAGACCGCCGGGGGCCGGGATTTACAGCGGATCGCAGCAGAGGGTGGGGCTTCTGGGCGGAGCCGTGTGGGAAGTGTGGGAGCCGCTGCCCCGAGAGTGTCACGGAAGGGAAATCGGGATCCGAGGAATGCGTGTGAATCTGTGTGTCTGTAGCGGGGAGGAGTACTTCCAACAGCACAAGTCCCCATCGGAGCCCTGCCCAGGTGATACTGCACCTGCGCCCGGCGTCCGAGTGGGGACGCAGCCTGCGCTGCTCAGGTAGGAAGGGGTCAGACTAGGGACCAGAGAGCCGCAGCCGGAGTCCGGCCCTCCCACCCCGGTGCTTACCCTGAGCCCCAGACGCCTCTTGGATCTGCAGCTTTCCCGCAGTCCACTTCTGCACCCCGGGGTGCTGACCCCTGCCGCCCGCCCCAGTCTGCCCAGTGAAATTATGCTCTCCTTGCACAAGCCAATTCAAGCAAAGGTCACCTCCGGCCAATCTCTCCAGACTCCTTCTTTAGGAGTGAGCGCTCCTGCCTCTGAGGGGTCCCACTCATCACTTTGCAACGCCATGCTCTTAACAGGGCCTTTGGGGCCTCTGCGAGAGGAGAGGTAGTCTAAGACAAGAACTGTGGGACTAGCAGTTAGCGTAATGGCTATGTCGCTGGACTCCCACGTAGTCGACCGCCGTTGGAGTCCCGGACCCGGTGGCTTAAACTCACGCTGGGCGTGTGTGCGTGCGCGCCCAAGATCCCGAAAGGAGAATGAAGGACAAGGGATTGCGGCGTGGCTATCTCCCCTGGGGGGTGATTTCTCGCTTTCTGTCTCTCTGTCTCTCTCTGTCTGTCTGGCGAGCACACGCGCCCTATAGCAAAAACCTCTCCAAAAAAAAAAAAAAAAAAAAAAAAAAAAGACAGGAACTGTGAGCCAAGCGAAGCCATTGGCTTTAGACTGCGCTGGTTCGAAACATGCACCTGCCGCTTACTAATGGTGTAGATCTGAGTGAGTTACTTAACTTCTCTTTGCTGCAGTACGCCACACCCTCTTGCAAAATGAAAATAAGAATCTGGCAGCTTGCTTTCTCGCTTTCCCTCTCTTTCTCTCTTGCTCTCGCTCTTGCTCTGTCCCTCTAAAGTTAAACAAAATAATTATTGAAAAAATAAAATTTTTAAAATTCTCTAAAAAAAAATCCTGCATAACCCCTCAGAGTCATTATGCAAATTAAATTAAATGTCTTTCGTTTGTTAAGAGAGATTTTTGCTATAGGGCATGTAGGCTTGTCAGAGAGACAGAGACAGAAAGACAGGGGGAAATCATCCCCCACAAGGGGAGTGGCCACACCGAAATCCCTTCTCCATTCTCCGTGGGAGTTTGGGCATGCAGTCACATGCCCCAGGTGAGTTTTAAACTGCTGTGTCTGGGATTTGAACTGTGATCAACTATGTGGGAGTCCAGCCACGGAACCATTATGCCATCTGCTGGTCCCTTAAATGCCTTTTGGAAGAGTAAAATGAGTTGAAAAACCATCAAGTGCTTAAACTATTGACTACTGGTAAATAGTCAATGAACGTTACCTGTCAGTTACAGACTCTTGAACTCTCCACTGGCCCTAAGTTAGTCCCAGTCACCCCGCAGTGACAAATTCAATTATATAACGCCCCCCCCCCAGCCCAGTCTTTGTCAGTCATGTAATACAGGAAAACAATGCAAAGATGTTTAAAGAACTTAAAAACTTCCCCTTAATCCCCTGATAACCCCCTCCTTGAGGTAACCAATCTCCTCTGTGTGGTATTTATTTTTCACTCCTTTCTCCGTAATCATTTAGACACACAAGCTTTTCTTTGTCCTCTGTTTTTACAGAAATGGGATCAATCTAAAGATGGTATTCTCCTTTTTTTTGGAGTTAACATCATGGACACCTCTCCAAGTTAACAATACAGATAGTAGGAGACTTCGAAAAGTTCATGGGGAAATGGAATTAAAGTACAAGTTTATTCGGATGCAAAAATTTTTTGAAATCTCTGGTTAGATTTCTCATAATATACATTTTCCATTAACTTTTGAAGACACTCCCCTATATAACTCGCTATTTCAATAGTTATGGGTAATTTCCCATAATTTGTATGTACAATCATGTTGAGGTTAGGTCTAGTTCTGTTTTGCTGTGTCATCAGCAATGCTGAGTAAGCATCCTTGCATGAAGAGCTTCCATTCTTTTTTTTTTTTTTTTTTTTGAAGAGGTTCTTGCTATAGGGCACGTGCGCTCGCCAGACAGACAGAGAGAGACAGAGAAACAGAAAGCGAGAAATCACCCCCCAGGGGGATGGCCATGCCGCAATCCCTTCTCCTCCATTCTCCTCTCGGGATCTTGGGCACGCACGCACACGTGCCCGGCGTGAGTTTTAAGCCACCGGGTCTGGGACGCGAACCGCGGTCGACTACATGGGAGTCCAGTGACATAGCCATTACACTAACTGCTGGTCCCGAAGAGCTTCCATTCTAATGCTTTTATTTATACAGGCTATATTCCTCAGAGAGAGAGTTGGGTCAAAGAACATGCATGTCTTTAACGTATATAGGTTGAATCAAATGAACCTGTTGCTATTCAACCATTTTGACCTAAAGAAATAGTAAATTCAAGAGATTAAGCCTAGGGACCAGCAGTTGGTGTAATGGCTATGTCGCTGGACTCCCATGTAGTTGACCGCAGTTCGAGTCCTGGACCCAGTGGCTTAAACTCACGCCGGGCGCGTGCGCATGCGTGCCCAAGATCCCGAGAGGAGAATAGAGGAGAAGGGATTGCGGCATGGCCATCCCCCCTGGGGGGTGATTTCTTGCTTTCTGTCTCTCTGTCTCCCTCTGTCTGTCTGGCAAGCGCACACGCCCTATAGCAAAAACCTCTCCAAAAAAATAAAGAAAAAAAAAAAAAAGAGATTAAGCCTAATGTAATAAATCGTCAGATTGTTTTTTTAAAATAATTATTTATTTGTTTAATTTTATTTGTTGTTGTTATTATTATTTTTTAATTTGCCCAGAAAGAGACAGAGAGAAAAGTGAGAAAGCAAGCCACCAGGTCCGGGACTCAATCCACAGTCGATCATGTGGGAGTCCAGCACCTCAACCACCACACCACATGCCGGTCGGTCCTCAGGTGGCTTTCTAAAAGAATTGTTGCAAATTTATATATCTGCCAACGATGTATGACCATACTTGCTTCTCGAAGCCCACCTCAGAAAGTAATGTGATTTTTGTTTTTACTTTTTGCCAATCTGATGAGTGCAAATGAGCTTCTGCACTTCCTCAAGGGCTGAGATCTGACTTTATTCACCTTTGAACCCTTGCACCCGTAAGTATCCTATAGGATTTTTTTTTCTTGCAAGTAACAGAAGTCTCATACTGGCTTTAGAGAAAAAAAAAGAAAATGGGGCCAGCAGGTGGCGTGGTGGTTAAGCCACTGGACTCTCACATGGCAGACCACAGTTTAAGTCTCAGACCTGGCAGCTTGCTTTCTCACTTTCCTTCTCTTCCCCTGCCACCATCTTGTCCCCAGCCCCACTCTTTCTGGTGAGCACATGTGTCCTATAGCAAATTTAAAATACTGCTACCACTACTAATAATAAATTAAATTAGATTAATAATTATTTTAAAAATAAAAATAAGGAAAATGTGGGCCACGTAGGTGGTGTGGTAGTTAGGGTGGCTGGACCCCACATGGCTGACTGTGTGGTTCAAATCCTGGACCCAGTGGCTTGAAAACTCACACTGGGCACATGTGCATTCATGCCCACAGTCCTGAGAAGAGAATGAAGGAGAAGGGATTGCTGTGCAGCCATCCTCTGGGAGTGATTCCTCACTTCCTCTCTCTTGCCCTATCTCCCTGACAAGTGCACCTGCCATACACCAAACAAAGAAAAAAAGAAAATGTGGGGCCAGCAGATAGCATAATGGTTATGTTGCTGGACTCCCACATAATCAGCTGCGGTTCAAGTCCCAGACCCAGTGGTTTAAAACTTACATGGGGTGTGTGTATGTGTGCATGCCCATGATCCTGAGAGGAGAATGGAGGAGAAGGGATTGTAGTGTCACCATTCTCCCTGGGGGGGAGAGTGATTTCTCGCTCTCTGTCTCTGTCTCTCTGACAAACGTACATGCCCTATAGCAAAAAATCTCTCTCTCTCTCTCAAAAAAATAAAATAAAAAAGGAAAATGTATTGGCTTATGTGACTGGAAAATCCTGAAGTCTTGGCTTTAGGTTGGTTGAATCAAAACCTGCCATATTTCAGGCCAGCAGGTGGTGTGGTGGTTGAGGTACTGACTCCCACATGGCTGACTATGGTTCAAGTCCCTGACCTGGTAGCTTGCTTTCTCACCTTCCCTCTCTCTGTCTCTCTCTGGTGAGTTCACATGCCCTGTAGCAAATTAAATAATAATAATAATGATAAATAAAATTAAGTAAATAATTCTTAAAAATAAAATAAAAACCTGGCATATTTCACCCTAATAACTTAATAACCAGATGTTAGCTATACAGTCTTGTCAGTTTCACGGTGAAGGTTGATTGTTGACTTCAAACTGTTTTCAACAAAAGAATGGAAAGAAAACTGGGTGTCTCTAAAGGAGATTATGTTATTGGGTTGTCAGAAGAGTCATGACATTTTTTTGTTTTTCTCTGCAAAATTTCGTCATGACTTTTCCAGTGACCCAATAGTTTGCTAGGGCTGCCATGACAAAATGCCACAGACTAGACTAGATGACGTAAACCACAAAACGTATTGTTTTCTGGTTCCAGAGTCTTGAAGTCCAAGACCAAGCATTGCAGGTTTGGTTTCCCTGAGGCCTCACCCCTCGGCTCTCTGATAGCTGCTTCTTACTGTGTCCACACGTGGCTTTCTCTTTCCCTTTCTGTGTGCATACCCTGGTATCTTTCTTCTTAGGGAAATACCAATCATGGGATTAGAGTCCCATCCAGTAGCCTCAGTTTAACTTAACCACTTTTTAAAAAAATTATTTATTTAATTTTATTTATTCATTTATTTATTTTAATTTGACCAGAAAGAGATAGAGAGAGAGAGAGAGAGAGGGAAAGTGAGAAAGCAAGCCACCAGGTCCAGTACTTGAACCATGGTCAGCCATGCGGGAGTGTCCAGCACCTTAACTACCATGCCATCTGCTGGCCCCAACTTAATCACTATTTTTAAAAAAAAAGAATTATTTTATTTTACTCATCATTATTTTTAATTATTTATTTAATTTTATTTATTCATTCATTTATTTTGACAGAGAAAGACAGACACAGAGAGAGAAGGAAAATGAGAAGGCAAGTCACCAGGTCTGGGACTCGAATCCTGGTCTTCCACATGGGAGTGTCCAGCACCTTAACCATCACGCCACCTGCTGGCCCCCTTAATCACTTCTTTTCTTTTTCTTTTTTTTTTTTTTTTTTTTTTTGAGAGGTTTTTGCTATAGGGCGCGTACACTCTCCAGAAAGAGAGAGACAGAAAGCAAGAAATCACCCCTTGGGGGGATGGCCACACCGTAATCCCTTCTCCTCGTTTCTCCTCTAGGGATCTTGGGCATGCATGCACACGTGCCCAGCGTGAGTTTAAGCCATCGAGACTCGAACCACGGTAGACTACATGGGAGTCCGGCAACATAGCCATTACACTAACTGCTGGTCCCCTTAATCATTTCTTATAGACCCTATCTCCAAATACTGTCACATGGATTAGGATCCACTAACATGACCTGTTTAAAGATGCTATCTCTCCAAATACGGTTATATTCTGAGGTAGTGGGAGTTGGACCTTTAACACACGAATTTGCAGGAACACAATTCAGTCCAAAGCAGGGTATCTATGTAAAATGTGGAAGATGCACACAATGGAGTATTATGTAGCAGTCAGAAGTAGTGGAGTTTTGGGGGCCTATCTTTAAAGTTTTTTTTTTAACTTTTTTTTTTTTTTTTTATTTCTTGAGTCTTTGAGAGAGACAGAGAGAGCATCCCCAACAGGGTCCCAACACCATGTTTAATCTCCAGCCTCAGCTGGCCCCAGTTCATGGGCAACTGTGCCTGGGTATAGTCGGGGACGTATGTGGACTTGAAACAAGTACCTTTTCATGAGGGATTGCCTGGCAATGCATAGTGTTTTACCACTGCAACATTGTCTGGCCCCAAACCCTGGATTTAATGTATATAAAGCAACTTGCATGGGTCCTAAAAACACAAAGCTACATGAAAATACTTCTCATTCTTTTCTTTCTTTTTTAAATTTGATTTTATTTCTAAAGGGCATATGCTCTTGCTTTAGAGGAACAGAAAAAGAAGAAAAGTGAAAAAAGCACCCCTACATGTGGAATGGTCGCACTGCAATCCCTTCTCCTCCTTTTCTCTCTTCTTTCAGGATTTTGGGCACACATGTACACATTCTTATTTTGTGTGTGTGTCTGGGGTTTTAAAAAGAATTATTTATTTAATTTATTATTATTAATTTTTAATTTGAACAGAGAGAGAGAGAAAGTGAAAAAGGAAGCTACCATGTCTGGGACTCGAACCACTCAAACCAAGGTCAGCCATGTCCAGCACCTTAACCACCATATCACCTGCCGGCCCCTCAGTGTATTTTACAAGCTGTCTGGTCTGGGACTTGCACTACATGATTGCCGTGTGAGATCCAGCTACCTGAACAACCAGGCCATGAGCTGGCCTGAGAATACTTTTCTTCATTGTGCTCATTTGATTTTAGACCTCAGGGCACAGAATTGAAGTTGTTCATATTCATCAGAGTTTATGGCACATGATTATCACTGGTCTGAGAATTCTCTTTCTCTCATGGTTTACATTCTTTTAAAACTAGCCCCATTCCTTACTCTTCCTTTTCTCCTACTATAGACAACTATTGTGATGCATTTGATGTGTGTGCAGGTTTTTTTCCTTCATGTTCTAACATAATGTGTACTGTGGACGCATATTTTTATTTTATAGCAATCACATTGGGTTACGTGCCTCATTCTGCTTCTTTTGGATATTTGAAGAGCTAATAAAATGGCAAGTATGAAAAGCTTGCAAAGTCAGTAAGAATCAGAAATAAAGGGCCAAGGACACAGAATGCCACAAATATGTACATTAAAGGTAAGGTTTGGATACCAGCCGGCCAGGCCAAGTGAAACAGGATCTTTATCCCAGTCATCATGACTGTCAGTGGTAATGACTCCAATTAGCTGAGTCATGGTGATTAGGGGAAGCCAGGGATGTTACATAATCATACAGAGATGCTTCCAATATGAAATAATGGATCAAGGAGAACGATTTTCCTTTGCTTTGCTCTGAGACCAAACCAAATGAAAAAAATTCAGTCCTCAGCTGTGAGGTTTCAATGAGCTCTGATCTAGTTCCTCGAGGGAACAATTCACTTAAAAATAAAATCACGCAAGTAATAAAAGAACACTTCTTGTGAAATAACTCAGACATTGCACACATGTACTGTGTACAAAGCAAAAGTCATTGTTATCTGTTTGGTGGGAATTCCTTCTACATGTTTTTCCTGGGGCTGTGGCAGTATTTAAGATAAGGTCTTACCGTACTGTGCAAAAGGTAGAGATCATTGTTATCTGTTTGGCAACAATTCCTTCTACATGTTTTCCTGGGGCTATGTCGGTGTTTATAACATAGATAAGGTTTACCAGCCTGACTTATTCATTCATACTTTGTCATAAGTGCCTTAATGCTACAGTGGCAAAACCGAGTAGATGAGAAAGATTTACTAACATTACAATTAGAAAATAGCAAATATCTGAAACAGCAGATGGCATAATGGCTATGTCACTGGACTCCCATGTAGTTGACCGCGGTTCGTGTCCCATACCCAGTGACTTAAACTCACACCCGGCGCTTAAACTCACACCCGGCGTGTGTGCATTCATGCCCAATGTCCCGAGAGGAGAATGGAGGAGAAGGGATTGCAGCGTGGCCATCCCCCCCTGGGGGGTGATTTCTCACTTTCTGTCTCTCTGTCTCTCTCTGTCTTTCTGGCAAGCGCACGTGCCCAATAGCAAAAACCTCTCCAAAAAAAAAAAAAAAAAAAAAAAAAAAAGAAGTATCTATTTTAAATATCCTGATTTTATTAATTCTGCAGTGGTTATTAGAGAGAACATCCTTTTCTTTCGAAAATACACACTGAAGTATTCAGAGACATGATAAATGCAACTTGTTCTCAAAGGATTCAGTAAAAAATCTGTAACACATTCAGAGAGAGAGAACACAAATGATAAGTAGATGGGGACAGCATTAATAATTGGTGACTCTCAGCAAAAAGTACATGGGAGTTATTTGTACTTTCATGGCAACTTCTCTGGAAGTTTGAAATTACATCAAAATAAAAAATTTAAAAATAATGATTAAATGTTAAAACTCAATTTTTTAAAAAGAGGTTTTTGCCTTCGGGCTTGTGCACTCAGAGAGAGAGAGAGAGAGACAGAGATAGCAAGAGGGAAGTGAGAAATCAGCCCCTGGGGAGGTGGATGGCCATATCACGATCCCTCTTCTCCATTCTCCTCCTGGGATCTTGGGCATGCATGCAGGTGCACCTGGTGTGATTTTTAAGCCATTGGGTGCAGGACTTGAACCATGGTCATCCACATGAGACTTCAGCCACGCTATGCCATCTGCTGGCCCCAAAGTTGACCTGTATAGTGAACTAATAATAGAATCTTTCCTGAGTGGTTTTTCTGGAACTTCCATAAAATTGTCATTGAAAATGTTGTCCTCCCAAGCAATACATTTTTGATTTGGCTCTAGCAAAGTTTGTCATTGGAAAGAACTTACATGTTGCTCCTTTGGTTTATTTGTGTTGTTTTTGCCATAGGGTATCTGCACTCACTGCAGAGAGGCAGAGGGGGGGAAGTGAGAAATCACCCCGCAGGCAGGATGGCCCTATTGCAATCCCTTGTCCTTCATTCTCTTAGGATTTTGAGCATGCTCGCACATGCGCCTGACATGATTTTTCAAGATGCCACATCTGGAATTCAAACCACAGTTGATCATGTGGGAGTCCAGCACCTTAACTACCACGCCACCTGCTGGTTCCACTCCTTTTTTTTAGAGGAGGCGGGTAAGAAAATGAAACAAAAGCAAAAATTATACACACACATGCATACACACACACCTCTCCTAGCATGATTTTCCGCTTTACTTTACAGTCAAGAAATTTAGATTCACTAATCAACCCAACAGATGTCTATTTGTAGGACGGGTTTTCAAAAACTTTAAGGAAAATACATATTACAAAAAAACTATGCATGGATTTCAATAAACTGACACTTTGTTTTTTTAAAGAATCATTTATTTAATTGTATTTGTTATTATTCTTTAGTTTGCTATAGGCCACATGTGCTCACCAGAGAGAGAGAGAGAAAGAAAGTGAGAAAGCAAGCCACTAGGTCTGGGACCCAAATCGCGATTGGCCATGTGGAAGTCCAGTGCCCCAACTACTGTGCCACTTGCTGACCCCAATGAACTATAGTTTAATGCCATTTTCATGAATTTTTTTGAGGTTCCCCTCATATTGTCTTAGGTTCCTATAAATCTCATTCTTTCTGCTTTAAAATGACAATTTCTTTATATTTTACTGATATGCTGTAAGTCCTTTCCAGAATAGGAAGGGTTTATTTGATTTTTAAATTAAAAACAACAATAACAACAAAAACATCCTCCCTATAAAAAATGTTTAAGGGCCAGCCAGTGGCATGGTGTTAAGGCAGCTGGATCTCACCTGGGGGACTGTGGATGCCTGAAATCTGTGAATGAGGAGATGGAGAAGAAATTGCAGTGTGACTGCACCTCACTGTGGGGGTGCTTTCTCTTTCTCTCTGTCTCTCTGGAGAGCGCACACATCCTCTGGTAATGAAAAAAAAAAAAGATTAAGGCTGGCAGGTGGCATGGTGGTTAAGATGCTGGACTCCCACATGACTGACCGCTGTTTGAATCCTGGACCTGGCAGCTTGCTTTCTCACTTTCTCTCTGGAAAGCACACATGCCCTATAGCAAATTAAATAATAGTAATAAATAAATAAAATTAAATAATTATTTTTAAAAAAGATTAACAGGAGAAAAATATATAAATTTAATAGAAATTTTATATGGCATAGGATCCTTAAAAAGGATATGAAGACCCAAAGAAGCAGTTACAGTCAGTTATTTACTCATTGAATTGAACAAAGATAGTAAATTGTGAAGAAACAAATTATATGAGGAGGGCTTAAAGCATCTGCACCAGCTAGGAGCTTCTTAGAAATGCAGAATCTCAGGGCCAGCAGGTGATATAATGGTTAAGGCACTGGACTCCCACATGGCTGACCATGGTTCAAGGTTGCAAGACCCGGCAGCTTGAGACTTATGCCAGGTGTGTGCATGTGTGTGCCCAACTCCTAGGAGAAGAATGGAGAAGTGATTGCAGTGTTGCCATTCCCCTGGGAGGTAATTTCTCACTTTTCCTCTCACTGTCTCTCTCTTGCAAGTTCACGTGCCCTATGGCAAAAAAAGAAGGAAAGAAAGAAAAGAAGGAAGGAAGGAAGGAGAAAGGAAGAAAAGAAGAAAGAAAAAGAAATGCAGAATCTCAGTCCCGCTTCTGATCTCTACATTTTAAATAAGATCGGAGGAGTGATGCAAATGCATATTCTATGGTCTGCTCTCTCTATGTGGGTCCATCAGGGCTGCTGTGACAAAATGCCATAAACTGGCTGGCTTATAAACAAGACTTCTTTCTCATAGCACTGGAAGCTGGGAAGTCCAAGATCAAAGTGCTGGCAAATCTGGGCCAGCAGGTGGTATAGTGATTAAGGCGCTGGACTCCCACATGGCTAGCTGCAGTTCGAGTCCTGGACCCGGTGGCTTGAAACTCATACCAGGTATGTGTGCATGCATGCCCAAAATCCTGGGAGGAGAAGGGATTGCAGCATGGCAGGAGGTGATTTTTCACTTTGTCTTTCTGGTGAGCGTATGTACCCTATAGCAAAAATCTCTGTAAAAAAAAAAAGTGCTGACAAATTTGATGTCTGGTGAGGGTTCTCTTCCTCATAGATAGTGCCTCTGTGTCCCCTCGTGGTGGAAGGAATGGGTGGTCTCTTTCAGGTCTCTTGTAAGGGCATTAACCCTATTCTATGTGAAAGAGAAAGAGAAAAGTAAGAAAGCACCTCCCAAAGGGGATGGTAATGCCACATTCTCTTCTTCGTTTCTTTTTTCAGGACTTTGGGCAAGCACGCACACATCTGGCATGTTTTGCAAGCTGCCAGGTCCATGACTTCAAACGTGTCATGTGGGATCTAGCCTCCTCAACCATGATGCAACTGGCTGGCCCAAGGCATTAATCCCGTTCTTAATCCCATTCAGAAAGGCTCCACCCCATGATTTAATCACCTCCCATAGGCCCTACCTTCTAATAGCATCACTTTGGGGTTAAGATTTTAATATATGTATTTTGAGGGACTACAAACATTTAAACCACAGTAGTAGGGAACCTATGAAAATGCTGGGTCTGCTCTGTAAATGATGATCTGGTGTGAGGGTGTATGTGTATGTACATGTGTATAGTTGAAATGGCCTCGTGTCCCCCCAGTACTTCCTTATCTACATAGCACTGAGGTCTAAAGCTACACTCCATCATTCCAGGGAGCACCTCTCAGCCTCAACTTCTACCAGACATTCTGAAACCACACTATGTGTCCTGGGGTCTCTGCCTGCCATCTCCTCACCTTGCTCCAGGTCCTCATCTCCCTAGCGCTGACCTGTCTACACCACATACTCCCACCTTGGCATATCCTCATCCCTACACACCACAATGCAACAAATTCATTCCATCTGCACCCCACAAGCCCCAGGTTGGCTCCCCAAGTTTTGCTATATGTGGGGTAGAGTTTGACAACATTCATTTCCCTGATAGGGTAGTATTAATGAGTAGTATTAATACATGTGTTATAGTCAAATTAGCAAGAAATAAAAAGGCATTTAGACATAGCTAAATTATTGCAGTTTTATTGCCAGCAGCTGACGGGAGGACTCCTGTCTCAAAGACCCTGTGGTTCTGAGTGAAAGGAGAGGGGAATTTGTAAAGGCAAAAATCACAATTATTTTTATGTTGACATGGTGATTATAATGGAAAATGAGGAGGGGGTAAAGAGGAAAGGGAGTTGGGTTTTTATGTGAAAGCAGTTACAGAAGCTGAATTAAGTTGGTTAATAATTTTTAAAGGCACTCTTTAGATCTTTGTTTAATGATCTTTATGACTCTGGGCAGGGGTCTGTGATTGGTAGTTATACTGTTAAGAAACAGCTAAACAAAAAGATTTTGGGCTAGTTAGTAAAGACAGTAAGACTATTATTTACTTTATTTTGGGTAAAAGGAGGAAGTAAATATAACGTAAAGTTTAAAGATGGAGGGTTTTTTTAATTGGTTTTATGAAAATTAATCAAATCATTGATTCATCTATGGACTGTGGCTGGTATTTTTATGTTTTTCTTTGTTTCTTTTTTTGTAATATTTTTGGGATATTAGAAGCTTTTGTATTTGTGTATGGGGTTTAGCTGTTTAGGCTTTTGAGGAGTGTTATATTTTGATGTTTTTAATATTATGGATTTAAAACTTTAGTAAAGGCAGAAGTCATTATTATTACTAAGACAATAAGTATACTTTATGTTGGCTAGGGCAAAAGTATAATGTAAGTTTTTTTATTTTAATTATTGTCTAAACAGGCATACCTTTTGATTTTTTATTGTAGGAAAGAAGGGATTGTCTCAAACTATAGAGGTCTATTTGGAGAGAAATGGGCTTTTAGGATGAGTTTGTGTTATTTACCTTTTTTTAAATTTTTGTTTTAAATTTTTTATGACTAGTTTTTTTTTTCATTTAATTGGACAATAAGGAGGATAATTAGGAAATATGGGACAATTTTAGTTTGAGTGGATTTGGGGAATTTTGGATTTGTCATGTCAACTTTTTTGTTTTTATTTGAGAGTGGTGTAGCCAGACTAGGATGTTGTTGACTTTGACAGCAGTTGGAATGGTGAGGATGACAATGTAGGGTTTCTTTGAGGTTAGAGTCAGTCTTTGAGTTGTACATTTTTTGACTCACAGTGAGTCTCTTGGTTGGAACCGATGGACAGGGTTTGAGGTGGAGACAGACAGAGTGTTTTGAACATGGCAGTGAGTGGTCTTTTGGGTTAAGGGCTTGTAAAAGTTTAAGTAAAGTATAGTTATGGATTTTTTTTTTTTAATTTTGGGAGGAGAGGTGGATGTCTCTTAAGCATAATTTGATAAGAGGAAAGTCTCTCCTGGTATAGTGTGTATAAGGCTACTTAAATTAGGCACAAAGTTCTTTTTTTTTTTTAATTAGTAAGCTTTGTTTTTTTTAGTTGGTTAATTTGGTGTTTTTGATTTATGATGACTTACTTAAGGGCTTTGGGGACTATTGGCTTGTCATTTGGTAACAGTAACTATTTTTGGATCTTTTAGTAATTTATTGTTGGTGGGCTATTTTTTTTTTTTTTTTTTTTTTTTTTTTTTTTTTCCTGAGTGTAGGAAGACGACAATGGGAGAACAGAGTTTGGAGCATTTAGTCATTGGTATAGCTGTCGCCCCTCAGGTTAGGTTTTATCATTTTCTTGTTGTTGCTATATGATCAGTTAACTTGTTTACTATTTTCAAAAATTTATTTTATGAGTGTACTTTTAGAAATAACCTTAACCTTTGATTTAGACAGAAATTAATTTTAGTTAGTTTAAGGGTTATTTGAGGCTTGTTTAGTGAGAATGTAAGATGTCTAAGGGGAGTCATTGGAGTTTGGGGCTTTATTAATTTGTAATATTAAAGGTCAGCATGGACTTCAGAGTCTTGAGCTTTTTTTAGAGTTTAGTGTATTTTGGTTTTACAGACCAGCTCTACATTGGGGATGAGGCCCCAGTGGGGGATATGGGGATGTTAGTTATGGGTATTGTTCAGTGTTTGGGCTGTTCGAGTTAGAAACAGAGTTTCCTTGAGGCAGAGGCTCTGATTTGGGCTGTTTTTAGATTTCGTCTTAAAGGAAGTTTTTAGTTTTTAGGATTATCACAAGTGACTAGTGGGTGTTGCTTAAGTGAGAGTTAAATGGAAGGTTAAGGTGTTTTGTCAATTTGTTATAATTTTTTGAGTCATTTGAGAATTTTTTTATATTTGTTCTGAACTGTAAGAGATATTATACTGATGGGGCCAGCAGGTGGCATGGTGGTTAAGGGCACGAGACTCCCACATGGCCAACTGTGGTTCAAATCCTGGACCTGGCGGCTTGCTTTCTCACTTTCCTTCTTACCTCTCTGTCCCTCTCTGGTCAAATTAAAATCAATCAATAAATAAAGTTAGGGACCAGCAGTTAGCGTAATGGCTATGTCGCTGGACTCCCATGTAGTCAACCGCGGTTCGAGTCCGGATCTGGTGGCTTAAACTCACGCCGGGCGCATGTGTGTGTGTGCCCAAGATCCCAAGAGGAGAATAGAGGAGAAGGGATTGCGGCATGGCCATCCCACCTGGGGGGTGATTTCTCGCTTTCTGTCTCTCTGTCTCTCTCTGTCTTTCTGGCGAGCGCACGCACCCTATAGCAAAAACCTCTAAAAAAAAAGAAAATAAATAAATAAAGTTAAATAAAATAATTCTTTTTTAAAAAAGAATTTACAACTGACAAAGAAATTTGGTTATATATCAGTTTAACATAACTTACAACATGACTGACAAATATTTTACCATAAATTTTGGGGAATTTTAAATTATTTTGGAACATATATCACATATTTATATATAACTTAAATATAATGTCAAAAAATTAGAATTACTTAATTTGACATTTTATTTTTATTCAACATATAAAGAATAAACCTGATTAGTTTAACATTTTCCTTTTGGATGTTTTAGGGGGAATGGCAGGGAACTAGGATTCCTGCCTGTCGTAGCCAGCTGATAGGTACACAGGGATGCTCTTCCTAGCTTTAGGTCATAAGACAGTGTTTTACCCTGGCTGGGGAGGCCAGCTTCTATACTACCACTGGGGGCTGATGACTGGCTAACTCCAGGGGGTTATTTTTTTGTCCAGATGTTTGGAAAGTGGAACTGTAATTTTGTCAGATAAGGATCTTTTTGATGCTGTCCCTGAGGGGTTTTTTGGTTTGTTTTTTTGTTTTGTTTTGTTTTTTTGTTTATTTCAGGAGTAATCAAAATATAAGAAAAAAGTTCCTTAAAAACACTGACATTGGAGCTCTGTTACCAAAGACAGCAAAATAGTAAAAAAAAAAAAAAAAAGTGTGAGAACAAGAGTGAAAGCCTTTGCACATCTTACTAGATAGACTAGTTTTTAGAACAGATGCCACCCATGTTCAGCTTTATCAGTATTCTCACAAATGGAAATTTTTTTTTTTTTACAAAGATGTGGACTCAAGAACTACAACTAGATACAGTCAAAGGAAGGTGAGGTCTACACTTTTCTCTCTGGACTGACTCATACGGAGGTTCTGAATCAAACAGCTGTCTCCACTTAGACGGTATCCGAGTCTCTGGGGACAGGAACGCGGGCATCTGTGTATGTCTAAGCTTCCCAGGTGACCACGTGCAGTGCAGTAGCAGGCCACCACACCAGCAGCAGGGGCAGGGGCAGCTCCTTGCCCATCAAGCCCTGCAAGGCAGGGGGCTCTCACCAATGCTCTCTTTCACTTGGCTCAGGAATGCCATACATGATCAATTTTTAGTGTAATTTTGAGCCTTTCCATATGCTTTGGTGATTTTCAGAGCAATATTTAATCAGGAAAATACAAGCAAAGAGAGATAAGATGAAAAAGGAAATTTCCCTAAGGCATGATATGAATAAATAAGTGAAAAAACAATCTAAAGTTTAAGAGTAAAGCATGAGAAGTCAAAACCTGTGAAATTTTATTTATACAAAAGAATAAAAATGTCTATTTTTTAAAAGACTGATTTAAACTTACGTTTTAGCTTTTCCTGCTCCTTGAACATGAAACTCCTTCTAACACCAAAAGATTCAAGATAGAAAAGGTAGTTATTAAATACTCTTTACCTTCCCCCTGCAAAGAAAACAAGGAGCCAAGTTCCCCATTTTACTTATGGTAAACCAGATTCTTTTCAGTTAAGAATATTGGCAACTGCATGAAACAGATGATCAGATAGGTCAGCCAGAACGGATGAGCTGTACACACACATTAGGAAAGTTTCAAAAGAAAATAAGATGGTAAAAACAACATTAAAAAAAAAAAAACACAAAACCAAATAAAAAAAATGCCAGATTATCTCCAGCCCCCATCTGAAATGTGACTTGGTTCCACTTTCAGCTAAAACAAAAGCAGAGAGCATTTTGAAGTGGGTGCCAGCCGGGTGGGAGAGACATTCATTCTAAGAAGTGCTGTTAGCAACAACACAAGGGGTTCTAACCATGTCTGGGTCTTCCTGCAATTTTGGTACTAAACAAGAACACAAAGTAAATGACCCGATATCTTACAGAAAGGACTTGTCACCGCGTGTGGAACCAACTACTCAGGCACAGGACCGGGTCTGGGAGAGCAGGGGTGAAGGCCACACACTGGAAGCTTCTGCACTAAGGTATCTTCTAATGGTCAGCTCCTGGCTTTTTGTTTAACTTCAGATCAATCCTGTGCCAGTTTTTATTCCTTCGTCTTTTATGGCTGCTGTGATGACTCCCTGAGGAAGGAGAAGCAGCAGCCTCTGAGGTTTCACTCCCTGCACGGATGCATCCAGATCCTCAGCGTCCTCCTGGCTGGGCTCATTTTCCTGACTGTGGAAGTCTGGGGAAGTATTGCTCTCTGTCCCACTTTCTGGTTTCCTCTTCCCAGGAAGCCGGTCCTGAACACCTGCCAATGCACTTACTGCGGCTGCTGACAGAACGGAGGCTCAGCTTCCTTAAACTTCCAGTTCCTGTGATTATTCTTGCTGTTGGAGGTTTGTTTTTTCTTTGGTTAGTCAGATACCGGTCCCGGCCACGAGTAATATTGCCATACATCGGAGTGTCTTCCAGGTAGCTTCCTTGGAAAGTACAGATCTGTCTCTCCAAGTTGGCCAGTGCTTCCGCCAGCTCCTGCTTCCGCTTTACAAACGGGTGTGGGGGATCTGCGGCGATGCCGCCTTGCTGTGCATCGCCCTGTTGGGCTCTATTTTTATCTTCTTGAAGGCGATGTTCTTTAGTGAGGGGGCAGGTAACAAGGATTTTAGGATAGAGTGGGAACTTTGTGTTTCTGGCTGTCAAAAAAGTCACATTAATAGCTCTTTGATTTTGAGGTCATCTGGTTCAATTGGTGTGTATTTTCTATAAGTTTTACATACAAGCTCCAGAAAAGCAGCAGGGGGCTTGGGGGGGGGGGCTCTCAATAACCTTGGTTACCTTTAACAAATTGGTAGGCTTTACTGGCAGCTGCTTGAGTTTCTGCCAGCAAGGTGGGTGAAAAGTAGTTCACGTTTCCCTTCTCCAGGTGCTGTTTGGGTCCCAGTCTGTCCAGAGGTGGGAAAGATTTTCTCCATCTTATCTCGTTTTTTTCCCTAGTATTCCTTCCTCTGGTCTCAGTAAGTTTTTTTCAAGCTTCTCCCCTAGTCCTTTCCCTCTCCTCCACTGTAAAGAGGGTCACCAAAAGCTGTTGGCAATTGTCCCAAGTTAGTTGATGAGTGTAGAAAACAGATTCCAACAAACTAATGAGGACTTGAGGTTTTTCTGAAAAAAAAAAAAAAAAAAAAAAAAAAAAAAAAAAAAAAAAAAAAAAACGGGGATTTGAGCCTTTTAATTGTAGAGGTCACTGTTGGAAAAAGGGACATACACTAAGAAGGGACAACTTCTTGGCCCCTCCTCTGTTAGAGGAACCTCTTAAAGACAAAAGTGCCCCTGTTGAGTCGGGGTTGGGGTTTTCTCTTTTTGCATCCCTTGCCGCCCGAGATCTGCTCTGGGTATGTGGAGGTGAGGAAAGGGCAGTGGAGGTCTTTTGTTGGTCATTGACCTCTGTCTCCTTCTTTGGATGGTGTTTATTAGGACTGTAAGGGGGAGGAAGACCTGACTCTTTGGGCCCTGATTGCAAGACAGGAGGGTTTTGTTTTGCTTGTTGAGGTTTTATCACGAGAATACAGTTCCCTTTTCTAGGGCACAACTACATAGCCAGGGCAGTAGTCTCTGGACCAAAGCTAGCCATTGTTCAGTGCAGGGAAACTGATCAGGATACCCTTGACTGCCTGATGTGCCCATAACAACCCTCCATGTGGCTTGTGTTTTTTTATATGAAAGGACCTGGTATTTGACCAGCCCACTCCAAGAAAGGGCCAATGTCACATAAAGTTTTCAGCTTTTGTTTGGAGTTTTATGCCATAGGCACAATTTTCTACAATTGTTTAATTGAAGTGTTTGATTATGCATTTTAAGGGAGTTTTAAAGGAGTTGTTCTGGCCTCCCATGATTTTTCATAGGTAAGTATGCTCTTTGGTCAGGATCCACCTTGGTTGTTTTTTTTGTTTGTTTGTTTGTTTTGGTTTTTTTTTTTTTTTGCTATCGGGTACGTGCGCTCACCAGAAAGAGAGACAGACAGAAAGTGAGAAATCACTCTCCCCCCAAGGGGGATGGCCACACCACAATCCCTTCTCCTCCACTCTTCTCTTGGGATCTTGGGCACGCACAAGCACGCACCCAGCATGAGTTTAAGCCACCGGGTCTGGGACTCGAACCATAGTCGACTACCTGGAGTCCAGTGATATAGCCATTACACCAACTGCTGGTCCCAGGACTTTTACCTTTCTCCAAGTGCAGGTGAAATGCCAGAGGGCTGACGCAGCAGGAAAATCTCGAAAGTAGGGACACTGAAGAGGCGGTTGAGATGAGCTTGAGAGAGCACGAGGGGGGATAGGGCTCTCAGTCAGATGGAGGTAAACTGGAAGAAGGCAGACCAGGGCCCTGGCAAACTTCTCCCAATGGTAAAGGAAATGGGTTAGGACAAGAGTCTTGTAAAACCTTGTTAAGAATCCAGCAGGCGCAGCTACCCAAATTGCCTGTTAACAAAGAATGCAGTCCTTGGGCTGCAGCATGAGGTGGCAAAGAATTTCTAGAAGCTCCTTTCCTAGGGCTTTTCTCTATGACTTTCTCAAGAAACAGAGGACCCAGCTTCCAAGGACAGAGGGGACTGCCTGTCAAAAAAGAGGAGTAGCCCTTCCCCACCCTCCTCCCAAGACAGTAACATTAGACAAACAAGGGAAGGGTGCCCCCTCCAAGGAGGTGACCATTCAGGTGCCCACCAGGCCATGTCCCTCACTGGAATTAGGTGCCTATTAGCTTTGGTAATGGATACAAACCCTCCGCTTGGATTGGGACCACAGGGAACAAGATTGTTGCCCAGGTCCCAGTACCACCCTTAACGGTATGAGGTCACTACGGACCTGCAGGTGAGGGCCTACTCAGACTCTATAGCCAAGGCCGTGGAGTCATGAACACAATCATGCAGTCACTCATTCACTATTCACACAAGAAGCTAAAAACATTCCTTCCCACCAAGTAGTAGGATGAAGATCTTGGAAAGCTCTCTGATAGACAAGATCAGTTATCCACTGACAGATGTCCTGAAAGGAGGAGGACACAGGATAGAACCAAGTGATATCTTCTAGGAGGGTTTGGAGGAAATATTTTTAATGACAGGATAGCAGAAAGGGCCCATAAAAGAGAACTCACTTGTTGGGAGGTCCTTAAACCCTGAGCTAACGAAATACACTGGTAAGTGTTGTCTACCTAGCTCCTGATTCCAGCAACATCTTGGTGGAATCTGAGTAGGGGTTCTTTAACTGTGTCCATTCAGCCCTGGACTCTTAACTAGGGGGTGCCTTCCATACCAACTCCATACTCACCAATTCACCAGTCTCACAGAAGAATAGAAGAGGGACTGAAACACAGGAAGAAAGATTCCTCCAGAGGTCTTTTACTAGTACTCCACAATTTTGAAGGAGCAGTCGGAGTCTCCTACCTGGCTGTCAATAATCCTGAAAGGTGGTTCTGGGGCCCTGGAAAGTCCCAGGTGGTGCCTCCCCTAGAGTTCCTTCAGGTATTTTGCAGCTGACCCAGGAAAGACTGTTCTCCTTGGATGCTTCACCCAAGTACTGGTAGGAACTAATCTCACTGGGGCCTTTAAATGTTGTAGTCAAATTAGCGAGAAATAAGAGGACATCCAGACATAGGCAAATTATTGGAGTTTTATTGCTGGTGGCTTACAGAAGGACTCATGTCTCTCAAAGACAATGCAGCTCCAAGTGACAGGAGAGAGGAGCTTATAAAGGCAAAAATCACAGTCATTTTTGGGTTGACATGGTGATTACAATGGAACATGCGGAGAAGAAAGGGAATTGGGTTCCTATGTGAAAGCAATTACAGAAACTGAATCGAGCAGGTTAATAATTTCTAAGGGTACTCTCCAGACCTTTGTTTAGTGGTCCCCATGGCACTGGGCAGGGGTCCGGTGATTGGTAGTTACATTGCTAAGGAACATCTAAACAAAAAAGTTTTAGGCTAGTTAACAAAGACAGTAAGACTATTAATCACTCTATTTACTCTGGGCAAAAGAAGAAGCAAGTATAATGTAACGTTCAAAGATGGAGGTGCTTCTGCTTCACATGCCCAGCTAGAAACTTTGGGCCAGAAAAATGTGAGTCAACAAGAGAGTGGTTTATATTTTTTTAACTTTCTAGAAGGCTGGAAATAAAAATATATCTCTTGGTTGGTCTCCAAAGCAGAGGCTGAGCGTTCTGACTGGACACTTCTGGGCATGCTCATTCTGGCTGGGACTGAAATGCTGTGCTAATATTTGCTAATTCCCTTACTGTACTCACTCGGCTTTGTGCAAAGCTTGCTAGGAAAGGAACCGGGAATGAAGTGTTGGCCAAGCTGACAGAGCTTAAAGCTCAAAATTTTAACAATTTATGGAATTTTTATGCTTGTGCTGTTTCCCTCCAGTTCTGTTTTTCTGGCCTTTTATTATTATTATCAGAGTGATTATGAATTTCAGTCCAATTTAGTTCAAGTAAGATGTCAAGATGTGGACCAGCAGATGGTGTAATGGTTAAATCATTGGACTCCCATGTAATTGACCGTGGTTTGAGTCCCAGACCCGGCAGCTTAAAACTCAAGCCAAGTGTGTATGCGTGTGTGCCCAAAATCCTGAGATGAGAATGGAGGAGATGGGATTGCAGTGTGGCCATCCCTTCTAGGGGGTGATTTCTCACTTTCTGTCTCTCTCTGCCTCTCCGGTGAGCGCACATGCCCGATAGCCATAAATAAATAAATAAATAAATAAATAATGTCAAGATGCTCTGGTAGAAAAGTATGGAGAACAACTGTGGATACTAGAGATGGTTGTGGGAGGAAGGTGGGAAATGGGTGGGGGCAAGGGTGAAAGGAGAATCGAGGAGAAAAAAGAGAAACATTTAACAGACACGAAAATGGAAAATTGTTGACAGTAATATTTATGATAATATCTCTGACTAGACTAACATACAGTGTTTTCATGTTGGGAAAAAAATAAAGATGCCAAGATGCTTTGTTATAATCACTCCCTAGCAAATGCCTTCAGAAAACCACACAACTAGACTGACTGGTTTTACTCTAATAATCGCAAACAAATACAGGCACACTCAACACTGCCCAGCAATCTCAGAAAACCTCCAGTGCTTTTACTGATTCACACAGCCTGATAATCATTTTATACTTTTGCTTCTGTGTTTACAACTCACTCCTCCACAGATGAGATCTTACCTTATGCTTCACCAAGAGAATAAAAGCCATAAGACCAGAGATCTCATCCTTTGGTCAACACTTCATTCCTGGTTCCTTTACTGGCGAGCTTTTCCCAAAGCCTAGCAAGCACAGCAGGGAATTTACAAACACCAGCATTGTATTTCAGCCCTAGCCAGAACAAGCATGCCCAGAAACATCCAGACAGAACCCTCAGCCTCTGCTTTGGGAACCAACCAAAGGGTCAAAACTACAAACTTCTGGGTCAGCAGGTGGCATGGTAGCTAAGGTGCTGGACTCCCACATGGCCGACTGCTGCTTGCTTTCTCACTTTCTCTGTAACTCTCTGGTCAAATTAAAAAATAATAATAACAAACAAAAATAAATAAACGATTATTAAAAAAAAAATCTACGAGCTTCTAGGCATCTATATCCAGTTTCTCTCTTCTTTCTGTCATAATAGAGGAAGCATCTCCTTCTGCCGAAGGTTTACATCAATGGGTGCATTTCTTCCATCTTTTTTAAAAAAACAAACAAACAAACAAAAAACACTTTACTTATTTATTTAATTGGAACAGAGTGAGAGAGAGAAAGCAAGCTGCCAGCTCTGGGACTCAAACCGCAGTCGACCATGAGGGTGTCTGGCACCTTCAACCACCATGCCACTTGCCAGCCCCTCTTCTAACCTTCTTAAGCTACTTGTATTATTTCTTTTCTCCAACATAATTGACTTCTTCCATATCAGCTAGAATGCTTTCCACTGTAGGTAAAAATGAGACCTTACCTTATGCTTCGTCAAGAGAATAAAAGCCGTAAGACTAGAGATCTGTGGAATGGAGGCCCCTGCTTCGGCTGTCTTCCAAGTTCCATATGTTCGTGTGCTCTGGGGTCTCCTGGATGTTTCCGTTGGCATCTCAAATTCAACGTATTCCAAACTGGCCTTTTGATTTCTACGTGAGACAGATGCTTCTAGCTATATTTTCCTTGGTTCCCTGCTGGCAAGAATCCCAATGTTGTTTTGAATAGCAACAAGTCTAGCTAAAAAATTACATTAGCTAAACTCCCTTAATGTTAGAGTTGGAGTTACTAGAGTTACTAGAGTCACGTGGAGTTACTAGACAGAGCCTTTTGAAAAGAGTTTTAAGGGGTCAACAGGAGGTACTGTGGTTAAGGCACTGGATTCCCATTTGACTGACCTCAGTTTGAGTCCCAGACCTGGTAGCATCACATCCAAAATCCTGAGAGAAGAATGGAGAAGGGATTGTGATGTGGCTATCCCCCTTTGGTGGTGGTGGGGATGGGGGTAATGGTAATTTCTCTCTCTCTCTCTCTCTCTCTCTCTCTCTCTCTCTGCATGTGCACTCAAAATCCCAAGAGGAGAATAGAGGAGAACGAACTGCTACATGGTCATACCCCCTGGGGGAGTGCTTTTTCACTTCTCCCCCTGTCTGTCTCTCTCGGGCGTACGTCTCCTACAGCAAAACTATCGGATTGCCCGAAAAGTCAATACGCATTTTTACACAGAAAAAATACATCATAACTTTTCAGACAACCCAATAAAAAAGAAAAGAGAAAAACTCGGAACCAGCAGTTAGCGTAATGGCTATGTCTCTGGACTCCCACGTAGTCGACTGCGGTTCACGTCCCGGACCCGGTGGCTTAAAACTCATGCCGGGCGCATGTGCGTGCGTGCCCAAGATCCCGAGAGGAGAATGGAGGAGAAGGGATTGCGGCGTGACCATCCCCCCTGGGGGGTGATTTCTCGCTTTCTGTCTCTATGTCTCTCTCTGTCTGTCTGGCGAGCGCACACACCCTATAGCAAAAAACCTCTCCAAAAAAAAAAAAAAAAAGAGAAAAACTAAGGGCCGGTCCTGTGGCATAATGTGAAGGGAGATAGCTCTCACATAGCCAACCGTGGCTTGAATCCTGTCCTGGTGGCTTGAAAAGCATGTCTGTCACATGTGCATGCAGGCATACCCCAAACCCCAACAGGATGGAGAAATGGAGAGGAGATTGAGGCATGACCACATCCTAGTGAGGGTGGTGCTTTCTCTCTCTCCTTCTGTTTCTCTGTCTCTCTCTGGTGAACCCATACACACTATGACAATTTTTTCAAGAAGTTGGGAGAACTGACCTTCCCCCGCCCCTTTTTTTCTACATAGAACATGCACAGATGAAGTGCAGCCACTTTGTGATCATGAGGTCCACAAGCTAAGCATGAAAAAGAGTTAAGTTAGAATGACCCTGGAATGGGGTCGGCAGGTGGCATGGTGATTGAGGGTGCTGACTCCCACATGGTTGACTGCGGTTCAAGTCCCAGACTGGCAGCTTGCTTTCTCACTGCCCCCACCAACCCCCGCCCCCCCCAGCACTCTGTCCCTCTCTGGCCAAATTGGAAGGAAGGAAGGAAGGAAGGAAGGAAGGAAGGAAGGAAGGAAGGAAGACATAAAAATAATTGTTAAAAAAAGTTCAAGTGTTCCAAACTGGTCTTTTGATCCAAGATCTCTGGAAAACAGAGATCCCAACATTAGTTCTAGAATGTTACATAAGAAAAATGACCACTTTATTTGTTTAACCCACTATGTATATGCAACTGAACGAAGCCTTGGCTATATACCACTCAAATCTATTTTCTCCTAGTCTTTCCCACTCTCAGTAATTGGGATTTTTATCCCTACATCCAAAGACCTGGAAGACACCTATAATTTACTCTCTAAACACTCCACCCAACCCAATCTATCGGCAAGTACCGCTGAATATCTTCCAAAATATTCCCTCATCGTGCACTTTTGTCTTTATCATCCCTGCTTCTATCTTGTTCAACACATCAGTAGCTCCCAAAATAACCTGGTCTCCTACACTTTTCCAATCTTTCACTATCTAGCAGCTAGACAAACTTTTAAATGCAAACCAAATCATTAAATACATTCTGATGTGTTTTTGTTGGCGTTTGCTCCGGACTTAGCTTGATTTAAGAGGAAGCAGAAAGAAACGAAGAGACAGAGTAGCAGTGGATACAGGGAGTCTGAGCCTAAGCAGCCGAGCAACCTGCCCTGCCCAGGCAAAAACTGAGCACCTTTATTTATAGGGCAAAGCAACGCTATATATGCTATATACGTGTAGTTTGTGACATTCCATAGATAAGTTGACGCTTTACAGACAATAAGAAGTAGGTAACAAGTCTATAAGGATTTAGCAATACTGGGACAGGCATATTTCTTGGTTACATCTGTATCGAAGAGAAATTCCCATAAACTTTTTTTCTTAAGAACTATTTATTTAATTTTATTTATTCATTCATTTTAATTTGACCAGAGAGAGACGCAGAGAGAAAGAGACAGAAGGAAAGTGAGAAAGCAAGCCACCAGGTCCAGGATTCGAACCGTGGTCGACCATGTGGGAGTGTCCAGCGCCTTAACCACCACGCCACCTGCTGGTTCCCCCCACCCCATAAACTTTTTATCTAGTGAAGAGAGGCCTAGTTGCAGGTGTGGGGAGGATACTTTCTTGTAAACATCAAAGAGGTGTTGATAAGGCTATAGACTCTTACAGAGGGTTGGACTTTGCTAATTGGGGTCAGGATGTTTCCTGAATTCCATCAGATGTATCTGTGGAGGAAAATTTCACACTTTGGTCTGCTGCAGTAAGGGTCAAGGAAAAGACAAGCTGAAAGGTTTTGCTATAGTTCAAAGGATCAGGTGATGTTTGCTCAGAGCATGTCCCCACATCTTCAGGGCTTTTCTCTGAACATGTCCCTACATGTTTTTCTCTAGCCGATTCTAAATCTATGTGCCATTCCTCCATCCCCACCCAACCACTTCATCTTGCCAAGGTAGTTTTCATTCCATTCATGTCTTCCAACAAATGGGCTTAAAAAATTATTATTTATTTAATTTAATTTACTATTATTATTATTTAATTTGCTACAAGGCATATGCACGAGAGAGAGAGAGAGAGAGAGAGAGAGAGAGAAAGCCTCCAGGACTCAAATCATAGTTGCCCATGTGGGAGTCCAACACCTTAACCACATGCTACTTGCTGGTCCCCAAATAGGCTCTTAAAACCTCATTGCCTTTAAACATACTGTTCGTCTGTCTAGAATATTCTCTTTTTGCCTGACTGGCTCATTCTCACCCATTTAGGTTTCAGCCTAAGTGTCAATCATCAGAATCCTCCCCAGTCTTTCCTGTTTTGCTTTATCGCTGCACCTTTGCACAGCAAAGGTGTGATTATTTATTTGGCTACTTGATTGTACCTATGTTCCCATGATCCACGTAAACAAAAGCATCTATCTTGTTCACCACTGTATTCCAGTGCCAGCCTCCAGTCTGATACACACAGACACCTAATTCAGATTCACTGAGTGTAAGACTCTTTCCTCATTAACCAGCTCTTCCAGTTTGGAAGCAGACCTGCTGAAATTTCATGAAATCATGATTTTTCTTAGCAAGGGCTTCAGAGAAATTGGTTTTGATTCTTCATGTAGCCAGGGGCCCTATTTGAGAATCCTCGTTACTTATATAACAAGATGAAAAATTTTTTTCCCCTCTAAAAAACTAGAACCATAATTTCTCTGAGAGATGAGTCTAGTAAAAAGTTTGCAAAGGCTACTTACAGAGTTGAGGTGTTGAGCCTCATCAGAAAACAGGTGTCAGCAGATACTAAAACCTCATAGAAGGAAATGAACTGCTCTACCTAAGAAAAGAATAAGAATTCGGGCGTCTGCATTTTGAAAGGAAAAAGGAAGAGTACAGAGAATGGCTCTAGGGTCTCTTAAAGAATCCCTCCTCATGGACTCCTTATGTAAGGGTCCAGAGATCGGTCCAACTGATGGAAACACAGAAAAGACAATGACAATGCAACTGCAGAAGAGGCTTTTATTTTTCCAGCTAGCTGGGGTCCAAGTTCCTGCCCGTTGCAGCGGGCCTTCACAAGGACCCCGAGCCTAAGATAAAGGGATCTTTTATAGTTCAGGATTTTTCATAGAATGTAACACATACAAAGGAGGGGGTGTGAGAAGCGAGGGTCCAGCTATCACCACCTGCTCAGGTCTAGATAAGGGCTCTCAGCTAAGGGTCCAGATGACCTTGCCTCGGAGGTGCTGGGCCCTCCCATTTTCCACTTATCTGAGAGTTCCCATACTCCTGGTTCCTGTCCTTGAGGCCCTAACAAAGTGGGCTCCGTCCTTGAAGACTTAACAGGGTAGCAATTAAGCTAACTTGCCCCAGCATTCCCTAACATGGCGGTGATTATGCTAACTTGGCCTAACACTTAGCACTGGCAAAGTCATAAAATATTTCTAAATGTTGGGATAAATCAATTTTATTTTTTGTGGGAATTGGTAAAGGGGATAAATACCTTATCATAGTTATCTTGGGACAAAGCAGCATCCCGATAAAAATTGCTAGAATGAAGCAAAAAATAGCTAGAACAAAGCAGGAGGAGAGAAGTTCAGGAAGCTCATGGATGTTGTAGAAGGACTTTGGACTGCTCCAGGACATGAAATTAGGATTGCATCCAGTTTTAACCAGCTCTCTAAAGACCACAGGAGCCATCTGCAGTTGGCTTTGGATTATATTTTGGTTTAATTTGCCAGGTCAGGGCATTGTTTAGATACCAGCTCTTAGTCATGCTGAACTGTGAAGTGGGAGCTATTTCTTAATGCAGTCTTATCTACTAGGTTTTGTTAGTTATGTGGGAGGGGCAAGAGTAAGTAGAACTTGTTGGTATGAATTACTTAATGAATTACTTGAATTTCTTGGATTTCTATCCAAGAAAACTTGGGTTTCTATCTAGAGAATTGGGGAGGGTTTGGGGGGACGTTTCAGCAACTCTCAGTGGTGTCTCAATATTTCCATTGAAAATAATGAGAATTATCTATTGATAGATGTGAGACAAAGAAATCTGTAGAAAAATAATGTCTTATAAAGAAGAGAGTCAAAGCTCACAAAGAACAGTTTGTAGTCAAAAGGAAAAATAAAGTGTATAGTGCTAGTTACTTATATCTCATTTTATATCTGTCTCTTGGACTCACCCCCATGTTCCAGCATGGTTGACCTCTGGCAAAGAAAAAAGTAAAGGCTTAAACAAGAGATTTTGCTGAACTCTGTGACATACTGGGTAGCCTTGTTACTGAGCGGCTTCTATTTTTTTCTTTTTTTTTTTTTCTTTTAGGTTTTTGCTATAGGGTGTATGTATTCACTAGAGAGAGACAGAGAGAGGGGAAGTGAGAAATCACCCCTCAAGGGTGATGGCCACACCACAATCCTTTCTCCTCCATCCTCCTGGGATTCTGGACACGAATACACGCTGTGGTTTTCTAGCTGCCAGATCTGGGACTGGAACTGTGGTAGACCACGTGGGAGTCCAGCGCCACCTGCTGGCCCCTATTACTGAGCAACTTTGACAGGGATGGGAGATGGCCCCAGTGACTTTCAGCATATTGGAAACATTGGGATTCATCTGCCCTAAAACTGGAAGTTGGCAAGAGAGTAAACATACAGGGACTCACCATACACCTTTGCCACCATACACATCCATGGGGCATTATATATATATAGAGAGAGAGGACTCCTCTTGGCCAAAGGAAAGACAGTTAAAAATAAAAAAGAAATCTGCCAATTATTAGAAGCAGTCTGGGAGCTAAAGGAAATGGCAATCATACATTGCAGAGGACACCAGAGAGGGGAGAATCCTGTCACTCTGGGAAACTGGTTAGCAGACCAGGCAGACAAGGCTGCCACCAACCGAACCCCAACTGCTGTAACCAGAGTGTTACAACTCACAAGTCTCCCAAAAGTGCCCCCCCCTATGCCCACAACAAACATTGTTGGGCAAAATCAGAGGGAGCAACTCTGGTGGGAGATGGATGATGGAGACTGCCAGATAAAAGAATATACATACTCCAGTCCTTAGGATCTCTGTTGGTAAAGCAGTACCACGTGCTGACTCACTGGGGAAAGACTAACCTGGAGAGCTTAATGGGCCAATACTATTTCTTGAGTCGCCCACCATCATTGTGTGCAGCTGTGAGCATGCGATGCAAGACCTGCGTTAGATATAACGCTGCCCAGAGGCCAGCTCGGCCAGCTGGAATACAAGCCACTGGGCAACTCCTCTGGAGTTGGAAACAGCAGACTTACCCATGTCAGGGCTTTAAGTACTTACTAGTCTTGTCTGCACTTACTCAGGTTGGGTGGAAGTCTTCCCTATGTGAACTGAAAAGGCCAGAGAAGTTACTCCAGCCCTTCTGCAGGAGGTTCTACCTTTTTTTGGGCTCCCCCTTACGGTCAGGCCAGATAACGGCCCTGCTTTTGTGGCAGAAGTCACATAGGGAGAAACAAAGACCTTGGGTATAAAATGGAAATTTCACACTGCTTACTCACTTCAGAGTTCTGGGAGAGTGGAGCAAATGAATCATACCCTCAAGTTCACCCTAGCGAAGCTTTGTCAGGACACTGGGCATCCCTGGGTGGATGTCCTACCACTGGCCCTGCTCCAGGTACAATGTACTCCACAGAAACAGGGTTACTCCCCTTGTAAGATTCTATTTGGCCAGCCACTCCCTTTAGTCACCCGGGCCCGAATGGCTGATGTTCATCAGCTGAGCAAGGCAGTCCTAACACAGAACCTGGTGGTTCTGTGGGGAAAACTTTGAGGAAATAGCCCATGTAGCCTTAGAAAGAAGCCCTGTCCCCTTTGGAAACTGGGTATACAAACATGAGACCAGGGACTTGGTGTGGGTTAAAAATTGAAAAAGAAAATCACTACAGCTACCTGATTGGGCCATATGTTATTGTGCTTGTTACCCCTACTGTAGTTAAGATTGCAGGGCTGGGGGACTGGCAGGTGGCATGGTAGTTAAGGGTGCTGGACTCCCACATGGCTGACCATGGCTCGAGTCCTGGACCTGGAGGCTTGCTTTCTCACTTTCTCTCTCTCTCTCACTCTGTCCCTCTCTGGTCAAATAAAAATAAATAAAGTTAAATAAATAATTCTTTTAAAAAAAGAGATTGCAGGGCTGGCCCTATGGATCCCATAGACTGTGTCTATGGGACCAGCAGTTGGCTATGTCTCTGGACTCCTACATAGTCGGCTGTGGTTTGAGTCCTTGACCCAGTGGCTTAAACTCATGCCGGCTGCATGTGCATGTGTGCCCAAGATCCTGAGAGGAGAATGGAGGAGAAGGGATTGTGGCGTGGCCATCTTCCTGATGGCTTGCTTTCTCTCTCTCTCTCTCTCTCTCTCTCTCTCTCTCTCTCGCCCCCTTTCTCTGTTCCTCTCTGGTCAAATTAAAAAATAAGTAAGTAATAAATAAAGTTAAATAAAATAATTTTAAAATGTATATATATATATGTGTGTGTGTGTGTGTGTGTGTGTGTGTATGTATAATGAGTTGTTTCTAAAGAAAGAAAGAAGTAGAAGATCTAGGACCCATTGGACAAAGCAGGGAAACCTGGGCTGCAAACAACCAGGTACTCCTGCTGGGACTTCTGCAGAGCCATTTCAGGGGTGGAAGAATGTGAACGACAGGTTAAATGTGCCAGGCAATATTCTGGACCAAAAAGTCAAGGAGAATGAAAATCAGATTATGTAGAGTTTCAAGGTAGGGACTATATGGGTTGGAAGCCAGAAGCTCTGACACTTATGATTAAATTATCTCAAATTCAGACCAAGATTTTGGCAGGGTACTACTGAGGAAGCATGAACTAAGTTTCCCACCCTCCCAGCAATGAACTGATGGCACGAAGTGTAGTCATCTGCTGCATGATGACATCTCTGATCAGTGACCAACCACATATATACTGGTGTGGAGCAGTAGGCTCTACCATATGGTCTGGGTGCGTAGTCAGCTATACCTTCAAGGTTTGTGTAAATACACTATGATATTTTTTTATTATTTTTTTTTATTTTTAAAGAATTTTTTAATTTAACTTTATTTATTATTATATCATTATTATTTTTCAGTTTGATCAGAGAGAGACAGAGAGAGAGAGAGGAAGTGAGAAAGCAAGCCACCAGGTCCGAGACTTGAACCGTGGTCAGCCATGTGGGAGTCCAGCGCCTTTAACCACCACGCCACTTGCCGGCCCCTACACTATGATATTTACACAATGACAAAATTGCCTAATGATATGCTGCTTCTTTTTTTTTTTAAGACCATAGGGCACATGCACTCAATGGACAGAGACAGGCAGAGGGAGAGCGAGAAATCACCCTCTAAGGGAGATGGTCATGTCACAATCCCTTCTCCTCTGTTCTCCTTTTGAAATTCTGGGCATGCACACATGTGCCCAGTGTGATTTTCCAAGCCACCAGATCAGCCATATGGAAGTCTAGAGTCTTAGCCACCCTGCCACCTGCTGCAACACACTTCTTAAGTGACACATGATTGTATTACCTATTCTGCCTTGATCAGCATGGTTGGTCTCAGACTACACACACAGTGATAAACTGCACAATGTGATTCTCTGACTCCTCATGACACTCTTGTGATCCTTGTCTGATGTTTTTCAACTTTAGTTTTTTTGCAGAGTTTCAGAAAGAGAGAAAGAGGCATCTGTAGGTTTGAATGGGAACCAGATGGCTTTCCCATTTGAAGAGCAAAAAGAGAAAAATAGAAAGCAATCCCTTCTGTGCAAAAAGAACAAATGGGAAAGTTAGATATGGAATTATTACCAACATGTCCTCTTTTCCAGTATAAAATGCCTTGAAAAGTTAAAGTTAATCTTGTAAGCTCTACAGAGTATGTTCTTTAATTTTCTTTTCACACACACACACACACACACACACACACACACACACACATATATATATTTTGTTTTGTTTTGTTTTTCCCAGACTTTTTGCTCTGTGGTACATGTGCTCACTGGGAAGAGAGAAAGCCAGAGAGGGAAAGTAAGAAACCACTTTTCCCAGTAAGGACAGCCAGGGCACAATCCATTCTCTTCCATTCCCCGTTCAAGATTTTGGACACAAACATACACGCAAATGCCCAGTGTGATTTTCAGGCAGCCAGGCAGGTTCAGAACTTGAAACCCACAGCTGGCCATGTGGAATCCAGCACCTTAACCTCCACACCACCTGCAGGCTCCTTTTCTTTTTTAATTATATATATATATATTTTTTTTTGAGAGGTTTTTTTATTGCTATAGGGCGCGTGCGCTCGCCAGACAGACAGAGAGAGACAGAGAGACAGAAAGCGAGAAATCACCCCCCGGGGGGATGGCCACGCCGCAATCCCTTCTCCTCCATCCTCCTCTAGGGATCTTGGGCACGCACGCACACGCGCCCGGCGTGAGTTTTAAGCCACTGGGTCCGGGACGCGAACCGCGGTCGACTACGTGGGAGTCCAGCGACATAGACATTACGCTAACTGCTGGTTCCCCATATATATATGTATTTTTTTTAATAAAATAATTTAGTCCTTTTCCTTCTATCTTGTAAAAAATCAAGACTTTTGTATTGTGTTCAAAATGATTAAGTCAAGAACACAATTTTATTTTATTTGCAAAATCTTCAGGTAGAAATACCTAGACTCACAGTTGCAGATCTTTTCCTGTCTGGTAAAAAGATTGTGGACAGTTTCTCTACTGTTGCTCTTAATTATGTAAGATCAGACAGGCATGGTCAGCGATGATCACAATGTTAGTGGACAAATTAAATTTCCTATGACAAACAAAGATGATAAATTTGAACGACCAAATCAGTTTTCCTTTAATAAGTATAATTACCATTTTAATTATGGGAATTATAACTTCTGTGATTAGAACACCATAGACCAGCACTAACCTTACTTAGCAAACATTTACAAAGTACTTCAAGTTGTTTACAAGAGACAGAGCTTTATAAAATTTTTTTGAGAGAGATTTTTGCTATAGGGTCCATGTGCTCACCAGAGAGACAGAAAGTGAGATATCACCCCCAGGGGGACGCCCGTGCTGCACTCTCTTCTCCTCCACCCTCCTCTCAGGATTTTGGGCATGCATGCACACGTGTTCATCATGAGTTTTAAGGCACTGGGTCTGGAACTCATACCATGGTTGGCTACATGGGAGACCAGCGATGTAACCATTATGCCATCTGCTGGCCCCAAGCTTTATCAATTTAAACTAGACAAGTTTTACATCCTTTGGCTGAAAAGTCTTTGTCTTTGTCATTGATGTTTCTGAAATTCCCAAATATAAGCAAACCTTATGCTTTTTTTTTTTTCCCCCCCTAACCAACTGAGTTTTATTTGTTGTATAAACCAAACCACCTAACATCTTTCAGGTGAAAAAACACTAAATTTGAATAAGGGTATTACAAAATTAATTAGAGCCCAATAAAAATTAGCTTTAGGGAGGGAACATAATTCTACTCAATTAAGGCAAACATGTTTATAGACCACAGATTAGTTTATTTTTAACACCCATCATGCCATGAATTCATAGGGAATAGGTTCCAGTAGCTCAGGCTCCTTTCCATTGGTTCTCACAAAGTGTGCTTCTCTGGGTGGAGCAGGCTGGCACTTTAGTTGAACCTAGGTACCTTTCTCTTTGGCTTCTTTCTTTTTCTAGTCATTTTCCTTCACACATTTTAGGAAGCTATCTCTGCTCTTAGAGTGCTTAATATGCTCAATATGCACATTAATTCTCTTGGCAAGAATCTTGCCCTTAACTTATTTGTTCACTGTCCCGACCCGGTTCGGGCACCACGTGTCCCGACCCGGGGGGGGGGGGAAACAGTCGAACAGGTTTCCTGAGGGAAGGAGTGAGAGCCGGAACAAGCGTCACAGTGTCACAGCTCGGAGACGACACAGTGTCGTCTGTTTATTGTGGGCAGCACGGTACAGCATGGAGACGACGCAGTGTTACAACTCTTTAGGGTCGCGTCGTCTGTTGTGAGCAGCACGGAGACAACGCGGTGTCACAGCTCTTCAGGCTCGTCTGGAGACGATGTAGTGTTACAGCTCTTCAGGGTCGTCTGGAGACTGTGCGGTGTTTCATCTCTGCAGGCTCTCCAGGGTTGTCTGGAGACTGCAGTGTTTCAGCTCTGCAAGCTCTCCAGGGTCGTCGTCTTCCTGGTCTTCTGTGTTGTCTTCGCTGTCTTCCCGGTCGTCTGGCTATTGTGGGCCAGGCATGGTGCTTATATACACATTGGTGGCTGGCAAAGGTGGGTTATGATTGGTTGCAAATGGTGGGCCGTGATTGGTTGTAAACGGTGGGCCGTGATTGGTTGTAAACGGTGGGTTACGATTGGTTGCTTTTGGACCAATCATGAGGTGCCAGATATGCAAATCTGAGGGATTTCTAGTGGCCAATCATGGCAATTGTTTGCTCTCTGAGAAACCTCGGCAGACTCGCTGTTGCGCAGCCTCCCACATAAACCTCGGCAGACTCGCTGTTGCGCAGCCTCCCACAGTTCACAACAATACCAACAGCATGCTGGGTAACATTGTAGACTCTTCCAGTTGTGCCATGGTAACATTTGTGGGGCATTCCTTTTTGAGCAGTACCCATTCCCTTAATGTCTACAATATCACCTTTCTTGTAGATTTGCATATATGTTGCCAAAGGAACAACTCCATGTTTTCTAAAAGGCCCAGAGAACATATATGGGTGCCTCTCCTCTTTCCCTTTGTGTTCGTCATTTTGGTTAATTACTGGAAGATGGCGGTTCCGGACAAAAAAAAACAAAACAGCAAACCTTATGTTAATAAACCACCACATTCATAAATCACACTGATATGTAGGCTGTCACTCCAATCCAACCAAGACAGAAAATGATACCCAAACCAACACCTTCAGTACTGATGTTGGCCACATTCACAGTAGCATCGTTAATTGTAGTAGTAGTGGCAACCGTGACACCCGCCACAGGCATGGTGGTATAGCTAGCCCTCCTGGTAAATGCAGCCAAAAAATTATACTACAGTGAGGTGGAACAGATGCCACCGGGTAGCCAAGACAACCTGGTGACAGAACATACTACTCTTTGACTGGAGACCCTGTGGGGCAGTTCTTATGGTGACCTCATTTGAAATTATAGATGGGTATGGCCTGGGTAACACAAATACTGGGTCGTCAGGAAAGTTATGACATATTTTTGCCTGGAAAAGTACGTCATGACTTTTTAGATGACCTAATGTTTACTAGAATGAACATCTTTGTGCAAGCAATTCTCTTCTTTATTTTTGATTATTTCCTTAAGATAAAGAAGTATTGAGACAAAGGGTTTGAACACTTCCTGGGAATCGAAGCATTGTCTGAGCTCTTGTACTGTAGGTATCAGAGTCATCGAATTGCTTTGCAAAAAGTTATCCCAGTTACTAATTTATGTAGCTCTGAGAAGTGTGAGCTACCCTGTGTCATCAACCTTGCTAAAACTGGCTATTGCAAATGTTAGAATCTTTCAAAATTTCGTCAAATGATAACCTGTGGTTAATAGTCATAATATATGCCTTGATTACTAGTCAAATTAAGTCTTTCTTTTTTTAGATTTTTGCCATTGGACATGTGCATTCACTGGAGAAAGACAGAGTGAGAAATCACCCCCCAGCAGGGATGGCCATGCTGCAATCCCTCTTCCTCCATTCTCCTCTTGGGATTTTGGGAAAGCCCACACATGCACCTGGTGTGATTTTCAAGCTGCCGTTCCCATGGAGTTTAATTAAGCCGCCGGGTCCAGGACTTGAACCGTGGTTGACTAAATGGGAGTCCAGCAACATAGCCATTACGCCAACTGTTGGTCCCAAGGATTATGTTTTCTTTTTAGGCATTTGATTTTTTTAAAAAAGTGTTTCACGGGACCAGCAGTTTGAGTCCCAGACCAGTGGCTTAAATTCACGTCGGGCGTGTGCGTGCGTGCCCAAGATCCCGAGAGGAGAATGGAGGAGAAGTGATTGCGGTGTGGCCATACCCCCTGGGGGGTTATTTCTTGCTTTCTGTCTCTCTGTCTCTGTCTTACTGGCAAGTGCATGCACCCTATAGCAAAAATCTCTTAAAAAAAAAAAGTGTTTTACTCCTGAATTATAAGGAAGGTTACGGATATTTTCAACCATTATAAACTGTGGAATTTAGCCAGTAGACATCGCAGACTACGCAGGAATGGGTGGTGCCCTCTGGTGGATAATTTTGGGACCTACATGGTCTCTAATAAGTGCATTGGAACCTGTTGAGATACACAGACCCCAAATATTTGTGCAACATTTTTCTGTCTCTAGTGGTCACCAAATACTCAGCTGGCTTCTATATTCATGGTTACCTAGTGGGTCCAGGATGTAAACCTGGAGCTATGTGGAGTTTCTGCTTGTCCCAAGATGCCAGAGAAGTGGGAGAATCAGAAAATGGGTTTTTCTACAAAAATGAATGGACTGAAGAGTAAAGGGTAGTGGAAGTGAAAAAACTGGAGCTAATACAGGTAGAAGTATCCCCCATTCTTCAATTAGATGGACTTCAGAAGAGATAAAGAAGAAAAAGATATTAACTCTCTGAAAAAAGAAGGCTGGCAGGTGGTATAGTGCTTAAGGGACTGGATTCTCACATAGCTGACTATAGTTCAAATCCTGGACCTGGTACCTTGAGATTCATGTCAGGCATGTGTCTGTGTGTGCCCAAAATCCTGAGAAGAGAATGGAAAAGAAGGGAGGTTGGGACCAGCAAATGGCATGATGGTTACGTCGCTAGATTCCCACGTAGTTGATCATGGTTTGAGTTCCAAACCCAGTGGCTTAAAACTCACGCCAGGCGCATGTGCGTGCATGCATGCCCAAGATCCCGAGAGGAGAATGGAGGAGAAGGGATTGTGGCGTGGCCATCCCCCCTGGGGGGTGATTTCTCACTTTCTGTCTCTATGTCTCTCTCTGTCTGTCTGGTGAGCGCACGCGCCCTATAGCAAAAATAACCTCTCCAAAAAAAAAAAAAAAAAAAAAAAAAAACTCACACCGGGCATGTGTGTGTGCATGCCCAAAATCCTGAGAGGAGAATGGAGGAGAAAGGATTGCAGTGTGGCCATCCACCCTGGGGGCTGATTTCTTGCTTTCTGTCTCTCTGTTTCTCTGGCAAGTGTACACACCCTATAGCAAAAATCTCTCTCTAAAAAAAAAAGAGGGAGGAGGCCATTGTCCCTGGGGGGTAATTTCTCACTTTGTCTCTCTCTGGTGAGTGCATGTGCCCAATGGCAAAAACCTTCTTTAGAAAGAAAGAAGAGAGAGAGAGCAAGAGAAAAAGAGAGAAAGGAAGAGAAAAGGAGGAGGGGAGAAGAGCAGAGTAGGTATATACTGCGAAGGTAGACAAGAGGTTATATTCTTACAAGTCTGAAAAAGTTTGAAATGTATCTATCTATCTATCTATCTATCTATCTATTTATTTATTTAAATTTGACCAGAGAGGGACAGAGAGAGAGAAAGTGAGAAAGCAAGCCACCAGGTCTGGGACTCAAACAGTGGTCAGCCATCTGGGAGTCCAGCACCCTTGACCACCACACCACCTGCCAGCCCTGAAATTACAATTTTATGTTTAGACTAAATGTGCATTGAAGTATTTTTTTCTTTACTTCAAAGGGAAGGATTCTGGGAACCAGCAGTTAGCGTAATGGCTATGTCGCTGGACTCCCATGCAGTTGACCGCGGTTTGCGTCCCGGACCCGGTGGTTTAAAACTCACGCCGGGCGCGTGTGCGTGTGTGCCCGTGTGCCCGTGTGCCCGTGTGCCCAAGATCCCGAGAGGAGAATGGAGGAGAAGGGATTGCGGCGTGGCCATCCCCCTTGGGGGGTGATTTCTCGCTTTTTGTCTCTATGTCTCTCTCTGTCTGTCTGGCGAGCGCACGCACCCTATAGCAAAAACCTCTCCAAAAAGAAAAAAAAAAAAAGGGAAGGATTCTGAAACATTTAATATTGTTATTACTAAAGTTGCTGGAGGGCATGTGTACTTGCCAGAGAGAGACAGAGAGAAAAGGAGAGGGAGAAAGAACTCCCACAATGGAATATGGTCATGCCGAATCCAGTCTCCTCTATTTCTCCGTCCAGTCAGGATTTGGGGCACACACATGTCCAGCATATTTTTCAAGCCACTGGGGCCAGGATTCAAGTTGAGGTCAGCCATATGAAATTCGGCTTTTTATGTGTAGCATTTAATTGCTGCACAACCAGGAGGGTCCTGAAGGGAAGGATTTTGATTTGATTCAATTAATTAATTAATTTTGCTAGAGGATGTATGTGCTCATCAGAAAGTATGAGAGAGACAGGGAGAGGAGAAAGCACTCCTACATGGGGCATGGTCATGCCACAATTCCTTCTCCTCCATTTCTCCCTCCTTTTTGGATTTTGGGGACACACACACACATGCACCTGGTGTGTTTCTCAAAGTGCCAGGTCTGGGACTTGAACCAAGCATTTGGCCATGTGGGGTCCAGCTGCCTTAACCACCAGGCTATAGAAAAGGCCCAAGGATTTTAATTTTGAGACTTTTTATGACATGTGTGAATTAATTGAGTGTACTTGCAAATTTGCCAGTGTGACTCTTAATAGACTTAGTAAGTATGTGTGCTTGGTCCATGACACGTTAATATCAAATGAAATTGTTCAAGTGAAGGTTATAAAAATCTCAAGTTCATGTTCATACTAAAATATGGTCATCGTATTCCAGATGAGAGTCCAATTCTGCTTATCAAAATTTAGAAGAGTTGTGGAGGGGCAGCAGATGGTGTAGTGGTTAAGGTGACCGTGGTTCAAATGCCGGACCTGGCAGCTTGAAACTCACGCTGCACACATGTGTGTGTGTGCACCCAAAATCTCGAGAGGAGAATAGAGAAGGGATTGCAGTGTGGCCGTCCCCCTTGGGGGTGCTTTTTCACTTTCTGTCTCTCTGTCTCTGCAGCAAGCATACACACCCTAGAGCAAAAATCTCTCTCTCAAAAAAGAATTAGAAGTGATTTTTGTAAAAACCAATGCTAATTACCAGAATCCTAAATATGAGGGTATTTCAGAAAGCCCATGGAAAACGGGATTAAAATGTGAGTGTATTTTGATGCACAAAAATTTGAAATCTATGCATAGTTTTTTCATAATACACATTTTCTATGAGACCTCATACAGTTGAGATTAAAGTGCTAATCACAAATTGTTACTAGCCTACAAGTCTATTAATACATTGAAGTCATTTGGCTAAAAGTCATCCATGAGAAAATTATTGTTTGCTATGCTTATTAGTTCTCCTTATGTGTACCCTAAAAAGAAATTCAAGATGCAGATAAGGAATTAAGTATTGCAATATAGAGACTACATCACAAAACACATTTACAATCATGTTATCTCAGACTTTGGACTATAGCAAACAGAGTCAAAGGCCAGAGCTCAGGTAATAAGGAGCTTTTGGCTTAAGATGATATTACTCAGGCCAGCCCTGTAGCTCAGAGGTTAAGCACTATGCATGGAAAGCCAGAGTCCACATGGTCCAGTGCGGTTAGAGTCCCTGCCCCAATGGCTTGAAAAATACGCTGGTCAGGGGTCTACTGGTGGCATGATGGCTAAGGCAACTAGATTCCACATAGTCAACTGTGTAATTCGAGTCTCAGACCTGGTGACTTGAAAAATATACTGGCAGCATGTGCATGCCTACCCCAAATCCTGAAGAGAATGGAGAAGGGATGGCAGCATGGCCATCTCCCTGGGTGGGGAGAGGGTTGAGTTCTCATTTCCCCTCCTCTCTGTCTCTCCCCAATGAGTCCACATGACCTATAGCAAACTTTAAAAAAAATGCTGGGCACATGTATTAGTATGACCAAAATCCTGACAGGATAGAAAAATAAAGAAGGGATTGCAGTGTGGCCATCCCCATTGGGGGTGATTTCTCAGGCGTTGGACTCCCACATGGCCGACTACAATTCAAATCCCAGACCTGGCAGCATACTTTTCCTCACTTCCCCTCTCTCTCCCTCTCTGGTGAGCACATGTGCCCTATTAAAATTTAAAAAAATAATAATAAAAATAAATGATTCTTTAAAACATTTTTTTCTGTAGAGAATTTGTGTTAGTCTTGCCAAACTCTAATAGCTCAATTGTTTACTCTGTTAATTTTTCTAAATGTTCGTATCACTTGCAGGTTTATCTCTTCCGTTTCTTTACAATCCTTACATAATTTTTTCTTTCCTTCATAATGTAGAAAAGAAACTCTAGTATCAAATTAAAGAATATCAGTGATATTACAATGGTACCTTTGTGATTTTACCAATCTTCTTTAAAAAGAATTGTTTTATTTAACTTCATTTATTTATTCATCTTAATTTGACTAGAGAGGGACAGAGTCGGGGGGGGGGAGTGAGAAAGCAAGTCGCCAGGTCCGGGACTTGAACTGTGGTCGTCCATGTGGGAGTCCAGTGGCCCTAACCATGATGCTACCTCCCAGCCCACATTTTACTAATTTTAAAGGAAATTTCACTTTTGAGTCCAGGTTTACTATATGTGTTTTTATTTTAAAGAATTATTTATTTACCTTTATTTATTCATTCATTTATTTTTAATTTGATCAGAGAGAGACACAGAGATAGAGAGAGAGTGAGAAGGTGAGAAAGCAAGCCACCAGGTCTGGGACTCAAACTGTGGTCGGCCATGTGAAAGTGTCCACGCCACCCATTGGTCCTGCTGTAGGTTTTATTTTATATTTAAACTTTACCAAGGGAAGAACACTTTCCAATATTCTTTATAATTTTAAAAATTGTACATACGTGTGTGTGTGTGTGTGTGTGTGTGTGTAAAATGGTCAGAGGGTACATGTGAGAGAGAGAGAGAGAGAGAGAGAGAGAGAGAAGTTACCCTCAGTGGAATATAGTCACATTGCAACTCCTTCTCCTCCATTTCTGTAACCTGTTGGGATTTGGAACATGCATGTGTGCTTTTTAAGCCACTGAGGCCAGGATCCAAACTTCAGTTGGCCAACTGGGGTCCAGGTCCCTCAACCACTAGGCCATAAAGCCAGGGCCCAAGGAGGACTTATAAGGCACCAATCCTTTCACAAGGCAGAGCACTCATGACTTAATCATTTCTCTAAAAGTTCCACCTCTTAATACTATCAAATATGAATTTTTTTGAGAGGTTTTCGTTATAGGGCGCGTGCGCTCGCCAGACAGACAGAGAGAAACATAGAACAGAAAGCGAGAAATCACCCCCCAGGGGGGATGGTCACGCCACAATCCCTTCTCCTCCATTCTCCTCTCGGGATCTTGGGCACGTATGCACACATGCCCGGCGTGAGTTTTAAGCCACCTGGTCCGGGACACGAACCGCAGTCGACTACGTGGGAGTCCAGCGACATAGCCATTACGCTAACTGCTGGTTCCCTCAAATATGAATTTTGAAGGTACCCATATGTTCAAACCAAAGCACCATGCTAAGGTATTTGAGGGCAAAGTTGGGTGAGAAAAACATGACCAAATTTGTAATGCAGAAACTTTCCTCTATCTCAAGGGAACTTCTTCCATTTGGGAAGGCGAGCCTGAAACATGTAGCAATGAGTTTCTGAAAGAGGAGCTTGCGTGGAGGAAGAGGACTGGGTAACCCAGCACGTCAGAAAAGCCTCATGGGAGGCTAAGTTCAATGAGAATTAACCAATGTTTCAAACGTGGAAAGAACATGATCCAGTGTGGGGATGGCTGGCATTGAAAACACCACATGTTTCCAATGCACCCTCCTACGCCATACGTCTGCTTGCCTTCTCTGTTCCCTATTTCAGTGAGGGTACCTGGTTGCCCAAACCAGAAGCTGGGCATTATCATGACTCACTCCTCTCCTTCACTTCTCCAGAACCAATGACTAAATAGTGCTTATTTTGTCTCATGAATATGCTTTGTCCTTTCTCATCTTTCTCCATTGTCAGTGCCACTACCTTGAAACAAGCGGACAGCTTATCTTACACTCTTATAACTGTCGCCTGTTGGTCTTCCTGATAACTCTCAACTCATTTCTCATTTTCTCTGGCAGGGTGATTCCTTTGAAATGCAAATCAGAAGGTGGTGTCATACAGCTTAAAAACCCTACTCTGGCTCTCCCTTGCTCTTAGGACAAAGAACAACTTTTCCATCATGGAAGAAAATGACCCTCACAACCTAGGTTTCTCCAGCTCCCCCTTCTTCCTCATCACCATCCCCAGTCACATGGACTACCTTTTATTTCCTGAAAGGAAAGCCTTCATGGTTTTCCCCTTGTGGCTCTTGTCTCTTGCTGAAACGGTGCAGTGGTTAGTTGTGAATTTTCAGGCTCCCTAGTAGACTGGCAGAGCCTAGCATTTTCTTTTTTTTAAAAAGAATTATTTTATGTAACTTTATTTATTTCTTTATTTATTTTAAATTTGACCAGAGAGGTACAGAGTGAGAGAGAGAGAGAGGGAAAGTGAGAAAGTGAGCTGCCAGGTCCGGGGACTGGAACTGCACTCTGCCATGCGGGAGTCCAGTGCCCTTAACCACCACACCACCTGCTGGTCCCGAGAGCCTAGAATTTCTGTTTCTCTTTCATTTGGAAAGGTAGCATGGCACTAGTGAGAGGAAGGTAGAGACTGGAGACCTGGTCTTAAAACCCTATGGGGGAGAAGGGAGAGCAGCAAATGGCGTAGCAGTTATGTCACTGGACTCCCACATGGTCCACCACAGTTGGATGCCCGGACCTGATGGCTTGAAAATTTCACTGGTTACGTGTGCAAGTGAGCCCAAGATCCTGGGAGGAGTGGTCACCCCCTCTGGGGGGGGGGGGTGATCTCTTACTTTCTCTCTCACTGTCTCTGTCTCTCTCTCCTGGGAGCGCAAGCGCCTTACGGCAAAAACGTCTATAAAAAACTCTATGGGAGGCTGCGGGGAGATAGCAGGTGACCTAGTGGTTAGAGATTGGATTCTTGGCCTGGTGGCTTGAAAATTACGCAATATCCCAGGAGAATGGAGAAAGGACTGTGGCATGGCCATTCCCGGGGTGTGAGTGGTGGGAGGTGGGGGTTGGGGGATGATTTCTTACTTTGCCTTGTCTCTCTCCGTAGAGCGCACGTGCCCTACGGCAAAAACCTTAAACAAACAAAAAAAATCAAAAACCAAAACAGATCCTATGCATTTATCTTCTTGGTGTTCATAACAGGAGCAGGAGAGCCAGAGTACGACTACAGCCGGGGTCACGGTGTCCAACAGGGTGCGCGCACGAGCACAGCGGCAGTAAAGCGCTTCGCACACACTGGCTAGGCGTGCCTGGGACAGAGACATCCTCTGGGTCGGTTTATGAACCGATGCTCCCCGCGGCTTCTGGGACTTGGAAGGTGCTGTCACACACCGGAAGCAGCGCGGAGGCCGCAGCGTCCATCTCCCCTAGCAACGGCGGATGGAGGCGTGGTTGCCGCCGCCTCGCTCTGTGCGCCTGCGCGGAGGCGCCGCCTGCTGACGTGGAGCTGGCCGGGGCTGCCAGCCGGTCGCGCGGCAGAGTCGGGAGAGCCGCTGGGGTGGCGGAGCCACGACACAGACCGGGATGGCGGCGCCGCTCGCTCGGCGCCGGGGAGCCGGGGCCGCGGCCCGTCGCTGGTCGGCGCTGCTGTCGCCCCTGCTGCTGGTGCCGCTGCTGGCGCGGCCCGCGGGGGCCCTGGTGGAGGGGCTGTACTGCGGCACGCGGGACTGCTACGAGGTGCTGGGCGTGAGCCGCACCGCGGGCAAGGCGGAGATCGCGCGGGCCTACCGCCAGCTGGCCCGGCGCTACCACCCCGACCGCTACCGGCCCGAGCCCGGCGACGAGGGCCTCGGGCGAACGCCGCAGAGCGCCGAGGAGGCTTTCCTGCTGGTGGCCACCGCCTACGAGACTCTCAAGGTGAGGCCTGCAGCGCGCACTGGCGGCCAGGACCCGGCGGGAGGCGCGTGGCGCTGCGCCTCGAGCCCCTGGCCAGCGCAGCCAGGTCCTCCGTGACCCTGACGCCCCGAGCGGCCGCCCCTACGACCTTCCAGACGCTCACATTTCCCACGTGGCCCGGCGAAAGAGCCTGCCGGTGCCCCTTACCAGGAAGGAACACCCTGGGGCTTAGGGGCACAACCAGATCTCGTTTTCTGACCTCGTCGTGCAAAGCTTTGAGCATCTTAGGATTTCGTGGAAAAAAACGTGTGGTTCACACGTGGAAAGTAGGGTGATTACTATTACTAGGATATGGGACAGGATACAGGAAAGGTCTCAAATATTGAATGACACAGTGATAGCGCCAATTTAGATAGGGCAGAGATTTTGTTTCTGCTAATAGTAGTAATAATATTTAGCTTGGGCTTAAAGACTTAGAAAAACACGAAGAACAAAGAACAACCAGTCAGAAGACCAAATGTTTGACTCCTGGCCCTGTGACACCCGTGTCTGACCTTGGCTAGTGACTTAGTATTTTGGAATAGCTGCTGCTTTGTGTGCAAAATTAAGGCCATGATTGCTCCTCACAGGGTTATTAGGAATAAATAATAAGTGTGAGAAACCCCCTATGTAGAACTCACAAATAGGTACCTAATGACTTGGGGTTCTAGACGCTAAGAATTTCTATTAATAGCAGGACATATTTTGCAAATATATGTTTACATTTCGTTTGACAGAGGTTTTATTGGGTTCTATGGCAGTGGGGAGATTTAACCTGATGCTGTTTTCTTCTACTACTGCAAATAATAATGATAAAACCACATAAGAAATCACAAAGTAAATCATATTTGATAGAGGTATTACTGTTTCAAGGGCCCCTTTATTCTGATGCAACAGCAATTGCAGTGGTAAGATTGTTCCGATTAAGTCTTTTTTTTTTCTCTCTTCCTAGGCAGTTTTCCGTGTTATGTAGTATGCTTTTAATGGATGGTACTTTGAGTGAATATACTATATGTTGACCATGGATTGTTTCTCCAGATTAGCTTTCCAGAGCTGAAAATACTGAGTCAGTTAAAGACTTCGTTCGTGTCTCCCAGAGCAATTTGGATAATTTGGGGTCATAAAATTAACATGAGCTTTAGTGAGATTGTAATTGTTACTGGCAGTTAACTGAAGTATGGGTAAAGAGCTGGGAAAGTGCTTTGGGGTCAGAGGGCTTAGTTGCCCACTCTTTAGGTACAGAGTGATTGAGGGAAGGTTTGAGATTAGTGGGAAAGAACTTGCTCCATCAGGGCAGCCCAGTATCTTAAGTGTCAGCCTGTTATTTGGCAGCCAGCCAAGACATCCTGCTGCTGGTGCTCCTGTGCCCTGGTACTTAAGGGGAGCCTTGGACAGGTGATGATCTTCCTAGAAAGAGGGCAGCAGAAACACTGGCAACTGTTGCTTTCTGTGGGCTTTATGGAATTGGCAATGGGTAGTTTTGGCATGAAAATGGTGAGCATGTTGGTAAGAACTTGGAAGATAATGCCCAGATTAGGGTGTAGAAATAGTGACAGTGAAGGGGACCATCAGATGGCATAATGGCTACATCACTACCTCCCATGTAGTTAACCAAGGTTCGAGATCCAGATCTGGCTGCTTAAAACCCATGTTGGGCACATGTGCCTGTATTCCCAAAATCCTGAGAGGAGCATGGAGAAGGGATTGTGATGTGGCCATCCCCCTTGGGAAGTGATTTCTCATTTTCTATCTCTCTGTCTCTTCAGCGAGCGCACACACCCTATAGCAAAATTCTATTTAAGAAAAGAATAAAGAAATAGTGACAATAGAGAAATTCTTTCTGAGAGACACCCTAAAAACTTGAGTATTCTTGCCATTTTCTCAAAGAGACCAATTGTGAGGACTAATCTGGTGAGTCTGTGTGGTTGTCTATAAGGTTTCTACCCCCAAAGTTTAGCATTGATTTGTCAGCTAAATAAAATAATTCTTTCACTCAATAACAAGGAATACCAGTTATAGACTGGTATGCCTGGAGAAAAATAACACATTTGCTCTTGATTCTGACAGGAGGCTTGGTAGCTACAAATACCACCCAATGGGACTGGAAATAGAGTTGCGCTTACGGAAGAGGGAGTGAAAGGAGGGTTCTATAGCTCTTCCAGGTCCCCTACTATATTACTGCAGGAGTATGGAAAATGGAAATTATCTGGGAGAGAAAGGGCTATCTGGGGGTAATTTGGACCCCTGAAAATCAGACCAAGTAGAACTCTTTCTCCTGTTCAGAAAGAACTTTGTCTTGCTGTGTGGGAGAATTTATTTAAAAACAAGCAGTGGGGCTGGCCCATGGCCTAGTGGTTAAGGGAACCATATCCCACATGACCCACCACACAGTTGAAATCCTGGCCCTGGCAGCCTGAAAAGCAAACACAGTGTGTGTGTTTGCATGTCTCAAATCCTGACAAGATAGAGAAATGGATGAGAAGGAATTGTGGCCTGATCATGCCCCATTAGGGAGTGCTTTCTTTCTGGGAAAAAAAATAAAAACAAGGTGGTCTGATTTTATTTCTGTTATAATGGGCAGTTCCGAGGAAGTTGCCAGAGAATATCATTTTTGGGTAATGCAGGTTTAAAAAAATTATTTATTTTAATTAAAAAATTTTTTTTATTCATTCATTTATTTTGATTTGACCAGAGGGAGCTAGAGGGAGAGAGAGAGAGAGAAAGTGAGAAAGCAAGCCACCAGGTCCGAGACTCAAGCTGTGGTTGCCCATGTGGCGGTGTCCAGCACCTTAACCACCACACCACCTGCTGGTCCCCAGGGTAATGCAGATTTAATGAACCGGAGTCTCATCCAATTTGGAGAGCTTCAGCCTTCCACATTTTCCCATTGAGGCCCTAGAGTTGAAAACTCTGTTTTGCTAGGATTGTATCACCAGGCTAGAAAGAGAGTTTGTGAGGATCCAGGTGGCCTTTGCTAAGAGCAAGTTAGATAGAAGAGTGGAAAAGTTGCTTTACAGTGGCTCTGGAAGAGAAATGGAATGCAGACACCTATCTCAGAATATTCATAATAAATGCATCATCAAAATGGGAACTGTGTTTGTAAGCTATAAGCAGATTTATAACTCTAAGTTGTTTTGGTCAAATAAATTTTTGAGATCTCTTTTTTAAAGATGGTGATTGTTGAAAAATAAGTACACTAACATGATTTAAATAGAATTGGAAGACAAAAAGATAGGTACTTGTTCATTAGTATTTTAGCACTAAAAGATTAGCAACAAAAAATTCTACCTGTGCATGGAGAGATTGAGGAAAACCAGAAAAAGAAGGATGGGTAATAATAGAAGGCAAAGACACTGGTTAGATACTTTCACCAAGTCATGCTTAGTTCACATTTTCAAATGACTTATAGTTCTAAATATCAGCAGAACTTCCATCCGTTATGATTTCACACACTGCAGTATTTAATGTATGTGCCTTTTAGGGATTCAGGGAATTCATGGACTTTGGAAGTTAAATAAAAGGACTCTCACTTGTGTCAACACTGGATCTCAGGAGATGGGACAATCTAGTCCTGCTTATGTGTTTTACGTGGCTATAGCACTTATCACACTGCTCTGTAAATATGGAGTGGCTGTTTCTCTTTCCACTAAACCACGCTTCTCTTTTACGTGTGTATATCCATACCACCTAGCACAGTGTCTGGCACATAAGATAATGCATGTTAAATAAGAATTCACATCTGGAGACAGATTCATATAGATTGGAAATAGAAAGTGGATATCTGGAGTTGGTCCCATGGCCTGGTGATGGGGGAGCTGGATCCCACATGGCCAACCATGTTTCAAATCCTGGTGGCATGGAAACCATGCTGGTGCCTTGTGTGCATGTGTGCCCGAAATCCCAACAGGGTAGAAAAATGGAGGAGAAGGGATGGCAGTGTGACCATTCCCCATTTGGGGGATGCTTTCTCCCACTCTTTCTCTTCTCGTCTCTATCTGGAGAGCACATACACCCTCTGGCAATTAGAAAAAAAAAAAAAGGAAAGTTACTTTCTGGCTATGTGATACTGTTACACTGTTACCTGCAGCATGTGTCACCCAAATTAATTGTAATTATAAAAATGGTGTAGATATGCAAATTAGATGGTTATGAATGAAAATTCCCGTGAGAGAAAAATTGTATTTCTACTTTGGATGTTCTGAAGTGGATGAAATATGAGAAATGGCATTAAAAAAAGGCAGCTAAAGGGACAGCTAGAAAGGATGTTTAGACAACCTGTGTTTGGTAGAGAACAAGAAAGCAGAATTTGACACCATTTTGCAAGATCACAAGAGAAAGTATTTTTGAAATATGGTAGACATGAAGATACTCTGAGCAGTTAAGGGATGTGTAGAGAGAGCCTTCTCCTCCAGACTTGTCCTGGAAGAGAAACATCACCGGAATACCTCAGGTTTTTCTTGGTACTCATTTTGATGTGGCAGAGCTTTAGCACTTAGGAAGACCAAAGAGGAGGGAGAGGGATTCTGAACTTTCTGCCCCGTTGTGTTATTGTTCTTTGTTCATTCCTTAGTATATTCTCTTCCGTAACCTTTTCTCTGATGGGAAGAGACCATAACAATGGAAAAGGCATAGTTCCTGACTTTAAGTTTTCAATATAACAAGGGAGACAGGTACTTACTGTTCGGCTATTATTTAAAGTTATGTAATGTAAGTATGTGCAGATCATATTGCAGCACCAAGAGGAAGCAATTATTTCGCCAGAAGAATTAGAAAAGAATGTACTCTTTGAGCTGTATCTAGAACAAAGACACCGAGGTTGAGAGTGAAGGGACATTTTTTGGTAGAGGAGGACTTGATCAAAAAAAAAACATGCAGTTATGACTGGACAGGCTTGTTTTAGGAATGGGATGTACTGATAGTTTGGTCACGTGCTATAGTAATGACTGTTTTCTCCACCAGTGATCACTTGCATTATATTTCTCCCAAGAACTCTTTGGGGGGAAATTAACTGTAGTTAATTTAGGACTATTAAGAATAGTATTCCTATTCTTTTTCAACATTCAGATTTTAATCAGTCCTTCATAGTAATTGGCTATTCATAAAAATATTTTAAAATTATATAAGCTTCTATTGTAGCTGTGCTGATGATAAATAACCAAATTAAGAAAACCTGTAGACCACAGATAGCAGATACTTTTTTTTTTTTGGAGAGATTTTCGCTATAGGGCGCGTGCGCTCGCCAAATAGACAGAGAGAGACATTAGAGACAGAAAGCGAGAAATCACCCCCCAGAGGGGAGGGTCACGCCGCAATCCCTTCTCCTCCATTCTCCTCTCGGGATCTTGGGCACACACGCACACGCGCCCGGCGTGAGTTGTAAGCCACCGGGTCTGAGACGCGAACCGCGGTCGACTACGTGGGAGTCCAGCGACATAGCCATTACGCTAACTGCTGGTTCCCCAGATACTTTTTATTTCACATGCCAACTCTGTTTGGTCATGACTACCTGGAACACCCATAAGGGTTTTGAGGCTTTTCTGGGCTTTCCCAAAAGCGTGCCATGTTCAGTAGTGATTTCTTCCATGGACCCTGCATGGTGTGGGGGGTGAGCAAATGTGGTAGCTTATGGGCCACATGAACTATTTCTACTGTGAATCCAAACATATTGCTTATTTTTTTAAATTGATTACTTAATTGCAGCTCTTATTGTTCATGTATGGCCAAAGATGATTGTACACCAGATGTTTAATTATGGTACTGTGACTATGTGGCAGACACGTGGTGTCATAAACAGCCAGTCAGAGCTCTGGATCAACCTGAAAAGTACTGAGTTGATATAATTCTAGCCAGAAACTGAGCGCTTGACATTTTAATTTAGTTTGCAGATTTAACATGGTTAAACAAAATATTTCGAGATAGTCACAAGAGTGTAAACACCCTTGGGAACCAGCAGTTAGCGTAATGGCTATGTCGCTGGACTCCCACGTAGTCGACTGCGGTTCGCGTCCTGGACCCGGTGGCTTAAAACTCACGCCGGGTGCGTGTGCGTGCGTGCCCAAGATCCCGAGAGGAGAATGGAGGAGAAGGGATTGTGGCGTGACCAACCCCCCCTGGGGGGTGATTTCTCACTTTCTGTCTCTATGTCTCTCTCTGTCTGACGAGCGCACGCGCCCTATAGCGAAAACTTCCCCCCCCCCCCCAAATAAAAGAGTGTAAACACCCTTGTTGCCTTTTTCATTGACTTTGAGGGATCTCCTACTTCTAGGTTGAACACCTGTGAAGTACCTGGGAGTGAAAGTGTTTTAGGAGACAAACGTTTGGGAATCAGATGATGAATGATCCTTTAAGCTGTGATCAGGAATTGAAGTTTTTTGTTTTTGTTTTTTTCATTTTTTGGTGCATTTTTTATTGAAATAAAATATATGTAACATTAAAGTTGCCATTTTAATCATCATAAGGATTTTAGTACATTCACAATCTGTGCAACCATTACCACTATATAGTTCCCCAGCATTTTCCTCATCCTAAAAAGAAACCCTCTAGTCTATTAACCAGTATCTCTTTCCCTCTCTTCCGTAGCCTTTTCCACCTCTGTACTCTTCACTCTTATGAGGTCAGTTTCTTTAGCTTACACATGTAAGTGAAAACATGCAGTATTTTTCTTTTTTGCCTATTTTATTTCACTTAATGTTCTCCAGACTCATCCATCTCACTTTGATTGATAGAATCCCATTATTTTTAATGGCTGAATAGTATTTTATCATGTATATATACTACATTCTCTTTATTCATCTGTCAGAAGTTTTTTTTTTTGGAAAGGTTTTTGCTATAGGGCGCGTGCGCTTGCCAGAAAGACAGAGAGAGACAGAGAGACAGAAAGCGAGAAATCACCCCCCAGGGGGATGGCCATGCCACAATCCCTTCTCCTCCATTCTCCTCTCGGGATCTTGGACATGCTCGCACATGCGCCCGGCGTGAGTTTAAGTTGCCAGGTTTGGGACTTGAACTGCGACCAACTACATGGGTGTCCAGCAACATAGCCATTACGCCATCTGCTGGTCCCTGCCAGAAGTTTTTAAGTGGTGAAATTACACAATTTAAGGCTTGCTTCAGTAAGAAAACTCTGGTACCAATATTGAGAATGAGTTGGTAGAATAAGAAAATAATTTTGACTGAATCATTTTATTATTTTATTTTATTTTTTTATTTATTTTTTTAAAATTATTTATTTAACTTTATTTATTCATTCATTCATTTTTTAATTTGACTAGAGAGATACACAGAAAGAGAGAGAAAGAGAAGGTGAGAGAGCAAGCCACCAGGTCCAGGACTCGAACCGTGGTCAGCCATGTGGGAGCACCCAGCGCCTTAACCACCACACCACCTGCTGGTCCCTTATTATTTTATTTTTATTTATTTTTTGAGAGATTTTTGCTATAGGGTGCATGCTCTCACTGGAGAGACAGAGATAGACAAAGCGAGAACTCACCCCTCGGGGGGATGGCTATGCTGCAGTCCCTTCTCTCAGGATCTTGGGCACACACACACACCTGGCATGAGTTTTGAGCTGCCAGATCTGAGACTTGAATAGTGGTTGTCAGCTGTGTGGGAGTCCAGTGACGTAACCATTACGCCATCTGCTGGTCCATGCATCATTTTATTTCTGCTTTCTTCTGGAATCTCATAATTTCTCTTTCGTAAATTGAGAATCTGCCTCTTGTTCTCTCTTTTTAACAAAATTACCAGAGGGCATATGTGCTTATCAGAGAAAGGAAGAAAGTACCTCCTAGTAGGGCATGGTCATACTGCCCTTCTCCATTTCTCAATCCCATTGGGATTTGAGGCATGCGTGCATACATGGCTTGCCTACTGTATTCCAGCTGTAGTCACCATATGGGATCTGGCTCCCTTAGCCACTATGCTATGGGCCCAGCCCAATTGAGAATCTCTTAGTTGATCTATTTCCCACTCCTTTCATCTGTTTTTGCTTCCTTTATAGATACACTTTTTCTTCTTCCTTCACAGTTTGCTATCTTTACTTCCTTATCTTTCATCCAAGCCATTGTAGGCTGACACAGCAGCAGTACTTATACTGGAACTGTTCTTATGAAGGTGAATTATACTCTAAATGTCAAGTCTGATGACTGCTTTTCATCCCTTCTTCCTTCTGGAACTCTGTGTGACATTCGATATTGTTGACTGATAATTCTTTAATATGTTCTCTCTTACTTCCTTGATCTAAGTTCTCTCCTGGTTCTTCAGTCCTTCTAGCCATTTTTCAGTCTTTGTAGTTGTCGATTCCTGTCTATGCCTTGAACATTGCTTTTCCTTATAGTTTTTTTCTTTTTGTACTCTTTTCTTTATTATTAAGCTTTTTCTTTTTTATTTTTGGAGAGGTTTTTGCTATAGGGCGCTTGCGCTCGCCAGACAGAGAGAGACAGACAGAAAGCAAGAAATCACCCCCCAGGGTGGTCTGGGTCCCAAGCTTTTTCTGATGAGACTCAACTATATCCTTGATTTTTGGCACTGCTTTGAAGCTGACAACTCTGAAGCCTGAATGTTCTCCCGGCTTTTATTTTTATACACATACACACACACACACACACACACACACACACAAATTTGCGAGAAGGTACCTGCATTCACAGGAGGGAAAGAGAGAAAGCACCCATCCTTCTATGGGAAATGGTCATATCACAATCCCTTCTTCTCCATCTCTTTCACCTTTCTGGATTTTAGTAATGCATGCATACATGCCCAGTGTGTTTTTTCAAGTCTCTGGGTCCTATACTCAAACCTCATAGTTGTCCATGTGGTATCCAGCTGTCTTAACCACCACACCACAGGCTGGCTCCACACCCATATTTTCAACTACCTCGTGTCTCCAGCACAAGTATCCTTAATTAATATATCCAAAATCAATCTTCTCTTCTTTATAAAAGCATAAACTTGGGACCAGAAGATAGTGTAATGGCTATGTCACTGGACTCCCACTTTGTCAACTGTGGTTCAAGTCCCAGACTTGGTAGCTTAAAACTCACACTGGGGGTGGGACCAGCAGTTAGCGTAATGGCTGTGTCGCTGGATTCCCATGTAGTCGACTGCAGTTCGAGTCCCGGACCCGGTGGCTTAAACTCACGCCAGGCGCGTGTGCGTGCGTGCCCAAGATCCCGAGAGGAGAATGGAGGAGAAGGGATTGCGGCGTGGCCATCCCCCCTGGGGGGTGATTTCTTGCTTTCTATCTCTCTGTCTCTCTCTGTCTGTCTGGCGAGCGCACGTGCCCTATAGCAAAAACCTCTTAAAAAAAAAAAAAAACTCACACTGGGGGGGCTGGCAAGTGGCGTGGTGGTTAAGGGTGCTGGACTCCCACATGGCTGACCATAGTTTGAGTCCTGGACCTGGTGGCTTCCTTTCTCTCTTTCTCTCTCTCTCTCTCTCTCTCTCTGTCCCTCTTTGGTCAAATTTAAATAAATAAAGGTGAATAAAATAATTCTTTAAAAAAAAAAAACTCAGATCGGGCACATGTGCATGCCTGCCCAAAATCCTGAGAGGAAAATGGAGGAGATGGGATTATGGCGTGGCCATCCCTTCGGGGGGGGGGGGGGTGATTTCTTTTTGTCTCTCTTTCTCTCGGGTAGGTGCACACACCCAATAGCAAAACAAAACAAAACAAACCTCTCTAAAATTAAAAAAGAAGCATAAAATTTCAAAGAAGATTTAATCATAACTCTTACACAAATACAAAATGAACATGTGTCAGATTTAGTTTTAGCTTACTAACTAATGGGGCAACCAATAAGATAATAAACTCAAAGAGTTAAAAAGTGCCACACATTTGTAGTCAGATAGGGAATGCTGAGATGCTTCTAAAACTGGCCAGTCTGTACAAACTAATAACCAGTTTTGTTCTACTGGATACAATTTGCCTTTCTGTAAACAGAAATTATTTGTATTAGTTCCAGTTTTCTATCACTTCTGTGTCTGCATAGAAAGTCGATTAGTTGAAGACAAATGCTCATCCTTCTATAGGAATATATAATCCCTGGAGGTTCCAGAGATTGAAAGGATATCCAGTAAAAAAAAAAAAAAAAAAAAAAAAAGCTCTTCTATTTTAAAATCTTCGACAATTTTTCCTTGCGTCTTCTCCAAACTTGATGTCCTCTTTATTTCTTTATTTTAGTAAGCAGCCTGGTCCAAACAGGTCGTGCTCAGTCTCTTTGATTCTTGTGTATCTCTTTATCAAGTTCTATTTTTTAAACACGTTTCTATTTCTTCTGAGAGACAGAGAGACACAGACATACAGACACCCCAATAGGTCTTCATGTTACACCCCACCCTCAGCTTTAGCCAGCCTTTATTATGGGCATCTGTATGTTCCTAACATGAATTCAGTTGTCTTATCACTGTATCACCATCTGGTCCTATCAAGTTCTATTTATTCTGCTTTTTTAGCTGCTAAAATCTGTTTCTTCCTCATTCCTTTTTTTTTTTTTTTTTTTTTTAACAAAAATATACGCTTGTACTCAATGCTATTGTTCTCTTTAAAACATTTCAGACCAGCTAGTGGCATGGTGGTTAAGGCAGCTGGATCCCACATGGACACCTATGTGGTTTGAGTTCTGGACCCATTAGCTTGAAAAACACACCAGGCAGGTGTGTGCATACTTGCCCAAAGTCCCAAGAAGAGAACTGAGAAAGGATTGTGATGTGACCATTTCCCCTGAGGCGTGCTTTCTCACTTTTTCTCTCTACTCCTCTCTTTCTGGCAAATGCACACACCCTATGGCAAACTTAAAATTTTTTTGTTTTCTTTTTTCTTTTTTTCCCCTTAAGTACTTCTTTAGAACTTAGGGGTCTTGAATTTTGCCTTTTATAGTTTAGTTTTTATTCATGGTAAGAGAGTGTATGTGATCAATAGTGCAAGAGAGAGGAGCACCCATGATCCTGTTTTCCCATCTTTCCAGCTTTTCAGGGTCTTGGGGATGCATGTAGCCATTGAGGCCACATGTAGAACAAGAAGAGGAGACACTTGAGAAATAAGCAGCACTAGTGGCTGGTGAGCAGGGAATGAGAAAAGAAATGAAACGATAGCAGTTAACTTGCTTCCTCTTTATTAGGATGTAATGGCCAGGAAAAAAAATGAGAGGAACAGAGGTTTGTTTGTTTGTTTGTTTGTTTGTTTTGTTGTTGTTGTTTTTTTTAAAGGATTGTGTATTTTTTTTTTTTTTAACAGAATAGGATTTAAAAATATATTTTTAAGTCCAGCTGGTGGTGTGGTGTTTAAGGGCAGCTGGATCCCACATGGCCAACAGTGCAGTTTGAGACCCAGGCCCGGAGGCTTAAAAAACACGCCAGACACATATGGGCATGTGTTCCCCAAAATCCTGAGAGGAGACTGGAGGAGAAGAGATTGCAGTATGGCCATCCTCCCTCGGAGGCGCTTTCTCACTTTTTCTCTCTCTCCAATGAATACACACACCCTGTCACAAATTTTGGGGAAAATATATCTATATTAAGATTGAACAAAATATTACTATATTTTACATATTATTGATTCCTGGCCTTTACCATCTGAAAATGGTTTCTACATTCTGTGTAATAGAAAATTTTTAATGTTCAACTGGCTGCAATATCAAAATTACTGCAATTTATGTTTATTGAGCTCAAACAATTAGTCATTTCTTTCAAGGGCAAGAACATACTATATTTTTGTCTGTGGGGAGGGGGATGCTCATTTTCATAAGAGAAGGAAGGATTCAGTGCTTTCTTTGCTTGTGGGTTTTCTCTTGTTCACTTTTGATCTAGATATTGGTGGTTGTGTTCCAGTCCTCCTGCATATGCCCAAAAGGATTGGGAGTGGACACCAGCAGAAGCACCATTTATTCCTGTAGAGATTAGAAACCAGGAGCTTATTGCCCTGCTTGTCAAGGCTCAGGACAGAGAGGAGGAAGAAACGAGTATAAAGGTTTTGGTTTTGGAAAGAAGTTGGAATCTCCTGACCCTGGGACCTTAAGATCCACAAAATTGCTGAAAGAAACAGTACTACCTTTTGGAAAGGTAAGATATTAAACTGTTTTAAGGTTTAAGCTATTTTAGCCACATTGGCATGTTTTCATAAGGTATGAATTCAAGCAGCCATCTGCCAAGCTGAAGTTTTAGTGACATTATCACCCATCCAGCCTTGCTGGGGTTGAGACCTATGTGGCAGGAGAGAGGTGTGTAGTGAAGGAAAACCTTTACAAAGTTTCACCCTTTTTGAAATGGCAATTTCTGAACACCAGGCACTGTGGTAGGCCTTGGATATACAAAGATCGATGAGTCACTCTACCTACCTTCCGGAAATTCCTATTCAAGAAAAAGAAAAAAAACTGATGATTACAATGTGATAAGTGCTATAATAAAGAGATGCTAAGTATAATAAGCGTGGGCTAACTCTGGCTAGGCAGTAATAACTCTTAAGTCCTGAAGGATTAATAGGAGCTCATGTGGTTGGAAGAAAGGGATGGGCTTCAGGTTAGAGAGAATTCTATGTTTAAAGATGTAAGCATGCAAACAGATGTTGCATTGGAAAATAAAACACTATATTCCAAAAACTACTATTAGAATGAGCAAAGAGGGGACAGTGATAAGAGATGTTGCTAGGTCCATAGTTCTGGGCCAGTTCTGGAGGCCTTGTTATGAGCCAAGGAAATTTTAACTTTGGACATAGAGAAGCATTGGAGATAAAAAACAAACAAAAATGTGGGGCTACCTTAGTTCCAAGATGGGAAGGAGTAAAAATAAATATATGATGGGAAAATAGGAATGTACTTTAGCTTTTTTATTTAAAAAATTAATTTTTTTTAATTTTTAGTTTTATTTATTATTATTATTTTTCAATTTGACCTGAGAGAGAGAGTGAGAAAGCAAGCCTTTAGGTCCACAACTCAAACCGCGGTCAGCCATGTGAGTGTCTAGCACCTTAACCATTCCACCTGCAAGCCCTGTACCTTAGCTTTAATTGGGTCTCAGAATGATGGTCCTGCTTCTGTCTTTTCTTTGCTAAAATTACTAGTATCCTTGTATTCTTAGTAGATTGGTTCTAAACTTTGTAAGTTAATAAAAAGTAGCATTTTGTATTAAGCTGCTGGAAACTCCTAACTTTTACCAATTTATGCAGTTCTTGAATACCTTCTAATGTCTATGTATGCCTCAGCCTAAAGATTAGTTTCTTTGTTCTGGAGAAAAAGCTAAGCCTTAGAGTAAAGATGAACTAAATTAAATAAATGCAATAGCAAGGAGGTGGCTAACTTTATATTCTCTAATTACGACCAAAACAGGGTCATAAATTTATGGCAACCCCAAAGAAAAGAAAGTCAGTCCAAGAGAGCTCAGACTTGGCCCTGAGACCTTTTGCAAGAGTTAGGCATTTCGAGCACACATTAGGGAGCCCGGAATAGACACCATTGGCTCTGCTTGTGTTTAGAAGCCAGACACAAGGAATAGATTCTGGAGTTGCTAGTGCTGGAGCATTAGTTGACCGTCCTATTAGAGCAGCTTATACAAGGGACAGATACTGGAGTTGCTAGTGCTGGAGCATTAGTTGACCATCCTGTTAGAGGAGCTTAGGACCTGATGAAGCTACATATCTAGAAACAGTGAGAAATGGTGATCCTGGGGGAAATCTGTGTGAAGTAACTACAGAGGGATAGTATCTGCATTCTGTGGAATGTGACCTTCTATAAGATAAGAAAACAAAAAAGAGGACCTCACCATTGGTTGCATGCACGCTGCACACATACCAGATTGAGTGACACATAAGACCTTACTGTATACTTCAGCCAGGGGAATACATCCAGCCATGCTGGACAGTGTGCTCTGTGTGGACATTGACACTGGATAATCATAGGAATCTGATTGCAGGGTATCATTTCTTTCTTTCCTTTTTTTAAAGAATTATTTATTGAATTTTATTTAGTCATTCATTTATTTTAATTTGACCAGAGAGAGAGACAGAGAGAGAAAGAGGGAAAATGAAAAAGGAAGCCACAAGGTCCAGGACTCGAACCATGATCAGCCATGTAGGAATATCTATTGCCTTAACCACTATGCACCTGCTGGCCCCTGGATGTCATTTGTTTCTAAACTACATGTAATCTTTTTTTTTTTTTTTTTTTTTTTTTAAGAATTATTTTGTTTAACTTTATTTATTTATTTATTTATTTAAATTTGACCAGAGAGGGACAGAGCAGGGTGGAGGGTGAGAAAGCAAGCCAGCAGGTCTGGGACTCAAACTGTGGTCAGCCATGTGGGAGTCCAGCGCCTTTAACTACCATGCCACCTGCTGGCCCCAACTACATGTAATCTAATTGGAGCAAGAATGATGATTGAAAAAATACATTTCAAAAGGCATCTGCCAAGGTTGGGAGGCTGAGTTACAAATGAGGGATTTCAGGCCAGAAGCAGGGCATTTCTATGAAATTAGCTCAAGAAGCAAAAAAATGGAGGGATAATAGAAAAATTCCCAAAGGATATTTTGAGGTACTCAAAATGATGTACATCAAGATGTAGGCTTTAGTCTTCAAGACTAGCTGAATGATGTTTGTAAATTTTTACCTATTTAGGTTGGAGGCTGTAGAATATGATGGTGACTTGAAGGCATAATGGATTGGCAGTCGAGGTGCATGGCAGTTGCCATAAGAAAATTCTTTCTGGTAAAAGAGAGCAAACAGGGAGTGAAACTGAAGATAATACCAGCCTAAGCTCACTCTTTTTTTTTTTAATTATTATTATTTTATGGTTGGTTTTGCTCTAAGGCACATCTACGGGGGATGGTCATGTCACAGTCCCTTCTCCTCTTGGAATTTTGGGCATGTATGCATATGTGTCCAGGGTGTTTTTGAAGCCATCAGGTCCAGGACTCAAACTGTAGCCGGCCACTTGGGATTCAGCCACCCTAACTTCCATGTCACCTGCTAGCCCTGCTCATCCCTTCTTTTTAGCACATGATTCTTATATTGGCCCTTCATATGATAACATGACATAATTTTTTTTTAGAGGTTTTTGCTATAGGGCGTGCGCTCGACAGAGAGACAGAAAGCAAGAAATCATGCCGCAATCCCTTCTCCTCCATTCTCCTCTCGGGATCTTGGGTATGCACTCACACATGCCCGGCGTGTTTAAGCCTCTGGCATGTTTAAGGCTCCGGGTCCCAGACTCGAACCACGATCGACTACATGGGAGTCCAGCGACATAGCCATTACGCTAACTGCTGGTCCCTCGGTAACATGACATAACTTAAAAATATATTTAATTAAGACTAGATACTAGTTTGTCTAATTTCATATACTAGCAGGAAGAAAAAAATATATATATTTGAATATAGGAGAACTATTATTGAGAATACTCTCCTTCACATTCAAAATTCCTAGTAGAAGATACATAGTGGGGACCAGTAGGTGGTGTGGTGGTTAAGGGCACTGGACTCCCACATGGCTGACTGTGGTTCAAGTCCTGGGCCTGGTGGCTTGCTTTCTCACTTTCCCCCTCTCTCTCTCTCTCTGTCAAATTAAAATAAATGAATGAATGAATGAATGAATGAATGAATAAAGTTAAATAATTCTTAAAAAAAAAAAAGAAAGAAAATGCATAGTGATTTTGGGGTCGGCAGGTGGTGTGGTGGTTTAGACATTAGACTCCCACATGGCCAACCACGGTTCAAGTCCCAGACCTGGTGGCTTGCTTTCTCACTTTCCTTCTCTGTCTCTCTCTGGTCAAATTAAATAAGTAAATAAATAAATAAATCTCTCTCAAAAAAAGAAAAGAAAGTACATAGTGATTTTAATGGATACAAGAAAGTCTTTGTGACTAGCAAATTTACTACTTTAAATCTAAGAAACTGCATATTGGAGGATTTAGAGGGGTTCCTTGAACAGACAGACCCCTCAGCAAATCTGTGGTAACAAGTCACTAGGTTTAGATTTTGAAATGCCTTTAGCTCAGAATTTGCAACTTTATGCATTTTGAGTAAGTCATTGCAAAAAGAAACCCTTGAAGTTAAAAAAGATTTTTATAATCATTTCTATTGTACTTACATATAGAGGTAAATAATTTACTTTGGTCTTAATCATTAACTTCTTTTTAATTGGGTTAAGCTCAAAAATAGGTTTTCTGGGGACCAGCAGTTGGCGTAATGGCTGTCGCTGGACTCCCACATAGTCAACCACGGTTCAAATCCCAGACCCGGTGGTTTAAACTCATGTGTGCGTGCCCAAGATCCCAAGAGGAGAATGGAGGAGAAGGGATTGCGGCGTGGCCATCCCCCCTGGGGGGTGACTTCTCACTTTCTATCTCTCTGTCTGTCTCTGTCTTTCTGGCGAGCACACGTGCCAGAAAGACAAAAACCTCTCCCCCCCCCCCAAAAAAAAAAAAGGTTTTCTGTGAGATGAAAAGCAAAATCATGATGTGCTTTAATAGCTTTTCAACCTATGTAGTTCAGTAAAACATTGGCATTTATCTCTGTTAGAAACTGATTAGAGGGGCCAACAGGTAGCATGGTGGTTGAGGGCATTGGACTCCCACATGGCCTAACATAGTTTGAGTCCCAGACCTGGTGGCTTGCTTTCTTGCTTTCTCACTTTCTCTCTCTCTCTCTCTCTCTCTCTCTTTCTCTTTCTCTTTCTCTCTCTCTCTTACTCTTGTGCTCTTGCTCTGTCCGTCTCTGGTCAAATTAAAATTAAATAAGTAAATTTAAATAAAATAATTTTTAACAATTTTTTAAAAATTGATTAGAATGAGAATATTTTAATAACTATTTTATTTGTAAACATTTAGAAGAGTATTTTAGAATGCTATAATTCCTTTTATTTATTTTTTTGGAGAGTTTTTTGCTATTAGGACATGTGCACTTGCCAGAAAGACAGAGACAGAGAAAGAAAGCGAGAAATCCCCCCCCACCATGGGGGATGGCCACTCCGCAATCCCTTCTCCTCTATTCTCCTCTCCGGATCTTGGGCACACATGCACACACGCGCCTGGTGTGAGTTTAAGCCATCGGGTCCAGTTAACTATGTGGGAGTCCAGTGATATAACCATTACACCATCTGCTGGCCCCAACATGCCATAATTCTTTTAACGAGTTTGTCTGAGTAAGGAAGATCTGCTGTGAGAATGTCTTGAAATAGTGGGGTGCTATGTATATATGTAACGTTTTTTATAATGTATGTTGTTTGATATTCAAAACAACCATGTAAACATAATAGAGCAGGTTTTATTATCTCTTTTTGACAAATGAAGAAGAGTGAGGCTCAGAGAGGCTAAATATTTTGCCCAAGGTTGCAAACCTACACTTTGACCATTATACAACATAGATGTCTGTCTCAATGTTGCTTTGAGGTGATCGTATTTTAGTTTTACAGGCACAGATTGGTTTCATCTGCTTTTTACTCCCTTAATTGATTTCAACAGAAAGTTTTTCTTACAAGACTGAAATATGATTATGAATATATGTGAGATAGATTTTTTTTTTATCAGTTGTTGAGAGTAGATGTCAATATGTTCCTAAGTCATAGGAACATGGTCACATTCTTATTATCACTAGCTAAAAAAGACGTGGTTGATTCATTGTTATTAGTGTTTTTGTAGGAGGGGACTAATACTCAAGAATTTGGAGAAATACTTTTATTGTTTTTAATACTTAATATTCAAGTTTTGGAAACATGTATGTATGCCTTTGAAGAGTAATGAGAATTTTCTTTTGATCATTTTGGTGGCTTTATTTAGATAAATTTTACATAATAAAATTTTAGATTTGATGTAACAGATTATAAGCTAAGGTCATTTAATGAAATGTCCTATGAAATTTGCTGTCTTGTCATTTTACAGGATGAAGAAACACGGAAAGATTATGACTATATGCTGGATCATCCTGAAGAATACTATAGCCATTACTACCACTATTACCGCAAGCGCTTAGCTCCTACAGTGGATGTTAGGATAGTGATTTTGGTCAGTGTGTGTGCTATTTCAGTGTTTCAGGTGTGTATCGATAGCTATGTGTATCTATGTGTATGTGCGTGAGGGCATATTACCTAGTGCCAGTCATCAAACTGAACTACAAATACTTTTTTGTGAAATTTTTACTTCCAGTTAAGATTCACATTTTGCATTAGAAAAAAATATTCATTTATTTAACCAATCAACAGTATTGGAAATTTCATTAGTGGAAAATCTAGGAAATTAATGATGATGATGATGGTGATGAATGTTATTGTAACTACAATCCTTCCTAAAACACCAGAAGTTTTCTTACTGCTTCCTCTAGAGTATTTTCTATAAAACACCCAGAGTAAATGTCAGTGACACCATGTCATTTACTTTGTAGGACTTGCCAGTGATTTCCTGTTAAACAATGACTTCCCATTAATCTCTCAACTCCCTTATTGTGGCCAGAAGTCCTGGCTTCCATCCATCCAATGCCAGTAGTGCTCACCATCATTGTGACAACTCAGAATGTCCTACTCATTTGAACTCAGGTTAAGAACTACTGAAATAGTTTTTTTTTTTTTTTTTTTTTTTTTTTTCTGAAATAGGTTTTTTAAAGTACAGTAACTTGGGACTAGCCGATGCCATAATGGTTACGTTATTGGACTCCCACATAGTCTACCATGGTTCAAGTCCCAGACCTGGCAGCTTAAAACTCACGCCAGGCATGTGTGTGTGTGCATTCCCAAAATTCCAAGAGAAGAATGGAGGAGAGGGATTGTGGTATGGCCATCCCCTCTGGGGAGTGATTTCTCATTTTCTGTCTCTCTGTCTCTCTCCGTCTCCCTGGCAAGTGCACGTGCCCTATAGTAAAAATCTCTCTTGTTAAAAAAAAAAAAAAGCACAGTAACTTAAATCAGTTTTTTCTATTACTCTTAAACTAACCATGCCTATCATGTCATCCCTCAGAGGAAAAGAACAAGACAAACGACTAAAATAAAAAATTTGCTAGCTTGAAAATTATTTCTCCAGTTTAATTCCCCAAAATGATACTCAACCTACATAGTAAAATAATTCCTGTTGAAGAGTAAGTTGGTGTATTTTAGATGTATCAGCTCCTGTAGAAATAGTGACCTTTCAAAAGGGAAAGCAGGGATTGTTTTACTTTTTTGTTTTAGATAATGTAATTTCCCTAGTAACTTCTTTTCTATTCCTGATAGATGACTACTATAATATTTCAGGATATTATTGGTGTAACTGCTATATTTATCCAGTAAAATAGTAATGGGTAGGAATGACCATAGTTTCCCTGGTAACTTTTTTTTCTATTCCTGATAGATCACTATTAGAATATTTCAGGATATTACTGCTGTAACTGCTATATTTATCCAGTAAAATAGTAATGGGTAGGAATGACCATCGTTGCCTGAGTCTATATCCTGTGAATTTTAAAAATTTATTTATTGGGGGGTATTCCCAACAGGGTTTCATGACAGCATGATCCCCCTCCTCCCCAGCCTTCTAGTCAGCCAGGATCAAGGGTGCACATGGGTGTGTTCAAGCTGACCTGTGATCTGAACCCCTGGCCTTCCCATCTGGCTCCAGTATTGTGCAGTGGTGCTTCATGTCCTAACCTATATGGCTGGGCTTACCCAGTGAATATTTTCTTTTTCTTTTTTTTAAGAGAGATTTTTGTTATAGGGTGTTTGCGCTTGCCAGAGAGACAGAGACAGAAAGCAAGAAATCACCCCCCAAGGGGGATGACCACACCAGTCTCTTCTCCTCCATTCTCCTCTCAGAATCTTAGATATGCATGCACATGTGCCTGGAGTGAGTTTAAGCCACTGGGTCCGGGACTCAAACCACAGCCAATATGTGGGATCCAGTGACATAACCATTACGCCATCTGCTGATCCCCCCAGTGAATGTTTTCAACAAGTTCCTACCAGGTAGTTTTTGCAATTTAACTCTTTCTCTGCTAAGTAGGTTGCAGGTGGGAAAAAAAGAGGAAAAAGGTTTCTTTTTCTTTTTTTTTGCTATAGGGCGTGTGCGCTCGCCAGACAGACAGAGAGAGACAGAGAGACAGAAAGCGAGAAATCACCCCCCAGGGGGGAGGGTCACGCCGCAATCCCTTCTCCTCCATTCTCCTCTCGGGATCTTGGGCACGCATGCACACGCGCCCAGCGTGAGTTTTAAGCCACCGGGTCTGGGACGTGAACCGTGGTCGACTACATGGGAGTCCAGCAACATAGCCATTACGCTAACTGCTGGTTCCCAAGGAGAACGGTTTCTTAATAGTGATCTAGGAAAGAGCTGAATGGTAAAGATGTGAGGCTGTAGTTGAGGTGTGATCCCACGGAGTCAGTTTTTGATCTCGAGTCTCCTGTCTGAATCACTGGCTTGTTGACTCAGCTGAGTTTACCTCACTCATCCAGTCTTGAGATCTCGGGTCCACATGGGCATTGTTCAGTTGTATCTTTTGCTTACAAAGTAAGATCCCTATTTTTAATCAGAATGGGTTTCTTGGGTGATGGTATTTACCAAAATGCTCTACTACTGCTTTAGTTCAGATAAACCTTGGTAATAAAAATGACCCGTTTTTCTTTGTTGAATCTTCTAGTTCTTCAGCTGGTGGAATAGCTACAATAAGGCGATCAGCTACCTAGCCACAGTGCCCAAGTACCGTATCCAAGCTACAGAGATCGCCAAGCAGCAGGGACTGCTGAGAAAAGCCAAAGAGAAAGGCAGAAACAAAAAGTCCAAAGAAGAGATACGTGATGAGGAGGAGAACATCATAAAGAACATTATAAAAAGTAAAATAGATATCAAGGGAGGCTATCAGAAGCCCCAGATACGGGATCTTCTCCTGTTTCAGATTGTCTTAGCTCCATTTCACCTGTGCTCATATATAGTCTGGTATTGCCGGTGGATCTATAATTTTAACATCAAAGGCAAAGAATATGGGGAAGAAGAGAGACTCTATATCATACGTAAATCTATGAAGATGTCCAAGTCTCAGTTTGATAGTCTAGAAGATCATCAGAAGGAAACTTTTCTTAAACGGGAGCTCTGGATAAAGGAGAACTATGAGGTGAGTAGTCACTGCTGTGATCTTAGTGTCATCCTCCTCACCAAGGTAAAATTGGGTGTATGATAGGGATAAGCAGCATGCTCAAATTTCTGAAACCCAAGAGTTAAAAATGAGTTACTTCATATAGTCATAATGATTAAGAAATACAGTCATACTTTTATTGGAAATATGGCAGTGTTTTGTACTGGGGTAGTGACCGTTTTAACTTGTAATTTGTCTTTTTTTCTTTAATAATGATTTATTTTATTTTATTTATTTATTATTATTTTTTAATTTGCTATAGGGCACATGTGCTCACCAGAGAGAGACAGAGAAAGAAAATGAGAAAGGTCAGTCATGTGGGAGTTCACTGCCTTAAACCACCACACCACCTGCTGGCCTCCAAGTAATTGGTCTTTTGAAAGGTGAACTTCAGATACTTAAATTGATCATTTCTAGAAAGGTTTTACGAAAGGTCTAATTTTCTGTGTTAAATTATGGTAGAATGATATATATATATATATATGTTTGCAAGGGTGTTACAACAGCTTTCTGGTAACTGCACTAAAATTTGGAACCCCTAAGTTTTCTTCTAGTCATGCAAACCTAGTCACAGAGATTAAAAACAAAGCAAAACAATAAAACAGAGGGAAAGAGAGAATAAGAGATGGAAATTTTGTTGAAATAGCTGTCCATTTCAAAAATAATTAAGGACCAGCCTCAAAGTCTACTGGCTAAGGGAGCCAGATCCCACTTGGCTTACCACTGTTCAAATTCTGGCCCAAGGGACCAGCAGTTAGCATAATAGCTATGTTGCTGGACTCCCATGTAGCCGACCGTGGTTCGAGTCCCGGACCCAGTGGCTTAAACTCACGCCGGGCGTGTGTGCATGCGTGCCCAAGATCCTGAGAGGAGAATAGAGGAGAAGGGATTGAGGCGTGGCCAACCCCCCTGGGGGGTGATTTCTCGCTTTCTATCTCACTATCTCTCTCTGTCTTTCTGGCAAGCGCACACGCCCTATAGCAAAAACCTCTCCAAAAAAAAGAAAAAATTCTGGCCCAGGCAGCTTCAAAAATACAACATATTTACATGCTTATATATCTAAAACCCTATAAAATGGAGAAATGAAGGAGAAGGGATTGCAATGTGATCATGTCCCATTGGGTTGTGTTTTCTCTTCCCCCCTCTCTCATTTTTATTTCTTAAGAATTATTTTCATTAACTTTATTTTATTTCGTTTATATTTGACCAGAGAGGGACAGAGTGAGAGAGAGAGGGAGGGAAAGCAAGAAGGCAGGCCGCCAGATCTGGGACACAAACTGCGGTTAGCCATGTGGGAGTCAGCGTCCCTAACCACCACACCACCTGCTGGCCCCTCTCTTCCCTCTTTCTATTTCTGTGTTTTCTCTGGTGAATGCATAGACCCTTCAGCAATTAAAAAAGAAAAATTATAAAATCTTCAGAATTACAACCAACATATATGTGGGTTTTGAATTAAATTGACTTTTGTATGCTTCTAGACTTTAGACATTTTAATAAATATTGTATAATTTTCAGCTATAAAAATGACTTTGAGGTAATCAGCTCCCTAGCCACAGTGCTAAAGGGACTAGCAAGTCTTATCATAATGATACTGTTTTAGAATCTGGGTAAAATTAATTGGTTAATATATTTATATAAAAGTAGAGCTCAGTGAAACCTTCAGAATCTGAGATCTCTTAGCGCTTTCTTTCTTTCTTTTTTAAGAGAGAAGGAGGGATGGAGACAGAGACCCTTGATGGGATCTCACCACGCTGCAGTCTCCCAGCCAGCCAAGATCACAGCATGAGTGTGCATGTTCAGGTCGAACAGGCATCCGAATCCTGGGTCTCCCATATGGCTTCAGTGTGGTGTAGTGGCTTTACCATGTGGCTAGGCCCATAATCCTTCTTATATGTGATATCTTCAATAGATTTTACTGCAAGTTAAGTTTTGCTCTGAATTATATAAAAATAAATTCATTTATGAATTGCCAGATGATTTGGCAGTAGATCTATTCAGCCTGTTTATAAGATAGAAACGGAAAGTAACACTGTTTAGTTCCTAAACTATTTGAAAAGGTTTCTTTTTTTCGAAGTTCATTTATTCCATGAGAGGAGAGAGAGAGACCTCCAAAAGGATATTCACACAGTGATCTACCTCATTCTCAGCCACCCCAAATCATGGGCATGTGTGTGTGCATCCAGTTTGCTCAGGGATGTCCCAGAACACAAAACCTTTCCCATGTGGGTCCAGTTGCGTTACCGCTGCACCAGGGCCTGGCCCATGAAGAAGTTTCTCTTTTAGGTAGGTTTAGCAGCCCAGTCCACAAAACTATCTTTCTAGAGTATTATCCTGAGATGAATTAGGAGATTACATTATTATATGAGGTTATTTTAGTCATTACTTTCTAATATTTTGGATGTAAAATCATTTATTTCTAAAATTTGTTGTGGCTACAAAATTGGCTATGACAACTTCTCCATTTTGCTTCAGCTGACATCTACTCCAAGTTGTGGGAATGCAGCTGTTCTTTGTTCTTAATTTGTACGGTTTATTTAACTTTCTTTGGGAACTTTAATTTAAATAAAAAGTTTTGAAAGACCAATAATTATCTTTGAAGATAAAAGTAGGTGTAAATTTGGAAAACAATATGGAGATTTCTTAAAAACCTACAAATAGAACTTCCATATGACCTAGTAATCCCAGTTCTTGGTATTTTACCCAAAGGGTGGGAGAACAGTCGATTGGAAAGACACTTGCACATCCATGTTATTGTAGCGTTATTCACACTTGCCAAAATATAAAACCAATCTAAGTGTCCAAAAACTGATGACTGGGTTGAAACACAATGGCACATATATACTATGGAATATTACACAACTATAAGAAACAGTGAGACCCTATCATTTGACTCAAAATGGATAGAGAAGACTTAATGTTGGGCAAAGTGAGCCAGACTTTGAAAGATGTACATTGTTTTGGGTCATCAGAAAAGTCATGATGGATTTTTGCATAGAAAAACAACATGATTTTTCTGACAACCCAATATATCCCCACTCAATTTGTACTGAGTGTCTGCACTTCATAGCAGAAGTTGAAAGATCTGAAGATGTGTTGGTGTAGAGGATGAGTGTAGATGCTAGAGACTGTAAGAGGGGAGAGTGGGTGTTAGAGAGTAGGTGTAAGAAAAAAATTTAGGACAGTCATGTCTGCTTAAAAGTGTTATTGGTCTGTTAAAATAGTCTGCAGGTTGTTTCATGAGTGCTTTATCAAATTTTGAAAGTTCAAGTGCAATAATGTTTGAACACTATACATGATAGAGTATCTTGTTTCTAATAAAATAAACCTTTTTGTTTGCTTTTTCTAAATAAATAAATAAATAAAGCCTTGTCTCAAAGAAATTTCAAGGATCGGTCAAAAAAAAAGTGGATGTAAGTTAAATTTGGAGACAAACATTTACCTCTGTATATACATATATTCATATATGTGTCAGGTCACTTTGTTTCTTGGTTAAGATCAATAAATGTGAAGTTTACGAAGTACCATGTTAAAAAAAAAAACCTGTTGGTCCTTTAATATTGGATATTAATTGAAGAAATGTTAAGCCCTTTAATCTCAATTTATATAAAATTTCAATAAAGAAAAAAATATTCCTAGGTTAAAGAAATTAGTAAACAGGGATCAGCAGGTGGCATGGTGGTTAAGGCGCTGGACATTCCCACATGGCCGACCATGGTTTGAGTCTCGGACCTGATGGCTTGCTTTCTCACTCTTTCTCTCTCTCTTTCTCTCTGTGTGTCTCTCTCTCTGGTCAAGTTAAAATAAATGAACGAATAAATAAAATTAAATATAAAAAAAAATTAGTAACAAAATTACTAGCTTATGTACAAGTTCTTTTTGAACATCGAATGTTAAATGCTTACTTGCCTAGTTTTTAGGTAAATGGTCTTTAGAAGACAAACCAATACATGTGTTGGAAAGTTTTGCCCGAAGTTATATTTGAGAAATGTAAATATGCCACTAAGCTAATAGCAAATGTTTGTCTTTGAATTGAAAAGTCTATTTAGTATTATTCATGCTTACAGGTCTACAAACAAGAACAAGAAGAAGAATTAAAGAAAAAATTGGCAAATGACCCTAGATGGAAGAGATACAGGAGATGGATGAAGAATGAAGGGCCGGGACGGTTAACATTTGTGGATGACTGAAGTTTGATGGAATGCTACTATGCCAAACCTTAATTGTGATATTATTTTCATAACTGAATTATTTTAGAAATGTATCAACTGCTTCTCAGCAGTAACTAAAACTCAAGTATTTGATTAAACAGAATAATGTGCAAATTTAAACTTCCCCTTAAAACTTTATACATAAGACATTTATGATTGTTCAGTTTTTATAATCTATTTGTGGATTTTTTTAAAGATTCTCCATGAGGATTAGTTGCCATTTAAAATTTTTATATGTTTAGCTTAAATGTTTGACATGAAAATTTATTAGATATCATTTAAATTTTTTATGTGTTAAGTGTTTATTCTTTTAAGTGTGTTTCCTTAGTCTTTGTTAGACTGCTACATTTTCCTGCTTTCATGGCCTCTATATTTCACAAAATATAAAAAAATTATAACGGTATTTCATTACATTATTGTGTCTTTCTAGACACAGGCTTTTTCAGCTGAATGATCCCACTATCACATTGTCGTCATTACAGTCATGATAGGATTGAAATATGTTCAAAATAACCTCTCTGGGAGAGTCTTCTGTGAGAATATCTGTATACTATTTCCCCACCAGTCATAATATTCTTAAATGAATCTGAAACTCTCCAGGAGAGTGACTCTACCCTCATGTCCTTGTAGGATGATCTTGATTACAGTCTCATTATAGGACTTTAACTATGTTCTCCAACATTTCAGAAAGGCCCTTGTAATAAGGTCTTTTATACCACAGTATTACTTTTTTTTTTCTTCAATTTGAAAAAAAAAATGGTAGGGGAGAAATCATTTACTAAAAAATTGTTCATGCACTATGAAGTCCTTGAGCAGTGAAAAATCCTTTCAGCATGAGAGCATTTACATATGTTTAAGCCAGAAAGAAGAATTGCATGGCCATGTGCTGTTCTATCAATCTGTGTAATATAAATATTTTTATACATGTGGAAGTTAAAGTAAGTGACATATAATTTGACTGAATTAAGCATGATGTAGACCCAAAGTATTGATACACATTCATGATAGTGAATCAGTACTCCCATTAAAGTATTTATCCTCATTGCTTCATATTAATAAAATGGTTGCAATATGTCATAAGTGGTTTGGTATGCCATTCTGAAGATTAGCATACTGTTTTTGTATTACAAAATCTAAAAAGATTGTATAGCATAGTGGCTGTACAGAATCTGTTTCTCGCTCAAGTAAGCTATTCCTTCTAAGAGCTTAGCCGAATATGTGATGCATGCAGAGGCAGGAGGGAGAGTTCCATCCTTGCTCATGTAGCCAGACTTAGGGCCAGTTACAGTGTCTGTGAGTGAGCTCTTCAGTTGCCTCAGTTATAAAATTGGGGAGGAGTTTGACCAGATTACCATTAGGGCCCTTTTGTAGCTCTAATTTTTTTAAAAACAGATTTGTCATTTCTTTTTTCCTTTTTTTTTTCCCATTTATTTATTTATTTTAATTTGACCAGAGAGGGACAGAGTGTGAAAGGGAGGGGGGGGAGTGAGAAAGCAAGCCACCAAGTCCAGGACTCGAACCACAGTCGGCCACGTAGGAGGCCAGTGTCCCCAACCATTAACGCCACTTGCCAGCCTCGCTCTAAAATTCTGAAATGACAAAATTATTTATGCTTTCAAAACTTTACATGAAAGTAGTGTATGCATCCATTCTTTTTTAGGAGTATGGAGAAGAGACAACTAATTTATGGGTAGTTATGTTTCAATAATTATGTTTCAATCTCAAATTCCCAACACTTAACACATAAATAAATGGTAAATAAATGGCTCTCAAAGGGACTGTGTTAGTTATCACACAATGGTATTTATCCTCTAAGTAAGTATGTGTTGTATATTATAAGGACCAAAAAGGTATTTGCCCCTCTTAAAAGAAATTTCTGATTATCTGTATTTTTTTTAAAACCTATGATCCAGTAAGTAAAGAGAACAGGATATGTAGTCATTTATAATGGTTGACTGATGAAAACAATGTCTTTGGATATTAAGTTTACTTTTATTTATGAGAAAGCATGAGAGCTCACATGCGAGGGGGAGGAGGCACCCCTAACAAGATCCTATCACACCATGATCCCATTCCCCAGCCCCTCCAGCCTGTCAGATCTTGGGCATCTGGGCACCCAGTATGTTTTCAGGTTGACTGGGGATCCGAACCCATGATTGATCATCTAGCTTCCAGCATTATAGATCAGTACCTTATTGTGGTGCCATTGACTGGGCCTGGATATTCTTTTTTTTTTGGAGAGGATTTTGCTATAGGGCGCTTGCGCTCGCCAGACAGAGAGAGACAGAGAGATAGAAAGCGAGAAATCACCCCCCACAATGGCCACACCGCAATCCCTTCTCCTCCATTCTCCTCTCGGGATCTTGGGCACGCATGCACACGCGCCCGGCGAGAGTTTAAGCCACCGGGTCCGGGACTCGAACCACGGTCGACTACGTGGGAGTCCAGCAACATAGCCATTACGCTAACTGCTGGTCCCTGGGCCTGGATATTCTTTTGTCCATCTGCTAGATTTCTGTATTTTTTCCTGTCTTTTTAGAAATGTCATTTCTGATATTATCCCGAACAGCCTGCTCACTTGGTAACATTTGGTCTATCTTTTGGAGTCTTGGTCATTGCATGAATCAAGATGAACAAACCTTAACTGAACTCCAGTTCTCTCCTTTCCTCAACCAACTGTTTCAGAATCCTGGGACAAAGGAAGGGCCATTAATTGTTACAAGTGCCATTCAAATACTGTTTTCTTTTTACTGTCTTTTACTCTGCTATTTCTTACCCAAAAAACCCCAAAAACCTCTTAATTTTAGAAACATTTGGAGGAAAATCTTAGGTAGAGAATTTTACAGCTCTACTAGCTAGAAAATTTTGCTTATGCTTCATATTAGGCTATCTCCATTTTTTGTAAGTTACAAATTTGGTTGTAGTTTTATAATACATCTGTTGGATGGTACCACACCTAGAATCTTAAATACTCAAGTGGTATGTAGTATAATTTAAAATACTACATTAAAAAATGGTTAAAGTTAGAGTATTAACAGCTGTTTTAGTACCATTGAATTTATATTTATAAAATCATAATTTGTGGGGCCAGCAGGTGGCATGTGGTTAAGGGGCTGGACTCCCACAGAGCTGACTGGTTCAAGTTCTAGACTTGCTTTCACACTTTCCCTCTCTCTCGCTCTCTCTCCCCCTCTGTATCCCTCTGGTGACTGCATATGCCCTATAGCAAATGTTTAAAAAATAATTCTTTTTAAAAAATCATAATTTGTTTCCTTTAAGGTGTTTTTCTCCCTTTGTCCTAAAGGGGCAGTAAATATTAAACACTCAAACCTTGTAGCAGTTTAGCAGAATAAGAGCTGGTTCCTAAGCTAACACTCAGCTAGTGTTATGAACCAGACTACTATCCACAAGTTGAAAGTTCTGTAGAAATTAGAGAGAAATGGCTTTTATCAGACATTAGTATAAATAGGATTTAGCTACTTTAAGACAGTAAATCAAACATTGTCCCTTATGAGTTATAACTGTGTATTTGAGACAGAAAAATGTTGATATTGATACAAACCAGTAGTATATGGATGATTATATTTCATTTTATTTGCAAAACGGTTTATTCTTCACAGTTAAATATGAGCCAAGGCCAAATGTAGAACCTACTTACTAAACAAAGTTTGTTAAATTATTTAACCTTTCTAGTTTTCGTATTCATGAAACAAGGGGATCTTTTTCGATAATGAGGATTTAAAGTTCTTTATTCTAAACCTGCCTAAAAAATCCACATAGGTTTGGGGGCTGAAGCAGATTAGATTATTTGAAATTGAGAAGTGTTATGGATATTTAAGTAAAAAGCCTACATAATTAGTCACAAACTTAAATCAGCTTAATTAATTTTTAAAAAATAGTGTGTGAACTTGCCAGAGACAAAGGGAAGAGAGAGAAAAGAGAGAGTGCGCACAAACACCCCTCGGTGGGGCACAGTCAGGCTGCAGTTTTTTTTGTTTATTTGTTTCAATTAGTGGAACTTTAATAGAAACCTGGCCAGAGGATTTGTTTTTTTGCAGTTGTTGTTACAGGAGGAGATTTCCTTCCTGTAAAAAAACAAATCATGACAACTACTTATTGAGCACAATTATCAGTCCCTTTCCTTATTCTATAAAGTAGAATTGACAAGTACAAAGCACATCCACAGGAATATAGATGAAGCAAGAGTCTAGATTCCTTTCCATTGCAGGTGGGGTCATTTAATGTGTCTCGAACCTGAACAAAATACAGGCAACAGTCAATTCTTCACGACAATAAAATACTTCCTATTTTCCAAGTTTGATGGTAACTAATATTTACATTTTAAAAAATTTTTGTTCATTTTTTTGCTTTTTAAAAAGATACATGCTGGGAACCAGCAGTTAGCGTAATAGCTATGTCGCTGGACTCCCATGTAGTCGACCGCGGTTTGCGTCCCGGACCCGGTGGCTTAAAACTCACGCCGGGCTCGTGTGCGTGCGTGCCCAAGATCCTGAGAGGAGAATGCAGGAGAAGGGATTGTGGCGTGACCATACCCCCTGGGGGGTGATTTCTCGCTTTCTGTCTCTATGTCTCTGTCTGGCAAGCGCACGTGCCCTATAGGGAAAACCTCTCCAAAAAAAAAAAAAAGATACATGCTTAAGGGTACACGGAATATGGGGAAAATCATCGTCTGAGAGATCAATTGGTAGTATAAAACAATGATCTTACGTAGTAACCCGTCAAGAATGACATCCTCAGGGAGCCTAACAAGGTGTTTATATCAATGGTCATATTCAAGTATGTTATTTAAAACACTATGCCTAATGTATCTACCAAAAAGTAAGAACTACTATCCAATTTTTGTAGTTTTTAATATCTTCTATATCCACCACCACCACCACCACCTCCTCCTCCATACGGATCTCCATAACCTCTTCCACCATAGCCTCCTCTTCCACCATAATCTCCCCTCCCACCATAATCTCCCCTGCCTTGGAAACCTTCTCTACCTCCTCCCTGACCTCCTCCACCCCACAGCCACCTCTTCCACCCCCACCTCCTCCTCTACCACCACCTCCACCACCACCACCACTGCCCCTTCCACCGCCTTCTTGTCTCTTCTGCCAAGGGGGCATTTCAGGAGGCGGTGGTTCAATTTCATTCGGCCGTCCTCCCCTGTCGGGTACCCTACCCATCAGCACCTTACGAATAGCACAAGCAGTCTCTTCCCGGCTGGTGCCACTGCTTGTTATGATCTTGGATAGATCACAAGCAGCAAGCAGATGTGCCAGTGTAATCGTCGTCTTGCGCGACAAAGCATAACGCTTAGGCTGGTAAATTCTTGCTATGTCATCTGTTTTTACCTTTGCTCTATCAGACCATCCAAAGGACTGCACTGTCACATCTAATCGTTTCATTAACATCTGCCATCGGCATTCATATTCACAGGAAAGAGCATCATTGATTCTTTCCAGTTTTTCCGCCTGTTCTGGATTTAAATCGGTTTTCAGCAGTGGTTTTCCCACATGATTTTTCTGGACTTTTGAGAGAATATCCTTTACCTTTGATTCCACTTGGTTTAGCATATGTGGAATGTCAGAAGTTGTTGACTTGGGTACACCAAGGGTGTCACACACAGCTTGAACTTGATAAATTTCACTATTTTTATCTGAGAATTTTTACATTTCTTGTTCTACAATATCTGTAAAGCCTGAAGTTCTGTACCAAAAAATAATAGAAGTCTCACACAGTCTTCTTTCTTTTTCAAGTGGTCTTTAATATCTCCTGATATGAGTACAGAGTATGGACATGGCATTTCTTTGAAAAAACCACTGATCTCAAGCTGGAAGCTCTCTAGATCATCTCTCCCAGCTGCAGTGATACTTTCTTCCAAGTTGCATAATGACTATCTGAGAGCCTAACCAAACACAGCTCTGAGAATTCAGGTGAAGATTATCCACCCACCGCTGCCTTGGTAAGGGCTTTTCTTCTAAGAGTGGTCCCTTATACCCCAGCGCCTCCAGTGTATCCAGCACATCACCCTCCATCATGGGCTCGGGACCCGGCTCCGGTCCTCTCATGGTCCTCCAGCCCAAAACTGTTCCAGGCTGCAGTTCTTTTTCCTCCATCTTCTTCTCACTTGTCAGGATGTTGGTCGTACCCGCACACATGCCTAGAACATTTTTCAAGCCAGTGAGGCTGGGATTTGAACCATGGTCAGCCACATGGGACCTGGTGGTTCCTTAATCACTGAGCTATGAGGCTGGTCCAGCTTCTTCTTTTCTTCTTTTTCTTTACGTGTTTTCGCCAGAGAGAGAGAGACACAGAGGGAAAGTTAGAAAGCACCCCCCATCCTCCTTCACCTGGTCCAGGACTCAGACTTCACAGCCAGCTGTGTGGGATCCAGCCACCCCAACCTCTGCACTACCTACTGGCCCCTTAATTTTAAAAAGATTCAGGCTATCTTCATTGTTATGGAGTGGATCATGTGGTTTAGATCAGTATCATAACAGTTTCTTACAGAAACTTCCTCACTGGTCTCATTAGGCGATGGAGAAATTTCCTGTCCCTTGACAGTCTCTCCTTTTATATTCTCAAGAACAGTGAGTGGAGTATTGGCTCTAACTAGAGAGACCAAGGTTGACTTTGGACAGATTGCTTTAACCTCTGAATCTTACTTTTCAGTATGGTGATGCTAACTACTTCACCAAATTCTCATGGAGAATTAGACTAGGTGATGGGTAAAGTATATGCATATAGTAAGTGTCCAGGACGTGAAAGTTCCCTTGCTTCAAAGAGAGCAGGAAAGAGTAAGTCTCATTTGTCTCTCCATGGCAATAGGGAGAATGTTTTGTTTTTAGAGGTTTTTCCTTAGGGCACTTGTGCTCAGGAGAGTGACAGAGACAGTGAGAAATCACCTCCAGGGGTGATGGCCATGCCCCCGCAATCCCTTCTCCATTCTCCTCCTGGGATCTTGGGCATGCACGCACATGCACCTGGCATGATTATCAAGCCACCAGGGCCAGGACTCGAACCCAGTCAGCCATTTGTGAGTCCAGCGATGAAACCACTATCCCGTCCACTGGCCCCAATGGAGAGTGTTTTAATGATGATTTAATGATACACATTGTTTATTCATTGTTTTTTGAATTTTTTTTTCAGTTCATTATTTTGTTACAAGGAAACTTTTCTTTCAAGTACATTAAACACTAGGTTTTATAATTCTAAATCACACCGCCAGTAAATTCTGTTGTGTTTTAAGTGTGACATGTCTACCATATGTAACACAGAAGAATTAACTGGCAGGTTTTCATATATGTGTGAAAAGACTACAACTTACACATACTTTATTTATGAGAGCTTGCTTACTGTACACAAAATGTTTTATGTGGTTGATCCCAGCTTTGTTCACACTGGCTGCAGGGAGTTGTGTGTGGGTCCCTGTGCTCAAGATCGCTGTTGCCCTTGCTTTGCTTTCTTTTAGGATCAAGGTGGGTGCTTTCATATAGTATCATATTTTAAATTCCTTCTCTAGCAATTCTTTCCTGGATTCTTTGCTTTGCATAGTTATACCTACAGTGGAACCAGCATCCTAAAGGCACTAAGATAAATCCTCCTCCTCCAACATCATACCATCTTCTAAATCTACTCTGCCCTTCGCCAGCAGCGGCCACAGGGACCACAGAGAGCACTACACCGGAAGCTCGGTATTGGATTCCTTACCCGGTCAATGGGTACAGTGCTAGAGAAACAATAATGCTGTTTAGCATTGGAATTATTTAAAAAGCCAGCCCTCTACTCTTGTGGTCATTGGGGTGTACATAATGTAGCATCTGAGATAATTCAAGGAAGAAAGTAAAACTTTGAGACCATGAGATCAGCAGCTCGCTAGTCTAAGGGCCACTGTCAGTGAGAGAGACTGGCACACACGTGCTTGGAGCAGTTCACAAAGACAGTAGTCCAAAGTTCTGCCTCCCAAAGGCTCAAAAATGCCTGTGAAAACCTCCAGAGAAGCCACTCTGCACCTACAGACCTCCTGGTGATTCTTTTAGCTCCTGATTCACTTATTCTAAATTCTAAAACGAATGCAATATGGACAAGGATGTGAGTTTTAAAAATAATATTTTATTTAGTAGTATTAAGTTTGCTATAGGGCACATGCACTCACCAAAGAGAGAGAGGGAGAGTGAGAAAATAAGCCACCAGGTCCAGGACTCGAACTGTGTTCGGCTATGTGGGAGTCTAGTGCCTCAACCACAAAGGGCTCATGTACTCACCAGAGAGAAAGTGAGCACTCAACCCCGATGGGGGCATGGTCATACTGTGATCCTTTCCCCGCTCCATTTCTCCATCCTGTCGGGATTTTTGGTACCCACACATGCCCATGCTTCTGGAGTGTTTTCAAGCTGCCAGAACCAGGATTCCCACCATGGTCGGCCACATGAGATCTGGTCCTTTGTACACTAATGTGCTACTGAGCCAGCCAGTGAATTTTCTTTTTCTTCACTAGAGAGCTCATATGCTTACTAGAGAAAGATTGGGAAGGGAGAAAGCACCCCCCCTGGGAAATGGTCACTCCATAATCACTTCTCTTCCATCTCACCTTTTGGGATTTTGGACACACACGCACCTGACATGTGTCTCAAGTTGCCTAGTTTGAGACTTGAACCACACAGTCAGCCATATAGGATCCAGTCACCTTAACTTCCATACCACCTGTTGGCCCCCAATTTTTTTTTTTTTTAATTCTAAAATATCTTACCTTGTGCCTATCCCACTGTTGCCATAGCTTTGTGTTTAAAGTTTTCCATGACTCCTGTGATTCAGTAGCGTCTTCTCTATTTTTTAGTTTTTTTTTTTTTTTTTTTTTTTTTTTTTTTGAGAGGTTTTTGCTATAGGGCGTGTGCGCTCACCAGACAGACAGACAGATAGAAAGCGAAAAATCACCCCCCCGGGGGGGGGGGTGGCCATGCTGCAATCCCTTCTCCTCCGTTCTACTCTCGGTATCTTGGGCACGCATGCACACACGCCCGGCGTGAGTTTTAAGCCACCGGGTCTGGGACGCGAACCGCGGTCGACTACATGGGAGTCCAGCGACATAGCCATTACGCTACCTTCTGGTCCCCTCTATTTTTTAGTTTATGCACTCCACCATGCGCCTTGCCTCCTACTCTCCTCTTTGTTGAACTGTGCTTTCTGTTCCTCTGGGCCATCTGGAAGACAAATCTTCTCAAGGTCCAGGTCTTAGATCTACGAGGAGCCATTCCTAATGCTTGCCTGTGTCTCTGCTTTTGAGTTCTTCACTGTATATTTTTGACAACACAACCCATTCTGTCCTATTCATCAATCCAGTCACGTTTCTAATAGGTAGATCTCTTTACTAGACACATGTTAAGTTCCTGCCACCAGAAAGGGATTTCAGTTGTACAACTCTGCCCTTATGAATGTAAGAAGAGCTAACACCCACCAAACCATGACCAATAGCTCAATAGAGGAAATGTCCAGCAGTAATTAAGACATGTAAGACTTGGGAGACCATATTCTATCAGATAGTAAAGTTAAAGATTAGTAAAGTTAAAGAACCACAATGTGGGGTCAGCTCTATGATGCAGTGATTAAGTGCCATGCAGGGAAAGCCAAATTCCACATGGCCAACCACCTTTTGAGTCCCAGCCCCAGTGGCTTGATCAACACACCGGGCATGTGTGCATGCATGCCCCAAATCCTGATGGGATGGGGAAATGAAGGAAGGAGGATCGTGACCACGCTGCGCTGGAAGGTGCTTTCTCTCTGGCAAGTGTATGCCTACTGGTGATTTAAAAAAATAAAAATGAAAGAACCACAATATGGAATTGTGAAGGTGCACAGATTTAGGCAGTTTCTCAGCCTTCCAGTGAGAAAGTCAGTTGCTACTGATTTCTGGAGGAGAAAGTGGAAAAAGTTTTAAAAGCTATTTTTTTGAGCCATCGATTCTATTTTCAAAGATACATCTTAAGGAAACACAACAGGCACAAAACCATTTGTTTAAGGAGGTTATCGTGGTGTCAAATACAGTAGGGTAGTAGAAAAATAAATTATGATCTAATAGAATATCATGCAGTATTAAAAACAATAGCTGGGCCAGCTCCACGGACTGGTGGTTAAGGGAGCCGAGTTGTATGTGGCTGACCGCATGGTTTGAGTCCCAGCCCAATGGCTTAAAAATTATGCTGGGCATGTGCATGTGTGTGTGCGCGCGCACAGGCATGCTCAAAATCCTAACGGTGGAGAGATGGAGAAGGGATTGTGGTATTACCATGCCCCACTGGGGAGTACTTCCTCCCTTCTCTCCCACCCCCTTTCGTCTGGTGAGCTATACGCTCTGTGACAAAATTAAAAACTTATGTTGAAGGCCATTTTGTTTTCCACTGCTCTGCCGGTTCACTCCTGGTATAGGCGTCTTGGTTTTCCTTTGGGGAACAACCCTCCCCCACCCCCTTTCAGTTCTTTGAGAGGGTGTCTTAGTTTGGGTTCCCGGGAGAAAAATTTTCATGCAGAATGTGCATTGGGGAGTATCCTTAAGATCACTTGGGCAGAGGGAGAGCTGACCTGCCATGCAGTTGCTGTAAAGACCTCACAGGACTGAAACAGTCCTTCAGTATTTTCTCGACTTGAGGGAAAGGAGTTCAGTCTCAGCCTTTGTACGGGTACACGCATATCAATCACGGGGTGAGGGCTGACATTAGGAGAGGTGTGCCCTCAGTTTGGATGGCTCTCTGATAAGTGCCCTTCACAGGACTCAGCTGAGAGGCATCAGCTCTCACCACTCCCAGCATCTGGGGGAAAAGCGCTTCAGTCCTGAGTGGGGAATCTTGGTGGTCCGCCTCCTTGCCGCGCGGGTAGAGGTGGGGCTGATGGGCTTCTCGCCCTGCCTCTAGGCCCAGGCGCAGCGTTCCAGCTCCAGATATCCTGGCCTTCCAATAGTTGTTGGTCTAGGGGTGGGCCCATGACTCCGTACAAGCCAGTAAGACCCATGATGGAGATTTTTGCTGGAAACATTAGAAAAGGTACTTTTGCTCCTGAGTTTGGTAGCCTGGGACAATGAAGGCCTAGAACTTCCTTCCCAGTACAAAAGAGGATCCATCTACCCCTGAAGAAAATGAATTCAACACTCAGAAAAAGGATCAAGAGATGAAGAATGAGTGTCCTAAAGCTATTATTTGGGCAGTTGAATCCCTGGACTTTTCAGTTGCAGAGTCAATACTTTTTTGCATGGTTCTGACAAATAGAAACGCCTAAGAACGATAAGGCCACATTCATGATATATTAAGTGAAAACATTGAACTACAATAAGGATCCCCGTTTTGCAGCACAGACATGCACATTTAAAAGAAGAGAACGCTCTGCCAGGCCGAGGCCGCCACAGTAGTGCTCCCGGGGCTGGCTGAGACCAATGGACCCCAGGATGAGGACCCTCCTGGGGGCGTCTCTCTTATGGAAGAAAAAATCTTTATGAAGAAAAGGCTGGAAACCATGGCTATAGTTAAGTGGTGAAACTGGGGTGAGAATGGCTGGATTTCATCTTACTCTGTTTCACAAAACTGTCGGGCAGGAATTTTACCCACATCCCATAGTTTACGGAACCTGCAGGCAGGATGCCCAGGAAGCAGGATTCCCCGGAAGCAGGAAGGGGCTTACTCCTAAACCGTTAGCAGGCGGTGGAAGCCGCCAGCTGGCCCCATTTCCCTCGGGGTACGGCCTTCACAGGGCCCAGTTTCTCCCAGCCCTGTCACTCCTTGGCTCCAGCTCCAGGGAGTCCGGTTCTCGGCCCTCCAGGAATGCGTCTTCGCCCACCCCGGCTCATCCCTCGAGCTGGATGCCCCAAAGGGGCCCCCGCCTCGGGTCCCAGCCGGAGATGCAGGTGTCACCCGGGTTTCGACTGCAGGAAGCTGAGCGCGCCCCGCGCCCGAGGCTGCGGCTGCTGCGGGCGGCGGTAGGCGAGGCTGCTCCGGCAGGGCGGGAGCAGCGGCCTCCCCGCCCCGGGGCGGGTCCGTGCTCAGGCCTCCGCCTTCCCAGCCCCGCCGCCTGCCAGGGAGCCCTCGGAGCCCAGCGCCGCGGCCGCCATGTCTTCCGGGGCCACCGTGAGCGCCCTGCAGCGCCTGGTGGAGCAGCTCAAGCTGGAGGCGGGCGTGGAGAGGATCAAGGTGAGCGCGCGCCGGGCAGCGCCCCGCCGTCGGGCCCCGCGGCCGAGGGGCGTGAGTTAGAGGCCGCCGCCCGGCGGAAATGGCTGCGGCCCCGGGCCCGGCACGAGCTGGCGGACGCGGCGGGCGTCGGCGAGGCCTCTGCGGGGCACGGATTGCCGGGCCCCGCGCGGATGCAGGCGCCCGCCGCGAGCCAGCGGCCGGGCCAGGTGGGCCCGGCGAGTCTGGCCTGGATCCGCGGGCGCGCCTGGGACTGAGCGCCCGGGGGCGTTCCCGCTCCAGAACGGTGGCGGGGATGGGGGGACCGGTGATGCCGGCGACACGCTGGCCGCCTGGACGCCGGACGATGGAGGCCGGAGATAGCGAGGCCGCGGTTGATGCGCAGAGAGCGAGAGGGGGACAAAGAGGAGCTCGGGTGTCTGGCGTGGTGACCGGGATGGCGCGGAGGTAGAGGGGCGGAGAGCAGGTCGGGGGGCACGATGAGCTCGGTTTGGGGCGAGTGGAGCTCGAGGACGTTCCCGGCAGGAATTGGGCGGTGCGGACCGACGCTCGGAGCACGAGGCCGTCAGGCCGCTCAAGTGATGGGCGAGCGGGAAGTGGAGGGGCAGGGACCGAGCGTGGGGCCCAGGGACCTGCCACGACTGCCGGCCGAGAAGGGGAAGCAGGGAAGGAGGGCTTTCCCAACGTGGGGCCGCGTCCGCGTGTCCATGGCGATCGCCGGGCCGAAGAGCGCCTTTACCGTCGTGTTCACTGGTCTAGCAGCCAGAGAATAAAGGAAGCGCACCCTGGGAGGCTGGGGAGATTGTGATCTGAGAGTAGGATGTTGGGGTGTGAAATTTCAGAAGTGGAGCTGTTACGTGGGCTGCAGCCATGCCATTGAAGTGAGAAGGGGAGAGGAAGTCAGGGGACAGCAACGAGGTTGTTGGAAATGTTCACGATGGTGCTGGGAACCGCGGTGGAAAGCAAACCGAGCCAGAGCCTGCCTACCCCGTGAAGTCCTGGGGGGAAGATATTATCTACATTTCACAAATAATTATGGGTGATGAAACTGAGCTCCAGACAAATGGAGTGAATCACTGAAGGTCACAACAAGTTTGTTTAATAATGAGATAATCCAGGTGTGTAGCCTGGGGTGCTTGGCGGACTTCTCTCAGCAGTACCTTAGGGAGTAAGGACATCCCAGAGCCTGGGCTGCCTCACCTCCGGGGCTCAGTGTTGGGTGTTCTTAGCAAAGGACACCAAGTCTAGCATATAATGGAAGACACCCCTTCCCTGTGACTGGGATGTTTGATACCTTCAAAGGACTGCTTTGGAGAAGTCTCAGAAGTTCCTGAATGAGCTTAGCCTCAAACCAAGGGAAAGTCAGATAATATTAATAAAAGAAAGTGGGATTACCCCACTTTCAAAGGCAGGGGACGGCTTGCAGGTGTGTCTGGGCTTATATCTGCCCTGTCCAGAGTCTCTCTCCATTGGTAGTGTGTCAGAAAGGCTGACAACTTTTACTCTTATTTTCTCAGTGTATGGCTTTACCTTAACTTTTTTTCCTTTATTCATGATAGATACAGTGAAAGAGAAAAAGAGACACAGAGAGAGGCGCACTCTCCATAGGAGAGAGTCTGATCACGCTGCCGTTATCTCCCTCCAGTCCTTGAGGCCTCAAATCTTGGGCACTTGTGTACGTACCCAGTGTGTTTCAGGCTGAGTTGGGGATTCGAACCGCAAATAGTTCAAGAGAAGTGGGACCCAGCTTCTCTTGAGCACTGTAGTACTGCTGCACCACCAAAGGAGCTAGCCCCCTTCCTTGCCTTAAGATTTTTCCTGTTCTTTAGGCTAGGATCCGGTTAGTTCCATTTCTGCAGGGGCCCTGGGAGCTGGTCTCCTTTCCCACCAGCACAGCTAGAGTTTAGTGCAAGGATAGTGCACATACGCGTAATTGGTGTCAAATTTCTTTGGAGTTAATAACATATAAAACTGTGCTTTTCTATTATAATTACTATAAAAATGTCAAAACTTTTGTTGAAGGTCTGGTGATATCAAAGTTCATAGAAATTGTAACCCTTTCTCTTTGGAATTCAATGATTAGAACTTTCAGTAAAAAGAGACTTTCGGAAGTCACAAGCAGTTGGTAATTATCAGATCGTACAGTCGTTTCCAGAGTATCAGATGGCTGCTGACAGGATCTGTGAGCTGCGTGCCATCCTGCTGCCTCTGTTCCAGGTCTCTCAGGCCGCTGCGGAGCTTCAGCAGTACTGCATGCAGAATGCCTGCAAGGATGCGCTGCTGGTTGGCGTTCCCGCTGGAAGCAACCCCTTCCGGGAGCCCAGATCCTGTGCTTTACTCTGAAGACTTGTGAGTAAATGGGACTTCCCGAAGGATTTGGGTGGCTGAGTTTTGAGTAGCGACTATTGCTGGGGGAATTACAATGACAAAGCAGCGAAGTGTACAGCTTTCCCTGAAGGGTGATTATAGTGGAGAGGTACCAGCTGGCAGAATCCATCCGATTAGGACAGTCTCTATCCTCTTTGGCACTAACTCATAAGATGTTAGTATCCCTATGTACTTGAGCTTACTTGAGCTCTTAGTTGGCGGATAGTAATTTCTTGACCTTAATCTACCCTCTATCCTTACATTATCCCAGAGTTGTGGATTGCTACCCAGTGCTATCGAGTGACTTGCTGCTCTTGGGACTGAGGACTTCCCCAGGGGAGACTTGTGTCTTTCACCAGTTGTGATTGCCTTTCCTAAAAGCTTATTTTCTTTCTCTCTCTTTCTCTTTCTCTTTCTCTCTTTCTCTCTCTCTCTCTCTTTCTTTCTTTCTTTCTTTCTTTCTTTTTTCTTTTTTAAGTTTTGCTGTAGGGCACATGTTCTCTTGGAGAGATTTAGATTTAGTGAGAGGGAAAGTGAGAAATCCAAAATACCCCCGCTCCAGTGGGGGTGGCCACATTGTAATCCCTTCTCCTCCATTGACTTCCTGGGATTTTGGGCACACATGCACTTGTACCTAGCATGATTTTTGAGCTGCCAGGCCCGGGCCTCAAACCACAATAGGCCATATGCAAGTCCAGTGCTTTAACCCCTATGCCACCTGGTAGCCCCAACACTTTTTTTGGTTTTTTAAATGCAGGGTGAGGGGTATTGTCATGCCCAATCCCTTCTCCATTTCTCCATCCCATCAGGATTTTGAGCATGCATGGACACACACCTGGAGTGTTTTTCAAGTTAGCAGTGCCAAGGTTCAGATCATGGTTGGCCATGTGGGATGCACCTTCCTTAACTACTAGGCCATAGGTTGCCCTATCTCTGTATTTTTTTTTTTTTTTAAGAATTATTTATTTATTTCATATGAGTTTTGCCAGAGAAAGACAGAGAGAGTGAGAGAGGGAGAGTTAGAAAGCAAGCTGCCAGGTCCGGGACTCAAACTGCGGTCTCCCGTGTGGGAATTCCAGCGCCTTAACCACCATGCCACCTGCCAGCATCCCTATCTCTGTATTTTAATGGAGGAAGAAATGTGGCTACTGGGAAAAGTGTGAATAGGGTTAAAGAGCTTTACAAATTGATAACTAAAATAAAACACCTCTTTGGTACATATTACCAATTAGTGGGTTTGAGTACTTCATTTTGAGGTCTTATTCACATTTTCACTATTCTTTTCTTATTTATTTATTTATTTTTGGAGAGGTTTTTGCTATAGGGCTCGTGCGCTTACCAGAAAGACAGAGAGACAGAAAGCAAGAAATCACCCCCATGGGGGGATGGCCACTCTGCAGTCCCTTCTCCTCCATTCTCCTCTCAGGGTCTTGGGCATGTACACACATGCGCCCGGCGTGAGTTTAAGCCACGGGGTCCAGGACTCGAACCGCAGTTGGCTACATGGGAGTTCAGTGACATAGCCATTACGCTAACTGCTGGTCCCACTATTCTTTTCTTTTAAGAGAACAAGGGCATAGATTACAGGTTTTAAGTTATATGTTGCAAGTGGTGTTTATATAGTAAGTAATTACCTTAAGGCCTTTTTCTCATAATTGCCAATAGGAAATAGTTCTTTTTTTGGAAAGGCTTTTGCTATAGGGCGTGTGTGCTCGCCAGACAGACACAGAGAGACAAAGAGACAGAAAGTGAGAAATCACCCTTCAGGGGGGATGGGCACACCACAATCCCTTCTCCTCCATTCTCCTCTTGGGATCTTGGGCATGCACGCACACGCGCCCGGTGTGAGTTTTAGCTACCGGGTCTGGGACTCGAACCGCGGTCGTCTACGTGGGAGTCCAGCGACATAGCCACTACACTAACTGCTGGTCCCTCAATAGGAAATAGTTCTCAGTGAGAGGAAGTAATGTCAGGTACGATTGACCTTGTAATGGAAAAAGTCGACATTTATAATATTAAATTAATAGTCTTAAGTTGGCATAGCTTTTTTGTTTTGATAAAGCACATTCATGGGTGTTATTCATCTCATGGCCTGGTTTGTATATTTTCTCTAATTAACCAGTTACTTTCTACTTAGTGAATCATAAAGTGACCTATGAAATGTTGACTAGTTAATTCTGTGAATAAATCTTATTAAAGCAAAAGTCAACCAAACTCTCTTTCCAGTAGAGAAGAAGTTTGCTGAGGAATGCCTTCAAGCACAAACAGATGAACGACTGCCTCCACGTCTCAAGAAAACAATTTTCTCTAGCCAAATGACTTTTAGATATTTCAGATCTTTCCTGTGGCCTGGCCCTCTAGCCAAAATTTTACAGAAATTGAAGAGTTTGTACTCAAATAAGGAAACTAGGTGAAAGAGGAGAGTTATAAACCATAATATCCTGGTTCTTTTGGCAAAGTGCTTTTGTATTGAGGACAAATACTTTACTGCCAAATATACCAGGATGCACCTCTTTCATAAGTGAATTGCTGGTGTTTTTCTATACCCAGAATACCATGTGTGTTTTATTTACTGGATGTTTACATTTTGGGAAGGAAGACATTTTTGTTTATTAAACAAATGGAATATTTGTGATTTCTTGTTCCAGACACAGACTTTTATAGCATAACAAAATTTGTTCTTTTCTTACGAATTTATACTTTCTAAGTAAAGACCGGAAAATAAAAACTGGGGGAAAGAATAGGCTTTACTAATCAAATGCTGTCTTGTTTTTTTTTAAATGAGAAGATTGTTTTATTTTTAACACTAAAGATGAGAGCTGTTCCTTAGCAAATTTGTTTAGAAAGATCATTTTTATGTTTTGAGTTGCCCCATCCTGTATATGAAAGAGATTTGATTATTGTCGTCTTAAGTTCCCTTACTTTGTAGTTGTTCTTGTACTTTAAAAAGAAATACCACATTATTTCATATCTTTAAAAATGTTTAAAATGTGACCTACCAAATATTGCAAATGGTTTTAAACAAAATAACGTGAAAATATTAGAACTTAAAAGAATTCTTCATGTCACAAGTATTTTACTTTGAGGATGTGCCTTTGACTTAATTTGGGACATTTTTAAGCTACTTTGCGTTTGTAATAATCTTTAAAGAGCCTGGAAATAAAATTTTTGCTTAATTCATCATTTTCTTGGATTGTAGCATTTTGTGACTGATTAAGACTGTGGATTTCTATTTGCTTATGAGATTGAGTGTGGGAAGTGGGAGGTAAAATTTTTTAAAGGTCTTTGTAGAATTGTGTAAATGTTCTGAAATAGATACATGCATCATATGAAGAACTATCCAGTTATTTGCAACATACACTATATGTAAATTCATAAATATATGAAAATATACATAAGCATAGCGGGTGTTACAGTAGAGAAAATAGAAGTCATTAACTAGGGGGCCAGCAGGTGGCGTGGTGGTTAAGGGCGTTGGACTCCCACATGGCCGACTGCAGTCTGAGTCCCAGACCTGATGGCTTGCTTTCTCACTTTCTCTCTCTCTCTGTCCATCTCTGGTCAAATTTTAAAATAAAAGTAAGTAAGTAAGTAGATAAATAAATAAATAAAGTTAAATAATTCTTTAAAAGGGAACTCTCTTAACTTCTAGCCACTAAACTTCTACATCTAAGGATCTGAATCCCTTCCACTTGACCATAATTCAGGTATACCTCTACTGACCCCTCCCTCTAATTTTTCTCCGGATCTATTTGGCCTTATAAAATTTTGCACTATCAATTATCCCTTCTGTCTTTTAGCTTTAGTTTCTCTATTGAATCTTTTCTATAAGCGTTTAAATACTTTTCATCCTCCATCTTTCATCCTCTGTCTTTTTTTTTTAATATGTTTTTCAATTTATTTATTTGCATTCATTCTCTGAACATCATTACAGCATACAAAATGAGATTTTCCATCCAAATTACACTATATATTGTCTCAATCAAGCACATCAACAAATATGTTGTCAGCAAATGGTCTTCCATTTCTTGTCTTCTGTATGTTTTGCTTTTTTCCCCCCATCCTAGATTCTCTTATCTCTTACCCTCTGTCATCTCCCACTCTCCTCCCACAGTCTCTGGTATCTATGTTTGCTTTCTATACTGTTTTCTCCTCACATTTTATTGTAACGCCAAAGACCCTAATCAATCCAAATACCCTCATAGCAAACACAGGTGATACCCACATTTCCATGAACACAAGTCTTACTTTACGCATCCTATAAAGTAGCACCTAGCTGTGGCTACATATCCTACTGCAGTCATTGAATAGATATATATTTTTTTCTGAAACTTTTTTTTTGTAACTCAATTTACATTCCTTCCCTAAGCTTCATCACAGCATACAAAATGCAATCTCCCATCCAGTACACACTGCATAGTGATACACTCATGCACATTACAAAAAATTTTCCATTACTAGTTCCTAGAATTACTTCCACCCCTCTTTCTGACCCTCTGTCCCTTCCCACCCTCCTCTCACACCACCTCCGGTGTCTACAATTGTCCTTCATTCCCTTCCCACCCACGTTGCATTGATCACACAATTTCCTACATAATCTAACTACTTTCAATGGTGAGTTCACTCATTACTACTAAGAAAACCAGTTTTAACTTAACTCAAAGAAATGCCAAGGAACTTTGTTTAAAGCCAGGAAACAAGTTAGGATTCTGTTCAAATGGAAGGTGCATGAACCTATCAGTCTCATGTACTTTTATCTTCTGTTCTGGTTCAATTTTCCTGATTAAATTCTGGGATATAATATTCAACTCCAGACTTGCCCCTCTGATTAAGTTGGCCACTTTCATAGTTTTTTGACTCTTATTTCCGTGTGTCTGTGTTTAATTTTCTTGATACAGCACACCCTTGAGAACTTCTTGGAGATCTGGTCTGGTGCTGGTAAATTCTTTCAGGTTTTGTTTATCTGAGAATGTTCTTGTCTTTTCTTCCCACCTGAAAGATAATCTTGCCGGGTACAGTATCCTTGGCTGAAACTGCTTCTCTCGTAACACTTTGAATATATTTTCCCATTCTCTCCTCGCTCGCATTGTTTCCGATGAGAGATCTGCTGTTAGCCTGATGGGATGTCCTTTGTAGGTAACTTGATGTTTCTCTCTTGCCAATCTTAGTATCTTGTCTTTGTCTGCGGTTTTGGTCAACCTGGCTATAATGTGTCTTGGAGAAGATCTTCTTGGGTTGATTCTATTTGGGGTCCTTTGTATTTCCTGGGACTGGATCTTCGAATGCCTCTCTAGGTTTGGAAAGTTTTCTTGCAGGATTTCATGGAATAGATTATCAATGCCCTTATGGGTCTCTTCACCTTCTGGAATGCCAATTATCTGGATATTTGGACGTTTGATGGTATCCAGTACTTCTCGCATATCATTCTCAAATTTTTGAGCCATTTTCTCAGTCTTCGTGGTGGACTTTTCTAAGCCAGCCATTTTCTCTTCTACATCTGAGATTCTATTTTCTGAATGATCTAGTCTGCTTTTAATACTTTCAAGGGAGATTTTGACTTCTTGTATTATAGACTTCATCTCTAGCAGTTCCGTTTGAGTCTTTTGTAAAGTGTGTAATTCCTCTTTTAGATCTTGCAAGAATTTCCTCATCTCCTGGAACTCGGCAACTTCTTTCTCCTTTCTCTTTAGCAGTTCATTATCTCTCTTTTCTTCCATCTCTGTTAGCTTCGACATTACGAATGTTCTAAATTCCTTATCAGACATTTCCATGACTTTCACCGAACTGCTTGTGGATGAAGGAGAGTTACTCTTTTCCATTGGAGGAGAGGTATTTTCTCGTTTTCCCATATTTCTCGTGATCCGACGGTGATTTCTTGTCATCTGATGAATGGCGTGTTTCTTTCAAATTCTTGAAGTTAAGCCTCAATGTTCAGGAGCAAGCAGACAGAGGTGTTCTAGAATCTGTTTGCCGTTCTGTTGTGATCGCTGCACAGGAGGAGGTCAGGCCAGCAGCCACACCAGTCCATGTCAAAGGCAGCAATGATTCATGAAGTCATAAAAGGTAACTGTGGAACAGGGACTCGAGAAGAGAAGGCCTGCCTGCAATAAATTCTGGTAATGTTAAGAACGTATGAACTTTTCTTCGGCACCCCCAGTGCCGCCTCCGGTCTCAGTTTCAGAGTGGAGCTACGAGGCAGGAAAAGCCTTAAATGGTAGAGGTTAACATCATCGGTCCTTTCCAATGCGGATGGGCATCCTCCAATTTGTTGAGGGCAATTCCGGTGGCTGCAAAGTCCGAAGTCCTAGGCCGCCAACCAGCGAAGCACAGAAAAGGGCGACTGCCTCATCCTCTGTCTTAACAACAAAAAACATTTTAAAAAAATCTCCATTAAGGGTCTAGCAGTTAGCATAATGGCTATGTCCCTGGACTCCTATGTAGTTGACTGCGGTTTGAGGCCTGGACCTGGTGGCTTAAAACTCACGCCGGGTGCATGTGCATGCGTGTCCAAGATCCTGAGAGGAGAATGGAGGAGAAGGGATTGCGGCGTGGCCATCCCTCCAGGGGGTGATTTCTTGCTTTCTGTCTCTCTGTCTCTCTCTGTCTTTCTGGCAAGTGCATGCGCCCTATAGCAAAAACCTCTCCCAAAAAAAAAAAAAAAAAAAAAAAAATCTTTAAGAAACAGTTATCTATGTTCGACTTTACTCTTTAGCAAAAATTTAGTAGGATAGTAAAAGAAAACTAGATATCTCACTTATGAATTTAAATGTAAATGTCCTAAATATAAACAAATCAAATTGAGTAGTATATTAAGAGAAAATAACTTGGTAAAGATAGTAATTTATTTTTTAAGATATTTTTGGTATATGGTGTATATGCTTGCTGGAGGCCATGCTGCAATCCCTTCTCCTCTTATTCTCTCTGGATTATGGGCATGTATGCACATGTGCCTGGTATGAGTTGTTTTAAGCTACTGGGTCTGGGACTTGAGCTGTGGTCAATTACATGGGAGTCCAGCAACATAACCATATGCCATCTGTTGGTAGTGGCAAAGATAGTTTACCATAAGGAAGTCTATCAGTATCATTCATTACATGAGTAATTTAAAGAAGGAATTAAGAAATACCAAAAAGAAATTTAAGGGGCTGGCACCTTGGCTTAGTGGTTGGGCACTATGCATTGGGAGCTGTATCCCACATGGCCGGCTGCAGTTTGAGTCCCACCTCCAGTGGCACGAAAACACATGCCAGATCATGGGTGTGCTGGACTGTATGTGTGTGTGTATGTGTGTGTGTAGTGTGCCCAGGTTCCTGGCAGGATGGAGAAGTGGAATAAGAGGAATTGCAGTGTAACCACGCCCTATTGTGGAGTACTTTCTTCCTCTCTCATTCTGCCTCTCTGTCTCAGGCAAGGGCATGTGCCCTCTGGCAGTTAAAAAATTTTTTTGTTTTTTTTTAAAAAAAAAGTTTGGGATACTTAAATCTTTTCTTTTTTTCTTTCTCTCTCTCTTTCTTTCTTAAAAAGGCTTTTGCTATAGGTTATGTGTTTGCCAGAGACAGTGAGAGGAGAAGTGAGAAATCACCCCTCACTCCCCAGAGGGGATGGCCATGCTGTAGTCCCTTTTCTTCCATTCTCCTTTTGGGACTTTGGGAACGCACGCACACATGCCCAGTGTGATTTTTGTCAAGCCACTGGGTCCAGGACTCGAACTGTGGTCAGCCATGTGAGAGTCTAGCACCTTAACCACTAAGTCACCTGCTGGCCTGTCCATATATTTTTTTTATGCCAAAACTGGAATCAACTTAAATGTCCATGAGCAAGAATGGTTAAATATATTATGACACCTCATATTAAGCAGATACTAAGAAGGGCACACAGGCAACAAGTCAATGCTGCTCTAACATGACAGATGCATCCTTAAAACTCAGCGAGCTATGTAAAAATCACACCATACACACGCAGGAGGCTTACCAGAAGACACAGTTAACACTCAGAAATGCTGTCAGTGACATATAAGATAGAAAGCTAATAAAAATGATAGTACAGCTTTATACATATTAAATGGTTAATGAGTATATAAAGATAATTCTTACGTGTCTTCACTTTGAAAAAAGAGTGAAGTTTGCTCATAGACCACTAGGCTCTGCTTTCCCACTGGCCAGCCAGCCTGCTACCATCCTTCCTGCTCAAGGAAAAAAACAAAAGAGAGGAAAAGAGCAGAGAACTGAGAAGAAAAATTAAAGGGGAGGGCATAGTACTTGTTCAGTCAAATTGCAACTATGGGTTATTGTGAGGTGGTGGAAGGAGGATTATCTAGTCAGAAAACTAGTCAGAAAGCTGAAACAGTAGATATGGCATTGAACCAAACCGAGTGTGGCTCAGTGACCTTATGAGGTGTTGTGGTAAGTTTCTCGTGGTCAGACTCATTTCTTTTGGGTGTAATTGCTGAGTTTACCAAGTGTTTCTAGTGAACAAAATCACGCATTAGAATGTGGAATTCATGTTATGCTAGATTTGTTCCCTAATAGATTTGTCAGTCATTTTGGAGCAAATTTGAATTTTAAAGGTCTTGTTAAATTTTTTAATGGAGGTGTAGAATTTCACTCTTTATGTTATAGACATTTTTCACTATTGGCATGGTGGTTAAGGCACTGGACTCTCACATAGCCAACCACGGTTCAAGTCCTGGACCTGGAGAATTAAAAATCACACGAGGCCTATGTGCCTGCATGCCCAAAATCCCAGAAGAATTGGAGGAGAGAGGACTGCAACATGGCCATCCACCCTGAAGGGTAATTTCTCACTTTCCATCTCGTTGTTTTTCTCTGGCAAGTCCATGTGCCCTATGGCAAAAACATTAAAAGAAAAAAAAGAACTTACGGATTTACTTTCTTCTTAATGACCTCATGGTATTATATAGTCTAAATTTTTACCTACTCCTCTACTGATTATTTTTGTTGTTTAGTTTTTATGTATTACTAATTATACTATAATACTTAGATTTCTTAGGTAATTTGAATATTTCTTTTAAGACAGATTCCTAGAAATTTAACTGATAGATTCAGAAGATATCTGCAGGGCCAGGAGGTGGCATGGTGGCTAAGACACTAGATTCCCACATGGCTGATCACAGTTCAAGTCCCAGACCTGGTGGCTTGATTGCTCTTTTGCTTTATCTCTGTCTCTCTCTGATCAAATTAAAAAATAATATAATAAATAAGGGACCAGCAGTTAGCGTAATGGCTATGTCGCTGGACTCCCATGTAGTCGACCGCGGTTCGAGTTCTGGACCCGGCAGCTTAAACTCACGCCGGGCGCGTGTGCGAGTGTGCCCAAGATCCTGAGAGGAGAAGGGATTGCGGCTTGACCATATCCCCTGGGGAATGATTTCTCACTTTCTATCTCTGTCTCTCTCTGTCTTTCTGGTGACCGCACGCGCCCTATAGCAAAAAAAAATACTCTCAAAAAATATATATCTAATAAATAAAATTAAATAATTCTTTTAAAAGAGATATCTGCATTCTTTATCTTAGTAGATATTTCACAAACTGTTCTATCTACTAACAACATAGGAAAGTTCTTTTTTTCTCCAATATGCTGACAGTGGATATCAAAAATGTTGCCAATCTGATAGGTGAAAAAACAGTAACTTTCTATTTTAATTTTCTGTTTTCCAATAAGTAATGAAGCTACATATTATCTCAAATATTTATTGGCTATTTTTGTTTCTTCTAAGCAATGTCTATTTGCCCATTATTCTATTGAGTTGTCTTTTTCCTTTCAGTTTATAGGAATTCTTTATTCATTAGGAATGCAAACCTTTTTTTTTCTCTTATTACCTAGGTTGCAAATACTTTCCCTAAATATTTGTTTCTATTAATAAATTTTGTTTATGGTAGACATTTTAATTTCTTTTTTGATTTTTTTGTTTTTAATTGCCAGAGAGCACATGTACTTACAAGAAAGAGAAGGAACACTAAAGAGAAACCACCCGCAATGGGGCATGGTTACACTGCAGTCCTCCTTCCTCCATCTTTTACCTATGAGGATCCATGGGGGCCAGGATTCAAACTACACTTGTCCATGTGGGAATCAGTTAAGCACTGAGCTGGCCTTTAAATGGGAAGATCTCTAATTTCAGTGTTGTTTTTAAAGAATTATTTAACTTTATTTATTTATTTAATTTGACTAGAGAGGGACATAGAGAGAGAGGGAAAGTGAAAGTGAGAAAGCATGCTGCCGGGTCTGGGACTTGAACCACAATTGGCTATTTGGGAATTCAGCACCCTCAACCACCACGCCATCTGCTGGCCCCTCTAATTTTAGTTTTACTGTGATTTTAAATTTCTTGGTGTTGAAACATTGCCTGTAAATGATCCTCACTTCTTGAGTGGAAGGGTCAGACTGGAATGGAGACTCATTTCAGAGGATGGTGATGTTTAGGTGAATGGAAGCTATTTTGGATCTTATGCAAATTATGCTACTTGATAAATTAGAATATTTCACTTAAAAAGGTGCACACGATACAGGATACATTTTTAATTTAATATTTAATATAGAAACACTGAGAACATCTACATAATGGAACTTCCTTTAACTTCCTTGAGTAAATCTAATTTTGCTGCTGGATTATCATCAAAAGCAGTGGGATATGGCATGTAGCACTGCTCTCTCTTTCCTGCTTTCAAAAAAACCTCAGCCGAGTTTGTCCATCAACTCTACCAGGGACTTTTTCATAAACTAGACGTCGTTTTTTGAATTGTGGTAGATGTGAATACATGACACCTGTTCAAAGGAGAAAAAAGAAAACCACTTTATTGCTTACAGTAGTAAAGTATATCTATTTTTTCTGACTATTCTAGTGGATCCTGTCTTTTCATCATCTAACTACAAAGTGTCCAAATTTCCAAACTGATAAAAAATATTAACTACTAAAAATTCCATTTTTAACATAAATATACATGAACTTAATGGCAATGGCACTAGTAGTACAGCACTGGAAAATATTGTAACAGCAAGCTCTTCCAGTAGGTTGAGGGAAATGAATAAAGGCCTGATTTGTAGCATTTGTCAATTTCTGTGATACAAAGACTTTCATCAGGGCTGATTTTAAGCTACAAGCTTGATAGGAACAATGTTTCTTAGTATCAGTCTCCCATAGACAATTCTAAAATATCTAAAAATATTTAAATTTCTTTTTCTACATTTGCCAGGAAATCTCCTCATTAAATGGCTTTGTCTTTTACATCTACTTCATAATTCCCATTTATTATGTATATTTACATATGGATATCCATATACTGTTACATATATTAGTAGCCATGTGGTATTTGATTGTACAGTACCCACAAATGTCAAGTTAACCAATGCAAAGCATCTCAAGTAGATTCACAAATGAAAATACTGTAGAAGAAACTGCTAGCGTTTTAGAGAGATGAGCAAAATTAACTCCATCCTTGCCAAGGTAGATAAGAGTCATCCTGACTTAAGTAGAAGGAATAAATAATAAGCTAATAACAAGCAGTTAAGTTAGAAATCACAAAAGTTTAACAAGATCAACATGAGAGGGGTCGGCAGGTGGCATGGTGGTTAAGGGCTCTGGACTTCCACATGGCTGATCACTGTTCACTATAGGGGCATGGGCGCTCGCCAGACAGACAGAGAGAGACATAGAGACAGAAAGCGAGAAATCACCCCCCAGGGGGATGGTCACACCGCAATCCCTTCTCCATTCTCCTCTCAGGATCTTGGGCACGTACGCACACGTGCCCCGTGTGAGTTTTAAGCCACCGGGTCCGGGACGCGAACTGCGGTCGACTACGTGGGAGTCCAGCGACATAGCCATTACGCTAACTGCTGGTTCCCATTAAGTCTATTTCTTAAACCATAGCCATCATGTATGAGAGGTAATAATTGTGCAGTGACTTACTTTATATGACCTTAAGTTTGTACGACACATTAACCTGGAATATCCTAGATTGGGATACTTAGGTTGATTTTTTTTTTTTAAAGAGAGATTTCTGCTATAGGGCATATGCGCTCGCCAGAGAGACAGAAAGCGAGAAATCATCGCACGGTGGATGGCCATGCTGCAATCTCTTCTCCTCCATTCTTTTGGGATTTGGGGCACACAAGCACATGCACCCAGAGTGAGTGAGAAAGTGAGAAAGCAAACTGCCAGGTCTGGGACTCAAACCATGGTGGACCATGTGGAAGTCCAGCACTTTAACCACCATGCCATTTGCTAGCCCTTGGAAGCTCTTTTAATAAAATAAAAAATACAAGACTTTCTGGGCCTCCCTCAGACCTCACAAAAGGGTCTATGTAAAAGAGAAGCGTTGAAGCTTGTTTATCCCCCTCCGTAAGCCTATTGCCTTTTCTTCCATCATGGTTAGAACTGACTTTGTGTAGTCATTAGAACTTACTATTTCATTCTAGATGCTTAGACCAGTCCAATAAGAAATGATAGAAAGAAATGACATAAGAGAAAATTAATAGAATTGATATAAGTAAACAGTCTACATAATGGTGCCTGACACATAGCTCTTAATGAATGTTAGCCAATAAAATAAACCAGCCCCACAGAGGCCAATTTTCTTTTTTTTCTCTCTCTCTCTCTTTTTTTTTTTTTTTTTTAACATTTATTTACTTATTTATCTATCTGTTTGTTGTCATTTTTAAGTCACCAGGTTCAGGACTTGAACCACGGTTGGCCATGTGGGAATCTAGCACCTTAACCACCATACCACCTGCTGGCCCCAGAGGCCAATTTTCAAACTCAGTAATTCCTCTGTTTAATCTTTGTTGATCTTAGTCTTCTGCTTTAGACTTTGTTCTGATTTTATTTTTAAACTTCTTAAACTATTCCAAGCTATAAGAATTTACATAATTTCATTGAGTGTATTTTTATATAAGTCTATAGTTAGAGTTTAAATTTTTCTCTTTAATCCAGAAAATACTGGAAAAAGTTAAAGTCTAGTAATTAACATACACACTTTTCGTTTTAATTTGAAGATTTTTTTCCCTCCATTTTCCTAGATGCTTTTTGCAAGAAAATAATCCCCAGAGGGGATATTCACACCACAATCCTTTCTCCTCTATTTTTCCTGTGTTTTGGGATTTGGGGTATACATGCACACATGCCCAGCATGTTTTTCATTCTCTGGGTCTGGAACTTAAATCGCACAGTAGGCCATGTGAGATCCAGCTACCTTAACCACTGTGCCACCAGCTGGCCCAGTTCTATCATTTTAAAGTTGAGAGCAGGGATCAGCAGGTGGCGTAATGGTTACATTGCTGGACTCCCATGTAATTGACTGTGGTTTAAGTCCCAGACCTGACGGCTTAAAACTCAAGCCGGGCACATGAGTGTGTGTGTCCCCAAGATCCCGAGAGGAGAATGGAGAAGAAGGGATTGTGGCTTGGCCATCTGCCCTTGGGAGGTGAATTTCACTTTCTGTCTCTCTGTCTCTCAGGCAAGCCTATGTGCCCTAAAACAAAAGTTTCTCATAAATAAATAAATAATAAAGTTGAGAGTAGTTTTATCCACTGTTAGACAGTGTTACCTGTTAATGATTCCTTGTCTTCTGTGTTAGATGCAGTTTCAGGGTACCTTTTCCTCCCTAAACATTTTCCAGCTCTTTGGTAGGAATAAAGGCTGTTGAATTCTTTTTGATTTACATTAGAATCAGAAGCACAAAATAAATCCAAACTAGGACCAGATGATAATTCCCTCCAGGAAGTTTTCTGAATCCCAGCATTTGAACGTTCACCTATAAAGCCTTCTACTTCATCCGATAGACGTTTTCTCTGATTACTGAATAAGTTATCCTGAGAATGCCATTTGTCACGTGTAGTTTTCTCTGTGCCATATTGTAGGTTGAATGAGTGATTGTGTTGCTCCCGTATATCTTCCTTAAAGTTCCAATGAAGAGGAGATTGAGGGCCCTCTAATGTAAAGACCGGGGCAGATACTTCTTTGCTTATGGATTGTTTTGTTTTATGTGTTCCTTTTTTCTGATAATTTGTACAACTGGAGACAACTCTCTTCTGAGTGTCAATTGGTGACTGTATGGTTTCACAGTTCATTTGTGTTAGACCCAAAGAAAAGACATCTGACTCTGAATCATTCCAATTTAGAAAAGAGTTGGAAGCTACTTTTCTTGATTCCATATTGATTAGAAAAGGACTATCCTGCGCTATGTTAGGGTTACAACTAGAGTCTTCCCAGTAGCTGGTCTGACTGTAAGAAGTCACGGATGGTAAAATGCATGGCATTTCTCGTAGGTCCATTAGGAAAGAGTTATAATTTAAAGTGGTGCTTGTGTCTTCCTGCACTGCCTCTCCTAAGTCTAAATACTGGTCATGGTCATTATGTTCTTGACTAGAGTCTGGAGAGCCAGAAGCTGAACTCTGAGAAGTAAAGCTACTAGTCTGAGCCCTGTTTTCCTGAGGCGATGAAATTTGAGGTGAGTTTGTAATGGAAGAAGGACTAATCGTGAATAAAGATGTGATGCTACAAAAATGCTAAAAAAGTTAAAAAAGAACAATTAATACAATACAAATACCAATTTAGTAAATATAAAAAAAGATACTAGTCTATGTGAAAAGAAGGTAAAATATAGATAAGTAGTCTATTCATAGATATTACATTGATCCAATAGAGTAAGAATAAAACTAGACTCCCTTAAAAAAACTTTTTTATAGTTCACATCTATTTTCTAGTCACTTAAAATAGAATTTAAAAACAGACTGTTCTTTAGAGAAAATGTACTGAAGCTCCCTTCTATTTCTTTTAATTTTTTTGGTTTAGTTTCACAGCCAATGTAATTGAATTTTTTAGTTATGCAAGTAATATATACATACTGTTTCCTGGATGAAAATTTTAATATTATCAATAAGTCTCAAGTTGTGTTTATTGCCATAATGAAGTATGTTAGGACTATCTCCAAAAAAAAAAAAAAAAAAAAAAAGTAAATATAAGTGAATATGGTACATAATGGAATTATTTGTGGATACAATAATATTTTAAAATTATTTAAAGTGTGATAAACTGTACTGAGTTTTCTAAAATAACTTAAAATGTTAATGTAATTGATAACTAATACATATTCTATATAAAATTTAGTTCAGGTAAATTATTTCTTTGCTATATGAATTGTCTAATTGTCTAAAACGATTAAACTTGGAAAACTTAATTTCAAAAATCCTAGAGTAAAAATAAAAACTCAAATGTAAGGGAAAAAACCTCATATAGCTAACCTTTAACACTTTTTCTGGAACTTCAGGAAGAAGTTCCTGAAGTTGACTCAAGGTTGCTAATAATATCCAGTGCAGTGAAGGTCCTCTATTTAACATGAGCTGGGCCACCAATGGGTTAATACATGGAAAATCAAGTAAGTACATTTCTTCCTAGAAAAGAGTTTTTTAAATAATCAGTTAGACTGTATTCATGCTGGGAAAAACCATGTTGTACATTGTAAAGATATACAGTAATTAAATATAAATTAATAATAAGTTAGTTAGTGGTCTTTTGAAAGTGACCCATTTTATTCTACTTTCACAGATGAAAATTTTTGTCATTGTACCTACCACTCAATTTGGAGCACTAGGAAATAAACTGTTACCAGAAAGGAAATTCAATCTTATGTATTTATATTTGCTTTTTGAATATCTAATTTATATATATAGAAAATAGACCTTTGATGGTGAAACTTCAAGCCAGGATTTATCCAACCATTCATGAGGATTTCTCTTCGAGGTCATTAAATTGTGGTCAGCAATTTGTCGAATTACCAGTGCAGTCTCCTCTACTCCGGGGACAATTATAAGCTAAAAACATATATTTTAATATGTTAGATTTAGGGACCAGCAGGTGGCAAATGGTTATGTCACTGGAATCCCGTTTAATCTACTGCAGTTCAAGTCCTGGACCCAGTGGCTTCAAACTCACACTGGGCATGTGTGCATGCATGCCAAAGATCTCAAGAGGAAAAGGAGGAGAAAGGATTGTGGAATGGCCATTCCCCTGGGGGGGTGACTTCTCACTTTCTGTCTCTGTGGCGAATACATGTACCCTACAGCAAAATCTCTCATAAAATAAAGTTATATTTAGGAAATATTAAGAAGCATGATGTAGCATTCAAAAATAGTTTGTCAGTTCTCAAAAGGAGACATATAAATGGCCGAAATACATGAAAAAAATACTCAGCTTCGCTGATTATTAGGGAAATGCATATAGAAAATACAGTAAGATCTATCATCTCACTCAAGTTAGAATGGCTATTATCAAAAGACTAAAAATATTACATGCTGATAAGGATGCTGAGAAAAGGTAACTCTTTTATATTGTTGGTGGGAATGTAAATTAGTACAGCCAGTATGAAAAACAGTATAGAAGTTTCTCTAAAAACTAAAAATAGAACTACTGTATGATCTAAGAATTTCACTATTGGGTGTATATCCAAAGGAAAGGAAATCACTATGTTATAGATATCTGCACCCAATGTTTATTGCAAGACTATTCATTAGCCAAAATTTGTTACCAACCTAAGTGTCCATCAATAGATTAAAGGATAAAGAAAATGTGATAGACACACACATACACAATGAATACCATGCAGTCATTAAAAGGGATAAAATTCTGTCATTTGAGGTTAAATGGGCAAAGAGGACATTATGTTAAGTAAAATAAGTAGGCACAGAAGAGAAATAGCATATGTTTTCCTTCATATGTAGAAATTGAAAAAAAATGTCCTCATGGAAGTAGAGAGATGGGGGCGAGCAGGTGATGTGGAGATTGAGGCGCCGAATCCCACATAGACGTCTATGTGATTCAAGTCTCAGACCTGGCAGCTTGAAAGTCTTGCCAGGTATGTGTGCATGCATGCCCAAAATCCCAAAAGGAGACTGGAGGAGAAGGGATTGCAGCATGGCCATCCCCTGTGGGTTTTCTCACTTTCTCTCTCTCTCTTTCTCTCTCTGGTGCGTTGCATGTGCCCTATAGCAAAACTAAAACAAACAAAAAAGTAGAGAGATAAAGAATGACTACTAGAGGCTGGGAAGGACTGAGGGTAAAGGACAGGTAGAGGGATGTTGGTTAATGAAAACAAAATTACAGATAGATAAGAAGAGCAATGTCTAGAGTTGTAAAATACAATGAGGTGAATATAGTTAAAAGCAACTTACTGCATATCCTAGAGTATCTAAAAAAGGAAGATTTTTAATTTCCCAACACAGTAATGACAAACAGTAGAGACAATGGGTATATTAATTACCCCGATTTAATTATTACACATGTTGGGAACCAGCAGTTAGCGTAATGGCTATGTCGCTGGACTCCCACGTAGTCGACTGCGGTTCGTGTCCTGGACCCAGTGGCTTAAAACTCACGCTGGGCGTGTGTGCGTGCGTGCCCAAGATCCCGAGAGGAGAATGGAGGAGAAGGGATTGCGGCGTGGCCATCTCCCCGGGGAGTGATTTCTCACTTTCTGTCTCTATGTCTCTCTCTGTCTATCTGGCGAGCGCACGTGCCCTATAGCAAAAACCTCTCCCCCCCAAAATAAAATTATTACACATGTAGTCACATAGTGAAGATTCACATTATACTTCTGCAAATATGTACAATTATTACATGTTAATGTTTTTTTGGGGAGAGGTTTTTATTTTTATTTTTTTCCTTTTTTGCTATAGGGCGCAGGCTGCGCTTGACAGACAGACAGAGAGACAGAAAGCGAGAAATCACCCTCCAGGGGGGATGGCCACTCTGCAATCCCTTTTCCTCCATTCTCCTCTAGGGATCTTGGGCACGCACGCACACGCGCCCGGCGTGAGTTTTAAGCCACCAGGTCCGGGACGCGAACCGTGGTCGACTACATGGGAGTCCAGTGACATAGCCATTACGCTAACTGCTGGTCCCCATGTTAATGTTAATAAGAAATAGTTTATTAGAAATTTTTTTTACTTTTTTTTTTTTTTTTTTTTTTTTTTTTGCCAGAGGGTATGTGGGTTCTTAAGAGACAGAGAGGAGAGGGAGAGGGAGAAAACATCCCTCCATTGGGTATGGTCATGTTGCAAACCCTTTTCTTCCATTTCTCCATCCTTTTGGAATTTGGGGCACACACACAGTAGTCTGACTTCATAACATAAGCATGTTCCCTTACCTGCAAGAGCTTATAATCTAGGAATCAACTATTTATAGCTGGGTTTCAGAAAAGTAATTGGTGTCTATATGTGACAAATTGGAGCAGTAAAAGAGTAGACAGAAGATTACTTAGGAAGCTACCTTAAAAATCCAAGTGAGGATCTGACAGTAACACAGTGGTAAGTTAATACTCTGAGATACTGGACCCACTTGGGAAGGTCCTGGGTTCATGTCCTGAGGCCTCCCTGAACATGACAGATACATGCACATGCCATGATCCAGGCCGTTGAGGCTAGGGTGCTTGCAACGTGGAATCTCTTTCTCTTTCTTAGAAGAAATAAATAAATTAATTCTTAAAACTCCTCCTGAGAGGGGCCGGCAGGTGGCGTGGTGGTTAAGGGTGCTGGATTCCCACATGGCTGACTGCGGTTCTAGTCCTGGACCTGGCAGTTTGCTTTTCACTTTCCCTCTTTCTCTCTCTCTCTCTTTCTCACTCTGTCTCTCTGTGGTCAAATTAAAATAAATAAATAAACAAATAAATAAAGTTAAATAAAATAATTCTTTAGAAAAAATCCTCCTGAGAGGTGATGAGGGCTTGAATTTAGGGAAATAGGAGAGAGATTCTACAGATACTGCAAAGTAAAAAAGAAGATTTAGCTACTAAATTGATTAGAACATTGATGCCATAATCTAAGCTTGCATAAGGGTGAGAAGTTGTGTTTTGGACATGTACAGTTTGAGGTACTTGTGGGATATTCACATGGAGATTTCTAGTAGACTGCAAGAATTTAGGTGCAGACCTTAAGAATTGCCAGGAATTCCCCCCCCCCCCCCCCCACTTGGGGCCGTGTGTGCTTGCTGGAGAGACAGAGAGAAACAGAGAGAGGGAAAGTGAGAATTCATTTCTCAGGGTAGATGGCCACACCACAATCCTTTCTCTTCCATTCTCCTCTGGGGATTTTAGGTATGAACACACACACACACACACACACACACTCACCTGGCATGATTTTCAAGCCATTGGCTCTAGGACTCAGCCATGTAGGAATCCAGCACCTTAACCACCATGCCACCTTCTGGCCCCAGTGCCAAGAAAATTTTAATAACTATATTCAGAACTGAAAGCTAAATTATGGGACTGTCTGAGTTAATAAAGAAAAGAATATAATAAAGTAAGAACAGAAGAGTGCTAAACTCTGAACTCAGACAAATTTCAGAGCAGAACATCAAAAAAAAAAAAAGGGACAAGGACGGAGACTGATTAGAAATCACTAATATATTACCCTACTCATGCCATAAGATTTCTATTTTACAGCACATAAAAACCTGAGTTTATTTGGGATCAGCTGATGGCATGCTGGTTAAGGCAGTTATATCCTACATGGTTAGCAGTTAGTTATATCCTAACTACGCTAGTCCTGGACCTGGAGACTTGAAAAACACACCACAGGGTACAAAAGCCTGCGTGTCCAAAAATCTTGAAAGGAAGGAGAAATGGAGGAAGAGGTATTATGGCGTGCCCATCCCCAAAAGGGGGGGCTTCTTTCTTACTTTCCCTTTCTGTCTCTCCAGGGAGCACACACGATCTATGGCAAAGTATAAACAAAAAACTTAGTACATCTTTAATAAGGAACATTGTGATCAAGGAATATTTATTTTTATTCATATCTTAGTATGTTTTAAAAGATCTAAGTAGTAATTAAAAGATGAAATATGATTTAAAATCCTTAAAACAATTCATTAAACTAATCAGAATAGGAGTTTAAATGGTAAGAATATTTATATTTGAAATTTCTTTATATAATTTTAAGTAGTTTTTAATTTACCTATTTAATTTTCTTTTCTCCCTGAGCATTTGAGTTTAATTCTGGTTTATGAAAAATAAAGAATACCTTTACATCCAGTTCTTCTGACTTTAGTCCAGATGAAACCAAAGCTGCATAAATCAGTGCGAGGTGGTGAAGTGTCTTTTCAGTAAGATGGTACCTAAAAGGAGTTACATTACTATATTTCTATTCATTTAACATCTGATTATATTTATGAAAAATTCACATTCTTTTCCACATTTCATAATGTTACTAGAATAACTTGACTAAGATAATACTAGTGAATCAAACTCATGTTTTTTTGGTCCACCCTGTACTCTTTTGAAAAAAATGATTCCACCTTCATTCTTTAACAGTACTATTAAATCTAGGAGATGTGCGGGTGTGTGTGTGTGAAAGCGTGAGGTGTTAGGAGAAGTTTAAACCATCCCCAACTGGCTAGATGACCAAAGCCTACCCAACTAGAATATTTCCTCCTCTGGTTGAAATAACAGGTTCAGATAGGAACTCGTAACTGGAGCCAGGATAAATAGACTCCTCCCTGGGTCTTTTTCCTTAACTGCTAGAAAAAGCACTTTTCCCCTCCTATGATTATTAAGCAGGTCAGATGTAAATATTAACTGAGGGTAGATATTTCTACTAACTTTACCTATTTTATATACCCTAAGCGATAAAAAGGAACTGACTGACTCATATTTCTGAGAAGTTCAGGGAAAGGCATTGTTGGATTCAGGGACTCAAACAGTACCGTCAAGACAACAGCGAGTCTTCTTTCCTCCATGTTGGCTTCTTTCTCAGGCTAGCTCTTTCCATCAGAGAGGCTGGTGGAGTGCCTTACTGCGCCTAAACTGCTTGTACAATGTGGTCTGTTTGAAAACCTGTTTTCTGTTTTAGTGTCTAGAACTTTGGTATGTGCTAGACAGAGGGGACTTAAGTGACTACCCTTTGGTGAAAACTCTAGGCACCGTGGCTCTGAGAGTGCCTAGAGGCACAATTTTACCAGTGCTGTCACAACTTGTTGCTGAGGAAAGTTAAGTACATCCTGTGTGACTCTACTAGGAGAGAACACTTGGAAGCTTCCTTTTGGTTTCCTCTGGACTTTGCCCCATGAGATTTCTCCCACTGCTGATTTTGCAGTATAGAAGCATTCAGACTTGGGACTAGCAGTTGGCGTAATGGCTATGTCGCTGGATTCCCAAGCAGTTGACTGCGGTTCAAGTCCAGGACCCAGTGGCTTTTACTCATGCCGGGCACTTGTGCGTGCGTGCGTGCCCAAGATCCCAAAAGGAAACGGAGGAGAAGGGATTGCGGCGTGGCCATCCCCCCTGGGGGGCGATTTCTCGCTTTCTGTCTCTCTGTCTCTCTCTGTCTTTCTGGCAAATGCACACGCCCTATAGCAAAAACCTCTCCAAGAAAAAAAAAAAAAGGAAGTGTGCAACCTTGTACTATAATTCATAATAGCCATGGATATGACCATATGATGAGTTCTGTGAGTCCCCCTAGCAAGTAATCAAACCTGGGGGTGGTCGCAAAGATCCCCGACATTTTTCCTCAAGCTGGATCTCTAAAAACATGAACTACTAAGGTGATTCAGACTTTTTCTTTTTAGTCTTTAGTTTCTCTGATTTGGTCAGTTGATTAAAACACTTCAAAAATGTTCCAATCATCTCCTGGGTCCTCAGAAAAGTCATGACATGTTTTTCTGTTTTCCTAAGCAAAAACATGTCATGATTTTTCTGATGACCCAATAAAAATATAGAATTGAGATACCTCGAAGTTGAAAATAACTATAGTTTATAATGACATATTATGAATAAATAATAACTCAACATCTTGAATATAAAAATATGTCAAAAGTATTACAGAATTTATTTTTTAATTAAAATCTGGGTATAAATAAATTTGAATCTCCTCTTATTCTTCCCTGTACTTCAGTTGCACTACTAGAACTAAAGGTAGAAAGAAATCAAAAACAACTTAACTTATAAAAATTTCCAGGTCAATTACTTATCCAAAACATTTCCAAGTTCTGGATAAAGATAAAAATACTTTACAAGCAAGTTCCAAGCTTAAAATGCTTTACAGTCTTGGGAACCAGCAGTTAGTGTAATGGCTATGTCGCTGGACTCCCACGTAGTCGACCGCGGTTCGCGTCTCGGACCCGGTGGCTTACAACTCACGCCGGGCGCGTGTGCGTGCGTGCCCAAGATCCTGAGAGGAGAATGGAGGAGAAGGGATTGCGGCGTGACCATCCCCCCTGGGGGGTGATTTCTCGCTTTCTGTCTCTATGTCTCTCTCTGTCTGTCTGGCGAGCGCACGCGCCCTATAGCAAAAAAAAAAAAAAAACCTCTCCAAAAAAAAAAAAAAATGCCTTACAGTCTTTATTAATCTTCAGAATGAAGGTTTTAGACCTGAATTATTATTTTAGTTTTTTTTATTTCTGGTAGAAAGGAAAAACTAGGTTAAATGATTTGCTAGAGGTTATTTGTTAATAGAAGAAGGAATAAGAACCAAAGTGTTTATACTCTTACATTCCAATTTATTTCCACATGATAATAATTGTATACAAAGAGTCTGGTTCAGTGGCTAAACAAAAAGAGAGTCACGGGGCTGGCAGGTGGCGTGGTTAAGGATGCTGGACTCCCACATAGCCAACCACGGTTCAAGTCCTGGACCTGGTGCCTAGCTTTCTCACTGTATCTCTCGCTTGCTCACTCTGTCCCTTTCTGGTCAAATTCAAATAAATACATAATTAGTTTTTGTTTTTTTTTGAGAGGTTTTCGCTATAGGGCGCGTGTGCTCGCCAGACTGACAGAGAGAGACATAGCGACAGAAAGCGAGAAATCACCCCCAAGGGGGGATGGCCACGCCACAATCCCTTTTCCTCCATTCTCCTCTCGGGATCTTGGGCATGCATGCACACGCGCCCGGTGTGAGTTTTAAGCCACCGGGTCCGGGACGCGAACCGCGGTCTACTATGTGGGAGTCCAGCAACATAGCCATTACGCTAACTGCTGGTTCCCGATAATTAGTTTTTTTTTTTTTTTTAAAAAGAGAGAGTCAAACAAGAGAGTCAACAAGGAAAGAAAAGCCACACAGGTAACATAAAAAAAATCTGTACCTTCGCGGGACCAGCAGTTAGCGTAATGGCTATGTCGCTGGACTCCCACGTAGTCGACCGTGGTTCGAGTCCCGGACCCGGCGGCTTAAACTCACGCCGGGCGCGTGTGCGTGCGTGCCCAAGATCCCGAGAGGGGAATGGAGGAGAAGGGATTGCGGCGTGGCCATCCCCTCTGGGGGGTGATTTCCTGCTTTCTGTCTCTCTGTCTCTCTCTGTCTGTCTGGCGAGCGCACGCGCCCTATAGCAAAAACCTCTCCAAAAAAAAAGAAAAAAAAAAAAAAAAAAAAAAAAAAAAAAAAATCTGTACCTTCTCGAACAACTAAATTAAAGGATTTACTTTTTTAGAGTTTTTTTGCTATAGGGTGCATGTGCTTGTTGGAGACAGAGACAGAGAGAAGGCAAGAAATCACCCGCCCCCCCCCCCCCCCCGCCCCCAGGAAATGGCCATGCCACAATCCCTTCTCCATTCTCCTCTCGCGATCTTGGACATGCACACACACGTGCCCGGCATGAGTTTCAAGCCACCAGGTCCAGGACTCAACTGCGGGCAGCCATGTGGGAGTCCAATGAAGTAACCATTACGCCATCTGCTGGTTCTCTCCTCCACCCCTTTTTTTCAGTAGGGCATGTGTGCTCACCAGAGACAGGCAGAAAGAGAGAGAGGGAAAGTGAGAAATCACCCCCTAGGGGAAATGGTCAACTGTAATCCCTTCTACTCCTCTCTTCTCTTGGGATTTTAGGTACACACAAACAAGTGCCTGGGGTGATTTTCAAGCTGCAGGATTCAGGACTCGAATCATGGAGTTGACCATGTGGGATCCAGCTGCCTTATCTGCCATGCCACCTGCTGGCCCCAGATCACATACATATACATATACATACACACACACACACACACACACACACACATATATATATTTTTTTTTTTGAGAGGTTTTTGCTATAGGGCATGTGTGCTCACCAGAGAGAGAGAGAGAGAGAGACAGAAAGTGAGAAATCACACCCCCCCCCACCCCCCCGGGAGGGGATGGCTATGCTGCCTGCAATCCCTTCTCCTCCATTCTCCTCTTGGGATCTTGGGCACACATGCACATGTGCCCGACGTGAGTTTAAGTCACTGGGTCTGGGAGTTGAACCATGGTTGACTACATGGGAGTCCAGTGACACAGCCATTGCGCCAACTGCTGGTCCCCTAAGAAAGAGTTTTGCTATAGGGCGCATACACTCACCAGAGAGATACAGACAGACAGAAAGCAAGAAATCACCCCCCCCCCCCCCAGGAGGAATGAACATGCCACAGTCCCTTCTCCTCCATTTTCCTCCTGGGGTTTTGGGCACGCACGCATGCACCAGGCGTGAGGTATAAGCCACTGGTTCCGGGGCTTGAACCCCAGTCAACTCTGTGGGAGTCTAGTAACATAACATTACACTATCTGCTGGTCCCAAACCCTGGATATTTTTAAAACTTTTAACAAGGGGCCAACTGGTGTTGTGGTGGTTAAGGCGACTGGATCCCACTTGGCCAACTGCATGGTTTGAGTTCTGGACCCAGAGACTTGAATAAAATGCTGGCACATGTGTGTGCATGCCCAGAATCCTGAGTGAAGAATGGAGAAGGGACGTGCATGGCTATTCCCCTCTGGGAGTGACTTCTCACTTTCTCTCTCTCTTAAGCACCCTATAGCAGAAATAAAGCAAAAAAAATAAAATAAAATAAAATAAAAAAATAAAAAAAGAAAGAAAAAATACAAATTGGGATTATAGTCTGAAGACCTTGAATATTAGAGTAATTTATATGTATTCAGCAGGTAATGAGGAGGTCAGTAAAGGCTTTTTACCAGAGTAAAATAATCAGAACCTAGTTTTTAGGAATATCAATTGAGTATATGACAGATTGTGGAGAGAAACACTGACAGGCATCTGGAGATGGGGAAAAAGCCAGGAAAACTTCCACATAAAATAAAGAGAATCTCTATTAAGTCATTGGTAATATAAATGGAAGGAAAGAAAATAAGGAAGACAAAGTCCAGTACTTGATTCTATAGGGATTTGCTTTCCACTCTTAGTGACTAAAAGAAAGGCAATGCATAAGTAGCTAAAGAGCAGATAAGAGAAGATACAGGTATGGAAGGGAGAGAGGATATAGTGAACTCATAGTTGAACATGTTAAATTTTAGAGGCTGTGCAATATCTGGAGAGAATATTTGGTATAAAATTAGATATGCAGAAATTCCCAAGAGAGACTGCATTTGCAGAAATAAGTATGTGTGGAGGGATGATGACTGAGGTATGAGAATAGATAAAATTTCTGATGGATAAAATAAAAGAAAGAACTGATAAAAAATATATTTGGAGACAGAGAAGGAATAGAGAGGTAGAAGCTCTACATGGGGCCAGCAGGTAGCATGGTGGTTAGGGCGCTGGACACCCACATGGTCGACCATGGTTTTAGTCCTGGACTTGGTGGTTTGCTTTCTCGCTTTCCCTCTTCCTCTCCCTCTCTGTCTCTCTCTCTAGTCAAATTAAAATAAATAAATTAATCAAAATTAAATAAATTCTCTTTAAAAATTAGAACATTGACAAGTCATGGAACTTAAGGGAAAAAAAGACATAATAATGACAAGCTAGTATCTTGGCATGGATTTTTTATGTTTCAGTTAAGCACATTAATGAAAGAAAGTATATTAGTTGGTATATTTAGTAAGATTTTAGAGAGAAATGATTTAAGAATGACTTATCTTTTTACAGAATTATGAAATAGATTATAAAACACTTAAAGCGGCCATTTGTAGTGAGACGTGAGTAGGGGAGGATGATTTGCACAGACTGTCCTGGGAACATGTATCCTCTCCAAAATTCCAATCTTTTTATGATTATACCTCTATCTTGAGAATCCCTGACTTAAAGCAAAGTAGATGAACAGGTGGAAAATTTGCATAGCTATTTCTATTCAAACATATCAGGGAGATCCAGCCAAGAATTTATACTTCTTAAATTCCAAACTACATGAATTTTTAAAGAGAATTTGAAGAGGACTGAATAACTTAAGAAATGTGTACATGACTTTGGATGAAGAAATGTTTACCTACTCTGAATTTAATGTAACTTTGGTATATAAAATTATCCAACAATAGCTGTACTGGAATGATAATGCCATCAGTCTCATAATGATATTGTCTGGTGCCTTCTCCCAATTTAGTTCTTCTAGGTCCTATAAAAAATAAAAAAAATGAAAAATCATTAAGTACAACAGTTATAATAAAATTATTGCTATCATACTTCAAGAATCCACAATACAGAAATGCAACTTGAGAAGAGGCATGGTATGGGCTCCCATTCAATGGAAAAATTAAAACTGCACTGGAAGTAGTAGGAAAAAAGTTATAATAAATATAAAACAACTAATGATAACTTCAAGAAGGAAAGCTCATGAATATCCCAAGGTCCTACTGAACAGATATGCAGGGAGTAGATATTGCCCCTATTTTGGCAATATCCTTTAAAGACAATAGAAGATGTATTTAAAAACCCACGAGATAACCTGCACTGCATGATTATTAAACAGAGCTGAGAAAGCAGCAGTGAGTGGGCTTTTTAGGACTCTCTACCTAACGGTCTGAACTAGTCTTTTCATTTTTAAAAGTTTTTTTTTTTTTTTTTTTTTTTGCCATAAAGCACAAGTGCTTGCTGGAAAGAAACAGAGAGAGGCAGAGAAAGGGAAGGTGTGAAATCACCCCCACGGGGGATGGCCATGCCACAATCCCTTCTCCTTTGTCCTCCTGGGATTTGGGGCACACATACACACATACACACATGCACCTGGAATGATTTCAAGCTGCTGGATCAGGGGCTTGAACTGTTGTCTGCCATGTGAGAGTCCTGCACTTTAACCACCATGCCACTTGCTTGTCCCCTTGAAAGTTACTTTTGAAAGAATGACTAATTCAGGAAATGTCTTTCTCCAATAAGTTATGTAACTATGTTTTTCCAAATGAATAAAGTTTTTCCAAATGAAAAAATAATTAAGAACATTTTAAAAAATAATTATTTATTTAATTTTATTTATTCATTCATTTATTTTAATTTGACCAGAGAGAGATACACAGAGAGAGAGAGAGAGAGAGAGAGAGAGAGAGGGAAAGTGAGAAAGCAAGCCACCAGGTCCGGTACTCGAACCGTGGTCGGCAATGTGGGAATGTCCAGCATCTTAACTACCACGCCACCTGCTGGTCCCGAGAACTTTTTATAAAGAAAAAAAAATAAAGCAAACCTATTCTCCTTGAAAAAAAAAAAAAAAAGGGACTGGGACCAGTAGTTAGCGTAATGGCGTCGCTGAACTCCCATGTAGTTGACCCTGGTTCAAGTCCTGGACCCAGTGGCTTTAACTCACGCCAGGTGCATGTGCGTGCATGCCCAAGATCCTGAGAAGAGAATGAAGGAGAAGGGACTGCAGCATGGCCATCCCCCCTGGGGGGTGATTTCTCATTGTCTCTCTGTCTCTGTCTCTCTGGCAAGTGCATGCGCCCTGTAGCAAAAACCTCTCCAAAAAAAAAAAGAACTTTTAATATGTGAGATACAATATCTCTTTTTTTTTTGGAGAGGTTTTTGCTATAGGGCACGTGCGCTCACCAGAGACAAGAGAGACAGAAAGCGAGAAATCTCCCCCAGGGGTTATGGCCATGCTGCAATCTTTTCTCCATTCTACTCTCAGGATCTTGGGCACGCACACATATGTGCCCAGCATGAGTTTAAGCCACTGGGTCCAGGACTTGAACCATGGTCGACTGCCTGGGAGTCCAGCGACATAGCCATTACACCACCTACTGGTCCCAAGATACAATATCTCTTAAAAACCTCTCTCCCACATGGCCAACTGGAGTTCAAATCCCAGACCTTGCGGCTTGCTTTCTCACTTTCCCTTTCTCTCTCTGTCGCTCTCTGGTCAAATTAAAAAAAAAAAAAGTAAATAAAATTAATTAAATAATTATTTTTTTTCAAAAAGGAAAAAACTCTAATAGATCTGTGATTTTCCTGTCATTTAAATTTTTTTTTTTTGAGAGGTTTTTTCGCTATAGGGCGCGTGTGCTCGCCAGACAGACAGAGAAAGACATAGAGACAGAAAGCGAGAAATCACCCCCAGGGGGGTTGGTCACACCGCAATCCCTTCTCCTCCATTCTCCTCTCGGGATCCTGGGCACGCACGCACACACGCTCGGCGTGAGTTTTAAGCCACCGGGTCCAGGATGCGAACCGCGGTCAACTACGTGGTAGTCCAGAGACATAGCCATTACGCTAACTGCTGGTTCCCCTGTCATTTAATTTTTATATTGTAACATTTGCTCATTAGAAATCAGACTTGTACCTTAATATTTATCATTAATTTATATTCTGTACCATCAAATTTGTTCCTGATCTTCACTCATACCCTCTTAAATTAATTTCTTTGTAATTGGTATTCCAATCAAACAAACATATAGGTGAGCTTCATCCAAGAATTTATGCATCTTAAATTCTAAACTATCTGGATTTTTTAAAGAGAATTTCTCTCTTTATAAACTAGCTTACTAGTTCACTAGATGCAGTTTCTACTTATTTTATAGAAAATTCCTCATTACCAATCATCAATTAATATACCACCTCCTTGTAAGAAGCACAGTGGCTGGAATTTGACTTATAATGTTTTCAACACTGTATTATTTACGAATGTGTTTAGAATAGGCCAATATGCAGTATTAAAGATTCTATATTTGCTTTGTCTTCTTAAGGTATGTTAAAAATGACAAGGCATTAAAAAAGTGTGGTAAGGGACCAGCAGTTAGCATAATGGCTATGTCGCTGGACTCCCACATAGTCGACCGCGGTTCGAGTCCTGGACCCAGTGGCTTAAACTCACGCCGGGCACATGTGCGTGCGTGCCCAAGATCCAGAGAGGAGAAAGAAGGAGGAGAAGGAATTGCGGTGTGGCCATCCCCCCTGGGGGGTGATTTCTCGCTTTCTGTCTCTCTCTGTCTTTCTGGCGAGGCACGTGCCCTATAGCAAAAAAAAAAAAACAAAAAAAAAAAAAAACAACAACAACAAAAAAAAAACCACCTCTCCAAAAAAAGAAAAAAAGAAGTGTGGTAATAGTCATTTTCCACAGAGATGATTTTAGCACTTATGGGCCACATACAAAATTTAGAATTCACTAGGAGATGATAATTAAGTTCCTATAGAAAAGCTAATAATAGGGACCAGATGGTGATGCAGCAGTAAAGCCCAACTCTATCAGACTGACCCACTTGGGGAAGTTCCAGGAGTACTCACTGAGTACTCCAGGCACACTGGGTGCCCATGATCATGGATGGCTGAGGTAGGGTGAATCACTGTGCTAGGATCCTTTTGGGGGGTGCCGTCTCTGTCTCTCTCACTCATGGAATAAATCCCCCCCAAAGGGTGCATACATTCACCAGAAAAAGAAAGAGAGGAAGAGGAAAAAAGCCCTCATAAATAGGGTATGGTCACCCACAATCCCTTCTCCATTTCTTCATCCTGTCAGTATTTGGGGCATGCACACAAACATGCCCAATGTGTTTTTCAAGTTGCTGGGGCCAGGATCCAAACTACGTGGTCAGCCATGTGGTAACTGACTCCCTTAACAATTATTCTACAGAGCCAACCCATAAATAATTTTTATTTATATATTTATTTTTACATTTCAATTTAAAATCTTTTTGAGAGATTTTTGCCATAGGGCATGTGTACTCGCCAGAGAGACAGAGACAGACAAAAAGTGAGAAATGACCCCACAGGAGAGGAAGGGCACGCCTCCAGCCCTTCTCCATTCTCCTCTCAGGATTTTAGGCATGCACACACGCACCTGGCAGGAGTTTTAAGCTGCCAGTTCCAGAACTCAAACAGCAGTTGACTACGTGGGAGTCCAGCAATGTAACCATTATACCATCTGTTAGTCCCAATAATTTTTTTTTTTTAATTAAAAAAGAAAAAAAAGCTGGGGCAAGCAGAGGGCATAGTAGTTACATCACTGGACTCCCACATGGCCTTTCTTGGTTAGAGTTCCAGATCCAGTGACTTGAAACTCCTGCCAGTTGTGTATGAGTGCCCAAAATCCCAAGAGGAGAATGGAGGAGAAGAGACGATGGTGCGGCTATCTCCCCTCGACAGTGATTTCTCACTTTCCCTCTCACTGTCTCTGTCTCTCTCCTGTGAGCTCACGCACCCTACGGCAAAAACTTTTTAAAAAAGAAAAAACTAATAATAAATTACATGGTAGTATATACTTTAATGTGTTTTATCACATAGTTTTACCTGCAAAATGATGGCAGTGTGTTCATCAATTGTCACCACTACATAACGTTCTGTACTGCCAAAGAGCTTCAGTGACTCAGTGCAGCATCTCTCCACTAGTGTGATATTATAGCTGTAAAATGCATTAGTTTAGGTGAAAACAATGAAATGGCTAAAAAGGATCCATCAAGACATGTTGTATCATCCTACTGCGTATTATTTGAATTATTTTGTTTTCTCTTTCACATCATTTGATTTATAACTATAAATTTGAGAAAGCTATGGTTTATTCAGTAAATAAAACAAATTAGTTGAAATATGTGTTGCCTTAGGTATTGTACTAAATATGACTACACTATTATGAATATCTTGACCAATTTGTCCTAGTTTATCTTACCTCTTTAAATAATTCATGAAATCAAAACATTGTTATGAGACTAAAGTGTTCTGTATTCATCAGAATTTCCTTTTCTTTTCCCTTAAAATCAGCCTACATTCTAACTACTTTTTATAAACACATAGTTTTCTTTGATTGCCCCATAGCTTCAAGATACAAAAATAAAAGAACACACGACTGCATTTTAACTAAGGTCATAGAGCAGTTATCCTTCCTTGATGTGCAGCCCAAAGCCCACATTCCTTTGACTACTTGTGTGCAATTTTAAAAAGTGCAAGGTTGGTTTGACCTTGGAATACAGATCACAAAATCTGAGAATTCATATAGAACTTCATAGTCCTGTTTCCCTGACAGCATTTAAGTCCCCTAAACAAGAACACTTACTCTCAATATTAATTATCCAAAGATAAGACCATATAATTTATAAAAAACAATAAAGTATTCATATTTACTAGGCAAGAAATACAAGTAAAATATAAACTTAAAAACAATAATTACATATCTTTTTTGCCCATAAAATCGGTATGTATTATCAAAAAAGATACCATTCAATAACTATGAAGTTGTAGTCTAGGGAAACCAATATTAATTGATATAAACCCTGTGAAAAGCTATTTTGATGTGATATAATTCCAGGCTTGAATCAGAGAGACATAATACCATATATAGAACATAATATTTACCACATATATGTTTGTATGTGTGTGTGTTTATTCATTGCTAAAGTCATAAGATCAATAACTTACTAGGATTCTAACAGTTGAAGTATTTCTGGAGTGTTAAGAAGTCCTTCAGATGCAAAAAATACATATGGAATCTGAATTTCCAAAAGAAAACCACCAAATCTATCCAGCAAGGTAGTTCCTAAGTAAGATAAAATTTATAAATATTTATTTTTTTCCTTATCCTCCAACTCTTTCTCTTATTTACTAAAAAGAATAACAGGTATATGTTCATGTAGTACTATATAAATAATATTATAGGGAATCAGAAATCAGAAAAAAAAAAAAGGTCTGAAGAAGAAAAAATCCATATTGTTCTCCATCTGGAAATAAAAGAGTTAATAGAGTTTACTAAAGATAATATGTATTAAAGGCAAGTTTAGTATGTATTTCCAGACATTTTTCTGTGTATTTGCTTGCTTATATTCACACATGTACAATCACTTTAAAAAAAGAGAGAGAGAAGCACACTCTAACTGAAATGTTGAAACATTTTTTATTCACTTAAGTACATGCTGGACACTTGCTCTGTAAATATATACTGTTTTATATCAGAACTTAAAATCATGCTATAATCCATAGGAAAAACATTTTATAGGTCAATAGGAAAAGAAAAAAATACCTCAATGGAAAAAAAGGCAAAAAAATCTAAGTGGGCAATTTACAAAAGAATGTCTCTACAAGATCAGTTCACATATGAAAAAGTAGAGATAATTAGAGAGGTGCAAATTAAGAAAACTATAAAATATTTTCTGCCGGGACAGCAGGTGGTATCATGGTCAAAGTGCTGGACTCCTACATGGCCGACCAAAGTTCGAGTCCCAGACATGGTGGTTTGCTTTCTCATTCTCTCTCTCTCTCGTGAGCACACATGGCCAATAGCACATTAAATAATAATAATAACAATAAATAAATAATTCTTTAAAAATATTTTCTGCTTATGAGTCTATCAAGGATTTAAAAGATTATAGTAGCTACTTACAGTAAAGATATGAAGGAAAGGGACCAGCAGTTAGCATAATGGCTATGTCGCTGGACTCCCACATAGTCGACCGCGGTTTGCGTCCCGGATCTGGTGGCTTAAAACTCACGCCGGGCGTGTGTGTGTGCGTGCCCAAGATCCCGAGAGGAGAATGGAGGAGAAGGGATTGCGGCATGGCCATCCCCCCTGGGGGGTTATTTCTCGCTTTCTGTCTCTCTGTCTCTGTCTGTCTGGCGACTGCACGCGCCCTATGGCAAAAACCTCTCCAAAAAGAAAAAAAAAAGATATGAAGGAAAGACTTTCTGTATAACTATTAGTAGGGAACAGCGTTTCTGGAAAACTATCAATGTGTGTATACTTTTTTTTTTTTTTCTTTTTTTGGAGAGGTTTTTGCTATAGGGCGCGTGCGCTCGCCAGACAGAGAGAGACAGAGAGATAGAAAGCAGGAAATTACCCCCCAGGGGGGATGGCCACGCCGCAATCCCTTCTCCTCCATTCTCCTCTCGGGATCTTGGGCACGCACGCACATGCGCCCGGCGTGAGTTTAAGCTGCCGGGTCCGGGACTCGAACCGCGGTCGACTACGTGGGAGTCCAGCGACATAGCCATTACGCTAACTGCTGGTCCCAATGTGTGTATACTTTTGATTGAGTAATTCATTTTACTTCTTGGAATTTGTACCTCTTAGAACAAAAACATAAAGATATGCATGTAAGATATATAAACCACTATAAATCTTCTAGTATAGTAGTGGAAACCTGAAACATTGTAAATGCCTCTGAATAGAAAATTGGTTGAATAAATTATGTTCATCTTTGAGAGAATGGAAGAAGAATTTAAATACAGACTAGGATGCTTCTTAACTTTTATACTTTCTCAGGCCCATGTTTCAATTTACTTAATTTAACATTCAGTTCTACATATCAAATATGCCAAAGAAACAATTTCGGTAATCATATTTTTAGAATTAAGTTGGAATGTCTCATAATCTATTTTGACTTCCCACTTATCTTTGAAAAAGATAAAAAATAGCTTAATACTCTTATGTGGGGCAAGGCTAAAATAAGTTTTAAGGTTAAAAACAAAGTGAATCTATTTCAATGAAAATGTTATATAACTAAAAAAAGAATTTATGGCAAGTATTGAGAAATACACTGAGGCTAAAAAGGTATGGGTTTTATGGGCCTGGGAATTCACAAGGTTAGTCATATGAAATGTTACTGAGAGATACAAAGAAACTAAGTGATATACGAGGTAGCTGGAGGCTTTTTTCTAAATATTTGTGGATAACTTTTTGTTGTATTAATATATTAAAATTTTTTTCATCAATCAACATACTGTTACATAATTTTCTTCTACAAATACTATTGCACAAAAGTGTCAGATTAAGAGCCAATCTAATTATAATGAAATTGTGCTATTATAAATAAAATTTAGAGGTTGGATAAAGGAGCAAAGACAGATATAATTAACAAAGCTTACTTTATAAGTGAGGAATATGAGGTTAGAAAGAGTTAAAAGACTTGCCCAAAGTTACAAAGAGAGTGGTGGAGTGACAGCTTGAACTCAGGCCTTCTAGTACCACAGCTTATTTTCTTTCCATAGATTATAAACAGAAAACAGAAATTTTTCATTCTAATGGAGCAAAGATTTTGACTTATAGGCTTACTTTTTAAAACTGTATCTGGAAGAATCACTTTAAAGGTTATGTAAGGAATATTCAACTTTTCACAGTGTTTACTCCAACAAGAGTTTTCCACATAATTATATTCCACCACAAATGAGAAATTATTCCAGGGAAAATCTGCTCCAATATATTGATTAGGTACAATAACACAGGAACTTGTACTGAAGACAAAAGAAAAAAAAACCGAAATTATACTTGAGTCATTATTTACCTGGAATGCTAAAAGATACCTGTTTCTGTTTCTGGCTATTCCACTCTTTCTTCACTTGTGCCTACTCACATGAAGAGGTAGTGGTGCATTTGCTGTTAATTTGCTCATTTGTGTTCATCTCTTTTTCTTTTCTTTTTTCTTTGGAGAGGTTTTTGCTATAGGGTGCGTGTGCTCATGCCAGACAGACAGAGAGAGACATAGAGACAGAAAGCGAGAAATCACCCCCCAGGGGGTATGGTCACGCCGCAATCCTTCTCCTCCATTCTCCTCTCGGGATCTTGGGCACGCACGCACACACGCCCGGCGTGAGTTTTAAGCCACCGGGTCCGGGACACGAACCACGGTCGACTACGTGGGAGTCCAGCGACATAGCCATTACGCTAACTGCTGGTTCCCTGTTCATCTCTTTTTGACCTTTCTTTTTGATAGATCAACAAGAAACACTTCTTCTGTTGTTTTTAAACCCAGTATATAAAAATCTGTCGGCTATTTTACATATTCAAATGGAAGAGATTCTGATTTATTAAGTACTATACTCTTAATTACAAATTATCATAAGAAATTAGTCTCATTTTCTTACAAACATAAGGTCTTGATCTTTGAGAATCTATATAATAGAATATTAACTGAGAAGTTTGAAATTTTTTTGTTGTTTTTGTTTAGTGGGATTCATAAGTGATTAATAACAACAACAAAAAAAATGGCAATTGGGGCCAGCAGGTGGCATGGTAGTTAAGGCGCTGGACTCCCACATGGCCAACCACGGTGCACGTCCTGGACCTGGTGGCTTACTTCCTCTCTTTCTCTCTTTTTTTCTCTGTCTTTCTCTGGTGAGTACACATGCCCTATAACATACTTAAAAATAATGATAATAAATAAATAAACACATTTTTTTAAAAAGATGGACCCTTAAATTTCGTAAGTTTAGCTTTCCCTTCATATTTCATTTGACATAATACCTACTGTTATTAAATTTTCTACTGCTGCTGGGACCAGCAGATGGCATAATGGTTATATTGCTGGACTCCCACATAGTCAACTGTGATTCAAGTCCTGGGCCTGGCAGCTAGAAACTCATGCCAGGCACGTGTGCATGTGTGCTCAAAATCCGAAGAGGAGAATGGAGGAGAAAGGGTTGCAGTGTGGCCATCCCTCCTGGGGGGTAGTATCTCACTTTCTATCTCTCTTTCTCTTTCTCTCCAGTGAGTACATGTGTCCTACAGCAAACATCTCTAAAAAAAATAATAATAAATTTCTACTGCTGCTTTTTATCTAGAGCACTCTAGAAGCTGAAAAGTTATTTATGTTTAGTTTTTAGAGGCTTCTATTTGATTTACATCTCCCTTAATTATTTGGATCCCAATATTAGATATAAATAATTTATATATAAAACAAAGCAGAGTAATGACATCTTTTTTTTTTTTAGAGGTTTTCGCTATAGGGCACGTGCGCTCGCCAGACAGACAGAGAGAGACATAGAGACAGAAAGCGAGAAATCACCCCCCAGGGGGGGTGGTCATGCCACAGTCCCTTCTCTTCCATTCTCCTCTCGGGATCTTGGGCATGCACACACACGCACCCGGCGTGAGTTTTAAGCCACCGGGTCCGGGACTCGAACCACGGTCGACTACGTGGGAGTCCAGCGACATAGCCATTACGCTAACTGCTGGTTCCCGAAACAAAGCAGAGTAAGGACATTTTTTTTTAAGGCAAGTCAACTTTAGATTTATTACCAGGACCTCACTAAAGGAATTCTAAATGTACTTTAGGAGGAATGAGAACCCAGAAAAAGAGGAAATGTATAAAACAATGTTGAGGAAGGGTACCGATAAAAACACAGGCAGGTCTAAATAGGTATTTCTGTACTACCTAACAATAATAATGATAATTTCGGGGTGCTAAAATAAGATTGAACTGGGTCCAGCCCATTGCATGGTGGTTAAGGCAGCTGGATCCCACATGGCCAGCTACACGGTTCAAATCTTGTGCCCCGTGGCTTGAAAACCACACCAGTGTGTGTGTATGTACAAAATCCCAAGAGGAAAATGGAGACAGGGTTGGGCCATCCTCCTCCCAACAGAGTGATTTCTCACTCCCGCCCCACCGTCTCTCTGTGGTGAGTGCACGCACCCTATAGCAAAAAGAAAATAAGATTGAACTAAATTTATAGATACTAATAGTATGTAATACATAAGACAATTTTCTAAGTTAAATTGTTCTATATAAAATTTTTTTCAGGATGAAGAGAGAAACATTGAATAATTTTAGATTTTCTTTCTTTGTTTTTTTTTAAAGAATTCTTTAAATTTATTTATTCATTTGTTTATTTTAATTTGACCAGAGAGAGACACAAAGAGAGAGAGGGAAAGTGAGAAAGCAAGCCACCAGGTCCAGGACTTGAACTGTAGTAGGTCATGTGGGAGTGTCCAGCGCCTTAACCAACACGCTACCCACTGATCCCTAATTTTAGATTTTCTTAAACTTGTTATGAGAACTTTTATGAGAAAAGTTGCTTCCCCTGGAGAGCTGGTATATCTGATCCCCACAGATGAAGAAACGTATTTTTACCTTTTAAAAGTATGTTTAGGTTCTAGAAGATCTTTTCTTTCATTTGAATGACAGAGAGTCAATGTTAAGCCTGTTGGAAAAAAAGTAATACAAAAAAGTTGTTTTCAGTATTTTGTTTATATATATACACGTGTGTGTGTGTGTATACACACACACATATACACATATTATATATTATATATTACATATGTTATATATGTATCATTTATTTTACTACCATAAAAATTAATTAGAGATCTGTGAATAAGAAAATTGCTAAGTTTTTTTTTTTTTTGGAGAGTTTTTTGCTATAGGGCTCTTGTGCTCGCCAGAAAGACAGAGACAGAGAGACAGAAGGCAAGAAATCACCCCCGGGGGATGGGCACACATGCACATGCACCCAACTGAGTTTAAGTCACCAGGTCCAGGACTCGAACCATGGTTGACTACATGGGAGTCAAGCAACATAGCCACTACGCCAACTGCTGGTCCTCAGGAAATTGCTTGAAATACAATTTGTTGAATTATTTTTCTAAGTCTAACATATCATACAGTTTGAACCACAGGTACTCTCTCTGGTATGTGTGTGTGTATACACACAATGGGAATTCTGAGTTTATTACATAAAATAATGAAATGGATTACAAACTTAATTTTAAAATGCTAAGTCAAGTCAAACATTCAACAATCCTATGCAGTGAATTTTATTTTGCTAAAAGTCATGGGGGTTTTATCTTTTTTCTCTAGTCAAAAATATAAGTGCATAACTAAATAGCAGGAGACTGTACTTAAATGTGATAGGAATGCTTTCTTCTCCCTCTTTCTACAGGCTGTATGAGAAGCAGAGGACTTATTGGGCACCATTTCTTTCTTAGATTCACTCCTGCTTTTTCTTTTTTTCTTTCTTTTCTGTTTTTTTTTTTTGGAGAGGTTTTCGCTATAGGGTGTGTGCACTCGCCAGACAGAGACAGAGAGACAGAAAGCGAGAAATCACTCTCTTGGGAGCATGGCCACGCTGCAATCCCTTCTCCTTCGTTCTCCTCTCGGGATCTTGGGCACACATGCACACATGCCCAGTGTGAGTTTAAGCCACTGGGTCCAGGATTCAAACCGTGGTCGACTACGTGGGAGTCCAGTGACATAGCCATTATGCTAACTGCTGGTCCCTACTCCTGCTTTTTTTTTTTTTTTCTTTTTTTGGAGAGGTTTTTGCTATAGGGCGCGTGCGCTCGCCAGACAGACAGAGAGAGACAGAGAGATAGAAAGCAGGAAATCACCCCCCAGGGGGGATGGCCACGCCGCAATCCCTTCTCCTCCATTCTCCTCTCGGGATCTTGGGCACGTACGCACTCGCACCCGGTGTGAGTTTAAGCCGCCGGGTCCGGGACTCGAACCGCGGTCGACTACGTGGGAGTCCAGCGACATAGCCATTACGCTAACTGCTGGTCCCACCTGCTTTTTAATTATAATCTTTTATGTTATTAATGTTTAAACAAAATACAATAAATTTGGGAAGATTCTGTACCTACGCATATAGTTTATTTTTGGTAGACAGAATTGATTTAAGAATAATTTGGGCCAGCAGGAGGTATGGTGGTTAAGGCGCTGGACTCCTATATCATTGACCACAGTTTGTGTCCTGGACCTAGTAGTTTGAAAATCACGCTGGCATGGGTCTAGCAGATTGCGTAATGGTTACATGGCTGGATTCCCAATGGCCAATTGTGGTTTGAGTCCTGGACCTAGAAGCTTGAAACTCATGCCAGGTATGTGTGCATGCATGCTCAGAATTCTGACAGGAGAATGGAGGATAAAGGATTATGGCGTGGCCATCACCCCAGGGGGTGATTTCTCACTTCTCCTCTCACTGTCTCTTTCTCTGTCCCTTTCCAGTGAGCACACAAGCCCTATGGCAAAAAGCCTAAAACAAAACAAAAAAAGAATTTAATTCTGAGCCAGCAGGTGGCATGGTGGTCAAGGCACTGGATTCCACATAGCCAGTTCTGGTCTGAAAAAAAAGCTGGGTGAATGTGCATGTGTGCCAAAAAAATCCCAAGGGGAGAATGGGAGGAAAGGATTGCTTCATGGCCATTCCCCTGGGGAGTGATTTCTCTCTCTCTCTCTCTAGTGAACACATACATCCTATGGCAAAAAAGTCCAAAACAAAAGAACGGTTAATTCTACTGAAATAAATTCTAGGGGTTGGCAGGTGGCATGGTGGTTGAGGCCATGGTGGTTGACCATGGATTCCCACATGGTCAACCACTGTTTGAGTCCTGGACCCAATGGCTTGCTTTCTCACTTTCCCTCTTTCTCTCTGTCTCTCTCTGGTCAAATAAAAATAAAAATAAAAATAAAAATAAATAATAATAATAAATAAAGTTAATAAAACATTTAAAAAGGAATAAATTATTTCTAAGAAGAATTATTTTATTTAATTTTAGTCATTGTCATTATTTTATTTTTTTGAAGTTGACCAGAGAGAGAGAGAGAAAGAGAGAGAGAGAGAAAGTAAGAAAGCAACCTGCCAGGTCCAGGACTTGAACTGTTGTCAGCCATGTGGGAGTCCAGTGCCCCTAACTGCACCACCACCTGCTGGCCCCATAAAAGAAATAAATTCTATACTCTATTAGTGTACTTTTGCCCACCACAAAGCTCACAAAGGTGTGATATAGTAATGACAGAGTAATGGTTAATAATTTCATCTAACTTTACTTGACATGAAAATAGTTTTGCTAGCAATAAGAACTGAATACTACTTTTCTTTTATAATTTATAAAGTAATTTATATTATTTGAAACCAAATCTTCCAAATGATTGTATTAACTATGACTCCAAAGCAAATTTACTACTTAGTGAACTATTAGGTCTTGTAACAACATAGAAAATGGAGCCACATTTTTACTTTCTAACATCAGACAAGAAAACAAAGGCCCATTTCTGAGAAACTAAAGCTATCCACTAGTATGAAAGAGTGAAAACATTTTCCAGTGTATAGATTTAATATTACTGTGTCAGTAGACATCATTGAAATGAAGACAGAAAGAAAAGTGATGATACTGGATTGTTAGGAAGGTCATGACACATTTTTTCTTGTTCTATGCAAAAATGCATCATGACTTTTCTGATAACCCAGTATAATCCCAGAAACCAAAAGATGAAACAGGGGTGTTCAGCGTGAAGCCCAGATAAGAAGAGATAGAGAGCAGTAATCTATCCATATATCTTAAGTGACATTGAAAGAAGGTGCCCTATTATATAGGTTTAAATTTTCTTCTCTGTGGGGCAGGAATATTTCCCCAACTTTTTCACAGAAGTACTACATGTTCTCATGTGTATTTGGAAGCTATCAATAAAAATGTTGACCTCGTAGAAGTAGAGAGTAGAGCCTTTTGGCTGGAACCACCATCTTCCAATAATTAGCCAAGATGACGAGCACAAAGGAAAAGAGGAGAGGCACCTGATATATGTTCTAGAAAACATGGAGTGGTTCCTTTGGCAACATACATGTGAATCTACAAGAATGGTGATATTGTAGACCTCAAGGGAATGGTACTGTTAAAATAGGAATGCCCCACAAATGTTACCGTGGCCAAACTGGAAGAGTCTATAATGTTACTCAGCATGTTGCTGGTATTGTTGTAAACAAGTAAGTTAAGGGTAGGATTCTTGTCAAGAGAATTGATGTATGTATTGAGCATACTAAGCATTCTAAGAGCAGAGATAGCTTCCTAAAATGTATGAAGGAAAACGATCAGAAAAAGAAGGAAGCCAAAGAGAAAGGTACCTGAGTTCAACTGAAGTGCAGCCTGCTCCACCCAGAGAAGCACACTTTGTGAGAACAAATGAAGAGGAACCTGAGCTTGTGGAACCTATTCCCTATGAATTCATGACATGAGGGGTGTTAAAAATAAACCAACCTATGGTCTATTAAAAAAAGAGAGAGAGAGAGAGAGAGAGAGAGAGAGAGAGAGAGAGAGAGAGAGAGAGAAGCAATCGAATAGTAGTTACTAGGGCCTAGACAGAGGGTGGGAGAGGATAGGGAGATGTTAGTTAAGGCATTTCCCAGGTGCTGGGAATATAAATAGGGTATGATCTCCTAGAAGCAGGCATTGTAGTAAGGAAAACAGACAAGAGAATCAGTTATAATAGCCCAGGGTGGTAAGTGATGCATTAGAAGTATATACATGATGACCTGAAAGTAAAAGGAAAAGCATTTAAATCCAACTCTTCCTTAACAACTTTTAACTAATGTTTAGAGGATGTGTAGGAGTTAGCTTCATGTGGGAAAAGTTGGGTTTCAATGAAGACAAAAGAGATGAAGAAAGAGTTTCCTTATAAAGCAATGCAATGCAAACACTGTGAAACTATGTTCCACAGCATAAACAATGCAAACATTACAAAGCAGTATTCCACAACATAAACAGGAGTAGTGGGTACAAGAGCTGAAGAATGACAATAAAGAAGAGAGATCTTAGGTTTAAATTTTAATTCTCCCTGTTACTACCTGTGAGATTTGGCATGCTACTTTATGAGCTTTTATTTATTTATTTATAAAATTGAGTTAATAAAACTGTTCATAAAGCTTTTCTGAGTAGCCAGTACTAGAAGTTAGTAGCCAGTTAAGTAACTAGAAGGCAATCAATAAAAGATGTCAATTATTAATAATAACAAATGCACATGAATACATTATGGTATATTTATTAGGTCATTGGAAAGGTCAGAATGTATTTTTCTATGCTGAAATGTATCTTGACCTTCCCAACAACCCAATATATTGCAGACTTATAGTCCAAACTGGTTTAAAAATTTATTAAATTCCACTGAATTGTATACCTTTTTTTGCCATAGGACTCGTACACTTGCCCGAGAGACAGAGAGTGAGAGAGAAAGTGAGAAATCAGGCCACGCCACAATCCTTTGTCATCCATGCTCCTCTTGAGATATATGCACATGCACCTGATGTGATTTTTTTTTTTTGGAGAGATTTTCACTATAGGGCGCGTGCGCTCGCCAGACTGATAGAGAGAGACAGAGAGACAGAAAGCGAGAAATCTCCCCCCAGGGGGAATGGTCACGCTGCAATCCCTTCTCCTCCATTCTCCTCTCGGGATCTTGGGCATGCATGCACACGTGCCTGGCATGAGTTTTAAGCCACCGGGTCCGGGACGCGAACCGCGGTCGACTACATGGGAGTCCAGCAACATAGCCATTATGCTAACTGCTGGTTCCCCTGATGTGATTTTTAAGCTGCCAGGTTGAGGCTTGAACTGTGGTCAGCATGTGGAAGGCCGGTGCCTAACCACCATGCCACCTGCTGGTCCTAAGTTGTATACTTTTAAAGAGTGAATTTAATGGTATTGTAATTATATTTAAAATTTTCTTTTTATATCTTTTATTTATTTTAAAAAATTATTTATTTAATTCCATTTGTTATTACTATTATTTTTAATTTGACCAGAAAGAGCCAGAGACAGAGAGAGAGAGACAGAAAAGCAAAGTGAGAAAGCAAGTCGCCTGGTCCAGGACTTGAACCATGGTCAGCCATGTGGGAATCCAGTTCCTTTAACCACTATGCCACCGGGCAGCCCATAAAGTTCTTTTTAAAGAATTACTTAATTTTATTTATTCATTCATTTATTTTAATTTGACCAGAGAGAGAGAGAGAGAGAGGGAAAGTGAGAAAGCAAGCCATCAGGTCTGGGACTTGACCATGTGGAATTACCCAGTGCCTTAACCACTGGGCCACCCACTGGTCCCATTATATTTTAATTTTAAAAGTTGGTTAAATCAATACTTTTTTTTGGTATGTTCAAGCATTTTATATCAAGTAAATCATAATTTAAAACACCCTACCTTCTATTTCGTTAAGGATTTTAGTGAGTAAATGTTTTTCTCCATCTGAATCCATTCTTATTATAATCAGCACCTAGTCAAAAGTGAGAATAATTATGAATGATTTCTTCAAAGTGTTGGTACAGTGACAAAATAACAAACTTAATAGTTCACATGAAACTAATTACAGTAAGATTATAAAGTAAATATTGTTGTTGTAGAAGATAAAAATGCAAAAACAAAAACAAAAACAGACACCAATGCTTAAATGCAAAGGAATAAATTCTAGTAAGATTAAATGTCAGTGAGAAAAATATTTGGGGAGAACGCATTCTTATCATTCCTCAAGTATCCCTATATATGTGACTATCAATATGGAAGTTGTCTCTGCTTATACTGTTAATGTTAAATTCAACCTAGACAAGTTTAAATTTGTTGGAGAAAAATAATGAGTTGCTGCTATATTTCCTATTCAACATTATAGTTCTTTGGGGTGGGGAGGAGATCAGTTTCTATTTAAAATTTCTCTCTTATTAATATAATTTATTTTAATGCTTTAAGAAAGTAACCCAAGAAACTATAAATCAAAGATAAGGACATGGAGGTGGGGCAGAGAGGAAAAAGAAAATGCCACTTGTATTTGTATTCAGTTAATGTAAGCCATTCGAAATGTTTTGTTTGATAAAACTAAAAGACATTTTTTTCTTAAATCTTCATTAATGTAACCTTCAAATTCTTGACAAAAGGTAGGCAGATAATTTCTTATATAATACAAGGCATAAACAGTGTTTTTTTTTTTTTTAATAGAATCATATTAGATTCTGGCTGAATCTCTAAAAATAAACCATTGTAAATAGTTCTATTACTACAAATATGTTCATGGACTTATATAAATACCAGACTCAAAAATACTTTTTTAGTTTATTTATTTTATTTCTTAGAGAGACAGAGAGAGAGAAACAGGCACCCTGGACAGAACGTCATCACACCACCATCCCTTCCAACCAGCCGGGACCATGGGCATATGCCCAGCATATTTTAGGTCAACTTAGGATCCAAACTGCAGTCTTCCATTTGGCTCCAGCATTGCAGAGCAGCGCCTACTTCCTGTGCCAATGCAGCTGGACCAGTGACAAAACTGTTGACAACTGGAGAACCAACCCATAGAAAATTGTGTAATAAAAATTAAAGAGATTTTTGTTTTTGTTTTTAGGCAGATTCTCTGTGTCATGGTCTTTCTTATTCAGCCTCCTGAGTAACTAGGACTATGGGCATGTGCCTGTCTTTTGGGGGGCCAGGAATAGAACCTGGGCCTCCTATGTCACCTTAACCTGTGAGTAACACTGTTTACCAGCACATGCTGGGCCAAGACTAAAGTATTTTCTTTTTTTTTTAAATTATTTTATTTAACTTTATTAATTATTATTATGATTATTATTTTCCAGTTTGATCAGAGAGAGACAGAGAAAGAGATAGGAAGTGAGAAAGCAAGCCACCAGGTCTGAGACTCGAACCGTGGTTGGCCATGTGGGAGTCCAGCGCCTTTAACCACCATGCCACTTGCCGGCCCCAACTAAAGTATTTTCAAATTCAAGACATGTAAATAATGATGCAAATTATTCTTTCTCTGAGTCTGATTTGTTCTGTTAACTTACTTCAGGAGAAAACTGTCAAAGGGATTGTCAGTAGTATAGACTATTTCATAATTTCAAAGTTAAATGCAAATGTTAATCTTATATCCAATTCTTACTTAAGACAACTACATTTATCTGCTTTATTCTAATACTTAACCTTAATTTGCTCTTGACTTTGCATCCAATTTAGTATCTGACATCGTAATTCTTGCATCTTGTAGTTGGTTTCAGGCATTTTGCCCCTAATGAACTGTACAATTTCTAACTGTCTCCAAATGTCATCCAATAGGGAACCAAAAATGCTTTTGTAGATATCTTTTGCATTTGACAAATATCCTGTTAAAACAAAATTAGGAGAAAAAACTGCCTTAGTCTTTTTGATTTTTGAGAAACTCCATGGTAAAGAAGCTGAAGGGGGGCCAGCAGATGGCATGGTGGTTGAGGGCGCTGGACTCCTATACAGCTGACCACGGTTCAAGTCCTGGACCTGGCAGCTTACTTTCTCACTTTCTCTCTCTCTCACTCTGTCCCTCTCTGGTCAAATAAAATAAATAAGTAAATGGATAAACAAAGTTAAATAAAATAATTCTTTAAAAAAGGAAGCTGAAGGGAAGTAAGAGTCATAACAGAAAGTTGACCTTTCCTTTCATCCTTTTTTTTTCCTTTTCTGGAGAAGTTTTTGCTATAGGGCACGTGCGCTCGCCAGAGACAGAGAGACAGGGAGACAGAAAGTGAGAAATCACCTCCCAGGGGGGATGACCACACTGCAATCCCTTCTCCTCCATTCTCCTCTCGGGATCTTGGGCACACACGCACACGTGCCCAGTGTGAATTTAAACTACCAGGTCCGGGACTCAAACCATGGTTGACTACATGGGAATCCAGCGACATAGCCATTACGCCAACTGCTGGTCCCTCCTTTTATCCTTTTCTGATTTTGATCAGATACTGACTAATGAAACCTTTAAGATTGAGTGAAGCTGAAAAATATGTACCATATATCTCTTTTAAAGTTACGTAACATATCTGGATATACTCTATAGATATTTTATGATTTTACTAGGTTTGAAAAAATCTCCAAAATCTTCCATTTCTAATATGTTCAAAGTAATTTCATCTTTATTACTCAAGTAACTCATGTCCTAATTTACACACATTAATAAAAAATAAATTACAAAAAAACTTCCTCCTTACAGTTTAGTTATATTTTATCTAGCAAAGATTCAAGGCCACAAACATGCCATCAGTACCTGAAATGTACAGGGTAAAATGTCACATCTCACATTGAAAAGTAGTAGATGAAGATTATACGATTAAATTTGTTTTAAGCTATTAAGAATCTGTAGTTCAGGCACACACTAGAGAATCCTGTTATTCTAGGTGCTGATGGTTGTTAAAAACAATTTCTTTTAATGAATATAACTTGAATAAAATATGTATTTCATTATAATTATGTCAAAATGTATATAATACTTAGTGTAATAGATGTAAAAGAAGGCTACATAATTTTGTGTAAGGTATATCTTTTTCAGAAAAGTAAGTTATTTTCAGATTAAATATTTCAATAAGAAGAAAAGAGGAATTAAAATTTTCTCCACAAACCTAATGCTGTGTCCAAGCTGCATGCTAAAAGGATATCTCTAATTGTTACCAGGAAGTGTAAGAGAGCGGCATACTTGAATGTCATTTCTCTGTCATGATTTTTACCTAAGTAAACAAAAAGATATTTAGAAACATAAACTATATATTAGAAATTTAAAGTATGTATCAGAATCTTTCTCTTTTTTTAAGTTTTTGTTATAGGTTACGTGTGCTCGATAGAGTGAGACAGAGGGGGAAAGAGAAATAACTCCCTGCGGGGGTGGGGGTGATGGCCATATTACATCCCTTTTCCATTCTCCTCTTGAGATTTGGGGCATGTGCTCATATATGCCTGGCGAGATTTTCAAGTTGCCAGGTCCAGGACTTGAATTGTGGAGGCAGCTATGTGGGATCCATTGCCTTAACCTCCATGCTATCTTCTGGCCCCAGAATCTTAATAATAAGAGCTAACATTTATTATTGAGTACTTACTATATGCCAAACTGTATATAAACTGATTATTGAATTGAATCCATAATAGCTGTCCTATCAGATAAGTTCATCATGATCCTCACTTTATAGATGAGGAAATAGTCTAATAAGATTAAGTGACTATCCAAGGTCATTAGTAAATAAATGATGGAGCCAGACAGTTAAACTTAGAGTTCATACTTTGTTACTTCCAAAAAATATTCAATTTTTTTTTTTCTGTTAAAAGCTTTATTTCCATTTGGTCCAAGGCATAGAAGAGGGCTACAGGTGGTTAAAAAGCTTCAGGCCAGAGAGTGGCGTGGTGGTTAAAGGCACTGGATTCCCACATGGCCAACCAATAGTTTGAGTCCCGGACCTGGCGGCTGGCTTTCTTGCTTTCCCTTTCTTTCTGTCTCTGTCTGGTCAAGTTAAAAAAGAATAATAACAAGTGGAATTAAATAAATAAATAATTCTTTTTTCTTCTTCTTCTTCTTCTTTTTTTTTTTTTTGCTATAGGGCGCGGGTGCTTGCGAAAGACAGAGAGAGACAGAGAGACAGAAAGTGAAGAATCACCCCCCAGGGGGGATGGCACACCGCAATCCCTTCTCCTCCAGTCTCCTCTCTGGATCTTGGGCACGCATGCACATGTGCCCGGGGTGAGTTTAAGCCACTAGGTCCAGGACTCGAACCGCGGTCGACTACATGGGAGTCCAGCGACATAGCCATTACGCTAACTGCTGGTCCCAAATAAATAATTCTTAACAAGAAAAGAAAAGGGGAAAAAAAGCTGCCAAGTGGCCGGAGGGAGAGGCTTGGAAGCTGATACCAGGAGTTGCAGGGACCTCAGGTTGCTGGGCTCTGGAGGCCCCTAGTTGTGTTTCAGGGTGAATCTTCCCAAAAGATACTCCACCAACCCAGCTTGGGGTTCCCCTAGGCTACGAAGGTTAGTCAGGTGGTCGCCCATCTTGTTGATAAGTTTCACCTCCTCATCTAGGAAGTGGGTCTCCAGGAAGTCACAGAGATGGGGGTTGGTGTAGGTCAGTGTGGGTAGAACCCAGAGCATGAAGATCCAAAAGGGCCTGGTTCAGACTCTTCTCTAGGGCCATGGTCAGCTTCTATGGCATCCAGAGTTTACCTCACTCATCCTGAGATGGCTCCTGCATGTCTTGGAAAAGAGCCTAGCAGATAGCGCTGGTGTTACATCTTTATGTTTTCTGCTATTTTTAGGGTCAGGTCAAGTTGATTAATAGTGTTATTTGAGTCTACTATCTCCCCATTCACTAGAGCTGCTCAGTCTCATTTAGTAATATTAGAGATAACTGGTGGCATGGTGGTTAAGGAGGCTGGATCCCACGTGGCCGATTGCGTAGTTTGAGTCCTGGATTCTGGGAGGATTATGGAGGAGAAGGGATTGCAGTGTGGCCTTCCCCTCTAGCGGCTGATTTCTCATTTTCTCTCTCTTTTCCTCTCTCTCTGGCAAGTGCATGCACCATATAACAAAACTAAAACTGAAAAAGAAAAAACAAAGAAATATGAAATCTCTGACTTAGATTTGTCTTTTCCTCCTAATAGTTCTATCAGATTTTTCTTCATGTATTTGGAAACTGTTATTAAGTGCAGAAACATTTAGGCTTGTTTTCTTTTTTTTTTTTGGAGAGATTTTCTTATAGGGCGCGTGCGCTCGCCAGACAGAGAGAGACATAGAGACAGAAAGCAAGAAATCACCCCCCAGGGGGGATAGTCACGCCGCAATCCCTTCTCCTCCATTCTCCTCTCGGGATCTTGGGCACGCACGCACATGCGCCCAGCGTGAGTTTTAAACCACCGGGTCCAGGATGCGAACCGCGGTCAACTACGTGGGAGTCCAGCGACATAGCCATTACACTAACTGCTGGTTCCCATGGATTGTTATGTTTTCTTAATAAACTGATCACTTACTATAAAATGACCAGGAATGAAAAATATCCCTGATTATATTCTTTGCTCTGAATTAAATTGATTTTGTATGATATTGATATAACCGCTCCACCTTTCTTTTGACTAGTGTTAACACCATATAGCCTCTTCTAATTTTTCACTTTTAATGTGTATGAGTCTTTATGTTTGAATTGTGTTTTTCCTATAATCTGAAAATTTATGCCTTTTTAAAAATTATTTAATTTTACTTATTCATTCATTTATTTTAATTTGACCAGACACACACACACACACACACACACACACACACACACACAGAGAAAGAGAGAGAGAGAGAGAGAGAGAGAGAGAGAGAGAGAAGAAAAGTGAGAAAGCAAGCCCCCAGGTCCATGGTCAGCCATGTGAGTGTCCAGTGCCTTAACCACCATGCCACCTGCTGGGCTCTGCCTTTTTAATATGAATATTTAAACCTTTAATTTAGACCTTTATTTAATGTGTTTATGCTTTATAATATACATCTAAAATTTTTAAATCTACTTTCTAGAGCTATTACACCACTTCACAAATAGTATAAGAATGTTATAATAGCTACTTTCATTTCTCCCTTCCAGGACTTTAGGTTATCATCATGTGCTTTCTTTTTATAAATATTATAAACACTCCAGTACATTGCTTTTACTTTTGTCAAAACAGTCAATTATTCTTTAAAGAGATTCAAATAATAAGAAAATGACTTCTTAGCCTTTTTAGCTGAGATCAAATGTAGTAAATAGTAAGAAAAATCTCTTAGATATTTGCCTATGTAGTTATTATTTCTAGTGATCTTCATTCCTTTGGGTGGATATATATTTCCATTTGGTATCATTTTTCTCTGCCTTTAGGAGGTACTTTAACATTCTGTGCAGTTCAGGTCAGTACCTGATTAATTCTTTCAGCATTTATTTATCTGAAAACCTATTTTGCCTTCATTTGTTAAATATATTTCTACATAGTATAGAAAACTAAATTGATATTTTTCATTCAGCATTTTTTAAATGTTACTTCACTGTCTTTTTTTTTTTATTTTATTTTTTGAGAGAGAGAGATTTTTGCTATAGGGCGCATGTGCTTGCCAGAGAGACAGAGACAGACAGAAGCAATAAATCACAGCACACCTCCTCCTCCCCCACATGGGGGACAGTCATGCCACAATCCCTTTTCTTCCATTATTCTCTTGGTATTTTGGACATGCATGCATACACATCTGGTATGAGTTTCAAGCCAGGTCCAGAACTCAAACCACAGTCCGCCAGCACCTCAACCACCATGCCACCTGCTAGGCCCCCTCTGCTATCTTTTGCTTGTATTATTTCCGACAAAAAATAACGTTGCATTTTCCCCAAGGTACTCCTACAGTTTTCTTTTCTTATTGGTTTTGAGCAATTTGACTGCACTGTGCTGAAGCTTTCTTCTTGCTTCTTGTTCTTATAATTCATTATCTTGGATCTGTGAGTGTGTAGTTTTCATTCAGTCTGAAAAGTTTGTCATTTTTTTCTTCAAACATTTTTTATGTTTATACCCCTTATTCTTCTGCTTTAGGAACTCAAATGACCTGTTGGGCCATCTGAAGTTTTTCCATAGTCCATTTGTGCTCTTTTATTCCCTTCCCTTCACACCTTTCCTTTTTCTTCCTTCATTCTTCATTTACTCAAGCTTTATTCTGAATAGTTTTTATTGCTACACTTTCAAGTTATTTTTTTCTTCTGCAATATTGAATCTGTCATTATTCCTATCCAGTGCATTTTTCATCTCATACATTGTATTTAATCTCTAGAAGTTTCAAATGGGTCTTTCTTGTGACTCTAACTTTTTGAACATGTGGAAAACAATTGTAATAAGTTTCAGTGTCCTCCTCCAATGGCTCTACTATCTTTGTTAGTTCTGGGTTTGTTTTGATTGATTATTCTCATTGTGGATTTTGTTCTCCTGGCTTTTTGTATGCCTGGTAGTTTGAGTGGATACCGGACACTGTGAATTTTACCTTGTTGGGTGCTGAGTACTTTTGTATTCCTATAAATCCCCTTAAGCTTTGTAGTGGGATGCAGTTAAGTTCCTTGGAAATAGTGTGACCTTTTGAGTCTTGCTTTTGTGATTTGCTAGGCAGTTCCAGAGCAATGCTAAGTCTAGAGGTGATTATTGCCTAGAACAGGCAGGACTTTTCTGAGTACTCTACTTACTCCACTTAATCCCACATGAATGATGAGTTTTTCTTTTCTGGCGGGTGGGAACAGATATTTTCCTGAACTGAGTGAATGCAGCATATTCTTCCTTCTAATTCCTTCAGATGGTTTGTTTCCCCAACTTTAGGCTATTTACTCACACATGATTTTTTAACAGTATTCTGAATACTTGAGGAAGGCCTTCTGCAGATCTCTAAGACTCTGTGTGAAGTTCTCTGCTCTCTAATATTCTGTTCTTAAGCTCTAGGAGCATTCATTTCCTTAAACTGTCTGTTCTGTTTCTTCAGCTCAGATTATCCTACAGGCTCTGCCGCAGGTTCTCCTCCCTATGCCATGGCCTGGCATGGTGTAATGGTAGGTTCACCTCGCTTGTTTCCCATCCCTGAGGAAGCAATGTCCTTTATTACTTGAAGCCCATGGTCCTAAAAACTAGTTTCATGTACTTTGTCTTTGCCTTTTGTTGTTATCATTTCTGGCAAGAGGGTAAATCTAGTTCCTTTTACTCTATCTTGACACAAGAAAAATTCTAAGACTAAATTGAACTGATTTATTGTTTACCTTCCCCTTCCCTTTTTTGGGAGTAATCCAAATGGTTTGGATACTAATTAATAGTATGATTAATTTAGTTTCTGTATTAGAAATCTGCCAAGTAATATATGTCAAATAGGAACTTCATTGAGAAGCAATGGCAGGCAATATTTCTTACTTTTTCATCTTAGCTGATCCTCCAGTATTGGTTTTTGTGTGTGTGGGGGGGCAGTACCCTGAATTACAGTTATGCCTTCATCTGTGACTAATTTCTGCATCATTTATACTCAGTTATTCTAATTTTATACAATAATTTATAAACTTACATCCTTTTAAATAGTGTTACTTTGTTTTGGACTTACCTTGGTGAACAGTGTCATTTAGTATTTTTTCTTGTTCCTTTAAGAGGAACCTTGTTTGGTCAAAAGTAACAGTGGCAAATTTCCAGTTAGCAGCAGGGAGAGTACATAGGCATGAAAGATTTTTTAAGATAGGAGCAGCTGCTGCTTCTAGAAGGCAATGTGCCTGGCATTGGCTATCTGTGAAAATAAAAGCATTAAAGGCAATGTTTTCTAAGGATGGCAAGTTCTTTTTGATAAAGCAATTAAATATATTCTATCTATCCAAACTCATTTCTGGGTTAAAAAGCATGATGTTGAATAGAGATTTATTTCAGGATATTTCCTCTAAATAGACTAGTAAAAACAAGCAAAAATTTTGTAGAATTATATAATTTTATGCTAGCTTATTTAGCATAAAGAATTCATTTAGTAGCTAATTTAACATGATAGCTATGGAGAGACATAAAAAGGGGATCACATAATTATTTTTCTTTTTCCTCTTACACTATTTATTAGCTTGCAACCTTGGGCTGAATAAACATGTAATGATGACAGTCTTTCTTTTTTCTTTTTTTAACCAGAAATAATTGATCTGCATAATCACCTAGAAAATGATAAACAAAATTAAATCCAAAGAATAAAAATATTTTGAGAATTAGTGTCATATTTCCTTATTTATTTTAGTAATGAGCACAATATTCTTTTTTTTTTTTTTTTTTTTTTTTGAGAGTGAGAGAGAGAGAGAGAGAGAGAGAGAGAGTTTCTGCTATAGGGCATGTGTGCTCACCGGAGAAACAGAGACAGAAAGACATCAAGTGAGAAACCATGCCCCCCCAGGGGGGCTGGCCACACCACAATCCCTTCTCCTCCATTCTTCTCTCAGTATTTTCGGCAGGCATGTACACGTGCCCTGCGAGAGTTTTAAGCCACCGAGTCCGGTACTCCAACAGCAGTTGACTGTGTGGGAGTCCAGCAATGTAACCATTATGCCATCTGCTGATCCCGAGCGTAATATTCTTAAACAGTGGTACTTTTTTTTTTTTTTTTTTTTTTTTTTTGAGAGGTTTTTGCTACAGGGCATGTGCGCTCGCCAGAGAGACAGAAAATGAGAAATCACCCCCCAGTGGGGATGGCCATGCTGCAACCCCTTCTCCTCCATTCTCCTCTTGGGATCTTGGGCACGCCCGCACACGCGCCCGGGGTGTTTTAAACCACCGAGTCCGGGACTCAACCGCGGTCGACTACATGGGAGTTCAGTGACATAGCCATTACGCTAACTGCTGTTCCCAAACAGTGGTTCTTTAGGAGTCAAAGAACTTTCTCCTTTACCACAAAACAAAACAAAATAAAATCAATGTAAGAATCAATAGTTACTTATTTTTATCATTCTGATGTAAGAGAACAGAAGAGGAGTTAAGAGTAACAGAACAGACAGAGCAACTATTAGCAGTTCATTTTTCAGACTGGGCAAAAGAGTTTGAGAAATTGCACTTTGTTCTTCTCTGATAGATACAGGGAAGCAGCAGCCGTTTGAATGAAACAAGTAATGCTTAGTAGACTGGAGTAGGGCAATGGAAAAGGCAGAGCATTTTAGATCTTTCAGTAACTTGAAAATAGGAGCAGAATGAAGAGATTATCTGAAACAAGTGAAGAAAACTACATGGAAAATAAGATATGTCTTAGGTATCTAGAAAAAAACCTTCAAATTAAGTAAATTTAGAAGAGTTTTTAAGCATGCAGCATACCTGACGCTTGAATTTCAATGACACTATCTGTTCCCCTTTTCTGATTTGTTGTCTCTAAGATTTTAGTAGTATAAGCAATAGGACTTTCTTCTTGAAGAGTCAAAGAACAGACTTCCTTATCTTGAAATTCTAATAAAAATATTAATTTGCATTATTCAGGAAAATTGCTTTACTTTAATGTTTCTTCTAAAATATGATCCTAATTGTTGATTTCTTTATTGAAACACATCAATAATAAATTGAACAACTACTAACTAACACTGCTAACTAACACTGCTGGGTGAGAAGATGAATGATTAAAAATCAATAGAACGATGGCATCAGATATCAGTGTTTCAATCTCAGACACTAGCCTCAGTTTTCTCATATGTAAAATATGGATAAACATGCCTACTTTAAATGTTGTTATAAGGATTAAATACCAAATATAGTTTCTGATACAAATTGGGCATGTACTGCTATATTTCATTTCTTTTTCCCCATTTGACTTTCCACATACCCTTCCTTCTGTTAGCAAACTTCTCCTCTGACTCAAGCCTTCTGGTTTCCACCCTTCTTTTTTTTTTTTTAATGACAGAGAGCATGTGCACATGAGAGAAAGAGATAACCACCCTAGTCAAGGTCTCATTACACTGCAATCTCCTTTCCCCACTCTCCAGCACCTCAGAATCCTGGGCACCAGCACATGCGGTCAGCATTTTCAGGCTTATCCAGGAATCTGAGCCCACGGTTGAACTCCAGCCTTGCAGGGAACTTGCATTACTGCATTCGTCCTTCCTTAACCAATTCTTAGGCTAATTCTTACTACGCCTTTGTCAGACTTATGTTTTCTGTAAGAAGTGTTATATAACTGCCCACTCTCATCCAGATCACCAAAGTGACCCTCCTTTTGTTTCTTCAGCACTCAGGCATCCCTTTCTCTAGACATTTTCCACACTGCATTGAAATGATATTATCTGCATGTCTGGCTGGCCTACTCTATTACACTATGAGCTTCTTGGGGCAGCAACATAGTTATTTCTAAGCAGTAATTTAGTGCCTGAACATTCAATTAGTTTTCTTTCTTCTTTCCTAGGCATTGTAGGGTATTTACACACACATGCACATACACATTATGAGTCTAGTTATTTTATTTTGTAATTAAAAAAAATTGCCAGGAGGTATGTGTGCTTGCCAGAGAGAGAGAGAGAGAGAGAATTCCCCCAGTGGGGTATTGTCATGCCGTAATACCTTTTCCTCTATTTCTCCAACCTGTTGGAATTTTGAGCATGCATATATATGTCTGGCATGTTTTTAAGCCTGCAGGGCTGGGATTTGAACTGTGGTTGGCCATATGGGATCCGGTTCTCAATGCACAGGGTTTAACGGCTGCACTACAAGGCTGGTTCTCTAGTTCTTTTAGCTAGATAGTTATGTCATTTCTCTATAATATGATTACAGGAGAATTTTAGAAATAAGTTACCATCTTGAAACATTTGAAATATATGAGCTTTAAATACATAGTTAAAATATAATAACAGAGTATACCCTAAATTAGATTAATTATATTATTATTTTCAAGTAATACTTTTAATTAACTGTAAATAATTGGAATTATATGATAAAATAATATTAATTATTGGAATTTTTTAGGGACTCTAAGAAGCTTTTTAACATTTCTTGCTCCCAAATCAACTGTTAAATAAAATGAGAAGTAAGACATATATCAAAATATTCCCTCTATTACAAATAAAGGCTAAGATGAAAAACAGAGCTTAGTTTGAGAAGTGAATGAATTGTTACCCAAGAAGGTAAATTATAAGGTGGCCAAATCATGACACTGCCAAAACCAACAAATAAAACTCCAGGGTTAAAAAGAAAAAAAGATAAATTATAAGGTGGTGAAAGGACTGTGTAAAAATAAACTTTAATGTGAATACATATAAACATAAAGGATCACAAAATTCTGAAATCTTTAAATACTATTCTGCATTTTTACCAAATTTTTCACTGTGAAAACGGACTGCTGAACAAAAGTTAGAAATACTATGAATTTGTATGGCCATGTAGAAAACAAGTTTTACAAATAGTGACTTTTGTTTCAAATTCAAATGCACTTTCTATTTTTTTGGAAAATATATGTCTTTATCTAAATCTACACCTACATATCCATATCTCCATATATAAAAAGTATCATGAATCAAAGCCATTTTCTCTGGCCATAAAAACTAACTTAATTATATCCAAAGAGCTTTATTTCTTTGCTTTCTATAATAAATTTTGCAGTTAGCCCTTGACCTATCATATTTACTAAAAATACAAACTTTTACCCACCATCTTTTTCATTACTGTCTATGATCTGACCAGTCGTTGAGGTGCAAGTCTTATATTTATTTCGCAGCATAATAAAGTCACTCAAAAGGTCCAAATCATTCTCCTGTTTTTTACCATGTTCAAAAGATGGTTTTTTAATTCTTGAAGATGATTCAACACATGGTACTGTGCAGTCAAGTTTAAAGTGATCTTTATTTTCTTTCTTTTGGATTATGTCATAAACTAGTTCTTGATCTTTCTTTGTTTTTTCTTCTTTTGTTGATTTTTCACCCTCAGAGATATATTCATCTGAAAAACACAAATCTGGTACTTTCGCTACAGATGAACTTTCTTGTGGAAGTGGTAAATGATCATTTGTAGATTTCTCATTAATAAGTTCAATAGGTGAGGTGCAATGTTCATGCTCTAGACATGCTGAAACAGAAAATAAAAAACAGGGAAATGACCTCAATGCCTAAATAAGTGTTCTATTAGGGCATTAGGAAAACTTTCAGTTGCAGTTTATTATAGATATAATTAGATCCTTAGGAGTACTTTGTTTACTGCTTTGAAAATCAATTTTGGTTTGAATAAGATAAATTTTCTTAAATAGTAAAAATTTAGTACATCTTTTTTTCTCATGATAAGAGCTAGGTTATCAAGCACAGAAGGAATCTATTTATAGGAAAGTCCTATCATTAGTAAGCTTATGAGTCACAGCCTTGGAGGTTAATGGTAAAAGCTTACATAATAGGCAAGCCACAGATTGGAAAAAAAATACTTGCAATACATATACCTGACAAAGGACTGTATGCAAAAATAAATAAATAAATAAAGAACTCTTGTAACTCAACATTTAAAGGAAAACTGAATTTAAAAACTGTGGAAAGATTTGAACAATACTTCATATAAGATATGTATATTCTACAACATGGATGAAACTTGAAAACATGCTAAGTGAAAGAAGCCAGCGAGAAAAGGACACATATTGTAGGCTGACTCTGTGTTCCAGTGGTCAAGGGAGCCAACTGCACAGTTCAAATCCCAGTTTTTGCAGCTTGAAAAATACATTAGGGATCAGCAGATGGAATAGTGGTTAAGGCATTGGACTCCCACATGGTTGACTGAAGTTCAAATCCCAGACCTGGTGGCTTGCTTTCTCACTTTCCCTCTCTCTCATCTCTGTTTCTCTCTGGTGAATGCACGTGCCCTACAGAAAATTAAAATAATAATAATAAAATAAATAATTCTAAAAAAGAAAAACACACTAGGTACTTGTGCATGCAAGCCCAAATCCCAAAAGAACAGAGAAATGGAGGAGAAGGGATTGTGGCATAATCACACATGGTGGTGGTGTGTGGGGGGGTGCTTTCTTCTTCTCCCTCTTTGTCTCTCTGTCTCTCTGGTGAGAACATCTGCCCACTGGCAATACAAAATTTTAAAAGGCAGGGAACCAGCAGTTAGTGTAATGGCTATGTCACTAGACTCCCACGTAGTCGACTGCGGTCCGCGTCCCGGACCTGCTGGCTTAAAACTCATGCCAGGCGCGTGTGCGTGCGTGCCCAAGATCCCGAGAGGAGAATGGAGGAGAAGGGATTGTGGCATGACCATCCCTTCTGGGGGGTGATTTCTCGCTTTCTGTCTCTATGTCTCTCTCTTTCTGGCTGGCGAGCACACGCGCCCTATAGCGAAAACCTCTCTCTAAAAAAAAAAAAAAAAAAAAAAAAAAAATTAAAAGGCTATATCTTGTCTGATTCCATTTGTATGATTCTTTTCTAAGTGAAATATGAATGTTGGACACTAATTAAAATATTTTTGTAAGTTAAAGATTTTTTTTGGGGCGGGGGAGAGGTTTTTGCTATCAGGCGCGTGTGCTCACCAGACAGAGAGAGACAGAGAGACAGAAAGCGAGAAATCACCCCCCGGGGGGATGGCCACACCACAATCCCTTCTCCTCCATTCTCCTCTCGGGACCTTGGGCACGCACACAGACGCACCCGGTGTGAGTTTTAAGCCAGCGGGTCCAGGATGCGAACCGTGGTTGACTATGTGGGAGTCCAGCGACATAGCCATTACGCTAACTGCTGGTCCCAAAGATGAATTTTTACAGTTCATGAATACTGTTTTTTCAAAAGCACAAACTCTAAGAGCACATTAAAAATGAGACCATGGAACTTTAGGATAAAATAGAATTATAGGATAAGCTAGTCAAACTTCTCCATTTTTTTTGGAAGAAGAAAATGAGGTCTACAGATGGTCAGATCAATAATTCTGGCAGTGCCAGATCCAATACTGAACGCTATAACTTAGTTATAGTTATTCAATCACCTAGAGAAAATCCAGTATCTAACATTTCTCATTCTGAAAATGCTCACACAAGTCATTATTATGAGCTTACACTGTAATTGAGGCAATTTTTTAGGCAAAAATATCTCCGTGATAGTGTCACTGAAAGATAGATTATTGTGACATAAGTATGTATTCAGATGTTCCAAAGTTTCTCTCACTATTGGATTTAGTCCTGCTTGTTTCCAACACTCTGTCATAGCATGATTAATTACAAGTCTTCCTTTTTCAACAGAAAATATCTTTTTCAAACTTGTAACTGAAGATTGACTGTTGGGCTCTTGAATTCTTGACACTTAAGAAAAATAAAAAACAAATAGTGAGAAGCAGTGTACAAGGCAAAAGAAATGAAAAACACGACCACTGAATTTCTTTATGACATATTTTCACACATTAAAATATAAAAACTTGAAGTTATATCTGATACTCTGTTTTCAAGATGCTAATATTTGCACAAGTTCAAATTAATATAGTAATAGAAGTCACAGAAAGGATTTGGTTCAATCTTTAGAAATCTTACAGAGTTACAATTATTTCAATATTTAGTAGGAAAAGAAACTGTTATTTCATTTGACCATTTTAAATTACTAAATTTATACCTTTGAAGATTGGCCCCATAGCTCAGTGGTTCAGCACTGTGCATGGAAAGCCAGATTCCACATGGCTACCTGCAGTTTGAATCCTGGCCTGGCAGGCTTGGAAAACACACTGGACACCTGTGTATGTGTGTATGCCCCAAATCCTCATGAGATGCAGAAATAGAAGAAAAAGGATTGAGGCATGCCTATGAGGCATGCATATATTCCCAAGATCCTTAGAGGAGGATGGAAGAGAAGGGATTGTGGTGTGGCTATCTCCACTGGGGAGTGATTTCTCACTTCCTCTCTCTCTCTCTCTCTCTCTCTGTATGTCTCTGATAAGACCATGCACCCTATAAGAAAAACTGAAAAATAAAAGTAAAAAAAAAATGACATTTCTACTGATTGTTACCTATACTTTCTATTCACCATTTGAAAGTGATTAATCTTTACCTGTAAGTGAAAATGGGTTCAAATAGCTTCTGCAGTGTTCTGATTGCCACATCATACAGTATTTATTAGCTGCATCTTCAGCAGTAAGCAAACTACAGAAAAAGAAGTTAAACTTTAATAACAATATATTAATAATATTGAGCCTCTAAATGTTTTACACTCAAAAGCAAGTGAAAAATTAACTCCTAATATAAATGTGTAAACTGAAGCTGAGTTTCATATATCCAAATTGCAAATACTGACTTCCTCTCTTCCTGGGGAAGTTTGGTAATTTGTAAAGTTGGTAATCGTTCCTGCTTCCTATACCTCCCTCAATGGCCTTATTCCAGAACAGCAGACTAATCTACCTTAGAAAACATTAAGTTACATGCATGCCACAGGGTATAAGATAGTAACCAAAGCTATCTTAGACTCGGTCAAAGGACAAGGATGCTGGGCTATTAAGCTATACTATCAATTTTGGCTCAAATTAGAATACAATGACCTAGCCCTGCAATATCAATTCTAAGATTACAGACCATTCTGTACGGAAACAAGAGGGTATTGAATAAATTTATGGATCAAATCTTAGTTCTGCAGTGGTTCCAATGATGAGTCCACATTGACAAAGGTGAATAAGGTAGCCGTGGATGTCTTCTGTTAGAGATGGGCTGTATCCCTGGCCCTCCTTGGGGGAGTAATTTGATAGTCCAATCTGTTTATCAACTATTGCACTGCTCCGTAATCTTGGCTATTCCAGGCTGGAGACCTAGGACAAATCTTTTAGAAGACCTTGTAACAACCCTGTAAGGTAGCTACTATTATTATCCCAGTATTACAGATAAAGAAACTGAACTGCAGACAAACTGAGGTCACAGAGTTAGTTAAGTGATCAAATCAGTAGATCTGGCTCTAGTTTAGAGCCTTTAACCACTTTTTAATGGGATGAATTTTCCTTCCCCCAACAAAAACAATTTCATACGTTGAAGCCCTAATCCTCAGTACCTCAAAATGTGACTTATTTGGAGACAGGAACTTTAAAGAGGTAATTAAATTAAATGAAATTGTTAGGGTGCATCCTAATCCAACATGACTGGTTTTCTTATAAGATGAGATGAGATGAAGGCACAGACAAAAATGAAGGAAAGATCATGTGGAGACAAAGCCACAGAGAGAGGCCCTGGAATGAAACCAACCCTGCTGATGCTTTATTTTCAGACTCTTATCCTCCAGAACTGTGAGGAAATAAATTTCTGTTTTTAAAGACACCCAATCTATGGTATTTGTTATGGCAGCTTTAACAAACTAATAATGCTCCTACATTGCCTTTCATGGCAGAAAGTGCCAGCAGAGGTAGTGCTATTGGCAAGTATCCACTGGCAATGTTCTAAGTAGATTATTCCAATGCCAGAGTTTTTGTAAAATTTTCTATTATTTATTTATTTTATTTAACTTTATTTATTTTATTTGACCAGAAAGGGAGAGAGTGAGAGACAGAGAGAGAGAAAGAGAGAGGGAAAGTGAGAAAGCAAGCCGCCAGGCCCAGGACTCAAACCATTGTCAGCCATATGGGAGTCCAGCACCTTAACTACTGTACCACCTGCCAGCCCCCTATTATTTATTTTTAATGGTAATATAATAATGTTAAAAATACTAACTGTATAAAATATCATATTGTGAAAATTTTTCCTACCCTTATTGCCAGGGTACTTAGTTCCCTCCTCGACACAACCAACGTTTCTTGTTTCTTGTGTGTCCTTATAAAGATACTCTATGCATATAAGGCCAAATATGTACATACATATTCATATATTCCCTTCAATTGCTATAGACACTATACTGTTGCTTACATTTTTAAAAATAGAAGTATCTTGGAAAATGCCTCTATATGAAGAGATTTAGTTAAAGATTGCTTGTTTTGAATTGCAGCTTGTGTTCTAGATATAATCTTTACTTACATTTTACAAACTGGAGAAATTGGAAATGTCTGAAGTTCTACACATAATGAAGTCACTGAAGAATGTTGGCTTCTTGGGTGTAGAGGAGTTAGGGGCATTTCTAACTCTGCTGAAATATTGATAATGATTATGTTTCATAAACACTGAGTACACTTAAGCATAATTCAGAACTTTTTATAAGCAAATTGTTAGATCATTGTTGTGACAAGAATATTTTAATAAAAAAATGTGAGTTACTTGATATACAAAATCCTAGTTTTCAATTTCCATCTATGTAAGGAATTATATGTATATATACACATGGTGTCTCACCTATGATAATGATGATTTTTAAAAAATACATTGACAACAAACTTTATTGAGTTTTCTGTATATAAGAAATTCTAAGAACTTTATGTGTAATAATTCTTTTAATTCTGGCAGTTTATGTTAGTACTTAAAAGAGTAATATTTTTATCTCCACACTCGGTATTAATGATGCAAAGCAAATAGCATTATTCCAAGCAGTTCTACACCTTAATAAGTCAGTTGTGGGTGGCCTAATACAGTTAAATATTTTATAGGGTAGGCCTGATAAACTGATATTCAGGGCTGGCAGGTAGCATAGTGGTTAAAGCACTGGACTCCCACAAGGCCAACTGTGGTTTGAGTCCCAAACTTGGTGGCTTGCTTTCTCTCTCTCTCTCTGATCAAAATGAAAAATAATAGTAATTTAATTTATTTTAATTTAATTAATAATTCTTAAAAAAAGAAAAACTGATCCTCATATTATTTTAAGTAGTCAATGTGGTTTTATCACTTTCATAAATAAAGCATTAAACTTTCAAATGGAAATGAAAATGATTCACTTATAAATGTAACTAACAGTATCATCAATATCATCAGGAAGCAACATAATTTAGTATTACACTGGAACAAAAGATGATTCTGAGATTCCAAATTTGATAGGACAACAATACTAACAATAATGATGCACCAGAGAATGATAGTATTATCTTGGGGTATTATAAGGTTAAAATTTTAAAAAAGTGTAACAAAGGTTAACAAGACTGGTAATACTTTTGAGAGGTTTTTGCTATTGGGCACGTGCGCTCGCCAGAAAGACAGAGAGAGACAGAGAAACAGAAAGCAAGAAATCACCCCTCAGGGGGATGGCCACGCCGCAATCCCTTCTCTTCCATTCTCCTCTCTGGCCCTTGGGCACACACTTGCATGCGCCCAGCATGAGTTTAAGCCACCAGGTCTGGGACTCAAACCGTGGTCCAACTACATGGGAATCCAGTGACATCGCCATTATGCCAACTGCTGGTCCCAAGATTTCTATTTTTAATATTAATTATTCCTCTTCCCCAATCTTTGTAATTCTCCTCTGAATATTATTCAGTTTTGATGCTGGTAGGATTCTGAGTTAATTATAGTAATAAGTATAATGGAATAAAAGAAAAAAAACAATTAGGATTATAATAATCAATTTTTAAAGACATTTTTGCTATAAGGTGCATGTACTTGCCGGAGAGACAGAGATAGACATAGAGAAAGTGAGAAATCATTCCCTGGGGGTTGACCAGGCTGCAATCCCTTCTCCTCCATTCTCCTGAGATTTTGGACATGTGTACACACACTCCCAGCGTGAGTTTAGGGCCTCCAGATCCAGGACTAAAACCATAGTTGATCATGTGAGTGTCCAAAGCCTTAACCACAATGTCAACTGCTGTTCCCAGAATAATCAAATTTTAAACATCAAAATTGACTCATAGAAAGCTGTATATGTGAATGTATGTATTACACTTTTATATCATATTATGTAACCCCTGATACACTCCATAATATATTCAAAATTTCTACCTGGTTCATTGCACTCTGGTTCACTCCGGCTTTGAACAGTCAAAATCTCTATGGAGCTGCATTTTATATCTTCAGTGTCAGATCCTTGGTTGATAGTCAGATCAGAAAAGAAAAGGAAGAAACTCTACTATTAGCAAAAGTACCATTAAATTACATTTTTGTAATCTTGTTTACTGGCTTTATCTTTTAAATGTATCTTTATTGCTTTATAGTAAGTCAATTTTCCTTTCAGAGAAAAGTAGAGATTTAGACTTTTGAATAAAATCCTGATATAATAGGTGAATTAGCACCCCCTATATTCCCCATGCATATCCACAATTGACTCCTTAACTGTCAATCAAATTTATCCAGAAAGATAAAAATGGGGAAATCTATATAATCATCAAAATCTATATAATCAAAACTAAAATAAGGTGAGCAATCCATAGCCTTAAACTTCGAAGAATGAGATTTTTAAGGATTTAATCTTCATCAATACATGTTGATGTTCTATGCCCCATTTAGGAGGAATTCTACTTGTCTATATTAATCTTGCCCTTTTGACTTCCTTTTTTCAGCTAACATATTTTACCTATGTCTTTATTTTCTACCTTTTTTCCGTAGGATTAATTCTATTGTTCAGAGGGCTTTCTTCCGTATTGATTTGGAAGTTATACATCTTATTTTTAAATCATACCTTGTTATTAATTTGAAAATATATACATTTTTTTTTTTTGGAGAGGTTTTTGCTATAGGGCGCGTGCGCTCGCCAGACAGACAGAGAGAGACAGAGAGATAGAAAGCAGGAAATCACCCCCCAGGGGGGATGGCCACGCCGCAATCCCTTCTCCTCCATTCTCCTCTCGGGATCTTGGGCACGCACGCACACGAGCCCGGCGTGAGTTTAAGCCGCCGGGTCCGGGACTCGAACCGCGATCGACTACGTGGGAGTCCAGCGACATAGCCATTACGCTAACTGCTGGTCCCAAAATATATACATTTTAATCTTTTTTGGTATCAGTTTAAAAAGACAGCATCTCAATTCCCCTATCAACATGAGAAACTTAGCATATTCTTCCACAAAACTTTCTCCTTTCTCCCAGATCTTAGCTTTTATTAATGTGTTTCAAGTCAGAGGATTAGAATTAATTTATTTTACAATTATGTTCCTAGCTCTGGTTCAAGATAGTAGAAAACATACATATTAGTTTGTCCTTCCAAATCTATGTAATCATGTAAGCTTACCTGCAAGATGCAAGTGCTTAAATGGACTGAGTGACCTTAAATTAACCTCAGCTATAAGGGATAGTAAAAAGAACTTGCCCTGGTTCCAAGGAATAAGATCAGAAGTGAGGGGTGCCCTAAATTGTTGCAGTCAGGACCAGCGAGCCAGCAACTCTGAAAAGACCCCATCACCAACCAATCCCAGACTCTCAAACAATATAATCCCATAAACCTCTTGCTAATAGATCTAAAAAAGGACCCCTTTCCCTTGCTACTGGGGAAGCAAATATGAGGTTGCTTCTGTCTCCTTGTTGCCTGGTCATACAATAAAACTTTCTTGTTTCAAGACCTGATGCCATTGCATTTTGTATGCATCAGGTAATGGAACTGCTTCTTCAGTAACACAAGCTACTCCAGAGGCTGAGGCAGGAGGATCACAACACAGCAAGACCTTGTCTAAAACACCACACAGACACACACCCACACACACACACACACTCACTACCACCTCCCAAAATTAATGCAGTCACAGGTGTTTAGCTTCATTTATAAATTATCTTGAAATGGTTAGATTAATTTCAGAGATGTTTTAAACCTGAAAGAAGTATTTTAAAAAGATGATGCAAAAAGTTTATCAATAATAGTAATTCTAAGATTTCAACATGTAACCTCGGGACATTTTTACAAAATCTAGAGGTTCAGAAAATATTTTAATGAACAATAGCCTATGTAACACATTATTATGTGGCTTTTACAAATAAAATATTTTAAAATTAATTCTCACCTCTTTTGAAAATCTTTTCATTTTCATCTACACAACTTATTATTTCTGGTACTAAGTTTGATGACTTCTTCAGTTCTGAGGATGGTGGAATATCAATTTCTTGTTTGAGGCTTGTAGGTATCAAAGATTCACACTCAATAGGAAAAAGAGGTGGCTGAAATAATACATAATTAAAAGAAGTTTTTAAGGAGGCTTCCAAATAAATATTCTTGAATTCATAAATAGACATATTTGCTTAAATGGCATATCAAATTTTGAACTAAACTTATACTCAAAAAATTTGATACTATGCATACTTTTAAAAACCAAATGAGTAGTAGTCAAAAATATATTCTATTATAGCAATGTTCTCTCTGAGTATTAAATTTATGGTTACTTATTACATTAGTTACATACAATATACTTAGATACAGATATATGTTCTTTTGGCTAAGCATAAATTTTTAAAATTCTGAGTTGGAAATAATCACTGAAGCAGATGAAAGATGGTAAGTCAGAAGAAATAAAAAGAGCTGAAGGAATGAAGTGAATATTTACTGTACTCCATGTAATACATTTCTTTCTTTTTCTTTTTTAGAAAGAGAGATTTTTGCTATAGGGTACATGTGCTCGCCAGAGAGACAGAGAGATACAGAGAGACAGAAAGAGGGAAATCACCCTCCAGAAGGGATAGCCATGCCACAATCCCTTCTCCTCCATTCTCCTCTTGGGACTTTGGGCACACACGCACACGCGCTAGGCATGAGTTTCAAGCCACTGGGTCTGGGACTCAATCTGCATTGACTACATGGAAGTCTAGCTACATAATGATTACACCATCAGCTGGTCCCCAAATCTTTCTAACCTGACAGTTGTAGACAGTCAATGTAGATTACTAAAATTTATAAAATTGTGCTTTATTACTTTTATAAAAATATTGAAAGCAAATATTACAACCTCATTTAAACCTACTGTATCTTCTGGTTTCTCCTGACAGTTCTCTTTATCCATAGAAAAATCTTCTTTCACAGAAACTTTCAAATCTTCTTGAAAAGAGAGACATTCCCTTAAACCAAAAATAGTGTTTACTAAAAGCAAATTTCATACTAAATTTAGCCAGTCAGAACACATTAAAATTAAAGTTCAAGTAAAGCAGTGATAAAATACTATTATTACTAACATCTAAACTTTTGATCATAAAAAATATTTTCTTCTCTTAAAAATATTTATATCATTGGACAATTAAGTACCTGGGAACATTAGGTTCTGTGAAGAGCTGTTCTTTGAAATCTGAAAGGGGGTTCTCTACCAAAGATGGTTTTAGGCTACTTAGGAGAGTATGCGAAGTTGGTAGCTGATTTTTATAGGTCATCAAATTATCTGTGAATATTATTTCTTCATCATCGATTGATAAATCTGGAAAGAAATTAAAGTAATAAGATTAAAAAAATCTAAAAGTTCTACAAATGGAATAGTTATTATAACCAGTTTATTTATCTATTAATTTGTTGTAGTTTTCTTTTCTTTTTTTTTTTCTTTTTTTTTTTTTTTGGAGAGGTTTTTGCTATAGGGCACGTGCGCTCGCCAGACAGACAGAGAGACAGAAAGCGAGAAATCACCCCCCAGGGGAGATGGCCACACCGCAATCCCCTCTCCTCCGTTCTCCTCCCAGGATCTTGGGCATGCATGCACACTGCCTGACGTGAGTTTTAAGCCACCGGGTCCGGGACACGAACCACGGTCGACTACATGGGAGTCCAGCGACATAGCCATTACGCTAACTGCTGGTCCCTTGTCGTAGTTTTCAAGCTGAGGGTCTAGGACTGGAACTGCAGTCAGCCATGTGGGAATCCAGTGCCTTAGCCACCCCACAACCTACTGGCCCAATAGTTGTGTTTTCAAACACATTTTTAATTCTTTAGTTCTTCCTTAAACCAAGTATATAAAGCATGCAGCACAGTAGTATAATGTAGATAAAAGACTAATACATTCTAATATTATTTAACACACTGAGGAGTAGCCAAATATCTCAATAGAGTTGTAATGGCCAATGCTTTATTAGCAAAGATTAGTTTAATCAATGGAGGAAATAGCCTGTGGTCCAATGCTTCAAAATAGCCAGGAGTAGCCTAGGCAAAAAATTTCAATAATAAAAGCATTTAACTTTTGTGGACCCTTGTCTTTGCTTCTGTGCATAATTTTAGCTCTTGGGTCTCCAATTCTTCCTTTAGGACTCTGACATAAGGTATGGAAATGGTCTTGAGCCTACAAATGAGAATAACTCTGATTCTACATTCTATAATAATTATTCCCACAGGGTTGTTATAAAATTAATTACAAAGAAAGTTTGTGAGCCATGGTGGAAACAGGAAACCTGCACTCATTCTTCAATAATCTCCTGAGTAGAAAGAAAAAAAGATAATATAAGCTCAAGTGAAGAACTACTGAAAAAGCTAAACTTCCAAAAGCTAAAGTCACCTGGTGGGCAGGGAGCTGTGGGAGTGGGATAATGGCCTTCTACTCTGAGCAGTGGTCTTTTGGCTAAGTGATGGTGGAATGGCACAAGAAATAGTACGGAGTTTTGATTGTGATAGCTCCATGGCCAACTACATAATTGGTGTGCATGTGCCAAATAAATGTGTGGTATAAAGCTGGCAGCCAGGGAAAACCCTTTGCCTGGTGCTAGCTGGATATGTCAAAAGAGAACCTGTGATATAAACCAGCCTAAGGGATTTTTAAAAAATCTAAATCTGTTAAGATTCTGAAAATGTCATAGACTAAAGCTTCCCATGACACACCAAAGAAAGCTAGTCAATTCCATGTCAAAGGATGCTTCTGAGAAAGTTAAAGATAGCTTATTTGTATAATCAATTCTGTAAGTATTCAGTCATATTAATAGTAAAAAACAAAAAAAATAGTTTATCTTAAGATATTTATTAATTTTTATGTGTTTGTTTTTAATTTGACCAGAGAGAGGCAGAAAGGAAAGTGAGAAAGCAAGCCCCACATCCTGAACTCAAACTGTGGTCAGTTATGTGGGAGTCTAGCGCCTTAACTAACACACCACCTCTGGCCACAACAGCGTTAGTTTAAATCTCCATCTCCTTCTTCCACTTCCAAACACAGCCCCTCTGACCATCTTTCATAACTAGAGCTTACTTCTGATATTTTGGGGAGTAAATGGGAATACTTCATGTCAGTTATGATGTCTTGTTTTCTAACCACCCTTTTATGGATGAACCACTTGAGGGCAGCATCACACCACAACCAATGTTCTTTGTAATTAAACAAAGGTTTTACCAAGGGTGCTACTTTCTTACATTATTATATTTTTCTTTCTCATGTTCTCATAGCTATATAGAATGCCTTGGAGTTCTTACTTTATTATAACTACCATGTGCACTACACAGTTGTAATGAGACTCTATTGTAGAGAAGGATTAAATTTTCACCAGGAAATAAAATTTTGACTGCTTAACTATGAAAATAATAAGAATTTTAAAAGGTCTACTAATAGGAAAGAAGAAACGTTTATTCTTTGCAGAATACTTTTGCCAACCTAGAACACCCAGGATAACTAAATGACAACAAATAAGGGGAATCAGTAAGGTGTCCAACAAAAATGATATGATGAGTGGTTTTGTAATGAATAAAGATCTAGTTATTTAAAAACACCCATAATACACATCAATATAAGAATTATAAGGAAACTGGGAATAGCAGATGGTGTAATGGACTCCCACATAGTCTACTGTGGTTCAAGTCCCAGACCCAGCAACTTAAAATTCACACCAGGTGCTTGTGTGTGCATGCCCAAAATCCCAAGAGGAGAATGGAGAAGGGATTGTGGCTGGCCATCCCCACCTCCCCACACACACTTTCTATCTCTGTCTCTTTCTCCAGCAAACACATGTGCCCTATAACAACAACAAAAAAAACTCTAAAAATAAAAAGAAATACAATGAAATAAGCAACAAAAATGTTTAGAAAGTATGCAATGGATACTACAAAACTTTATTGAGGAATATTTAAAAAATCAACTTGAGGAAAATATAAACCATTTTCTTGGCTAGAAAATTTAACTGTGGTAAAAAGTTAAAGGATCTCAGCACTATTTCCATTTCCCAAGAGATCTGTTTTAAATCTTGGACAAGTAGGGTCGGTAGGTAGCGTAGTGGTTAAGGATGCTGGACTCCCACAGGGCCAACTGTAGTTTGAGTCTTGAACCTGGCAGCTTGCTTTCTCACTTTCCTTCTCTCTCTCTCTCTCACTCTGTCCCTCTCTGGTCAAATTTAAATAAATAAAGTTAAACAAAATAATTCTTAAAAAAAAAAGACCTTAGAAAAATGATAACAAAGTAAATATAGAAGAATAAAGGTATGAAAAGAAGAAAAATAATAACAAAAAGGAGACTATTAACACATGCTATATATTAAATAGTTAAAACCCTATGATACTGGCCAAACCTAGTTGGTGCAGTCTATAGGGTATTGGACTGCAATGTTGGAAGCCACATGGCCAACCATGGGTTCAGATCCTCAGGTCAGCCTGAAAAAAAATCCTTCAGGGAACCGGCAGTTAGCGTAATGGCTATGTCGCTGGACTCCCACGTAGTCGACCGCGGTTCGCGTCTCGGACCCGGTGGCTTACAACTCACGCCGGGCGCGTGTGCATGCGTGCCCAAGATCCCAAGAGGAGAATGGAGGAGAAGGGATTGCGGCGTGACCATCTCCCCTGGGGGGTGATTTCTCGCTTTCTGTCTCTCTGTCTCTCTCTGTCTGTCCGGCGAGCGCACGCGCCCTATAGCGAAAAACCTCTCCAAAAAAAAAAAAAAAAAAAATCCTTCAGATCCTCAGGTCAGCCTGAAAAAAAATCCTGAGTGTGTGTGTGTGTGTGTGTGTGTGTATGTGTATGTGTGTGTGTGTGTGTGTGTGTGTGTGTACGTACCTAAGATCCTGAGGAGCTGGAGGGCTGGGAACGGGGACTACAGCATAACCAGATCCTGTCAAGTGTGTTTATCTCTCTCTTGTACACACAATTACAGTGCCTGCACATTATAATTTTAGAAAAATAAAGGAAAAAAGCCCATGGAACACCGACACAATAAAAGGCAAGACAATAGTGCATAATAGAAAACCCAGAAACAAATGCAGATGTGGATAGGCTTTAGTGTGTGATGGAAGTAGGAAGTGGCATTTCTAATCAGCAGGGAAGAAAAGACTATTCTTTTAATAATACTGAAACAACTACCAAAACATTTGAAAAAATATTTTTATTCTATTTTTTTTTTTTTAAGAGAAAGAAGTTTTTGCTATAGGGTGCATGCGATCACTGGAGAGACACAGACAGAGAGACAGAAAGTGAGAAATCACTCCCCAGAGGAATGGCCACATTGCAATCCCTTCTCTTCACTTCTCTTGGGATTTTGAGTACATATGTACACATGTCCAGTGTGTTTTAAGCCACTGGGTCAAGTACTTGAACTGCAATTGACTACATGGGAGTCCAGTGACATAACAATTACACCATCTGCTGGTCTCTTTTATTCTACTTTTAAATATATACCAAAATCTGAAATAAAATCATACAAAATTTTAAAATTCAAACGAATATTTATCTAATTAAGGAAAGATTTTCGAGTATGAAAATACTGAAAGAAATCATAATGGAAAATATTGACACTACTGGTTAGGTTCAAATTAATTATGTTTGGAGTTATAGATACTTCTCTTTTCTTTTTGGAGAGGTTTTTGCTATAGGGCGTGTGCGCTCACCAGAAAGACAGAGACAGAGAGACAGAAAGCTAGAAATCACCCCCCCCCCCCCGGGGGGATGGCCACACTACAATCCCTTCTCCTCCATTCTCCTCTTGGGATCTTGGGCACGCATGCACATGCGCCCAGTGTGAGTTTAAGCCACCGGGTCCAGGACTCAAACTGCGGTCGTCTACATCAGAGTTCAGCTACATAGCCATTATACCAACTGCTGGTCTCAGAGTTATTGATACTTCTATAAAGATAAAATATATGAATAAAAAAATAGACAAGAAACAAAAGGAGTCACTTCACAAAAGAAAAATGCAGATGATAAATAAACACAATAATTTTTTAAAACATAAATAAAATACAATTTTTTGCTCATCACATTCCTTTAAACATATTACCAAAACATCAGCAGTAATATATCCAGTGATGATAAAGCTGACATGAATAAGGTATTCTCATATCATACTACTAGACAAACAGAATAAAAATACTTATATCAAATAATTATTCTTCCAAGAATTCACTCTAAAGAAATAATTGGAAATGAGAGTATACCTTTATGTTTACATTTAAAATGGAAAATATTAGTGCTCTCAAATTGGGAAATGTATGACACATAAGATTAAAAATTACAGGGGGCCAGCAGGTGGAGTGGTAGTTAAGGGCGCTGGACTCCCACATGGCCAGCCACAGTTCAAGTCCCAGACTTGGTGACTTGCTTTCTCACTTTCCCTCTCTCTCTCTCTCTTTCTATTTCTTTCTGTCCTTCTCTGGTCAAATTGAAATAAATAAATAAGTAAGTAAGTAAGTAAGTAAATAAAGCTGAATAAAATAATTCTTTTTTTTTTTTTTTTTTTGAGAGGTTTTTGCTTGCCAGAAAGAGAGAGACAGAGAGATAGAAAGCATGAAATCACCCCCCAGGGGGGATGGCCACGCCGCAATCCCTTCTCCTCCATTCTCCTCTCAGGATCTTGGGCACACATGCACACGTTCCCAGTGTGAGTTTAAGCCACCAGGTCCGGGACTCGAACCATGGTTGGCTACATGGGAGCTCAGTGACATAGCCATTATGTTAACTGCTGGTCCCTGAATAATTCTTTAAAAAAATATTAAAAATTACAATAACTAAAAATCATGCTTTTGAAGAAAACCAAAGCATCTAGTGAAATGTTCCCAAGATAACAGTAACATTTAAGAATAATACAAGTTTTAAACATAATGAACTATAGAATTATGAATTTTTTATAAAGGGTCATATATGTAATTTTTAAATTTTTTTCATGATTTTGGGTACATATGCATATGCACCCAGAGTATTTTTTAAGCCACCAGATTCATGACTTAAACTGTGCAGTTAGTCATATGGGATCCAACCGTCAACCACCATACCACCAGCTGGTATGTATATTTTTACATATCTTAACATATGTAAAAAGTGTTAATAAAATTCAATCCTTATTCATGATTAAAAGGTGTTAGCAAACTACGAACAGAAGTAAGCTTCCTCAATCCAAAAAAGGAAATATGTCTAACATTTTATCATCCATTGGTAAAATGTTAGAAGCATTTCCTTTAGTGTCATGAATAAGACAAGAATGGCAACTATTGCTGCTTCTATTGAACAATGTGCCGGAGGTCCTAGTCAGCACAGAAGACCAAAAATATATAAACATAAATACATTTAGAACTTGGAAATTGATTATAAAGTAAATCAGAAATAATAAAGAGATAAAAGTAAGAAAAATAACACAGAGGTACCTAGTATATATACATATATATACCCACATTATATACACATATATATGAAGAAATAGATGGCTATTATTCACAGACAACATAATTGTGTACATAGAATTATTAGAAGTAATTATTGGTGGGGACCAGCAGGTGACATGGTGGTTAAGATGCTGGACACTCCCACATGGCTGACCACAGTTTGAGTCCCAGACCTGGTGGCTTGCATTTTCATTTTCTTTCTCTCTCTTTCTCTCTCTCTGGCCAAATTAAAATGGATGAATGAATAAATAAATAATTCTTTTTAAAAATAATTAATTAATGGAATTAATATGAAAGTTTAAGAGGTGGGTGAATATAATAGCAGTACAAAAACCAACTTCAAAATCTACGCATTTAATTGCATGCAATGGATTGCTATGTCATGAGATTAGAACACAGATGCCAACATCATTGTAGGAGTATGTTGTGAACACACAATGATGGAATCTCTGTAGGTTATTTTGAGGTCAAGCAAACTTAAACTCCAAAAATAATCCAATTTACAAAAACAGGATTAGTATTGAGGCCACCAGGTGGCATAGTGATTACAACTCTGGACTCCCACACTCCCACATGGGCTGACTGTGGTTTAAATCCCAGACCTGGTGGCTTGATAATCTGCTGGGCATGTGTGAGTGCATGCCCAAAATCCCAGGAGGAAAAGAGAGAAGAAGGCATTGCGGTGTAGTTATCCCCCCTACCCTCCAAGTGATTTCTCATTTATGTTTTCATTGTCTCTCTGTCTCTCTCCAGAGAATGCACAAATCTTTGGATAAAAACTTAAAACAAAACAAAACAAAAACAGGATTAGTATTTCCCTAATAAGATTAAACTTAAATTACGTAGGTAGACATCTTGAATAAAATAAAAATTAAAAATCTAATCAAACAAAAACCTCAATGAAATGAAAATATATATATTGGTAAGAAATGTTTTATAACAACTGAAATGACACATTTTACCTTGAATTTCTGGATATTTTTCTGAAAGGTCAATAGGTGTAAAGACTTCACTATAGTCCTTGAGTGTATATAAACTGGCTTCTTCTACTCCAGTAGGAGAGTTTGGATTTGAACTTGGTACAATGTCCTCAAATTCACAATTCATCTTGGTCACCTTTCCTGTAATTGTTCGTCTATAACATCATAAAATTACTGAATTTATGTATGTCCTATTTTAAAACATTTTAATTAACAATTTGAATATGTCCACTGTGGAAAAAATGTTCAAATCTAACAGATACAGAGAAAAGTTACCCATAGTCTCACCACCCAGATGAAAGCAAAACTTAGGTACATTTATCAATTATTTTTGAATATTTTAAAACAAAAGTGGATTCATGTACATAGTGTTCTGTAACCTGTTTTAAAATTTTCTATAGGCCACACTGGAGAGAAACAGTGAGAAAGCACCTCCCAAGGGAAATAACCATACCACAATCTCTTCTCCTTCTCTCAGGATTTCAATCATGCATGCACACATCCCAGTGTGTTTTTCAAGGCACTGGGTCTGGGACTCAAGCCACATAGCTGGACATATGGGATCCAGCCAACTTAATTACTAAATCACCTGGCTGGCCCTGTAACCTGTTCTTTTTTGCTAAAAGATGAAGCATGAGAGTAAATGGGGAGTGACTTAATGGGTGCAGGATTTATTTTTGTTTAAATGAAAATTTTCTTAATTGTGATAATGAGTGTACAACTTGTGAATATATTAAAAACCATTGAACTGTACATTTTAAATGGATAAGTTATATGGAATATGAAATTTATCTCAATAAAGGTGTTACATAAATAAAAATTAAAAAATACAAGTTTTGAAGTTAGACCAGAGTTTGAATCCAAACTCAACTACTTAGTAGTTTCATGACCTTAAGCAAATTACTTAATATTTCTGAGCATTAGTTTCTCTTATTCACCACTGGGATAATATTACTCACCTCACCTTAACTGTTATGTGGAATATGGGAAATAAATACACAAGCAATGTCTTGCATTCCACTGTATGCCTCTGAACACCACAAGCCACAAAGAAATAAGAAAGTGCTGTTACCTGTTCCTTTTGCTCAGTTTGGCCATAAGCTGTCAGGTTCTCCCTGATCTTTTCACATTTTGCTCCTGTAGCCATAGCTAACTATCTTCAACTCTTTTTTCAGTCTTTACACCAAGCTTTCCTTATTTTTAAAAAGACGTCTATTTACTGTAAGATGTATTTATTTGTTAGGAATTTAACATGTCTTTTAAACCATGCTGGTGTTATTAACCGTGTTTGGTCATTGTACTTCACACATAGTATTTATAAACATAAAATGTTTAATTTTATTAGTTATTATTTTTGTTAGTGCTCTCTTGCAAGTTCCATGTCTTTGACTACAAAACCTAATTTTTCATATGCCAGTTATTTTTAGTATGCAAGTTTGAAGAACATAAGTTTTTTCAGGAACACAGAAAATACCTAACTATGTTAAAACACAGTACACCAAAACACTAGCAAGTATAAAAGAATTGAGGCTTCAGAATCAATATTAAGAAGTAACAAAAATATGAACAAGAAACAAACAAACAAAAAGGTTAGAAAGAAAGGAAAAGCAAGATTTAGAAAATCCATGTGGTATTAATGATCAGAGTGTTTATTTGTCATTAATAATGATTAAAGACCACAGAAAATCTGGAGGTTAGGAGTTTATGGCTGGTAAGGCAGTGCCACAATTTGTTGAGTACTGAGGCTCTTTTTGTTCTACTCTGCCATTCCTAGATTTCATTCTTGTCAGCATAGTCCAAGATGGTTGCTCGGGTTAGTCATTACTTCTGCGTTCCAGGATTCACAAAGGAAAAAAGTAAAGGAGAAAGATATATCTTTTCCTATTAAGGACATTGCCCAGAAACTGCAAGCCTCTTTTTAAATTCTTCGATGACAGAAATGGTATATTAGGTCTTTCTATATCGACAGTCTAGACAGATTTAAATTACATTTTTTTAAAGTGCAATGAAGGAAAACTTTAATTACTAAAACTTGACATGTGAATATAACAAAATTCTTTCTGGGTCTAATCAGCCCTCTATGGGTGAAATGAGGCAACAGAGTAAATTACTTATATTTGCACTGAAATCTCTAATTTATGTCTAAATTAAAAAGAATGTGTTAGATGTTCTTTTTCACATTATGTTTGGTGTGCCTATCTTGGTAATTGTACTTCACACATTGGATTATTATTTTTTATTTATAAACCTCTATTCTGTTTTCTTGTATTGTTTGAGGATAGAGGCTATTTTATTTTAGTATCCAATGTCCAAAACATAGGATAGTGCCCAATAAATATCTGATGAATGAATGAACTAATAATAACAATATGACAAAATAGGTTGGAAAATAGCCTTAAATATGTATTTATGCTACAGAGAAAAAGACTGATTTTAATAGAAAGGAATTTCTATATACACTTTTCCACAGAAAATTCGCTTGCTATTAAAAGTGTAACACATATGCTCTATTTCTACGTTTTTTGCCACAAAAATGCATAGAGAAAAATTAAAATATGATAAGTGAGGAAAAGATGAAAAAGACATAAATTACTTCTATTAAGAATGGTTACTAGGGCTGAAAAGGCTAAGCAGGGAGAATAGGGAGATGTTGGTCAATAAGTGCAAAATCATAATTAGATAGGAAGAGTAAGTTGTAGTGTTTCTATAGCACTATAGGTGATTATAGGTGACTATAATTAGTAGTAGTTTATCGTATATTTTAAGAAAACAAGAAGAGAGGATTTTAAATTTTCCCAACTCAAAGTAATGATATTGGTGGTTTTATGCAAATTATCCTGATTTGATTGTTATACATTGTCAAAAACCACATTGTATCCCATAACTATGTATAATTATCATGTCAATTAAAATATATTTTTAAAAATATGCCCAAACAGGGTAAAGAAATAATAATTATTATACCTAACTCCTTGGATGGGTATAAACTTCTATAAATTAGTATGTTCACATATACAAGATAGGCAGTCAATAAATGGTAATTATTACAATGATTATATAGATAGTATTATATAATTTTTTCTTTGAAATTAGAGGGGAAAATAAAGATTATTTAAAAAGAAAAATTTTAGGAAGATCCCACCAAAGGAAAAAAAGTACTTATATTAACCAGTCTTTGGTTCAGGTAGAAGAAAATCTGTGACAAGTGAAGGAATTTTCCCTCTTAAGGTTCCTGGAGAACTTATTGTTTATCTTCATCTAGATACAAAGGGGAAATTTGAGGTAAGGACACATACTTCTCAAGGAAATCCTCAACACAGAGACTTGCTTTCCATTGATCAAAGACTGCGGTGTCTGTCATTCCTGGAACAGAAACAGCTGAAACTAGAAAGGAGAATAAACATGAGCTTCTAGAATTTCTTTTAATATTTAATATAAAGATGCCAAACATTCATCTTTTACATTATGATGTTTTCTGTATTTGTTCAGAAATGTAATTTTTTTACACAGTGATACCTGATTCTAAATAATAAATAATCATCCTCATTATTACAACCTACTTCCCCTAAAAAAGAAACCTCAACTACTCAAACAATATCATTGAGCATACCATACTCGTTAGACTCTTTTGCTTATACAGTACTGTTCAATGTACTTAACAAACATATTTTTAAAATAATTTTACATTCAGTATATCATTACAACCTCAAGTAGCTCTCCTAGAGTTGAGATAAATCTTATTATAACAAATGCTTACTTTGTTAGTATGTCTTAGGATGTCATCATCTTAATACCTTTTATTTATTATCTTCATATCTGGTATTAGCTTTGCAATTCCTTACTTAGCCCCCTAAATTCCATAATAAAACTATTAACTAGTAAAGTTTCTGGAATTCTGTTGTAAGTAAATGCAATGAGTTTTTATTTAATAAGTAAAACACTGTGATGGTGTCACCAAACTCTGAGATAATTTTTAAGACAAATTTTTTAAAATAAAACCAAAACATACCTCTTGTCCATGGCCTCCTGTATTGATCATCGGTAACTCCTGTATGGTAATTTTCATCTTGACGTAAACATGAAGGCATTTGAAGTAAGAAAGCATCTCTGTAAAACTTCTTTCTAACTACATTCTGTGTAAGAAAATAAGATTACAAAATATTTGAACATATACTATTTACTATCAATATTTAAAATATTAAAATTGCTCTTTGAAACATAACTATATTTTTAAAAGCAATACGTAGTCATTATAAAATACCAAATAACACAGAACCACAAAACTGAGAAAGTCAAGCAAGGTCCCTAGTAATATCAGTAGTAGTTTCATATATTCTATAGAATTTTTTCCTAGGTTAGGCTAAAGTAAGTGTTTGACAAGAAATCGAATCATGTCATTTATATATTATTAAGCAACAATGTACTGTTTGTTTTTCTTGTTTTGCTAAAAAATATAATGTGGTGGTCTCAATTTTTCCTTTTTATGTCTTTGCATTATTTCACTCATTAAAACCAGCAAAAACATTTCTGATTTAAAAGAAAAGATCTAGGGCCAGCAACCTAGCTCAGTGGTTAAGTGCTGTGTGGAAGAAGCTAGATTCCACACAGCTGACTGCAGTTTGAATCCTGGCCCCAGTGCTTGAAAAACACCCTGGGTTCAGGCACACATGCCAGGATCCGGACAGGAATGAGAAATGGAGGAAAGAAGTCTGCAGAGTAACCAAGCCCTATTGGGGGGGCATTTTCTCTCTCTCACTCTTTTCCTCTCTCTCTCTTTCTCTGGAGTGCACAGATGCCCTCTGGTATTAAACTTTTTTTTTTTTTTTTTTTTTTTTTTTTTACTATCTAGTAAAGAAAATTGTTTCAGTAAAGGAATGTTAAATCAGGTAAGCAAACTTTTAAATCAGTCAAAGTTTTCTCTAATTTGGGTCTGTCTGCCTTTCCTTTCTAATGTCCCATACCCTGTTTTCTAAATAGACTAGTCTCTTCATCACCCCTCTTAACATTCAGCAGTCACTCCCCCATCAAAATCATTGTCTCGTGTACCTTGAAAAGGCCTTACTACTCTTCTCTAGCTATCAAAATCCTACTCATCCTTCAAGGCATATCTTAAACAATATCTCCTCTATAAAGCCTGCCCCCAATGACTCTAACTTTCACAGAATTCAATATATTTAGAATACATATTTTAGGTATTTAGAAAAATGATAGTTTTTTTGCATTGTTTTTAAGAGTTTAATGCTTGCTAAAGATCCTATAACATATTAAATAAGAAATTCTCATTATCCAAAAATAAATGATACAGACAAAAGATCACTTAAGGTGATTTTTATATGAAATTTATATAAAATGACCAAAGGTTCACAGTAAATAGGAAAAAAAAGTATTTTAGTATTTTATCTTTAAAAAATGAAATAAAGATATGAAAAGTTAAGTTTTATATATAAAATTCCATTTATAATTAACTTATATAATTGTTTTGCCATAATTTTCCCACAAACTATATTGTATGACGGATATGTATGGTATTAGTCATTACTTCACCTTAGATCATGAAGAATATCTTTTTAGAAAAAAATTGAGGTATCTTTGACTTCTTTGATATTCAAACCATTCTTCTGCCTGCTAACTAATTTTAGATCTTCACTGCCAGTATCCTTCCTTGTTATTTGAATGATTCTGCAAAATTGTTTTTATGAACTTTTACAAAGTCCTATATCTTTTGTAAGATTTGCCATTATTGGTATCATATTTGTATTAAATCATGGGATGCAGTACACTCGCAAGAAACTGAGATACTATGGATAAGGACAATTTGGAAATTTGAATATAGACTTATTTTACAAGTGGCCAATATATTCATAAATATGTATTATAATAATTTGTTTTGATTCCCTCCTATTATGAATATCTCTTAACTATACTTTTGCTTCTTTCAGTTACGAAGGAATAATAAAAACTGAAGATGGGGCCAGCAGATGGTGTAGTGGTTACATCACTGGACTTGCACATGGCTGATGCCGTTCAAGCCCCAGACTTGGTGGCTTGAAAAATCACACCTGGTGCATGTGCATGCATGCTTAAGATCCCAGGAAGAGAAGGAATTGCAGCATAGCTATTCCCCCCCAAGGGGGTGGAGAAGGGAGGCAATTTCTCACTTTCCCTCTCACTGTCTGCCTCGCTCTGGTAACCAAATGTGGCCTAAGGTAAAACCTGTTATAAAGAAAAAAAAACTAAAGATGCCTGTAACATGTAATACAGTTTCAGTTATATCGGAGTCATTTTTTTTTTTCTGGTAGATGGGGTCAATGTTACAAAGAAATGAAAATTTAATTTGTAAATTGAAATAATAAGAATAATAAAGTATTGTATGAGAACTATTCCAATTACTTTCTTAACTATGTACTTGGACTTGAAAATCAGCTCTCACATTTGAACAAGATATTTAATTCCTCTGGACACTAGTTTCATGATCTGCAAAACTGTAAAACCTATATAATAATAGCATCTATGTCATGAGATAGTTTTGATGATCAAATAACATAATCCATCAGAAGAGCAAAGTAGTCGAAGTGGCCAATACATACTGTTATCGTCATCTTATCATAAAGATACTGGGATTGCTTTTTCCCCATTCCTTTAAAGAAAGGTTACTCCAGATTGTTCATAAAAGTATTCCAAACTTGCCAAGAGTTTCAGTTCTTTTTCTTCTGACAGCTTCAGTTTTATTTATTTTAATTTAATAATCTCCTCCCCAAAGTTGCATTTTAAAGGTATAAATGAGAAGTAATTTTAAATGAATCTAAAATTAAACTAAGTATTAACCTAAGAATTACTTCAAAATTATCACATACTGATTGCAGGCAAGTTATTCCATTATAATTCTTAGTAAATAAATACTAAACTGTTAATATCCTACCTCATATAAATAGTCTATCGCACAATATTTCAATGCTGAAAACATGATGTCTTTTTTCTTTGAAAGCAGTACAAATTTCAACAGCTGGAAACATAAAAATTTAATGTAAATGTTGTAAATTCATAAAGCCAAGAACAGAAACTCTCAATCACAAAACTTTGACTTACTCATTTTAAAAAAGGCTCCAAATAATGAAAATTAGCTATAAAAATGTTTATTACTATGATGTTAAATCTAATACAAAGATAAAATACGACTAGTACAAACTTGCTCATATATTTTGTTATATTGTTTCATGAATATAACTGTTGGTATATTAACATATATTTAATGTGATCATTTTGTTGATGGAGTTCGCAGACTGTTTGGTTTTTCCCAGGAGAACCGTATTTCTCAAGTGATCTTGAAATCTTATAACCAAGGGCAGAACTTGTCTGCTGAAGCTGTGGAAGATTTGGGAAACTGAAAAACGATTTGGGGAATTGTTTTCATTCTCTTACTTAAGAAGTAAAAAGCCTAAAATTAGAATCTCATAGTAGCAGGATCAGCAAGTGGTGTTATGGTTTAGGTGCTGAACTCCTACATGGCTGACCGTGGTTCAAGTCCCAGACATGGCTTGAAAATCACACCCAAAGTTCTGAGAAGAGAATGGAGGAGAAGGGATTGTGGTATACCTATCCCCCTTGAAGGATGATTTCTCACTTCCCTCTCAATGTCACTCTTTCTCTTTCTGGTGAGCGCATGTGCTCTATGGCAAAAAACTTGAGGGAAAAAAATCCATTTTAGTTAGCTTATTTGGAATAAAGCAACTATGCTATTAATATATTACTCCTATGTCAACGAGTTGTTATCTTTGGTAAATCAACAGATCCATCTAATGAGGCAAAATATAAAAATCAGAATGCTGGGGACCAGCAGTTAGCGTAATGGCTATGTCGCTGGACTCCCACGTAGTCGACCGCGGTTCGCATCCCGGACCCGGTGGCTTAAACTCACACAGGGTGCGTGTGCGTGCGTGCCCAAGATCAAGATCCCGAGAGGAGAATGGAGGAGAAGGATGTAGCGTGGCCATCTCCCTGGGGGGTGATTTCTCGCTTTCTGTCTCTCTGTCTCTGTCTTTCTGGCGAGCACACGCGCCCTATAGCAAAAAATTAAAAAAAAAAAAAACCTCTCCAAAAAAAGAAAAAAAATAGTAATTTGTAAATTAGCTTTTAGTCAATTAAATAAACATATTTTTAAAAATAAAAATTTTAATCCAAATGCTCTTGTCTTACTTTAGTTATTATTTTAAATTTGTTGGAGGTTTACCTTTTTCCTCATCTATAATGAAGCTAAATAAACTAGAAGACCTGAAGATACTATCTACATCATAAATTCATCTCTATTTTCATCAAGTAAATATTCTTAATTACTCAACTTCTGGATTTAAAAAACTAAGAGCAAACTTATAAAATAATCCTGAGGGCTAACCAAGTCACATCCCATGTGGCTGCGTGAGCAGTTTGAGTCCTGGACCTGGCAGCTTGGAAAACACGCTGGGCACATGTTTGTACATGCCCAGGATCTCGAGAGGAGAGTGGAGGAGAAAGGACTGTGGCATGAATATCCCCCCTTGTGGGGAGGGAGGTTCTCACTTTCCATCTTTTTTTTTTTTCCTCCTTCTTTGTAACTCTCCAGTGAGTTCATGTGCTCCATAGCAAAAAAAAAAAAAAAAAAAAAAAAGTGCAGAACACAATTATTTTACCTTATTAATGGCTAAGAAGAATGAGTATTATAAGTTTTCCAATTAAAATGATTGTAAAAAATTATCTGAATTTTTTTAATATTGCTAGAGCATGTGGTACCAGCAAGCATGAAGAATATATGGTATTGCGGGGCCAGCAGGTAGCGTGGTGGTTAAAGTACTGGATTCCCTGATGGGCAACCACGGTTCTAGTCTTGGACCTTGCAGCTTGCTTTCTGGCTTTCTCTTTCTCCTTCTCTTGTCAAATTAAAAAATAGTAATGATAATAACAAATAAAATTAAATAAATAAGTATATAAAAAATAAATGACTATATGGCATTGCTACCCTCTTTCAATCTTAAACAATGCCAATATATTTTCTTACTAGTGATTGTAAGAATATTTCCAGTCATACACCTCTATGTCGTTTCCACACTGTTATTTGAAACAAATAAACAAATATTGATTCTAGAATTTCCATTTTTAATAATGTACTTTTGGGGTCGGCAGGTGGCATGGTGGTTAAGGCCATTGGACTCCCATATGACCAACTGCGGTTTGAATACCAGACCTGGCAACTCTTTCTCCCTCTCTCTCTCTCTGTCCTTCTCTGGTAAAATTAAAATAGACAAATAAATAAAGATAAATAAAATAACTCTTTTAAAAAAAGTACTTTCAAAAAGAAAATTATCTGATTGTGGCTTACTTTAGAAGTCTTAAAGTGAAAACCCAAACTCTTCCCAGTTTACTCAGTTTATTGTTAGCATTTAAGTTTTCCTTTCTTGTGAAGTCTACTATTTCTATTAGCTTTGGGTTCATCACTCTCATCAATTATGTTAAAAAAGAATTATCTTTGTATTGAAGTCAGTCAATGAAGTTCAGGCTAAATAAGATACTATATGTTACATACTTTCTTAGAATTTCCTTTGTCAAACTTATTTCACTGCATTATAGATATTGGAATTTATCTTATAGTGATGGGTGGCTGGAAAAAGGATAAATTGGTCTTATTTCTAAAGTCAAAGGCATGGGAAAAGTAAAATCACGGTTAGAGAGAAGGTATTTTAAAATGATCAGCTCTTGAATTGCATCAATTTTTGAGCCAATCCCACCATCTCACCTATTTCTAAATATTTTTTAATTATTTAATTTAATTTATTTATTATTATTTAATTTGTCCAAAGAGAGAGGGGGAAAGTGAGAAAGCAAGCCACCAGGTTCAGGACTTGAACCACAGTTGACTATGCGTGAGTCCAGCGCCTTAACCTCTACACCACCTGCTGGCCCCATTTCTAAAGATCTTCTCTCTCTTGTGCTACCTCCTAACTGTATCTATTGGGCCAAAGTGTTAATACATAAAATAATTAGATCAGGTTCTTATGCGCAAGGCTGAGGAAGTAAGCTTTCCCGGATTCCTTAAGACCACTAATAGGTAGGCGAGTGTAAATCTACGGGCTGGCTTCCCATCTCCTCCCGCCATCCTACAGCAGCAGGATCTTGCTTTCCTTCCTCACTCACTTACATAAAAAGCACATTTTAACAACCTAAAATCTCAGAGTGGCTGTGACTTCATAAATTTTAACCCATGCATCCTCTAGTTTGTGGATTTTAAGTCCCACTGGCCTTTCTGTGCCCTTCACACCCTCTCTTCTCGCCTAATTAACTTGGGCCGGTGCTGATTCTAGGGTCTTGTCTCCTCAAGGCCACAACCGCAGGGACTCAACATCCCGATCTTGTCTTCCCTCAGTTCAAACAGTCTACCCTCCATCCCTCCCCTTAACAGCATCTCAGGACTTTACCTGAGGTAAAGCCACCTCCCGCCGGCTGCCCTCGCCACTCCGGCTTTGTGTGAGGTAAAATCACCTACTGGGTCTTGGTGGAGGAAAATCCCGCTCACTGAACACGTGATCTCTGACTCCCCCCCAAACCAGCACACTCATTGGCCAGGCTGAGCCCCGCCCCATTTTGCCCCGCCCCATTTTAATCCCGCCATCTGCCACAGAGCACTTCCGCCTCCGGGTGCCTACTGCCTAGGGCGTGTGGACTTATGGGAACCCAGAGTGCAGCTAGGCCCGCGTCGAGGTCGACTAGGGTGAGCGATACCGAAGCACGCGGTGGAGGAGGCGGGAAGCCACACGAGTTGGTTTTAAAGGGCCAGGAAGAGCTGGTAAATGAGTCTAGGCTTCTTTGGAAGCAGTGGCTTCGATGCTATTAGCTAATCCTGGCAAAATGAGACAGGATTAGAAGGAAGACGAAGAAGGCTCAGGGTACATTGAGAGGATTTAGCAATCGGATTCTGAGAAAGGAAGGCAAAACGGAGGAGGAACACCCCTAGGTGTCTGGTCGGGTGCTGGCCACGCTTTCCTGGCGAAATATTTGAGGAGGGGCAGGGAAATAGTTTGAATTGGGACATAGGGGATTTTATACCTTGGTACACACACACACTTAGGAATCACTAGATCCAAATGATGAGGAAGTGTCTTCTTTGTATTTCTTAACCCTTGTTTTCTTTTCCGTGGTATGGCTTGTCATTAAACTCCTTTCCAGAAGACTATAAGAAGTAACATGCATTTATTTATTTATTTTACTAACACCTGAGTGTCTTTCGGGTTGATTATTTCATACTGATTGTGAAACATCAGTGAATAAGTCACACTATTTTCTTAAGTACTTCTTTCTGTTTGAACAAGTGTGTGCAGTTTGTAGATTTAATGTTCTGCAATAATCGAGTTTAAAGCTGTTCACCCAATATAGAGGTACATTAATTATTCTGTATTCTTTTATTAAAATCAATTTAAATTTCATAAAAGTTACAAAAGCAGCATTACTCATTGTAACCAATTAAACCCTCCAAATATGTGTACAGAAAAGGTCATCTCTACTCGCATCCAATTCTCAGGTAACCGATATTAACAGTCCGGGTTGTATCTTTTCACACATTCTTGCATGTTCCTACAAATCTTCGTAGATATGCATACGCAAAGTTGGTTGGCCAGTTACATAACAATAAGTTAATAAGTTAAAAATGAACAAATTTCAGGGCTACTTGATGGTACAGAGATTAGGGCAGCTGGATTCCACGTGAATCTGCAGTTGGAGCCTGGACCCAGGAGCTAATAAAACAGAGTGCATGTGGATTCCTGTCCCAAATCCTGAGAGAAGAGTGAAGGAAAAGGGATTTCAGGATAGCCATCCTTCGTAGGGATCCATCCTCTCTTTCTCTCTCTTTCTTTTTCTCTCTGGCTAGCACGCAGGCCTTATAGTAAACTTAGAAATAAATAAATAACTTTCTTCACCAAACAATACATCATGAACAGCTTTTCTGGTCAAGATATATACATCTAGGGCCAGCCGTTGACATGGTGGTTAAGGCAGCTGAGTTCCACATGGTTGACTGTGTGGTTTGAGTCCTGGACCCGATAGCTTGAAAATCACACTAGCTGTGTGTGTGTGTGTGTGTGTGTGTGTGTGTGTACACAAACTCCAAGAGGAGAAGGGATTATGGCATGGCCACCCCCCCAAGAGGTGATTTCCCACTGTCCCTCTGTGGCTAGCGTACAATCCTTATAGGAAAAACTAAAAAAACTAAAAATAAAAAACTAAAAATAAATAAAAATAAAAAAGATATATACATCTAACCCACTTTTTAAAACAACTGCATAATGTATTTCATAGTATGTGCCATAGTTTATATAAACATTTTACTAATGCTGGATTAATAGATTATTTCCAATTTTTTACCTTGACAATGTTGCAATAAGATTCTTGGATATATTCTTTTAAATAATATTTAGAGCATAGATTTGTTTTGGTTTGCTGGTTCAAATTATAAAAGCATTTTACATTTAATAGCTATTTCTGATTTACTTTTCAAAAATTTTCAGCTATTTACATTAACAGTGCTTGAGGGATGTAATTTTTCTGAATGTTCAACAGTACCGAATATAGTGCTCATCAGAAATTTTTGCCAATCTGATGCATGAAAAATACTCACTTTTAATTTGCATTTCACTGATTACCACTGAGATAAAACATGTTTTAGATGTTTATGAACCTTTGGTTTTCTTTTTCCATGAATTGCCTAATTATATCTGTGTATTTATGTATATTTGTGTGTGTAAAATCAGGGAATTTTTTTATTAGATAGATAGGCATGTTAGTTAAAATCAGACCTGGCTGGGGGCCAGCAGCGTGTATTTATGTATATTTGTGTGTGTAAAATCAGGGATTTTTTTTATTAGATAGATAGGCATGTTAGTTAAAATCAGACCTGGCTGGGGGCCAGCAGGTGGTGTGGTGGTTAAGGACACAGGACTCCCATATGGCCGATTGTGGTTCAAGTCCTGGACCTGGAGGCTTGTTTTCTCTCTCTCTCTCTCTCTCTCTGTGTGTGTGTGTGTGTGTGTGTGTGTGTGTGTGTGTGTATGTCTCGGGAAATATGTTTTAAAAAATAATAAAGTTAAATAAAATAGTTCTAAAAAATTAGACTGGGCTGTATAAATAATAGAAAATTCTAAAACAATATACTAATAAAATATATTTATCTTTCTTGTAAATGAAGTTCAGAGGTACAAGTTTCAGGACTGATATGCAACTCTGCCCCTACGAAGTTCTCAGGGACCTACCTTCCTTCCAGTTTATTACTCTGATATTAGTATCATGTGTTCCTCATTAACTTGGTTTCAGGTATAATATCTATGTTTCAGGCAGCATGATGGAGGAAGTAATGGAAAAAGGAGAGACCAAAGGCACATTCTCTCTCAATGTATCTGTAATTTAAATTGTGAAATATAGTGTTCACAAAGAAAAGTGCATACCACAATGTATACTTCAAAAAATTATTTTAAAGAAACATCCTTTGAACCTTCACTCAGGTGCAAGAACAGCATTGCAAGAATTTCTGAAGACTTCTGTTTCTTTTTCTAATCATAACTCTTCCCTAGAGGAAGTCTCTAGACGTAGAGATTACTATAATCCTGACTTTGTGATAATCATTGCCTTGCTTTTCTTTAGTGTTTCACCCAAGTATGCATTTCTAAATGACATAGTTTGCCTATTTTTGAATCTTGGTGTTCCTCTTATTTTAGTCCTAGTTTCTCCTAGTCAATGGGTGTTGTAAGTATATTCATTAAGTCCGTTTTGTTTTATCACTAACTAGTATTAGTATTCTATTGTATAAATATACCTTGTTATTTATCAATTCTACTCTTGGTGGACCTTTGGATTATTATATTTTGGGGCTGTTGTCAGTATCCTTGTACATATTTCCTAATACACATACATATTTCTGTAAGATATAAATTTAGGAAAAATTTCTGGATTATTGAGTGTGCACATTTTCACATTTATTCTAAAATGCCAAACTGTTTTCCAAAGTGATTATAGTAATTTACACTTCAACCAGCACATTTGAGAATTCTCTTACTCTGTACCCTCACTAACCCTTAGTAATTTCATACTTTTTAAGTGCTCATTATTATTATTTTTATTTTTAAAAAATTTCTTCCATGAGCGTGTGGAAAATGAGAGAAAGTGAAACAGGTACCACTAACAGGTCTTCACACCAAGATCCATCCTAGTCTTAGCCAGTCAGGATCATGGACATGCATGTGTGTACATCTGGTATATATAGGATCACTTCTGGGTGCTAACTTAAGACCTTCCCATATGGGCCCAGTGTCACAGAGTGTTATGTTACCACTGTACCACCACTCCCGGCCCAAGTATATACTTTTTGTTTGTTTTTCCAATTTCATACTTTTTAATTTTGAAAATCTGGTGTCTGGTTGTCTCTTAAGGAAAGTTCTCATAAGCTGCAATTTTGACACCTAAACTTACTTCTCATTGGCCAGGTCCTAGTCTCATGGTCACACTTAGCTGCAATAAGGGCAAGAAGTTGCAGTGTTTATTCTATATAGTCATGTGCATAGTTACAACTTGGAGATACTATTAATATAAGGAAGAAAGGACAGATATAGAAGATATATAGCAAGCTCTCACATTAAGGATAATAATTTTTAAAATAGCTAAATTTTATTTAGCACTTAGTATATGCCAAGAATTATTTTAAACACTTTGCAGCAACTTATATATTAGATAAGTTTACAGATATTACAAATTCTGTAATAGTTTACAGGTAGGAAAACTGGAGTTTAAGTATCTTGCCCAAGATTAGTTAAAGGATGAGACAGAATTATAAACCCAGGCAGTCTGGCTTTACGCCTTTACCCCTTATCCAGGCCATACTTATTTATTCTTTAAAAGGAATATTTGCTCTTGATCTGCTGTATGTTTTACAAATATTGTCTCCTTGTTTATAAATTTTTTTGGAGAGGTTTTTTTTTTTTTTTGTTACAGGGCGCGTATGCTCGCCAGACAGACAGAGACAGACAGAGAGACAGAAAGCGAGAAATCACCCCCCAGGGGGGATGGTCACGCCGCAATCCCTTCTCCTCCATTCTCCTCTCGGGATCCTGGGCACGCACGCACACGCGCCCGGTGTGAGTTTTAAGCCACCAGGTCCGGGACGCGAACCGCGGTCGACTACGTGGGAGTCCAGCGACATAGCCATTACGCTAACTGCTGGTTTCCGTCCTTGTTTATAAATTTTTAATAGTTTTCTTTATATACGTTTTTTTTTTCCCTCAGTAGATAATGTCTCTGTGACATTATTTCTGATATTTTGCAATGGTAAGAGACTCTTTGAATAGTTTCTTTTCCTTATAAATGTTAATTCACCATTATTTGCATCATTGTTAACTAGCTTAGGCACACATTTGAATATAAACTAAGGTGAGGAACTGTAATGGAAGGGGGAACATGACCCTCTACTGTCCAGACCAAGTCCACAGATTTCTGGAAACCTCTTATAATGTACTTTTAGGCTTTCTTGTTGTATTCTCATGCCGTACTATTGTCTTAGTTCATTTTCTGCTGCTATAAGAGAATATGTGAATCTGGGTAATTTATAATAGACGGAAATTTATTTGGCTCACAGTTCTGAAGGTTGAAAGTCCAAGAGTATGGCTCTGTCATTGGGTGAGGGCCATTGTGCTGTGACATCTCATGTTAGAAACAGAAAGGTGCAAGACAGGACAAGAGTAAGAGAGAAAGGGTGCTAAACTCATACGTTTTATCAAGACCGTACTCCTGCCATAACTAACCCACTCTTGCAATGATAGCATATTGACTAGGGCAGAGCCCTTATGACCTATTTACCTCTTAAAGTTTCACCTGTCAGCACTGTTGTATTGGGGATTGAGTTTCCAACATATGAATTTTTAGGAGACATATTCAAACCATAGCAGTTGAAGTCATAGTAATAATGTTTAATATTTATTGAGGACATACTTTGTGCCCAATATTACACACTGAGGATGCAAAAAATAAAAAGAAATTTGCCTTTAAGGAGTTCACAAATCTTTTTTCTGAAGTTACTCTTAATTTTTCATTTCTTCAGACAAGTCTAAACACTGCTACCAGGGTATGTATATTTCTTTCTCTCTTTCTTTCTTTCTTTCTTTCTTTCTTTCTTTCTTTCTTTCTTTTTACTTTTTAAAATTTGCTATAGGGGAGTATACTTGCTGGAGACAAAGAAGAGAGAGAGAAACAGAAGGAAAGTGAGAAAACACCCCCACGGAGGATGGCCATGCCACAATCCCTTCTCCTCCATTCTCCTTTCAGGATTTTGGGCAGACATACACACACACACACACACACACACACACACACACACACACTCAGCATGTTTTTCAAGCTGCTAGGTCCAATGTTGGAGCCATGCAGTCTTCCATGTGGGATCCAGCCACCTTAACCTTTACACCACCAGCTAACCCAGTTGGGGTAATATTTCTAAAGCAACTGAGAGTATCACTTCCCTGCTCAAATGCCTTCATCTCTCCATCACCTGTGGCATAAAATCTGAACTCTTTTGTATGGAATAGCTACCCACTTAGCTCCATTTACTGTAGAGCCCTGAACCATGGGCCATTCTCTGAACATCTCTCAGATTCTTCTACTACTAAGTCTTTGTTATCATTAGTTTATTTTATACTCTAATCACATTTTGAAACTCTATTTATCCTTTTCCTTTTTTAACTTTATTTGTTTTAATTAGACCAGAGAAAGAGTGAGAGAGAGAGAGAGAGAAAGGGGGGGGGGGGAGAGAAAACAGGCCTCCAGGTTAGAGACTCAAATTGCTGTCAGCCATGTGGGAGTCCAGCGCCCTTAACCAAAATGCCAACTGCTAGCCCCTATTTATTCTTTTTGTCAGAGAGTTTTTTGTTTTTGTTTTTGTTTTTGTTTTTGTTTTGCTATAGGGTGTATGCACTTGCCAGAAAGACAGAAAGCTAGAAATCACCTTTAGGGGAAATGGCATGCTGCAATCCTACTCCATTCTCCTCTTGGGATTTTGGGCATGCACACCCATGTGCCCAGCATGAGTTTCAAGCCACTGGGTTTCGAGCTGTGGTTGGACATGTGGTCCAGCAATGTAACCATTATACCATCTGCTGGTCCCCAAACTATTTATTCTATAAAATTCAATTAAAATGTTTCTCCACTAATATTCTCAGTGAGAAATAATTACCTTTTGGCATTTCTAGTTTTTGTCAGTATCCCACTTTGGGCAGTTTTCATGCTTTGGATAATGATGAGTTTGTTCACATCTGTCTCCCTTACCAGACTGAAATCTTCATGAGATTGTGGGCCATGGGCCATGTCCTATTTATCTTTATGTATTTTGGTAACTATCACAATGCCTTATTCAGAGTAAGTACCGAGATGAAAGTTTAATTTATTTCTTAAACCTAGCACTAAGTTATTTTGAAATAATGAGAATCACTTTTTAAAATATATTTTTTTTATTAAAGGTAGGTTTGCAGTGTTTTTACAGGGCATTAATATGTATGAGGTATTTTGCGTGCACGCACACACACATATATGCACCAAAGTGAATATGGCATGAATTTAGCAGATAATCAGCCTGATTTGGAATTGCAGATTAGTCAAACCAGATTGTGCAGAAAATCTGGATGTATGGAATGAAAAGAATATTGCACAAATGTGTTGCATAAGTAACGTACTGTCTTATGGCTGCTAATTTATAGGTGTGGCCTCATATACTATCTTTCACCCATCATTAAGGGACTGTTTTTGCATCAATAGATTTAGAGCAAATATTTTAGCACAACATATTTAATCTAATTAAACTATAACAGATAATTATTGCTGGAAAAGAGCTATAGTAGCACCATCATGTAAAGAAATTTGGGAAAACAAAAATTTCATATTTATGTACTTTATCTTTTTCCAAATACAAGTAGATAGAGGTTATTGCAACTTATTTTTGTAGCATTTGTCTTAGTAAGTGTTAGCACTTTTCTCTGTCCCACATAGTCAACTCAACATATTACTGAGCCCTTTCACATCTCACATGCTTACTGGATATTTTACACACATTGAAAAAAATTCATATAAGCTAAGATTCTGACTAGGATAAAAACTTCATCCATGTTTAGACTTGATTTCATAACCAAAAGAAGTCATTGGCTGAAATAAACAGTGGTAATTGCCTCACAATTTCCTCAGGAAAAATGGAAGGGTTAACTCACACTTTAATATTTCCCTGGGTAACGTTTACCCTAAAAACTTGCACATTTTATGATCCAGTGAAGTTAAGTAATTTGTTCAAAATTACATAGGCAGATTTAGAACTCAGGTGTTCTGACTTTACCCTGTGAGATGCAGTTGTTCATCAATTGACTTTATCTGTCAATTATTTTAAAGCACAAATTATGTGAAAGGAACTGCGATAGTTGAAGAAAGCAAATGGATCCCATTCTGTCAATGTTGTGTTTCTTCACTTTTTTTACCTCAGAATGTCTGTGTAGCTTGATTTGGCATTTTATTGCTTTCTTATTTCTGTGGGTAATATTTTTATTTCTAAGATACTGTCTTTCAGTATTAATATTCTACCTTATACCCCAAATTACCTTTACTATCTACAAAAATGCATTTTGTATTACATGATAAAAACAGGTAAGAAATTAGGCAGAGTACTAATCCCCTTGTATTCTTTTTTTTTTTTTTTTTAAAGTCTTTTTCCATAGGGCATATGTGCTCACTGGAGAGAGACAGAGAAAGGGAAAGTGAGAAATCACCACTCTCCCTCTCCAGAAGGGATGGCCATGCTATAAACCCTTTTCCTTCATTCTCCTCTTGGGATTTTGGGCATGTACACATATGTGTCTGGTGTGTTTCAAGCCACCAGGTTGGGACCTCTAACTGCAGTTGGCCATGTAGGAGTCCAGCGTCTTAACCATTATGCCACCTGCTGGCCCCACTGCTTATATTCTTTATCTCATCTGCACTCACCTCTTCGGGAATTTAGTTCATAAGTTGTTTTTCCTCTCATGTATTTCTTCATCTTCTCCCATATAATGGCTCTTCTCTGTCTCAAGAGTGCTTGTTTTCTATACTAGAATATTTCCTAAAACTCTTATTTTGACCTTTTTAATTTTTCTGTTTCATAGGACTATATTACTTCTTGCCCAGACTACTGGAATTTTCTCCCACCTGTTTTCCCAGCCTCTAACCTAAATGACATAATGCTGTAGAATTTGGATTATGTCTACTATTCTCATCAAAGTCCTGCAGTAGCTAACCAGTACCTATACATAGTAACTATATATAAGGCATCTTCTATTTATAAGATATTAAGCTTGGTACTTAAGTTAATATTGGTATCTCCTTTATGTAGAAGAGAAAGCAGGCTTACAGAGGTTAATGACTTTCTCAAATATATATAACTGGGAAGTGAGCCAGGATTCAAACCCAACTCAGTATTTCGCTAAAGACTATGCATGAAAAAATTTTTCATTTTGGGACCACCAGATGGCATAATGGTTATGTTGCTGGACTCCCACATAGTCAACCACAATTTGAGTCCTGGACCTGGTGGCTTAAAACTCATGTCGGGCGCATGTGTGTGCATTTCCAAAATCCTAAAAGGAGAATGGAGGAGAAGGGATTGTGGTGTGGCCATCTCCTTTGGGGGGCAATTTCTTGCTTTCTGTCTCTCCAGCGAGCGTACACACTCTGTAGCAAGAATCTCTTTCTAAAAAAAATTGTTTTTATTCCCCGTAGAATACATGCATACACGCATGGGGAGTGGGGAGCACCCTTGACATGCTGCAACCCCCTTCCTCCAGTCCTCAGCCCATCAGATCTTGGGCGCTCATGCATGTGCCTAGCATGTTTTAGACTGATCAGGCTGAGGATTCAAACCACAGGTGCCATGTGGAAGGTGGCTTCTCTTGAACAGCTCCTTACCACCGTACCATAGAGCTGGCCCACAACTATAAATTTTACTCAACTCTTCTAAGGAATCAACTTCAATCATTTAACTTGGCCTTCAGAATTCTTTGTGATTTGGTTCCAGACTTTTTCCAGCTATTGGTGACCTTCATCTGCCTCACACTCTTGTTAGATTTTTCCTGTCCTCTGTGTACTCCCTTTGCTTTCTTTTCTAATATTTGTTTCTGCTCATGTAATAACTTTCTCCACATTGTCCTTGTCACATATCTTTACGTCCCTGTAGGTTCAAATATCCACCTATCCTTCAAGATCCAACTCAAACTTCCCGAATGAATTCTCTAATCCTTTCTTTTATTTTCTTCTGGTAGAGCTTTCTTACTTTCAAATTTGTTTTAATTAATTGTATGTGTACTTTTTTGCCTTTACTCTTATCTACTTTAGGGAGTTTGTTATGTGATAGTAACATTTTAGTCTAGCACTTTACAAACACTCATATATGTTAGAAACCTGGCAAAGAGTAGGTATTCGATAAATGTTGTTTGCTTGCTTGGTTGCAGTTTTCGTAACACCTCTCCAAGGTATTACTGTACTTAATTAACAGATAAGGAAGCTGAGGCTTAAAAGTTAAGTGGCCTGCCAAAGGGGGCAAGTGATTCAGGATAACCCAAACTCCAATCTGTGAATTCAGTTAAAAGTTCTTGGGACCAGCAGATGGCTTAATGGTTATGTTACTGGACTCCCATATTGTTGACTGTAGTTCAAGTCCTGGACTTAGAAGCTTAAAACTCAAGGCAGGTGTGTGCCCATGCATGCCCAAAATCCTAAGAGGAGAATGGAAGAGAAGGGATTGTGGTGTGGCCATCCCCACTAAGGGCTGATTTCTCGCTTTCTGTCTCTCTGTCTATATATCTCTGGCGAGTACGCACACCCTATAGCAATTCTCTCAAAAAAGAAAAAAGCTTCTTTCTGCTACACTACCTACAGCTGCAGAGTTTTGTTTACTCCGTGTAACCTATCCTCTATAAGGTATAGAGCTTTGTTCTTTGTAGTTACTGAATAAATGTTGCTGTTAAGAACACATTTTTTTTCAAGTTCAGAATCATGAGAGAGTCATTGCTCCCCCCAAATAAGTGTAGTCTAGGATATGACTCATCCTCACACAGTGTTTATTGTTCATTTAGGCAGAAGGAAAGCAAACTCCCCTCTGATAAAATGTCTTAGGCAATATTATGTTGAGGCCTGTATTATCCACTTAAGAACCAATGGCACAAACCTTTAACAAAAAGGTTTTTGTATTACTTAAAATCAGTAAGTAGTAAGGAAATATAAGGAATAATTTTTTATTTAGTATGTAGCCAATTTATCTGCTTTTAGAACCATGTTTAGAAAAACTACCTCCATCTCAAAGATTGTATACTCAAATGTATTTTCTTCTGTCCACACACAGACATGCTTCTAGATTTTTACGTTATTCTGTTGATCCTTTATTTCTGAGCTAATACTGTTGTTTTAATTATTATAGTTTTAATTTAATTTAATCTAATTCATTACTCTTTTTAATTTAATTTAATTCATTACTTTTTTTTCACAAAAAAAAGTTTATTTATTTCTTCATGAGGAAGAGATAGACACACTAGTAGCTTGAACAGCGTTTTCATGCATGCTCATGGAGGCCTTGGGATGCAAATCCGGGTCTTCTCCCAGTGGGTTCAGCTGGGCCATGGCTGCACCACACTGCTTGACCCTCATTCATTATATGTTACTTTTTTTCTTTTTTCTTTTCTCTTCTTTTCTCTCTTTCTTTCTTTCTTTTTTTTAAATTTTGCCAGAGGGTGCAAGCACTCATTGGAGAGACAATGAGACAGAGGAAGAAAAGTTCTCCATTTCTTCTGTCTGTTGGGATTTTGGGCATACATGCACCTGTGCCACCTGGTATGTTTTTCAAACCATGGGATTGGCTATGTGGGATCCAGCTGCCTTAAATACCAGGCCATGGGTGGCCCCCATTACTCTTTTTTTTTTTTTTTTTTCAAAAAAAAACAAATTTCCTAGCTACTGTTTGAGGTTTATTCTTAAAAATCATTATAAGCAGGCCAGCAGGTGACATGGTGGTTAAGGTGTTGTATCCCACATGACTGACTCTGTGGTTCTAGTCCTGGACATGGTGCTTGATAAACACTATGAACACGTGTGTGTGCCCAAAATTCTGAGAGAAGGAATTGTGTGTGGCCATACCCCCAGGGAGTGATATCTCATTTTCCCTTTCTCTCTGTCACTCTCCTGTGAGCACACATGCCCTATAACAAAAAAAGTTAAGTAAATAAATAAACAAACATAAGCAATATTTTCTCAAGAGATACATTTAAAAAATAACTTTTATTGTAATTTTTAATTTACATGTAATCATTATACATTTCTGTGGGGTACAGTATGGTTTTTAAAAACATGCGTATGGGACTAGCAGATGGCGTAATGGTTACATCACTGGACTCCCACATAGTTGACCATTGTTTGAGTCCTGGACCCAGTGGCTTAAACTCACACTAGGCACGTGTGCGTGTGTACCCAAGATCCCAAGAGGAGAATAGAGGAGAAGGGATGATGGTGTGGCCATCCCCCTGAGGGGTTATTTCTCACTTTCTGTCTCTGTCTCTCTCTGTCTTTCCAGTGAGCATACATGCTCTATAGCAAAAACCTCTCTTAAAAAAAAGCATGTGTACAATGTATAATAATTTAAGGTTCAAAACATATTCCCCATCTTTAGCATTTAAAATTATGTTAAGTACAGGTCTGGGGCCAGAGCTTTGTTAAGTGTACTGGTGAGATCGGACTGACTGGGGGCAAGAGGTGGAATTAAGAAAAAGACCAACATTTTGTAGTGGGTGTGGTGGCGCCTGCCCTATGGCAAGAAGAAGACCACACCATTTTGTAGAAGGTGGAGATGCTGGCAACAGGAAAGACCAGGTCAACAGATGTATTAGAAATATAAACTAAAGGGAACCAGCAGTTAACGTAATGGCTATGTTGCTGGACTCCCACGTAGTCGACCGCGGTTCGCGTCCTGGACCCGGTGGCTTAAAACTCATGCCAGGTGCGTGTGCGTGCATGCCCAAGATCCCGAGAGGAGAATAAAGGAGAAGGGATTGCAGCGTGACCATACCCCCTGGGGGGGTGATTTCTCGCTTTCTGTCTCTATGTCTCTCTCTGTCTGTCTGGCAAGCGCACGCGCCCTATAGCAAAAAATCTCTCCAAAAAAAAAAAAGAAATATAAACTAAGGATTTGAATGAGCCTGAGAGGCAGACATTAACATCCAGGGCATGGAGAGAAGAAGACACCTTCAGGGCTCCTGAGAACTAGTGATTTCAAGGAAAAAAGAGAAATGAAGATTTTCTACTGATAATTCAGCCTCCAGCCCACAAATTCAAGTGGTAGGAAGTCCCTCAAGCCTTCTCTCTGTCCCTGTCTCTGTCACTATCTTTGTCTCTCTCTGCCTCTGTCTCTGTCTTCTCATTTTTTCTATTTTTTGCTTTTTTTAAAGAAAATAGTTTTTTTTTCTTTTTTTTCTTTGTTTCTTGGTTGTTATTTTTTCTTTCTCTCTCTGTTTCCTTTTTCTTTTCTTTTATCTCATCTCTCTGCTCTTCAATCTCCATTCACTGTGTTTCTAGATGGATCTAAGGTAACTATAGCCAAACATCCAAATACTATTAGGGTTAACATACTCCTCAATATCTACTGAATCTGCTGTGCAAAAGAGATCAAAACAGAACGGCAAAGAGATTCCAGATCACCTCTTTCTGCTTACTCCTGAACGCTCAGATTGAACTTCAAGTTTAGGAAGAAACACATCATCCATCAGATGACTAGAAATCACCGCAGGGCCACAGAAAATATGGGAAAGCAAGAAAATACCTCTCCTCCAAAGGAAAAGAATAGCTCCTCTTTATCCACAGACAGTTCAATGGAAATCATGGAAATGTCGATAAAGAATTTAGAGTATTCATAATGGCAAAGCTAACAGAGATGGAAGAGAAGAAAGACAATGAACTGCAGAAGAAAAAGGAGAAAGGAGCTGATGAGTCCCAGGAGGTGAGGAAATTCTTGTAAATCTAAAAGAGAAATTACACACTTTACAAAAGAATCAAATGGAACTGTTAGAGATGATACAGGAAGTTAAAATCTCCCTTGAAAGTATTACAAGCAGACTAGATCATACAGAAAATAGAATATCAGATGTAGAAAAGAAAATTGCTGGCCTAGAAAAATCCACCATGAAGGCTGAGAAAATGGCCCTGAAAAATGAGAACAATATACAAGAAATACTAGATACCATCAAACGTCCAAACATCCAGATAATTGGTATCCCAGAAGGTGAAGAGACTCATAAGGGCATTGATAATCTATTCCATGAAATCCTGCAAGAAAACTTTCCAAACCTAGAGAGGCTCTCAAAGATCCAGTCCCAAGAAATACAAAGAACCCCAAATAGAATTAACCCAAGAAGATCTTCTCCAAGACACATTATAGCCAGATTGACCAAAACCACAGACAAAGACAAGATACTAAGATTGGCAAGAGAAAAACGGCAAGTTACCTACAAAGTATATCCCATCAGGCTAACAGCAGACCTCTCATCAGAAACAATGTGAGTGAGGAAAGAATGGGAAACTGTACTCAAAGTGTTAAGGGAAAAGCAATTTCAACCAAGAATACTGCACCCGGCATGATTGTCCTTCATATGGGAAGAAAAGACAAGAACATTCTCAAATAAACACAACCTGAAAGAATTTGCCAGCACCAGACCAGAGCTCCAAGATGTTCTCAAGGAAGTGCTAGAGTGCTATATCAGGAAAATTAAATACAGACACACAGAAATAAGAGGTCAAAAACTAAGAAAATGGCCAACTTAATCATAGAGACAAGTCTGGAGTTGAATATTATATCCCAGAATTCAATCAGGAAGATTGAACCACAACAGAAGATAGATTAAGTACATGAGACTGAACTGGTGAAATAGCATTTTATGACTTTTGACTAAAATATTGCTGATTTTCTTCTAGGCTTTGTTGTTCGATTTTAAAGATTTTTGTCCTGTCTTGAGCTGTCAATAGGTTCATGTACCCACTTTTGAACAGAATCCTAACCTGTTTCCTGGCTTTAAGTTTTAAGCAAAGTTCCTTAGCATTTCTTTGATTTATTAAAGTTAAAACTGCTTTTCATAAAAAAAAAATGTTAAGTACATTTGAAACTCATTCTACTGGTTTTTTTGGAAGCATGTATTTGTCAAATGACAATACTGTGATGTTCCATAATTGGGTTGTTGGAAAATTCATGATGCATTTTTACATAGAAAAATGGAAATAATACGTCATGACTTTTCTTTTTTTATTTCAAGAGAGGATTTTTACTATAGGGATGTGCTCTCATCAGAGAGATTAAAGAGACAGAGAAACAGAAAGCAAGAAATCAACCCCCGGGGTGGTGGGGGGGGATGGCCATACTCCCTTCTCCTCCATTCTCCTCTTGGGATTTTGGACATGAATGCACATGCACCTGGTGTGAGTTTTAAGACGCCAGGTCCAGGATTTGAACTGCAGTTAACTACATGGGAGTCCAGTGACATAACCATTATGCCATCTCATGGGATTCCAGCAACATAACCATTACGCTATCTGCTGGTCCCTGTCATGACTTTTCTGACAACCCAAATAAATGCACTCATGTGTCTATTAATCAATTTATCCTTATTCCCATCTCTCACCCCACATCCAGCTTATAGTATAGACCATAACTCTCTCTAAAGATCTACATTTTTTGACTTTGTTGTCTTTTTTCTGTAAGATCTACATTTTTCCAAGTAGAACTGTGATTGAAAGGGAATAAGTTATAAATTAATTTGGAGAATTGACATATTTTAGTATATAGAGTTTTAAAAATCAGAGAACCTGATATGGTTTCAATTTACTCAAGTCTTCTCTCATTTCTCCCAATAGTTTTGTGTGTATGCATGCACATTTTAGCAGAGAAAGGTGCTTTAGAGCACACCTGCTTTTTTTTTTTTTTTTTTTTTTTTTTGGAGAAGTTTTTGCTATAGGGTGCGTGTGCTTGCCAGAAAGACGGAGAGAGACAGAGAGACAGAACGCGAGAAATCACCCCCCAATGGGGATGGCCACACTGCAGTCCCTTCTTCTCCATCCTCCTCTCGGGATCTTGTGCACACACGCCCGGCGTGAGTTTAACCCACTGGGTCTAGGACTCGAACCGCGGTCGACTACATGGGAGTCCAGCGACATAGCCATTATGCTAACTGCTGGTCCCAAGCACCCCTGCTTTAATCTGACTGCCTGATTGAATCAGATGCCCAGCTTTGCCATTTACTAGCTGTGTGACCTTGTTCCTTCAACTTAATGTGCTTCATTTTCCCCTCCTATATTATAAGAAGTAATAATAATAGTGTCTCCTAGGGTTATTGTGAAGATTAAATGAGTAGATATATGTAAAATGCTTAAAACAGTCTCTGGCACATAGTAAGTACCACAGAAGTCCTGTCATGTATCACTTAATGATTGAGATACATTCTGAGAAGTGCACTATTGCATAAAATCATAGTGTGTACTTATACAAACCTAGATGATACGGCCTACTACATACATACTTAAGCCATATCCTATCGTAGGGAACCACTGTTGTGTATGTGGTCCATTGCTTATTGAAACACCATTATGCAGCACATGACTGCACTACCTGTTAGTATATGTGTGTGCATACTATGTGAATTTCATGTTTCATGTGAAATTCCTATTTTATGTGCTGTTATTACAAAAGAGATATTTTTTCCTATTCTTGTTGGTTGCTATGGTATTAATTTTGATTATAGAGTACAATCTCAATAAACACTAAGCTTTGGAATTTCAGCCTTCAAGAGGGCTCTGTTTTTCCTCAGACGGGAAAAAATAGTTATAAATCATATATATGATGAGGGATTATAACCAGAATATATGAAGAACTCTTATAACACAGTAATTCAATAATAAAAGACACATAACCCATTAAAGTGCCAATAAGTCTCTGACGTGGTTGCACCATTTAATATATCCACCAGCAAGGTATGAGAGGTAGGATTGTTCCACAATCTCACTAATATTTGATGTTGGTCATCTTTTTTTTTAGCCACTAAAATAGATGATATCTCTTCAATTTGTACTTCCCTAATGAGTGAAAATATTGAGCGCCTTTCCACAGGCTTATTGGCTATTCATATATCTTTTGTGAAGTATCTCATTAGTGTTCCTATAGTGCCTCTTTTTTGGTAAACTTGAACATTTCAGCAGACATTCAGGCAGCTTTTTCAGTAAAAAGATTTTTACATGACTACTATTGCTGTTCCCATGATCGTCTTTTATAGGTGGCATAGTTTTGAGAACACAGTAGGTACTAGTTCCGCCAGAATACACTTGGGGAAATGTTCTTCCAGCTCGTTTTCTGCAGCCATTTCCACTACATGCACCACCTCTCCCTCCGTCTCCCTCCTCTCCCCCACCTTCACCCCTATTCCCAAGGGCTCCTTGTACAGCCACTGCTGGCCAACCCCTCTGAGGCCTTCTGTAATCTGGGCCATAGTTCTGACTCATTGAACCTGGGCTAAGTGAGAAGTCAGGCCAAATCAAGATACCTTTGTGGAAACCACAAACCTGGCTGATGAGACAATGGGATATATTCTGCAAGAGTTTAAGAACCTAAAGAATGAACTTCTTTAATATATGATGGTAACAAATCATTGGGGTTCCACAGGTAGAAATATGGAAAATATGACTTTCTTGGGTTTATAGTTGACTTAAAATGCCCAGATTCTCAAATATTTCTGTATTTCATGGGACAGTGAGAACTCTTGAGAAGTTATCACAAACTGAATAACTTTCAAATGTAAAATTAGTAGTTACCTCCTTATCTCTAAGACTAGAACCTTTATCTATATAGACAGCTCTGTGATGAGTAGAAGGCATCTAACAGTCTCAAGTCCTAGATATATTGGATAAAATCTCTGTCCTTGGAGAGGACTGAGGATATAATCTAGTCTGTAAGCATTCTATAGGTCTGTGCCAATCGAAAGAACCTCTTACTAGAGACTGAAATGTTGCTGGAATCAAGGAAGCATAAAAAGCTGAAAATAGAGTGAAGAGTCAATGTTGGTAAGTTTGAGAAGTTTGAAATGTCACCAAATTCAAGAGGGAGGCTAAATTAGATTCCCAAATCTGGATGTATATAATCAATGATTATCAAAGTGTGGTAGTTTAAAAACATGCCCTCAGATACTTTGATATTCTTCTCATGGAGAGGAGAGGGTGGTCTATGTCCCTTCCTCCTGAATCTAGGTAGGCTTATCTGCTTAATCCATAGAGTGTGGTGGAAATGATGCTATGGGACTTTCAAGGTAGATCAGTGCAGTTTCTATCTTGTTCACCCATACTTAGATCCCTGAAGCCACTAAGCTAGGACAAGTCACGTTATTTGGGAAGGTCATGTACAGGTGTTCTGGTTGGTAGCTCTCATCTTCAAGTCACGCTAGCTCACATATCAGACATGTAAGTGAAAGAGTCTTCAGATTATTCCAGTTTGGTCAGTTTTTCTCCTGGGAGTAGGGAGCTCCTTCAGTGACTAAAACAAATGTCTCTGTATTGGCCCTTTTCCTTTAATAATAATCTGGTCCAAAGGTTAGCAAGTTATGATTGTGGGCCAAATCTGGCATGTATTTTTGTATGGCTCACAAGTTAAGAATGATTCCTACATTTTAAAATAGATAAATCTTAAATGATTATATGAGTATGGTCCCTAACAGGAAGCGTTTTCTTTCCTTTTCTTTTCTTTTCTTTTCTTTTCTTTTCTTTTCTTTTCTTTTTTTGTAAACTCTTACAGGATTCTTATTTTATGACTGGAGGGAGAGGAGACAGTATTTTGTAACCAAGTTGTACAGGTAGATGTCAGGGAGGTGGATCAATGAGAACTGAGAATGTAACAGGTGCTTCTAGGAGACTCAGCAGTCGGTGGTGACGGTGGCTGAGAGCTCCTGGATGCGCCAGGCACTGCAGGCTTTGCACAAGATGTGCCCATCCAGTGGGTAGCAGCCCTGACACTCACCCTCAGAGGAGAGCAGCAGTCCACACTCCTCACACTTGTAACAGCCAACGTGAAAACTGCGATCCAGAGCAACAATTCGCACAGTCTCTTCCTGACCAGGCTCGGGCATGATGGCCCCACCACACACTGAACATCGTGGAGCAAACTTTCTGTGAAAGTTCTCGATGCAGTGGATCTGGCTGGTAGCATCCACTGTGAAGGGGATGACATCGAGGCCACGGTGGCACACCACACAGGTGAAGCAGCCAGGGTGGTAGGCTTTCCCCATGGCCCGCAAGATACGGTCTAGAATGGGCTTGGGAGCATGTGGAACATTTCTCCAGGGTGGCTACATAGCAGCTCTCGCAGTACGCTCTCCTCTCCACTGCGTAGAAATGCTGGCCCCCGGAGCTGGGCCCGGCACGTGGAACACACAAAGCAGCCAACGTGGAAGATGCGATCGAGGGCCACAACTCCGGCCCCAACCCCAACTACATCTTCTCCACAGCCGCCACACCGGCCAAAGTACTCCCCACTGGGCAGATGGTTCATATCATGCACCAGCTTCCTGGTCAGCCTCTCCAGCTCCTCTTCCGGGGGCTGGCTCAGGGGGACCTGGGAGGTGAGAACCGGGTTGGGTCCCACCTGTAATTCCTGATGCTGGGACACGTGCCCACCTCCTCTTCCTCTTCCTGCAGGGCCAGAGACCCCGGTAGGCTCCTCCTTACCCCCAGGCCCTGGCTCATGATGGCTCCTGTAGCCAGCCCCCCAGAATTTACCGCGGCGTGGGAGAGGAAAGTGGGGGCCCGAGAGGGGCCCAGAGGCCTGAGGGCCTCCCCGCCTTGGAGGGCCGCAGCCTCTCACTGGTTGTGCCATCTTCACTTGCACAGGGAAGGCAGGGCCAGCCGGGGTGCTGGCAGTAGCATAGGAGGCTGAAGTGGGGCCCCCACAGGGGGGTGCTGGGCGTGATGGTGTTGGAAGGCTCCCTCCATTTGGCTTCAGGGAACCCATGCAGTAAGCAGGAGGCTGAGGAGGCTCATAAGCCTGTCTTTCTGGCCGCCGTGGGGCGTGACCACGACCCCCATCCAGCTCAGCCAGCATGCTGGTCAGCGAATCTATCTCAGCATCCAGACTTCCTGGGCGCAGGCCCCCCCTGTCTGCAGGGAACCCCTGTGAGCTCTGGGCTGTTCCATGGGACCCCACCCAGGGCGGCCCCCGATCCTCCGGTACCCCGGGGCTTGATAACACTGCTCAGATGGGAGGGGGCAAAAGTTGACCCTGGGGTGGGACTGGAGTGCTGCCGGTGGCAGACCCTGGGTCCCTCGGGGGAGCGCTCTCCCCTGAGGAGCTCTGGCAGGCTCCAGTTGCTTCGGGGGGTGGGGGGGGGGGGGGGGGGGGAGTCAGGTGGGCCCCGACATGGTCTGGAATGGGAGACTCCAGACAGCAGTCAGGGCCCTACAGAGCCCCAAGCCTCCCGCCTTGACCCCTTTTAACGTCCCACACCTCTTCTGGAACTCCAGGAAAGAAACTTTTTCTGGCTTTTTTTTCCCCCTTCCTCCTCCAGTAAGCGTTTTCTGACTCCTGGTTAATACTACAAATATAATAGAGATGAAAGAAATGAAGAAATTATAGCAGAGGCCTATCTAGATGGTATTGTTCTCCTCCTCTTGCCCCTTTTCTCTAATGCGTTCTTCTCTCTCTCTCTCTCTTTTTTTCTTCTTTTTTTGGAGAGGTTTTTGCTACAGGGCACATGCACTTGCCAGAAAGAGAGAGAAAGAGAGACAGAATGCGAGAAATCATCCCCCGGAGGGATGGCCACGTCACAATCCCTTCTCCTCCATTCTCCTCTCAGGATCTTGGGCGTGCATGCACATGTACCCGGTGTGAGTTTTAAGCCACTGGGTCCAGGACTCGAACCACGGTTGACTACATGGGGAGTCCAGCAACATAGCCATTATAGTAACTGCTGGTCCCATCTTCGCTCTCTCTCTCTCTTTTTTTTTTTTTTTTTTTTTTTTTTTAAAGAGAGATTTTCGCTATAAGGCATGTGCACTCACAGGACAGAGAAAGATAGAAAGTGAGAAATCACCCCCGATGTCACAATCCCTTCTCCTTCATTCTCCTCTCAGGATCGTGGGCACCCATGCACACATGCCTGGCATGAATTTCAAGCCACTGGGTCTGAGACTCGAACTGCGGTCAACTATGTGGGAGTCCAGCGATGTAACAATTGCACCATCTGCTGGTTCCTTATTCCTCTTCTTTTAAGGTTTTTTTTTTTTTCCTAGTTCTATTCCTGATCTTCTTCCCTTTGACTCTTACCCCTCACATTCATGCCAGTTCTTCTTTTCTATATGTATTTTACACAAATGATGTGTTGCTTCTAACTGGAGTAGCAAAGTGAGTATGAGAAAAAGCAGCCTTGAGGAAACTATCTGCAATAACAAGGTATAGACATCTAAATGTCTGGGCAGAGTATTGAAAAGTGTAATGAAAATTGACTTGCCAATATATATCATGCTCCCTGAGATGAGAGGAAGTTGAGAAGAGTAAAGCTCTTCTGAATGAAAATATATACCAAATATCCCTGAGAACTATCTCAAAGAAAATGTAGCATTCTCACCCTTTGAATAATTTCCAAGTAAATAGTCAAAAACTCAGGTTAGAAAAATGAAAACAACAAGGTCTTTCCCACTGTACAAGATGGCAGGTGAAAAAGCTGCAAAGGAGGATACTAAGGAGAAGAAACCTAAAGCCAAGAAGGCTGATGCCAGTGCCAAGGTTAAAAAGGGTGACCTCAAGGCTAAAAAGCGCAACAAGGGGAAGCCCCATTGCAGCTGAAACCCCGTCCTAGTCCGGGGCATCGGCAGATACTCCCGATCTGCCATGTATTCCAGGAAGACCATGCACAAGAGGAAATACTTGGCCACTAAATCCAGGATCGAAAAGAAAAAGGAGAAGTCTTGAGGCTATCACAAAACCAGCTGGTGGAGACAAGAATAGTGGTACTCAGGTGGTTAAACTGTGCAAAATGCCTAGGTATTATCCTACAGAGGATGTGCCTTGAAAGCTGTTGAGCCACGGCAAAAAACCCTTCAGTCAGCATGTGAGAAAGCTGCGAGCCAGCATCACTCCTGGGCCCATTCTGATCATCCTCACTGGATGCCTCAGAGGCAAGAGAGTGGTTTTCCTGAAGCAGCTGAGCAGTGGCTTGCTACTTGTAACTGGACCACTAGTTGTCAATCGAGTTCCACTGTGTAGAGCACACCAGAAATTTGTCATTGCCACCTCCACGAAAACTGATATTAGCAAAGTAAAAATCCCAAAGCACCTTACCGATGCTTACTTCAAAGAAAACAAACTGCGGAAGCCCAGACACCAGGAAGGTGAGATCTTTGACACAGAGAAGGAAAAATACGAGATTTGAGAGCAGCGCAAGATTGATCAGAAAGGTGTGGACTTGCAAATTTTACCAAAAATCAAAGCTGTTCCTGAGCTCCAGGGCTACCTGTGATCCGTGTTTGCTCTTACAAATGGAGTTTACTTTACTTTTTTTTTTTTTTTTTTTTTTTGGAGAGGTTTTGCTATAGGGTGCGTGCGCTCGCCAGACAGACAGAGAGAGACAGAAAGACAGAAAGCGAGAAATCACCCCCCGGGGGGGGGGGGGATGGCCACACCACAATCCCTTCTCCTCCATTCTTCTCTCGGGATCTTGGGCACGCACGCACACGCGCCCGGCGTGAGTTTAAGTCACCAGGTCCGGGACTCGAACCGCGGTCGACTATGTGGGAGTCCAGCGACATAGCCATTACGCTAACTGCTGGTCCCTTGGAGTTTATCTTCACAAATTAGTGTTGTAAATTTTTTGCCAAGAACCTAATTAAATAACTGATCATATATATAAAAAAAAGAAAGAAAGAAAAATGAAGAAAACAATCTTTTACTGGCTTCACGAGGCCTACTACTGATTTTCTATGATTATGGAGACTTCTACAAAGTCTGGAATTGAGGGGATTTACAAGATACTGTAATATAATCATCCCATGATTTTTAAGATATGCAAAGGTTCATCTTAGCTGGAAATGATTTGATCTGGCTATTTCTAAATGGTTAAAGGGTGAATGCTCACAGGTTTAACTAACTGCCTTGTGAGAACTGCCTAACAACAGAAGAGGCTGATGCAAGGGAGCTAAGCCTTGTCCAGTGAAGATTATTGAAACAGTCTGCTTGCTACTGGCCATTTTTGTATTGCTGAGCTATGTATGCTGTCTGCCCGGGCATCCATCCAGTACCTACTCCATTCTACCAAACATACCTATTTTGCAGAAAGGACTATTCTCAACTTTTATCCCATCTTGCTTTAACCAATCATGTGTGAAGGCAGAAAGCATGACCAAAAAAGAAAATAAGAAAGTTCTTTAAAAAACCCTTTATACAATCAGATTTTGGATTTCATATCACACTCCCTTCTTACCGTTAGGTAGTCCTCAAAAGGCAGTTAAATCTTTCAGCATTCACACGCCAGTGAGACAGTATGTAATCTCAAAAATTCTGCTGAAGCTATTTAATTTCTCTAATTCAATCAAATTTGGAATGCTTGTCAGAACCTTTTTTAGACTGGTGCCAACAACATTTCCATATTTGCTTGTATGTGAGGAAGTTTAGACATAAATCAGAATTTTGACTTGCTAAAATGTAATCTTTTATAGTTAAAAAAAATGTACATTGACACTAAGCCAGAATTTTGTAGATAAGATTATAAATAAGGTGATTGTATAACTTACTGTCCCAAGCTGACATTTTTGAGAATGAAATAAGCAAATTAATCATGTTAAGGCAACAGGAATAAACCAAGGCTATTGTACTTAGATTGGGAGGTATAGTCATCCTCATTATAAATCACATTTTGGGTAAACATATTCACCTAAGTATATCCCCCAAGTGTTAGGAAAAGGGATGCTGGAGAGTTCCTTTCTCCATATCTACTTTCTCAGTTTCTTTCCTCACCATGTTGGAGCTTCCTAGTGGCTCCTCCATCTTCAGCTACTTTTTCTTATCCTTATTCATGAGAGTATGAGCTGAATTCTACATAAAAATTGAACACTAGGGCACAGCAGGTGGTGTAGTGGCTAAGGTGCTGGATTTCCACGTGATTGACCACAGTTGGGATTCCCAGACTCGGAATCTTGAAAATCATGCCAGGCACATGTGCGTGTGAACCCAAAATCCCAGGAAGAGAATGGAGGAGAAGGGATTGAAGTATGGGGGATGATTTCTTACTTTCCCTGTCTCTGTCTCTATCTGTCTCTCTGTGGCTAGCTCACACACCCTATGGCAAAAACCCAAAAATAAAATAAAATAAATGAATAAAACATTAAACCTAGTTTTAGACATACTTGATCTTCAGCTGCTATCTAAACTTACAACAAAACAGGTATAGTGTTTAGGGAACGCCAGAGTGGTTACCATTATATAATAGCTACTGGTATAAAAGATCTATCTATATTTCCTACTTTCCTCTAAAGAAGAAATTTTATATTCTTCTCTCTGGTTTGTAAAAAGGCAACAATGTTAGAAAGTTAACTAGAAATTAAATGAGGTCTTATGCATAATAGCTTATATATCCACAAACTTCTCTTGATTCTAACTTATGTAGCATTCACATGGCTTCTCATCTCTCCCTCAAGCAAAGGGAGAACAAGTATGCCTTATTCCTAAGTATATGTATCTATGTTGAATGCCTGAGATATCACAAGACATGTCACAAGACAACCATGTCTTCACAAGGTTAAAGAACGAGGTAAACCTATGATGGTTGGCCCAATGCCCTGTGGGGACTTCAAGAAAATGTCAGTCATAGAAAGATCAAAGGACGGACAAATGATGGGAAAAAGATGCACTCTCAAAACAACTTTAGAAAACTGACTTTTAAAGTGGGAAAGAGGGTATCTATCTACAAATTAGGCAAATGCTTTTCTGAAGTTTCCATGTGAATGGGAGCTGAGAATGAGGTCATCTTCAAGTAGTGTCTCCATGTTTGTCCCAAGCACATTAAAATCATTGTTGGAAGAAAGAGGAAGCACACTTTTGATAAAGATTATAATATAATAATAATGACTTTAAAAATAGCTTACATTTACATGGAACTTATCATGAATTAGGGACTGTTCTGAATACTTTTCACATATTATCTCAGGAAGACCTGGGCTTGGAATCCAAGTTGCTCTATCACTTAAGAGAGGTATGGTCATGAACAAGAAGGTTCTTAACTTCTCTAATATTATTAGGTTGTTGGGAAAGTCATGATGTATTTTTTTCTATGTTTTCCTATGCAAAAATGTATTATGACTTGCCCAATGACCCAACAGTGTCTTCAAATGTAAAATAGTCTTAAAGTTGTTGTGGAAACATTAGATCCTATGCATAAGTGTCAGTACAGTGCTGGCACAGTGGTCCTTTATCTCTTGTGTTTGACACTCTGCAAGCCTTTGGATGACACAGATTGGTGCTTGGTGAACATGGTCTGAATGTCACTGAGTAGTTAACCATTCCGATATCACATGATAGGGGAGTTTCACTTGAATGCCTATTAATTTTAAAAAGATTGTGAGCCTTTCTGCTTGGGAAAAGCAGTTCTTACTTCTATGACTTATTTTCTACAAACATTGAGAGGTCTGAGTGAAAAGAGCCCAGGAGGATTCATCAAAGCCAAGGGACACATAACAAGAGGAGAAAAGACTATCTATTATCTATTATGAAGGACTAAGTTAATCTGCCTTTCCTTTCAGGGTCCTGAGATTTAAGATTTTCCTTTCCCAGACCAGCATCCATGGAGAGGTGTCTAAATATCTACACTGTATCAACAGCAATGCTCATTTCTTGTGAACTGGCCTAGGGCTGGCTGCTTGTCCTGGTGGTTAATACAGCTGTATCTCACATGGCCAACCATGTCAGATGAGTCCTGGACCTGGCAGCTTGAGCAAATGCCAGGTGCATATGTGTAGGTGCTCAAAATCTCAAAGGGATTGTGGCGTGATTATTTCTTATGGGGGGGGTGTGGGTGCTTTTTCTTCTCCCCCTCTCTTTGGTGAGTATACATACCCTCTAGCAAAAAAATAAAGAAAGAAAGAAAAGAAAAGAAATATCATGCTCCTTACATGATTTCTTGTCAAAAACTTAAGAGATATATTTGTTGCCCCACTTATTACAAATCAAGAAGGTAGATGGTTTATGTTAGTAATTCTTAGTACTAAAAGACTTGCTAATTAACATAGTCAATAATCATAAAACTGCTTTGAGAGTGAGGCTAGTCTTTGTAAATTAAACTCATTTTACAAGTAAAAGAAAGATCATGAGCATAGAAAGAAACTACATGACCTAGCAAAACCACAGCTAGTAAAGAGCAAAAATAAAGACTAGAATTGATGAATCCTGAATCTCAAATCACAGTGCTTGTTCAATCAACTTCATCAGCCTTCAAATTTTGGGTTTCTTTTCTGTAATTGTTCTTGAAAATTCAGAAGTGGGTTTTGTTATTATTTTTCCTTGGTATAATGTAATAAGCAAAAAGCAAAGCAAATTGTATTTATCAATTACACATATTTTTATACACACATGTACCTACACATAAAAATGTATTGTAAAAATTTAGTTTTTAACAGTGACCTACTAATAAGTACTTTTAGATAATCAAAGGATGAGTGTGTCAAAGTCCATAGTCCTGCCATGTCCCTTTGGGGGACTTGCAAGATAAGATGCTGTATGTAGGGGAGCTAGGAATATAAGGTGAAAAAAAGATGTAGGGTGAAAAAAATATATGTATTAGTTGATTGATGCTGGGTATAGTGATGCATGCCTCAGTGTAGTTATAAGGTGGCTGACTTCCATGCTATGTGTGTTATCCTAATCCTGGCTCTTTCCATTTAGCCCATAAAGATCAATATCAGCTTTCAGCGTATTTGCGTAGGATCTTGGCATTTGCCTGTCACCTGCCTCCCATCTGCATGAGGATCCTATTCTTTTATTTCTGAGTTACCTGAGCTCTTTGATATCCTCAGATTATACCACAGTTTCAAGAAACAATCTCAGAGATATCGAGGGCTATTTTACTTTTAATTATTATGCTTTTTTTCCCCTTTATTCATGATAGAATGCATGTGTACACAACAGACACAGACACCCTCCACAGGACCTGGTCATGCCATAGTCCTCTACCTCCAGGCCTCCAGCCCATTGGATCTTGGTACTCATGCATGTGCTCAGCATGTTTCAGGCCAACCCAGCTGGGGATTCAAACCATAGTCACTGTTTGGGATACAGTTTCCCTTGAGCAGTGTATTATTGTTGAGCCATGGAGTCAACCTATGTTGTGCTTTCTTAAACAAGTCACCCTCTCAAGATAAGTGGGATGGCAATAGTTGCTTCTAGGGGTTCTTACCAATACAGCCAAGAACAAAAAGTCAAATTCTTGGCTTTGAACTCTAAAGTAGGCTCTTGAGGGCCAGGTCCGTAGTGCTGCAGTTAAATGTTTGTGCATAGGGAACCAGAGCCCATGTGACCAATAGCAGTTTTTTTATTTTATTTTTTTTATAATTATTTTGTTTCATTTTATTTATTATTCACTTTATTTTCATTTGACCAGAGAGAGAGAGAGAGAGAAAGTGAGAAAGCAAGCCGCCAGGTCCAGGACTTAAACCGTGGTCGACCACATGGGAGTGTCCAGCGCCCTAACCACTACACCACTTGCTGGTCCCACCAATAGCAGTTTGAATTCCAGCTGTGGCTGCTTGAAAAATACATCAGGCATATGTGCATGCATGCTCAGAATCCTGATGGGATGGAGAAATGGAGGAAAAAGAGAATTGCAACATGACCACGTCGCATTGTAGGGTTTTCTCTCTTTCTCTTTCCCTCTGTCAAGTGCATGTACCCTCTGGCAATTTTAAATATATGTATGTGTGTGTGTGTGTGTGTGTGTGTGTGTATATATATATATAAAGGCTCTTGAAATTCATAGCAGAAATAATAGGCTCTAAAGCAGAAATTTAAAAAAAAATTGCCAGAGGGCACATGCACTTGCCAGAAAGAGACTGAGAGAGACACAGAGAGAGAGAGAGAAGGAACGGAGAAAGCACTCCCTAGATGGTCACCTTACAATCCCTTCTGGATTTATCCCTCCTGTTGGGATTGTAGGCATGCACACATACATGCCTGGCATGTTTTTCAAGCCACAGGGTCAATACTCTAAGCACATGGTCAGGTATGTGGGATCCATCCACCTTAATCACCGTGCTATGGGCTGACCCTAAAGCGGAGACTTTTAAATTACAATAGTTGGGCTGTTTGCAAGAGAAAATATTTTTAAATTCAGAAGTTTGGCTTTGAAAATCAAGGATCAAAATTCAAATATAAAATTTAGACCATAATTATCAGACTGTGGAAGAATATAGGATGATGTAAGAGCAGTTTTCCTAGCTAAAAGGAAGTAAAATTTCTGCTACTCAGCAGAAGAAAGTGAACTGGAGAGGACATGAAAGAACTTGGCCTTATGGGTGTAATTTCTATCCTTTACACTCTTCAAACTGAGTCCCAAGAGAAATATGGAAGAAACACATGAGCTCTTCTGCTAGGTTTAGGAGGGCGCTCAGAGTGGGGACCCATCATCAAGCTTCCCTGAACACTGTCATGGCACACCCTGTGGTAAAACCTCAGTCTCTAAGCAGAGCATCTGAGCTAAGGAAGAGCAATGGCTAAATGTAGTATCCAGATAGATGGACCGAAGGCCAGCTTTACAGAGTCCTGCACACTCCAGCATGATGTGGAAGAACCTTCAAGAGTTCTCATGCCACAGTATGCTAATTCCTCCAAAGATGGGAATAGATTTACCATATGCTGCAGTAATTCTACTTTTCAATATATACCTCAAAGAATTGAAAGCAGGGACTCAAACAGATATTTGTATGTCCATTTTCATGACAGCATTATTCACAACAGCCAAAAAGTGGAAACAAGCCACATGTCCATTGACAGATGAATGCATGAACAAGATATGATATATCCATACAATGGAAACTTTTTTAACCTTTGAAAGGATTGAACATTGGATACACACAGAAACACAGGTGAACCTACAAAATTATGCTAAGTGAGATAAGCCATATGTAAGAGGAAAAATACTGCATGATTTCACTTAAATGAGGTGTTTACAACAGTCAAATTTACAAAGACAGAAAGTAGAGTAGTGGTTATCAGGTCCTAGAGGGAGAGAAGAATGAGGAGCTATTACTTAATAGGTACTGGGTTTTAGTTTGGGAGAACGAAAATGTTGTGGAGGGCCCTGGAGTGATTCCATCCTGTGCAACGGTTTTCAGGAGTTGTGGTGGTTTATCTCTGTCTGCCTTCTCTCCCACCACCCCATGGAAAATTTGATGAGAATGGACATGAGCTTCCTGAGGCCCCAGAACTATCTTTTTGGTTGTGAACTGAAGAGAGACAAAGATGATCTCTTTAAGGTGGATAATGATGAAAATGAACACCAGTTATCTTTAAGAATGGTCAGTTTAGTAGCTGGTGCAAAGAATGAATTGCAAGGAACCAGCAGTTAGCGTAATGGCTATGTCGCTGGACTCCCACGTAGTCGACCGCGGTTCGCGTCTCGGACCCGGTGGCTTACAACTCACGCCGGGCGCGTGTGCGTGCGTGCCCAAGATCCCGAGAGGAGAATGGAGGAGAAGGGATTGCAGCGTGACCATCCCCCCTGGGGGGTGATTTCTCGCTTTCTGTCTCTATGTCTCTCTCTGTCTGTCTGGCGAGTGCACGCGCCCTATAGCGAAAAACCTCTCCAAAAAAAAAGAAAAAAAAAAAAGAATGAATTGCACATTGTTAAAGCAAAGGCAATGAATTATAAAGGCAGTCTAATTAAAGTAACACTGGCAACATTGAAAATGTCTGTACAGCCAATGGTTTCCCATGGGAGCTTTGAAATAACACCCCCTGTGGTCTTAAGGTTGAAATGTGGTTCAGAGCCTGTGCAGATTAGTGAACAGCACTCAGTAGCTGTGGAGGAAGATGCAGAGTTGGAAGAAGAGGAAGAGGACATGAAATTCTTAGGTATGTCTGGAAAGGTTGGTGGTAGCAAGGTTCTACAAAAAGAAGTACAACTTGCTGCTGACAAAGATGATACTAATGACGAAGATGATTTGAAGATGATGAAACCGAATAAAAGGCTCCAGTGAAGAAATCGATATGATATACTCCTGGCAAAAATGCACAAAAATCAAAGCAGAATGGAAAAGACTCAAAACCATCAACACCAAGATCAAAAAGTCAAGAATCATTCAAAAAATGGAAAAACTCCTAAAACACCAAAAGGACCTAGTTTTGTAGAAGATATTAGAGCAAAAATGCTAGCAAGTATAGAATAAGGTTCTCTTTCCAAAGTGGAAGCCAAGTTCATCAATTATATGAAGAATTGTTTCTGGATTACTGACCTGGAGGCTATTCAAGATCTCTGGCAGTGAAGGAAGTCTCTTTATTTTATTTATTTATTTATGTTTAAAGTATTTACATTTATTAAATTTACAATCAGAATGGAATGTCTCCTGAATCATCAGTATCCTGAGGAGAAAAAAATCCAACATGGGAACCAGCAGTTAGCGTAATGGCTATGTCGCTGGACTCCCACGTAGTCAACTGTGGTTTGCGTCCCGGACCCGGTGGCTTAAAACTCACGCCGGGCGCGTGTGCATGCGTGCCCAAGACCCCAAGAGGAGAATAGAGGAGAAGGGATTGCGGCGTGACCATCCCCCCTGGGGAGTGATTTCTTGCTTTCTGTCTCTAGGTCTCTCTCTGTCTGTCTGGCGAGCGCACGCGCCCTATAGCGAAAAACCTCTGGGGAAAAAAAAATATCCAACACAAAGTAAGTGAGTTTCTTATCCCAATGTCTCCACAGGCACCACTGAGGAAGTTCCCACTTCAAGAGCTGCTGAAGTCCTTTCTAGTTCAGAAGGGTAGACATTTGATAGTAGGAACAATTTTTTCATCTCATTAACTGGAATGCATGGTTATTTGTGAAAGTCTTTTCCATTTTCAAACATAGTCTCTATATCCCAGCCTGTGAAGCAGCAGGCACCATTGGCAGTCCAAGGGTACCATCTATATCCCACCAGTCTGCATGGCCTCTGAGCAGCAAAAGGCTTGGCCAGTGTGGAGGACTGGAGTTCAGCTGTCTTAGGCCCTGTGGAATCAATTGTCCAACTTTTCTAATATTAATTACAACCATAGATGTGGCCTTTTCTTGGTATTCTAATCCCACTGGAGACTTTTCATTAGGATCTGGTTCCTTTGAACACATTTCAGGCACAGCATATTGTCTTCTAGGTGCGGGAGTGGGAAATTGCCGACTGGAAGTAGGAAGAGTGCACACACACTCTCTTTTTGCTTCTCAGGAACCAGGTTTGTCCGGCATTAAACTGCAAGTAAACCCAACCACATGTGTTTGCAGGGAGACTTTTCCCATGGACCACACACCACGTGACACCATAGGCCTCTTGTGGAGATTCCGTTGCCTCCATTTTCCTAGCCATGGATACAACTCTGGCCCAAGAAGCCAGCACAGCTTCTAGAGCAGAGGTTGTCACCTCAATTGTATTAACTCCCTCCAGGAGATCTGCAGACTCTTTGGGGTTAGGCAAAACTTCTGTGCGTGGAGGAACCACTTCCAGAGTAGTTTTTTTCAGAACATGTCCCTTCCTGAGCCCTTTCTGCAGATACTTTCCCTCTACCCATCTTTAAGTTTCTTCGTAATGATGTCTCAATTCTGGCCTCTTTTGCAGCAGTAGGAAAATCCTTTTGATTTTGGTAAGCATAGGCACACAGTCTTCTATATGTATCTAATTTGTGTCCCGGAGCTGATATTTAATTGTTGGCACCAAGCCCACAAAATGTCTTGGTGAAGCTGGTTGATTGATGGCAGTTTAGAGGACAATGGGGAAATTGGTATCTTTTTCTGAGGCTGTAGGCTGTCATTGCATTTTGCCTTCTCCTTTGAACAGGAAGCTTTGTCCTTCACAGAAATTTTTCATTTTTTCCTTTGCTGAGATTCTTAGTAACCCTGTAGATGTGTCTGGTTAACTGAAAGCCCACTGTTGCTCTTCACTTTCTACGGACACTTGTTCACATTTCAGATTTCCACATTCTTCCCTTGACTTCTCTGTGGATGTCTACTCCCTGCCTCTTGCATGCTCCTTACTCAGAAAGTAGATCAAGTTGATAAGCAAAATTCTTCTCCAGAAGTCTCTAAGAAAATGGTTTAAACAGCTTGTTAAAAATTTCTGCCTTATTTTATTTCTATAACAGTTGCTCTCTGGCTGTCCTTTTAATACAGAGTGAGAACTTTCCCTACATGTTTGATAAAGGTTGTCCAGGTTCCATTCCCAAGAATGTGTTGTCCAAAATGCCATCTTTAAAATGTAAAGAACTCCACCCTTTGCTTGATTTTAAGTAGTTATGGAATGTTATGATAGGACACAGTAGTAATAGTGGTCAGACATAGAAATGGTGGGGAGACAAAAATATACATGTGGAGGGACGAGCAGTTAGCATAATGGCTATGTCCCTGGACTCTCATGTAGTCGACCGTGGTTTGCGTCCTGGACCCAGTGGCTTAAAACTCACACCGGGTGCGTGTGCGTGCGTGCCGAGAGGAGACGGAGGAGAAGGGATTGTGGTGTGGCCATCCCCCCCGGGGGGTGATTTCTCGCTTTCTGTCTCTCTGTCTCTCTCTCTCTCTGTCTGGCGAGTGCACACACCCTATAGCAAAAACCTCTCCAAAAATAAATATACATATATATACACATGTGGAATAAACTCAATATTTTAATAAAGTAAAATAGAATGTGGAGACAGAGGCAATGGTTGTACAATATAAATACCAAAAATAATGCCATTTAATCATACAAAATTATTTAAATTAAAATTTTATTACAATTTAAAAAAATCAAGTTAAAAAAATCTTTCCACAACCCCAAAAAGGACAAAAATGACTGAAAGTGAGGCTTATGGACCTAGAGATGTCAAGACAAGGCTATAAAGTAACCTGTGAAGTCCTAGTGACTGATGAACCAAGGAGACACATATTTCAGCATGGTTATGAGGATGAACAACCAAGGTAAGGAGGAGACCAAGAGTTCATTTCAATAGAAGCTAACTAGGTGGTTTGCTGATGACTGTGAACCATATTCCTCTTTCTCAAAGCCAAGATGATAGAACCAATCAGTACTTGGATCACTCAGAACTTAAATTACTTCTAAAATGGGCCAGCCATGGTGGCATAGTGGTAATGTAATGCTCTACTATGGTGGAAGCAAAGGTAGATAATGCTCAAGTCACACAGTAAGCAGAGCTAAGAGGGGCCTGGAAACTCAACTTCACAGCTCTAGTGCTAATAATGGCACTACATTTTTTTGTTTTTTTTTGGACCATCCTCCAGATCTCTAAAAATCTAGGTTTGTATAGATCACTGGTAAGAATATTCCTGGATACACTGTAGTAAGAACTGGCTTAGCTACTATATCTGTATTTGAGAACTCACAGGTTTATTACTGGTCCACATTTACAAACAGAGCTTTTGCATGATACCCAGTAGAAATTTCTTAAAATTATGGAAAGCATTCAGTATATCTTGGGATTTACTAGTTTTATGGGCAATTCATTTCCCCAGTTCTATTGAGACCACCTAATAAAAGAGGATGTATTATGTGATGCCATGTTGCATATTAGGCTATGAAGAACTCTCACTATCCTAAGCCTTCCCTATCCCATACTATTAAAAGCTTTTCTTCTATCTCTCTGGTAGAGGTTATCCTATTCCTAAAGGAGCAAAATAACTGTAACTTCTTTTTTTTTTTTTAAGAATTATTTTTTCTTTCTTTCTTTCTTTCTTTCTTTCTTTTTTTTCTTTCTTTCTTTCTTCCTTTCTTTCTTTCTTTCTTTCTTCTTTCTTTCTCTCATCCCTCCCTCCCTCCCTCCCTCTCCCCTCTCCCTCTCTGTTTCTCTCTGTTTCTCTCTCTTTCTTTCTCTTTCTTTCTTTCTTTCTTTCTTTCTTTCTTTCTTTCTTTCTTTCATTTGACCAGAGAGGCATAGAGTGACAGTGAGAGAGACAGAAAGTGAGAAAGCAAGCTGCCAGGTCTGGGACTTGAACGATGCTTGGCTATGTGGGATTCCAGTACCCTTAACCACCACACCACCTGCTGGCCCCAATAACTGTGACTTCTATGATTACCTGATTTGAGAGTAAAAATTAGTGGCTTTAAAGATTGTCTTAGAAACAGGAATGCTAAGCCTCGAGAAGTGATCTCAAACCAGCAGAGATAAGCCTATGAACTTGCTTCATATTGTACAAGATGGCCCAGTTTCTTTGTCTCTTTCCTGTAGGCACAGACAGGTAATTGATGCCTTTATTTTACAAACAAGGAAAATAAAAGTATGAACACTTCTCTGTCCCTCATTCCCTCTGTTCTAACATATTTCAGCAATCCAGCCTCAGGTAATGGTAAATGCACTATCTGCAGGTATTCTGCACCTAAGCTTGATTATAATACCCCACTCCCCACCTGCTATCCAGAACTGGCCCAAGGGAACACGGAATTCAGAGGGGCACTGTTCCAAACAAAAACAGTCAATCCAGATTAGAGAAACCGTATCAAAATGTTAAATCTTATCTTGAAACAAACCTAGCCAACTTCTTCAGAAATCCAAAACCCTGACCAATCTCCTCAGAGAGACATTTGTTAGTCTTACAAATCACCTTCCATTATATACACATGGATGACACCTGAACCAGATATAAAGACATGCTCCCAAAGGCCTAAGGAACTGCTTATCTATTCCTGATTTTGATTATCCCTAGGAAATCTTCCAGAATGTGTCCCCTCACATATGGTCTGGAGAATTGGAAACCTTGAATAAAATGCAAATTGAAATGAATAAAGAAAAGAGAAAAGCCATTAGAAATTCTAGTAAAAGAATTGAGAAATATAGAAGAAAGTCATGGTCCAAATATGAAGCACAGACTTACAGATCAAGATGGTACAGTGTACTTATACTACGAAAAACACTTTTTTCCCCACACATCGCAATCACAAAAATAAAATATAAAAGAAACCCAAACAAATATCCAAGCTCAAATATTAGATAATCATATACAAAATACAAAAGGGAATATAAACTCAAAGCTGAGAAACACTGAAACTGAGGTAGAGAGAGAGAGAGAGAAAAGCATCCCCCATAGGAGTCAGTCACACTACAATCTCCTTTCTCTTCTCTTCCATCCTCCTAAGATCTTGGACACATCAAATGTGTAGCTATCTAATTAGTATACCCCAAAATTGCTCGTGCATGTACCTGGCATGTTTTCAGGTCAACTAAGCTAGGGATTCAAACCCTGGTTAGCATGTGGCTTTCGGTTCTGCAGACTGGTATGTTACTGACTACACCACGGAGGCTGAGTCAAATATGGCATAATTTCAATTGGCTGACAGTATAAGAAAATAGATGCCATTTGACCTTGATGATAGGAACAATTTCTTTAATAAAGCCTAAGTATCATGGCATTGGAGGAGAAAATGTAATCCCAATAAGCTACCTGGTTCATATTGTACAATATTTACATGGTTATACTAGCAAAAGTATTGTTGATTGGTTTGCAACTTTTAGAGTCACTTCAGGAACAAATGAAAAAGTCTTGATTGTACTGTAGTTGAAGGCATAATATGTATTTTAATAACTTGACAAAGTAAAAATAAAAGTGTGATGATAGAGGTGGCACATGGAAAGGGGAAGAAAGTGTATAGGAATTAGTATTCTCACATAAAGTAGGGAATCAAGAGGCCCTGTCCAAAGTCAATGGATAAGAAATGGAAGTTAGGCATATTTTTAAAGCTAAACATATAATAGAACTAAAAATACTGTAAAATCAGCTAAGGAAGTGGAAAGAATATTAGAGGTGAGTCAAATCTTCAAATTCCATAAATGGGTGTCAATAGTTGATGTCTACAATCAACTAAAAAATAAAGGTGTAAAAATGTGTATATATAATGCAATGGAGGTAATAAATAATTTTTAAAGAAGTATTTATTTACTTAATCCATTTGCTATTGTTATTATTTAATTTGACCAGAGGGAGAGAGAGAGAGAGAGAGAGAGAGAGAGAGAGAGAGAGAGAGGGAAAGGGAAAGCGAGAAAGCAAACTGCCAGGTCTGGGATTCGAATCACAGTTGACTATATGGGAATACAGCACCTTAAACCACCAGGCCACCTGCCTGCCTTGGTAACAATTCTAAATTCTTAGAATAGGCTACTGCTGGAGAACAGAAGTGAGAATGAAGTGGGGGTAGCATTTTTTACCATAAGTGGAACTATCTAAATAGTACACCCCAAAATTGCTTCAGTTGAAGTATAAGTTAAAATAAAATATAAATAGGGCTGGTCCCTTAGTGCAGTGGTTAAGTGCTTTGTGGAGGGAGTCAGATACCACATGGCCAACCAGAGTTCAAGTCCTGGCCCCGACAGACTGAAAAATACTCTGGGCACATGTGGGTAAGTGCCCTAAATATGATGGGATGAAGGAATGAAAAAAAAAAAAAAAAAAAGGATGGTAGTGTGACCAGGCCCCATTGAAGGGTGCTTATCTCTCTCTCCTTGTGTCTCTGGTGTGTTCCTGTGTCCACTGGCGTAGGAAAGTAAAGAATGGAAAGGGGAGGAGAGGAAAGAAGAGGAGAGGAGAGGGAAAGAAAAGAAAAGAGAAAAGGAAAGGAAGGAAAGAAAGAAAAGAAAGAGGAGGGAAGGAAGGAAGGAAGGAAGAAAAACAGAAATGTAAATATAGGTGCTGTACTAAAAAAGAACTCTTACTCTTTGGGCCTGAGCTGCTCCATATTTTCTGATCAGAAAGAACCCATGCAGCCTGAACAAATTATTAGGTGTATAAACTGGGTCTACTGGGTGTTGTGTATTGAGAAGAGCTACATGTCTATAGTATTTATGTGTTTTTTGTTTTGTTTTGCTTTGTTTTGTTTTGTTTTGGTATTAGCTTTGACATTGGAATTTTGGCTCTACCATTGTCAGTAACAACCATAAATTCTCACAAATAGTGTTGGTATCTTCCTGTTTTGAGTGGCATATCTGAATAACTGCTTTCCTACAAGAGGACGGTAATCAACAAGCATTGGGATTATTTTTTTCTGAATAAAGAAGTCTGGCCGGAAAATATGTGGGCATTCTTGCAAAGATTTAGATTAGAATTTTTGGGGACCAGCAGTTAGCGTAATGGCTATGTCTCTGGACTCTCATGTAGTTGACCGCGGTTCAAGTCCTGTACCTGGTGGCTTAAACTCACTCTGGGCGCATGTGTGTGCATGCCCAAGATCCTGAGAGGAGAATGGAGGAGAAAGGATTGCGGTATGGCCATCCCCCCTGGGGGGTGATTTCTCCCTTTCTGTCTCTAACTCTCTCTGTCTCTCTGGCGAGTGCACGTGCCCTATAGCCAAAACCTCTCAAAAAAAAAAAAAAAAGATTTAGATTAGAATTTTTATTGTTCAGCTAGAATACTTCTCTTCCTGTCAGATAAATTTCTCTTAAAGAATAAATGTTTCTTGGAAGAAAATCAAGTCTAGGTGACAGAGATAAGAAAGAGATTAATCACAGTATATACTCTGATACCTTTTAAATATAAGGCATGGATTTTACTTTTTTTCCAGAATGTCTATGGAAACCCACCTGCTTTAATCTCTGAATCTTACATTGATATGTAACTAATTTAAAGGCCTTCTTTGTAGGAGTTTTTATTTATTTATTTAGAGAGGTTTTTGCTATAGGGCATGTGCGCTCACTAGAAAGACAGAGGGGATGGCCACGCCGCAATCACCTTCTCCTCCGTTTTCCTCTTAGGATCTTGGGCATGTATGCACATGCGTCCAGTGTGAGTTTAAGCCACTGGGTCCAGGATTCAAACTGTGGTCGACTACATGGAAGTCCAATGATGTAGCCATTATGCCATCTGCTGGTCTCTCTGTAGGAGTTTTTATAAAGAGCAGGCCTTTTAGAGTCTAAGTCCAAAGAACTTGTTAATGATTTTACAGGGAGGGCATTCAATATATATATTTTTTATGGTGGTGGTGGTGTTGATAATGATGATGATAGTGGCAATGAGTAGATGAGCAAGAGCCAGTTTCATAACCTCACAAGCTAAAACACTGAGTTTTGTAAAGAGCATCTTGATTTCCTCAGAATGGTATGTTAGTCATGCCCCTTCTAGCTTGCCTAAAGGCACCACTTCCACTTCCTTTAAAATGTCTCTTCTGTTCCCTTTTAACATATAATTCCCCCAGAATGAGTTTTCCAGGTATCTGGAAAATCATCAGATATGGTAGCCTTGACTCTAGGAATTTTTTTCATAAAGTAGTGGGTGTTGTGGTTGAGAGTGATCTGTGTATTTAGGAGACACTCTGGGAGCTATTCTCACTATACTGCAAAGTATCTTGTGCAGAAAGCATATTATTAAGTGATATATCTTATCTCTCAGGTCCCAAAGATATCCACTAAAGCATTGTCTGGCAAACACAGAACTCCCAAGGTGGGAAGAGACATAGGGAACTCATCAGCACCTAGACATACCATTTAACCCAATTAATCATGCATCATCTGTCTGAATGTAGCCTGACTGAATGCTGATCCTAGAATTCCACATACTTCATCACATAAATATGACCTTTATCACAGAGGATTTTCAATCCCTGCTTAGCCCTCTCTCCTTCCCTTCTTCCCTTTATCTTCTCTTCTTCACCAGACTTCCTTTGAGCTATAGCACCAGACACTGCTCTCATAAGAAGGTGCCAAGAATTCTATGCCAACTTTAAGTTTAGGGAAGTCTGAAAAACCCCATCAGGAAATGAGATGAGTTTTATTGTCAGACTCTACAATAGGAACAAGTAGAACAAACCCTAATTAAAACTGAGAAATTCCTATGAAAGTTCCATTTGCTTGAGGAACTTGCTTTTCTACACACACACACCTGACTTGGTTGGTAGGGTTCTGTTGACAATGTTAAGTATGACATATCATAATATTACCCTGCTTTATCTGAGCTTTTTGAAGATAGAAAGGGCCACTGCCCAGTGTGGTTGTGTAAGTTGGTTGTGCAAAGAGGTGCCTGAAAGGGGTGAGTCAGGGCAGAAACTAATACATATTCTGTTTACTGAACCATAAGGCTAGGAGTCCAAAGGACAGAGCACCTTTTTCTCATTCCCACAGAGCTTCTGTACAATGTTTCAGGAAGCAGATCCATGTTTTCTGATTATAATTCTCTTGTGGGAAGATGAGGGAATTTATAAACCAGAATAGGAGCACAATATGGGAAAGTATAGGTTTTATAAAGCAAGAAATATAGTGGACATCACCATCTACATCTGCTCCACTGCTTTGAAATAGTCTGGGGTCAGAGTTTTCCTTGATATACACTTAAGATCCTGATACACTTTTTTTTAAAAAAGAGAACTATTTACTTAATTTTATTTATTCATTCATTTTAATTTGACCAGAGAGAGAAAAAGAGAGAGAGGGGGAAAATGAGAAAGCAAGCCATCAGGTCCAGGACTCGAACTATGGTTGACCATATGGAAGTATCCAATGCCTTAACCACCATGCCACCTGTTGGCCCCAACCCTGATATACTACTCTTAATTTGGGGATCCAGACTTCATAACGAGTCTTCTGTTTTCTATGCAGTCACTCCTTGCATTTATCCTATTTAGTTTTATCTCCCAAACAAAGAGATCTCTTAGTGTAAACATTTTTTTTTAAATATGGGAATTGTATAGAGAATCCCCAGATAGATACAGCTAGACTTAAACATTAGGAGTTTGAGGAGATGTGGCATAGAAATGCTGATTTCCTAGAGCCAACCTTATTGTCTCCTGAAAAACTTGCCTGGAAAAAAGATCCAGGTTCCAATTGTGACTTTGATCCTAACTCTATGCCCCCTCTTGAATAAGACCTTAGGTCTCTAAGGGCTTTGATCTCTTGTTCTGTAAGATAAGATTTGGTCTTTTATGTTCTGTCAGGTCATGGTTATCCCCAGTTTAGCTTTCAGAGGTTGGAAGCATAAAATCAACTTGGCAACAAGTCGGGGTTTACATGCTGTGGCGCCTGCGTCTAGGGTGAGAAGGAAGGTATGGTTGAAAAAGCTACAGAGCCCTGTGCTTCTTAATCTGTTCATGCCAAGTGTATCAAGAATATAATCAGCCTTGGCACACCAAATACCACTGTACTTACTTCACCTACAGCTTCTCCTTTTGTTCCTTAAGCCTTTGTGGAAGTTGCCATCCTTCCCACGTGTACTTGTATGCAAGATGAGCCAAAAAAAAAAAAAGCAGCTTTGAAGTCTTGGCCCCGCCCCCTATTATTTGTGTGACTGATTCCCTGTTTCTTAATCTGTAAAGTGGAGATAATAATGCTTACTCATAGAGGTACTATGAGGATTAAATAAGATTCTGTAAAAAAAAAAAAAAAAAAAGCAGATACTATAGGACTAGTTGATATATATTAATTTCCTTTCCTCTCTTCCTGCTTCCCTACACCCCCACGCCATCTTATTCTTCCCCATCTCCAATGTGTTCTGGGTCATCAGAAAAATCACAAAGTATCTTTCTATGTTTTTCTATGCAAAAATATGTCATGACTTTTCTGTTGAAAATTACAATTTTGCACCCTAAAGGAGTAATTGACTAGCTAATAACAAGAAGTCAGGCATGAAACAAGTATGCACTTGGCTGTTTGTAACTTCAAAAATTCCACTCCTGACATTTTTTCATTTTAAGTTTTATATGAAGAGATGTCCTATTAGAATGATTTAAAAAAAAAAAAAAAAAAAAAAAAAAAGAAAAAAGAAAGGGCCAGCTGGTGACCTGGTGTTCAAGGCCAACCAGACAGTTTGAGTTCCAGATCTGGACCTGGCAACTTGAAAAACAAGGGGAAGAATGAAAAAGAAGATATTGTGGTATGGCCATTCCCCCTGAGGGGTGCTTTCTTTCTTTTCCTCTCCCTCCCTGTCTCTATCTTTCCCCAGCAAGCACATGCACCTGATAGCAAAAAAAAAAAAAAAAAAAAAAAAAAAAAAGACAGAAAAAGAAGAGAGAAAAAAGAAAAGAATGATAAAAGTAAGTATTTTTCTCTCTGAAGTCGTATGTGCCTTCAGTTACATTGGATGTGGTAGTGGTAGTCCCACATGTGTAGTGGAAGAGGTTAACATCTACAAGTCCACTCAAATGGCACTGAGTTTCAGCTTCACTGTTCTTTGATAAATTGATTGTCTATCATGCATCCATGATTAGAAGCACAACTAGGTTATCCCATCTGTTCTTTTTCAGTGACATGAACAATCTGCAACAACTATACACTATTTCTATTTAAAATGAGGGAGTTTTTAAATATAACATATTGGTTAAGAACAAGGCCTTCATATTCAGACTGACTTTGCTACTTGCTAACTTTGTGACCCTGGCTAAACTAGTTAACTTTTCAGTTTCCTTATCTAAAAATGGAACCAACTGAGAAGTTTGCTGTGAAAATTAAATGAATCAAAATATATAAAGTATCTAAGTTCTCAAAAATGCCTATTATGAATAATAATGATAATAATCTCTTCTCTACATAGTAAGTTATCTCAAAACAAGGCTGAGGGACCAGTTAATTATAGAACAACAGAATAGGTGGAGAGAAGCCAGGACCTATAACTTGAACAACTTATTTCAGAGTATACCCAGCTACTGGTCCTAGAAATCTTATCTTGAGACAGATCATTGTAACTGGAAGGAAATTATAGATAAGCAGATGGAGCACATGAATATTTAATGTGAAAGGCAGCATTCTGCCTGTGATAGCTCCTGCCTGCTCATATAAAAGAGCTGAGGTCCCTCTTCCTGCCAGATAAGGTATCCGGTTAAGGTCAGAATCGCTGTAAATTCCTGATCATCCACCATTTTTGCTTATTTGGCTTGATGGCCGCAACCCAATCATACTCTGAAACTTGTAGGCCAGCCTTTACCTCAGTACGCTACTGTGAACAGTATATACAACTTGTATTGGTGACCAACTGGCTCCACCACAACTTGGGGTAACTGGGAGAATTTTTTGGAGGAGAGGCAAAAAGAGCTGTTCCTGACTCTGAACTCATACCTAAATCCCTTAAGAGTATGCTCACTTTTGGTGCTGAAGTCTGAGTTCTCAGAAAGTACATAGCAAAGAATCTGTTAGAAAGGATTCCTTTGTGTTTTGGTTTACTCTGCTGGGACAATTAAAAACCAAAACCAAAAACAAAAACAAAACAGGAATCGGGATTACTATGGCTTCTTGGCAGTCAGAGTATGTAATCATTGCCCGCTTCTGGTCGTTTTCAACTTGCTGGGCTAGCTGAAGAAAAGTTCACAAAGTCAGGGAGTTGTATAACCTCATCAGCATCTAGGAGGATGACTGGAAGGCCACATTCTACAATGACTCAAGCAATCTGAATACTGAGGGATGTCCTTCAGTTTCTGTAATTGAAGATGATAATTTTTAGAAGTGCAGAGAACGAGGGATAAGTAAATTGGGTTGGTAGGGAAAAGTTCTCTAGAGTAAGTGGTCCACACATTATATTCCCACTTCTTTTAAAAAAATTATTTATTTAATTTTATTTGTCACTTTAATTTGATTTCTCACTTTCTGTCTCTCTGGCAAGTACTCATGCCTTATTTGTCATTATTATTTTTTATTTAGACGAGAGAGAGAGAGAGAGAGAGAAAGTGAGAAAGCAAGCCACCAGGTGCAGGATGCAAACCACAGTCTGTCATGTCCAGCACCTTAACCACCACATCACCTGCCAAACCCTCTGCTTCCACATCTAAGACCAGCTTCCCACTTTCCTATCACTCCTACCCCTGAACAATACATTCCATAATAACTAAAGTCTTCTATATCTTCTGATTCTTCTTCTTGATTTAAGACACATTTCTCCCCTAAAAACAATTCTTTTTCTTCTGCCCTTTCTATAGTCCATTTGCCTCAAAACAAATAAGATGAGCAGTTTTAAAACATCTAATGCCTTCTACAGCTGTGCTTATTCCACAACTCCCTTCCTTGACTCTGACTACCATCTCACTGGTCTCTTCTTATATTTGCCCCTGGCCCCTGATTGACCTCCAGTTCTATAGATCATGATGTTTATGTGGATGACCCATCCGGCAGCTCCTTTGGCCTTCTCAACCCCACTATCTCCATGTAATGTTAGTAATCCTTATCCGTGAACAAATCTTGGATCTTGTCAGTTGCCTCACACTAATCTACCTCTAGAAATTTAAACTCTAGTAGTATATCTTCTGGTTTCAATGTTTCATTTCTCTCACTCCTACTTTTAGACCTGTTCTTTGATCTTAATAAGACTTCCACCCTTTGCTTTTTTCCATTTTGTTCCAGCCTATTTGTCTCTCCCCTCTCCAACCCAAATTCTTAGCTCTTCAGATCAATGACTATGCTGACAATGCTGTCTATTCTTTTGTACACTTAACCTTTTATCTAAACTATTCCTTGAAAATTTATCATATTCCAAATTCCCTCTGATAAAGTTGAACTTTATTGATTTGTCAGTCTCAATTGCTTCATTACATATTTTAAATTTATCTTATATTGTTCTAAACTACCATAGTCAATACGTTTTTATTTTTATTGTAAGACTCTTTAAAATACACTTGAACATTCATCAGAAATGAAGATTTTCCTTGAACTGACAGGATGACATGCTTCAGGATATTTGAATAACTGCAATGCAGCTCTGCCAAATGGTCATGTTTTCTCTTTGAATCATGGGCACTATGCAAAACTTACATAGTTGAAAACTTATAAATAAAAAGACTAGAGTTGGGACAGGCAGATGACATAATGGTTACATCACTGGACTCCCATGTAGTCAAGAGTAGTCAACCACAGTTCGAGTCCCAGACCTGGCGGCTTAAAAATCATGCTGGGCACATGTGTGTGTGCCTGAAATCCCAAGAGGAGAATGGAGGAGAAGGGATTTTGACTGGCCATTCCCCTTGGAGGGTGATTTCTCACTTTCTGTCTCTCTGGCAAGTACTCATGCCCTATAGCAAAAATACCTCTCTCAAAAAAAGACTAACGTTATAAGATTAGAGAGTCTTTTAAAGGTCATTTACTCTTTTTTAGACACTACCTATGAAAGCCATTCCAAAGGACAATATTTTATAATCTATTCCTACATCTTTCCCTTTCTTCTTTCCTTTCTTCTCTTCTTCTTTGTTCTTTTCTTAAAAAGAGCTAATTAATTAATGTTATTTATTATTATCATTATTATTTTTAATTTGCCACAGGGTATGTATGCTCACCATGGAGAGAGAAATCAAGCCACCAGGTCTGGGTCTTGAACTACAGTTGGCCATGTGGGAGTACAGTGCCTTAGCCATCACACCACCTGCTGGCCCCCTTCTTTTACTCTTTACATTTTACCGAGTGCCCACAGTATTATAGGTCCTATGTTAAGTATTAAGGCTATAATGATGAACAATAAGCAATTTCTGCCTTTAATGCTCTAATAGAAGAAAGAGAGAATGTGTTACTACATTCAGGAACTCAGGTGGGATATCTTTGTTCCTTAACTCAACTGGGTGATGAGGAAATAGTTCTATGGAGGTGATACTTGAATTTATTCTTCAAAGAGTGGAGTTAGCCACACAGGTAAGTGGGAAAGGACATTCTAAACAGAAGAGACATCATAAGAACATCAAAGAAGACAGCACAGGTGAAATTGTAAATGGGTGACATTGGATGGAGCATGTTGTGTGAACATGGATACAGGAGAGTACTGATTACCCATTCTGATGATGATATTTCAGTAAAATAAAATTAGATCTTACTTTTAACCTTCTTTTTTTTTTTTAGTAGAATCCTTTAAAAGCCGGAAACAATAAAATCTGGTTCTATGTCATTTAATTAGAAGTGCCTTACAATCAAATACAAGGAAAGGGAACTCAAAGGAAAATTTTAATCCATTCAACTCTCTTTTAGTAGTTATTTTTCCTGTATTTGCTGAGGGCAATAGTTATTAATAGGAATAGTCAAGGGAATAATTTCTCAGTTATTCTCAGCTGATTTTCTTGGCAGTATTTCACTCAAATAAGAAGGATATTAATTCAATTTTTCATAAGATTAGGGAAGCATGACCAGCTGTGTCAAGAATAATCAAAACCTCAAAGTGTTCCAGGTCAGTTGGAATCAGCCTCAGGAAATCCTGAGTTTTATCTGATGTGGCCTACAAGTCCAGTTATGATAATCACAAGAAAGGCTCTTTAAGGACTGGCTATTAGCCTCATTTTGCATTCAGGGACATGAAGTGATAAATCTTTAGTCAAGGCCACATGGTTTTTAAGTCTGATGTCGCTGATAGTCTTTATTTATTTCTTTCTAATCTCCTTTTGGATCATCTTCCTTCCTCTTTGTCCATTCTTTTTCTCTTGTTTATTTTTTCTTCTTTTTAAAAAAGCATATTTATTTTTTTTACTGAATTGTCTATGACATTCTTTATTGTGAGTTACAGATCTAAAGAAAAACATATTGATTAAAAACAAGGCAACAAATAATCTCATAAATTAACAAAGATAATCTGAACATAGTCAATGGAAGAAAACTTTGTAATTTCCATGTAAAGGACTGTGGGAGATAAGAGTTAATATTCTGAAAAATCTGTAGGTATCAATCATTGTGTCAATTAGGGAGGTAAAATTGTACATAACAATAGCTCATTAGCAACAAACAGAAAAAAAATTTTTAGAGATTTTTATATAGGGCACATGCACTCACTGGAGAGATAGAAAGTGAGAAATCACCCCCTGGGTGGATGGCCATGCCGAAATCCCTTTTCTTCCGTTCTCTTGGGATTTGGGGCATGCACACACACATACCTGGCATGAGTTTCAAGCTTCTAGGTCTGGGACTCGAACCTTAGTCGACCATTTGGGAGTCCAGCAGTGTAACCATTATGCTGTCAGCTGGTCCCGAAAAAACACTCATACAGTAAGATCTTGTAAGACCATAGTACTGTGCTGTGCATAAAGAAATAAATCCACAAAACGGCAAGATAAAACAAAATTGTAGAGATGTTTAGAAGTGAAGACATTGTATTTATTCCTTCTTTGAGACATAAAGAGAGAGGGACTAAGACAGAGATAGAGACAGAGATAGCACCTCTAATAGGGTCTTCATGACAAAATCCACTCCCAGTCTCAGCAGCCTGAATCATGGTCACGCATGTGTAGGTATCTCCAGTATATACTAGGAAGCTCCAGATGTACTGGGAAGCCCCAGCATGAATCTGGAACCTTCCCATGTGGGTCCAGTTGCATTAACACTGTGTCAGTGTCCACTTTATAAGAGAATGTCAAGTAAGTTTTTTTTTTTAATAAAACAAAAATTACAGAATATATTTTGTTGTTCTTTTTTCCAACAGAGAACTTTACATTCTTTTGTCTGTCAAATGTTTCTTCCCTTTGCCCCTCCCAACCACTCTCTACCACACACACTTTATCAGCCACTGTGCTCCTTCACAGTCTCTGGTATCTACACTTACCTCTCTACTATCGTGTCTTCAGATTTTTCCATTTCTGCCACAAAGTGCAGACATATGGCACATATTAAGTGGGGATATACAGTGTGTCTCTTTCAAAATCTGGCTCACTTCACTCAACATTAAGTCCTCTATTTTCATGCCCTTTGAATTAAATGACAGGGTCTTGTTGTTTCTTATGGCTGAGTAATATTCCATTGTATATATGTGCCACAGTTTTTCAACCCAGTCATCAGTTTTTGGACACTTAAGTTGATTCCATGTCCTAGCAATTATGAATAGTGGTACAGTAAACATGGATATACAAGTGTCTTTCCAACTGAGTGCTTTTCTATCCTTTGGGTAAATACCAACGAGTGAGATTATTGGATCATATGGTAGTTCTATTTGGAGGTTTTTGAGGAACCTCCATATTGTTTTCCACAGAGGTTGTACTAATTTGCATTCTTACCAGCAGTGTAAGGTTCTCTTATCATCCAAATAAGTTCTTTTTATGATTTCTTGTATACTCCTATGTTTGACAGAGCCACACCTGTAATGATGGGATTACTATCTCTGTGTTACTCAGGTGCAAGTCTCTTGTGGAGGATCCAGTCTGTTTGTAAGTCCTGCCCTGTTTGGCATTCTTAGCAGGAATGTCTGTGAAGACACAGTTGTCAGAATTACCAAATCTACAGGTGACTCAAAGACAGGATAGTTAAGACCATAAATGATAGACCCAATTCTCAAAATGATCTCAATTGGCTGGAATGTTGGTAGAAACTAACAAGATGAAATTTAAAGAGAATCTGCAGAAGTTAGAGTCCTATGTAGACTAGATTGAAGGGTTTTAACTGAATATTAGCTGAGTATAAGCCTAAAATAAAACAGTTGCTCAAAAGGCTAATATATTACTAGACTGTGAATTGAAAGTAGACTCCAGATCAAAGAAAGAAATTGTTATACTATACTGTCCAGTCTCATACCATATCTGAAACATGATTTTCTATGGTAAGGTGAAACAGACAGAACATAGGGAGGGAAGGAAATTAAGAGAGAACAAACTAGAAGAGGGTCTATAAACCATTTCAGAGTAAAGGAAAGAAACAAGTATGTGGAGATCTACTAGAGCCCTACCCAAAATACAATTGGTCAACATACTTAAGAGTCTGTATAGCTTCTGGTTCATTTCTACCTCATTGTAGCCACTCAAAATGTTAAATTCAGATATGCACATGATCTGAAAGAGATTTTGGTTTATCAACAAAACCAGACTGTAGGATCTGGGGCACCGGCCCCATGCCACAGGTCCTAGGTCATTGTTTCTAGCTTTACTATCACTTGTCAGTTCCTGTTTCTGATTCTCTATCTGCCTCTTTTCTTTTTCTTTTTCTTTTTTTTTTTTTTTTGGAGAGGTTTTTGCTATAGGGTGCGTGCGCTCCCCAGACAGACAGAGAGAGACAGAAAGCGAGAAATCACCCCCCAGGGGGGATGGCCACGCTGCAGTCCCTTCTCCTCCTTTCTCCTCTCGGGATCTTGGGCACACACGCACACGCGCCTGGCGTGAGTTTTAAGCCACCGGGTCTGAACCGCGGTCGACTACATGGGAGTCCCGCGACATAGCCATTACGCTAACTGCTGCTGGTCCCTTCTTTCTGCCTCTTTCTACCTATTGGAGGCCTCTAGGACTCCAGCTTCTGTTTGACTCCATTTAATTGATATCTGCATTTTAGCCATTGGAAAGGCCAATTCCACAAGTTGGAGACCTGGCTTCCTCACTTATTATTGACATCATGTAAGCTTGCCAGATTTAGCTAATTAAAATACAGGATGCCCAGTTACATTTTAATTTTAGTCAAATGATAGAAATATGTTTAGTATATATTCCAAATTTTTTTAGTTTGTTCTTTATTTTATTTTATTTTTTATGCATTCAATCACATTATTTATATTTTAAAAAGAATTATTCATTTAATTTTATTTATCATTATTATAATTTTTTTCATTTGCTACAGGGCATGTGCACTCACCAGAGGAGACAGAGAGAGAGATGGAGACAGAGAAAGTGAGAAAGCAAGCTGCCAGGTCTGGGACTCAAACCACAGTTGGCCATGTGGGAGTCTAGTGCCCTCACCATCATGCCTCCTGCTGGCCCCATATGTTCCAAATATTGCATGGCACATACTTACTCTAGAAAACCATTCATCTAGATGAAATTCGAATTTATTGGAATATTCTTATATTTTTATCTTGGAAACCTAGTATCATGGGAACCCACGGATTCTGGGCTGCTCCAAACATTCAAGAGATGCCTGCCACCTAACCTCCTTAGAATTAATTGGCATCTCTTCTATTTTTTCTAAAACCAAAACTGTCTCTTGGCCCCATCTAATGTCAAATCCTGCACTCCTGCAGTTTTTGTGTCCTGTCTAGTTCCCATTTTAACAACAGAGCAGACATGATTGAAGGTCCTGAGTTTATTGAACAATCATGTATCTTTCCCAATTCTTCCCATTTACTCAAGTTCTCTTTCATAATTCTATTTCCGAGTACCCCCAAAAAGTCACCCATACTGTATTTTGCAATAGAGATGGTTACTGGTTTTCTCACTGTTACATCCATAGTAACTGTGACACCCAGTGGAGTTCAGTAAATATTTGTCAAGTGATTGAATAAATTAAAGAATACATTTACTAGAGGCTGCTTTTGTAACAAGTGAAACAGTGTCTTCTATTTTATTATGGGATCAATAGGAATTACAGGATCAATGGAATTATAGGATCAATAGCATGAAAATTTAGAACAATCATTTTGATTTCAACACCCAACATCAGAAGTCAAAGTGGTAGGATTGAAAAGTCAAGAGCTTCCCACCCCTGGCAACATTCAAGAGGAGGCTATATTTCCAAGTGGTATTGCAGCTGCTGCTACAGACAGAATTCCTGAACTGGGGATGGTGAGAATTAACTGTTCAACTACTTCTGAATACAAGATTCAGGGATACTAATGTACTCTTCTCTTCTCTCTCTCTCTCTCTCTCTCTCTCTCTCTCTCCTTCTCTCTTTGTCTCTCCCACACCCACAACATTTTTTTCAACTTAAAAGATTGTATGTTGGGACCAGCAGTTAGCGTAATGGCTATGTTGCTGGACTCCCATGTAGTCGACCGCGGTTCGAGTCCCGGATCCGGTGGCTTAAACTCACGCCGGGCGCGTGTGCGTGCGTGCCCAAGATCCCTAGAGGAGAATGGAGGAGAAGGGATTGCGGCAATGGCCATCCCCCCTGGGGGGTGATTTCTCACTTTCTGTCTCTCTGTCTGTCTGGCGAGCACACGTGCCCTATAGCAAAAACCTCTCCAAAAAAAAAAAAAGAGTAAAGATTGTATGTTATTGAATCCTCTCCTGAAACTTAGGATTTATACTGAATGCATGCACATAATAATGATGTATCAACTACCTTTATTTTCAGACCTTGTAGAGCATAAAGACAAGAAAGTGATTCCTATTAATAGAAAGTAAAAAGCCCTTAATTTTCCAGTTTATCTTTGATTTATGTGTTTCTGAGTCTGTGCATGGTCAGGCTTTCCTTGGCCTTTTTCAAAAGAAGTTTGGTGCAACAATTGAAAATGTAGCAACTGACTACATGGTCCATAGGGAGAAACATTACATGTGTTACCATGAAGTACACTTATGAAAGGAAATCCTAAGTTAGTCCTTCAACATGTAAGAAAGAACTTTGTAGGTATGGTAAGCATAATTGTTCCCTCCAAGAACCCTACAATTCTTATATCTCTCTCCATTCTTTTAATGTAATGTAGGAAGGAAAGGGGGAGATATTTGGGTGGAGTTACTATGCACACTCGAGCAGTACATGAGGTGTATGTGTAGGGAGAGAGTAGAGAGATATGAGGGTAAGCACAAGATATGTGATGTCTGCATATGTAAGGTGGGAGAGAGTGGTGGCTCAGCATGTTGTATGTCAGCTGCGAAGGCCAAGTAGGGGCAGTGTGTACGTGTGTATGCACACATGAATGTGTGCATGTGTGTGCAAGAATAAGAATGGTTGGTGAAAGCCAAGTGTGTGGTGTGTATAATATGATGGAGAGAAGTTCATGTGTGTGTGGGGACCTAAATATGTAAAATATAAGAGAAATAAGTCTGTGTGAATGAGCTGATTGAATGTTTGTGTGTATGAGAGAAACTGTTAGAGACAACCACGTGTGAGGTGTGCATACAGTGGTAGGGCACTAAGTCTGTAAATGCATGTGACAGGGTATTGGGGGGATTGGATATAGTGTGTGTATAGCCATATATGGAAGTGCACAGAGTATAAAGTGGGAGGGCAGCAGGTGGCATGGTGGTTAAGGCATTAGACTCCCACAGGGCTAACCATGGTTCAAGTACTGGACCTGGCAGCTTGCTTTCTCACTTTGTCTCTCTCTCTCTCTTTCTCTGTGGCGAGTGTGCATGCCCTGTAGAAAAAGTTTTTAAAAATAATAATAAATACAATAACATAAGTAATTCTTTTTTAAAAAGAGGTAGCTTAGAGACATTTGTACCTACTTATTTATAGGATAGGTTTTTAAAAAGTTATTTTTGGGAGCTGGCAGGTGGCGTGGTGGTTAGAAGCACTGGATTCCCACAGGGCTAACCGGGGTTCAAGTCCCAGATCTGACGGCTTGCTTTCTCACTTTCCCTTTCTCTGTCTCTGTCTCTGTCTGGTCACATTAAAAAATAATAATAACAAATGGAATTTTAAAATAAATAATTATTTTAAAAAGTTATTTGTGTGTGGACAGCTTATATGTTTATGTTTGGATAAGATATGAGGAAAAATTCACATGTACACGTGTGTGTGTACACGTGAATTCATAAGTGTGTTAGGACAGAGTGTACATGTAGTGGGTGTGGCCTCTGTATTGATAGGTGATAGACTAATGCACACATGTTTATGACAAGTGTGCTTGTTTGGTAAATGTGTGTGTGGTATGGGTCACACAGTGATAGCAAAAACCTGCTGTTAAGGAAGGCCGAGTCACCAGCATGCAGTTTTTGTCTGACCTGCTTATCCTGTTTCCATTGTGTCTACAGACCAGGAAGGTGTACTAACTGCTGGCTCAGAGCAGGTTGGTTCTAAGTAAAAGACCTTTAGCCCCCTCCCTAGGGATTAGTCATGCCTAAAAGGCAAGCAAGCAGTAAGATTCTTATGTCCTGGGCTTGGCTTTCCATGTACTCTCCTAGCCAGGGCAAAATGGTACATCTAAAATGTTTCCACCCTGAGTCCTTGCTTGGTCCAATCATCCTCCCAGCATCCTTGAATGTGAGTCACATGACACATAAGCCTCTGCGTATAAACAGTATTAACATTGTATTTACCTCTTACTGGAAATTTATAGACTCTTAGAATATTAGATCTGGAAAGACTTAAGACATATTCTAGCTAGTAGTTCTCATTTGGCATAATGGGGAAAGTGTTAGTAACTATAACAGAATTTGAGGTTTTGATTGAAAGTGGGGGTTGGAGGGTGGTTTAGTTTCCAGGAGACTTTTTAAAAAATGTTTCTTAGATAACTTGGATGTCCTTCTTTCCTCCTCTAATTGAAAAATACTCCTCTTGAACCTGGGCCCATAGCTTGGCCAGTAAGCACTATGCTAGGGAGCAGGAACCCACATGGCCAAGCATGGTTTGAATCCCAGATTTGAATCCCAGGAGCTTGAAACACACGTGCTTTTTCTGGAGAGTACAAAGCTTTCTGGAGAATAAAAGAAAGAAATAAGGAAAGAGAAAAAAGCACTATTCTGGTCATGCACCCTCTTTAGAGAAATGGAATCTAAGATCCCAAAAGGGTAAGAATCCTCCTTAAGGTGAAAGGGTATCATAATCAGCATGCAGTTTTGCTAACTTGGGGTTCTTTGAGCCACTCGTTGAAGACAGGAACCTTTTGTGAATGGGTTTGTGTTTATTTAGCTGTGTCTGTAAAACCCTGACCATTGGCATTCTGAACTAAACAGGCATTCTTTGTGAAGTTAGTGAGATGAAGACAACAACCTGGTACAACACATGTGACATGGAGTAAATCATAAATATTCCAAGATTCAATTAAAAAATTGAAAGGTGAGAAACCAGGACCGTGCAAGGTATTTCAAAATATGTACTTGATGGGTGGCATGGTGATTAAGACGACTGAACCTCACGTTGCCAACCGTCGTGCGATTGAAGTCCCTGACCCAGCAGCTTGAAAACAGATGAATGCATGTGCATGTGTGCCCTAAACACCAAAAGGAGAAATGAAAAAGAAGGGATTGTGGTATTCCCCTTGCGGGGAGGGGATGCTCTCTTTTCTTCCTTTTTTTTTTTTTTCTGAAATTTATCAAATGTCCTTTACACGAGAACACGTTATGAATCCATGGGTCCCAAATTCTAAACTTCTATTTGAATTGCTTCAAAAGAAGTATAAAGTCTTTGAAAATTTCAGGACGTAGTATTTTTCTGTCTGTGTGTATGCATGCACACATACACACAATTTCTTCTTAATATTTTTTTCAACTTGGAAACTTACTAGATCAACAGGATGATATCATTAATAATTTTATTACTTATGCATTTACTGAATGAAATAGGTAGAAAGACACATGTTTTTCACCTTAGTTTTCCTGTTCAACAAGCAGGACAAGCCTAATGGTATATCAAAAAAATTATCCTATGAGTCAACACATTGTCCTATTGTAATGGTTGCTCTTTCCTTCCCTAGTCTGGGTTATGCTCTTCTCTTGGTTTTTGCTGTTATAATGCTGTATGTATTTGCTGATGTGCCTGGACAATGACCCAGAAGAGCATTGTGTTTTGCATCTCTGTTTCTGATCACCTTTCTTAGCCTGGGAGCCAGCTATTTTACCTAGCAGATGGATGCTCTTGCATAGGGGAGCCTTGACTGGCCAAGGTATGCAATTTATAAGGTCTGGGGAAGCCGAGATGGGCAGTGATAAGTGGAAAGCCATGAACTGAGCAGGAGATGAGGTGTAGGGATAATGTGGGAAGGGAAGAACAGGGATGTTTTTGTAGAGAAGGATACAAAATTGTTGAAGCATCCAATAGCAAGGTGGTGAAGTGTTGAGACACTGAAGGCCAAGAGTGACCAACTTCAGTTTGGTAGGGTTGGCTTCTAAGTACGTATAAACTTTTTATTGGGAAAAGGGTGTTTCTGAGCCCAATGCTTGTGAACTGGGCTCTGTATTTCCCTTCAGGCTCTTATTGAGCACCTGTCTCTGTCCAAACTTGTGTTGGATACTGAATGGCCTGCCCAGGGACAGCTACTGTAAAGATTGTTCACTTTTTTTAATGAATTAACTTTGCTCTGATTTGTATTTAAAGGCTGTATCCAGAATGTTCACTTTTTTCTCAGCTACTTAGATGCCACTTTGAGGTGGTGCCAACTCCATGGAGTCAGTGACCTTTGTGGCTCCACAGGACGTGGAGAGATCACTTTGTCAATGTGTTTCAGGTTACCATTAGAAAAGGCAGTAGAGATGTGGCTGAAGATGTCCTGCTTTGGCATCTGACTGGCCATAAGCAAGAGCTGCTTGGTGGCAGTGAGGTTCAGCTCCATGACATGTCTTGAACCAAACGGTGACTGTATGGTGTAAGACAGTGTTTGTGCAGGAGAGAAGCTCTTATATGTCCTTTTTGCTGATGGCAAGGTCATTCTGATTGAGATCTGCAGAAATATTGGGTTTTAGAAAAGTCATGATACATTTTTGCATAGAAAAATATATCATGATTTTTTTGGATGAACTAATAGTTCTGATCATCTCATGCACACTGGGACAAACTTCTTTTAAAAAAATTTTTTTTTAGTTTTATTCAACTTTATTTATTTATTTATTTATTTATTTATTTATTTATTTATATTTGACCAGAGAGGGACAGAGTGAGAAAGAGAGAGAGGGAAAGTGAGAAAACAAGCCACCAGGTCTAGGATCTGAACTGCGGTCAGCCATGTGGGAGTCCAGTGCCCTTAACCACCATGCCACCTGCTGGCCCCCACACTGGGACAGACTTTTTTGACTTTCTCAAACAGCTTACTGTTCAGAATCTGGAAAACCCTCAGCTGGAGTGTCTGTACAGCCGTGGCTCTAACGAGGATGTAAATAACTTTCAGATCAGGGCTCGTGTGGAGCAGCTTCATCAACACCTTGTCCATAAAGCCTGTGGCCCCCATGATGAGGATAGACTTGCCACCATAGAAAGCTGCAAGCATAGATGTGGTTCTTCCCTTTCTTTTTTAAAGCTCCAGAAAGAGGTTCCATTAGGTGGTCCAAGGTCCAAGATCCACCTCTGGCAGGGAAGTCTTGCAGAGTCCCAACCATATCCCAAGGACAAGAGATTAGTGGCTGTATCTCTGGTGCTTTCTGACTTTCTGACTCTTTCTATTTCCACCAAGCACACACATCTTCTGTCAAAAATTTTTAAAAATACATATTCATAATAGATAATAGATAAAAAAAATATCAGGTGTAGAAAAACATTTTAATGCATCAGTGTGTGTCCTGGGAAGAGATTCTGATCTTCCCAAATTATGATGCTATATGCCCAAGAAATAAGAAGTTCCCTGTGTCTAAAAAGAAATAGGAAATCTCCACCCTTTTTCTTCTCCAGTTTGCCTTTACCTCTCTTGTACTGGACTTCAGATTTAGCTAGAGAACATAGAGAAAATAATTTTCTAAACCTTTTAAATTAATCTGTCATTTCCCTTCTGCTTTCTTTGATCCCAAAGTTATTCTTCTTACTGCTCAAAAAGTAGAAGAGTGGAAAAGAAACCATAATTTAAAAGTCAAATAGATTTCTTTTTAAATGTTAGCTCCATTTCTGTGAGCAAGTTGCTTAACCTCTGTGAGTCTCAGTTCTCTATGTATAAAGTAGTAAGTAAAATACTGACTATTGTATATAGTTTTAACAGTTGCAGGGAACCAGCAGTTAGCATAATGGCTATGTCGCTGGACTCCCACGTAGTCGACCGTGGTTCGTGTCCTGGACCCGGTGGCTTAAAACTCATGCTGGGCGCATGTGCGTGCGTGCCCAAGATCCTGAGAGGAGAATGGAGGAGAAGGGATTGCAGTGTGGCCATCCCCCTTGGGGGGTGATTTCTCGCTTTCTGTCTCTCTGTCTGTCTGGCGAGCGCACACACCCTATAGTGAAAACCTCTCAAAAAAAAAAAAAAAAAGAAAAGAAAAAAGAAAAAAACAACTGCATAAGTGTGTATATACTAAATACACAGCCAAGAGTAGATGTTCAGCAATTGTAAGTCCCATGTCCTTCTTCAGTAGATGCTTTTACTCTTATCTGCCATGGTGACAAGTATTATTTGTCCAGAAGAATCACTGAAGGCCAAAAACACCCTGAACATCATCTTTCTAGGGAACCCAGAAGGACCAAGACTAGAGTGAGATAAGTAGTGTATTTTTCTAGGGCACAGAGTTTAAGGAAATGTCAAACAATTAATCATCAAGAGAAATAATATTTAATGTATTATCTTTTATTTACTTTTTTTTTTTTTTCTTTTTTTGGAGAGGTTTTTCCTATAGGGCGCGTGTGCTCGCCAGACAGACAGAGAGAGACAGAGAGATAGAAAGCAGGAAATCACCCCCCAGGGGGGATGGCCACGCCGCAATCCCTTCTCCTCCATTCTCCTCTCGGGATCTTGGGCACGCACGCACACGCGCCCGGCGTGAGTTTAAGCCGCCAGGTCCGGGACTCGAACCACGGTCGACTACGTGGGAGTCCAGCGACATAGCCATTACGCTAACTGCTGGTCCCCTACTTTTTTTTTTTTCAATTTGCAAAGGGTATGTGTGTTCCCCAGAGAGAGACAGAAAGAAGGAGAAAGCACCCCTCCTGGAATGTGGTCACACCACAGACCCCTTCTCCATTTCTCCACCCTGTCAGGATTTTGAACCCACATGCGTATGTGCCCAGTGTGTTTTTCATGCTGCTATGGCCAGGATTTGAACAATGGTCAGGGAGGTAGAATCCAGCTCACTTATCCACTAGGTGATTGAATCAACCCTATACCATCTTTTAACATAAAAATGAATGCCTTGGGTGATGAACATGTTCTAAGATTAGTGGCAATGATTGCATGACTCTGTGACTATACTAAAATTACTGAACTGCACACTCTAAAAGAATAAATTTTATAATAGATGAATGATCATTCAATAAGCTATTACAAAAGTTAGTATAACAAAAGGTAGGACGAACAAAATATCATTGTTTTAATAAAAGTATTAGGCCAGAAGCTATCCAAACCCAAGGATGCCTAATTCTAGATCTCAGGACAAACAGTACTTCAAAAAAATGTGATTTTGGCTTTTCCCATACTAAAAAGGCATGTTTCCTCGTTGAATTGTGCTGAGTCGAAATGGGTTTATTCTAAAAAAGCCTATTTCACAGGCATTCATGGGTGACTTGTAGGTAAGATAATAAAATAAGGGTTGGTTTACCAAAAATGTAAAAAGAAAAGAAAGAAAAGTGTGAGAGGGAAGAAAGGGAGCCACATGCAGCAAGGAGGAACAATACCCTTTTTGTCTTTTTTTTGTTGCTTTCACTTTTCTTTCCCAAGCCATGAGCAGTAACTTCCTGAGACCCTCTCTTAATGTCCCCTCCAAGTCTCTTTTCCCCCTTTCATCTCTGTTCGCCACAGTTCACGGTGGAGGATGGGTAAGATGGGGAGAAAAGCAACCTGGCAACCACGTTAGATAAGATGAAAAAAGCAAGGCCACATCTCGAAATCCTGCAAAGTTCTGTAATAAGGTGGAAAAATCTATTAAATCCAGTGACCAACACCTAAATTCTTGAGGGAGGAAATCTAACAAAGGAAAATGCCTCAAAACTTTTGGGGCTAAAAGGTAGGATCCTAAGAGTGTGTGTCAGTAGGTGGCCAAGTTTTAGGGACCAACCTTGCTACCTTAGTCAAATTCCTTAGGGTCGGATTTGTTTATCTGGAGAAGATGGGGTGGCAGTAAGTCTGAAGAGAAACGTTGATTGTGAAGACAGAGGAAAAAGAGAGAACCTGGGAAAAATATGAGACTGAATTCTACTGGGGAGGATGGCCAAGAAAATAATCCACTAAATCAGACAGTGGAGAAAGGGACCAAAATGCTCAAAACAGGAATATCTAAAGAGCCTTTTAGAAGTTAAGTGTGTTCTATGTGGCGGAATCTCTCCCCCATGAGCTGTGCACTTAAAGACCATGAGCATAAGTGGGAGTGATGCGGAAACCAGTGGAGGGATTTCATTTCCAGATTTCAGGACAGATATAGGATGGCCTGCTCAGAATGGAAAATGAGACAGAGCATGCAGAAGAGGTCATGAGATGTGAAGGGTCTGTGGAGAAACCTTACAGAGGACTCAGGATTCTTGCCGGCCATGGATTTAGCACGGTTAAACCCATTTAATTTATTTCTCAAGAATCAGGAGGGCCACATCTAGATCCAGGTTAAGATTAGATATAAATCCTGCTTGGGAAGTCTTTGTAGGCCCCGTGGAGAAGCAGGGAAGAATCCTACCATTTATGTCCAAAAAGGTTGGAAAAGTGTTAGTGTGGTCTAAGTGAGACTCAGTGGATAAACAATTTTTTCAAACAAAGAGAAGACACGAGAATTCTTAAGTGCCAACGCCAGGGAAAAAAACAAAACCAACCAAGGACCAGGAGGTGGCATAGTGATTAGGGCACTGGATTCCCATATGGTCGACCATGGTTCGAGTTCCAGACCCAGCGGCTTGAAACTCATGCTGGGCATGTGTGTGTGCATTCCCATGCCAGGACCCACTCAGCAGAAAGCATTTTTCTGAGGGGGAGGGGAGCTATGGATCAGAAATAAACATAAAAATAAACACACAAAGACATACAAGTATAGAAAAGCGAGGATCAGGTAGGCCCAACTTTTCCAATGGAGAAAGCCACGACCTTGAATCAGCCTCAAGTTTATTATTTTAAAGGGCAGAAAATGGGAGAAGAGAAAATGAAATGTAAAGCTAGTTATTTTCAGATGTTAATTGGCTGATGATGTGGAAATGGCGCCATTTGGTTTCTTCTGATCTTTTGGGGCAAAATCTGAATAACACATGTGGCTTACTTAGATAGATACTGCTTTGCAGTATTGGCAATTAGTGTGTTTGTATGTTATGTTTTCATCACTACGCAAATGAAGCTCACCAACCGCATTTCTGCATATGTCTGAAGGTCACCATGTTCGTTTAGAATGGCCGCTCTCCACATGCCCAAAATCCTGAAGGGAGAATGGAGGAGGGAGGGTGGCAGCATGGCCATCATCCCCTAGGGGGTGATTTCTCACTTTCTGTCTCTGTCTTTCTAGGAAGTACATGTGCCCTATGCCAAAAATCTCTCAGGAAAAAACAAAACAAACAAACAAAAGCCCACTCAAGTGTCTGTAAGTAGTTTAGTATGACTACAGCTTAAAATCCAAGGTGAGTGGGGCCAGCAGGTGGTGTGGTGATTAAGGGCATAGGACTCCCACTTGGTCAACCACAGTTTGAGTCCCAGACCTGGCCGTTTCCTTTCTCTCTCTTTCTCTCTCTCTGTCCCTCTTTGGTCAAATTAAAACAAATAAAGTTAAATGCAAGAATTCTTTTTAAAGGTGAGCAGTGATTAGAAGTAAGAATAAAAGCCAAACTGAAGGACCTTACTTATCATGTTACCAAGTTTGAGCTTTATCTGATGGGGTGTCATTGAAAGATTTTTAAAGCCACCAGATTGGTTAAAACTAAGAAGACTGACAACACTAAGAGCTGATGAGAATGCGGAGTGACTGGAATTCTTATATACAATACCTACTAACATTCTGTGATCTAGCAATTCTTTGTTAGATTATGTACCCAACAGAAATAAGTGCTATATCAACCAAAAGATATAAAAAATGTTTCTAACAGTTTTATTTATAATATCTAAAACCTAGAAATTACCCAAATAGCCGCCAACAGTAAAAAAGGTAAATAAATGAAAATGTATTCATAGAATAAAATATTAGATAACTTAAAAAGAATGAGCTGCGATGTAACTATCACAGACAAAATATTAAGTGAAAAAGTTATACTTAAAAGAGAACCTACTACATGATTGTACATAAATTTTTAATGTCATAGACCTTTAGTCTATAGTGACAAGTCAGAATAATGGTTACCTTGGAGGTGGGATATGACTCAATTAGGGAAACGAGGGAGCCTTCTGGAGGGGCCAGGTTGTTCTTTATCTGTATCTTATATACATGCTTGAAAATATCTCAAGCTGGGACCAGCAGATGGTGTAATGGTTAGGTCACTGGACTCCCACGTAGTCAACCGTGGTTTGCGTCCCAGACCTGGCAGCTGAAAACTCACACCAGGTGTATGTGTGTGCATGTCCAAAATCCGGAGAGGAGAACAGAGAAGAAGGAACGTGGCATGGACATACCCAGGAGATGATTTCTCACTTTCTATCTCTCTCTGTCTCCTCAGTGAGCACACGCATCCTATTGCAAAAATCTCTCTCAAAGAAGAAAAAATACTTCAAGCCATGTCTTTGAGATTTGGTCAGTTCACTGTATGAAAGGTTCACTTCATTAAAGTTAAAATAAAAAGGGATGTGACATGACAAGATTTGCATTTTAGAATGACCACAATAGTTGTAGAAGAGAACAGAGGCAAGGAGAAAATTTAGCAGTTATCTGAATCAAACCTGAAATAAGGGGTGGATGTATTTTACACATTAAAGGTTAGAGAAGGGAACTCGGTACTTCCTGTATTTGTGGATGTGGAGGAGTTAGGAGTAATTCAGAGGATTCTGATTTAGGTAACAAAATGAACCATGATGACATTCACTGAAATAGGGGAAACAGGAGGTGGGCCGGCTTGAAATTATATTTAGTGAATTTAAAAAAAAAATTCTGAGGCAAAGAACTAGATATAACTAAGACATGACCTGTGGCCCTTATCTTCCCAAGTATTCCTTCTGTCTTGTTCTCTCTTCCCTTTCTGGCACTCCAACGCCACATATGAGGGGCCTTCAAACGTTCATTGAAGATGTTTATTGTGAAAGAACTATACGTGAGTTTCAAGTCAGAGTCTCACCATGTTGCTCTCCTCCGCTTCAGCTTCCCAACCAGGGCTATTGTCGCATGTCACCACGTCCAGCTCTTTTTTTGACAGGGTCTTACTAAGATGTCCAGGCCATCTTCAAACTCAGTCTTCCTGCCTCAGCCTCCCCAACATTCTGGGTATATAGGCACATGCCACAGTGCTCAGCATTTAGGCTGGACCACAGTCAAAGCTGAGCCTTCCACGGGTTCCCAGTCTGCGGAGCACAGCTTCTTTGCAGCACACATCATCGCAGGTGGGCCCTAAACGTAGTTGTTTTTTATTTATTTTTTTAATAATTATTTACTTTATTTTATTGATCATTATTAATATTATTTTTTAAATTTGCCACAGGGCATGTGCGCTCACCAGAGAGAAAGAGAGAGAAAGGGTGGGGGAAGGAAAGTGAGAAAGCAAGCTGCTAGGTTCAGTACTCAAACCACAGTTGGCCATGTGGGGGTTCAGCACCTTTATCACGCCACCCACTCACTGGCCCCAACATAGCTGTTTTAAAGTCCCTATCTGATGATGTTGCTGTTTGGCTCTGTGGAGTGCTTTATTTCTGGGCAATGGATCATTTTTTTCTTGATTTCTGTATAACTCATATTTTTTTAATTAAATGCTAGATATTACACATTAAAGGAAAGAGAGAAGATAGAGTTAGTAATATTTATGCCCAGAAATGGGTATCATTCTTCTTCTGTTAGGCTAATATTATGGGAGGACTGAATCAGCCTAGTCAGGAACTGAGCTGGGTTTGGATTTTGTTGCTGTTCTTACCACCTTTAGTACACTACAGGCTTCACATTACTCCAGCAGTTGGTTACTGTTACCATATGCTTATAGTGGGCCTGAGGTGCTGTAAATTTTCTCCCAGTTTTCTTGCTCCACTCTCAGCTTTCAGCATTTCCTGTATGTCTGTGCCTCAGAGTGAGTCTCTTCCTAGGTTCTTGTACCTCCCCAAGGAGTAGAATGCTGTCACTCGTTACTTAGTACTGGGCTCATAGGCAGGTGCAAGTGGGTTCTCTGCTGATCCAGCTTCAGTCCTAGGCTGGCCATGTACTCTGCCTCATATCTGAGTTTGGTTTTGGCCTCAAGAGAGTTTCTTAATACGTCCTTAAGGGTAGCAGACCTCTACGTGGTTTTGATGCAGAATCCTGAGCTCAAAGGAAATCTCCTGTTCCTTCTTCAAAGTCCATAGATGTTTCTTTCTCGCCTACCCCCAGCAGCAATGAGCTATTGCCTATGTCCTAGAAGTGAGATTTTCTTTTCTCAACCAGAATCAAACTTGGTTTTGCATCTTTTCCTTTTCCGGAGACAATGAAATTTTGCTTGGCCCAGGAAGTGAAAAGATTTACTGTCCCTCTCCAGTGGCTTAAGGCTTTTGTTTCCTTTGAGATGAACAGTCTGAGAAACTGGGTAGGGCTTTCTGTGTGTTCCTTCTAGCACTTGATCACCTTCTTTTTGCCTGTACTTCCTGGAGGGGGCTTGTGTGAATACTCTGCCCTGCTCCCTGTTTTTCCCGTGAGTGCCCAGTGGAGCCCCACGGCATTGTGTATGCCAGTGTATTCATACTCCTCTTGTGTCAGATGTTTCTAGCCATTCCAAAATGACACACTGGATCACACTTGACCTTTAAGAATTGTTAACATTTGAGCTAATTTCTTCATACCTGTTTTTATGGCAGTAACCACTTTCTCCTGATGGTGACAGTTTGTGTATCCCATTTCTCTTTGGAAAAGCTCATCACTCTTTGGAATTTAGTTTATTTGCTTGCCTTATAGTCTTAGCTCTCTAATGGGCTCAAGAAAAGTTAAGATTTTATAGATTATCTGGCTTTTCTTGTGTGTTGTTATAGTGGAAGTTATGTTCTCTTGAGACTTTCCACATCATAAGTGGAAACAAAACTTACTTCTTTTTTTTTTAGAGGTCTTTGCTATAGGGCACATACGCTCTCCAGAAAGACAGAGAGAGACAGAGAGACAGAAAGCAAGAAATCACCCCCCAGGGGGGATGGCCATGCCGCAATCCCTTCTCCTTCATTCTCCTCTCGGGATCTTGGGCACGCACGCACACATGCCCAGTGTGAGTTTAAGCCACCGGGTCTGGGACTTGAACCGTGGTTGGCTACATGGGAGTTCAACGACATAGCCATTATGCTAACTGCTGGTCCCCAAAATTTACTTCTTAAAGCTTTTCACCAGAAAGATGTTTCAGTAAAGGGAAAAACAAAACAAAACAAAAACCCTTGGAAAGAACCTGATTGACCTAGTCATAACTGGCCCTTGTTATCTTCTCTTCCTTAGACCAATCACTGTCCACAGGGGATGGGACTATGATTGGCATCATCTGGGATGGGAGCAAGAGATTCAAGGTCTTTTACCCAACAAGGGGTTAGAAAGAATGCCAAACAAACACAAACAGGAGCCTGCAATGTGGTAAATACAGGTCACTTCTAAACAATTTTTAGTGGGAAAAAAATGTACATGGAAAAAATAATTAAGTAGTATAAAAGAATATGCAATGAGAAGCAATCCCCCCTCTCGAATCTTATTTCAGTCATCTGTCTCTGAGGCAACCATTGTTAGCAATTTCTTGAATATGCAACCAGAAAGTTTCTCTTCATATACAAACACATACACATACAAACACATACTTCCACTTAAAATAGATGTTTTCTTAACCAAACCTCCACTTAACTGACTCATAAGATTAACCAACACTCTTCATTTTCTCTGCAAACACACCATGATTACCTGTGGCATCCCCATGTCTGCCTCTACCAGGTGAATCTCATGCTTACCAAAAGTCAGTTGTGTTTATTCTCAGCCTGTTTATGCCAACTGTGCTTATTATTATGTTTAAGAAATTTAATTAAACATTACATAGACTGATGAAAATGAGTACAAAAGAAGCCATCATTTATATGAACTGCTTTGGAAAGACTTGATAAAGGTGAGTTTCTTTTAAAAATCTACCAAATTAGCTATGGGAAAACAACTAAAAAAATATTGGGGAAAACTGAAAAATCAAGAAGCAGTTTAGGTTGAAATTGCATTAAAGTTGTTTAACTTTTCATTTTTCTCAGAAAATTATGAATACTATTTGTAAGATTAGAGTCTGTCTTTAAATGGCAAGCATAGACAATGTGTTATATGCGTAGATTACATAAGACAGAGAACATGACATTAACTAATAAACTATAGCCAAAGAAAATGTTTCAAGTTAAAATTAAATAATAAAAATACATTTTAAAATATATAACTTTTTTATTTTTTTATTTTTTTTTATGATAGCAAACATGTAGATAAGAAAGAGAGCATGAGAATCCTTGACAGGGTATTATGTTGCAGTTTCCTTCCCAAGTCCTCCAGATCCTCAGGATCTTGAGTTTCTGTGTACATGCCCAATGAGCTTTCAGGCTGACCAAGGGACCCAAACCCACAGTTGGCCAACGTGGCCTCCAGTCTTGCAGGGCACCATGTTACCACTGCAACACAGCATCTAGGCCTACTGTTTTCGTTTTTTTTCCATTGTGTTGTAGCTAATTTTGATGAAATCATCAACTGATAGTCTCAAACTCAGTGGATAAAAAGGTTTCCATTCTGTGTATATATATGTTTGTATGTATGAGAAAAGAAATAAAGAGGCGTGTGTGTGTGTTGTCCACACTAGTGGGGACAGGCACACTATCTGTTGTAGTCCATTTTGTGTTGCTATAACAGAATACTGTGGAACTGGGTAATTTATGAAGAAGAGAAGTGTGTTTCTGACAGTTCTGGAGGCTGGGAGGCTCAAGAGCATGGCTCCATCATCTGGATGAGGATCATCCCATGGAGGAAGATTGGAAAGTAGAAGCGAGCACATGAGACACAGAGAGAGGAAACTGGACTGAACCCAACTGGGAATTAAGTTCAACATGTGAAATTTGAAGGATGTATTCAAACTATAGCAGCATCAGGAAATGTATCACTAATAAAATGACATTTGGTCAGAAACCTGAAGGAAGTGATTCTGCCATATGGTTATCTGAGGAAAGAGCATTTAGGCAAAGAGAACAAGTGCAAAGATGTAATATAATATATACTGTAGTATTTCATAAGTATTCTTAAGCCTGCAATTCTCAGGTTATTAAAGGGAAAAAAAAGTTTGTCTCTATGGGAAATGAAGAATTCCCTGCTGTGTTCTTTCCCTCAACCCTACCCCACTATTAGTCTTCATTAAATAAAATGCTACAGGCTCTAAAAAATAAAAGATCTAATATATACCCTTGATGGTGGATGACTGGTTAAAAAAAAGTACAGGTCACTAATACATGAGAATATTATGTAACCGATTAAAAAATTGAAGTAGATGACATGGAAATACCTCTAAGATACATTGATATAAGTTACATAATAAAAGCAAGGCACATGTTATTTTTGTATTGAACTGAAACATTAGAACTACATGCCACGTATAACTGTACAAAATATATAAATAATAAAAACTATCAGAAATACAAAATTAAATGAAAACAGAGAAGAAGTATAAAAGGAATTTTAATTCAGTATTATCAGCTGGTAACATTACATGAACTGTACCTTAGTACATTTGTGCCACTGTAACAGAATACCATAGACTGGGTAGTTTATAAACAACAGAAATTTATTTCTTACAGTTCTGGAGGCTGAGAAGTCAAAGAACAAGACATTCGGAGGTTCAGTGTCTGACGAAAGCCACTTACTAACTCATAGATAACCATCTTCTCACTGTGTCCTCACGTGACAAAATACATGAGTGTGCTCTCTGGAGTCCTTTTTAAAAAAATTAATTTATATATATACATATATAAATTATAGGTATATACATATATATACATATATATATACACATATATACACACACACATACACACACACACACACACACACTTTTTAAATTTTACTATAGCGCACATGCGCTCACCAGAGAAAGAGAGAGAGAGAGAGAAAGAGAGAGAGTGAGAAAGCAAGCTACCAGGTCCGTAACTCAAATTGCAGTGGCCATGTGGGAGTCCAGTGCCTTAGCCAACATGCCACCTGCTGGCCCCAGGAGTCTCTTTTATAAGGGCATTATTACCACTCATGAGGACAGAACCTAATCACCTACCAAAGTTTGTACTTCCTAACACCGTTGCACTGAGGATTAGGATTTCAACATATGAAATTTACAAAATCTCACACACTCATTCTACAACAGACAAAAATAAACAAGGTTAGAGGATTTGTACAAAATAAATATGAGTAAATTAGTAAAAATATAATTTGCAGATCAGCCCATAGCATTAGTGGTTGAGGAAGCCAGCTCCCACTTGGCTCACTGCAGCTTGAATCCTAGCCCCAGTGACTTGAAAAACATTCCAGGTTCGTGTGTGTGTGTGTGTGTGTGTGTGTGTGTGTGTGTGTGTGCCTCAAATCCCAAGAGGATAGATATGGAGAAGAAGGGACTGTGAGGTGACCAAGCTCCACTGGAGAGTGCTTTCTCCCTCTCTGTCTCTCTGGCAAGAGCATGCATCCTCTGACAATTAAAAGGAGAAAGAATATAATTTGCACCCTAATATTTATTTTAAATAAATAATTATAAACTTCTCTAATTTTTCTCCAGAGTTATACTTATTTCCATTTTGCATCTCACAACATTGACTAGAGCACTCAGATGTACATTAAAATTTAGACTAAAAATCACTTAAGCATTAACTTATATAACCATTGTCTATCATTCTGTCACAGAGCATGGCAGTATTGTTTACAAAAAATGAAGAGCATGAAATGTTACTAACCTTGGCAGTATCACTGTATCTGACCTAAAATGAGATAAGAAAAATGGAGGAAATATGGAAAGTAGAATTAGAGTGAGAAGTAAGAATCTAGGGCTACCAGGTAGTGTGGTGGTTAAGGTACTGGACTTCCACATGACTGACAGCGGTTCGAGACCCAGACCTGCCGACTTGAAGATCACACTAGGTGTACATGTGTGCCCAAAATCCCAGGAGGAGAATGAAGGAGGAGGGATTGCAGCATGGCTATTCCCCCTGCAGGATAAGTGTGTGTGTGTGTGATTTCTCACTTTCTCTCTCAATGTCTCTCTGTGTCTCTCTCTGGCAAGCACACATGACCTATGGCAAAAACCTTAACAACAACAAAAAAAAGAATCTATAAAAGATATTCATGTTTAATTTTCTGTTCAATGTCAACTTTGTGATTATTTATTGGATCTAAAAAGAAAAACCCCTTTGCTTTCAAAGTTCCCAAGAAACTTTCTTCATTGTGACAGTAAGTAACAAAAAATTAATGCTCCAAAATTATAAGTAATGATTGGAAATTAAGTTGCTTCTCACTAGAGCAAGTATTTGGTAGCAACAGGGTATGCTCTAGAGAGGGCAAATGAAAGAGACATTCTAAAGTTAAAAGAATGTGCTCCTCTGAAAAGGGAAGAGAGACACAGATCACACATTGTAAACTCTGGTGATATACATGCTTTGTCCCCTAGATTTTCCCTTATGCTAGTTGGTTTTTAAAAAATGTTCAAGAGACCAGAAGTTAGCGTAATGGCTATGTTGCTGGACTCCCATGTAGTCAACCGCGGTTCGCGTCCTAGACCCGGTGGCTTAAAACTCACGCCGGGCACGTGTGTGTGCGTGCCCAAGATCCCAAGAGGAGAAGGGAGGAGAAGGGATTGTGGCATGGCCATCCCCCCGGGGGGTGATTTCTCGCTTTCTGTCTCTCTGTTTCTCTCTGTCTTTCTGGCAAGCGCATGCACCCTATAGCAAAAACCTCTCAAAAAAAAAAAAAAGTTCAAAGGGAGTAAGAGATAGAGGGTATACTGTTTGTTTAGACATTGACTAGATTAACAAAAAAACATATCCTCATTCAAAGAGAAATAATTTGTGGGAGTGGAGTGGGGTACTTTTGATGTAGAGACAAAATTATATCATGTGGTCCTCCACGGAATACATGATCTTTAAGTCAGTGAAGTTATCTTTATTTTCTGGTGACTACAAGTTGCTAGAGCCTGAAGCATTGATTTGGGTCAGTCCTGCAATTTGTTAGTTGGTTCCCATCCAACTGTGCCTCTTTTAGTACTGTACTTTTATGTTTGTTTCTTCAATGAATGAGAGAGGCAGAGAAAAAGAGAGACAAAGAGACAGAGACAGCACCCCCTCCATGGTCCTGTGTCCCACCCCTAGCCTCAGCCTACCCTGGATCATGGGCATGTGTGTGCCAAGTGTATTCAGGGGAGCTCTCTGGACATGAACCTGGAACTATCCCGTGTAGGTCAACTTCACAGTGTCACATTTTTACCGGTGCACTACTGTCCAGTCCCAGTGCTATATTTTCCTTCTAGAATATTCACTTCTTTTTTCTGGATCATTTGCATAAGTCAAAAAACATGCTTACTATCTGATTTCTTAAAAGAAAACAAAATCTGGGAACCAGCAGTTAGCGTAATGGCTATGTCGCTGGACTCCCACGTAGTTGACCGCGGTTCGCGTCCCGGACCCGGTGGCTTAAAACTCACACCGGGTGCGTGTGCGTGCGTGCCCAAGATCCCGAGAGGAGAATGGAGGAGAAGGGATTGCAGTGTGACCATCCCCCCTGGGGGGTGATTTCTCGCTTTCTGTCTCTATGTCTCTCTCTGTCTATCTGGCGAGTGCATGTGCCCTATAGTGAAAACCTCTCCAAAAAAAAAAAGAAAAAGAAAACAAAATCTTTGATCCTGTGTCCTTTTCACATTTCTTTTTTTTTTTTTTTTTTTTGATGGTTATTAAAGTACTCAAAAACATTGTCTATTCCCAGAAAAGGTGAAACCACTCTGTCAAATACACTAATGACCTCGTTGCCAAATCTAATGGTCAATTCTCAGGACTTATTTTATTGGACCTCTCAGCCAAATTTGAAATAATTAATCTTGTTCCTTTACCTCTTTCTTTATTCGATGTCTATGACTCTGAAGTCCTCCAATTTTCCTCCTGTCTCATGGTTATCTTGTCTCATTTTTCTTTTTCTTTTTATCAGGGGAAAGCATTAACACCATCCCCCACTGCCACAAATTATGCAGTCGAGTTTCCCACATTTGGGGAAATCGCAGGGTCAGCACATCTGGAGTTCAGTGGATAAACCTCGCCCTGGGAAGACCACCTTCGTGATCATGGTATCTCCCCTGCCAGGTAATTATCTCCTGTCTCAATTTTCTGTGTTGGTTTAATTAATTTTGCTAGTTTCTTAACATCTAGTCTGAGTGTCTCAGAGTTCGGTCCTCAAACTTCTCTATCAACACTCAAAGGGTTATCTGTTTTTTATTAGCACTTTATCAGTTCTGATGGCTCTTTTATTTTTTGGGACTGTAAATATAATTATATTTCAATATAGTTGACTTTCTTCATAATTCTATGTATTTTATATTGTGCATCTAAAAAAATTTTTTTAAGGTTTTTGCTATACAGCATGTGTACTCACTGGAGAGAGACAGAGAGAGCAAAAGTGAGAGGTCATCCCCCCAGCTCTCTCCAGAGAGGATGGTCACACTGCAATCCCTTCTCCTCCATCATTCTGTTGGGATTTGGGGTGTGCATGCACATACACCCGGCATGATTCTCAAACTGCTAGGTCTGGGGCTTGAACACAGTTAAATGTATGGGAGTCCAGCACCTTAACCACCATGCCACCTGCTGGGCCCATCTAAAAATATTTCCTAATGAAAGTCTATAGGAATCTCTAGGTTACCAAAGGATTTCATGGCATAAAAAAAAAAATTAAAGAATACCTGACAATTAAATTTAAATAAGAATTGTAAAATAAAAATAAATAAATAAATAAGAAAGAATACCTACATAATTTCACTTATACCAAATTGTAATACATTTATATGCATGTGGTCCTCATATTTATATTTCTAGTGCTTGATTTTTAATCCAGTTATTTACTGATACATAACAAGTTGCGATAAAAAGTAGTTATTTGGGGTTCCAGCCGGTAGCAGGCTGATCACAGTTTGAGTCCCAGATTTGGCAGCTTGAAAATCATGTTGGGCGTATGTGCATGCTTGCCCAAAATCCCAAGAGGAGAATGGAGGAGAGGGGATTGTGGTACAGCCATCCTCTGGGGTGGGAGGGGTTCTCACTTTCCCTCTTTTCATCTCTCTCTGGTGAGTGCTTGCTCCCTATGGCAAAAACCTTTGTTTAAAACAATAGTTGCATAGGATAATTGTTTTATTATAGCTCAGCATTTTGTAGGTAAAGAATGTGGTGTTGACAGAAATCACTCATGGGCATTCAATTGGCAAATAGCCTGGTCTGTCTAAGACAACTTCATTTGCACATCTGGCACCGTGGCGATGATGGCTGGAAAGCTAAGCTTATTTGGGATCGCTGGCTGAAATACCTACTGTGACCTCTTTAGCATGGTCATCTCAGAGTGGTTAGATTCTTACATGGCGGCTCAGGGCAACCAGAATGCATGTTTTAAGAGGCTTGGATAATGGGGCCAGCAGGTGGGATGGTAGTTAAGAGTCCTGGACTCTCACATGGCTGACTGTGGTTCAAGTCCCATATCCCATGGCTTGCTTCCTCTCTCTCTCTCTCTCTCTCTCTCTCTCTCTCTCTCTCTCTCTCTTTCTTTTGCTCTATCTCTTTCTGGACAAATTAAATGAATAAATAAATAAAGTTAAATAAAATAATTCATAAATTTTTTTTAAAAAAGGAGGCTTAGGTAGAAACTGCAAGGCTTCTCGTGGCCTAATCCTAACTGTTTAAAATGTCACATTCACCATTGCTTATTGGTTAAACAGGTCTTTCAAAAAATTCATATTCATGAGGGGAAGTAGTCTCACCTCTCAAAGGGAAAGGCAGCAAAGAATCCACGGCCATTTTAAATTTATCTCAGATGTATAATACATACCTCACTTATAATCTAGCCAAACAAAATTCTTACATTTTCTCTCCAAATCTGCTCCTTCCTAGTGATCACCATTCCAGTAAATCACACCAATTGCTCAGTCCCCAATGTTTGAAGTCATCCCTGCTGGTCCCCCCCCCCCCCACTACTTTAATGGTCTCCCAGTGAGCACATCAGCCACCACCCCTAGCCTCATTAATTCCTCTATGCAATAGCCCCAAGGATCCTTTTAAAATGCAAGTCAAGGAGCTAGTAGGTGGTGTGGTGGTTAAGGGTACCGGACTCCCACATGGCCAGCCATGATTCAAGTCCCAGACCTAGTGGCTTGTTTTCTCACTTTCTCTTTCTCTCTCTCTCTCTTGTTCTCTTTCGCTCTGTCCCTCTCTGGTCAAATTGAAATAAGTAAATAAATAATTCTTCGAAAAACCAATATTTCTAACTTAAGAAAATTAAAGTCAAATCATGTCCTCTATGTGCTCATAATGCTCCAGTGGCTTCATAACTCAAAGTAAGAGCCAAAGTTCTTATTATGATCTTTAGAGACGTATATTGTCTGAACCCTGACCTCTGCTCTGACCTAATGTTTTACCTTTCTAACCCTCATTTACTCTAAGTGCTTCTCTGTTCTTCAAAAAAGCCAAATGAGCTCTTTGCACTCAAACTTCTCACTATATGGAGTTCCCCTTTCTTATATATTCATATCCTTACCCCCTCACTTCATTCAAGTCTTTGCTCAAATGTCCTTTCTTTTTTTTTGGGGGGGGGGGGGAGAGGTTTTTGCTATAGGGCGCGCGCGCTCGCCAGACAGACAGAGAGAGACAGAGAGACAGCGAGAAATCACTCCCCAAGGGGGATGGCCACGCCGCAATCCCTTCTCCTCTCAGGATCTTGGGCATGCACACACACGTGCACGGCATGAGTTTTAAGCCACCGGGTCCGAGACTCGAACTGCAGTCGACTACATGGGAGTCCAGTGACATAGCCATTACGCTAACTGCTGGTCTCCAAATGTCCTTTCTTTAGAGAAGCCCTTCCCATCATTGTAGCACACACGTTTACTCTCTACCCCTCTATCATGTTATCCTATATATTCATTGTTTTTTATTACCTGCTTGCTCTAGTACAGTATACATTCCGCGAGAGCAGGAAGTTAGTATTATTAATTGCTATTTTCCCATCACTCAGAATAGTTCATATTACATACTATAGCCTCAAAAAATATGTATCGAATTAGTAAATAATTAAATGTGTTCAATCCGCCTATTACGTGCTCCAACACTAGAAGCCAGAATATGTTCACCGTAATCTTGGAGGTAATTTGACTCAGTGAGGAACAGCACCTTCACTAATAATCATGAAGCAGTTCAACTGCAAATCAAAAAAAAAAAAAAAAAAAGCATACAAATTTTGAATCTGCCTCTCATTCATTTTCTCTTAGAGCTCTAATAATAGTTACCATAAGGCCCAGTCTCTGTGACACGGTCAGCAGTGTGCTGGACTACAGAGCTAGAAGCCACGTACTAACTGTGGTTAGAGTCCCTAGCCCTGTCGGCCTAGAAACACACTTCAGACATGTGCAGCATGACAGACTCCTGTAGAGGGTGTCCCCACCCCATACTCATGCACACATTCTCTGAATAAAATAAATACATTTAGTTTTTGAAAAGTTACCATGGGATAGCTGTGAATTTCCGAACATAATGCAGCTATTTTCTTTTTGTTTCTTCTTTAGAATAGTAGGTTATTTCCTATCTTTTTCTTACATAGACAGAGATTCAGCTACACTGAAAAATGTAGGTACCTAGTGAAGACTAGTTAGTGATGAAAACCAAGGAATAAATCAAAATCCATGGACCAGATGAACTGGTTGAGATGATGGGAGGGCACAGAAGTGAGAAGAGATTGGAAAGGGCACCATCATACTGATGCTTATAAACCCTAGTGAAAGGTTCCCTTTCCTAGTCAGTCTTAAGTTAGGACATAGCCTGATTCTCCTATTGTACTAGGTATGCTAGGTGATCCCTAAAATATCCTAAGTTAGTATAAAAACATTCTGTCTTTTTGGAATACTAAGCTGCCCTAGCTCCGGGAAGAATGGAGGATTGGACGATGTACAGTGTAGGCATGGGTAGAGTACTGATAACAACTGAGAACATTAAAAAAATGAACAAATAAAAATTGTTTGCATATTCTCCTAACCACTGAGAGGATAGCAAGAACATTTAGGAAATTATTGCTGTTAATCCAGATATGGATGATAAATGATTAGAACCTTGCCCCTCAGAGTGAGATCTGTTTGCCAGCATAGGCATTTCCTGGGTGCTTATTAAAAATGTAGAATCCTGGGCTCCACCCTGAATTGGAATCTGAATTTTGATAAGTTCCCCCAGCTGATCCATATGCACATTAGCATTTAAGAAGCTCTGGCCTATAGCAGCAGTAATGAGGATTAGAACTAAAGTGATTCCAGGCCAGCTCAGTGGTGCAGTGGTAATGCACAGCTCAGGAGAAGCAGTTTGAATCCCCAGCCCATATACATAAAATATGCCAGGTATGCATGTGAGTGCCCTATGGGCTAGAGTTCTGGAGTTCTGGAGCAGAGATTGCAGACCAAACCACTCCCCTTTCTCTCTCTCTCTCTTTCTCTCTCTCTTTCTTTCTCTCCTGTGCTCTATCATAAAAAAAAAAAAAAAAAAGAATTACTTTCTTTATTTTTTGAGAGGTTTTTCACTATAGGGCGCGTGCGCTCGCCAGAAAGACAGAGAGAGAGACAGAGAGACAGAAAGTGAAAAATCACCCCCCAAGGGGAATGGCCACACCGCAATCCCTTCTCCTCCATTCTCCTCTCGGGATCTTAGGCACGCATGCACACGCGCCCGGTGTGAGTTTAAATCACCGGGTCTGGGACTCAAACCGCAGTCGACTACATGGGAGTCCAGCGACATAGTTATTATGCCAACTGCTGGTTCCAAGAATTACTTTTTTAAAAAGTGAATTTAGGGGATTGCAGGTGGCGTGATGGCTAAGGGCGCTGGACTTCCACATGGCTGACCACAGTTCAAATCCTGGAACTGATGGCTTGCTTTCTCACTTTCCATCTCTCTCGCTCTCTCTCATTCTGTACCTCTCTGGTCAAATTAAAATGAATAAAATAAAATAATTATTAAAAATAAAGTGAGTTCCGGGACCAGCAGATGGTAAATGGTTGTCATTGGATTCTTGCATAGCCCAACAGGAGAATGGAGGAGAAGGGATTATGGTGTGGAGGTGGTTTCTCACTTTCTGTCTCTCTGGTGAGCACACGGGCCATATAGCAAAAATCTGTCAAAACAAACAAACAAACAAAAAACATGGAAGGGACCAGCAGGTGGCATAATGGTTATATTGCTAGACTCCCACGTAGTTGACCACAGTTCAAGTCCCAGACCTGGCAGCTTAAAACTCATACCAGGCATGTGTACATTTGTGCCCTAAAGCTTAAGAGGAGAACTGAGCAGAAGAAATTGCAGTGTGGCCACCCCACCCCCCAGGGGGGCAATTTCTCACTTTCTGTCTCTCTGTCCTCTCTGTCTCTCTGGTGAGCACACATGCCCTATAGGAAAAATCTTTTTAAAAAGAGAAAAAAAAACACATGGAATACAGCTAACAGTGCATAGAGAAATTTTTAGCCATAAACACCCATATTTAATCAAGAAAAAAAGATCTCAAATGAATAACTTAAACTCACCTTAAAAACAGGAAGAAAGAGCAAGCTAAACTCAATGTAAGCTGAAGTAGGAAGATAATTCAAAATGAAGTGAAAAATAAGTGAGTTAAAGAGTTGGGAGCAGCAGATGACATAATGGTTACGTCACTGGACTCCTATGTAGTCGACCGTGATTTGAGCCCTGGACCCTGTGGCTTAAACTTCATGCCGGGTGCGTGCGCACATCCAAGATCCTGAGAGGAGAATGGGGGAGAAGGGATTGCAGTGTGGCCGTCCCACCTGGAGGATGACTTCTCACTTTCTGTGTCTCTCTGTCTCTCTTCAAGGGCATGTGCCCTATAGCAAAAAATTTCTCTCTCTTAAAAAAAAAAAAAAAAAAAAAAAAAGAGTTAAAGAATAGAAAAACAATATAGAAAATCAATGGAGCCAAAAGTTGGGTCTTTAAAAAGATGAACAAAATTACAGGGTAAAAAAAACCAGACTTTTGAGGGGATACTATGATCAACCCTTTGTCAACACATTAGATAACCTATGTGAAATGGAGAAATTCCTACAATATCAGAAAATTTCCTGAACCTGATAAAGGGTACCTATGAAAACTTCACAGCATAATTATTTATAAAAGACTGAAAACTTTCCCTTCATAATCAGACATAAACTACTGAAACTGATTCAGTAAGGAATAGAATATCTGAATAGACCTATAACAAGTAATGGCATTGAAATAGAAGGAAAATATTTTAAAAAATTGAAAACTTACCCAAAGAAAATCCCAACCCTAGATGACTTTAATGATGAATCATACCAAGCATTTAAAGAAGAAATTTTTCAAAAACTCTCCAAAGCTGAAAAGAGGAAAGAATGTTTTACAACTATTTTATAAGACCAGTATTACCATGGTATCAAAACCAAAAGTATTGCAAGAAAATAAAACTATCGACCAAAATCTCTTAAGAATACAGACACAAAAACATCCAACAAAATACTAGCAAACTGAATCCAGCAATGTATAAAAAGAATTGTACAATATGACCAAGTGGGGTTTATTTTAAAAAATACGAAGGTGGTTTAACTTCTGAAAACTAGTCAATGTAATACACTATGTGACTAGAATAAAAGACAGAAAACACATGATCATCTCAATAGAAAAAAAGAGGAAGCATGTAGTAAAATTCAACACTGTTTTATGATTAAAAAAAAGAAAACACTCAACAACCTACGAATATCAGGTAATTTCCTGAACCTGATAAAAGGTACCTATGAAAACTTCACAGCACAATTAATGATGAAAGACTGAATACCCCCCCCCATAATCAAAAATAAGACAATGATGTCTCTGTTCTTATCACTTGTGTTTACATTACATTGGAGTTTCTAGGTGGGAATATTAGGCAAAGTAAAGAAGTAAGAAGCACCCAGATTGGAATGAAAGAAATCAAATTATTTCTACTTGTAGATGATATGATCTTTTATACAGGGGGGAAAATTTTTATTGGAGAGATTTTTGCTGTAGGGCCTGTGTGCTCACTGGAGAGATGTGTCATGGCACAATAGGGTATGTATTTTTCAATACATATCATGGGACATAACACTAGAATAATGTAATTCAATCCATATAAAAACCATACATTAGACAAGCATCAGAAAGTGACAAGGCACACTACAACATAATAATACAAATCTGATATAATCTTTTATTTATTTATTCTGAATACTACTATGGGTGCACAATAAAGAACAAATTTGTAAACAAAAGATGTAGTTTTGTGTGATTGTGAACACTTCATGTAGTGAATACTGACTGACTGTAGGAACCAGACAAAGACTGAGAAAGGGGATTCCCGAGACGCACACAGACTGAGAAAGGCAGTTCCCCATGATGGGCAAACTGATCATAAGTCTGAGCTATTATTAAATAGGTAGGTCATTAAGTGAGGAGTGGGCCAGAAGACTTTATTATTAAGCTGGCAATACTACACAAATTGATCTACAGATCCAATGAAATCCCTTTCAAAATCTCAGGTATCTTTTTTATTTTTGCAGAAATTAACAAGCTGACCCTAAAATTCATATTGAAACTTAAGAGATACAGCAGAATCAAACACAGTCTTAAAAAAGAACAAATTCGGAGAACACACACTTCCCAATTTCAAACTTAATACAAATAGATTATAATCAAGACTGTGTGGTACTAACATAGGGATACAAAGATATGTACATCAGTGGAAACAAATTTAGAGTCCAAAAATAAATCTATACACCCGTAGTCAACTGATTTTTGACAAAAGTACTGAGACCAGTCAATGGGAAAAGAAGAATCTTCTCAACAATGGTACTGGAATAATTGGTATCCACATGCAAAAGAATGAAGTTGAACCTCTACCTTACACTGTGTACAAAAATTAACTCAAATTGGACCAAAGATCTAAATAAGAGCTGAAACTAGGGTTCAGAGGGTGGCATGGTTGTTAAGGTGCTGGACATTCTCACATGGCTGACCATGGGTTGAGTCCCGGACCTGGTGGCTTGCTTTCTGACTTTGCCTCTGTGTGTGTGTGTGTGTGTGTGTGTGTGTGTGTGTGTGTGTCTGTCTGTCTGTCTCTGGTCAAATTAAAATAAATGAATAAATAAATAAAATTAAACAAATAATTATTTTTAAAAAAGGAGCCGAAACAATAAAGTTCTTAGCAGAAAACATAGGTGTAATCCTTATGACTTTGAATTAGGCAATGGATTCTTTGATATGACACTAAAGTGTAAGTGATAAAATAAAAAAATAAATGAATAGGGACTGGCAGGTGGTGTGGGGGTTAAGGCAGTTGGACTCGTACATGACCGTGGTTCAAGTCCTGGACCTGGCAGTTTTCTTTCTCACTTTCCTTCTCTCTCTCTGGTCAACTTCAATAAAGTAAAAAATAAAATAACGACAATGAATAAAATAAATAGATGAATAGTACCATCAAAGTGAAAATTTCTTGTGCTTCAAATGACACCAGCAATAAAGACAAAAGACAGTTCACTAACTGAGAGATAGTAATTGCAAATAAGATATCTGATAAAGGACTTATATCTAGAATATATAAATAAATATACAACCAGCCGATGGTGTAATGATTACATCACTGGACTCCCACATAGTTGGCCATGGTTTGAGTCCCAGACCCAGCAGCTTAAAACACATGCTGGGTGTGTATGTGCACCTGCCCAACATCCTTAGAAGAGAATGGAAGAGAAAAGATTGTGGCGTGGCTATCCCCCTGGGGGGGGGGGGGGTGATTTCTTGCTTTCTGTCTCTGTCTCTCCAGCAAGCACATGCACTCTATAGCAAATCAATCAAGCAAGCAAGCAAGCAATAAGATAGACTATATAAAGAGATCATATAGACTAGCCAGTGGTATGTGGTTAAAGCAGCTGGATCCCACATGGCCGACCTGTGGTTTGAGTCCTGGACCTGGCAGCTTGAGAAACACACCAGGCACCTGTGCATGTGTGCACAAAATCCTGAAGGGAGAGAAAAAAGAAGAAGAAGAGATTGTGGAGTGACCATTTCCCGTGGGGCATGCTTTCCCATTTTCCCTCTTTTACTCCTTCACTGGCAAGCACCTGTGCCCTCTGGCAAAATTTAAAAAAATAAATAAATAACTCTTACAACTCAATAATAAAAAGATAAAAACTGGAACCAGCAGATGGCGTAATGGTTACGTCACTGGACTCCCACATAGTTGACTGTGATTTGAGTCCCGGACCCGCCAGCTCAAAATTCATACCGGCCACATGTGCACGCATTCCCAAAATCCTGAGAGGAGAATGGAGAAGGGATTGTGGCGTGGCCATCCCCCTGGGGGATGATTTCTCGCTTTCTCTCTGTCTCTCTCTCTGGCAAGCACACGTGGCCTATACCAAAAATCTCTCTGGAAAAAAAAGATAAAAACCTAATTTAAAAACCAACAAGGGAATTTAATAATTTTAATAGACATTTTACCAAAGAACATAAAATTACTTAGAAATATATTCAACATCATTATTAACTAAGAAGTGCAAATCAATACCACAATACACTATCACTTCACACTGACTAGAATGAACACATTTTGGTGAGGATGTGGGGAAATGGGAACCTAAATATATTGCTGGTAAGACTGTAAAATGGTTCACAGTTCCTCTAAAGTTTAAACATAAAGTTACCACACAACCTAGTACTCCTGGGTACATACCAAAGAGAAATAAAAATATGTGTCTATACACAAACCTGCATGTGAAGGTTCATAACAGCATTATTCATAATAGCCAAAGAATGGAAACAACTCACACCCAACTGGACTGATGAATGGACAAACAAAACATGGACTATCCATATAACAGACTATTTATTTGACTATAAAATGGAATGAAATGCTGATATGTGCTACAACATGGATGAACCTTGAAGACATTATGCTCTGAAAGAAGGTAGTCACAAAAAGATACAAAATTTCATTTTTACGGAATGTTTTAGAAAACAAATTTATATCAAATTAGTGATTGCCAAGGGCTGGGAGGAATGAGGGGTTACTTTTTTCAGTGAGAAATTGTTCTGAAGTTAGGTGGTGATGGTTGCACAACTCTCTTGATAATTTAAGATGACTGAATTGTTTGGCTTAAAAGATTAAATTTATGGTAAATGACTATATCTTAATAAAGATGTTATTTTTTAAATTAAAAAGCAGGTGGTATAGTGGTTAGGATGTTGGACTCCCACATGGCTGACTGTGGTTTGAATCCTGGACCTGGCAGCTTGAAACTCATGCCAGGTGCATGTATGTGTATGCCTAAAATCCCAGGAGGAGAATGGAGAAGTGACTGAGGCATGGCCACCCTCTCTGGGGAGTAATTTCTCACTTTCTCTCTCTCTGTCTCTTCCACAAACACACACACCCTATAGCAAAAAAATCTCTCAAAAAAAAAAAAAAAAAAAAAAAAAAAAAAATAAAAAAAATAAAATCTGAAAGTGGTTACCTGGGATCTTTCATAATTAAGACTTCCTAGAAATTGTTTTGGAAAAATTCAGTGTAGTGAATATGGTAATTATCTCTCCAATCTATTTTCCCTCATTCATTATATAGCTGCCATGCTGTTTGAATAGAATTATCCTTAGTACTACCTTCGATGGATCTTGATTTGATCATTTCCTTGTGATATTCTAAGCCAGTTAAATGGCATTCAAGGGTAGCCCGTTGGGGAAAAAATGTTAAAGCTTAAGGTTTTTGTTAGGTAGACTTGAATAACACATACTCTCTCTGGACGCAAAGGGAAAACTGTGAGCACAGATAAGTGTTGGCATCCACCCTGTAACTGTGAAGAGTCAGATTAAAGACAAACTGACACATAGAGATGGAATGAACCAAGATTAACACAGAAAAATGGAGCAAGAGCCCTGATTGATCATGCCTGACTCTTGGGTCTTTAAATAGGGTGTGGCTGTGTGACTAATTTGCCTAAAACAGTCTTAGTTTGCAAAAGTTGTCCTAGCCTGATTAAGGGTGTCCCCTTTCTCAAGAGTGCTGGCCTTGGGGCTGGCAGGTGGCATGGTGGTTGGGGTGCTGGACTTTCACATGGCTGACTGTGGCTCGAGTTCCGGACTTGGTGACTTTTCTCGCTTTCCCTCTCTCTCTGTTTCTGGTCAAATTAAAATAATAATAACAATAATAAATAAAATTAAAATAAATAATTACTTTTAAAAAGAGTGCTGACTTAGACATCATTTATATGATTACGTTCTCTATAGCTTAAATAATAAGTGTAAATTTCAGCTACATTTAGTTAACTTACCTGGCTAACCAAGGTCAACTGTGTCTCAAAGTTTTTCTATTTAGGCTACTTTCTGGCTGACTCCACCATGCTTCCTCAGATTGTTCAATCGTTTAAAATACTTAGATTCAAAAAGTAACCACAGAAGACATCCCACTTTCCCCGTTCTTCCCCTAACAATTTCTTGGTCTTTCTTTAAGACCAAGGTGGCCTTCTCCATGAAATCTTCCTAGACTTTCTGAAATTACAGTTCTCACTCGCATATTCCAAACTATTCTGCTCATACCTCTCTATCAAGACGTACCACATTACAATGTTATTGTGTTTATCTTCCACAGTCCACTATGGACTCCTCCTGAAAGGATATTTTATCTCTCTCTCTTTTCTTTTAAGAGAGATTTTTTTCTATAGAGAATGTGTGCTCACTGGAGAGACAGAGAGACTGACAGTGAGAAATCACCCCCTGGGAGGATAGCCATACTGCAATCCCTTCTCCATTCTCCTTTTGGGATTTTGGCCATACGTTCACACACGCCTGGCACAAGTTTAAGCCGCTGGGTCTGCAACTTGAACCGTTTCTGATTGACTAAACAAGGAATATTAGCAAGAAAATAAGAACTACGAAATATGGGACCAGCAGTTAGCGTAATGGCTATGTCGCTGGACTCTCATGTAGTTGACCACGTTTCGAGTCCTGGACCCGGTGGCTTAAACTCACGCCGGGCACGTGTGCATGCGTGCCCAAGATCTTGAGAGGAGAATGGAGGAGAAGGGACTGCAGCGTGGCCATCTCCTCTGGGGGGTGATTTCTCACTTTCTGTCTCTGTCTCTCTCTGTCTTTCTGGTGAGCGCACATGCCCTATAGCAAAAACCTCTCCAAAAACAAACAAACAAACAATGAAATATTCTGTAATATTTTTGTAATAACCAAGAATTGTGAAGCATTATATGTTTCTATCACAGAGACTGACTTGTCAAAAAATTTCTTATAACTGGGGCCAGCAGGTGACATGGTGGTTAAGGTGCTAGACTCCCATATATGGTTGACTGGGTTGAGTCCCGAACCTGGTCGTTTGAAAATCACAGGACCAGCAGAGTTGCACACATGGCTGCTTGAAATTAATGCCGGCCACGTGTGCATGCATGTCCCAAATCCTGAGAGGAATGGAGGAGAAGGGATTGTGGTGTGGCCATCCCTCCGGGGGTGATTCCTCACTTTCTGTCTCTCTGTCTCTCTGTCTTTCCTACAAGTGAATGCACCCTACAGCAAAAAATGTCTCTCTTAAAAAAAAATTTAAAAAGAAAGAAAATCATGCTGAGCGTGTGTGTGTGTGTGTGTGTGTGTGTGTGTACCCAAAATCTTGAGAGGAAAATGGAGAAGGGATTGCAGTGTGGCCATCCCCCCTGAAGGGGGAAGTGATCTCCCACTTTCCCTTTCTCTGTCTCTCTCCAGCGATCACATGCACCTTATGAGATAAACCTAAAAAACAAACAAACAAAAAAACCCTTAAAACTAAAGTGAATTTTATTTTTTTATATAAGTAGAAACATTTAAAGAAACAATACAGAAACAACAGAGCATTCTTTTTTTTTTTCTCCAGTGTTTTTAAAACAAGCTCTGGCAAGTTTTATTAAAGGAAAATGTTGTATGGTTTACTTTTCACCAGTCTGTTCCAGCATGCTTCTATCCATGATGGCCAGTGTGCACACTCTGTAGTATTTTCCACACGTCCTGCCCAATTCAGTGTTCTTTCCTCTGTAGTGATGGACAGTTTTGGCCAGCATGGCATAGTACTCTTATTTGGTATTTCCTCAAAGCTGGGTGGTTGTTGGCAAGGATGACCAACTTTGCTTTGCTTTGTCTGGTCATCTTCAGAGTCTGCTCGTACCCCCGCATGTACTTCCCACTTTTCATAACAAGTTGGAGCCGAGAGTTGATCCACTCCAATGACTTTTTCATCTTCTTTACGGCCGCCATCTTCCTGTGTTAGGTGCAGGATGGCCCTCAACCGAGAGCAGCTGCCAAGATGGCCAGGGAGCAAGAAAAGAAAGAATTCCCACCAAAACTTTCTATTTTAAGGAATAATAATAAAAACTTTCATAGAATATACATGTGCCTGGAACTGGTATGTATGTTAAATTGTTTAATCCTCACCATAGCTCATTTTATAGACAAGAAAACTGAGACAAGAGATGTTACATGACTTGGTCAGATCACAGAGCTCGTAAATGGTTGAACTGGAATTCAAACCCAGCCAGTATGATTTTCACAGTATATGTGTTTAACTAATAGTCTACATTGTCTCTGAAAACAAAGCATTCTTAAGGTAGAAGATATGTTGTAGAGGTTTCAAACTCAGAAGATTCAGTTTATCTAAACAGTCATTGTTCCTTAGTCAAAGTTACACACATTTTCATTTTGTTTTATTTTGTTTCTTTTTTCTTTTTCTTTTTTGGTAATTGTCAGAAGGCACATGCGCTCATCTGAGAGAGAAAGAGAGAAAGCACCCTCAGTGAGGTATGGTCACTGCAATCTCTTCTCCATTTCTCTATTCTGTCATGATTTAGGGCATGCACATACATGTGCCTGGTATGTTTTTCAAGCCTCCAGGGGCTGGAATTTGAACGACGGTCGGCCATGTGGGCCATGTAGGATCTGGCTCCCTTAGCCACAAGGCTACGGGGCCAGCCATATGAATATCATTTCATTTTGTTTTAAGGTTTTTTCCAGAGAGACAGTGAGAAGGAAACTGAGAAATCACCCCCCTGGAGGGATGGTCATGTGGCAGTCCCTTCTCTATTGGCCTCTTCCTGGGATTGTGGGCCTGCACACACATGTGCCTGGCATGTTTTTCAAGCTGCCAGGTCGAGGACTCAAATAGCAGTTGGCCACGTGGGAGTCCACATGGCCACACCCCATGCTGACCCCCTTCATATTTTAATTATATTGTTTGTGAGCCCAAGAAATAATACAATAAGAAACAGTTTTTATTGGCTTTTTCCTGAATTACTTTATGAGGGGAAAAAAGATACTTCTGAATTCTTCTACCTGTTGCTTACTCTCTTCAATAAATTTTTCTAAAGTGATGGTATATTTCATGAAACCCTTTTTAACTGAAACAAATTATGTGCTAAAAGGAAAGAGCAAGATGTTAAAATTCCAGTGCATCTTAGCAATAATAATAGTAGTAAGCTTATTTTTAATATAGTTTCCTAAATCTCAAACACTAATATTAACTTCAGTGTAACATTGGTTACCAAACTAAATAATGCTAGGCAAATATCTACTTTGCAAACTGAGTTTTGAGAATCAAACATCTACTATACATTGTTTAAATTAACTTAATATTGTATTTGCTTATATGAATAGCATTGGCTCAGGAGTCTGGCAGACCTGCACCACACTTACCAGATGTGTCAACTGGGTAGTTACCTTAATCTTCTTGGCTTCCAATTACATGTTTCATGACTGTTGTAGAAATCAAATTAATATTTAAAAATTTTCTTGGCACTTACTTATGTTCTGTGTACAATAAATACTAGTGTTTCCCCCCACAACCACATCTTGCTCGCTCGCTCTCTCTCCCCCTCCTACAATAAACTGAACAAATGTTACACATTCACTACACACATCACACACACACACACACACACACACACACACACACAGCTTAGGTAATGATTTTAATATGAGGAACTTCAGAAAACTAAGTTGAGTCTTATCTGTATGAAAAGAAAACATATATATTTTTTTTGGAGAGGTTTTCGCTATAGGGCGCGTGCGCTCGCCAGACAGACAGAGAGAGACAGAGAGATAGAAAGCGAGAAATCACCCCCCAGGAGGGATGGTCATGCCGCAATCCCTTCTCCTCCATTCTCCTCTCGGGATCTTGGGCACGCACGCACACGCGCCCGGCGTGAGATTTAAGCCACCGTGTCCAGGACGTGAACCGCGGTCGACTACGTGGGAGTCCAGCGACATAGCCATTACGCTAACTGCTGGTTCCCAAAAGAAAAATATTTAAAGGACATAGTTAATATTTACATGAGCCCTATGTGGAAACTTTAAATTTTGCTTCTGTTAAGAATGAGGGACTAGCAGTTAGCGTAATGGCTATGTTGCTGAACTCCCATGTGGTCGACAGCGGTTCGAGTCTCGGACCCAGTGGCTTAAACTCACACCGGGTGCGTGTGCATACGTGCCCAGGATCCCGAGAGAATAGAGGAGAAGGGATTGCGGCGTGGCCATCCGTCCTGGGGGGTGACTTCTCGCTTTCTGTCTCTCTGTCTCTGTGTCTCTGGTGAGCGCACGTACCGTACAGCAAAAACCTTCCAAAAAAAAAAAAAGAATGAATGTTAGTACTTCAATCTGGCAAACTGATAGATGAAACAAAATCAAGTATGAACTTTTAGAAGAAAAATCAGTGTGTGACAACTAGGCATTTGGATATGAGTTAGCAAAACAGCTGAGAATGACATGAACTCTGGTAAACTCTAGACACTCCCCTGGGCCACACCCACATATACAAACACACTATACAGTGATTTATCAACAGTATCAGGCCCTGAACTAACAATGTACCTGGAACCTTGGTATCATGTGATACCAAGGTCAAATATATTGTATTGGGATCTGAAGACTTTTGTAAAGTTACCATTTTGTGGATAACAAACCAATGTAAGTTACTGAACTGGGCTGATAAGTACAAAAAATAAGGTAGTTTTTTCTACTATTGATAATTCCAGACATGCTTATAAAAGAATAGACAAGAAATATTGTTTTTCCAGGCATTAGTCCCACACCTTTCAGGTCAATGGACTCTGACTTTTTTTTTTTTTTTTTTTTGAACCAAATTTACTCAATTTCTGGAAGATCACCTTTTCTTAAGCCTTATTTTTAAAGCTTATATATAGCTAATTGAATTATATCTATCTTTAAAATAACATAATAACCATATGGAACTGGATTGTTATCTTTAAAATGTTTATATGAAGAAAGCTTTATAATAATGATAACAATGGAAAGTATATATAATATTGAAATGAAAATTATGCTGTTGACTCTGTCAAACAGAGCATGGACTTTGGAGCAGGTCTTAAGGTTGTGATTAGAGTGGCCAGCAAGTGGCATGGCGGTTGAGGTGCTGGAAATTCCAACACATGGGGGACAAACCATTATCCACTTGGCTGACCATGGTTTGTGTCCCAGATCTGGTGACTTGCCTTCTCATTTTCTCTCTTTGTCTCTCTGGTCAAATTTAGAAAAATAAAATAAAATAAAAAATTCTTCTAAAAATAAAAATAAATGAAACTTTAAAACAAAAGGCAGTGATTGGGACCAGCAGTTAGCGTAATGGCTATGTCGCTGGACTCCCATGTAGTCGACCGCGGTTCGAGTCCCGGACCCGGTGGCTTAAACTCACGCCGGGCGCGTGTGCGTGCGTGCCCAAGATCCCGAGAGGAGAATGGAGGAGAAGGGATTGCGGCGTGGCCATCCCCCCTGGGGGGTGATTTCCTGCTTTCTATCTCTCTGTCTCTCTCTGTCTGTCTGGCGAGCGCACGCGCCCTATAGCAAAAACCTCTCCAGAAAAAAAAAACAAAAAAACAAAAAAACAAAGGCAGTGATGGGGGCCAGCAGGTGGCATGGTGGTTGAGGGTGCTGGACTCCCATATGGCCAACACGGTTCGAGTCCCAGACCTGGTGGTTTGCTTTCTCACTTTCTCTCTCTTTCTGTCCCTCTCTAGTCAAATTTAAATAAGTAAATAAAGCTCAATAAAATTCTTTTCGTAGAAAAAACAAAGGTCATGATTAGGTGAACTAATACATGACTACTCTAATTTTGTGGCTTAATTTTGTGAGATGAAGAAAAGGTCATGATATTTAGTGTGAATTTTTCACATGCATGTACAAAGCCATTTTAAACATATTTAGAGAAAAAGGAGAAAGCTAAGCAATTTTTCTAGTGACTTCTGTCAATTTAGGTTATTTATTCACTTAACAAATACTTTATATAGTATTTATATATAACATATTTATATATAGTATTTATATAGTGTATTATATGTCTTACAATATATTATACACATATTCACACACAAACATAGCTTAGCTCAGTATTCTGTTGCTAAACAGTAATGTCTGAGATTTATAAAAATAGAGATTTATTTGGCTCACAATTCTGGTGACTGGGAAGTCTAAGAGCATGAGGCCAGGACTTGGCTGTATGTCACAACATGGTACATGTAGAGTGCAACCTGCCGGCAGCCCTCTTTGAGGCACAAACCCCAGTGGGAACTTACCCCTTCTCCTGAGAGTAAGTCCTCATTCTTTCTCAAAAGACAGCATTATTCCATTCATGAGAGTAATGCTTCCATGAGCCAAACACCACCTACTAGTCTTACCTCTTAAAGATCTCACTGCCTCTTAAAAGCATTACACTGAGGACCAAATTCCAACACAGGGGGAACGAACCATTTTCCAAACCATAGCAATATAATATATAGTTCAATGGAACATTCATTAGTTTAAAAAAAATAGACTTTATTTTTAGAGCAGTTTTAGGTTCATAGCAAAACTAAACAAAGGTAGAGAGAGTCCCCATGTACCCCTTGCACCCACCCCTACGATTACACACACGACACTACAGTTTACTCTCGGTGGCGTACTTTCTATGGAGTCTGACGAACGTATGACATCTTAGCCACCGTTATAAGACCATACAGGAAAGTTTCACTCCCCTAAAAATCCTCTGCACTCCACCTATTTATCCCTCCCTCCTCCCTAACCCCAGCAACCACTCATTTCCTTACTGTCTCCATACTTTTGCCTTTTTCAAAGTATTGTGGTTGAAATCATACAGTATGTAGATGTTTCAGATGGGCTTTTTTTACTTAGTACTATGCATTTAAGTTTTCTCCATGTCTTTTCTTTTTTTTAAGATTTTTCTCAGAAGGCACATGTGCTCACTGGAGAGAGACAGATAGAGACAGAGAGAGAGGGAAGGCGAGAAATGACACCCCAGGAGGAGTGGCCAGAATCACTTCTCCATTCTCCTCTTGGGATTTTGGGCATGCACGCATATGTACCCAGCATGTATTTCAAGCCACTGGGTCTGGGACTCGAACCACAGAATTGGCCACATGGGATCCTCTGCCTCAACCATTAGGCCAACTGCTAGCCCTTACCATTTCTTTTTTATGGCTTCATAGCTCATTTCTTCTTATTGCTTAGTAATATGCCATTGTCTGGATGAACACGGTTTATATAATCACTAACCTGCTAAAGAACATCTTTGTTGCTTCCAAATTTTAACAATTTTGGATAAAGCTGCTAAAAACACTTGTGTGTAGTGTGTGTGTTTGTGTGTGTATGTGTAGACATGTTTTCAGCTCACTTGGGTAAATAATCAAGTATGCCCTTGCTGGATCATATATGGTAAGAGTATGTTGAGTTTGTTCTTTTTTTGGAGAGGTTTTTGCTATAGGGCACGTGCACTCGCCAGACAGACAGAGAGAGAGAGAGAGAGAGACAGAAAGCGAGAAATCACCCCCCAGGGGGAACGGTCACGCCGCAATCCCTTCTCCTCCATTCTCCTCCTGGGATCTTGGGCACACACGCACATGCGCCCGGCGTGAGTATTAAGCCACCGGGTCCGGGACACGAACCGCGGTCGACTACGTGGGAGTCCAGCGACATAGCCATTAGGCTAACTGCTGGTTCCCAAGTTTTGTAAGAAACTGTTAAACTGCCATCCAGAGTGACTGTCCTACTCACTAGCTGTTTTCAAAACTTTATTTATTCAGAGAACAAGAGAGGGCCAGCCTCAACAGGGTCACCAAACCACGATTCTCTCTGACCCTGCAGCCAGCCAAGATCAGTTCCTTCATGGTGTTTTTTTCTTTTTTTGGAAAGGTTTTTGCTATAGGGTGCATGCGCTCCCCAGGAAGATAGAGAGAGACGGAGAGACAGAAAGTGAGAAATCACCCCCCCAGGGGGGATGGCCACGCCGCAATCCCTTCTCCTCCATTCTTCTCTCAGGATCTTGGGCATGCGCACGCACATGCGCCTGGCATGAGTTTAAGCCACCAGGTCTGGGACTCAAACTGCAGTTGACTACATGGGAGTCTAGCAACGTAACCATTATGCTAACTGTTCATCCCCCAATGCTGTTTCTTTAAAACCAGGTTTGGTTTAACTAAGGTCAAATATTATACAGCTGATGTTTAAGGTTAAACATTATGCTTAATTACAGCAATTCTTTTAACTGTTAAGAGTATTTACTTTCACCTTTCTTATGCCTCCTTTTCTGTGTTATTGCTCATACTCTATAAAATCACTTGTTGTAAGGTTCTAGAAAACATTTTGGAAGAAGGCAGGTTATAACAAAATGCTTAAATTGATGTAGTTTAATTTTTTTTTTTTTTTTTGAGAAAGATTTTTGTTATAGGGCATGTGTGTTTACAGGAGAGACAGAGACAGAGAGACAGAAAGCAAGAAATCATCCCAGGGGGATGGCCACACCACAATCCCTTCTCCTCTATTCTCCCCCTTGGAATTTTGGGCATACATGCACACATAAAGCGGCGTGAGTTTTTAGCCACTGGGTCCAGGACTCGAACCATGGTCGACTACATGGGAGTCCAGCAATATAACCAGTATGCCATTTGCTGGTCCCATAGTTCTTCTAATTAAGAAGATACTACTTATGAGGTATAACCCTATTTTATATTCAACTAAGAAAAGAAATCTGTCATTAACTGTGAACTGCATTCTCATTTCAAAATGTTAAAATGCATCAAAGTGTGGGGGCTGGCAGGTAGCATGGTGGTCAAGGCACTGGACCCCCACATGGCCGACCACAGTTCTAGTCCTGGACCTGGCAGCTTGCTTTCTTTCTCTGGTCAAATTGAAGAATAATACAATTCAATAAATAATTCTTTTAAAAATGTTTCAAAGTTGTTTTTTTTTAATGTCTTAAGCTTTATTCTAACAGTGACATTTTAAAAGTTCCATTTGTAATGTAATGTCAATGTTAGGAATCTATTCTGCTATAATTTTATCATCTGGTGAGTCTCAACAATGAGAATATCCCGTTTTTATGAACTTTCCCAGAGGGTGTGTGTTTGGTGGCCAGAGAAAGGCAGAGAGACAAAGCACGTTCCAATGGGGCATAGTCACACTGCTGTTTCTCCATCCTTTTGGGATTCTGGGCACACAGGCACACATATCTGAGTGTGTTTTGCCAGGATTCCAACAGCACAGTTGGCCATGTGAAATCCAGCTCCTTAACCACCAGGAACCAGGCCAGCCCTCAACAATGGGGATTCCCTTTTCTAAAGCATTGTTCTTTGAATGTATCTTCATGCTTGATAACAAAGGGTTACTGTGAATCAGTAACCCTTTGGTTTTCGATACAGACATTAAACTGTTTTCTAATTGTAGTTTATCATTCAATTGTAGATTGAGATAGCTCATTCACTCACTGTTAACTATAATAAATAGCAATAATAAAATAAACTTTTCAAATTTGACTTCAATTCTGAAATCTCTCAAGGGAGGTCATGGATTATTTAAAAGGAAATCACTTGAAATAATAAACATTGTTTAAACATAAAAGAATCGAGACAATATAACTCATCTAGGCTAAAAAAATAAACAGAAACATTTAGTGCTAGCATAGCCATAATTTAAAATGAAGATAAATACTAAGTTACTTTACTATCCAGAGACACTTCTTTGTATATTAGAGCCGTATATTTAAATTGTTCTAGCATCTAGCCACATCTAAGTTTTTTTAAAGTGAAGTTAGTGTTATTTAACTCAATATGTCGAAAATATCATCGTCTCACCATGTAATCAATGTGCAATTTACTAATGAGATGGTCTTCGACGTCTGTATGTTGTTTACACTCATGGCACATCTCAACTCCAAACGAGCTACGTTTCAAGCGCTCAGTTAGCTACTAGTGGTTACTGTATTGGGTAGCACAGCCTATCCGAATCCTAGAGGATTTCAGTATCAACTGCTTCTTTACATTCTGAGTTTGGACTTTCTTTTTACAATACACACCGTCTCTAAGGTGCTTAGAGATCTGTAAAACACATGGTTTATTGTACTCTAGGGTCCGTTTTCCTCCAAGACTCCACACCATTAAAAGCAGCGAAGGGAGAAGACAATTGGAAACCCTCGCGCCCAGGATCGTGTCCTGGAGGAGGGCCTGGCCGCCTAGGCAACGTCAGGCGGGAAGGCTGCAACAGGGCATTGGAAGTTGGATTTTGAGATTAGCTCGGGCAGGTGCCCAAACCCTGTGCCTTTTTCTGGGGCGCCCGATAACAACAAAGCCGGATATTTGAAGCGCAACCTCTGAGCCCGACCCAGGGTCCCGAGCCTCGGCCAACGGCGGAGCTCGGCCCAGGTCTGCAATGCTGCTTGCTGGGGGTGCCTCGGCCCAGCAAGGCGGGGTGGGCTGCAGCGGGAGAGAAGAGCCTAGGGAAAGCCCAGTCGGCATCAGGATGCAGAAGCCGCCCTAGGGCGCGCTCACGCGGGCGAAGCAGTGAACGCGCCAGCAGCGGAGTGGGCGGGGAGGAGCCGGCGAACCGCCCCCGAGAGGGCGGGCGCCGCGGTTCCGGAGGCCGGGACGGGGCGGGGCGCGGCAGGGAGTCGGGGCGCGAGTCGCCCGTTTCGATTAGTGCGCGGAGCTGCGGCGACGGAGCAGGGCGGCAGAGCTGCGCGGCTGGGAGCCCGCAGGCGAGGCGGCCGGGGCGGCGGGGGCAGCGGCGGACTGCGGCTGCGGGGACGCAGGCGTGCAGGACCAGGCGGCGAGGGTCTGGAGAGGCGAGCCGGAGCTCGGGGCCGCGGCCGCCCTGACCACGGAGCCCGGCCACCGCAGCGGCCGCTGCTGCGAGCGCGCCCAGGACAGCGCGCGGGCGAGGGCGCGCGAGCGGGGGCGCGCAAGCCCTGCCCGCCCCTTCCGTCCCCACCCCCCTCCGCCCCTTCCTCTCCCTACCTTTCTCTCGGCTCCCGCGCCCCCGCACCCGGCGCCCACCCTGTCCTCCTCCTACCGGAGAACAGTCCGCGGCGGCGGCTGGAGCGGGCCGGGCCGGGCCGGGCCGGCGGGCCGGGTGATGGCGCTGCTGGACCTGGCCCTGGAGGGAATGGCCGTCTTTGGGTTTGTCCTCTTCCTGGTGCTGTGGCTGATGCATTTCATGGCCATCATCTACACGTGAGTGAGGGGCAGCGCGAGGAGCTCGGAGCGGGGATGCAGGCCTCAGGGACAGCTGGGGTTGGAGGCATTTGCGCTTTGGCGGGGACTGGGCTCGGATGCGGGTGGAGAAAGCGAATTCTCAGGCTATTTTTCCCATTCCACCTCCCCTTGGGCCGGCTGGGGCGGGGGGTCTTTGGGAGGTGAAAGTGTTTGGCGAGTGGAGGGCTTCCCGGGTTGCAGTCGACTGTTCAGCCTGGGGAAAACAGACCGCTCTTGCGCGTCAGACAGGAGGTTGCTTGCTAGGTTTAATTGTGTTGGGGATTTGTACGGTTTTTTCCATCTGGGCCAAAATGTATGGTGTATTGTTTTTTCTCTCGACGTGGGTCACATCTCTGTTACGGTGATGATCGTTCTATTCCTCTGGGAGCTGTTGGTAGCTACCTGGAGACCTCCTTGGGATTTTCTTCTTCCTGGAAGACCTCTGTGCCCTTAAATAAATGTGGAACACCTGTCCACCTTGAAAAATGCCCACCAGACCTCGGAGCTCGCCTTCCAGCTTTAAGTCATGTCAGTTTGTATATTTCAGAGTGGTTTTCGGTCTTTGCAGTTCTTCATTTATTGTCTTGTTTAGATTTGTCTCTCCTCCTTGCCCTCCACCTCTTTTCATGATTTAGCTAGCAAATACTTCTCGAGGCCTAGTAGGTACTGTTTTCCTCTTCCTGGGCTGGAGAAAGAGGTTGTAGGCAGAAAAGAATTCCTGTCCTCGTGCAACTTAGGGTCTAGAAGGAAGAGACACAAAAATCCAAATAAAGTTATTTCTGATAGTGATGGAGTCTATAAAAAAATGCAGAACAGGGTGATGGGATGAATAGAGACCTAGGATATGTGGATTTTTAAAATATTTTAGTGGTTTAGGTGTCTTTAAAATGAAATATGCCTATCTAAATAAATGAAGGAATTGTGCAAAGCACATTGTTCATATAGATTCAGTTGACTTTTTAGCCTGGGGTAAAAAACAACAGCAACAATACAATAATCTTTACCACCAATTTGAATAGAGTGTATGTTTGTAAAAGGGAGGACCTTTGAAAAAAAGTATTTATTTAATTCCATTTGTTATTATTATTATTATTAGAGGTTTTTTGCTATAGGGCGTGTGCGCTCGCCAGACAGACAGAGAGAGAGAGAGAGAGACAGAAAGCAGGAAATCACCCCCCAGGGGGGATGGCCACGCTGCAATCCCTTCTCCTCCATTCTCCTCTCGGGATCTTGGGCGGGCGCACGCGCCCGGTGTGAGTTTAAGCCACCGGGTCCAGGACTCGAACCACAGTCGACTACGTGGGAGTTCAGCGACATAGCCATTACGCCAACTGCTGGTCCCTTATTATTTTTTAAAATGTGACCAGAGAGAGAGAGAAAGGAAGGAAAAGCGAGAAAGCAAGCCTCCAGGCCCTGGACTGGAACTGCGGTGGGCCATGTAGGAATCCAGTGCCGTAAGCACCACGCCACCTGCTGGCCCTAGAGAGGGAAGACTTTTAAGAAATGAATTTAGGTTTTAGGGGTTTCTTTTTCTTTTAACTACATGAAAGTATGTTTTCTTTCTGGAAACATTGCACTGGATGAGTGTTGGTTGCCATTTCCTGGTACTCGAGAAAGATGCTACTTGTGTAAAGTACACTGGTATTTCTTTGCACGTGAAAGGAAATGTGCCACTTGGATAGTGTTGATCATGTTTCGGGAGTTTGAACTGTAGTTACTGTACACATCCTGACGTTTATTTTAAATATGTCTTCTTTAACATTTTAATTTTTACAGTCAGAAAAGTTACAAATGCTTATTGTATAAGGAAATCAGATAACATAGGAATAAAGAAGGAATAGAAAATATATATTAGCTTGTTAACCTTTGGGACTAACCTAGTTATCTCTCTCTCAAACACACACACAGACACAGGAGAGGAGAAGGAGAGAGGAGGAGTTGGGGTGGGGTGGGGGGGGTTGGGGGGACAGGGACCATACTGTGATTACTGATCTGTAACTTGCTCTTCCAATTCATCTGTTAGTCGGTGCTTACTGAGAAGCTATTTGGTACAAGCCCCTGTTCCAGGTGCTGGAATTAAGAGTGAAAAATAAGACTTCCAAGTCCTCTGCTCACATGGAAGTGTCACGTAAAATGTCATGTCCGTCCACCCCCCCACCCCCCCCCCACCCCCGCAAAAACAAAGTATGCAAATGGTCACATTTTCAGTAAGACACGTAGTATTTTTGTCTATGAGATACTAAATAACCTTTGTTCGTTAGTATTGAGGGGGCCTTTAGGTTGTTTCCAATGATCTAGGTTCCAGCCAACACAGTGATGAATTGATACCATACCTCTTTGAAAGTGGTGTTCTCAGTTTACATTTCTGAAAGAGGAGTTATTGTGCCTGAAGTAGTGAGCATTTTAAACTTGGACAGGTTGCCCTTTGGAAACATTGTACCTGTTCACAGTGGGGATAACACTGTAACACAGACTTGGTCCCATTTTCTCTTACCAACTCTTAAGCACCAGGCTTTTCACTGTTTTGTTGTTTGTATTTTTATTCCTTTAATTCCTAGACTCATTGAAAACGTTTTCATATTGTTTATGCTGGTTACATTTCCTTGGAATGACATGCTCAGAATACTTTGCTTTACTGCAATCTATTGCTGAGTTCACGTTTTTGATGTGAAGGTTATTCTGTTATCTGTCACATGTTGCAATTTTTTTTCCCAGTCAGATTTTTGTCTTTCAACTTTGTACCTGTCTTTGACATGGAGAAAAGAGTGTGAGCCTGTGGTTTAGGTAGGCAGATCTTCTATGAACTGTATTTTCTGACTCTGGTGTAATGTTAAAACCTCATTCTCCCCTATTATATATTAGTATCTGTTTCTTTTTAGTATTTTGAGTTTTCTTTCCTAATTTTTTTTGACATTTTTCTTTTTAGTTCACACAGTATTTTACAGTTACATGATGAGATCTAGAACCCTAAATTTAGTATCACCTAAGTATTCAGTAGTTAGCCACTTGTGCCAAAATCATTTGTCAAACAGTTAACTTGGTTATTGCACTGTTTTGAAATGTTATCTTTGCAGACCAGATAGATCCTTCTTTGTACTTGGTTATGTTTCGCAGCATCCAGTCACATCACGGCTCTACTGTACTTGTATTAGTTTCAGTTAATGAAGTTAATTAATTCATGGGGCCGTCCCCGCATTCTTTTGCAAAATCTTTAGGTTTTTATATATCCTTTTAAAATTAGTTTTTAAAAGATTTATTTATTTAATTCCATTTGTTGTTATTATTTTTTAATTTGACCAGACAGAGACAGAGAGAGAAAGGGAAACTGAGAAAGCAAGCCACGCAGTCTGGGACTCCAACCAGGGTCGGCCATATGGGAATCCAGTACCCTTATCCAACCACCACACCGACCTGCTGGCCCCCGCTTTTTATCCATTTTACTTAAAGATGAACTTCAGAATATTTTTTCCAGATACTTATACAATCTTGTTTTTTGTTTGTTCATTTTATTTTGGTTTAAATTGAATTTACAGCCCACTTTGGAGAAAATTTACTTCTTTCTGTGGTATATTGTCCTCTTTCCTGTTATGTGTATATAATGTCATGCTTTTAAAATTAAAATGAACACTACTGATGTACCCTAATATTCTGAATAACCATTTGAAAATGTTTACACTCTTAGACTTGAGGCAACTCCAGAATTGTTTTAGGCTTTTGTTTGTTTTTTGGAGGGTTGTGGGTTTTTTTGCGCTTAATACCTAGTGGAAGTTTTCTTAAAATACTTTACTTTTGGTGGCATAATGCAAACATTTAGCTAAGTTGAGATGTTGTAGAGAGGCTTTGTTATTTTTTTTTAAGAATTATTTTTATTTTTGAGAGGGTTTAGCTGTAGGGCACGTATGCTCACCAGAAAGAGACAGAGAGACAGAAAGCAAGAACTCACCCCCCTCCCCCAGGGATGGCCACAGACAATCCCTTCTCCTTCATTCTCACCTTGAGATCTTGGGCTCGCATGCATACACGCTCGGCATGAGTTTAAGCCACTGGGTCCAGGACTTGAACTTTGGTTGACTACAGCCGCAGCCATTATGTCAACTGCTGGTCCTTAGAATTATTTTATTTTATCATTACTATTTTTAAATTGTCCAGAGAGAAAGAAAGGGAAAGTGAGAAAGCAAACTGCCAGGTCTGGTACTCGAACCACAGTCAGACATGTGAGAGTCTGGTGATTTAACCACCATGCCACCTATTGGCCCATATTTTTTTAATGCCGTTCAAAGTTACTGTTTTGTTTAATAGTAACAAGTTCCTGAAAAGGTATGTGAAAATAGAACAAGAAAATACCATTAATTTACATAGATTAGAGTGATATGCTATTTAAAGGAATTTAGTGAATACTTTTTTGAAATGTATAACTGAATATAAAGCAAATAAGCAACAGCTTAATTTATAGGTAAATTGACCTTTCCTCTGGTCTGGTCCCACCCTCAAAGTTATTTACAGGTTTGATTTGGTATCCTTTTTTATTGAAGTGAAGATACTTCCAAGTTTAATACAAGAGTTGTTTTGGGACCAGCAGATGGTGTAGTGGTTACATTGCTGGAGTCCTACATGGCCAACCGCTAATTGAGTCCTGGACCCAGTGCCTTGAAACTCACATTGGGCACATGTGCGTGCATACCTAAGATCCCAGGAGGAGAATGGAGAACAAGGGATTGTGGCATTGGGGGTGATTTCTCACTTTCCCTCTCACTGAATCTGTCTGTCTGTCTGTCTCTGTCTCTCCAGTGAGCACATGCACCCTAAGGCAAAAAAAAAAAAAAAAAAAAAACCTCTGAATAAAATAAAAGAGCTGTTTTCGGGACCAGTAGTTAGCGTAATGGCTATGTCGCTGGACTCCCATGTAGTCAACCGCGGTTCACGTCCTGGACCCGGTGGTTTAAAAACTCATGCTGGCTGCGTGTGCATGCATGCCCAGGATCCCGAGAGGAGAAGGAATTGTGGTGTGGCCATCCCCCCTGGGGGGTGATTTCTCGCTTTCTGTCTCTCTGTCTCTGTTTGGCTAAAACCTCTCCATAAAAAAAAAAAAAGAGAGCTGTTTTCAAGCAAAGAACTAAGCATTTTTTCCCTCTCCCTCTTTTCTGCTGTACATACTGAAATTGCTACTTTGACATCTCAACATTTTGACAAGCAAGGTTAAATAATTTTGGCAACAATATGTTGGTTAAGAGAGTGTGCTAAGTATTTTCTATTTTATTAAGAATGTTTTTTAAACATATGTCTTGTGTCCTCTAAAATCCTTTTATAAAATAAGCAGATGTTGGGACCAGCAGTTGGCGTAATGGCTATGTTGCTGGACTCCCATGTAGTTGACTGCGGTTCGAGTCCTGGACCCAGTGGCTTAAACTCACACTGAGCTCTTGTGCATGCATGCCCAAGACCCTGAGAGGAGAATGGAGGAAAAGGGATTCGTGGCCATACCCCCTGGGGTGGTGACTTCTCCCTTTCTGTCTCTCTGCCTCTGTCTTTCTGGTGAGTGTACATGCCCTATAGCAAAACCCTCTCAAAAAAAAAAAAAAAAAAAAAAAAAGGCAGATATTGATACTCTCCTTCTAAAACTTAACTCTTGCAACTAGTAGAAATGAAGCCTGTTTGCAAAAACAGGTTTTTATATCTAGTGTCAGATTAAGGAGCATAATCTGTGGGATCCTCATACTGAAAATGTGTAATCCAAATATTGTAATTAGGTTGCTGAAGAAAAACTGAAACACTAAAAAATTGGTTATTTTTAAGAAATGAAGCACAATATGTAATGATATCTAGTTAGTTGAGGTTCAATGTTCAATTAAACAATTGTGTTGTGTCTTCCTAAAATTAAATGAAAGGCTAAATATTGGTCTGTATATTTTTAATGGAGCTGAATTTGATTAATACAATGAATAACTCTTTTTTGGGGGGAGAGGGGGAGAGGTTTTTGCTATAGGGCGTGTGCACTAGCCAGAAAGACAGAGAGAGACAGAAAGTGAGAAATCACCTGGGCACGCACACACATACCCGGTGTGAGTTTAAGCCACCGGGTCCGGGACTCGAACTGCGATCTACTACATGGGAGTCCAGCGACATAGCCATTATGCCAATTCCTGGTCCCTACAATGAACAACTCTTGTTCAGTGAAATTATTCTCACCTCAGAAATGTCTTAGAATTCCTAGAAGCCTATAACTTTAAAAATAGTAATGATTTATAAAGCCAGAAGACCGTCATTTCTAATGTTTTGAAACCATGTCTACTCACTAATATCTCCACCTCCTGCTTTGCTGCTTCCCGGCATTCATATGGAACCAATATGTAGTCATGTCATAACACATTCTAGGTGGCAGACATTTGTAAGATGTAAAAAAAATTATTTACTTTGTCATTATTATTATTTAATTTGACTAGAGAGAGACAGGGAAAGGGAGGGAATGTGAGAAAGCAAGCTGCCAGGTCTGGGACTTGAACTACAGTCAGCCATGACGTAGTCCAGCACCTTAACCACCATGCCACCTGCCAGCCAACTGGTAAGATTTTTTTTTAAAAATAATTATTTAATGTTATTTATTTATTTTAATTTGATCAGAGAGGAACAGAATGAAGAGAGAGAAAGAGAAAGCAAGACACCAGGTCTGGGACTCAGACTGCAGTCCAGCGCCCTTAACCACCACGCCATCTGCCGGCCCCTCCAATTTGTAAGATTTTTAGTAAGACTAGAGCCATTTGAAATTCTAGGGTGTTAGCCCAGGATTTTCTATTTCTTTTTTTTTTTTTTTCTTATTCAAAGAATTATTCTTTTAAATTTTAACTTTTAAATTTTAACTTTATTAATTTGTTTATTTCAGTTTGACCAGAGAGGGACAGAGGGAGAGAGAGAGAAAGCAAGCTGCCAGGTCCAGGACTTGAACCATGGTCGGCCATGTGGGAATCCAGCACCTTTAGCCACCATGCCACCTGCCGGCCCCAGGATTTTCAATTTCTTAAAAATAACTGTATTTGGAGCCTCAGCAGATAGAGCTGCTTAAGTGATCCTCATGCCCAGCTTTCTTTCTCTCCTTTGTGGGCAGTAGTGTGGTTTGATAGCTTAATGACTGAGATGAACTATAAAAGTCTGGCACTAGTTGTCTTCTAACCTTTTTAGCCCTGGGGACCCGTATTGCTGAATGATAAGGACCTCTAAGCAGGACACCTTGCTTTATTCTCTTCTACTGCCATTCTTTTTCTCTTTTCTCTTCTGCAGTCTCTTGGATTATCCTTTTTTCCCTCTGTGCATAATGTCCTAATGTTGCGTGCTTTACCTTTTCTGTTAATTGACAGAAGGAGCCAGACTTATATGGAAATAGTACTTGTATCCATAAATATTAACTACCCACGGAAGTAGAAGTCCTGGAGATTTTTTTCAGGTTAACTCTGCTTTCCACAAATACAATATTTCTAATGTTTCTAGTACGGCAACAACTTTTATATCTGATGTATAACTTTTCAATGACTATTCCATATTTATTGTAACAGGATGACTGCAATAAGATACCTGTCTGAGTGCCAGCCGATTGCATGGTGGTTAAGTTGGTAAAGGTGGCTGGATCCCACATGGCTGAGAATTAGGACCTCACAGCTTGAAAAATACGCTAGCCGTGTGTGTGTGTGTGTGTGTGTGTGTGTGTGTGTGTCCAAAATCCAGAGGAGAGATAGAGGAGAAGGGATTGTGGTGTGGCTGTCCCCTATGCGGGATGCCTTCTCACTTTTTCCTTCCCCTACCCCACAACACACAGTCATGCTTCCTTTGGCAAAATTAAAAAAAAAAAAACCAACCTGTCAGAAACATTGTTTTTCACATAAATTTTAGCACCCGGAATATTATTTTTAGATAGTATGAGTTTTGCCATAAATTCATAAATATATTTGTGTCTGAGCCTTGGTAGAAAATAAATTGAGTTTCTTTCTGGGTTTAGTTCTGAGGATGCACTGTGACTTTGATCAGATGTTGATCGTTTACAGAATCATTGCAGATCAGTGCAGAATCACTGCTGCAGGACAACGGTTTGGTGAATGAAGCAGGCAGTTCAGCAGTTGAGCCCTTTTACCCTGAGCCTGGGAAGATGCAGTTGGACTATATCATGTGGTAGCTTTAAAGAACGAAATGAAAATTGTAATTCAGTTGCAGTATTCAGTAGTGTTTCAGATTTGATTTCCCTCCTCTTCTCTACATCATTAGCTCAGTCTACCTTCATGTCTACCTGGATTGTTTTTCTTTTTTTGAGAGGTTTTTGCTATAGGGCGCGTGTGCTCTCCAGAAAGAGAGAGACAGAGACACAGAAAGTGAGAAATCACCCCCCAGGGGGGATGGCCATGCTGCAATTCCTTCTCCGTTCTCCTCTTGGGATCTTGGGCATGCATGCACATGCACCCGGCGTGAGTTTAAGCCACTGGGTCCAGGACTTGAACTGCGGTCGACTACATGGGAATTCAGCGACATAGCCATTACGCTAACTGCTGGTCCCTCCCTTGGATTATTGAAACTCCTTTGACTGGTATCTACCTGCAGCCTCGCCCGCCATTCCCTTTACTTTTCTTGTTGTGACCTTATCCTTCTGGAACACTGATCTCGGATCATGTGCTTAAAACCTTAGGACTCCTGTTGCCTCCAGGTTAAAACGTCACCTTCTTAAGAGACATACAGAGCCCCTCAGTGCTGAGCCATCTTGTACCTCCTCCTTGGGGGACATTGAAAGACCGGCATTCCTGAATGTTCCTGTACTTTCTTTAGAACTGTCTTGCCATCCTTTCCTGCCTATTTTCGTCCTTTTTCTCTTTCCTCTCTTCATTCCTGTCTTGTTTAACTCTTGATCATTTGTATCATTTTCGACTTTAGTTTCTTAATAGTTTAGGTATCCCCTGTTTTTAAAAACTATAATTATTTGATTTAATTTGTTGTTGTTGTTACTGTTATTTAATTTGACGAGAGAGAGAGAGAGAGAAAGAAAGTGAGAAAGCCAGCCACCAGGTATGGGACTCAAACTGCGGTCTGCCATGTGGGAGTCCAGCACCTTAACCAACAAGCCACCTGCCGGCTTCTATGTGTCCCCTCTTAATGACCCTCCACAGTGCCATGCCTCTCTCAGCTGTAAAGGTGTGTTCAGGTGTCTCTTTTCCTAGTTATATTGTAAACTTTTCAGGGTAAAGCTGTCTCGTTTAGTAATGCGTTTCCTGCATCTGCGAGGCACTCAATTATTACTTGTTACATAAATATTTGAATTTTCCCCCAGTAGTAACTGGGATTTTTGTTCGTTCATTCATTCAGTCTCAGTTGGGCATTGTGGTTTGAGGTGGATGGTCAGAATTTTGGATGCTTTCAATGCCCATGGACTTAAGTGAAATTAATTGGTCCAAATGGAATCTTTATCTTATTATAATCTAACCATTTGAGGTTAAAATAGGAACAGGGCTGTACCAGTCATTTACTTATCTAAGAAGGGAATGCCAGTCCCGCCTCAAATAATCTTTGCATTTAGATCTTGGAGAATGCAGAGCCCAGGTCTGTCCTGAGCTGGCAGTCAAATGCAAAGCATAATTAGTATCCCCTCCTTCTCCTCCCTCCACAGAATTTTGTTTTATACACAAAATAGTTTAAACTTTAACATTCCTCCCCTTGTTAGGGGTAGCTTTAAGGATTATGCAAATGAGGATAGAGACAATGGCACTAGTTTGCCTCTGATGGGAGAGTAGATTTTTGAGTTTCTGGTGTGGTTGGGGATGTTTCCTGCTTTTGAGCACTGTTGGGTGGGCCCATATCTTCTGCTGGGTGCCTTGATAGTGGCTGTCGCCAAGATAGCATGCTCTTAATGTTTTCCACACCCTGGGGCTGGCTCTTGTCTCCAAGAGTTTTGTTGTCCTTGCTGCTTTTGGGAAATTAATAAATAAAGGTGTCCTGTTTTTTGTTTTTTCTCCATGCAGTCCTTTATAGTCTATAGTACTAAGTCCATTGTCCAGTGAAAACAGTTTGTGTTTTCTTGCCATGCTAATTCACTTAGTCTTTAATATTTTGTCTTCTCTGGGGACTCTTGTGTTAGCAAAGCTAAGGTTGCCGCAGAGGCGTGCTTTGTGTGTCTGATGAAGACCATTTTGATGCACTGGTGTCTGAGAAATGACAAATGCTATATGAAGTAACATCAGTGGTGACACACACTGATCTTGAAACACGCAGTCACAGCCTGCCAGAATGCACTCTTAAGTCACAACAGCAATAACAAAGGTCTTTAATCATTGGGCGTTGCCAGCCTGGACCTTGTGATGGAGGGGATCTGCTGATAGGGCAGTCAATATAATTTTATATGAAATGTTAACAGACTTGATGGTAGGGAGCAGAGGAGATAAACTAGAAGTAGATACATTGGGGCACTGAGTCATACAGTAGAACTATAAAAAAGCATAAGCCAGGGCTTTTAAATGAAATGAACTCTGCCCTTGTGGAATCTATCATCTTTCTTAGAAGCTCAGAGTGAGAATCTTGTGCCTCGCTTAGGTGCTGTGAAGAGCTGTGTCAGGGCCACTGCCGGCGGACTGAAGGGAGGACTGCCCACCTTGCTTAGAGCCTCCTCTCTCTCCAAGTGTTTCCCTTCGCATCTGACCTTCCTACTAAAGCTACATGAGAATACAAAACTGTTAAAGAAATAGTTTAAAAATAGTATAAACCATTAGATCAAAAACTGATGTGTGTGCGTGTGTGGGGGGGGGTTGAGACTAAAACATGAGAAGAATAAAGTAATACGCTAAAATGCCGGAAAAGACAGTAACAGTTTTAGACCCTGGGAAAGAAACATCAACCAAGCTAAAATCAGACCATCTCCTCAGTTCAGAGGTTGAAAACACTCATGCCGAGAGGCAGTTAGGATTCGTCAAGGTAACAACTCCAGCGTCCAAGCAGGACCTCTGAGTGTTTCTTACTGCCACTTGCAGTTCTTTGAAGTGTTGTTCCCCGTAGATGTCCTTGCTCATGATGGAAAGCAGGACCTCAAGGGCCTCTTTTGCTCATAGTTGATCCCTCACAACCTTTTGGACTCTAGGGAGCTCCAGGTTACTCTACCAGGTGCCCCAGATGGTACGCGCACCCCTCTTCTGCCCCTGTTGCTGGCAGGTGCAGCCCTGCAGCCGCAGCTGAGCCCCTCTCCTCACTAGCCTTCATTGCATGGATGCCTTTTTTTTTTTTTTTTTTTTTTAATAAAGAATGACTAGCACCTGATTTTAAAAGTTGAAAATAGGGACCAGTAGTTAGCGTAATGGCTATGTCGCTGGACTCCCATGTAGTCGACCGCGGTTCGCGTCCCGGACCCCGCCGGGCGCATGTGCGTGTGTGCCCAAGATCCCAAGAGGAGAATGGAGGAGAAGGAATTGCAGCGTGACCATCCCCCCTTGGGGGTAATTTCTCACTTTCTATCTCTCTGTCTCTCTGTCTATCTGGCGAGCACACGCGCCCTATAGCAAAAACCTCTCAAAAAAAAAAAGTTGAAAATAAATGGTTGGGAAACTGATATGTCTGTTGAAAATGGATTATGCTTTTTATCACCCCAAAATTGTCCACTTACATTTCAGGATCATTTTATCTTTTATTTGAATTTATTTATTTCTCTTTTAGTTTTTGCTGTAGGGGACCTGCACTCACTGGGGCAGGGTGGGAGAGGAGGGAAAGTGAGAAAGCCCCTCTCCCCTAGTGGAGATGGCCATGTCACAGTTTCTTCTCCTCTAGTCTCCTTTCAGGATCTTGGGCATGCATGCACACCCTCCTGGCATGTTTTACAAGTTGTGGTGTCCAGGACTCTCAAACCACTCACCCGGCCATGTGAAATCCTACTGCCTTAGCCACCGTGCTCTGGCCTGGCCCTCTATGTATGTTTGTATTTTACTGCCAGAAGATGTGTACATGAAACAGAAGGAGAGGGAGAGAGTCCCCTTGATAGGAAGTGGTCACACCACATTCCCTTCTCCATTTCTCCATCTTGTCAGGATTTGCAACACGCTCACACACATACCTGGAGTGTTCTTCAGGCTGCTGGAGCCAAAATTTGAACTGTATTTGGCCATGTGGAATCCAGTTCCCTTAACCACTAGTATACAGGGCTGGCCCAGAACCATTTTATTCTTTAAAAAAAGGGAAACAAATGAAAACCACCAACTAATCAAATAGCAAGCCCATTTCTCTGTACCTAGTACATTCCTGAAAGCGTAATAAAATCAGATTTCTGAACATTAAATGATATATCAGTTAGGGAGATTTTATATCAAGAGAACTAGCAATATTGTTAAAACCCCAAATTTTCGTTCCTGCTGGTCTTGATGCTTGGGATGTGCTACCACTCAGCAAGGGTTTTCCAAGCAGACATGGCGAGGAAGGGCTTTTCTGTGGCCTGGAGTGGGGGTAAGAAGACTGCCGTGGAGCCTTTGTTCTGTGGACAATGCTAAATATGAGAGTAGAAAGGTCGGTAAGATAGATCAGAGTCCCTTCTAGGATCTCTCAGAATGTCTTCACGGTAGAAGGTGGTGTTGCTGGGATTTACATGGTAACCAGTAGTTACTTTATGCGTTGTAACTATTGCAGAGCAGAAATAACACTGCCCTTGCCTCTGAGCTCCGAGGGTGGTACCCTGTCCCTCTACCAGAGCCCTCCTGTGGCTGCTTCACATAACATCTTGAAATAGGCTCTGAGGATAGAGGAATTAAGAGAAACTGCAGTGGGGCCAGCAGGTGGTTATTAAGGTGCTGGACTCTCTCATATGGCCAACTACAGTTTGAGTCCTGGACCCCGCAGCTTGAAAATGATACTGAGCTTGTGTGTATGGGTGTGCACACACATGCAACATGCCCAAAATCTCAGGAGGAGAATAAAGAAGGGATTGTGATGTGGCTATCCACCCTGGGGGTTGATTTCTCACTTTCCTTCTCGCTGTCTCTCTAGCTAGTGCGCATGCCCTGTGACCAAAAAAGAGAGAGAAAAACCAGGACTGTATACTATATAGCCTCTCAGCCCAACTGAGAACGCACCTAACAGTTTAGAGGGAGAGTTCAGCTAAAAAATAAAAAGTAACAGGCCATCTGGGATCAGCTTATATCTCTGAACTCCCACATGGCTGACCATGGTTCAAGTCCTGGATACAGCAGCTTTAAACTCAATGCTGGGCACGTGTGCATGCGTGCCCCAAATCCCAAGAGAATGGAGGGATTACAACCTGGCCATCCCCCCAGGGGGTGATTTCTCACTGTCTGTCTCTCTCCAGTGAGCACATGCATTCTTATAGCAAAAATCATAAAAAATAAAAAAAAAAAAAAAAAAAAAGGAAGGAAGGAAGAAGAAAGAAAAAAAATAACAGGCCATTTATTTATTCTTTATTCATTATGCATTCATGTACAGAGTGGGAATGAGCGAGGGAGAGATGAACACCTCCATAGGGTGTCCTTATGCCATGGTGCCACCTTCTAGTCCTCCAGCCCATCAAATCCTGGGCATTCATGCATGTCCCCAGTGTACTTCAGGTTGACTGGGTCAAGGATTCAAACCACAGCTGCTATATGGGATCCAGCCTCTCTAGAGTAGCACATTACCACTGCACCACCGAGCCAGCCCTAGGCCATTTTTAATTGACAATAATTTGTAATATTTAATATTTTTTTTACTCTCATACTTGCATCATTTTTATTCTTTTGGATGATGTCTATTGAACTTTAAATTTGTTTCTAAATAAGGTACAATTTTATTTGAATGTAACAACCTAAATGTTGGCCATCAACTATGCAGTAGATGGGTTTTATTTCACATTTCGGCTTATTCTGTTTTAACCAAAATTGGGAGCTTAGAATCAACCATTCCCTGTCCCTCTTTAAACTCTTAGTACACAAGGGTTGGTTTAAAGCACCTAATATAGGGCGGGCCCTGTAGCATGGCAACGAGGCCCTGTGCAGAAGGGCTGGGAAATCATATGACCAGGTAGGGTTCATGTCCCAGCCCCATTGTCTTTTTTTTTTTTTTTTTTTTTCTTTTCTTTTTTTGGAGAGGTTTTTGCTATAGGGCGCGTGCGCTCGCCAGACAGACAGAGAGAGACAGAGAGATAGAAAGCAGGAAATCACCCCCCAGGGGGGATGGCCACGCCGCAATCCCTTCTCCTCCATTCTCCCCTCGGGATCTTGGGCACGCACGCACACGCGCCCGGCGTGAGTTTAAGCCGCCGGGTCCGGGACTCGAACCGCGGTCGACTACGTGGGAGTCCAGCGACATAGCCATTACGCTAACTGCTGGTCCCAGCCCCATTGTCTTTAAAAAACATGCGGGGCAGGGTGGGGGTGTACAGCAGATGGCATAGCTGTAGTGTCTCTAGACTCCCACATGACTGACTGCAGTTCAAGTCCCAGACCAAGTGGCTTGAAAATCACGTTGGGCATGTGTGTATTCTCGCCTAAGATCCTGGAAGGGGAACAGAGGAGAAGGGATTGCAGCATGGCCATCCCCCTGGGGAGTAGTTTCTCAGGTTCCTTCTTACTGTTTTTGTCTCTGTCTCTCCTGTGAGCGCACACACCCTAAGGCAAAAACCTCTTAAAAAAAATAAAACATGCTAGGTACATGCATGCATACCCAGGACCTTGACAGGATGGAGAATTGGAGAAAAAGGATTGCAGTATGACCAGGGACTGACTCTCTCTTCCTCTCTGTCTCTTGTGCTCATGTGAGCTCTGGTATAAAAACAAACAAGAATATAATAGTCTCCTATAAGTATATATGAAATTTTAAAAAATATAGTGATTTCCAGTGTATAAGTCTCATTGATGTTGGATATCCCTATCTCTTACTAGAACTATGATAATTCAGAGAAGTAACATTTGGTAGGCAATGTCCTTGAAATGAACAGAGGTGTCCCTCCCCAATTGTGGATAATAATTGTGATTATTGACTGTTCACTTTGTGGCTTAATCTTGTATTTTTCACAACTGTCTCTGAGTAGGTGCTATCATCCACACCGTAAAAAAAAAAAAAAAAAAAAAAAAAGATGAGGAGGAACAAGATGAAGAAGTAACTTGCCAAGGACACACAGCCAGTAAGCGGGGATAGCAACCCAGCCAGTCTGCATGGCCCAGGCTCGTTTTAAAACCAGTGCACTGTACATTGCCAGAGATAGCCTAAAAATAGCCCCGGAAGCACTCCATCGGGTAGGGTTTCTGTATGGGAATTTCTCCAGTTGCTGTGAACCTTAGCAACATTTGGCAGCATTCAATACTATGGAGAGAGCCCCTCACTCTCCTCTTCCCTGTTTTCACACCACTGTAAGGCTTCTTTGTAGGCTTTCTGTTTCCAGTCTATCCTGTTCCTGCTGATCTTTCTGAGTCTCCTCCTCAGTCTTCCTAGGGCTGAATTTCTCAACTTTAATTGCATTTGGAGTCACTTGGAGGGTTTAAAAAAAAAAACACACACACACAACCTGCTCCTTGGCCTCAACCCCTGGAGGTTCTAATTTAATTGGCCTGGGTATCAAGAGTTTTGAAAATTCCCTACAGCCCAGGCTGAGAACGACTGCCCTGGGCTGTTTATCCGCAGTTACATCCCTCACCTGCCCCTCTTGGCGTCTACTTTTCCATTTAGCCGAGAACCCACAGTTCATCACTTTATTATCTTGCCCCTTGCCTTGCCTGACAAGGCCTCCTATCAGTCTGCTCTGTTGTCCTGAAGCCATCCAATAATTTATAGCCTCTCAACTTTCAGAATCCTGCAGAGGGTAATCACACCGTCGTGTGGATCGTACTACTCCACATTCATGGTCTCAGATCTCAGCTAGGCCTCCAGTGCTCGCTGGCAGTCCTCCGTGTCTATATTTATCTCTGTCGCCCATTTACTGACAGAACCTCTTCTAAACGTCGCTGTTCTATTACACTCTTGGCAGCTGACCTACTCTGACTTCACACTGTGTATCCTTGTCATGCGGTTAATTATTTTCTTTTATCTCTCTTTACCCTTCGACCCTCCCCTTAGCCTATGTACTCAGACAGTCTTCAAAAATTAAACTGAAAATAATTCTTCTGCTCCACCTAGATGGAGATACTCTGGGCCTTTCAGTCACTGTTAGGTTTTGGGAGAAATGAGCCTTTATTCATTGTCATCACATCTTACTTCCCATTCATTTACTTTATAAGCCCATTTTTATTTGTCTACCCATATGCCCCACCAATTGCCTATGTCTACGAAAAGCGCTCAGAGGTCGCCGAGTACATTCTTAATCAGTGACCATTTCATCATGACTTCTTAGAAGTATTTGCTGTTGTTTTTTTCTAGAACCCTTTAAAAAAGGAAGCAGCCTAACCCCAAAAACCCTGCTCTGACTGTACCCCCATCCTGGCTGTCTTTATACTTTCTGATCTCTACTTTCTGGGCTCTCTGTCTCCTTCATGCATTATTGGTTCTGTGAGCTCTGTTAGTTGCAGTGTATTCATTCTTGGCCATCTTAATAGCATCAGCTACCTGGGAGAACATATGTATTTACTCTGAATGGCTTTTTATTTCTTTTTTAATTTTTAAATTATTTTGCTAGAGAGCATCTAACTTTCTCCAGTGAGACAGAGAAAGGAGAGGAGAAATCACCCCCCCCCCCCCCCCATGGGGAATGGTCACGCTGCAATCCCTTTTTCTCCATCTCTCTTCTTTGGGGATTTTGGGCACACAGACGTGCCTGAGGTGTTTCTCAAGCCATCGAGTCTGGGACTCACACCGCACAGTCGAACATGCGAGATCTAGCTGCCTTAACCACCAGGGCCACAGAGCCAGCCTTGGCTTTCAACATTTTTATCTCGAAGCTAATCTTCCTTATGCATGTGTGTGTGTGCTAATTTACTCTTCATTTATTCAAACTATTTTTTTTTAAATTGAGTGTGTGTTGTACAATGTGACATTACTTGCTGGGCTGGGCTTTCTCAAGTGTGGTTTACTGCCAGCTGTGTTATGCTCATTTGGGATCGAAAGTGCAGCTTCCTAGGATCTTCACTTGGTCCACTGAGTTGTGACCTCTACCTGTGAGCATTATATAAACTAAAAGCCACTCGTCTCCTGGGTAAGACACATTGCCACTTACTGTCTTAAGAATAACTCTACTGGGACCAGCATTTGAGCAGTGGTTAAGATGCTGGACTCCCACATGGGCAACTGCGGTTCAAGTCCCAGACCCAGTGGCTTGAAAATCACACTGGACATATGTGCCTGCATGCTTAAAATCCCAGGAGAAGAATGGAAGAGAAGGAATTGTGGCATGACCATCCTCCTGGGGGGGTGCTTTCTCATTTTTCCTTTCTCTGTCTCTCCCTGGTGAGCGCACACACCCTACGAAAAAAAGGGATAACTTTATTTGAAGTTAATGTGCTAAAAATAATACTCATTACTCTCTTCCCTCTTCATTGTGCCCAGGTTTTATGAATGGCACCACTAGTTACCTAAGCCTGAACCTGGTCATCCATGCCCACCCCCACCATCCTCCCTCTTTGCTCCACCCCAGCCCCCACTGGTCACCAGCCAAGGCCTGTGAATTCTGAATTCTCACTTTCCCCTAACACTTTGTTTCTTTTGCTTTCTCCTACTGTCATATTGGTTTGTGCATCTCTCTTTTTCTTTTGGCCCTGTGTGTTTTCCCACACATTCCATCTCCCCTGTCTGTCCTTCTCAATTCTATAATAAAAAAACAAGCCTGATGGTTTCCTTCTCATCATTCATGGGGATTTCTTTTTTCTTTTTTTTTTTTTTTGGAGAGGTTTTTGCTATAGGGCGCGTGCACTCGCCAGACAGAGACAGAGAGACAGAAAGCAGGAAATCACCCCCCAGGGGGAATGGCCACGCCGCAATCCCTTCTCCTCCATTCTCCTCTCGGGATCTTGGGCACACATGAACACGCGCCCAGCGTGAAGTCACCGGGTCTGGGATTTGAACCGTGGTCGACTACGTGGGAGTCAAGCGACATAGCCATTATGCTAACTGCTGGTCCCCCATGGTGATTTCTTCTAGAGGATGAGCTTTAGGCCTTTTTAGCCTCGTCTGTGAAGGCAAGGAAGAGTTGATAGCAAAGAGGAGTTCTAACGCAGTGCTTCCCAAGCGTACACATGTCTGTGAGTCACCTGGAGACCTTGTTAAAATGGAGAAGGGACTGCAGCATGGCCATCTGCCCCAGGGGTGACTTCTCGCTTTCTGTCTCTCTGTCTCTCCTGCAAACACACATGCCCTCTGGCAAAAATCTCTCTCTCAAAAAAATAAATGAATAAAAAGAAAAGTGCAGACTCTGTTTTAGTAGTTCTGGAGGTGAGGCCCGAGCTCTTGAATTTCTAAGTCCCCAGGTGATGCTGGTCAGTGGGCATTTAGATGTGAAAGTCTGAGAAACAACACCTAGGAAAAGTTAGATGTTTCCTTCTCTCTTCCCTCAATGTTCTAAATACAATTTGATTCTAGTCTGTATCCTGGTGCGCTTAGAGACTGTACAAAAGCTGCTTCTGAGTGAGAGGTGGCCTGTGAACATGTGAGAACTACCTCTCCTAGTGAAAAACACACAGAAATGCTGTAATGATCCCCAGTACACACACACACACACACACACACACACACACACACCCTGAAAATTAGAAAGGAAAATCTCGGGCCAGCCCATGGCCTAGGGGGTAAGGCAGCTGCATCTCACATGGCCAACTGTGTGGTTTGAGTTCTGAACCCAATGGCTTGAAAAAACACACTAGGAACATGTGTGTGAATGCCCCAAATTTTGAAGGAAAAGGGATTTCTGGCATGACCATGCCCCATCAGGGGTACTTTCTCACTTGTTCTCTCTGTCTCTTTGTTTCTGTTGAGCAAATGTACATGCCCTCTGGTAAATTTTTTAAAAAAAGAAAGAAAGGAAGGAAAAGGAGTGAGGAATAAGAAAATCTGTGTGTTCCCTCAGTGAGTTTGTCGTAGTGCTAATTCCAATCCCAGTGATAGTTCTGCATTGTTTTCCACTTACTGACTTTTTTTTTTCTCTCATTAAGTGTTGTATATTCCCAGCTCTTCATACATACCTGGGAATTTTTTTTTTTTTATTAAATGCCAGATATTTTCAGTTTCATTTTGTTGGGTACTGGGTATTTTTGTATTTTGAGGCCCTTGTCCCATCACCTCAATTCAGAGCACTCTGTTGTCCCCTGCCTGGGTTCTCTTTCCCTACATCATGGCCTGGACATTGTCCTAAAGCAGTAAACTGAAGCAAATATAGGATTCACCATGTTTCAGTACTCACTGTCTTTTGTTGCCTGCTATCTAGTTTCTTAAAAACTGTTGGTTCTGGGGGCCGGCAGGGAATGTGTATACTTACCAGAGAGAGAGAGAGGAAGAAAGCAGCCCTGGGTTGGGCCACAGTCAAGCTGTAATCTCTTCATTTCTCCATCCTGTTGAGATTTTGATCACATGCGCACAGGCATCCAGTGTGTTGTTCAAGCCACCAGTTCCAAGACTCAAACCATGTAGTCGGCCAGGTGGGATCTGGCTCCCTTAACCGCTAGTCCACAGGACTGGTCCATATAAAAATTTTAAAGTGACAACACTAGTCTGTGGTGTTGAAAGTTGGAATAGTGATTTTCCTTGAAGGGGAGGGTAGTAAGAAGAAGGGGACATGCAGGGACTTCTAAAGGTGTCTGGTAACACTGTGTCTTAATTTCGGTTCTGGTTACATGGGAGTTTCACTATGAGAACATTCTTTGAACTATATGTATACTAATATGTAATTTTACAGTAGGACATTATGCATCAATAAAATGTATTCATTACTCATACACAATGAAAAGCTCAAGACTACAAGCCAGAAGCATGCCAGGAGGGAGAACTGGATTCTCACTAAAGAACCCGGAACTGAGAAAGGGTAGTTCTCAGAGTCCTGCCAGAGACCAAGTCGTCTATGTCAGGCCAAGGTTGGAAGTGGGCACCCATGAGAAATTGTATGTAGCGTGGAGATGCCACAGGCTCAAGTTCGTGTGTAGAAACCAGATGTAGGTAATGTAGAAACCAGATATGAAATCCTGAAATAAAAACTGGTTTGAAACCAGTAAACCTGTAGGACCCTGTCAGAGCCACTCATAAAACTGGCCAACTTGAAGCATTCTAGCACCGAGGCTACTTTTTTTGGAGAGGTTTTTGCTATAGGGTGCGTGCGCTCGCCAGACAGAGAGAGACAGAGAGATAGAAAGCGAGAAATCACCCCCCAGGGGGGATGGCCATGCCGCAGTCCCTTCTCCTCCATTCTCCTCTCGGGATCTTGGGCATGCACGCACACGCGCCCGGCGTGAGTTTAAGCCACCGGGTCCGGGACTCGAACCACGGTCGACTACGTGGGAGTCCAGCGACATAGCCATTACGCTAACTGCTGGTCCCCACTGAGGCCACTTTTGAAGACTCCAGCAAATGGGTTGTAGATCACGTCTCGAAAAAACAGCCATAAAGTGGATTATGATGTACTAGCAATGGCCAGAGCCATCGCTTCGCAGGCAAAGTTAATACATTCTTGCTCTGGAGTGTGGCTTGGTTGACATTTATAAGAGTTTTATAAGAAGACTTTATGTGTGCCATTCCCTCCCACAACTCCTCGAGGAGCCAACAGGTGACGTGGAGATTAAGGCGTTTGGATCCCACATAGGTGACTGCGAGGTTTGAATTCTGGACCTGGCAGCTTGAAAATTAGGTGCATTCGTGCTTAAAATCCCTAGAACCATTCCCCCCGCCCCCCGGGGGTTGATTTATACACACACACAAACACACACACACACCCCATCTCAGGTGAATGCACATGCCCTGTGGCAAAAACAAAAACAACCCACAACTCCTTGGGAATGTGCCTTTTTGGTGTTGTGTCTTCAGTGCATAGGATAATGTCTACTGTACATTCAGGGCTTGGAATACGTTGTTCAGTTAGTGAGCGCTCAGTGGTTGACCAGCAAGCTCCACGGAGTGGTCACAAGCAATACTGTGTGTTGAGCGTACAGCTAGGTGTGGCTTTGTTGTGTGTGTGTTTTGGTGACTTAATGGATGTTCTTTTATCATTTTGATAACATTTTAAGTAATTTGTACCAATAGGCTTAGTTATAGTACATAAGTTGTCTCCAAAGTAGGATCTTGTATCCCAGGAAGTAACCCTACAAGCTGACCTCTTGGTATAAAAAGAAAAATATGAAAAGAAATACAGACAGAAACAGAGATGGGGAGAACAAATGAGAATGTTTTTAAATGTTTCTGATCTACAGCCTTGCCAAATGCAAGAGGGGAGGAAATTGTGTGTGTGTGTGTGTGTGTGTGTGTGTACGTGCATTGGCTTACTTATGCATTTTTTAAATCTCTGGAAGGATAAGTAACTATTAATGCTGAGGAAGTAGATGGGATTAGGGCAGAAGGGGGACAGGGGTGACAGGGAGACTTCTTTTATGAGAACCTCTTAGTATTTTTAGTGATTTGAATTATGTAAATACATTGACAGTTCAACTAATTAAATATATGATCTAAATTTTTTCACCCCAACAATCTCAATGTTCTGTGCTGGGTGGGTTTCTCTAGATATTTGGTCTGCTGTTTTGTTAGAAATGAAATAGTGATCGTTTTTGTGGTTCTATAGATTTTAGATCATGGTTTTGCTTCTGTCTAGCCCTCTAGATGAACTCTGTAGATCATTATTTTCCAAACTAATTGTGGCAAAGGATTAATTCTTGAAAATTTTCCAATCTGCCATAAACTGATATTTTTTTTTTTTTGAGAGGTTTATGCTATAGGGCACATGTGCTTGCTAGAAAGACAGAGACAGAAAGCAAGAAATCACTCCTCAGGGGGATGGCCATGCCACAGTCCCTTCTCCTCCACTCTCTTTTTGGGACCTTGGGCACACACACAGGTGCGCTCGGAGTGAGTTTAAGCCACCGGGTCAAAACCAGCATGGGGACCAGACCCCATTTTGAGGAGCACTGCCGGACATGGTGCTTCATTATTTTCTGGTACCTGATGTAGAATCAGAGATTAATATTTCCCTGTTCTTTTTATTTGGAGAGGTTTTTTGCTATAGGGCGCGTACACTCACCAGAAAGACAGAGACAGACAGAAAGCAAGAAATCACCCCCCCCAGGGGGGATGGCCACACCACAGTCCCTTCTCCTCCATTCTCCTCTCAGGATCTTGGGCACATATACACACGCACCCAGCATGAGTTTAAGCCACTGGGTCCGGGACTCAAACCCTGGTTGACTACATGGAAGTCCAGAGACATAGCCATTACGCTAACTGCTGGTCCCCCTGTTCTTTATGTTTCCTGTTGGTTTTAAAATTTTCCATTGTCGGTAACCTGTTTCCTTTCTGTCAAGATGTTTTTATGGCCTTATTTGGAACGTAAGGTGTTTGCTGCAGCACACTCCTGCTGTAATTAGCTGGGAGTGAACCTGTGGCTAACTGGTCTGGATGGTAGTACTGGTTTATTTCCAGAGCCACTAATAAATGCACTCATAGTGTATTTCATCAGCTCTAAAATACATTGATGCTGGTTTCTGTTTTTAATTTTTTTTCTGTTGCGTGCGCTTACCAGAGAGACAGAGAGCAAAAAATCAACCCCCCGGGGAGATGGCCATGCCACAATCCCTTCTTCTCCATTCTCCTCTTGGGATTTTGGACATGCATGCACATGTGCCCAGCATGTTTTAAGCTGCTGGATCTGAGACTCGAACTGCGGTTGACTCCATGGGAGTCCAGCAGTGTAACCATTACACCATAGGCTGGTCCTCAGTTTTTAATTTTAATTTGTATTATTATTATTTTTACTAGAGAATACCAGAGAGACAGGGAGAGAGGGGGTGAAAGCACCTCCCAATGGGGCGTGCCAAGCCACAATCTCTTCTCCATTTCTCTACTCTGTTGGGGTTTGGGGCATGCATGCATACACACTCTCAGCATGTTTTTCAAACCACTGGGACTGGAATTCAAACTAGTGGTTAGCCATGTGGGAACTGACTCCGTTAACCAGTAGGCTATGGGGCCTACAGTAGTGGTTTTTGTTTTGCTTTTTTAATCTTTTAGAAGATCTCATTGGTTGTGTTTCACAATACTAAGTCAGGACTACCAACTGTTTGGCAGCACTTTTAACATATGATTGATTTCAGAGATGTTAAAATGTGGAAGTAGGTGCACATGTCTTAAATTATCTTGTGGATGGACCCATGCTTGTTCTTGGGTGTAATTACTGTTGAGTACTTGGAAACTTGCTTACGAGAAGTACTTGCAGTATACTTATGGGAAGTAGGGAGGAAGTCTTTAGTAATTCCCTTTATTAACTTCACCTCTCTGCTGAATGGCATCTTTTCTTGCGACAGCACAATGTGAACTGGGCACATTCTCTCTTCTTTGATTGGCATGGCTTCCTTCATTAGGAGCTAAGCATCCTTGGAATGGATCAGCAGTGGGAAGGTTGGCCAACTTCTCTGTCACTCGTGTGTCTTCTAGCGTCATTAATAGACATTTTCCTCATAGTTGAGTGTTTTCCCCCCCTTACTTTCAGCTTTCCTCTTTCCTATTCCTGCCATTCTGAGCTTATTAACATTAGGAGTTCCAGTTACCCCATCTTCTTGGTTCCCATGTTGGCTGCCTGGTATTTCATTTCCTTTTATATATTCTAGACTGTTCATTATAGAAATCTCTTCAAGACTTCTGGTTACCCTTCCATATTTATCGGGTACAGATAAGATTCTATTTTACCTATTTTTATAGTTCTTCAGCCACTTCAATGGAAGTTTGAAAGGAAGGGCAGTTACTGTGTGGGCTAACGCTGCCATTCATTTCTTTACCATGTATTTATTGAATATAATCTATGCCCAGTATAGTTCTAAGCACTATGAACACAGCAGTAAATGCAGAGTCCCTTTAAACTCTGGCCTATGTTGGAACATTTCATTCTGCTTAGTTTTTATATTTCCAAACTGGAAGCTTAACTCGTTCTACTACCTTTCATTTCCAGAGCTCCTTTTACTTTACTTTATTTATTTTACTAGAGGGTGCTTGTGCTTTCGGAGAGAAACAGAGAGAGGGAAAGTGAGAAAACCCCACGTGGAATGATCACACCATAATCCCGTCTCCATTTCTACTCTCCTTTCAGGACTTCAGCCATGCACACACAGGTGCCTGGCATGTTTCTAAAGCTGCCAGGTCCAGGACTCAAACTGCCCAGTAGGCCATGTGGGATACAGCTCTCTTAACCACACACCATGGGCTGGGCCTGTTTATTTCTTTTTCATTGCCAGAAGATGTGTACACTTGACAGAGGGAAAAAAAAAAAAAAGCCCATTCCCACCCCCGACTGTACATAGTTATGCTACAGTTTATCCTCCTTTTCTCCATCCTGTCAGAATTTGGGGCATACATGCACATGTGACTGGCATGCTTTTTAATCTTGGGACTGGGATCTGAAACACTGTCAGCCATGTGGGGTCCAGTTCCCAATGCATAGCACTTAATCACTGTACTACGGGGCCTGACAGAGCTATCCTTTTAGAAGGACTTCACTTTTAAAATCTAAACATAGGGAGGCCAACAGATGGTATGGTAGTTGGTGCACAGGACTCCCACATGGTCGGCTGCAGTTCAAGTCCCGGACCTGGCAGCTTTCTCCCTTTCCCCGCCCCTCCAACACACATGCCCTGTAGCAAGTTAAAAATGATGATGATGATAATAAGTAAAATTAAATAAATTATTTTTTTAAATCTAAACTTAGAATTTAATAATTTATAGCTTGATACATGCTTTGTTTTGATTTGGCACTAATATATTCTCTAGAAATAACGTGTGTGTTGTTTGCATTTTAGCCGATTACACCTCAACAAGAAGGCAACCGACAAACAGCCGTATAGCAAGCTCCCAGGTGTTTCTCTTCTGAAACCGCTGAAGGGGGTAGATCCTAACCTAATCAACAACTTGGAAACGTTCTTTGAATTGGATTATCCCAAAGTAAGTACAAAGTCGTACTCCTCAGGAATGGACTAAACTGTAATGTTTTGTTCTGTTTTGATTTGTTTCCCCTCATGGTGAACTCTTAGAGTGGAACTTTAACACTGTATAAGGTGAATGTTTTTACAGTTCACGATGATGTCAGCCTCATAAAATGTTAAGCCTTGGTGGTAGTAGTCACGGGGATAGACATAGGGTTGCAGAAGGGGTATAAATTCCTCTTCTCACCACCTGTATGCCCATTTGAAATAGAAATCCCCAAGTAAACCTCCTGGAACTCAGACACTGTCTAGTGTCAGGTAGTTTGAATATAAATTTCTTGTTCCAAGAGAGTCATGTGAAACTTGGGTAGGGGAGGCAGTGGATGGGAAAGCAGTGTTCAGTGACCTAAAATGGGTTGTAGGACTACTGGAACTAAACAGGAATGCCCTTGAGAAACTGGCTTGGAGCAAGAATAGGTTGTAATTAGTGGCAACGTGGGGCTTTATTTTACCTCACTTTTAGAAATTCTTTATTGTTTTGATTTTTAATTTTTTTTTTTTTTGAAGGGTTTTTACTACAGGGCGCGTGCGCTTGCCAGACAGACAGAGAGACAGAAAGCAAAAAATCACCCCCCAGGGGGATGGCCACGCTGCAATCCCTTCTCCTCCGTTCTCCTCTCGGGATCTTGGGCACGCACGCACACGCGCCCGGCGTGAGTTTTAAGCCACTGGGTCCAGGACGTGAACCATGGTCGACTACGTGGGAGTCCAGCGACATAGCCATTAACGCTAACTGCTGGTCCCTGATTTTTAATTCTTAATAGTACTGCTCATACAATTTATCTCTACAATCTATGTATCTATAAACTCATTGTATTCTCTTCTTTGGAGTTTCTTTGTTAATGGAAGTATTCATTTTATAGCTTATAGTGTTTTAGAAGAACTTAGGGTTTGTTTGTTTGTTTTAATTTTTGCCAAAGGGCACCTGTACTTGTACAAGGGAAGGGGAGCTCCTTGGGGAATGATTATGCCATAGTCTCTTCTCCATTTCTCCATCCTGTTAGAATTTTGGGCACCCATGCACATGTGCCTAGTGTTTTCCAAGCTGTAGGGTCTGGGACTCGAACCGTCGGGTTGGCCATGTGAGATCTATCTGCCTTAACCATTGAAGCAGCCCAGTATTCTTTGATTTTTGTAGTTAGCTCTATTGCAGCTTTTTATATTGCCTATTGGAGACACTGCTTTTGAAATTTTTTTTTGGAATAGTAGGTTACTTGTGACAAGATTACTTGTCTTTAAATTTTTACCTTTTTAGTACAGTTCAGTTTTCCTTTTGCAGTCTCTACTGATTTGCCTCAATCTTTACCCTATTCTCTGTTTTTCCATAATTATTTTTGGTACTTAGAGATTCTTCCCTCTTATTTTTTTAGAGAAGCGTAGCCCAAGTAGTCAGCAGGAAAATGATATACACATTATACCTTTCATGGTGACAGTTTACACCTTTTTTTTTTTTTTAAGAATTACTTATTTATTATTATTTTTTAATTTGACGAGAGGGAGAAAAAGAGTGAGAAAGCAAACAGGCAGGTCCAGGACTTGAACCACGGTAGCTCATGTGGGAGTCCAGCACTTCAACTACTATGCTAGCTGCTGCCCCCCGTACTCTTATTATTTCTTTTCTTTCAGCTCTTATTTTTCTCAGTAGCACCTATGAAAAGAATAGAGAAGACACAGACACGATAGCTTTAATGCAGCTCTAATTAAATATGTGGATATGAATATCATTCAGTTATTTTTAGTATTGTTTTTATTTTATTGCCAAAGGGCACATATGCTGACCAGAGAGAGAGAAAGAGACAGGAAGAAAGCAACCCTCCGTGGGCATAGTTGTACTACAGTCCTCTTTCCTCCATTTTTTCATCCCATCAGGATTTGGGGCACACACACACACACACATATGTGCCCAGCATGTTTTTCAAGCTGCCGGGGTCTGACTTGGGAGATTTTGCCCCCTATACACAGTGCTAAACTGCTGCACTACAATAATAAACATAGAAATTTTTTCAAGCCCCATGTTATATAGGTAAATACAAAGATCATTTATTTTTCTGGATGAGAATATTTTAATCGATTATGGAATGTGTCATAGAGCTTAACTTCAAACTATATATATTTATCATTCTAGAACTTAATTTCCAAATTTAATTTTTTTGATATAATTTAATTTATTATTATTAGTTTTTTGTTTGTTTGTTTGTCTCTCCAGAGACAGACAGAAAGTGAGAGAGCAAGCCACCAGGTCTTAGGACTTGAACCGTGGTCGGCCATGTGGGAGTCCAGCACCTCAACTACCATGCCACCTGCCAGCCCCCCGTTTTAATTTTTTAACCTACTATCATCCTGACCTTTCCCCATTAGACCACTGGCGAAACTTAATTACAGAATTTTTAACATTGCAGCACTTGGGAGATGATAGTAATAGGATTTTAAAGGTTGAGGAAGTGTGGGTTTTCATTGTAGAGTTTTAAAAAATATCCCTAGGGAGCATATGTCTCCATTAATTATGAACATTTGGGATAAATCTATATTTTATTTCTTCTTCTGAATGAAGATTTTCTTTAAAATTACAGTTCAGAATTATCTCAAGCTGTAGTTTTCATGTAGTTCTTTTTCCATTTAAATTGTATCACCAAGACATTTAAGTTGGTTGGAGAGAAAACTGTTTGAAAAGTCATTATAAAACAAGTAAGAGCATATGCATATTTTTATTCTTTATGAGTACACAGTTTTACTTTGTAATGATTAAAGGATTATCTGTATAAGTAGAAAATTTGGGAAGCAGAGGAAAAGTATAGTAAGTATCTGCAATGTAAGGGGAATGTTTGATCTCACACACAAAAAAATCAAGCAGAACAGCACATGTTCCACAAGAGACCAAAGTTAAACAACTGACATTGCACAAATTTGAGTGTGATCAGGGGAGATGTTTGTGTCACCAAGGAGGCAGATAGTCACAAAATAAACATTCATGTGACTGCCAGGCCCAGGGCACTTTAATTTGCTTTCCGTTGGGCATGAACTGGAAATGTTTTCATTCTGGACATAATTTTCCCTCTGTTACTTGATTTGGCATACCATAGGTCATTCTGGAAAAACACATGTTTAAGTTTTAAATTTTTATTGGACTTTGGACCTGTACAGGAAGGTTTACTACTGGTATCATTCTGAATTGCTGGGTTCCAATTTTGGTGAGATTGTACTAATGCCATGAAAGACTTATGTGCTTTAAAAGTATTTCATAAATCCACCTTCTTATTGATACTAGAAAAAGCAGAAGAATGAGAAGGTGAATGTGAAGTTCATTTTTCACAAAATCGAATGCCCATCAGCTTAGAGAGGGTTGGAGAGAGATTCGACTGAAGCAGGATTCAGTAATTTGCATCTGAAGTGGCTTGCTGGCTTTATTTCAGTAAATTCTGGCTGACTGAAGAATTTAAATTAATAATCAGAGTTGTTAAAGACTGAGGCTATGTGAATTCTGATTTTTTTTTCCTTTTTGGAAATATAAAATTTATTTTAAAATGTGGTAAGTCCACTGCCTTGTTTTGGGTTCTTAGTTGTCAGTGATATTGCCATCCTTAAGAGTTGTTTTCTAAGTAGTCTTAAAACATAGAATTAAAGAACTAAAAATAGGGTCAGTTAAAAAAATCAGGGCCAGCTGTTGGTGTGGTGGTTAAGACAGCTGAAACCCACCTAGCCAACTGCAGAGTTTGAGTCCCAGACCCAGCAGCTTTAGGAACAGGGTGTGTGCATGCATGCATGCTCAGAAACCCAAAAGGAGAAATGGAGAAGGGATTGCTCCATGACCATCGTCCGTATGGGAGCTGCTTTCTCATTTTTCTGTCTGTCTCTCCAGCAAGTGCTTGTGCCCTTTAGCAAGTTAAAAAATTAAATCAAATTTAATCAAATTTTAAAAATCAAACGTAAGTCTTGTAAATGCAGGCAGTAAAACTAAGACCGAAAGGGGACCAGCAGATGGCATAATGGTTACGTTGCTGGACTCCCATGTAGTCACCTGCGGTTTGAGTCTTGGACCCAGTGTCTTAAACCTCACACTGGGTGTGTGTGCATGCTCAAAATCACCAGAGAATGGAGAAGATACTGTGGCGTGGCCATCTCCCCCCAGGGATGATTTCTCACTTTCTGTCTCTCTGGCAAGTGCATGCACCCTATAGCAAAAATCTCTCTTAAAAAAGGGGGGGGGGGGGGAAGAAAGCACTTGGAATGCTACCTCCAATTTGACATAATTTTTAATATCAGTCACAATTAAATTAATTAATCTGAACACTTTTTGGGTAATGCAAATTGAATTTTATTTGCTCTCTGATTAAGTAGAAGGTATTTGTTTTTAATTTTAATTACATTTAAGGGATGTAATCAATAAAAAATTGAAACTTTAAACCTGCATCTGAATAAAGGTAAACTGCACCTCCCTTACTTACAATCTTCTTTACCTTACACCAATGTTTTTTCTCTTCATTGAGTACATTTCTAATATTGTCTTTTACCAAGTTTTCTTTTTCTAGAGGGAAAAAAACATACAACTAGGATTGGGAATTTTTTGTTGTTGTTGGTATATTTTAGCAAATTGTGTTGCTTAATACTTTCACTCTAATCTCATAAAGCCTTTAAAACAGCATAAATTGATAAAAGTATTAAAGGGCCTTAGTAATTAAGGGGCTAGACTCCCACATGGCCAACTGCAGTTTGAGTCCTGGACTTGGTGGCTCGCTCTCTCTCATTCTCTATCTCTCTCTGGTGAGTGTATGTGCCCTATAACAAAAATAATAATAATAATAAATTATTTATTTTTAAAAACATTAAATAAAGAAATTGAGAAAGTCATGATGTATCTTTCCATGTTTTTCTATGCAAAAATGCGTCATGACTTCCCTGACAACCCAATACATTTGGAAAAACAAGGACTCTTAGAATAATGCTGCTTAAACAGCTTACCATAACGAGAAAGCTCATCATGGTCCCTTTGCCCCTTGGAAAGTCATTTAGCCTTTCTAATGTTCATTGATAAGGTCACTGCCTTTTGGTAGCTCAACCAGATGTTTTGAGAATCAAAATGTGACATAGGGTTGTTGTTGACTTGAGTCAACACTTTGGGAAATTTTAGGGTTGGAGTAGGTAGCTGTGGTGCCTTTTCCAATCCCAGGTTTGTGTCTGGTCTCTGGATACAAGGTTATTGTGAAGTTGGTGACCATCAACTTGCCACCTCTTGAGTGGCAAGTTTGGTCAGGCAAGTTTGGTCAGTCATTAAAGGTACATGTTGGATAAAATATGTAAATAGAACAACAGTAAGTAGAAAATATGAAGAAAGTATACATTGTTTTCTCCATTGAATTAATTATTAACAAAATTTTTTCTCCTAAAAGAAAAAACTTGCCTTTTTAGCTAAGCCTTCATTGACCTTAGTCCTGATCTTTTTGTGCTCAACCATAAATTTCTTGGCAATTTTTGCTAAAATAATTTTAAGATAATAGCCTCTCTTCTGTGCTTAAAAATGTTCAGCCAGCTTTAGAAAGGACTTTTGGTAGGAAATTTATCATTGAGTCAGCATGACTTTATTACAGAGTCTGAAAAACTATATATATATATATATATATATATATATATATATATATATCCTACAAAGTACTACAGTAGTATCTATGTATATGGAAGTAAACATTTAAAATTTTTGATATTTTATTAAACGGTAACTGGTTTAGCTCAAGAGTTTGTAAACCTGACTTTGTGTTATAATCACCCCAGAGATTCTGATTCAAGATCTAAGCATAGGCCTAACTCTTTTTTTTTTTTTTTTAAGAATTATTTATTTAATTTTATTTATTCATTCATTTAATTTGACCAGAGAGACACAGAGAGAGAGAGTTGCAGAGAGGAGAGAGAGGGAAAGTGAGAAAGCAAGCCAGCAGGTCCGGAACTTGAACCGTGGCCGGCCAAGTGGGAGTGTCCAGTGCCTTAACCACCATACCACCTGCTGGACCCCCCAACTCTCTTTTTAAAATAAATATTCCAGAGTAGGTTTGACACAGCCAGTCAAGTATTAAGAAATAATTTTCTTGCCAGGCATGCATATGTACGTGCCCCAAATCCCGGGAGAACGGAGGAGAAGGGATCGCGGCATGGCCATCCCACCTGGAGGGTGATTTCTCACTTCCCTCTCACTATCTCTGTCTCTCTCCCCTCCTCTTCCTCTCTCCTTCCCTCCCCAGCAAGTGTACCCGCCCTATGGCAAAAGTCTCTTAAAAAAAAAGAAAAAAAGAATTTTCTTAATTTACTGTCAAAAACCGTAGTGCTAGGCAAAATAAAATCCTGAGCATTTTCACCATTATAAGACTAATCATGCTTTCCAGGATGGTAAGTGTTCAATCTAATCAAATTCTGTCGAAAAATGATCATCTCATTTTATCCCATTCATGTGAAGAGTTTGGAAAAACTCTTTAAATTTATCCTAATGAGATTTTTACATATGTCACCTACACCACCCTCATGAAATAATGTTAAGAAACAAAACTTCTAGAGAACAGTGAATGCTTTTAGTTTGCGTCCTTTCTGTGTTGGTTTTTCTCTGCTGGGTACCCTGAAAGCATTCGATAAACCATGAACAAACTTGAGATCCAGTCGCCTCCCTGGGAACAGCCAGACTTCAGCTATTTACATTACCAGTCTCCTCCTCCCCCGTTCTGTTTGGATAAAGGTCCCTGCTCTGGAGAGACTGTCCTTGAAAGCAATACTTCTCTTCCTAAGTGTTTACATCCGTGTTGGATACTCTCTCGTTACCTTTGTGAATACAGTTGCTTGTTTATCGTAGGCTTTTTGCTCAATCAGTAAATGCTAACAAAAATTGTTTATTTTTTAAAGATCAATTTACATAAAATGTGTTCTTTAACTAGTATGAAGTACTTCTTTGTGTACAAGATCATGATGATCCAGCTATTGATGTCTGTAAGAAGCTTCTTGGAAAATATCCAAATGTTGATGCTAGATTGTTTATAGGTGAGTAGCAAATACATTCTGTACTCCTGTGCTTTGATAATACTAAGTTAATTCTCAGTAATCTCTACATTAAACTATAGATTAAAGTGTCGGCCACCCACTGAAGTTATCAACATATTTGCTTTAAACATGTCTGTTGGAGTAGTGACAGATATTTACATTCCTTTTGAGAAAAGTTATAAACACAAAGGTTTCTTTTATATTGGGGTTAGCAAGATATTATGAAATACTGTATTTTATGCATCAATCAGATAGGAGAGTCTTATTACTTTTGTTTCTTTAGTATTTTCAATCCGTGGCCTGTTTTTGTATCTCATTGACTATAATTTGGAATGATCAATATAATTTGATTTTATTGCAAGATTATTCTTCCAGAAGTCTTAAAGCTTATTCTAAAGACTTGTAGAACTGTACTTACCAGTGTGTGTTTGTTTAATTTACCAGAGGGTGTGTGTTCCTTGTGGGGAGGGAAAGATGAAAAGTGAAAAAAGCACCCCACCATGGGGAATGATCACACCACATACATCAAGAATCCCTTCTCCTCCATTTTCCCCTCCCATTGGGGTTTTGGGCAAACACACACATGCTCCAGGGTATGTCTCGAGCCACTAGGTCCAGGACTCAAAATTGCAGTTGGCCGTATGGAATCCATCTACCTTAACCATCACACCCCAGGCTGTCTTTGTCTATGCTGTTTTAATTACGATAGTTTCAAAATGAGTTCTATAGCTATTTTCTTGTCATTTTTTTAAAAATCGACAAGTAAAATTTGTATATATTTGTGGTATATGACATATTTTTACGTATGTATTGTGGAATAGCTAAATCAAGCTACTTGACATATGCATTACCTCATATACCTATTTATTGGTGGCGAGAAATCTACTCTCCATAATTTTCAAGTATATCATATGTTGTTATTAATTATATTTACCATGTTATACAGTTATCATTAAGTATCGATTTATAATTACTTTTTAATAATTTAATTAGTCCCCATCTAAACACATCATCCCCCTTCAATACGTAATTGCTATTAATATAAGAACTTAATTAGAAAACTGAAATAGTGAATTTTCAAAGATAAATAATACAGTCCTTTAAGAATGAAGTTTTTTTTTCTAAATAAGTTATGAATAATATGGGATATAAAAATTAATTGAAAGTGTATCTTTTAAATTACTAAATATGCAAATACTTTTCCCTTTTCTTTACCATATATCTGTATAATAGAAAGTATTTTCAATGTTACAAAAATCCTTTACTGCTGTACCTTTACATTTTTAGGTGGCAAAAAGGTCGGCATTAATCCTAAAATCAATAATTTAATGCCAGGATATGAAGTTGCAAAGTATGATCTTATATGGATTTGTGATAGTGGAATAAGAGGTGAGAATTTCTTTACTGCTTAAAAGTATCTATTTTATGATAAAATGCCAAAGTCATCTGAAAGCACATTATCAAGTCTTATTTGCCTAATAAAGTGATTTCTATTTTGTGGTAATAGGTGCTGTTATATTAATAGCTTAAAATGCAAATTTGAAAACTTAGTATGTGTAGTATTCCTACAAATTAATCTGGACCATTATAAATCTGTTAACTCATGGTCAAAAATTGTTCAGTCTTTATACTTGTCATGGTAAATTTTTACCATCATATACTTTTTATGGTTTTCAGTGTGCAAATCTTGGTTAAATATAATCTCACCCCATTCCTGTTCATTGTGAGATCAGATACCTGTTACATCTGCTGAGAAAATAGAGGCTCTTTTCTTATGGTGGGAGAGTCGAGAAGCTGTCACAAGAACTGAGGTCCTTTGGCCTCTACTGAGGTCCTCTGACCTCTCTCTTCCTATACACCTTCCACTAGGACACAGTGGAGGTTCTGACCTGCCAGAGGTAGTGGGGGTTGGACATTTTCAAGGTATATCCTGCATCTGGTTCATGTTAGCTATATATCAGCTAGAAACGTATAGAGTAAATTAGCTTATCATAAATGAAATTCCTGTCTTCTGAGCACAGTGATTAAGAATTATTTCATAAGATCTAAATGTTAAATTTATTTTTTATTAAGAATTTAAGAACTATTTACAAGTATATTTTACTTTAGTGAGCATTTTACTAAAAATTGTTTTTCTTTCCCCCTCCCTGCTTTGTTTTGTTTCGTTTTATTTCTTTGTAGTAATTCCAGACACACTAACTGACATGGTTAATCAAATGACAGAAAAAGTGGGCTTGGTTCACGGCCTGCCTTACGTAGCAGACAGGCAGGGCTTTGCTGCCACATTAGAACAGGTAAGTGCAGTGGTTAGTTATTCCTGTTATCAGATCCATAATATCCCAGAAACTTGAGGCTCTCTAGGTCTGAAAGTTGGGACTGGTTACCTGAGTTAAGAGTGTTGCGCCTGTTTGGGAACCTGCTGGGTAGTACAGTCCTCAAGGTAAGAGTTGCTACTTTCGATAGTGAGGAAATTCTTTGGCCCCTGGGATCGCTGTCTCGTATTACTGAACTGACTTCTACTCCTGGCTATGAACAGCTGTGCACAGGAATGTCTGTGGCCTTATTGTCAGCTGAATGGAACATATTCATATTCTTTGAAAAAAGATGAAAAGCTATCTTAAAAAAAAAAAAGAAAAAGAGAAGCTTTCTCTTCCATAAGCAAGAGAGGGAGAGACAACCCCCAACAAGGCCTCCGTGCTGTTGAGTAAAGAAACTCTGGGTAGCTATTTTAAAATATGGTAGCTTCTTGCATATCACGTTGTACTTTGGTTTTAGAAATATCCAAGTTGGTAGATCAGTGATAAACATCTCCCAGAACACACTCACTTAGTCCCTTGAAGTCACTGCCACATTTAGAGATTGAATATGGATAGGCCAGGGAAATCGTTGCTGTCTGTGAGGAAATTCGGGGAGCCTTCATCCCACCTCTGTAAAACCTCACTAAGGAAGTCAGATGTGTGCTTTTGGTCTCTTAGGAAGTTGGGTTCTGTTCCATCCCGCAAACACCCGGGCGTCATTGGCATCTGGGCGTAGGCTAGGTAGCAGAATCATGTTCTTATCACCTCATAAAATTCTATTATTTCCTCACTGTGCAAGTAAGTCTTGGCATTGAGAAAGATCACTGCTTTTTATTTCAAGCTAATGAGAAAGGTAGCTATCTGAGGTATAAATAATAAATAGACTTGTATGTCCAATAAGTAGGTGATGACAATCTTTTTCTGCTATTGATCGATTAGTTTGCATATCATAATTTTAAGGCATTGTCTGGGGAGAGAACAGCAAAATGAGAGACAGAATTTTAGTATATGCCTTATTTACAAAAACTGAAAGTGGGAAAATTAGGAAGAACTTAGTTACTTGGGGGCTGGAAGCAACTAAAAAGGAAGAAATGCAAGTAAAGGAGCTAAGAAATAGGATTATCCAGAAGATTGATAGACCTATAGGTATTAGAAGCATGACATGCAGGTATATGTGGAAAGGGCTTCCAAAAAATGAATTGAGAATAGATATAAAGTATGAGTTTATTTTGGTGCCAAAAAAAAAAAAACTGAATTCCATGTAGTACTTTTTATAATCATATTCCAAAAAGTTTTTGAAGAGTCCTCTTGTATATGTAGGTATATTTACCAAAATAAAATAGGTAGAGGTGTGTGTGCGATTTTATAAAATATTTTTAAGATTTTATGTTTGTGAGTGATACATGTTATATTTTATTCACTTTTTCCTTAAGAGAGAGAGAGAGACCATATTGCCATCAGGATTCCTGTACCATGATCTACCCCGCAGCTTCAGCTGGCCCTAGATCATGAGCACATGTGTGCCTGGCATCTTCAGGGGTCTCTAAATACAAATTTGGGACCTCCTTGTGGGTTCAGTTTGCAGAGTGTCATGTATTACTGCTGCACCACCATCCAGCCCCCATTACCTGACATTTTGTCTCATTTTAAATACAAATTAAATTTTATTTTGGTAAATTCTTGAATGTTATAGTTTTAGAGAGGACAGTATTTGAGCATAGAAAAGGCTTTTCCTTCTAGAGGTAAATATTTCTTTACAGTGGTGATAACAGAAGAACAGTCAACCAGATCCATTACTGACTGCCTACTGTGTAAACGCTGGTGTGTAGCACTTGTTATATAGGTGGCTTATGTAGGAATAATAGGATATTCATTACATCGTATGTAAAGAAAATCTTTGAAAACAGTTTGCAGGGGCCGGAAGGTGGCGTGGTGATTAAGGGCACTGAATTCCCACATGACCAAGCATGGTTTGAGTCCCGGACTTGGCAGCTTGCTTTCTCATTTTCTCTCTCTCTCTCTTGCTCTCTCTCACTCTGTCCCTCTTTGGTCAAATGAAAATAAATAAGGAAAAGAAGTTAAATGAAATAATAATTATTTTTTAAAAGTTTGCAGATACCATACTTTTAACAAAAAATTCTAACTGCATGCATTATGTTTTTTGTTTTTTCTTTTTTGGGGGCAGGTGTATTTTGGAACTTCCCATCCCAGGTCCTATATCTCTGCCAATGTAACTGGTTTCAAATGTGTGACAGGAATGTCTTGTCTAATGAGAAAAGATGTGTTAGATCAAGCAGGAGGGCTTATAGCTTTTGCTCAGTACATTGCTGAAGATTACTTTATGGCCAAAGCAATAGCTGACAGGTAAGAAAACTAAATTAGGCCAGAGTATTTTTAGTATCTTACTTCTGTTAGTTTATTTCTTTGGATTGATGGATTAGAGCTTTTGTATTTTATTAATTATATTACTAATGAATACGAAATAGTGATCTTAGAAAGTAATTCGTATTAATTACTAAGTGTGTACTAAAGAAACAATATTCTGATTCCTCTCCATTCTTTAAATTAATGTTGAAGTGATTAAAAGAAAGCTTCTCTCTGATCATGAATGTTCATTAATGTAGATGTAAATTTCTATCCGTTTCGGAAAAATTAGAACTATCAGTTCAGTCATGAGGCAGGAGGTGAAAATTTGAAGACTGTCACTTCAGAACTTGAATTTCTCAGTACACTATTTGATGTTTTACTAAGAAGCCACTTAATGATTTATACGATTGGCTTAGTGTTTCTCTATCACAAAATGTTTCTATGATTGTAAAGGAGATCACTGCCTTTGTGATCACTTATTTAACATGTGGTCTTCAAAACTGAAGTATGTTTTAAAAATTCTCTCATAATGGTGTTCATACGGCTTATGGTTTCCTAGTGTGTCTCATGAGATACATTGTCCATTTTTGGTTTCGTTTCTTGTTGAATATTCACATATGTACGCACACACACTCATTTTCTCTCCCCTTCGGCTTGTAGTCATCAGATACTAGGCTATTCAATACAGTACCCTCTCCATTTAGTACTTTCAGGATTACTGCATTTAAAGTTTCTTAAACTGTAAACTAAGGAGGTTGTGGGGTTTTTTCCAGTTCTTTCTTAGATGGTACTGTCATGGGCCGGAGTGACTGGTGAAACATCCATAATATGTATGATACACCTAAAGTAGTATGCTAATCCTGAGGTCTAGGTTTGCCCTGAATACCAACAGTTGCTTAATTTTGTAGCGATTGATATTATAAGTGCATAACCAATCATCATAACTTATTTTATAATTGCCTTATTTTTCAGAGGTTGGAGGTTTGCCATGTCCACCCAAGTTGCAATGCAGAACTCTGGCTCATATTCAATTTCGCAGTTTCAGTCCAGAATGATCAGGTAAATCAGTGGTCTTCTTTTTATACTTTGTTAAAAGTAAAGGAAGAGGGATAATTTTGATATGTCCTAATGTAGTTAAATTAATACATAGTAAATAATAGGGTGTCAAATTTTCGTACATGATGGGGCTTCAAAAATTTGGTGGAAAATGAAAGTATGAGTTTAATTTGGTTCACCTTTTGAAATCATACATATTTTTTTTCATAATACACACTTTTTATGAATCTTTGGAAACTTTAGTTTCAGGAGATTGAATTTTCTGTTTTAAAATAAATTTAACATCTAAATATATTTTCAATCTATAGGGTTTTTTTAGTATATAATAAAATAGACTTATTTTTAAAAAACTCTTATAAAGTAGGAGGGTTTCTTTAATATAAGAAGGTAAAAATGTTAATCATTTTAGAAAAAAAAATGAATTAGTTTTGTTACCAGGTTATTGCTTTAAAGAAGCTCTTTCTTTTTTAGGTGGACCAAATTACGAATTAACATGCTTCCTGCTACAATCATTTGTGAGCCAATTTCAGAATGTTTCGTTGCCAGTTTAATTATTGGATGGGCAGCCCACCATGTATTCAGATGGGATATTATGGTATTTTTCATGTGTCATTGCCTCGCATGGTTTATATTTGACTACATTCAACTCAGGGGTGTCCAGGTATGTGGCTAGGCATGAAATTGTTTGCAGCAATTTGATTGAACTTAAACTATCTTAATTTAGAAATGGTTGAAGAAAATCCATTTGAGCTGTTCTTCAAGCTTCCCACTGAAGGTTAATATCAGTTTTAAACATTACTTCCCTAGAGGAGTATTAATAGAACACTTAACTTGATTTGCAGCTTTCAGTGAGTTATACAGTCAGTTTTATTAAGGCTTTTAAAAAAATGACGTTAAGTTTATCAATGAGTATTCAAATTTAAGAATAAGTTAGGATAGAGTTTTTGATTTTTTTTTAAGAATTATTTTATTGAACTTTATTTTTATTTATGTTTGTTTGTTTGTTTTAATTTGACCAGAGAGGGATGGAGTGAGAGAGAGTGAGAGAAAGGGAAAGTGAGAAAGCAAGCCACCAGGTCTGGGACTCGAACACTTGTCGGCCATGTGGGAGTCCAGCACCCTTAATCATCACACCACCTGCTGGCCCCAGGATAGAGGTTTTTTTAATATTATTATTTTTTTTAATTGCCAAATGGTACATGCTTTCACCAGTAAAAGGCAGCAAAGGAGAGGGAAAAAGCAGTCTCCATGGGGTGTGGTCATGCCACAATCAATTCTTGTCCATTTCTCATCCTGTTGGGATTTGGGGCACTTGTGCACACATACATGCCCAGTGAGTTTTTCAGGCCACCAGGACTGGGACTTGAACTGCACAGTCAGCCATGTGGGATACGGCTCCCTTAATGACAAGGCTACAGGGCAGACTCAAATAGCAGTCATTTTAAGGCTTCTTCTACTAATAATTAACATTCTCTAAAACTCAAAAGCTTAGCAGTTAAAGTACCCTAGGCAGGCTGGCCCCATGTCCTAATGGTTAGAGAACGGATCCCACATTGGTTGACCCCAGTTTGAATCCCAGTCCTGGTAGTTTGAAAATCACACCAGTCATATATGAATGCATGCCTCATGGGGGGATAATTTTTCTCTTACTCGCTCACTCTCCACCTTCCTCTGGCAGGCACATGCTCCCTCTTGCAACTCAAAAAAACAAAAAAGCTACCTAAGGAAGCATACTTGGTTTTATGTAGTATACTTAGAAGAAAGCCAGGAATTTCAGTATTTGTGTCTTTTAACAGTGAGTAAAAAAAAATATTTCTTTTCACTTCTAGGGTGGCACACTGTGTTTTTCAAAACTTGATTATGCAGTTGCTTGGTTCATCCGTGAATCTATGACAATATACATTTTTTTGTCGGCATTATGGGACCCTACTATAAGCTGGAGAACTGGTCGCTACAGGTTACGCTGTGGAGGTACAGCGGAAGAAATCCTGGATGTATAACTACAGCTTTGTGACTGTATATAAAGGAAAAAAGAGAAGTATTATAAATTATGTTTATATAAATGCTTTTAAAGATCTACCTTCAGTAGTTTTATCACATGTATGTTTTGGTATCTGTTCTTTAATTTATTTTGCATGGCACTTGCATCTGTGGAAGAAAAAAAAAAAAAAACACACATCTGTAATCTTGGCCAAATCACTTTATTTTGTGGAAGTAGAGAATCAAGAGAATCGGTTCTAGGAACCTGGGATTGTTTTCTTTGTCGTCGTCCGTTTATTTTTTTAAATAAATAAATACATATATATATAAATGCTCTGCAACAAACACTGACAGTATCCTTCAGTAGAGAAAGTTTCTTATTGGTGAGTACACTCGTAGCGCACGTGTGGGCAGGACGGCAGCCGCTTTGTTTTGGGGGTTTAGAAAAGACTACAGGTAACAACTTTCCACGTCTCGAGTGACTGGTATTGTGCAGTGCACAAGCCACCGAGAGGTACTAAGAAACTTTTTCATGCTTTATGCCTACCTCTTGTAGTTGTTGCAGAGCAAATATAAATTGTAATAAGGTAGCTAGGCCTTGCAAAAACAAATGGAAAAACTTTTAAAAAATAATAATAATAAAAAGAGCTAGAGTCTAGTATTTATATGAATCTGTGAGAGATTATTTTTTTTTTTTTTGGTCTCACTGCAATGAAACCAAAAGTGGCTAAGTTTGGTTTTTAATCGTAGCCATGTATCGAAGGCATCTTTTTGACCACCTCTTGTTGGTTCCATCTTGAACCATTGTTAATCACTGTGCTGTAATTAGTGTAGCTATAATAAATCTTGCCTTCCCTGCTCCTCCCCCGACCCACCCCCATCTTCCTTCACGTTTTTTCAGGGAGGGTTGGGAGTGGTTTTGTTTTAGTATGAGTGGATGTTTTGATAGTTTATGAGGAAAAATGCATTTCAGACACATTTCACACATGAGCTATTTTCTTACACAGTATGTCTTATTGTTAATAAGAATGTAATTTCATGATACAGGTATTTAATATCTTTTTTAAGTCAGTAAATATTCTAGCCATCAATTTAAAAAAAAATTGCAGTAGAGTATTAAGAGGGGACAGGATAAGTTTTACTCTTAAAATTAATCAGTATCAAACTAAGTCTCCTGTGTGTGTGTTTTGTTTTTCGTTTTTGTTTTTTACTATTATAGTCTAGTCTTATTTAAATTGGATTTTTATATTCCAGTTTGTATGACAAAATAGACTAGATCCGCGCTGGTTGTCAATGCATGCTCTACTCTCTCTCTCTCCATGCCGCTAAATTTGCTCGTCAGGTTGTGCGAATTTGTGGTGAACTGGACTTGTTTTTATTTATTTTTTTCAACAAACAAGCAAAAATGTAAGGGACAGTGCATAAGCCTTTTTTCTTCTCTCTCTCTCTCTCTCTTTTTAATAGTGGTATTCTGCTTTCTCTTCAGAATCAGATGGCATGTTGGCCACATGAATGCCTCCCGCAGGACTAACACTTGGCAATGTGGCAGCTTTAAATTCTAAGTTATACCATGTCCATGGCAAAGCATAATGTGTAGCATATTAGCAATAACTATATATTTATAGAAAACAAACACTTTATCACTCTACTGAGCCAGTTCATTTAGTGACTAAAGACATGGTTTAAATTGCAATATCTCTCTACGTGTGTATACGCCAGGTATACACATTGTATTTAAGCTTTTCTCTGGGCCAAACTGCCTCATCCATTTCTTTTTTTCTTTTGCCTAATGATGAATTTGTTTGAAGGGCATATTCTTCCTGAACAAAGGCTTGGCCGCATATTCCTTTCTTTATGTGAAATGGGGAGAATTGTTCCCTGAGGAAAGTCACACAGTGAAAACCAGTCTAGTTGTGACCCACTACATGTTTATTTTCTTTCTGAATCACTATTATGTGAGTTGGATTTTGCCGATCCTGTCTGTAATTTGTTGATATATTTAACGAAGTTTGGTTGATGCCATCGTTCTCATTGCTGCAGTGAAATCTTGCTTATTACTTAGCTTTTGCTGATCTCAGTATGGGCAATGTAACAGCAAAACCAAAATGGCTGGACAGACTTCTTGTGTTTTGTAAATATTTAAAAAAAAAAAAAAAAGACTGTTCTGTATTTGTGTCTTACGTGGTAGTGGAAGATTTCCTTAAAATGAAGCTTCATTTAAGCAGAGTGATTCTTTGTTTAACAAGTTTGGGGTGATTATAAAATAGTAAGAAGTAATGTAAATGTTGAAGGAAGTCTCACAACAGAACTGTAAGAGTCCAAATTTAATGAACCTCTGAAAAAAATAAAACCCAGTAAGTGTCTAGAATATGCCATGTTTTATTATTTAAAATCATTGTCTTCAGTTTTTTTGTTCAAAAAAATAAAAGTTTGAATACAATCAAAACATTAGCAATGTGTTTATTTCTCCTGTCTTCTCTTTTATACTTTTAGAAATAATCTAACATGTTCCACCATTCACATCAGGATTACTAGAAGAGTTTTGTCAGGTGTTAATTTTGAAATCTTTGTTTTTGTTTTTGTTTTTTAATTTGCCAGAGGACGTGTACACTCACCAGAGAGGGAGGGAGAGAGAGAGAAAGAAACCCTCCATGGGCATGGGCACACAATAATTCCTTCTCCATTTTTCCATCCTGTCAAGATTTGGGACATACACGCACACACGCGCGTGCGCGCGCACAGACACACACGCACACACACACTGTGTTTTTTCAAGCTCCTGGGGCTGGGATTCATACCATGTAGTTGGCCATGTAGAATCCAATTTCCCTTAATCATTAGGCCATGGGGCTGCCCCTGAACTCTTTCATGTATGCTACAGGCAGTCCTATGGCTTAAAGTAGTATTTTTTTGGTTTTTAGCAATAGTTGTGCATTAGGATCACCTTTTTTTTTTTTTAAAGAGAGATTTTTGCTATAGGGCATGTGTACTTCCCAGAGACAGAAGGTGAAAAATCACCCCCCATGGGGATGACCATGCCACAACCCCTTCTCCTCTGTTCTCTCCAGATTTTGGGCACACACCCACACACTCAGGATGAGTTTTAAGCCATTGGGTCCAGGACTTGAACTGTGGTCAACTACATGTAAGTCCAGTGCTATAACCACCATGCCATCTGCTGGTCCTGAGAACTTTAAAAAAAAAAAAAAAAAAAAAAACAATGTCAGTGCCATGCACGCAGAGACTGGTTCAGTCATTCTGGGCAGGTCCTGAGCTCTGCTTGTGCTTCTACCGAGAGGCTGCTGGCCCTTAACATTTAGAAAAGACCCACTGGTCCCTTTGGCCCCTTTCCCTGGGGCTCACAACTTGAACTCAGCTGTTCAGATCTTACCACTCCAAGGCCTAGGAAAAGTAAATCCAAGAAAGGGGATGGAATAGGACTGCTGTCTGAGACTTAGAGAAAAGATGGACTAAGCTTCATACACCAAGCAGGACCAGCTTCCTTCCAACTGGAGGCATTCCCAGGCCTGTTGTACCACCAGCCCATGAGGAAAGGATTCTCTCAAATAGCAAATCCAGAGAAGAAATCTGCTATAGACTAAATACTCATGTGCCCCCCAAATTTCTTTGTTAAAACCTAATCTCCAGTGTGAAAGTATTTCAAGGTAGAGCCTTTGGGAAATGATTAGGTCATATGGGTTCTCTGCTCCAGATGGGATGAGTGCCGTTATAAAAAAGACCCCAAAAGGTTCCCTTGCCTCTTCCACTCTGTGAGGACACAGCAAGAAGATCCATCTGTGAACTAGATTGTGCCTTAGACTTCCCAGCCTCCATACTTCTAACCCCAAAGTTTAACAAAATGATCAACAAGAAGTTAAGTAAGTCTTAGAATTGTATGGCTCAACAAATCTTGGAGATCTCATGACCATATTTTTTAAAGGTTTTTTCTTTTTTAAAGTTTTTTAAGATTTATGTATGTATTTTCAATTTGACCAGAGAGAGAGAGAGAAAACAAGCCACCAAGTCCAGGACTCAAACTGCAGTCGGTCACGTGGGAGTCATTGCCTTTAACCACCACACCACCTGCCGGCCCCTCTCATCCTTATTTTATAGTGATGAAGCTGAGATACCCACTAAAGGGGTTGTGATCACAAGTGTTAAGTAGCTATGGTATTGCTGGCAGGGCTGGGAGAAGATTGTAATAGGCAAAGTAGTTTCTATGTACAACAGTAAACTTGTTATCTAAACCTTAAGTTTTTTCTTTTAATTTTGTTAGAGGTCATGTGTGCTTACTGGAGAGAGACGTAGAGGGAAAGTGAAAAAGCACAATTTCTTCTCCATTTCTCCTTCCAAGATTTTGGACACCCATACACACACACCCGGCATGCTTTATGAGTCAGCAGGTTCAGGACTCATATGGTCGGCCACGTGAGATCCAGCTACCTTACCCTCCATACCACTAGCTGGCCCTCTACACTTAAAATTTTCCTTTAAGTCCATAGTGTTAGAAAACTTATTTGTAACTCTTCAAAATTGTTCCAGAGAGGGACCAGCAGTTAGCGTAATGGCTATATCACTGGACTCCCATGTAGTCAACTGCGGTTCGAGTCCTGGACCCGGTGGCTTAAACTCACACCAGGCACATGTGCGTGCGTGCCCAAGATCCCGAGAGGAGAATTGGAGGAGAAGGGATTGCGGTGTGGCCATCCCCCCTGAGGGGGGGGGGGTGATTTCTCACTTTCTATATCTCTGTCTGTCTCTGTCTTTCTGGCGAGCGCATGTGCCCTATAGCAAAAACCTCTCCAAAAAAAGAAAGAAAAAAAAAAATTGTTCCAGAGAGCCAGATTCAAGCCTGTAGAACAAGAGTATAAATTACTATGAAGTAAGTTTAAGGTAAAATGCTTTACATATAGTATTGTAGAGAAGATTAGTACATACCATAAGACTAAAATCATGTTCAGACCTGACGTTTATCATGAACTAGTGTTTGAATTGTTTATTTCAAATTATAGTTTATGACTATATCAACACGATTTTTTGTGGAAAGACAAGCATTGCAAAATAGTGAACAATGATCCCTACAGAGGTACAAGGGTATGCATTTAATTGAGTTGTTTGCTATAAAAATTATGTCTGCAAGACAGTTTAAAATAATTATCAGCATTTTTACAAACATACCACATATACCATTATCAGATCTTTTTTTTTTTTTTTTTTTTTTTTTTTTTTTTTTTTTTTTTTTTTTTGGAGAGGTTTTTTCGCTATAGGGCGCGTGCGCTCGCCAGACAGACAGAGAGAGACATAGAGACAGAAAGCGAGAAATCACCCCCCAGGGGGGATGGTCACGCCGCAATCCCTTCTCCTCCATTCTCCTCTCGGGATCTTGGGCACGCACGCACACGCGCCCGGCGTGAGTTGTAAGCCACCGGGTCCGAGACGCGAACCGCGGTCGACTACGTGGGAGTCCAGCGACATAGCCATTACGCTAACTGCTGGGTCCCACCATTATCAGATCTTTAAGCAACTAGTTGCCTAAGAACCAAAATGTGCTAATCCTTTCATGTGACCCCTCCCGTGTTCTGGGAGAGATTGGCAGAGACTCTGGGTGTCCTTGGAGTGGTTACAAGTGGCTATGTTGTTTAGAATATTAGTCATCAAGACATCCGTGCTAATAGCATGGACTTGTAATTCTCTATTTTCAACAAATGAGGAGTACCATTTATTTCTCCACAGGACAATAGCTGGACTACCCTCCCTCCCCCCACCACCTGCACACCTCCCATGGCAGTCAGGCCACTTTTTGTTTTCTGACCTGTGTCACCAGCCCTGGTTCTGTTATCTCCTCTCATGACAACCCAACACCGGGCCAGCCAGAGGAACGTGAGCAGGATGCTGGAGAGGTCCCTCTGACTGCTATGGGGCTGTGAGGCTCAGGAGCACGGAAAGGCGTGGGGCTAAAGGAAAAATTTCTAGACGTGTGAAGATGTTAGTTGTAAGATATATTTTCTTCAGTGAGAAGGAAAAGGGGTGAGACTCAGAACAAGAAATCGTTCCTGACCTCAGTGGAGAGCACTCACAGGATTTTTGTGCCAAAGAAATACCTTTTCTAAATTGACTTTTTCCGTGGTCTCAGCCAGCCAGGATCATGGGCACACACATGTGTACCCTCCATGTACAGGGAGACCCTGGAAGCAAACCCAAGACAACCTCTTGTGGCTTCAGCATTGTGTAACATTATGTTGGTACTGTGCCATTTGGGCTGGCACCAGGGAAATATTTAAAGAATGACTGCTCCTGGAAGCTCGTTTAGTAGAGTGGAAGGAGCAGAAACCAGATTAATTGGATTTCAGAGTATGTGAAGAAGAAATGAAAGCTAAGGGCACAGATATTTGGAAACTGCAATAATGATGCATCCTACTCAAGGACCCAATAATGCTGGGCTGAAAATTAAAAAAAAAAAAATTCTGACTTGACTCTCTCAGGAATACAAGCCAGAAAGTGATCAGGAAGGGTAATCTTCCTTGTTAATCTTCTAATCTGTAATTGATCCCAGACTAATATCCCTACAACATGAGCAGCATCCAGCACAGAACTTTAGGCACCCAGCACTGCCCACGATCTGGTGGGTTTTTTTTTTTTTTCTCACAATCTATAGGTTTTCATTTTGTTTTTATTGCTTATTTTTGCCTATGTTTGATTTACTTCCTGTTTGGCTTCTACATTGACCTAGAACTTAACCTCTGACTGGCTTCCTTTACTGACCTCACGTTCCACAGTATTACTCAAAGTCAGGTGGTGCTTACTTTTTTATTCTCATTTCACACCCCATCTCCAGCCTCACCTCTCCCACTGCCTCCAACCCCGTGCCTCACTGACACCAGACCACTCTGTCTTCCCAAGAGAACCTTGCTTCTGTTAGGTTTCCTTGGCCAACAAGTTCTTTGCTTCTTGCTTCTGTAGGGTTCCTTGCTTCTGTAGGGTTTCTTTGGCCAACAAGTTCCTTGCTTCTGTAGGGTTTCCTTGGCCAACAAGTTCTCCCTTGCTTCGGTAGGGTTTCCTTGGCCAACAAGTTCCTTGCTTCCGTAGGGTTTCCTTGGCCAACAAGTTCTCCCTTTCCATCTTCACCATCTCTGCCTATTGGAATGCTCTTCATCCTTTAAACCTCGGGTCATAGTCAAAACAGAACTCCTCCAGACTTCTGTATGCTCAGAGTGTTTTTAAAAATTGCTGTCGCCACAGAGACAGGAAGAAAGTACTCCCTGTTGAAATATATTGGATTGAAAAAAACACTGTATTCCTGCTTTGGCTTCCATAAACAAAGTGCCACCTCACTTAGAAGATTGCTATTTTGGGTGGTTGCTAGGTTATAGCCAATCACAGCAGCTAGGCTTCGGTCAATCACAAACGTTCTGCCTTTTAAACTGTGTTAATACAGACAAACTTTAAGATGTAACCAATCCAACTGTTTCTCTACCTCATTCCTTCGCTTTGATTTTTCTATGTCACTTTCCCTTTCCCACACACATCACTTTTCTTTTCCAAAATTTAAATACCACATCACCACGAGGTTGCCCCAAGTTGATGGGAAGTCATTCTGGGAAACTATATGATTCAAATCATGTTTATTTTTGCTCAATTAAACCCCATTAAATTAAACTATCTGATGGATTTTCTTTTAACATCCCCAATGGGATATGGTCACACCACAATTCTTCATTTCTCCATCCTGTTGGGATTTGGGGCATGTACTCACACACTCAGCATGTTTTCAAGTCACTGTGATTGTCCATGGAATCAGGCTCCCTTAACCACTAGGCCCCAGGGCCGACCCTTGGTGCTCGCATCATGTCCCTTCCATTTTGTCAGGCATTTAAAACTGTTTAAAGTGAGTTTTCCCAACTTTCAAGGGCTAGAACTTTGCAGGTGTTAGTAATCATCCCGATGTCCTTTTCTCTTTTCAGCTCTCCTAGTCCTTCAGTGCATTCACATAATAATGACTCAGGAAGTGTCTATTATTGATAGTCAAGGAGAAATTCTTAATTCTGGTGCAAATGTCATGGAACATGCTTTCACCTTCTCATTGTGTTAGCAAGGCATTTGCTATTTTATCTCCCTGCCCCCGCCCCCATCCATCATGCTTAACAAAAGGATTTCTCTGCACATGAGTAAAGCACTGAATCTTTGTTTTCCTCTTCTGGCATCTGGTTCTGCTCTTTTTACTCTGAGAAGCCAACAGTTGTCACCCATCACATAACCCATGATCATACCCCAGTCACTGGATGGCCCATAGTTTTAACAGATCCCAGCCCCTGGATAACAGTGCCTTTTTTTCTTTTAGAAAGTTCATGTCAGTAGTAGCAAGATCAGGCCTCCACAAAAGTAGCCAGCCTAAACTACTCAGAACCAAGAAGGCGCCTGGAAGACCAGTGCCAACTTCAAGCTCCTTTTATCCTTATCATACTATTACAATATTAGCATGCTCAGTGGCACACCTACCAGCACCATGATAGCTGACAATCTCCATGGTTACTACTGGAACTATCCTAATAAGGAAAGAAAAATAGACAAGCTTTGGAATTCCAGGAAATCCCTGTCTTTTCGAGGGAAAATTCTGAATATTCCACCTTCTATTACCTGTCCCTCATTACTCCAATTGCTATGTCTTCAAATTCCCATCCCAAGACACAGAAGAAGTAGATATGCAAGCTAGGCTCCCACGTCTCCATTCTTCGGTCATCAGATAAAACTTGTGCTGTGGAAACTCAGTTTTGTTCTCAGAAGTTGGCTTCACAATTCCAAGCAGCAAAAGATCCCATCTTTGGAAATAAATTTTAAAAATTGGTAACAGTTATTAGAAGGACTCGGAGGTGACCTTGTTAAAGCATCTCATCAATGCCCTACACACCCATTGATTCTTAAAGGGTTTTTTGTTTTGGTGCTTTAAGATCACACATTTCCTTTTGGATCATAAAAGTCGGTCATATTTACTATCGAAAACCTGAAGCATAAAAGATGAATGAAAGCAGTGTTAGGTATATGCCTAAGAGAACTGGGAGTAGAAACCGTGTCCACGTGAAAACTTACACATGAATGTTCATAGCAGCATTAGTCATAATAGCCAAAAGATGAAAACTACCAAAATGCCTGTCAACTGATGAGTGGATGAACAAAATTTCATATATCCAGACAATGGAATATTATTCATTGCTTTAAAAGGAATGAAATACTGATGCACATCACACTAAGAATGAACCCTGGAAACATGATGCAAAGTGAAAGAACCAAAGGCCATGTTGTGTATGATCCCATTTGTGTGAAATGTCTGGACTAGGCAAATCCATAGAGACAGGAAGTGGGGTAGTGGTTTCCAAGAGCTGGGAGAGAGGAGAAAATGAGAGTGACTAATAACAGGTACAAGGATAGTAAAAAAATGTCTTGAAAAAGAGAAATAAAAATCACTCTTAATGTATTATTTCCTTCCAGCGTTCTGACACATATTGCTGAAGTGGTTTCCAGAGAATGTGTGCATTGCTCATTACTCGGCATCCTTGCTAGAATTCAGAATTGCTATTTTCTTCTTTTTTTTAATGATAGGAAGCACATGTGCGTGCAGAGGGAGAGGGTCTTGCCATGCCACAATCCTACTTCCACAGCCTTTCAGTTCCTCAAGTTCCTATGCATGCACACATAGGCCCAGAATGTCTTTCAGGCTGACCCGGGTTCCAAATTGGTCATCATGTCTTCCATTACCACTGCATCACAGCAGCTGAGCCAGGAGTGCTATGTTCTAAATCTTTCTAAATTTGACAAATGAAAAGATTATACCTCATTGTTGAAATACACATTTTTAAATGATCAGTAAAATTATTTATTTCTTTTAATGTGCCAAAGAGCACATACAACTGTTAGAGAGGGAGAGAGAGGAGAGGGAGAAAGCACCCTCCACTCCATGGGGAATAGTTATACCATAATTCCTTCTCCTCTATCTCCACATCCTGTCAGGATTTGGGGCATGTACACACATGTGCCCAACACGTTTCTCAAGCTGGGATTTGAATCACGTGGTCATGTGCAATCCTGTTCTCTTGACCACTAGGCCATGAGACCAACTCAAAATTATTTTTGTACATTTGATTTTTAGCCATTAGAATTTCTTTCATTTCTTAATCTTATTTAAAAGAGGGCCCAAAAGTTTTCTTATTGCTTATTCCACGTTTCCCTTTAACCATGTGAAACGATTTACATTACCAAATAGAATCTTTTACTTTTCTAAAACCTTTGCATTTAGGATGTTTCCCCAAGGCATTATGGGGTAGGCATTGAAATAATCGATTAGCATTTGTGCAACTAAATGGTCCGTGAAAGTTGTCAAAATCAGAGATCAATTTCCCCTAATGTGATTTCTTGCACTCTTCCCAACAAAACCATCTTTTTGCTTTGAGGTAACCGTATTTTCAGAGTCTGTATGTATATTTGCATTTCTGAAATTATGCTCCTTGACCTTGGGGTACTTTTTTCTCAGTACCTTTCTGAACTTTTTTTGCTAATATTTCATGATACGTCTTCTAGGCTTTAGAATTAAGTTATACTAACTGGTGCAAAGTCAATTAAGCTATTTTGTTCTATGCTGTAGGGAGAAAAATGTTTAGCAAGGAATTTTCTGCTTGAAAGAATTTATCCACAAAATTAATTACATTTTCATTCAGTTTATTTCATTGATAAAAGTGAGTTAATATTATTATTATTTTTTTTTTTTTTGCATTTTAAAGTCAGTTTTAGTCATCTGTACCACAGAGATGCATGGAGTGTTTTCCTAAATCTTTTCTTTTTTTGGAGAGGTTTCTGCTATAGGGCGCATGCGCTGGCCAGAAAGACAGAGAGGGAAAGCGAGAAATCACCCTCCCCAGGGGGTGTAGCCACGCCACAATCCTTGCTCCTCCATTCTCCTCTTGGGATCTTGGGCACACATGCACACGTGCATGGATTGAGTTTAAGCCACCGGATACAGGACTTAAACTGCAGCCATTACGCCAACTGCTGGTCCCCTTCTAAATCTTTTCAAATATTTTCTGTTTTGGGTCATATGTGCTTTTGGCAAAAGGTTTGCACCTATCTGCCTCTGTGAACTGAGCAGACTTGGAGGCAAAGCCATCCCTCCAGTGGTCGTCAGTATCTCCTTTCTACAAAGACAACCTACGTTACTCCTCCTCTTACAACACCTTAATGTTGCCTTTAGGAATAAACCCGAGCCTTTCCAGTGGCAGAGGCGCTGTATTAGGTTAGGGCCTCACCAGTCCTCCAGCCTCCTCTTGCAATGTTCCCTAACCCTCTCATAAAAGCCCTCCTCTTAGTTGACTTCCTGCAGTTTCCTGATGTCTGGCCTCCCCAGTTCTGGAACATCCTGTGTGTTCTTCCCCCAGCTGGGAGCAGGGACCTCAGGGGTTGAAGGGTTGAGGCTCAATCACCAGGGTGACTGAAATTTACATGTTTTACTTTGTTTTCATGGATTAACTAAGAGAGAAAACTGTATGGAGAGGCACCATGGTCGTGTCTAATGAGATCGCACCAAGGCCCCCACGTGAAGATAGAAAGCCCTCTCTGTCCTTCAGCGTCCTCCTGATTCAGGCCAGGGTGCTGCATTTGTTCATTCTTGCAAAATTCTGTCTGGCCGCTTCCAAATCTCAGTCCCTCCTGGCTAAGACAACTCAGTCACCAAGTGAAAAGTCCAGACACAGAGGCCGGCAGGTGGTGATGTGGTTAAGGCACTGGACTCTCACATGGCTGACAACAATTCGAGTCCTGATCCCAGCAGCTTGAAAATCATGCCCAAGGGTACATATCCAAAATCCCAAAAGAATAGAAGAGAAGGGATTGTGGCACGGCCATACCCCTTAGAGAGTGATTTCTCACTTTCCCTCTCCTTGTCTCTCTCCTGCAAGTACACACTACCTATGGCAAAAACCTAACATTTTAAAAAGTAGTTATTAATTTAAAAAGGAGTTCAGACCAGCTAAGACCTCCTTAGCATCATGTAAGGACAAGAGTCCAAATCTGGCCACCTTACCTCCTTGCTAGGACCATCCCTGGGAGGGAAACTGATCGATTCCACCTATGTCAGCTAACTAGAAAGGTTTAGCTTTCTTACCTCTGAGATGTAGGACCCTGTTCCCCAAAACTTGAACTGAAAACTTCTTCCTGTCCCAGTGATTTTTTGGCCCGTAGCCCAATGGCAGGCCGTCCACCACTGCCGGAAGGGTTTTAACAGCCGATTTGCCAAATTATCAGGCAAAGAAAGGTTACAAAGGGAGCATGTCATTTGCAGAAAAAAAGATCAAATTGCGTGACCAAAAGATGTGGCTAACACAGAGGCAGAGTTGCTAGGAGAAACAGAAGCGAATCTTAATTAAAACATCACGGGGGTTGGGGAAGGGACTCCTAATGAGGACTTTGAATGAGATACAATTAGAGCATAAAAAACAAAATGTGGCACTAAAAAGTAGGATTTCTCAATTTAGAGATTCAATGTGGAAATGAAAGAGAATGACTACTTCTGGATCCCAATAACCCAGAGCAAAACAAAACAAAACAAAACATACTAAATACTAAGAGAAATGCACAGGTACGAGACACAAAAGGATCAAACAGATGGAGACTTAATAGTCTAAGAGGACTTCCAGAAGGAGAAAGAAAAAGAAAACTAAAGAAAAATTTGCATTTTTCGGGACTAACAGTTAGCGTAATGGCTATGTCACTGGACTCTCATGTAGTTGACCATGGTTCGAGTCCCAGACCCAGTGGCTTAAAACTCACACCGGGCACATGTGTGTGCATGCCCAAGATCCCAAGAGGAGAATGTAGGAGAAGGGATTGCGGCGTGACTATCCCCCCTGGGGGGTGATTTCTCACTTTCTGTCTCTCTGTCTCTCTCTCTCTTTCTGGCAAGCTCACGTGCCCTATAGCATAAACCTCTCAAAAAAAAAAAAAAGAAAAAAAGAAAAAGAAAAATTTGCCTTTTTAGATTTAAATAACTTCCCTAGTCCCAGGTGGGTGGTGAAATTTCTTAGCTCTGAGGGTAAGTTTAACATTCCTCAGCCAGAAAGAACAAGTTACTAAAGGGAAGGAAGTTAGGTCATCACTGGACTATCAGCAATACTGGACGCTCTTAGGAGACAAACGAATAATACTTATAGGCTATTGGGGTGGAGTGCATTATAATCAGAAAATCTTGTATCCGGCCAACATGTATTATATGAGGGTAAAAAGAAGGCACTTTGGGGCATGTGGGGCTGCAGAAAATACACCACCCATGGTCTTTGAGGAAATTGGTTAAGAGAGTACTCAAGAAAATAACCCCAAATAAAAATCTTAGCATCAGGAGACAGAGAATCCATGAAAACAATGGTGAGTAACGAACCTTGTAATTGTCATAATCTACATGGATGCCAGCATGACATGGAATCATAAAAATTTTTGAAGCAGATGACATGTGTTGTAGAGAAATATAATGCTCTTGGCTAACATTCCAAGTTATCTAAAATCTAGGAGGAGGGGTGAGGAGGAAGAAAATGGAGAAGAGTGGTTTCGAGCTTTGTCGAGGTTTGTTCTGAGGGAGGGACTGCACTACCATCTCACAGGGCATAGCAAACAGCTTGAATTTGCTCCTTTGAATGACTGTTCTGAAAACTCTTTGTTCTTCCATCAAGGATTCTTACCAGCAGGGGTAGTTTCTCTCTCTCTTTCTCTCTCTGTCTCTCTCTCTGTCTCTCTCTCTGACTTTGCTCTCTCCTTTCTCTATCTTCCAAACTTCTCACACTCCTTCTGTGTCTACACGTATTCTTATTATGTTCACAATTTTCAAATATTAACTCCAGATTGCAAACCTAGCTCCTGTGCAGTTCCAAAACCTCTTAAGATGCTCATTTGAACCAAAGGAGCATTTTCTCCCTTAGAAGTGCAAAGAACTGGGCCAGTCTGTGTCATGGTGGTTAAGGCAGCTGGTTCCCACGTGGCCAACCATGCAGTTCAAATCCCGGACCCAACAGCTTGAGAAACATGGCGGGCGAGGGTGTGTATGCCCAAAATCCCAAAAGGAGGGAGAAATGGAGGAAAAGGGATTGTGGCATGACCTAATGAGGGTCTGACCTCCCAAAGTCCCAAGAACCTGGCCTCTAAGAAGACTCCATTGTGCCACAGTCCCCTGTCTTCACTTGACCTCTCCAGGAGGTCATGCTCCAGTCTGCTCCAGCATGTGACTGCCTCTCAGTCCCACTGACTTGACTTCCCTGTTTCAGTCTCCTTCTTGCCCTAAGATTTCACTTGACTTTCCCCACTGTTCCCTAATCCTCACTTTTTTTTTTTTTTTTTTTTTTTGAGAGGTTTTAGCTATAGGGTGCATGCACTCGCCAGAAAGACAGAGCAAGACAGAGAGACAGAAAGCAAGAAATCATCCCCTGGGAGGATGGCCATGTCGCTATCCCTTCTCCTCCATTCTCCTCTCGGGATCTTGGGCATGCACGCACATGTGCCTGGCGTGAGTTTAAGCCACCAGGTCCGGGACGTGAACCGCGGTCGACTGCATGGGAGTCCAGCGACATAGCCATTATGCCAACTGCTGGTCCTAATTCTCACATTCTGATTCTGTAATATGTTGAATTAAACCTTTACTTGAATTAATTTCCTCATCAGACCCATTGCAAATGATAGCATGGAATAGGAAGAAATAGGTCTGGAAGAATTGATGGGGGAAATTCACATGACCCTGTTGGGAAGCCTACAGTGATCTTGCTGGAGGGAGTCACCTTACAAGAGGAAGCCAATTCTCTTCATACTGTCCGTTCTTACCATTGCTGGGGCTCCAGACTTATAGCCAGAACCTTACCCTAGCATGCCTCAGGGATCCAGAACCAAGAAGAAGGCTAGATATCAAAAGAATGTTAAGTCATTGTTCATTTCTATTTAAAAAGAAAACCTAGGGGCTGAGGCCAGCACGTGGCATAGTGGTTAAGGCACTGGACTCCCATGTGGTCGACTGCAGTTTAAGTCCTAGACCCAGCGACTTGAAACTCATGCTGGGCCCGTGTGCGTGGGTGCTCAGAATCCCAGGAGGAGAGGAGAAGGGACTGTAGAGTGCCCATCCCCACTGGGCAGTGATTTCTTGCTTTCTCTCTGTTTCTCTGGTGAGTGCACACACCCTGTAGCAAAAATCTCTTTCAAAAAAACAAAGAGAAAAATCTAGAGGTCAGCAGTTTACATGGTGGTTAATGTGCTGGACTCCCACATGGCCGACCATGATTCGAATCCTGGACCTGGTGGCTTAGAAATCATGCTGGGCACATGTGCATGCATGCACAAAATCCCAGGAGGAGACTAGAGAGGTGACCATCTCCTCTGGGGGGTGATTTCTCACTTCCCTTCTCACTGTCTCTTTCTCTCTGTTGTTTCTCCAGGAAGCACACGCTCACTAGGACAAAAACCTAAAACACAAAACAAAACTCTAGAGAATGTATGAAAATGAAGCTTGGCCAAGGAAAAAGAAACATAGCTAAAGATGAGGATATGCATTCTTTCCAGCTTTTTCTCTACTGTTCCCTGTGTCTTCCTCATGATAAGCCTTGTATTGGCATGGCTTACAATATTTTCCTAGGACAATCAAAGTTAGAGACTTCTTTATTCATATCAGATGGAAGAAAAACATCAAGGGGTTCTCCTGGGACATCTTTTCATCACTACCCTAATTTTGTGTGTGTCCATGTGTGTTTTGTTTTTGTTTTCATTTTTTGGCATAATTCAATACCTGGCAATACAAGAGTTTCCTCATTCTACCATTCACTTTTCTGTCACAATTCTTGTAATTTTTCCATGTAAATGTTGAAAATAGTTTGAAGTGAAAACATTCAGTTTTAAATATAATTGTAGGGACCAGCAGATGGTGTAACGTTTACGTTGTTGGACTCCCATGTAGCCAACTGCGGTTTGAGTCCCAGACTCAAGGGCTTGAAACTCACACAGGGCACATGTGCGTGCATGTCAAAAATCCTGAGAGGAGAATAAAGGAGAAGGGATTGTGGCATGACCATCCCCCCTGGGTGATGACTTCTTGCTTCCTGTCTCTCCTTCCCTCTCTGTCTCTCTGGAAAGCACATGAGCCCTATAGCAAAAATCTCTAAATTACATATATATATATATATATATATATATATATATATACACACACACACACACACACACACACACACACATATATATATATATATATATATAGAGAGAGAGAGAGAGAGAGAGAGAGAAAATTACTGTTATAGTCAGTTTTGAAGGGTTAATTTTTGTTTTTTAAGGTTTTTGCTATAGGGTGTGTTTATTTGCTAGAGAGACAGAGAGAGGTGGTGAGAGGGAAAGTGAGAAATCACCCCAGGAGGGATGGCCACACCATAATCCCTTCTTCTCCACTCTTCTCCTAGGATTTTGGGCACACACACACACAGATACCTGCTGGGTCTGGAACTTGAACTGGGGTTGGCCATATAAGAGTTTAGCAATATTAACCACCACACCACCTGCTAGCGCCTGGGAGGGTTGATATATTAATCATATTGAAGGATGAGGTGCATTTTCATAAATTTCCCTTTATTTGTACCTGAAAGCATGATTTATTAACTTTTTTCTTTTCTTTTTTTTTTTTTTTGTAAATGGTAGGTAATAAATATTTCTACTTTTGCATGAACACACACACACACACACACACATAAAAAATTAGGCTAAATTTTTCAATGTGATATTCTTTCCAGAGATTTGGATTAAAATGCCAGCCCTCACAGCTGAGAGTGAGTCTAATTGTTTTTCCCTCAGTGACTAACTGGGAACTGTGACTCAATGACCACACCAAATGTGGCCAACAGGCCAGAAGTTCATGGGCATAATGTAGAGGAAGAAAAAGAAAGATAGAAACTTCGGATTGCATTTATCACGTGTTGCACCCAAAACACAAAAGTATCACCTACTCCCACCCAGATAAAGACTAACAATATATTTACATTGGGGCCAGCAGTTGGTGTGATGGTTAAGATGCTGAACTCCCACATGGCTAAACATGGTTCGAGTCCCAGACCTGATGGCTTGCTTTCTCACTTTCTCTCTCTCTTTCTCTGTTCAAATTGAAAAAAGAAAAAAAGAAAAAGAAAAAAAATTAAAATACAATAATTAAAAAACTAATATGCTCATGTCAACAAACCGTTGAGGTATACAGTGGTTCAAGGAGAGCTAAAATCCTTTTATTTTTTTTTTGGGGGGGAGGTTTTTTGCTATAGGGCGCGTGCGCTTGCCAGACAGACAGAGAGAGACAGAGAGACAGAAAGCGACAAATCACACCCCAGGGGGGATGGCCACACCACAATCCCTTCTCCTCCAGTCTCCTCTCGGGATCTTGGGCACGCACGCACACACGCCTGGTGTGAGTTCAAGTCACCGGTTCCGGGACTCAAACCACGGTCGACTACGTGGGAGTCCAGCGACATAGTCATTACGCTAACTGCTGGTCCCGAGCTAAAATTCTTTGTAAAGCACTTGTAGGTCAAGGATGCAAAGGGGAGGAACTGCATTGAAATAGCCGCTCCATAGGACCAGCAGATAGCATAATGGTTATGTCGCTGGACTCCCACATAGTTGACCGCCATCCAACTCCCAGACCTGGAGGCCTAAAACATGCTGGGTGCATGTGAGTGTGTGCCCAAAATCCCAAGACGAGAACAAAGGATTACTACATGGCCATTCCTCATGGGGGTTGATTTCTCCCTTCCCATCTGTCTCTCCAGTGAGCACACACACCCTATAGCAAAAAAACCTCTCTAAAAAGAAAGAAATAGCTCTTCTAGTTCTAAAGGATGATAGCGCAGAGAAGAGAGTAAGGCCAGACACCAACACTGAACCATCAGAGGCCTAGTGTCTATAATTGTCATAACTGACAAAGGGACTTAATCACAATTTGAATATTCTGACTCTTTGGTGGTCAGATGGGCAGCCCAGCACATGTTGTTACGTGATGTATGGAACTGAAACACTTCAAGTGTTTGGTGAAAAGAGGTGTTATTTGAGCCACTACAATGGAATCCTGCCTCCTCACTCAATTCCCAGGTCAGGTTCATTTCAGAGACTTGGAGCTTCTTAAATGGAAAAAAAAAAAAAAAAAAAAAAAAAGTGCATCTTCTTAAAGACTCTGCTGACATGATGGGTATTTTCTTTTCCTCTTCCTCCTCACCTTCTTCAATTAGCAATAATCGCGCCTCGGATAAACCTCATTGGCTACGATACTGCCACTGCGCAAAGCTCTCCTCACCTTCTTCAGAGACACAGCTTTTTATTAGGGTAAAAAATATACCCAGGGAAAGAAAATATCTGAACCACTGGCTTTGAAATAAAAGGAGACTGAAGTGCCACTACCAACTATCAGCCAGGCAGCCTTATGCTAATCAGATTGTAAATGCTTTGGTTCTAATCAGCCTCACATTGGGCCTTATAAGATCCCAAAGCTATCTTGTGATTGAGTGAGTAATGGGAATAGATAAATTCAGCAACTGGCATGATTTCCAAATTGCCTTACTAACCCCTGTCATGAGGGCTATTAGGTAAGAAAAGCAAATTAAGTCTGAAGAGCAGTACCATTCCACAGAAAGCTAACGTGGGCCATATGCCTAACTTGAATTTTTCTTTTTTTAAAAAAAGAGAATTATTTCATTTTAACTTTACTCATTCACTTATTTATTTGACCAAAGAGTGTCAGAGTGAGAGTAAGAGACAGAGAGAGAGAGAGTATGTGAGAAAGCAAGTCACCAGGTCTGGGATTTGAACCACAGTCGTCCATGTAGGTGTCCAGTGTCCTTAGCCACCATGCCACCTGCCGGTCCCCTAACTTGAAAATGTTTAGTAACAATATTTTAAAAGTAAAAAGAAGCAGGAAAAATTAATTTAACAGTACTTATAATTTAACACAATATATCTAAATGAGGATCGTTTCAACATGTAATATAAAACTTACTCGTGTACTTATTTTATTATTGGGTTTATTTTTTAGAGAGATTTTTTGCTATAGGGTGTGTGCACTAGACAGAGAGAAAGTGAAAAATCACCTCCTGCGGGGGGCCTCACTGCAATCCCTTCTTCTCCATTCTTCCCTTGGGATTCTGGGCATGCATGCACATGCATCTGGTATAAGTTTCGAGCCTCTGGGTCCTAGACTTTAACTGTGGTCGGCCAAGTGAGAGTCTAACACCTTAACCACGACACCACCTGCTGTACTTATTTTTTTACTAAGTCTTCAAAATATGGGATGTGTTTCACCCTCACAGACCATCTCAATATGGACTAAATGCATTGCGAGTGGTCAGTAGTGATGTGTGATAGTAGCTATGGTACTGGAGAGTACAACTGTAGCATTCCTCTCTGTTACAAGAGGAAGCCAAAGGCAATGTCACCACACTCCTGGAAGAGCCTCAGAACTGTGTGCAATCAAAACAATGTCGAAAGGTACAAGGCTTATGGTTCCTCTTACTCACCTTCTAACACGCCTCTGTTTGGCCTGTGCAGCTGTCAGGGAGATCTCAAAGAAACATGAGGATTCCTGGGAGCTTAATTAGCTAGTGGCTCAGATTACATCTTCTGCTCCACACGTCGTCGTCTCTTGACTGGAGCCAGCTAGCACAGTTCCTGACATCTGGTATGTGCCAGGGTTGTGGTAACTGTTTTTAATCCATTCAAATAGTGAGAAAGTATTAGTTACAATTTGCTTTCACCTGGCAGGCGGAACTGTACACCTGCACTCTCCCACCTGGGGATGACATCAGCTCTGTCTCTGTGCCACATTTCAGTCATGCTGGACTTCCTCCCTATTTCACAGAACACAAGGCTGGTCCCTCATACTGATGACAACAAGCCAAGAGCACTTGGGGGCTGGAATGTAGCAGGAGTTTTTGATTCTTTGCGTCAGACATGTATGTGCTCAAGTAAGAGATGTACCCTATGAAAATATATGGCAGCACCACCTCATTAAAGTATAAATTCCTCAGGAAGTCCGGTGCGGAGTTACCATTTTCAAACAAAAGAGGTGCACCTTAAAACTTTTTTTAATAAAAAAGACCCATTTATTACTGCTACTTTTAATTTGCTATAGGGCACATATGCTCACCAGTAAGAAAGAAAGAGAAAGAGAAAGAGAGAGAGCGAGAGAGAGAGAATGTAAGAAAACAAACTGCTAGTTCCAGGATTCGAACCGTGGCCAGACATGTAGAATTCCAGTGCCTTAACCATCATACTCCCTGCTGGCCCTATACCTACCATTAAGAAAGACCACATTGGAGTCTCCCTTGTCCCACAGAGTGGTCCTTGCTCTGCAGGAGAGAGCCAGTTCCATCTCTAGGGCCCTGACTTTTTCTTTATTCTCCTGTTTACTCTTTTCTTTCCTCTTACATTATCCTCTCTTCCTCATCCTCCACCCTGCCAGAGGGATCAGACAGATCTAGAATCATAGTTCTAAAATTCTCTAGTATTGTAAGGTTCCCTGGGATCCTCTCCTATACTGAACCACCTGTGAATACGGAGCTACTACTCTTCAGACACCTGAATAGAGTACACCTCTGGAGACCACATGACTAAAAACAACAGAAGAGAGACTTTTGCATACATTAATTCACAGCAAAAGGGACACACACTTGCTCCTAAGAGGTTTTCAAAGTGAATACATCTTCCAATGGCTAGAAGTAGAAGAAGAGCCTCAGGTCTAAATAAACCAGGAAATATGTCTCCATCAAAGGAACAGAGTAACTCCCCTCCATCTCTCCTAAAACTTGAGGATGTTACCATAATGTCAGAGAAATAATTTAGAACATTCATGGTGAACAAATTCTATGAGTTGGAACAGAAAAGAAACACTGAACTACAGGAGACTAGTAAATCCTTTCACGACACGAAAGAAGAAATGGACACTCTGAAAAAGAAGGAGCTATTAGAGATGAAGTCTGTAATACAGGAAATCAAAAACTTTCTTGGAAGTATTAAAAGTCAATTAGACCATGCTGAAGATCGAATCTTTTTTTTTTTTTTTTGGAGAGGTTTTTGCTATAGGGCACGTGTGCTTGCCAGACAGACAGAGAGAGACAGAGAGACAGAAAGCAAGAAATCACCCCCCCCAGTGGGCGTGGCCACGCCGCATACCTTCTCCTCCATTCTCCTCTCGGGATCTTGGGCACGTACGCACACGCGCCCGGTGTGAGTTTTAAGCCACCGGCTCTGGGACGCGAACCACAGTCGACTACGTGGGAGTCCAGTGACATAGCCATTACGCTAACTGCTGGTCCCGAAGATCGAATCTTCGATGTAGAAGATAAAAACTCTGACCTATTGAAAACCACCAGAAAGATAGAGATAATAACAAAAACTAAATAAATAAAAATGAGGATAATATACGAGAAATACTAGATTCCATGAGATGCCCAAACATCAGAATAATTGGCATCCCAGAAGGTGAAGAAACTAATAAGGGAATTGACAATCTATTCCATGAAATCCTGGAAGAAAATTTTCCAAGTCTAGAGAGGAACTCAAGCATCCAGACCCAAGAAATACAAAGGACCCTTAATAGAATCAACCCCAGAAGATCTTCTCCAAGGCACATCTTAGCCAGACTGGCCAAGACCACAGATAAAGACATGATACTAAAACTGGCAAGAAAGAAACGAGAACTGACTTACAAAGGTCATCCTATCAGGCTAACACCGGACCTCTCAATGGAAACAATGCAAACAAGGAAAGAATGGGAAGATGTATTGAGAGTGTTGAGAGTGAAACAATTTCAACAAGGATTATTATATCCTGCAAGATTATCCTTTATATGGGAAAAAAAAAAGATTAAAATCTTCTCAAACAAAACCTGAAAGAATTTGCTAACACCAGACCAGCTCTCTAAGAAACCCTGAAGAAATTACTGTTCCAGGAAAACTAAAGAATTAACAGACAGAGGGACCAGCAGTTAGCGTAATGTCTATGTCGCTGGACTCCAATGTAGTTGACTGCGGTTTGAGTCCCAGACCCAGTGGCTTAAACTCACGCCGGGCATATGTGCATGCATGCCCAAGATCCCAAGAGGAGAATGGAGGAGAAGGGATTGCGGCGTGGCCATCCCCTCTCAGGGGTGATTTCTTACTTTCTATCTCTCTGTCTCTCTCTTTCTGGCATGTGCACGCACGTGCCAAATAAGAAAAAACCTCTCCAAAACAAAATTTTAAAAAAGGAAAAAGAATTAACAGACAGAAACAAAGGAATAAAAGGCAACCAAGACAATGGCCAACTTAAATGTCAGGACAGATCTGGTAACATCGATAATAACATTGAATGTGAACGGATTAAATTTTCCAATAAAGAGACACAGACTGCTGTATGAATAAAAAAACAGAAACCCTCTGTTGCCTACAGGAAACCCACTTCTTGGATAAAGACATACATCGACTGAAAGTGAAGGGTTGGAAAAAGGTTTTCCATGCAAATGGGAACAAAAAAAGAGCTGGAGTTGCGATACTAATTTCTGACAAACTATGCTTTAAAACTGTTTGAAGAGACAAAGAAGGGCACTATATTGTAGTAAAAGGATCAATAGATCAAGAAGATATAACGCTTATAAATATCTATGTGCCTAACACAGGAGCACCCAAATATGTGAAGGAAAGACTGTTACATCTAAAGGGAAAGATAGACTGCAATACACTAATTGTTGGAGACTTCAACACTGCACTATCCCCTCTGGACAGATCATCTAGACAAAAAATAGGTTAAGAGATAGAGGATCTAAATGATACCATAAATCAAATGGACTTAACAGACATCTATAGAACTTCCCATCCAAAAACCACAAGATACACTTTTTTCTCACCCCTACTGGAACCTTTTCGAAGATTGACCACATCATAGGGCACAAAGCAAGTCTCTACAGATTCAAAGGCATAGAAACTATATCCAGCATCTTCTCTGACCATGGAATTAAACTTGAGTTTAATTTCAAGAGAAATCTTCAAAAATACACATGGAAACTAAATAACCTACTCCTGAATGACTCCACAACCACTGAAGAAATAAAGACTGAAATCAAAAGATTCATGGAAGCCAATGACAATGAGGACATGAGTTTCCATAATCTTTGAGATACCACTAAAGCAGTCATAAGAGGGAAATTCATAGCAATTAGTGAACATAAGAGGAAGACAGAAAGAAGGCAAATGGGTCGCCTAACACCATGCCTTAGAGAATTGGAAAAACAACAGCAAAAAAATCCAAAAAACTCCAGGAGAAATAAAATAATAAAGATACGAGTAGAAATAAATGAAACAGAAAATAAACGAACTATACAGAAAATAAATGAAAGTAAAAGTTGGTTCTTTGAAAAGATTAACAAAATCGATACACCACTAATGAGACTTATTAAGAAGAGAGAAAGGAACCAGGTGAATCAAATCTGCAATGAAGCAGGCAATATAACAACAGACAAAGTAGAAATACAAAACATCATTAGAGGATACTATGAACAACTATATACCAAGAAATAAGACAACCTGGATGAGATGGACAAATTCCTGGACACATATAATCTGCCAAGATTGAACCAGGAGGATATAGACACCCTGAGTAGGCCCATAAAAAGCCAGGAGATTGAATCAGTAATAAATAACCTTCCAACAAAGAAAAGCCCTGGCCCTGATGCCTTCACCTCTGAATTCTATAAAACTTTCAAAAAAGAGTTCATTCCCATTCTGCTCAAGTTATTTCTAAAGATCCAAAAGGGTGAATCTCTCCCTCATTCATTCTATGAAGCCTCTATCATCCTTATCCTTAAAACAGATAAGAATAGGACAAGGAAGGAAAACTATAGACCAATATCCCTGATGAATATAGATGCAAAGATTCTCAACAAGATACTAGCAAATTGTATCCAACAACTTTTTTTTTTGAGAGTTTTTTTTTTTTTTTTTTTTTTTTTTTTTTTGCTATAGGGTGCGTGTGCTCGCCGCCAGACAGACAGAGAGAGACAGAGAGATAGAAAGCGGGAAATCACCCCCCATGGGGGATGGCCACGCCGCAATCCCTTCTCTTCCATTCTCCTCTTGGGATCTTGGGCACGCATGCACACGCGCCCGGCGTGAGTTTAAGCCACCAGGTCCGGGACTCGAACCGCGGTTGACTACATAGGAGTCCAGCGACATAGCCATTACGCTAACTGCTGGTCCCATATCCAACAACTTATAAAAAAGATTATTCATCATGATCAGGTGGGCTTTATTCCAGAAATGCAAGGTTGGTTTAACATATGCAAAACCATAAATGTAATACACCATATTAACAGGAAGAAAGATAAAAACAATATGGTTATATCAATTGATACAGAAAAAGCATTTGATAAGATACAACATCCCTTCATGATCAAGACTCTCAGCAAAATCGGCATAGAAGGGTCATTTCTCAACACAATAAAAGCTATCTATGAAAAACCCATAGTGAACATCATCCTCAATGGAGAAAAGCTGAAAGCTTTCCCACTAAAAATGGGTACAAGACAAGGATGCCCACTTTCTCCACTCCTTTTCAATATAGTACTGGAAGTCCTCACCACCGCAATCCGAAAAGAGGAAAAAATAAAAGGCATTCAAATAGGAAGAGGTGAAACTCTATTTGCAGATGACATGATTGTACACATAGAGAACCCAGTGGTTTCCATGGAAAAATTTCTGAAGTAATGCACAAATACAGTAAAGTTGCAGGATTCAAAATCAATATACAAAAATCTATAGCATTTCTATATACGAACAACAGACAGACTGAGATAGAACTGAAAAAAAGTTATTCCATTTACCATAGCCACAGAAAGTATAAGATACTTAGGAATAAATCTAACCAAAGAAGTTGAAGACCTCCACAAGGAAAACTATGAGAAGCTAAAAAAAAGAAATTGAAAATGACACAAAAAAGTGGAAGAACATCCCATGTTCCTGGATTGGAAGAATTAATATAATCAAAATGGCAATTTTACCTAAATTAATCTACATATTTAATGCAATGCCAATCAAAGTACCAGACACATTCTTCACAGATCTAGAAAAGACAATCATAAAATTTGTCTGGAATCATAAAAGACCCGTATTGCTAAAGCAATTCTACACAAGAAGAGTGGAATGGGTGGCATCTCACTCCCTGACCCAAAAATATACTACAAAGCTGTGGTAATCAAAACAGCATGGTACTGGCACAGGAACAGACAGGTGGACCAATGGAACAGAATAGAGTCCCCAGAAATGAATGCTCAAACATACAGCCAACTGATTTTTGACAAGGGGCACCAGTCAATCCTGTGGGAAAAGGATAACCTCTTCAGCAAATGGTGCTGGAAAAACTGGATTTCCACCTGCAGAAAGATGAATCTGAACCCCTACCTCTCACCTTTGACAAAAATCACGTCAAGGAGGATCAAGGATCTAAATCTAAGACCTTGAACTATAACACTGCTCCTGGAAAACACTGGGGAAACTCTCGGAGACATTGGGGTAGGGAAAGACTTCTTTCCCTACCAAAGTACAGTCGATAATCCCCAAAATAGAAGTGAGATTACATCATACTAAGAAGTTTCTACATGACAAAAGACACAGTAATTAGTGTGAATAGACAGCCCTCAGAATCCGAAAATATTTTTTGTAAATTATGCATCTGATAAGGAACTGATAACCAGAATACACAAGGAACTCAAGCAGCTGTTTGGAAAAAAGATGATCAACCCCATTAAAAGATGGGAGAATGAGTTGAAAAAAAACATTCTCTAAAGATGACATATGAATAGCTAAAAGGCATATGAAAAAATGCTCAACATCCCTCATCGTAAGGTAAATGCAGATCAAAACAACAATGAGATACCACCTAACCTCAGAATGTCTAAGATTTAAAAATAAAAACGAAAAATGATAAGTGTTGACAGGGGTGTGGTGAAAGGGGAACTCTCTTACACTGCTGATGGGAATGTAAATTAGTCAAGCCACTGTGGAGAACAATTTGGAGATTCCTCAAAAATCTACAAATAGAACTACCATGATCTGGCAATCCCACTCCTTGTTATCTACCCAAAGGACAGAAGAATTCTTCATCGGAAAAGTGCTTGCACATCAATGTTTATTGTGGAACTATTCACAGTTGCTAAGACATGGAACCAACCCAAATGCCCCTGAACAGATGAATGGATTGAAAAACTGTGGCACATATACTCTATGGAATACTATTCAGCCACAAAACCCAACAAAACCCTGGCTTTTGACAGAAAGTGGAAGAATATGGCAGATTTACTGCTGAGTGAAGCAAGCCAGGCTATGAAGGATAGACATTGTATGTCGCCATTTAATATATACCGAGTGTCCGCACTCTATGACTGAAACTGATTGACTGAAGGATATAAACACAGTAAATGGGTGTAAATACCAGATACAGTGTGTGTGGAAGAGGAGGGCCTGAGGAAGGACATTGAGAAGAAAAATACAAAGGCAAAGCATTAATGGAACAAAGAAATGCGGTATTATCTGTTGAAGAATTTTATAGTTACTTTATAGTTATTTTATTTTATAGTTATTTTATAGTTTTATCAACTGGACTAGGGAGAAATATTCACATACTGAAATATTCACTTTGTAAGCTAAATAATGTGATTGAGTGTATAAAAGAAAACGAAATTTTAAAAAAAGTAAAAAAAATGTAATCAAAAATAAATAAAAACCCCTGCAAATTATGAACATGTTAGGGAATATGCGTTCTATTTAAACCAAGTAAAATCAAAACATTATAATGTTTATGAGACAATTGGGAATTTGAACACTGGCTAGCTAATAATGTCGTTAAACTGTTATTAATTACTTTAATGTGATAATGACATAGTGATTACTTTTTAAAGTTTTATCTTTTAGAAACCCACACAGAAATAGTTATGGATGAAATGGAATAATGTTCAAATTTGAATCAAAGTAACACTGGGCCAGTGGAGTGGGGGATAAGCATAAGGATGAACAACCAACCTTTGAAAATGCTGAAGGTAGATAATGGTTACATGAGGGTTCATTACACTACTCTGTGCACCTCTGCACCTGCTTGAAATGTTCTGCAATAAAAATTAAAAGCAATTTTACAACCATAAAAAAAAAGAAAGACCACATTGGTAGACCTTTTTGAGTTTTGAAAGCAATCTATACCACAATCAAGCGTGCTGTTTTGACTATTTTACTGAGTCTCCCTAAAAGCTTCCAAGATTGAGTAGAACCCAAAGCAAGAAAAAACAATTCCCCTTGAAGATTCAGCGGGATTTGATATGTTAACTCCTGTTTTTCATGGCCCTTGTAGCTGGGACTCCTTGGGAAGGAGGTGCATGTAAGTCTAGTGTGTGTCCTGCTACCTGAGAATGGCATGGACAATCAGGATGATTAAGTGCCTACAGCATAACCCCTGCTCTCAGGAAGTGAGGCACCTGGGTAGAAATGGGTGAGTAAGTCAAATGGGGAGAGAACGTGAATATAAATGGTTAACAAGGAACTATGATCTTTACGTTCTACTTTTAATCTCTCTTTTAAAAAAAAAAGATTATTTTATTGTTATTATTTTAATTTGGCCAGAGAGAGACAGAGAGAGAAAATGAGAAAGCAAGCTGTCAGGTCTGGGACTCAAACAAACAGTGGTCAGCCATGTGGGAGTCAAGCCCCTCAACCACCATGCCACTTGCTGGCCCCAATCTCTCTCTCTCTCTTTTTTTTTTTCCATGAAGTATTATCTATTAAAAACATCTGGGACCAGCAGATGGCATAATGATTACTTTGCTGGACTCTCATGTAGTCAACCGCAGTTGGGTCCCGGACTCAGTGGCTTAAACTTCATGCTGGGCGCATGTGTGCATGTGCTCAAAATCCTGAGAGGAGGAAGGAGAAGGGATTGAGGTATGATCATTACCTCCTCCCTGGGGGGGGGTGGGTTATTTCTTACTTTCTGTCTCTCTGTTTCTCCGTTAAGCACATGTGCTCTGTAGTAAATATCTCTCTCTCAAAAAAAGAAAGAAAAAGAATGGCTGGGCCAGCAAGTGTCATAATGGTTGGGGTGCTGGACTCCTACATGAAACAAACGCAGTTTGAGTCCCAGACCTGGTGACTTGTTTTCTCACTTTTCTTTTCTCTCTGGTGAATTAAAATAATAAATAGATAGATAGATAAATTAATTAATTAATTAACTAAATAATTCTTAAAAAAAATGGCTTGGGGCCAGCAGTTGGCCTGGTAGTTAAGGCACTGGACTTCTACATGGCCAACAGCAGTTCGAGTCCCAGACCTGGATGCTTGCTTTCTCATTTTCCCTCTCTTTCTCTTGAGCACATATGTCCTAAAGCAAATTTTATAAATAAATAAATTAAATAAGATAATTATTTTAAGATAATAAATAAAGTACATATTTTTTTAAAAATGAATGGCTCTCCGGGAACCAGCAGTTAGCGTAATGGCTATGTCGCTGGACTCCCACGTAGTCGACCACGGTTCAAGTCCCGGACCCGGTGGCTTAAAACTCACGCCGGGCGCGTGTGCGTGCGTGCCCAAGATCCCGAGAGGAGAATGGAGGAGAAGGGATTGTGGCGTGACCACCCCCCCTGGGGGGTGATTTCTCGCTTTCTGTCTCTATGTCTCTCTCTGTCTGTCTGGTGAGCGCACGCGCCCTATAGTGAAAAAACCTCTCCAAAAAAAAGAAAAAAAAAAAAAGAATGGCTCTAATAAGGATGCAGCCCTGTTTGAAATTGTCTTCAGGTGATAGGAGCCAACCTGGTTGGTTGCAGCCAACCATCTGTCTTGCTCGAGAATGAGGTAGTAGGTGATCTCCCTCTCCAAACATTCTTCTAATTTATTTAATAGAAGGAGACAGTATCATCTCACTACACCCCTGCAGGACTGCAGCTAAAGAGCTTGAATATTTACCAACTGCTCTGCGTGTCTGCTAAGTGACAGAGGGCGAGAGAACTGTGACTATGTAATATGAGATATTGGGCAAGAAGTGATTAAAAAGCAGTATCTCAAGTTACTCTTGTCATAGAGGCATTTAATACTGTTGCCCAGGAAATGCCAGAGCATTGTGCAAATGGAGGAGTCATTTGCAGTTCTGACCTCGAGCAGGAAGGGACTCCTCTAGCCCATGGGCTGTAAGATGCCTTTTTGTCACCGCAACCTGTATGATTACATCACTGAAGAAGGGCCTTAGACCAGTGTACATTCAGAGCTCCACAGTTAGAGATTCAGAGTTTCAGCCTCATTCAGCTATCCCCAGACTCACGTCCAAACACTGCACTTTCAGCACGTGTGAAAATGACATTTAGTAGTAGGATCCCACATCCCAGTGGCAGGCCACACCGTGTCAGATGAGGAGACACAGGCTGCCTACGGAGACTTGGACCAACCTGACCCTCTGCCTTAGGGTCATCGTTGGCGTCATCTGATGAGAAACAAAAGCTGGAACAGAACTCATTGTGAATGTTTATAAAGTTTACTTATTTATGCCACGAACAGAGAGAAAGACAGGCACCCCCAGTAGTGTCCTCAAGCCTCAATCCACCCCAGCCTCAGCTGGCCTGGATCTCAGGATATGAACTGGGACCTTCCCGTATGAATCCAGCATCGCAGAGCATTGTGTTACCCCTGTGCCACTGGCTGGCCCCACCCCGGGTCTTGAACCAGTATGTGCTACAGCCTTCCTCAACCATTCTCAACATTTCATTCTGCCATCTTCATGGCATTCTGAGCTTGGTGGTTTGGTGAATTCTAAGGAAATATTAGGGTCTTTAAGAAAAATAAAGATATGGGGACCAGCAGTTGGCATAATGGCTATGTTGCTGGACTCCCATGTAGTCGACCGTGGTTCTAGTCCTGGACCCAGTGGCTTAAACTCACGCTGGGCTCGTGTGTGTGCATGCGCAAGATCCCAAGAGGAGAATGGAGGAGAAGGATTGCGGCATGGCTATTCCCCATGGGGGGGTGGTTTCTTGCTTTCTGTCTCTCTCTGTCTTTCTGGTGAGTGCACACGCCCTATAGCAAAAACCTCTCAAAATAGATAAGTAAATAAATAAAAGATATGTACTGTCTTTTACTAGTTTCTTTTTTTTAAATTAATCTTTCACCAATTTCTGTCCCATTGTTCCTACCACACATTACAATAGCTCTTCATTTAAGGGGGGCATTGTAATTGGTTGAAAAGATCACACCACTTGTGGTTTGATGTTCTACACGCCTTCCTGGCTTTATGCTTCATCTGCGTGCCAATTTGTTTGATTCTGTGGTAAACGTACTGACCTGGCAAAATGGTCATTGTGGGGTAGAACAGAATAATGTTGGGGGTCTAGAGTGCCTGGAGGGCAGGGAGAGCATTCAGACAGAAAAACAGCAAGGCCAAAAATAAGTGATGCTTTTATGATCCTGAAAGGGAATGAGATATGACTGCCTCCCTGTAATTGTAGCTGTGGTCACTGCGAGGACAGGTGTTTGCTCTTTGATAATAAGTAAACCTTAATCCTATGTGTAAGTCTAAGCCAATGTCAACACGGGTGGCTTCAGAGAAATTCAGAGTAATTGCCCAAGGCGCAGCATCAACCCACAAACAAATTCTCACACTGAACAATTCCATAACTGGCAAGTAGGAAATGGCTGTCCTGGTATATAGCTCATTAGGTAATAAGAAAGGAAATGGTTCTTCCAAGTCCACAAACATCTCCTAGTGCCACCACGTCTAGCCAGGCAAGCTATTCCAGCAGTGGAGAGGTGTGGCTCTGGCGTGTGTGGTGACACACTGTGAACGCCCAAGCTCCACAGTGCTGATTAATTGTGTAATGGATAGGTGAGTCAAAGATCACGCTTCCTGGTTTGTCAGCTACTGGGTAGCTCCCAGTGATTGACCCCAGTCTGTCACTGGCCCCATCCACGTAAGCACTGATTGTGAGCTCATGGAGTCACTGTTAACACCTCTGTTTCAGTGAAGTACACAGGGAAGCAAAATAAAGAGATTCCTGACATGGGAATCTGATGTGGGAGAATCAGCCAGGGACTGTTTCTGTAAGCATCTCTATTTTCTTCAGGGATTGTGAATTTATGATGACAGCCCAGTGTAAGAAGCAAAATAAGATTCTGGTCCCACAGTTTGGGTGTTCTAAGGCTGGCTGGCAGCGGGTGGGAGGTTCTTCAATCTCAGGGTCATCATCTCTGGCCAAGTTTAAAGTTTTGCCTATAAGACCTGGCTGCCTCTGGCCAGTCAATAGCACCCACAGTTCTGCTTCTATATTCTTTCCAGCAAGCTTCCTCCCTCAAGTCCTCCTGACCATGACATCTGTATTGAGACTAGTTACACTGTTAACCAATAGTCCTGGGATGGGGTGGAGAGGAGAGTCAGCTTTCTTTCCAATCCCCAATAATCCAGGAAGAATCAAAGAGTCATATATTCTCAAGTTGAAATCCTAGCTTAACTTTCAAATAATTAGATGACTGTGGACAAAGGATTAATCTGAGTCTCAATTTCTTCATCTGTAAAGTAAGGATAATGTTATCCACTTCAAAGAGACGTCTTGAAGATTATGTTCAATCAGGTATGTAAAGCACCTCGCGCAATGCCTAACACTGGTAGAAACTCCATAGATGACAGTTCCCATCTCCAGGATGAATGAATTTCAGAATTGGTAAAAAGATTTAAAGTCCTTCAGTAATACTCTCCTTTTGCTTTTCTATGATCAGAATCTCCTATTCCACCTCCAAGACATGTAGCTATCCAGACTTTATGTTGAAGTCATCCAAAGCGAGGGAAATCTTTGGGAGTTCTGAGGTCCTTGCTGAAGTTGGGCTGAAACCAAACTCTTAAATGCTTCTACTATTGAAACAGGGACGTCTTGTTGCCCGTAGGGCTAGCACTTCTGCTTGTACGGACCGTGCACTGCTCATTTCTGGGTGACTGCTCCTCACATAGACTGCAGTGTAAATGGTGCCCCCTGCAGTTAGATGATGTGATGGCCCCATCTATATGATAGGCATTCAAATACTTGGCATCAACCTCATATTTCTTTGAGTCTTTCCGTCTTCAATGAATATACTTATAATTAATTCCTTCTATCATGCCTCATGTGACAAGTTTTGTATCTCTTGTCATTAGTCACTCTTCTCTGAATGCCCAACTATATGGCACTTGGATCTAAGCGCAGTGACTCATTCAGCCGTCACTGACCAGTTTGGAGTAATAAGATACACTCTTTTTTTTTTTTTTTTTGGAGAGGTTTTTGCTACAGGGCGCGTGCGCTCGCCAGACAGACAGAGAGACACAGAGAGACAGAAAGCGAGAAATCACCCCCCAGGGGGGATGGCCACACCGCAATCCCTTCTCCTCCATTCTCCTCTCGGGATCTTGGGCACGCACGCACACGTGCCCGGCGTGAGTTTAAGCCACCGGGTCCGGGACTCGAACCGCGGTCGACTACGTGGGAGTCCAGCAACATAGCCATTACGCTAACTGCTGGCCCCAAGATTCACTCTTGACACTTTATGCTTCTACTGTGTTCTCCCACTCCCATCCCACCCTGTTTCTTTTGTAATTTTAGTTCTCACTGAAGCCAAGAAAGGACTTTATATTGCCCTTGTGAATTTTATCTTGCAGAGTCGGAAGGTGGTGTGGTGGTTAAGTGTGCCAGACTCCCACATGGCCATCCGCAGTTTGAGTCTTGGACCTGGCAGTTTACTTTCTCACTTTCTCTCTTTCTCTCACTCTGTCTCTCTCTGGGCAAATTAAAATAAATAAATAACTAAAGTTAAATAAAAATAATTCTTTTTTAAAAAAAGGAAATTGTATCTTGCTAGATTTAGTTTATCATTCCAGATGGTGAAGACCTCCTTGCATCATGCAAGGAGATTTCAAAAACTCTAGAACAATGGAATTAAAGTGTGAGTTTACTTGGGGGCAACAAATTTTGAAATCCATGTTTAGCTTTTTGTTTTTTGTTTTTTTTTAATAAAACATGATTTTCATAAACATCTTGAACTCATTCTCTTATGACGATAAAGATTGCTCAAGACTCACAGGACCAAAGTTTACTGTAGGGCACATTTGCTCACCAGAGGGAGATAGAGAGAGAGAGGGGGAAAGTGAGAAAGCAAGACATAGGTCTGAGACTCGAACCATGGTCAGCCATGTGGGAGTCCAGTGCCTTAACTACCATGCTACCTGCTGGCCTAAGATTTTCTTTTCTCTTTTCTTTCTTTCTTTTCTTTTCTTTCTTTACTTTTCTTTCTTTCTTTCTTTCTTTCTTTCTTTCTTTCTTTCTTTCTTTCTTTCTTTTTTTTTTTTTGGATCCTTATTGCACTGATATCCAGCTAAGATCTTCATGACCTTGACTCCAGTTTCATTATAAGAAGTTTTGGTTAGTTTCTTGGTCAACTTACTTATTTCTTCAGCCAACATGTATTGTATATCTGCGATGTCTTGGCATTGTACCAGATCCTTGCAGTCCTGGCAATGTTGTATGGCCGATGTTTCATAGCCAGCTACCTGGGAGGGCAGAGAAGCCTAGTTTCTAGGAGTAATATGTACTTCTAACATGGCAGGTTTCAAACTACCAACGTGAGGTTGTTGAACATGGAGTTGGGAAGAAATGTATGTGCAGTATCTGCTCTCGTGAGCCAGCATGGGCAAACCCAGTACTTCACTAAGACGGTACAGATAAATCATCCATGGTGTCAGCCTCAGTATAGCTCCCTGCATTTCTGAAGTCTGGTATTGCACAGAATTTATCTCCTCTATAGACCTAGCATGGAGAAACCAGGCCAAATGAAGAAATACCATTAGTCTGACACGATTTGTTCTCAGGGCCCCATGCTTCAGAATTGCAAAAGACTCTTTCATGTACTCGTGAACCATTCTTTTTATGTCTCATCCAAAATTATTTTCAGAAGCAATGTCAAACTCATTCACCTACACTTTAGGAAGCCTATAAAAAACTGGGATACTGTTTTCCCATTTCTAGTCTTCTAACACTTTGACTATTCTCCATAAATTCTCAAAACTCTCCATGAGCAATTTTAGAAATTTGATTTGTAAATTCTCTCACTATTTTTGAAGTGAGTGCTATTTCAGTATTGGAGCTTGGAGTTCTCGTCATCCATTTTTAAAAAAATAATTTGTTATAGAGCTCATGTGTCTCTTTATCCGTTTTAAAAAAATAATTTGTTGGGGACCAGCAGTTAGCATAATGGCTATGTCGCTGGACTCCCACGTAGTCGACCGCGGTTCGTGTCCTGGACCTGGTGGCTTAAAACTCACGCTGGGCGCGTGTACGTGAGTGCCCAAGATCCCGAGAGGAGAATGGAGGAGAAGGGATTGCGGCATGACGATCCGACCTGGGGGGTGATTTCTCGCTTTCTGTCTTTATGTCTCTCTCTGTTTGGCGAGTGCACGCACCCTATAGCGAAAACCTCTCAAAAAAAAAAAAAAATTTGTTATATGGCGCATGTGCTTGCTAGAGAAAGACAGAGAGAGAGATAGACAGACAGAAACAGAGAGAGAGAGAAAGTAAGAAAGCCCTTCCTGGAACGGCAGGTGGCGTGGTGGTTAAGGTGCTGGACTTCCACATGGCTGTCCACAGCTTGTGTCCCAGACTTGGTGGCTTGCTTTCTCACTTTCCCTTTCTCTCTCTCTATGTCTCTCTGGTCAAATTTTTAAAAATATGATTATTCATTCATTTTAGTTTAATTTGACCAGAAAGAGACAGAGAGAGAGAGTGAAAAAGCAAGCTGCCAGGTCCGGGACTTGAACCATGATCAGCCATGTGGGAGTATCCAGCACCCTAACCACTATGCCACCTGCTGGTTCTCAAAATAATATATTTTTTTGAGAGATTTTTCCATAGGGCGCGTGTGCTAGCCAGATAGAGAGACAGAAAGCGAGAAATCACCCCCCAGGGAAGATGGCCACGCCGCAATCCCTTCTCCTCCATTCTCCTCTCGGGATCTTGGGCAGGCACGCACACACGTCCGGGACTCGAACTGCGGTCGACTACATGAGAGTCCAGCGACATAACTGCTGGTCCCCCAAAATAATTCTTAACAAAAAAAAAAAGCACTCCCCAGTGAGTATGCCATGCTTCAATCCTTTCTCCTCTCAGGAATGATTTTGAGTACACACACACACACACATATTCAGTGTGTTTTTCAAGCCACCAGGTCTGAGACTTGAACTGTGTAATTGACCACGTGTAATCCAACCTCTTAACCACCACACCATCTGTCTGGTGCCCATCCATATTGATTTTTTAAAAAATAATTATTTACTTTAATTCATCATCATCATCATCATTATTATTATTATTAAATTTGCTACAGGACTCATGCACTCACCAGAGAGAAAAAGAAAGGAAAAGTGAGAAAGCAAACCACCAGGTCCAGAACGTGAACCATCCATGTGGTAGTCCAGTGCCTCAACCACTGCGCCACCTGCTGGCTCCCATATTAATTATTGATTCCAACAAATAATTGATTCTTTTCTTTTGGATCCAAAGATCTTTCTGATGAGAAAGACAGAAGAAAAATAAGGATAAAGATCTTTTCTCCATGTTTAGATAGCACAATATCTTTCTTTGCTAACTGTGATAAGCACAATAATGCTCCCCTCCCAAAGATATCCATGTTGTAATCCCCTGGTGAGAGTTGGGGGTAATATATTACGTTACATGTAAATATGTTGTGTTGCATGGCAAGGACAAATTAAGATTGCACATGGAGGGACCAGCAGTTAGTGTAATGGCTATGTCGCTGGACTCCCACGTAGTCGACCGCAGTTTGCGTCCTGGACCCGGTGGCTTAAAACTCACGCCAGTTGCGTGTGCGTGCGTGCCCAAAGACCCCAAGAGGAGAATGGAGGAGAAGGGATTGCGGCATGACGATCCGACCTGGGGGGTGATTTCTCGCTTTCTGTCTCTCTGTCTCTCTCTGTCTGTCTGGCGAGTGCACACGTCCTATAGCAAAAAACCTCTCAAAAAAAAAAAAAAAAAAAAGATACCCAATACCCAGATACAGCTCAGTATGGGACTAAAAGAGGTCACATGCGTTTATCAGATTGTCCCCCCCCAAAAAAAAATCAGAAAAATTACATGGTGCCAGTCATTTTCACATCTTCAGATGATTTACATCCCAAAACAACTGGCTTTGCATCCCTCCTCCCCATTCTCTTTGCATTCCACTTCCTTCTTCCCCATTCCCTTTGCACCCCATTTTCCCTTACCCCCATTTTCTGCCCTTTAAAAGAATAAACCTGAGACTGGTTCTGGTCGCAACTTCTCCATCAGAGAAGCTGTGCCCACCAGATCCTTACTTTTCTATACTTGAGTGTCTGTGTGTGTTTGTTATTGCGTCTATTTCTAATCCACAGACTTCCCCACTCAGAAAAAACATGTACATGCCGAGCTGGTCCTGCCAAGCTATTGTTAATGGGAGTCTTGGAAGTTTGGTAACCAGAGTGAAGTCATGTATTTTTATATTAACAACTATAAATATAAAAATTAACAACTAAAAAAATTAATAACTAAATTAACAACAACAACAAAAAAGTGGGTGTTCAGTTATTTAACAAAGTTGTGGAGATTCTCATCTAACCTCTGATCTCTTTCCAAAAAATAATTTTTTAAAACAGAATTTCCAAATTGAAAGGGGCAAGAAAATGTAACTGATTCATAAAGTCCTTCCTTTTTACATTTTTTTTTTTAGAGAGAAATTTTTGCTATAGGATGTATGTGCTTGCTAGAGAGACAGAAAGCAAGCAATCATCCCCCTGGGGTGGATGGCCACACCACAATCCCTTCTCTTCTATTCTTTTCTTGGGATCTTGAGTATGCACACACATGCATCTAGTGTGAATCTTAAGCTGCCCCGTCTGGGATTCAAACCGTGGTTGACTATGTGGGAGTCCAGCGATGTAATCATTATGCCATCTGCTTGTCTCTCAGAAAGTCCTTCCTATTTATAATTCAATGACGGCCAAGGTTGGAAACAAAATTATTATCCAGATCTACCAGGCACTGACATTTTTAGTTGGAGAGAGACGAGGAAGAGGAGGCAGCTCTCAAATGTCATGAAGTCTTGAGGGATAATGATCTTGGCATGCCATTCAGGAGCCCAGATTGTAGTTCTGCTTCTGACACTGACTCACAATTTCCATCCCATCTCCAGGTCTCAGTTTCCTACTTGAATACGGAGAGGGGTGATCCATCAAGGTGGTGTCTGAGGCTCCCTAGCACCCTGGGCATGCGAAATTCAGGAATGGCTGCTATTAACATCTATAATAGCTCAGTTCTCTGCCACCACACCCAGCAAAGACATGAAATGAACATCCTCCAAAATTCTCACCTCATCACTCACTATTCTCACCTGCTCTCTGAAGACTCCTCGTATCCTAAGATGTTCAAGCCAATCTCTGGATACAGAAAATGTCAACTATAGTCAATAATGATCTAGGTTGTGTGAAGTTGTGAAGTGCAGAGGGGGTGAGAATGACAGTCATTCTTTTTAGAGATTTTTTCTATAGGGCATATGTGTTCATCAGAGAGACAGAGTGAGAAAGACAAAAAGTGAGAAATCACCCTTCTCCCCCTCAGGGGAAATGACCATACTGCAATCCCTTCTCCTCTCAGGATTTTGGGCATGCATACACCTCCACCTGGCATGAGTTTTAAACCATCAAGTCCAATACTCAAACCATGGTTGACCATTGTGTGAGTCCAGAGCCTAACCACTATGCCACCTGCTGGTCCCAATAGCCATCTTTTTTCTGGGGTCAAATCTTGTGTGGGAAGTGGTTGTCAAATAGGGGTTGTGTGCCACACAGATTCCTTTGTTCCAATTCTTGGAGATGCAGGTGGGCCTGGGACAGAACTGACTGGTCTGGAAATGCAGCTATCAATCTGTTAGCATCAGCTGTCACCACAAAGGGACAAGATAAGAGCTGAGAAGATGGCAGGAAGCCAAGAAGAGAGGCAGGAGTAGGGCTGGGAAGGAAAAAGGAGGTAAGCAGGTCTTAAAATTTCACCAAGATCTTGGGGCACGGCCTGGCCATGAGTGCTTTCTGCCTCTGGGCAGATCCTGCTGAAAAGGTACTACATCTTTCCCGGAAATGGCTAGTGTCTGACCTTCAGAGATAGATGTCTTCTGGAAGTTAAGCCAAACTTTTGTTAGCGCCGAGTCCTTATCTGTTGGTGGAGTCCTCCACCCAGACCATTTGCCAAAATGATGATATGGGGCCAACCCTGGCACATCTGAGCTTGAAGACCCTAGGAAAATACCTCAGTGAAGCCCCCTTGTCTTCTGATGGGGAAAATTAAACCCAGAGGTGGGGAAGAATTTGTTGAGTCTTTCGTCTAACAAATAGCTGCACTAGAGCTTGATGTGAGGACTTTTCCCACGAAGTTCAGTTAAGAGAACTTCAGTCCTATAATCAGACCACATGGGTCCACAGATGGCTCCATCTCTTTCAGATGAGAGGTTTGACCAACTTTCTTTCTTTTTTGGGTGCTTATGTGTTTGCCGGAGAGACAGAGAGAGGTGATGAGACAGAAAGCGAGAAATCAGCCCACGCCGCAACCCCTTCTCCTCCATTCTCCTCTCAGGATCTTGGGCAAGCACAAATATATGCCCAGCGTGATTTTCAAGCCACCAGGGGACTCAGATGACAGCCTATCAAGTGAGAATCCAGCAGCTTAACCACCATGCCGCCTACTGGCTCTGGGTCACAAATTTAAATGTCTGCAGGGGACAGGTATATAAATAAGTGAAGAGGACAAGAGAGTGGGTGACACAAGAAATGAAGTCCAAGGTCAAGGAGTTGGGAGAATTTCTTCTGAGGTCTCTCTCTTTGGCTTGTAGATAGCAGACTTCTCCTTATTTTGCCCCATGGTCTTCCCTGTGTGTCTGGGCCCTAGTACTCCCCCCACCTTTGTAAGTTTATTTATTTATTCTGAGAGAGAGAGGCACCCCCAGCTATGATCTACCCCCAGATCATGGGCACACACACGTGCACCTGGAATTCTCAGGTAGGTCCCAGCATGTGAATCCATAACCTTCTCCATCTGAGTCCAGTTTTACCATCACTGTGTCACCACCTGGCCCTAATCTCTTCTAATAAGGACACCAGTCATGCTGGATTAGAGTCCATTCTAATTACCTGATTTAACCTTAATTCTCTCTTTAAGAGTCCTGTCCCCAAATATAGTCACATTCTGAGGTACTGGGGATTAGGATCTCAGCATATGAATGTGGAGGGTGGAGTACAGTTCAGCTCATCACACACACACACACACACACACACACACACACTCACATAGAATATCTTTTTCTGTACATCTCTCCAACTTGATTTTCTCACTTAAAGCAGTTTAAGCATGTTTTCAAGTCAGAAGAGGTCTGTCTTTTTGAGGCTGAGATGGCGAGTCAGTAGCTTTTCCATGCTCTGGGTCTCTGGGTCAGCAGCCAGTAACGTCAATGGAAGGGCGAGCAGGCTCTTTACAGCCTCTCTTTTTTTCCTAATGGCTTTTACTTCCCTGTCTTTTCATCCAAAGTTCATGCAATTTTCACGAATTTATTCTGCATATCAAACACTAAGTTGGAACCAGCAGATGACATAGTGGTTACGTTGCTGGACTCCCACATGGCTGACTGTGGTTCAAGTTCCAGACCCAGTGGTTTGAAAGTCATGCAGGGTGTGTGTGCTTGCATGCCCAAGATCCTGAGAGGAGAATGGGGAAGAATTGTGGTATGGCCATCCCCCTGGGGGTGATTTCTCACTTTCTCTCTCTCTCTCTCTGTCTCTCCAGTGAGCACACGAGCCCTGTAGTAAAAATCTCTCTTAAAAAAACAAACAAACAAACAAAAAAACCCACTAAGTTAATTACTGTGTAAATTATGCTGTTGCTATTTCTGTTCTACGTATTAGGTCTAAAATGATGTTTTGTCCTTGCTGTCTTTTCTTAGCTCTTCCAGCTTCCTCATTCAGTTTATTTATTACTGTATTTCTTACTGCTTATTCTTTTTCTTTTCTTTTCTTCTTTTTTTTTTGGAGAGGTTTTCGCTATAGGGTGCATGCGCTCTCCAGACAGACAGAGAGAGACATAGAGACAGAAAGTGAGAAATCACCCCCCAGGGGGGATGGTCACACTGCAATCCCTTCTCCTCCATTCTCCTCTCAGGATCTTGGGCACACACGCACACGTGCCCTGCGTGAGTTTTAAGCCACCGGGTCTGGGACGTGAACCGCAGTCGACTATGTGGGAGTCCAGCGACATAGCCATTACGCTAACTGCTGGTTCCCATTACTGCTTATTCTTCACAGAGGTCATAAGCTCCTTCTTTTCTTCTCAGTTCAAGGCATGTGTCATCTGAAAGGCCCTGCAGTTTTTGAGATAGGAGATAGAACCCTAATAGACAGGTAGCAGTTCATAGGTCCAAGATGGAGTCACTACAGTCAAGCCTCCAGCTTGCAGCAATGATTAACCTAGTCACAGCATGACCTAAAGCAATTACATTCAGAACCAAAATTGTGGTCTTTGTGGCCTGGAGGCACCAGACAAGGAATGCAGGTCCTCAAGGTAGCTCCACAGAAAACTTTAACAATAGATTCATTCAATTATCAGTGAAGAACAGGAACCCATATCCTCACTTCACAGACAATTTAGTTTTTTTGAAGCCCACTTTTTTATCAAAGAGCCAGTCCCAAGCTCAGACTGCTAGAGCGCCTGACAAAACCCTCAAGTCAGCAACCCTCTTTTGGAACCCCTCCCACTTGGGAGCTTTTCTCTTTTCATTAGAATACTGCTTTATTATCCCCTCCTTTGTCTGCATTTCTTGTTCATCATGATTGCAAGACATCAATCCAGTCACTTTACTGAGCTTGCAGTGGTACTAGGGGCTCCAGCCACCCTAATATCTTGCATCATTTTCTTTTTCTTTTTCTTTTTTTTTTTTTTTTTTTTTTTTTTGAGAGGTTTTTGCTATAGGGCACATGCACTCTCCAGAAAGAAAGACAGGGAGAGACAGGGAGAAAGAAAGCGAGAAATCACCCCCCAGGGGGGATGGCCATGCTGCAATCCCTTCTCCTCCATTCTCCTCTTGGGATCTTGGGCATGCACGCACACGCGCATGGCATGAGTTTAAGCCATAGGATCTGGGACTTGAACTGTGTTCCACTACATGGGAGTCCAGTGACATAGCCATTATGCTAACTGCTAGTCCCTCCTGCATCATTCTCAGGGATGCTTTCTCCAAGTGTGAGTGATTTCTCCTTGAGAACGCCCCTCCTGGTGTCTCTGGGTTCCTTTTATTTTCTGTCCCCAGTAGATAAAAACAGACATCGATGCCCTGTCTATGTTTAGCCTTTCTTTTTTTTTAAAAAAAGAATTATTTTATTTAGCTTTATTTTTTAATTTAAATTTGATCAGAGAGAGACAGAATGAGAGAGTGAGAGGGCAAGTGAGAAAGCAAACTGCCAGGTCCTGGAGTTGAACCATGGTTGGCCATATGAGAGTCCAGTGTCTTTAACCACCATGCCACCTGCTGGCCCCTGTGTTTAGCCTTTCAGCAGTCTATAAGGGTGTGTGTGGGTTGGGGTGGGGGGGGGCATTGTGTGCACATACAGAGGTCTTGAGCACTTGGAATTTGTGTATTTTGTCTCTATCCTCTTCCTATGCCACTCTACCCTGTCAGGACATGTCTGGTCCTGTGGGCATACCCTCAGTCTTAGATTGTTCCCATTTCCAGGTGAGGTTCATTCCTTTTGCAGGATCCCTACGACCCAGTGGGTATTGTTTAGAGATGTAGCAATCACATCTGTTTTAGTATCTTAAGTGTCATGATTAGAAAAGATTTTCTTTCTTCAAGAGTATGTAATATTCATCTATATATTCTTCTAGTAAGTGCAAAGTAAGTGCAATTTTTTCCAAGTGATTAGCCAACATTTTCAATGTCATTTATTAATTTATACAAACTTTCCCCACCTATTTAATATGCCAAGTATTATTTATATACATAGTTTATATAATATACTGAACAGAACTTCTCTAGACTTTTCTTTCAGTCTCATCAATATAGTTCTTCTAGTTGTATCTATTTTCAGAACACTATTGTATATTCATAAACATATCATATCATCATATGTAAACATTTACTTTTGGGCCAGCCAGGTGGTGTGGTGGTTAAAGTGGCTGGATTCCACATGGCTGTATGCACCGTTCGAGTCCTGAACCTGGCAACTTGGAAAATATACCAGGCATGTGTGCTTGCATGTCTAGACTCCTGGGAGGAGAATGGAGCAGAAAAAGGATTGTGGCATGGCCCTCCCTCCTGGGGGGTGATTTCTCATTTTCCCTCTTTCTCTACCTCTTTCTCTGATGAGTGCACACACTCTATAACAAAAACAACACAAAACAAATTTACTTTTATATTACTGGTAAATCAAAACTTGTATAAGTCATATAAAAGTCCCCATTTCCCTCTCCTCTCACTTAGACATGTACAAGGTCTAGTCCTAACACTGACCTGACCCACATGATGGATAGACCCCAAACAAGAAAGCCTTGACCCCCTCTGTTGCCTGAAGAGCAGGGCTGAGGAACCCATGCTGTGACTCAGGGTTGTAAATTTGTCTCAAGTTATCAAATCTTTTTTAAAAAATTATTTTATTTAACTTTATTTATTACAATGATTTTTTATTTAAATTTGACTAGAGAGAGAGAGAGAGAAAGTGAGAAAGCAAGTCGCCAGATCTGGGACCTGAACTTTGGGCAGCCATGTGAGAGTCCAGCACCTTAAACACCATGCCACCTGCCAGCTCCATTATCAATTTTTACTTTAAAGTAACAAAGGGAGAAAGTCTTATATTGGGTTGTCAGAAAAGTCATGACGTGGTTTTTTTTTTCCTATGCTAAAATGCATCATTGCTTTTCCACCAACCTCATACATGTTATTAAAAATCTCTCAACGGTTGGTTCCTATATTTATCTTTGGGAGGGAGTACTCTATTGAAAAAAAAAAAACACTTTCATAGTTTATTTATACATAGAAAGTTGGTTCTCAAGTTGTAAAGCCTGGTCATGGAGTATAAAGAGGGTGCTCAATTGCTTTATGAGAACAAAAGGAATTTTATTTTAACTCCCAAGAGGAGAAAACAGAAACAAGATAGGAAAAGAAGAAAGATGCCCAGTGGTAAAGGACCTAACAGAACTTATCAAAGGAATCTAATATTCAAAGTTGAGTTGTTAATGTAGCTTTGTCAGAAATGCTTCCATCTCTCCAAGTCGTCAGTGTCGCCTCCTCAAAGGAAGACCCTGTGTGTAGGAGGCGAGCGCAGAGTTAGGGAGCATGGAGGAGCTGTATCCAGGTCCATGTGGGAAGGGCCATGATCCAAACTCGCTCAGCAGAAGCACTGTCTTAGAGCGGATCCCTATGGGAGACGTAGATTCCTCAGACATTTGCAAAACTGTGAGGAAGGTCATTGATTTCTACACAGCATAAAACGGAGATTAAATTATACTTTATCTTACAAGCTAGGTAACCTCCAGATGATATTTTGCAGTTAACTAAAATGTCACTGACGATATCAATGTATGTCTTTCAAAAGAACTAGCATCCTTCATGTTTTGGGGGAAATGAATCTCTGTATTGCTCAATTAACCTCCTAGAAACTGGGACAGAGAAGGAATTCAAAAAATTTGGAAGCCCCTGCCAGTTCTTTCAACGGTCTTTTTTCTTTTTTTATTTGCCAGAGGGCACATGCACTAACCAGAGACAGAGAGAGGAAAAACAAGAGCACCTGCCACGGGTCATGGTCACACTGCAACCCCTTCTCCTCCATCTTTCTCTCCTTTTAGGATTTTGGACACACATGCACACATGTCCAGTGTTTTTTGTTTTTTTTTTTTTTAATAATTATTTATTTAATTTTATTTATTCATTCATTTATTTTAATTTGACCAGAGAGAGATACACACAGAGAGAGGGAGGGAAAGTGAGAAAGCAAGCCACCAGGTCCGGTGTTCGAACTGTGGTTGGCCATGTGGGAGTGTCCAGCACCTTAACGACCTTGCCACCTGTTGGTCCCCAGTGTTTTTTTTTTAATAACTATTTTTTATTTTATTTTTATATATTTTTAAAAGAATTATTTTATTTAACTTTATCTATCTATTTATTTTTAAAACTTTGATCAGAGAGAGAAAAATAAGAGATAAGAGAGAGAGAAAGAAAGTGAGAAAGCAAGCCGCCAATTCTGGGACTTGAACTGTGGTCAGCCATGTGAGAGTCCAGCACCCCTAATCACCATGCTGCCTGCTGGCCCCTTTTATTTTATTTTTTAATTTATAATTATTTAATTTTATAATTGTTTTATTTTTTATTTTAATTATTTTTAATTTTTAATTTTATTTATTCATTCATTTATTTTAATTTGACCAGACACACACACACACACACACACACACACACACACACACAGAGGGAGAGAGAGAGAAAGTGAGAAAACAAGCCACCAGGTCCAGGACTCGATTCATGGTCAGTCATGTGGGAGTGTCCAGAGCTTCAACCACCACACCATCGCCACCTGCTGGTCGCCCTCCCCCCCCTCCCCCCCAGTGTGTTTTCTTTTTTTTTGGAGAGGTTTTTGCTACAGGGTGCATGCACTCATTAGAAAGAGAGAGAGACAGAGACAGAGAGACAGAAAGCAAGAAATCACCTCCCCAGGGGTCTGGCCACGCCGCAATCCCCTCTCCATTCTCCTCTAGGGATCTTGGGCATACATGCACATTCATGCCTGGTGTGTTTAAGCCACCGGGTCTGGGATTTCAACCACAGTCAACTACATGGGAGTCCAGCAACATAGCCATTACACCAACTGCTGGTCCCCCCCAGTGTATTTTTTAAGCTACTAAGTCCGAACTCAAACTGTGTGGTCGGTCACGTGGGATCTAGTGCCTTAATAATGAGGTCATGGGCTTGTCCCCAGTGTTCCTTTTCCTAAACAAAGCAAATTAGATATGATTACATGTTTTAGCTGTGAAATGTGGCTTCTTTGCAGGATTGTGATAAAGATGAAATGATTAGTATGTATAAAGTTCTTAGAAGTGCCTGGGGCCAGTTAAGGCACTGGACTCCCACATGGGTGACCGCGATTTGAATCCTGGACCTGGCAGCTTGAAAATCACGTGCATACCCAAAATCCCAAGAGGAGAATGGAGGAAAAAGGATTGCAGTATGGCCATCCCTTCCAGGGCATGAGTTCTCACTTTCTCTGTCTCTGTCTCTCTGGCAAGCGCATGCATCCTCTAGCAAAAAATAATAATAAAGAATAAACTAATGGCGAGCCAACAGGTGGAGTGGTAGTTAAGACACTTGATTCCCACATGGCCAACCACAGTGTGAGTCCTGGACTCAGCAGCTTGAAAATCACGCCAGGTACATGTGTGTATGTGCCCAAAATCCAGAGAGGAGAATGGAGAAGAGAGAGTGGCATGGCCATCGCCCATGGGAGGTGATTCCTTACATTCCCTCTCTCTATCTCTCTTTGTCTCTCTCCAGTGAACCCATGTGCCTTATGGCAAAATCTAAAAAAAGGCACAAAGAATGTCCGTAATGACACTAACTAAAGCCAGACAATACTGGTTTTACTGTCATCTAGACTACAAGGGAAATACTTGTCCTATTTGGGGAGAAGACATATATAATTTAAAAATATAGAGAGACTGAACATATGATAATGAGAAGAAAGATATCACATAACAAGAGTCAAAAGAAAGTTGGAGTAGCAATTTAATTTTAGGCAAAATAGGTTTTCAAATCTTTACCCACTCCTCCCCAAAAAAGCACAAGGGAAAAAATAATGATGTCCTATAATAATGTAAGATCTTAGCAGGTCCAAAAGACATAGGATCTTTAACATATATACATCTAACTGTTTAGCCTTGACATACAGAAAGTCACGACTGAGAGAACTAGGGCAGAACCCAGTAAAACCACCACTTTGGGAAGAAGTTTTAACACTTCTTTCTCAGGAACTGTTAGATCACACGGATTTTTAAAATTAAGTACCAGTGTAGAAGATTTAATAAATATAGAATTTGACATATTTAAATCAGGACTTAGCAGCATGTTTTTTTCTCAGCACATCTGAAAAAAGTAGCTCATTATAGCAATGATTCTCAAAACTAAGAAATCTGGTTGAGAGAGACAGAATACAAATTCACAAAATTAGTAACGATGACAGAAAACTAACTATGGAATCAGGAAAGTTCATGTTAGTTTAAAAACTTTAAAAAAATTTTTTTAAGATTTATTTTAATTTTATTTATTCTTTCACTTATTTTAATTTGATGAGAGAGAGAGAGAGAGAGAGAGAGAGAGAATGCAAGCCACCAGGTCTGGGACTCGAACCATGGTTGGCCATATGGGAGTGTCCAGCACCTTAGCCACCACATCACCTGCTGGTCCCAAGTTTAAAAACTTTTAAATCTGCATGAAATAGATGAAATTCTAGAACAGAGTGAGACTCATTTTTTTAAAGAATTATTTATTTTATCTTCCTTTTGGCTAGAACTACTATCTTCCCATAATTCACCAAAATGATGAACACAAAGGGAAGGAGGAGAGGCACCCAGTATATGTTTTCCAGGCCTTTTAGAAAACATGGAGTGGTTCCTTCGGCAACATATATGCGAATCTACAAGAAAGGTGATATTGTAGGGAATGGGTACTGTGCAAAAGGGAATGCCCCACTAATATTACCATGGCAAAACTGAAAGAGTCTACAATGTTACCCAGCATGCTGTTGGCATTGTTGTGAACAAACAAATTAAGGGCAAGATACTTGCTAAGAGAATTAATGTGCGTATTGTGCATATTAAGCATTCTTTTTTTTTTTAAATAGATTTTTGCCTTAGGGTACATGTGCTCACCGGAGAGAGAGAAAGAAGGAGACAGTGAAAGGGAAAGTGAGAAATCATCCCTCCCATGGGGAGGAGGGATGGCCACACCATAATCCCTTATCCTCCTTTCTCCTCCTGAAATCTTGGGCATGCACGCACATGTGCTGGCATGAGTTTCAAGTCATTAGGTCTGGGACTCAAACTGCAGCCATGTGGGAGTCCAGCAACCTAACCACTATGTCATCAGCTGGCCTTTTATTTATTTTTTTAAAGAGGCTTTTGGAGCATATTAAGCATTCTAAGAGTGGAGATAGCTTCCTAAAATGTGTAAAGGAAAATGGCCAGAAAAAGAAGGAAGAGGAAAAGAAAGCACACTTTGTGAGAACCAGAGGAAAGGAGCTTGAGCTTCTGGAATCTATTCCCTATGAAATCATGTCATGATGGGTGTTTAAAATAAATTAAACTAGGACCAGCAGATGTCATAGTGGTTACATTATTGTTTTCCCACATGTCCAATCATGGTTCGAGTCCCAGATCTGGTGGCTTGAAAATCACATGGAGTGCATGTGTGTGCATGTCCAAGATCCCAGGAGGAGAACAGAGGAGAAGGGATTGCAGCATGGCCATCCCCCATGGGGGTGATTTTTTTACTTTCCCTCTCACTGTCTCTATCTCTCTGTCTCTCTCTCTCCATTGAGTGCACATGCCCTAAGGCAAAAATCTCTAAAAAAAAAAAAAAAATTTAACTATGGTCTATAAAAAAAAGATTTTATTTAATTGTATGTAATTATTTATCTATTTTTAAATTTTTTTAGAGAGAGATTTTTGCTATAGAGTGTGCGTGTTCACCAGAGAGACAGAGAGGGGCAATGAGACAGAAAGGGAGAAATCACCCTCCAGGAAGACGGCCATGCCACAATTCCTTCTCCATTTTTCTCCTGGGATTTTGGGCATGCATGCCTTAATCACTATACCAACTGCTGCCCCACTATTATTTTTTAATTTGACCAGAGAAAGACAGAGACAGTGAGAAAGTGAAAAAGCAAGAAAGCAAGCTGCCAGGTCCAGGACTCAAACAGTGGTTGACTATGTGGGAGTCCAGCACCCCAACCACGACACCACCTGCCAACGTGAGAACGATTACTTATTTTTGATGAAGTAAACTACAGCTTTATGGCAAAGGGCAAAGCAAGGAGAGTGGGCAGCTCCTTCTGAAAAGAACTTGTCTCCCTGAGATGTTCCCCACATGTATTTTTAAGGGCAAAATTAGGGGCAGAGGTTCCAGGCACATGATCAGTTTTTTTTTTTTTTTTTTTTTTTTTTTTTTTTGAGAGGTTTTTCGCTATAGGGCGCGTGCGCTCGCCAGACAGACAGAGAGAGACATAGAGACAGAAAACGAGAAATCACTCCCCAGGGGGGATGGTCACGCCACAATCCCTTCTCCTCCATTCTCCTCTCGGGATCTTGGGCACTCACACACACACACCCAGCGTGAGTTGTAAGCCACCGGGTCCGAGACGCGAACCGCGGTCGACTACGTGGGAGTCCAGCGACATAGCCATTACGCTAACTGCTGGTTCCCTAGTTTTGAAACTAATATAAAACATATTATATTTTGGGTGGTTAAGGCTCTAGACTCCCACATGGCCAACTGTGGTTTGAGTCCTGGACCTGCAGGATTGCTTTCTCACTTTCCCTCTCCCTCTGTCTGTCTCTCTCTGGTCAAATTTTTAAAAATTATAATAATAAATAAAAATAAATAATTCTTTAAAAACAATAGCATATTTCTTTTCTGAAAAAGCATTACACCCTGCCTAACCCAAACTCTATCTCTTTAAATTGTTAGAACTAATATTTTGTAGTAGTAAGCACTTACTCTGCGCCAAGCATTCTTCCATGTGTCAACTTGTTTCATCCTCACAATGACCCTGCCGTTATTACCCCATTTTATAGAAGAGCAAATTGAGGCATGGAGAGATTAAGTAACCAAGGCTACCCAACTTGTAGATGTGCCAACAGAAAACAATTATGAAAGCGCTTACTAAATATCCCCCAGGGTATAAAATTGAAGAGGTACCCAAAAACTTTGTAATCACTGTAAAGAACATTTTTTTTTTTTTTTTTTTTTGGAGGAGAGGTTTTTGCTATAGGGCACATGCACTCATCAGACAGACAGAGAGAGACAGAGAGACAGAAAGCGAGAAATCACCCCCCGGGGGAATGGCCACGCTGCAATCCCTTCTCCTCCATTCTCCTTTCTGGATCTTGGGCACGCATGCACACGCGCCCGGCATGAGTTTAAGCCACCGGGTCCGGAACTTGAACCGAGGTCGGCTACGTGGGAGTCCAGTGACATAGCCATTATGCTAACTGCTGATCCCAAGAACATTTTTCTAAACTCAAAACTAATGCAAAAAATATCCATAATGCAAAAAAAAATCAAAATTTTAAGTAAAGACAGGATCTACACCTGCACTTGCTCAATCCTGAGAATACCTTCAGCTTACCCAAGTCCCAGCTCTGACCAAACACATTCTCATTTTAGGGCTCCTACTTGTTCTCTATGTCTGGAATATTCCTCCCAGATCCATGTGTAATTGGCCCCTTCTTGCTGTTCAGGTTTCTGCTGTAATGTCATCTGCCCAGGAAGGCCCTCTCTGACTTCATGATCTATTGGATTGTCAGAAAAGTCATGATGCCTGTTTGCATAGAAAAACAGAAAAATACGTCATGACTTTTCTGACCACCCAATGACATCACCTCTCCCCAGCTTCTGCTCGCATGCCCATACAGTTACTCTCTGTTCTATTACTGTTTTATTTTTTTCAGAGTGCTTATCATTATGATGTTTTTTTAGACAGATTTTTGCTATAGGATACATGCACTCACCAGAGACACAGAGAAATATATAGAGAGAGAAAGTAAGAAATTGCACCCTCAAGGAGGGATGGCCATGCTGCAATCCCTTCTCCATTCTCCTCTTGGGATTTTGGGCACACACACACACACACACACACACACCCCTTGCTTGAGTTTCAAACCACTGGATCCAGGACTCAAACCACAGGTGGCCATGTGGGAGTCCAGCACTATAACCACTATGCCACCTGCTGGCCCCCACTATGAGACCTTGTTATTTATGTATTTCTTGTTGTCACTTCAGTGCTTAGCACATAGCACATTCTCAAAAAATTAAGTTGAATGAATAAAATAAATGAACGAAGCCCCTATCTATCAAAGCTGATGCTGAGTTCACCATATGCAGTACCTCGTCCTCTTCATAATCTGCTGAGATAGGTTTGGTTACCACTCTTTAAAGACGAGTAAACTGAGGCTTAGATTAAAAGACATTTTCCAGGTCACGTAGCTAATAAATTAGTGAAGGTTAGAATCATCCTGCCACTACCCCCCAGGGCTAAGTTAAATCAAGTCTCACTTGAATTACTACAATAACCTTCTTCCTCCCTTGGCCTCCAATAGACCTGTTAAATTTTCCTCTTGTAAATAAGCGCGCATCTCCCCTGAGTTTAAATCTCTCCCATGCTGTCCCTTTCTCTGTAAATCAGAGGAACTGCTTGGGCCCCATGTGGTTGCCCGTGACCTTTTCCCTGGCTACCTCGATCCAGCCACTCTGGCCTCCCAGCTGCTCCCGGAGCTCACTGGGCATACTTTCACTTGCTTGTCTCCATTGTTTAAGAATTTTGAAGCTGCCCCAGGATTTCTGCTACTTCTTACCGGCTTCCCACTTCTCCCACCAAAGCATTTATCTATCCTCTTCCAACATATTTTGTCACACTTTAAGAAAAAAAAGTTTATATTTATATGTTTTTTTCTTCTGTGATACTGAGAGACAGACAGAAAGACAGGTACCCCCACAGTGTCTCAATGTCATGATCCACCCCAGCCTTTGCTAGCTCTGGATCATGGGTATGAATGTGGCTCGAGTACTCAAGATCTCCAGGAGTGAACCCGGAACCGCCCTCTGTGGATCTGCTTTGCAGAGTGTCATGTTTTACTGCAACACCACTGTCTGGTCCCTTATCATTATTTTTTGTTTGCTGACGGTCTCTCACCTAAGTTCCATAAGGCAGGGGTCCTTGTCTGTTTTGTGTGTTGGGGTGCTGGTTCTACACAGGAAAACAAGATGTATTTTCTCAGGGACTGAATAAAATGGTGGAGCAAGGATTTGAAATCAGGCAAATTTCCTCATGCTCTTCAGTAAATCAGGTGGTAGTTTTCGGGGGATGAGCTCCTGCTCTGTGCTGTCAACCCCAAGCTTGAAGGTTCAGCATTGCACAGTTGCGATTTTGTTCGATAGACTTCTAACTCATCGTGGTTACTCCCTGGGACTCTGTTCTTTCGGCCTTGGCCTTCTCTATCTCTCTTCCAAGGACAGGTTTAATCTTAATTCCCACAGTCACCTTTGCCTCCTTCACTGAGCCATTGTTGTGAAAAAGATAAAATTTCAACCCTTTCCTCTGTAAACACACCACCAACTGCCAACGTGGGTCTACGTTCACACGGAGGGCCCTGGTGGGCCCTGGTGGGATACATCCCTGGAAGGGCTGTTCTTGCCAGTCAGCCTGAGGGTGGGTCTGCTTCCTTCCCGACTGTCCTGCCTAGAACCAAGCAGAATCAAATCAAACTTACCATCCGCCTTCCAACTCTCTTACCCCAAGCCACTGTGTGACTTTGAGGCTGTGAACCGTCCTAGTGCTCAGTCACTTTCATGAGAAAGTAGCAGCTCTGGAAAACAGATCCTATCTGCACTTGGGCTCATTTTCTCTTTGGCTTTTTACAAAGGATGCTCTGCTTCTAGCTCCCCTAAGGGCCCATGTGTGCATGTACACATCTTAAGCAAATTAAGATGTCTTAAAATTCACTCATTTGAGTGAATTGAGTGCATTTTGGGGAGTTGACCACCTTGTGAAGCCAATACCACAATCCAACTTAAAAACATTTCCATGGAGGCAGCACGTGGCATAGTGGTTAAGGTGCTGGACTCCCATTTGGCAGACCACGGTTCAAGTCCCAGACCTGGCAGCTTAGAATTTACACTAGGCATGTGTGTTTGCATGCCCTAAATCCCAAGAGGGTAGAGAAGGGATGGTGGCATGGCCATCTTCCCTGGGGGGTGATTTCTTTCTCTCTCTCTCTCTCTCTCACTCTTTCTCTCTCTCTCTCTCCAGTGAGCACACACACCCTATGACAAAAGTCTCTCAAAAATTTTTTTTTCCCATCACTATAACCTCTCTCATTCTCATCTGTGGTTAACCCCCATTCCTATCCCCAACCCCAGGCAATCTCTATCTAACTTCTGGCTCTATACATTGGCCTATATTGGGCATTTTAAAAGTTTATTTTCTTGAGAGAGAAAAAAGAAGAGGCACCCTCAACAGGATGTCGCTGTGCTGCAATTAGATTCTGCTCCCCGCTTCAGCCTTTCAGTCAGTCCGGATCAGAGATGCGCTTGTGGGTGCACTGATGTGTTCAGGTCAACCCACATTTGAACCCTGAGCCTTCTTTTTTTTTTTTTTTTTTTTTTTTTTTGAGAGGTTTTTGCTATAGGGCACGTGTGCTCACCAGACAGACAGAGAGAGAGAGAGACAGAGAGATAGAAAGCGAGAAATCACCCCCCAGGGGGGATGGCCACGCCACAATCCCTTCTCCTCCATTCTCCTCTCGGGATCTCGGGCACGCATGCACACGCACCTGGCGTGAGTTTTAAGCCATCGGGTCTGGGACTCTAACCGTGGTCGACTACGTGGGAGTCCAGTGACATAGCCATTATGCTAACTGCTAGTCCTGAACCCTGAGGCTTTATCTATGGCTCCAGCATTGTAAAGAGGCACCCTATGGTGGGAAATTTCATACCAATGAAATCATTCAAAATGTGGTCTTTTGTCTCTGACTTCTTTCACTTAGCATCATGTTTGTTTTTATAATCATCTTTATTTTATCTAAAGAATTATTTTTATTAATTATTATTATTATTTTAATTTGCTATAGGGCACATGGCTTACCAGAGAGAGAGAGAGAGAGAGAAAACAAGCCTCCAAGGCCAGGATGCGAATTGCAGTCGGCCATGTTGGAGTCCAGCACTTTAACCACTATGCCACCTGCTGATTCCCACATCATGTTTTTGAGGTTCATCCATGTCGAAGCATGTGCAGTATTGTGGGTTTTTTTTATTACTGACTAGTGTTTCAGATGTGTGGTTTTGAATGGGAGGGACTGAAGGAGCAGTTCTGGCCAATGGCTCCTCCTCTAGGTCTCTCTCCTGGAGAAGTCCTCCAGCCCTGCTCACAAGGCCTCCCCAGCTCACAAGACCTGCTCACAAAGCCTCCCTGGCTCTGCGAGTATCCTTCCTCCAATTCTGTCTTATCAGGAGGGCAGGTCGGGCCACCTCACCTTGCACTTGGTAATAAACGGCTTTAGACATGTGAGTCCCCAGGTCAATGTTCTCTGGAGATCCTGGGGCTCCCTTATTAGACTGAAAACTCATTCCAGGGAGAAATTGGTTCCCTATTTGCTCCTATGCTTTCTTCCAACACCAGTACTGAGCAGAAAGCAAGTGTTTAATAGACACGTGTGAGCGCTTGTGAGGGAAGCAAGGCGCCGTGGGGACCATGCATACACCCTCGGCTCGCTCCCCGCTCTCCACCCCTGCGACCCCAGCTGCGTGCTACTCATTGTCCTGGGAGGCACAGAGGGAGAGCTTGGCTGCAACAGCTCCCTTGAGGCCACAGGCCCAGATGTCCCTCCAGTAGGTTCAGCAGAGTCCACTGGGAGGAGCTCCTTTCAATAGGCTCTGCCCCTGAGTGACCTTAGGAAAGGTTTCTGTTCTGTAAAACAGGAAAAGTGCCTACCCCACGGAGCCCTGAGGATTAGATGAGAAAAGGGATCTGTTGCACATTCCTTCCCATCAATTCTTTTTTTTAAAAAAAAAGATTTATTTTTTTAATTGTATTTATCATTGTCTTTTTTATTTTATTTTATTTTTATTTTTTTGCTGTTGTTGTTAGCCCAGGTTTATTGAAAATATTTCAGCATAGCAGAAAGATTCAAACAGCTCCACATGTTGTTTTGAAATTCACTCCAACTGTGCGCTGAGTAACCTGCAGGTTGGACAGACTGCCAAAGTCCAAAAGCTTCAACATTTCCTTAGTGTCAGGATCCACTTCAATGACTTCCTGACCCAGGGCCGAGACCCCAGGAACATAATTACCTCTCCTTTCTCTCTCCTCCTCCCACCCCTCGATGGTGATGCCTCTCACGGGGCCTCTCTGAATGCGCGTCATCACACGCATGCCACAGCCTGCTGTCTTGTTCTGAGGCTTCTTGCTGGGCATCATGGTGACCTCCTCGCACACGCGCTTGTTCGTGTTGCCCAGACGCGTGTAATACTTCTCAATGATGACCCAGGCCACTTTCTTCATGGTTTTGGTGCGAACGTGGCCTGTGTCGGCAGGTCCCTGGTGATAGATCTTATTATCATTTTTAAATTTACTATAGGGCACATGTGCTCACCAGAGAGAGACACAGACAGACAGAGAGAGGGAAAGTGAGAAAACAAGCTGCCAGGTCTGGGACTTGAACCACAGTGGGCCATGTGGGAGTCAAGCACCTTTACCACTACAGCCCCTGCTGACCTCCTCTCTCAATTCTTTTTCTTGAGAGAGATTTTTACTATAGGGTGTATGCGCTCACCTAGAGAGATGGAGAGACAGAAAACTAGAAATCACCCCCCTGGGGGGATGGTCATACCGCAATCCCTTCTCCTCCATCATCCTCTCAGGATTTTGGTCACACACGCAAATGTGCCCAGCGTGAGTTTAAGTCTCTGGGTCTGGGACTCGAACTGTGGTCAACTACATAGGAATCTGGCCACGTAACCATTACATCATCTGCTGGTTCCTCCCCCCAATTATTTTACTTTCTCCCTTCCCCTTCCTTTCCTACTTCTAAGTTGATAGACAAGCGAAATTATGACTCTGCCTCAGAGTTTTGTTAAAAGGTGTTCACACAATGCCTAAGGGTGTTATTATCTTGGTGGAAGGACTTAGCATGTTTCACAAAGGAATTCAGTTTTGACATTACTGAGATGTTGTGAGTCAGTGACAGACAGGTAGCTCTCAGAAGTTTCATTTGATTTTATAAGTTAAATCCCAGAGAGGTATTGCTTACTTATTTTATTTTATTATTATTATTTTAATACTTATTGTCAACATTAAAAGATTTAGAGATTTGGGACTAGCCACATGGCCTGGTAGTTATGGGAGCCAGATCTCACACGGCCGACCATGCCGTTTTAATCCCAGCCCCAGGTGCCTAAAAACCATGCTAGGCACTTGTGTATGCATGCCCAGAATTCCAAAGGGATGCAGAGGTGGAGGAGGGGAAATGGCAACATGACCATCTTAAGAGAAAAATAAACCAGCCAATTTAATAGATTAGAGTTTTAATAGATCAAATGTTCACACGATTTAAATCAAACTTCTGGACAACCGGCCAGTCTTGTGGTCAACTTGGTCTTTGAAGTCTACAGAACAGGAAAGTGAGGTGTGCAATAAAAGAAAAGTGTAATACACAAAACATAAGTGAGGGACTGAGGTAAAGAAATCATTGGTTACCTTCTGAAGTTTATCTGCCTTGACACAGTTTAAAAGGTGGGGGAACCAGCAGTTAGGGTAATGGACTCCCACGTAGTCGACCGCGGTTCGCATCCTGGACCCGGTGGCTTAAAACTCACGCTGGGCGTGTGTGCGTGCGTGCCCAAGATCCCGAGAGGAGAATGGAGGAGAAGGGATTGCGACGTGACCATCCCCTCTAGGGGATGATTTCTTGCTTTCTGTCTCTATGTCTCTCTCTGTCTGGCAAGCGCACGCGCCCTATAGCGAAAACCTCTCCAAAAAAAAAAAAAAGGGTGGGATGCCTGTGATTGACTGAAACCTAGCTGCTGTGATTGGCTGTAACTTAGCAACCAGCTGAGAAAAACAGCTTAACGTGCGATTTCAGCTTATCCTAAGAATCAAAGTGTGAGGAACCAGCAGTTAGCGTAATGGCTATGTTGCTGGACTCCCACGTAGTCGACCGCAGTTCGAGTCCCGGACCTGGAGAGCGCACATGCCCTATAGCAAAACCTTCTCCAAAAAAAAAAAAAAAAGAATCAAAGTGTGAGAGGGGACCAGCAGTTAGTGTAATGGCTATGTCGCTGGACTCCCAAGTAGTCGACCGCGGTTCGAGTCCCAGACCCGGTGGCTTGAACTCACGCTGGGCGTGTGTGCATGTGTGCCCAAGATCCCGAGAGGAGAATGGAGGAGAAGGGATTGCGGCGTGGCATTCCCCCCCGGGGGGTGATTTCTCGCTTTCTGTCTCTCTGGCTCTGTCTGCCTGGCGAGCACACGCGCCCTATAGCAAAAACCTCTCCAAAAAAAGAAAGAAAGAAAAAAAAAGAATCAAAGTGTGAGAGTACGGTGGCTATTTTAGGCCAAAATAGTTTAACTACTATGTTCCAGTTGGGGGTGTTTTCTTCTTCTCCCATTCCCTCTCTATCTTTCTGTCTCTCTGTTGAGTATATGTGCCCTCTGACAGAACTTTTTAAAAACATGTAGAGATTGATTGTAATAATTTGGGTTCCTGACTTATCTTGAAAAAAAATCAGATCTGGCAACTGAGTCTCATTATTAGGCAGGCAATACCCTCTGGATGGCCACAGTCCCCTTAGATTTCTCTTCTCCAAAACTAGGGTCAGTTTTTCCTCATCCACACTCATTTTACACTACCTGCTCAGCCCTAAGCACTTGAATCTGTGTCCCTTGAAAGATGACATCCTAAGAAGATCATTCCTAGAATATTCAAATGCCTGAGATAACTTGCTCAGAGATGCAAATCATCCACTAGGGATGAGGGGACTGTTAATCTGTCCTCATTTTATCTTTATAGCCACTGTGGGATGTAGATGCTAAGGGAAGCTTAAGGTAGAGAGTGGGGTGAGCCTGCTTGGTCTTAACTTTCAGCAGCAGGAGTGTCTAGAAAGGGTAAGTTTGGCGAATTCCTTTCGATACTTAAGAGCAGATGTTGTGCTGGCCTTTACCTTTAATGTGAGACAGGGCTTAGCTTGACAGTCGCAGAGACACACCAAGCACTCAATACGCGCTTGATGACAAGTGGTAGTAGTGTGGTAACTATTGCCGCCATCTTACCATCACAACCACTAATGTCTTGTTACCCAGCTAGCTCACAGCGGGATGGAGTCACAGACTCTGGCCTTTCTCCAATCCTGACCCTGTAGGGCTGCAGGACGGCTTTGGTGATGATATCCAGGTTCTTGGTAAGTTAGACAAAGTATTGAAAGGAAAAGGTAGTTTATTAAGTAAAAGCAAAGGTACACTTCTGAGAAGTAGGAATGGGCTTTGGCAGACAGGGAAAGGGTGGCTCAAAGGCCCGTGTCAGTTGATCATTGGTTGGGCCCACGGATTATTCTCATCTCATTGACTCTATCAAATGTAGCCGGGCCCACTGATTCATCTCATTGGTGCTATCAAATGTGGCTTAATCAGCTAGACATCCCCCCACTGACCTGCCTATGTCACCTTGAGTGGGGAATTTTCTGCCCTGATGGGTTTTTCTAGCTAGCCACATAGGCAGCTCCACCCCCGTTTCCCGCTTCCGCTTCCCTTTCTCCCGTCTCGTTAGTGGCTACCTCCCTTGCACTTTGCCTCCTGTCCTCTTCCTGATGCCTAGACTCACTCGTTTGTAGAACCGAGCTCACCCTTAACATGTGGCACTGACCTTTGGGACACAACTTCGGATTTTCGTCATCCACCAGGACTCGTATATCCATCCCTGTCTGCACTGCTTCTAGCTGCTCCAGGGCAACCCTCAGACTCTCTAGCCCTGCCTTTGGCCTAAAATGCAGACTCTTTCAGGCTGTGCTCCCATCACACCCCCTGGTGGGGCCTGGACTTTACAGAACACAAGTCAACAGGCTCCCTTAACTGTCTCCATGGAGCCAGGAACCACCTGAGAGCAGGGACTGTGTCTCTCCTGTTCACTGTTGTCTCGCCAGTGCTTAGGCCACTCCGCTACGTAGGCGGTGCTCAATAAATACCCACTGGATGGATAAAGGAAGGAATGGACAGAGGAATGAAAGATACACATAAATCAGACCAGAGTGGTAAAAAGAGCATGAGTGCTATAACTTTCCTAGGTGTGCTGATTTTGTGATCCTGCCCATTTCTGGTTTTCTTTTCTTAAAGAATTATTTGTCTTATTTTATTTACTGTTATTACCATTTATTTATTTATTTATTTATTTATTTATTTTTGTATATACTTTCAATCATATTGTTTGGCTTACAATGAGACCATTTCGATATGTGAACATTTCTCCCCAGACCCGTTGATCGAGATATCTTCAACAAATAACACCACACCTCCCCATCCCGTTAATGCTCTACCTCTGTATCCCTTCTCCAAATGTCTTTTGTTGGGCCCCACTCCTCCACATACACCTCATCTGACATTCACACCCATCTCTTGTGTTTGTTCAACTGTTAGTCAATCAGTTTCAGACATAGAATGCAGACAAACGGTATATGTTAAGTGGGGACATACAATGTCTCTCCTTCATTACCATTTTTTAAAAGAGATTTTTGTCTTAGAGTACGTGTGCTCAACAGAGGGAGGGAGGCAGACAATGAGTGGGAAAGTGAGAAATCATCCCCTGGGGGGATGGCCATGCCACAATCTGTTCTCCTCCATTCTCCTCCCAGGATCTTGGGCATGCATGCACACATGCCAAGTGATTTTCAAGCCACTGGGTTGAGGACTTAAACCGTGGTCACCCATGTGAGTATCTAGCGATGTAACCACTACACCATAAACTGGCCCCTTATTTTTACTATTTTTTAAAAATGTGACCATGGAAAGACAGAAGTGGGGGGCGGGGAGTGAGGAAGCAAGTCATCAGGTCTGAGACTCAAACCACAGTCAGCCATGTGGGAGTCCAGCACCTTAACCACCATACCACTTGCTGGCCCCTGCCTATTTCTGTTTTCTGAGTAGCAATGAAATTGTTCAAAGGAAAAGAGCCGTGGGCTAGACTTCTGGGGGAGGAATGTGTGTCCAAATTCCAGGAGGAGAATGGAAGAGAAGGGGTTGCCATGTGATCATTCCCCTTGGGGGAATGCTTTCTCACTCTCCTCTTCCCCGCTGAGACATATACATCCAACCATTAGTGGTAGAGCTAAAATCAGAAGCAAGGATATGAGAGTCCAAAGCCCCACATGCTTCTAACCATTTCCACATCCTCTCATAAAGCTGAGGAGTTGAGGAAGGAGAGAGGTCTATCCATGGATTTCCTTTAGGGTCTGTTAGTGAGTCCTCTCTAGGAAAGGGAAACCAACATCTGTGTAGAACTTGAGGCACCTGTCTGGTCTCCACAATCCCCAGCTGGTGGTGAAGCATGAGCACTTCCATTTTGAATATGACTCCACTGCCATTTCCCTTTCTCAGTAACCTGACCCATATGTATCTCTTAAAAATTCCTCACTGAATATTTATCACCAGTAGATGAACACTGCCACCCATCCCTGTCCTCCTAACCAAATAATTATTACCAGCAGATGCACCATTTATCATCAGCGGATGCAGACAACAGTGATTATCCAGCCAATTATAACTGTCCTTCCTGATAACTCGCTTTTTTGGCTTTTGTTAACTGTGTTAGCATAACTCAAGGCCTGTACTTTCTTAGATGTGTAGTTTTCTTCCTTTGTGGTTTTTGCCTTTATAAGCCTTCCTCCCCCTGCTTCGAGGCTGCAAGGTTTGGGAGTGACACAAGTCCTCTTTCAGTCACTAGCTTTAATAAATGGCTCCTTTAATTTGGCTAAAACTGAATGTCCTCCTATTCTCACACCAATTTGAATACAACAGTGGGGAATAAGTTGATTCCAATCAGAATCTGGCATTTGGCACTTAAAATACCAGGGCACCTGTTCGTACCCCAGACCTACCCCTCAAAGGAGCCACCTTCTGACTCAGCTCCCAGGGAGGGACAAACTCTTCTTGCTCTTCCAACATCACCCCTGCCCACATCTTTCTCCTCTGGACAGGCCCCCTCCTGGGCCTCATTAAAAGGGTCCCATCCGGGAAGCAGACCAGTCCCTAAGCTATTTACTCAAACAAATCCTCACCATCCGTCAGTCTCCTGCCCCAGGTCAAGCTTTGTTCTCTCTACCTGAGCCACTCTGCCTCTAGGGAGACCTACAGGTACCTGAGATTAGACCATCTGGCTGAACTCAGTCCTCTTGTTTATGGACCAGGCTGAAGTCTGACGTGACTGTGCCAAATTTTTTTTATCTAAAACTGGGATATAGATACAGATATATATATATATATATATATATATATATATATATATATATATATATGTATCTCCATCCAGACTACATATGCTAATTTTCAGAAGCTTGCTTTCTCTTTCTTTCTTTCTTTCTTTCTTTCTTTCTTTCTTTCTTTCTTCTTTCCTTCCTTCCTTCCTTCCTTCCTTCCTTCCTCCCTCCCTCCCTCCCTCCCTCCCTCCCTCCCTCCCTCTTTCTTTCTTTCTTTCTTTCTTTCTTTCTTTCTTTCTTTCTTTCTTTCTTTCTTTCTTTCTCTTTTTCTCCTTTCTTTCTTTCTCTCTCTCTATTTCCCTTTCTTTCTTTTTTTTTAATTTCACAGAAGAATTTTTTCTTTTTAATTTCACAGAAGAATTTTAAGGTCGGGACCAGCAGTTAGCGTAATGGCTATGTCGCTGGACTCCCACGTAGTCGACCGCGGTTCGAGTCCCGGACCCGGTGGCTTAAACTCACGCCGGGCGCGTGTGCGTGCGTGCCCAAGATCCCGAGAGGAGAATGGAGGAGAAGGGATTGCGGCGTGGCCATCCCCCCTGGGGGGTGATTTCCTGCTTTCTATCTCTCTGTCTCTCTCTGTCTGTCTGGCGAGCGCACGCGCCCTATAGCAAAAACCTCTCCAAAAAAAAAAAAAAAAAAAAAAAAAGAAGAATTTTAAGGTCAAAATATAATGAGTTCATTTCTCTTCACTTCCAAGGACAAATCTGACACTTTACTCAAAACTACATTAAACCTCCAGTTCAAATCCCAGCCCAACCCTGTGACCGCCTGTGTCGAAATTCTTTCCATCGATTAAAGCTGACAGGATTGGAGGGTCTGGGTATAACCCAATCCAACCAGGCTGGTATTATTTACTTTACCCAATAGAGAAGTTCTGCAATCCAGAATGGATTTAGCAATAACACCAAGATAGGTGTTGTTACTGTCAGCTGTCCAAGCAAGGTTTATTGACATTCCAATCTTCTCATTAACCTTCTGGTAGATAGAACCTCCAAAATCAGTATCATCGTCCACATGAGTATACAGCTGGAAGTCTGCAAACTTGTAATCCCAGTGCAAAATTATTTTGTGACAATTTGGACTTGACTGTGTCAAAACTCATCTGCTAGTCAGCAAGTCAGCCTTCAAAGGTCAACACAGCCCAACCATAGATGATTGGTCCAGAAAAATCTATATCATTACTGCCAAGATTGAAACAATCCCGTATGTAGGAGGCCTTCAATTTCCTACTCTTCTTTCCTATGTTTGGTACAAATATGGTATCAAGAGTCAGTTTCAAACCTTCAGTCAACTTATTCTCCAAAGAGATTTCTGTCCCAAGAGTATTGTCTGTGTTCCATTTTTGGGTAAGTCCATAGTTGCAGACTTTATATTTGGCCTCTAGTTGCCTGAAGCTTTCCCTGTATCAGTGTGTAAGCATGACCAGAAGTAGAAAATTCCACTCCACTACATGTCTTGGTTTTCAGATCTATTTTGACCATGCTGAGCCTATATCCTTTGTTGAAGACATCTTTGGCGGCCATTCTGAGGTCACAGTAGGATGGTGTATTACACATATCTCCAGCTGGAAGGCCTGTCTTGGCTTAGTCAAGGCAACCCTGAACGTCTCCTTCCAACCCGAAGCTTTCTTTCTTGAGGCAGAATAAGAGTGGAAAACACAGGAGGGGCCAGCAAATGGCGTAACAGATACATCACTGGACTTCCACATGGACAACCGTGGTTCAAGTCCTGGACCTGGTGGCTTGAAAATCACGCTGGGTTCATGTGCATGCGTGCCCAAGATTTTAGGAGGAGAATGGAGGAGAAGAAACTGTGGCATGGCCATCCCCTCTGAGGGGATGATTTCTCACTTTCCCTCTTACTGTCTCTGTCTCTCTCTCTCCAGCAAATACACATATCCTAAGGCAAAATCTCTTTAAAAAAAAAAAAAGAGTAGAAAATACAGTGTAGTTTAAAACTCAGCCTTTTCACACTTTTTTCAAATGCTGAGACCTAAACTCTTGTTCCCACATAGTCAAACCCTTTACCTCTATTTCCTACCTTTGTAAGCCTTCTGAGGTTTTTTGTTTGTTTGTTTGTGGGGGAGATAAATTTGTTTACCTAAGCTTTTACTAGAATCTAGCATTCTTTCTTTTATCTTTTTTATTAATTGACAAATAAAAGTGGTATATATTTATGGTCCAGAACATGATGTTTTGAAATATGTATACATTGCAGGATGTATACATATATACATACTTGTGGGAGGTATACATATACATATATACATATACATGTATACATATGTATACATATACATAGATAATATACACATTTATACATATACATATACACATTATGGGATGGATACATATATAAATCAGGCTATTATATATATTAGCTCAAGCACATCATTTTTCATCATTTCTGTGGTGAGAACTTGTTCTTTTTTGAGAGAGTTTTTTTTTTTTTTTTTTTTTTTTTTGCTATAGGGTTCGTTCATGTGCTCTCCAGAGAGACAGAGAGAGAGACAAAGAGACAGAAAGGGAGAATCACCCCCCAGGAGAGGATGGCCATGCCACAATCCCTTCTCCTCTAGTTTCCTCTTGAGATTTTCGGCACATGTGTACATGTGCCCAGCATGAGTTTCAAGCTGCCAGGTCCAGGACTCAAACCGTGGTCAGCCATGTGGGAGTGTAGTGCCTTAATCACTATACCATCTTCTAGCCCTGTGGTGAGAGCATTTTAATAGCCACTACCTTCTCAATGTTTCTTAATAAGTATACAAATGCATTGTTATTAACTATAGTCACTATGCTGTATGGTAGAACACTTGAACTTACTACTCCTGTTTAACTGAAATTTTGCCTTTGTTGCCCAACATGTCTCCAAATCCCTCCATTGATCCCTCTCCAGACCCTCGCAGCCAACATTTACTTTCTGCCTCTATGAATTCAACTTTTTCAGAATGCAAATATAGGTATTTGTTTTTCTGTGCCTGGCATTATTATTATTATTATTATTTTTTTTTTTTTTTTTTGAGAGATTTTCGCTATAGGGTGTGTGCGCTCGCCAAACAGACAGAGAGAGACATAGAGACAGAAAGCGAGAAATCACCCCCCAGGGGGGATGGTCACGCCACAATCCCTTCTCCTCCATTCTCCTCTCGGGATCTTGGGCACGCACGCACACGCGCCCAGCGTGAGTTTTAAGTCACCAGGTCCGGGACACGAACCGCGGTCAACTACGTGGGAGTCCAGCGACATAGCCATTACGCTAACTGCTGGTTCCCATGTGCCTGGCATTATTTAATTAGCAGAATGTTCTACAGTTTTATCCATGTTGTCCCAAGTGAAAGGATTACCTTCTTTCTGAGGGCTCAATTATATACATATGCATGTATGTGTGTGTGTGTGTATGTTGTTGGAAAAGTCATAACTTATTTTTGCATAGAAAAACAAAGAAAATGGGTCATGACTTTTCTGACAACTCTATATACATATGCATATATATATATATATATATATATATACACACACACACTCACACACAAGCTCTATGATATATATTATATATATGATATACACACACACATACAGATGTTTTCTTTATCTGTTCATCCACTGATTGACACTTAGGTTGCTTCTACATCTAAGCTATCATGAATAATGCTGCAGTGAATATGAGAGGGCAGATATCTTTTCAACACACTGACTTCATATCTTTCAATAAATACCCCGTAATGAAATTGCTAGATTATAAGGTAGTTCCACTTTTAACCTTTTGAGGGGACTACCACACTGTTTACTTTTTAAAAACAATATAATTATTTTATTTTATTTATTCATTCACCTGTTTTTTAATTTGACCAGAGAAAAACAGACACACACAGAGAGAAGGAAAGTGAGAAATCCATTCACCAGGTCCAGGACTCTAGCCGTTGTCGGCCATGCGGGAGTATCCAGCGCCTTAACCACCACACCACATGCTGGCCCCACCTCCACACTGTTTTCCACAATGGCTGTACCAATTCACGTTCTCACCAGGAGTACACCGTGATTCTTTTTCTCCACATTCTCTTCAGCACTTGCTATCTTTTTGTTAATAGCCATTCTAACAGGCGTGAAGTGATATCTCATGTGGTGCTTTAACTTGCTTTAAGAGAACCCATCACCTGTGTAGGCCAAACACACAGAGGTTTATTTTTTCTATCTACAAAAGGAAGTCATGTCCATTGTGGTTTTTAGATGCCTTCTGAAGATAGCCCTGGCAGGCCCTGTGGTTTGACTGCCTGTGGAAGATGAGAGAAAGGAAGTCAGCGGTGAAGGTAAGAGTTTTGGCCAGAGCTTGTTGATCTAGAGAAGACTGGTGAGAGCAAGTTTCTATGAGGCAACATGCAATTCTACTTCCTCAAAAAGGGGTGTTCTGCTCTTTTCTGGCTGGAACCATGGAGGGCGTTCAAGAGAAGAAAAAGAAGGTTCCTGCTGCTGCAGAAACCAAGAAAAAGGCTCCTGCTGCCACAGAAGCCACCAAGAAAAAGGTTCCTGCTGTGCCAGAAACCCTTAAGAAAAAGCGAAGGAATTTTGCAGAGTTGAAGATCAAGCGCCTGAGAAAGAAGTTTGCTCAAAAGATGCTTCGAAAGGCAAGGAGGAAGCTTATCTATGAAAAAGCTAAGCACTATCATAAGGAATATAGACAGATGTACAGAACTGAGATTCGCATAGTCAGGATAGCTAGAAGAGCTGGCGACTCCTATGTACCTGCAGAACCCAAATTGGCATTTGTCATCAGGATCAGAGGTATCAATGGAGTGAGCCCAAAGGTTCGAAAGGTGTTGCAGCTTCTTCATCTTCGCCAGATCTTCAATGGCACCTTTGTTAAACTCAACAAGGCCTCAATTAACATGCTGAGAATTGTGGAACCATATATTGCCTGGGGGTACCCAAACCTGAAGTCAGTAAATGAACTGATCTACAAACATGGTTATGGCAAAATCAATAAGAAGTGAATTGCTTTGACAGATAACTCTTTGATTGCACGATCTCTTGGTAAATTTGGCATCATCTGCATGGAGGATCTGATTCATGAAATCTATACTGTTGGAAAACGCTTCAAAGAAGCAAATAACTTCCTTTGGCCCTTCAAATTATCTTCTCCACGAGGTGGAATGAAGAAAAAGACCATCCATTTTGTAGAAGGTGGAGATGCTGGCAACAGGGAAGACCAGATCAACAGACTTATTAGAAGGATGAACTAAGGTATCCACCATGATTGTATTTGTAATCTGGTCAGTAAATAAACAGTGGCTGTTTTCAGACTTAAAAAAAAAAAAAAAAGAGGGGGGGGGGGTTCCACCAAAATGTCATAAAGAGAAAGCTTGGGAAGAGTTCCCAACCTACTTAACAGAGTGAAGGGTGAGAGCCAGGGCAGCCTGTAGGACTCTTGGGACACACTCTGCCTGCACTGCCTCTTGCAGCTGTGGCTCAGCGTTGTAAGGAGGGGCTTCCATGGTCACAGAGACTGGAGCAGTGGGGGAGGCGGAGGCCCTGGGAAAGAGGCTGCATGCCACTGCGCCGGGCCTGGGGTGACAGCTGAGCCAAAAGAACATGATATATGGAAAGCTGGCCCCCAGTGTAGCTGTTCTACCAGACACAGAAAAGAAACCACAAGGAGAAAAGTTCTACAATTAGGGCTGTTCTGGGCTCAGGTCCCTGCAAACTGCCGTACAGTTCAAGGTTTCCTCTTGCTAAGAAAATACTTCAAGTACAGGAATAATGATAATGACAAAGATGCCAGCCTCCAATGATGGGGTAGGGGAGCAACATGTCATGTGGGGGCAATGGGAGCCCCTGGTAGGGCCCTACAACTTAGACCACAAAGTGGCCCCTTTTGACCACAGGCAGAAGCCAGTGTCGCCGAGTGTGCGTTTCACTGCATTGCACTCTGGTTTAAGGAGTGTCCATTTGTCTCTTTCTGCCAATATGATCCATTTGCACAGGGTCCTCGCCCACTTGGTAAGTGGACTATTTTTATCTCAGTCATAATTCAGATGTTCCCTCTCATTTTGACACCTCCCTACCACACATGATGCATACATTCAAGGGATTCTGCAAAAATCCTGGGATTGCCAGGCACAAGAAGGCCAGGAAAGGACAAATCAATTCAGGAGGCTTCACAATATTAAATGCCGGGTCCCTGCTGTTTGTCTCTTAGGTGTGGTCATCTCAGAGGACTCGGGGACTCCTCTCACAGCCATACAGGCCACAGAGCATCAACCTCGAGGTGTAATTTGTTGCTGCCTCTCTGTCTCTCTCCTGTGAACACACATGCCTTGTAGCAAATTTTTAAAAAGAAAAAGAAAGAGAGAAAAAGAAAAAAAATCAAGTTCAGGCACTTTTCCTGGAAGACTCTGGGATCCTAGCTAATGCCAAACTCCTTGCTTGACATGACAGTACTGTCTTGCTGAGTCTTTCTGCGTCCTGGTCTCACCCCACCCTTTTAGTGCTGGGCTCCTCCATCCCAGTGTAGAATATTCACCATTATCGCTAAGGCTGACAGTGCACTCAGGCGGCAGTGATTATCATAATAACAAACTAATTTTTTGTGTTTTTTTGTAGGTAATTAGATATATATGATTGTACTTACATTATTATGGCTTTTTTTTTTTTTTTTTCAGTTTGCTATAAGTATTGCCCAAGAGAGACAGAAGAAAGAGAGAGGGAAAGTGAGAAATTACCCTCTCCCTCTCCAGAAGGGCTGATCACACCACAATCCCTTCCCCTCCATTCTCTCAGGATTTTGGGCATGTATCCACCTTGATTTTCAAGCTGCCAGTCCAGCATTCCAACTGCAACATTGGCCGTGTGGGATCCAGCCGCCTTAACATCCATGCCACCTGCTGGCCCAGTAATTTAAATTTTAAAGTGTGTTTTCCCTTTATCACGATAGAATTCACCCACATATGTGCATGCGAAAGTGGGAGTTAGAAAATGATCACCCTCCACAGGGTCTCTTCACACCGTGATCCCCTTCCCTCAATCCTCCCACCTACAGTGCTCACATTCATATCCATGCCTTGCATGTTTCAGGCCAACCGGGCCAGGGATTTGAACTGCTGTTCCCATGTGGGATCCAGCTCTCCTTGAGCAGTTCATTACCACTATGCCTTGGAACTAGCCCTAGTAATTTAATTTTACACAAATCTATTGAAGCAGACATTATTATTACCGCCATTTTACCAATAAGGAAACAAACAGAGAGACTAAGTATCTTGTCCACAGTCACACAGCTAGGGGCAGAGCCAGGTTTTAGGCCCAGGGGGTCTGGTTCCAGAGTCAGTGATTTAACCTCTGTACTGTACTGTCTCCCAAAACAAAAGACAGCACCCACCCGCTCTACTAACCCCCTCAGACTTCTCTCCACCCTTCCCAGAGAAATTCTTTCTAGAGCAGATGTGCTATAGCCTGCAGTAGGCGGTGTAGGCCCTCTTCCTCATCTCACACTTAGCAGGTAAGTTGAGGAGGGAAGAACGTCTACTCCGACCCAGTGCGCCACTGTTGCAGGATGGCTTCCGCGATGATATCCTGGTTCTTGGTGCTTCAGACAAAGAATGGAAAGAAACATGCCAGGAAAGAAAGGAAAAGGTAGCTTATTAAGTAAAGGTGAAAATACATTCCTGAGAGGTAGACGTGGGCCTGAACAGACAGAGAAAAAGTGGCTCAAAAGGCCCGGAAATTACAATACATTCTGTAAGGTTTATCTTTTTTTTAACATTTTAAAATAATTTTTATTTATCTTTATTTTTCTTTGTTACAGGGCATGTTCACTCACCAGAGAGAGAATGAGACAGACAGAGAAAGAGAGAAAGCAAGCTGCCAGGTCCAGGACTCAAACCATAGTCAGTTATGTGGGAGTCCAGCACCTTAGTGACCACGCCACCTGCTGGGCCTGGTTTATAATTTTTTAATCTGGGTCATGCCGTCATGCCAGTTGATCATTGGCTCTGCCCCCTGATCTCATCTCATTGGCTCTCTCAAATGTGGTTGGGCTTACTGATTCATCTCATTGATTATATCAAACGTGGCTTAATCAGCTAGACACCCCCTAGTGATCTCCTGCCTACAGTACCTTGTGCAGGGAATTTTTCTGCCTTGATCAGGTTTTTCTATCTAGCCATAGAGATAGATGCTCCAATGTCCTCACTCGCTTCCATTTGCTAACTTTCTGCTGTCTCATACCACTGCTCCAAGTTCCCCTTATTTCCAGAGGAGCGAGCTGCCCATTCTGTGGACTTGACTAGTAGGAGATAGTCACCATCAAAGCTTCAGGTTCAGGGGACCAGCAGTTAGCATAATGGCTATGTCGCTGGACTCCCACGTAGTCGACCGTGGTCTAAGTCCCGGACCCGGTGGCTTAAACTCACGCCAGGCGCGTGTGCATGCGTGCCCAAAATCCCAAGAGGAGAATGGAGGAGAAGGGATTGCGGCGTGGCCATCCCCTCTGGGGGGTGATTTCTCACTTTCTATCTCTCTGTCTCTCTCTGTCTGTCTGTCTGTCTGGCGAGCACATGCACCCTGTAGCAAAAACTTCTCAAAAACAAAAAAAAAAAAAAAAAAAAAAAAGCTTCAGACCGGGATTGCACTGGTTCTCTCCTTGGTTTGAGGTCATGGCTCTGTACCCAGGAGCAAAAACTTATTAATGACATTGGACTAAATGATTGAGAGACATACTCCCTAAAGTACTGGTCTGCTCCATTTCTCTAGACTGCTAGGCCTCCCTATGGAGAGGGAATTGAGGTAGGAGACAGGGACTCTATAAATACAGTTAGGGGACCAACAGATGGCAGTATGGTTATATTACTGGACTCCCATGTAGTTGACTGTGGTTCAAGCCCCAGACCTGGTGGTTTAAAACTCATGCCGGATGAGTGTGCATGTGCGTCCAAAATCCCAAGAGGAGAATAGAGGAGAAGGGATTGCTCCCCCATGGGAAGTGAGTACTTGCTTTCTGTCTCTGTCTCTCTCTGTCTCTCCAGCGAGCACACACGCCCTATGACAAAAATCTCTTAAAAAAAAAAAAAGAAAGAAAGAAAGAAAGAAAGAAAGAAAGAAAGAAAAAAAAAGAAAGAAAAAATATATAGTTAGAGTATAGACCAAAAATGGAATCACACAATGGATAAGGGTTTTTTTTTTTAGAGATTTTTGCTATAGGGCACATGTACTCATCAGAGAGAGAGACAGAAAGCAAGAAATCAGCCCCCAGGGGAGATGGCCATGCTGCAATCCCTTCTCCTCCATCCTCTCAGTATTTGGGCCATGAATGTACACATGCCCAGCATGAGTTTCAAGCTGCCAAATCCAGAATTCGAACCATAGTCAACCATATGGAAGTCCAGCACCTTAACCACTACACCACCTGTTGCCCCAATAACTAAGTTTTAAGATGAAGACAAAGCAGCTCAATGATTGACCTAGGTAGCATGACCTAGACCCAAAACAAAGGCATTTTTTTTTCAGGTCCCACCACATTCCAGGAAGAAGATAAGTTCATGGTTTTTATGGCCCAACCCTTCTACATGAAGACTCTCCTGACCTTCATACCCACTCCAAAATTAGGAGAATAACTGGACCTATCAAGTATGCCCCCCCCCCCACTCACCCACCGTCACCACCACAAGGAGAACGCATGCACAAACCCCACCTAGAGGAAGTCTGGACAAAGCCCTTGTTGACCAAAATAAAAAACCCTCACCTCAGTTCTTTGGCAAACCATCTCAGGACCACACCCTTCTTCTTGGGAGCTCTGTACTTCCTCTTCCCTTCAATAAACTCTCCACCTTACTATCCTGCCTCTGTGTCTGTGTCTCTAACTTTTCCTGAGCATGAGACAAGAACCCATATCCCACTGCAGGTGCTGGGCCTGATCACCCTTGCACCCCTGTGTTCCTGTGTCAGAATGAAGGCTGACATCTCAGCTGCCCGCCCAGACCAGAAGCTAACCACCCAGAAACATCAAGGGACCACCACCACGCTCAGAAACCTGAGCAGATGTCCAATGTCCAGTTAAGAATCCCCATATCTACCTGAGGGGCAATTTTAGATTCAGCATCTCCCCTACCAAGACTGGGTCCCCAGTCTCAGCTCCAATCTGACCTGTAAGTGGTCCCTGCTATCTGAGGCTGGGGCCCATGATAGTCCCATGGGTGTCTTGTTGCACTAATGGTTTTTCTTTCCCTTTTGCCACCTACATGACTCCACAAAGCTTCATTCTGCTCTCTAGCCCCAGGATAGGAGTTCTGGGAAAACATGGCCACCATTTATAAATCCCAAACCCAAACAGGTACAAAAATCATATTCAAACAAGCACAGTCCACAAGCTAAAAGAATTTAAAAAAAGAAAGCCTGATCTTTAATTTGCATCTCTATTATATCAGGAGTGATTTAATTTATAATTATCTACAAGATTTTGTGGCAGGGCCAGCAGTGGCATGGCAGGTTAGGTGCTGGCCTAACCTGGCCAACAACAGTTCGAGTCCTGGATCTGCCTTCTCACTTTCCCTCCCTCTTTCTGTGTCTCTCTCTAGTCAACTTACAAAATATTAATAGTGGATAAAATAAACTAATTCTTAAAAAAAAAATTTTTGTGGATTAAAGAATCTTTAAAAGAAAGATTGCCAGAAGGCCCCATGAAGTTGGAAAGCCAGCCCTTCTTGAGGATCCTTGATTTATTTTTCCGTTACATGGTCTGTGAAGTTAACTGCCCAGTCTTACAGTAATTACAGTAGCTATTGATAGCAAAATGAGGTTTTGCCCCTCACAGAATGAAAAGCCCAGTGTCCTTCATGAGAAGAACAAAGGAGGGACAAAATATTAGAGTAAATGCTTATTCCTGCTGTGGCCTTAAAATACAAGAGAATTCCACAGTGAAACATCAAAGCTTCTCTAATTTATTATCTTATGTATTACTGAGAAAGAAAAGAATTGCTATCAACCAGACTAAATGCCCTATTTATAGGATGTATCAGGTTTCACAAATGTTAAAATGTTGAAAACTAATTTATCTTAGGATCAAGATATGATTGTGGTCCGTGTTCTTAGGATGAAATGAGCCACTCCTTACGGAGCGTTTAGAGCAGTGCTTGACACAGAGCTCAATAAATATTAGTACACGCAGTAATTATTACACTATCTTGGCTATTCATACACTTAGGATTGAATTCTACTAGACGTGGAAGCTATATTCAGGGAGACTCATTCATTTTCTCAAGGCAGAGTGGAGAAGTATACGTTGAGTTGGTGAATTGGTTGGCTATGTAGAAACTGAGGGTAGACCAGAGAGATGAGCTGAGTGGCGCTGAAGTATGCATACTCTGTCCATGCCTGAGAGAAGACCAACAAGTCTGGGCACTGATTAGACCCAGGCTAGAGAATAGGAGTCCCCGTACACTGCAACCCCAGTCATAGCAAGAAAAGCCTGGGTGAGGTTTCAGAAACCTGAGTTATTACTTTAAAAATGAGATGATGGGACCAATAGATGGTGTAACAGTTATGTCACTGGACTCCCACATAGTCGACTGCGGTTCAAATCCCAGACTCAGCGACTTCAAACTAACACTGGGTGCATGTCCATGCATGCCAAAATTTCAAAAGGAGATTGGAGGGGAAAGAATTGCAGTGTGACCATCCCTTCCAGGGGTGATTTCTCACTGTTTCTGTCTCTCTGGTGAGCTCACATGCCCAATAGCAAAAATCTCTCCAAATAAATAAATTAAAAAAAATTTAAAACGAGGGGCTGGCAGGTGGTGTGGTGGTTAAGGTGCTGGTCTCCCACATGGCTGGCCATGAGGAGCCTCAGACCTGGTGGCTTACTCTCTCACTCCTCCTTCTTCTCTCATCAAATTAAAAAATAATAACAAGAGTCCAGCAGGTGGCATGGTGAATAAAGACGCTGGATTCTCATATGGTTGACCATGGCTCAAGTCCCAGACCTGGCAGCTTGCTTTCTCACTTTCCCTTTCTCTCTCTGTCTCTCTATCTGGTCAAATAATAATAACAACAACAAAAACAACAACAACAACAACAAATGAAATTAAATAATTCTTTAAAAAAATAATAACAACAAATAAAATTAAATAAATACATTTTTAAAAAATAAAAATAAAAATGGCACAGGGGGCCAGCAGATGGTGATATGGTTACGTCACTAAACTCCCACATAGTCAACCGCAGTTCAAGTCCCAGACTCAGTGGCTTAAAACACACACTGGGCATGTGTGCTTGCATGCTCAAAATCCCAAGAGGAGAATAGAGAAAGTATTGTGAAATGGCCATCTCCCCAGGGAGCTATTTCTCCCTTTCAATTTCCCTGTCTCTTTCTGGTGAGCGCATACACCCTATAGCAAAAGCCTCTCTAAAAAAAAATAAGAATAAGAATAAGAATAAGAATAAGAATAAGAATAAGAATAAGAATAAGAATAAGGCCGTGGACTACCAAGAAAGGGTTCCTCACCATTTAAGAGAGAGTAATTGTATCCCTGAGGTTTCTGGTTCTGGTAGAGTGATTAAACCACAAGAAAATGGGGGAAGGAAAGGCCACACGATGAACTCCATTCTCCACAGAGTTGTGTGTGTAACAAATGAGCCACCCTCATACTCCTTGTAGACTCAACCTCTCCTCTGATCTCACATTGGAGGCCATGCTTTCCAATATTGTCAGCTAGGACTTCTTAGTCAGGAATTACAATCCCAAAGTTTTTGTGAAGAATGAATGCCATCAGGCAGAGGAAAGAAGACACAAGCAGGTGACAGCATGTCAAGCCACTCCACCCTCCCTTTCTCAAAATCCCACACCAGAGGGAGAGTCAAGACAGCTGCTATCAGCAGCCACATCCATTCTGAGGAGACTTGCACAATCAGCATCCTGCCCTGAGCTACTCTCTGACCCATAGAGTCCACCTTCAGTTAATTTGTCCCAGGCCTGCAGATGGCAGCTGGCCTGGTCAGGACGGCCATGCAGGGCACGGGACCAGATTCAGTTTCTGGGCAGCTCCCTGTTGGGTGGGGAGCCCTCATGGCAACAGCCAGGACAGTTAGAGAGACGGGCTGAGGCGCCTGTTCCTACTCAGCATTTGGTCACGCAGTTCTACAGCTACTAGGGCTCAGCAAAGAGACAGGCTGTGCTTGTTGTTTACAAGCAGTCATGGCTCACAGATTTATCCATTGCCTGCTGACATACATCGCACATGCTGCATGCATGCCCCCTACCTCATCCCATAGACAGGCCTAAAAATACTGTGAAAGGAGGCCCAGCTGTTAGGAGTTTTCCATCCAGCCTTCAATGGCCATAGCTAACTTCCGTTAACTCTCTTTTAGAGTAATATAAGAGCAAAATCAGGACCAGCAGTTGGTGTAATGGCTACGTTGCTGGACTCCCATGAGTCAACCGTGGTTCAAGTCCCAGACCCAGTGGCTTAAACTCACGCCAGGCACGTGTGCGTGTGTGCCCAAGATCCCGAGAGGAGAATGGAGGAGAAGGGATTGCAGGGTGGCCATCCTCCCTGGGGGGTGATTTCTCACTTTCTGTCTCTCTGACTCTCTCTGTCTGTCTGGCAAGCTCACACAGCCTGTAGCAAAAACCTCTCCAAAATAAAAAAATAAATAAAATAATATAAGAGCAATTAAATTACTCAAGCAAATAATTTGAAGACAGACAACCTAATTCAAATTCCATATTGGAAAATGTCAGAAAGTTTCTGTCATTACTTTCTCTTCTTCACAAATAATTTTCTTCACATCTCAAACTTGGGGTTTATGATTTTCAAGCCTAGGGTCACCTTTGAAGTGTGAAAGCTATAAAACAATAATTTCCCATCTCTTGAAGCTTCTTGTTAATCCCCCAATTTCTACACCCTCATTCAGTGCACATCAAAGAGAAACTTTGATCAAAAACATACTGTTTCAACCAGGGCCAGGAATTGTTATTCATTTTCTTTTGACCAGTACAAGTAGGCACGCATACGCCTGCTTGTCTGTCTTTTTTCACTGAGCATAATATTGTTGAGGTTCATCCATGTTGTAACACACGTCATTACTTCATTTCATTTTTAATTATAGTAAATACACATAGCATAAAATTTTTCATCTTAACTATTATTTTTAGAGAGATTTTTTGCTATATGGCACATTCACTCACTAGAAAGACAAAGAGAGACAGAGAGAGACAGAGAGCGAGAAATCACCCCCCAGAGGACATGACCACGTCACAATCCTCTCTCCTCCATTCTCCTCTCAGAATCTTGGGCACACACTCAGCGTGAATTTCAAGCTAGCAGGTCCAGGACTCGAGCTGCAGTCAGCTACATGGGAGTCCAGCAATGTAACCATCACTCCATTACTGGCCCCACCATCCTAACCATTTTTACGTGTGCAGTTTTGTGGCAGTAAATACATTCACATCATTAGGCAACCATCACCCCCATCCATTTCCATGCTTTTCATCTTACCATATTAAAACTCTGGATGCATTAAGTAATAGCTCCCATCCCACCACACCCATTCCCCCCACCTGGCAACACCAGCTCTACTTTCCGTCTTTATGAATTTGACTACGCTATTACCTCATAGAAGTGGAGTCATAGAGTATTTGTTCTTTTAAGACTGTCTGATTTCACTTAGAATAATATCCTCAGTTCATTCACGTGGTCATATGTGTCTGTCAGTACTTCATTTCTTTTTATTGCAAAGTAGTATTTCATTATATGAGTAGACTGGTTTTACTTTTTATTGCAAAGTACTATTTCATTATTTGAGTGGACTGCCTTTTCAGTTGATAGATTTTTGCATTGTTTCCTTTCCTTAGCAATCATGGATAGTGCTGGTAAGAACGTTTGCACACAAGGTTTTGTACAGGCATATGCTTTATTTCTCCCAGGTAGATACCTAAGAGTAGAATTGTTGGGTATGTTAGTCTTCTGTTGTTGCTGTAATAAATATCCCAAACCTAGTGGTTTAAATGACACAAATTTATTATCTCACATTTCTAGAGGTCAAAATCAAAATAGGTCTTATGGACTAAAACCAAGGTGCAGCAGAGCTGCATTCTTTCTGGAGGGTCTAGGGGAGGATGCACTCCTTGGCTCAGGCCACATCACTGTAACTTCTGCTTCTGCTGTGACACTTCCTCCAATGACTCTCCTCTCTCACCTCCATCCCCTTCTTATAAAGATCCCTATGATTACACTGAGCCCCTCCAGCTGGCTCAGAAAAATCTCATATCAAGATCCTTCATTTTATTGACATCTGCAAATTCCCTTGTGTCACATAAGGTAACATATTCACCGATTCTGGGAATTAGGATGTAGACTTGAGAAAGTGCCAAACTGTGACTGAATCAAAGTGACTAATCAAGATAAGTTGTGGTGGTGCAGACAGTAGGTGCCATTGCACAATGCTGGAGCAATATGAGAAGGCCCAGGGTTTGGCTCGCAGGTCAGCCTGAACACACCAGGCCTGCCTGTGATCCTGGCTGATTGGAAGGCTGGGGAAGGAATGTGTCATGGCAAGACGTTGTGAGGAAATCTCTGTGTCTCCCCATCTGTCTCTTTCTCTCCCTTTAAATAAATAAATAATGGGCCGAGGCCAGCAGTTGGTATGGTGGTTAAGGTGTTGGACGCCCATGTGGCCAGCTGCAGTTCAAGTTCCAGTCAGGTGGTTGACTTTATCACTTTCCATTTCTCTTCTCTCTCTCTCTCTCTCTCTCTCTCTCTCTCTCTCTCTCTGTCTTCTCTTGCCAAATTAAGAAATAATGACAGGGACCAGCAGTTAGCGTAATGGCTATGTCGCTGAACTTCCACGTAGTCGACCGTGGTTTGCGTCCCGGACCAGGTGGCTTAAAATTCATGCCGGGCACGTGTGCGTGCGTGCCCAAGATCCCGAGAGGAGAATGGAGGAGAAGGGATTGCGGCATGGCCATCCTCCCTGGGGGTGATTTCTCACTTTCTGTCTCTCTGTCTCTCTCTGTCTGTCTGGCGAGCGCACGCGCCCTATAGCGAAAACCTCTCCAAAAAAAAAAAAAAAAAGAAAGAAAGAAATAATGACAATAGGGGCTGGCAGGTGGTGTGGTGGTTAAGGGTGCTGAACTCCCACATGGTCGACCAGAGTTTGAGGCCCAGACCTCATGACTTGCTTTTTCACTTTCTCTCTCTCTCTTTCACTCTGTCCCTCTCTAGTCAAATTTAAATAAATAAAGTTAAATAAAATAATTCTTAAAAAAAATGATAATAAATAAATAAATAAATAAATAATGGGACAGCCTGTGAACTGTTAAGGGAATCAGATCCCACATGCCTGTGTGGTTCGAATCCTGACCCCAGTGGCTTAAAAAAGTATGCCAAACATGCTCAAAATCCCGAAACAATGAAGAAATGAAAGAGAAGGGAGTGTGGCATGACCACAGCCCACTGAGGTACTGCTTTCTTCCTCTCCCTTTCTCTGTCTCTCTCTGGCAAGTGGATATGACTTATGGCAAATTTAAAAAGAAAGAAAGAACCTTGAGAGAGAGAGAGAGGGGGCCATCAGACGGCATGATGTTAAGCCACTGGACTCCTGCGTGGCCAACTGTGGTTCAAGTCCTAGACCAGGTGGCTTGAAATCATGCTGGCACATGTGTGCACATGCCCAAGATTCTGAGAGGAGAATGGAAAAGGAATTGCAGCATGGCCTCCCCCCGGAGGATGATTTCTCACTTTCCCTCTCACTGTCTGGCAAGCACATGCACCCTATAGCAAGAAAAAGAAGAGAGAGAGAGAGAGAGAAGCTAAGAAGAAAGAGAAAGAAGAAGAAAAATTTTATATTTCCACCAACAACAGACAAGGATTAGTTTCTCTACAGCCTCACCAACACTTGTTATTTTCTGTCTGTCTTTATTCCAGCCTCTTGGTGAGAATGAAGTGGTCTTCTTGTGGTTTTGGTTTGCATTTCGTTAATGGTTAATGATGTTGAAAATCCTTGCATGTGCCTAGGATCATGCATACTTATTTGGTTTGTTTCCATCTGGGACTGGGGAAACTATAGTGAAAAAATTAATCCCCTGAGCTAGACATTGCACTCACACAACTAGACTCACATAGGAAGGACCAGGTTTTGCATCCTGAGTTCTCTCTATACATACTGGGTATGCGTGTGGCCATGCTCCATGTTGGCTAAGTCTGAGAGTGGATCGTGGAGGGAAAACCCTCTTGGGGGGGCGGGTTCTTTCTCTCTTTTGGAAGAAATAAACTTTTAAAAAAATAATTATTTTATTTAACTTATTTATTTTAATTTGACCAAAGAGGGAAAGAGAGAAAGCAAGCCGCCAGGTCCGGGACTCAAACTGTGGTCGGCCATGTGGGAGTCCAGCACCCTTAACCACCATGCCACCTGCTGGCCCCGGAAGAAACAAACTTAATTTTTTTCTAAGTGTGCTATCTCTTGCCCTTCTCACACCTTTATCTTATATAGCTCCTTATACAATTCAGTGATCTCTGTAGGCCAGCAGAAGGACAGAGCATCTGAACCCTGGAGTGCAGAGGTGCTAGGCTGCCACCCTCAGTATCATGCCTTATATCCCACGAGTGGTCCCACTCCTGCAAAGCTAAGCCCTGTCCCAGGTCCCCAGTTTGGAAAAGTTGAGAATCTGACTACAATTTGATTATGCTTCTCAGTGATTGATCTTCTGGGATGGAACAAAGAGATATCTTTTTTTTCTTTTCAGAATATCGTAAACTTTTAATCCTTTCTCTTCAGCTTACCTAGACTACTTTTGATGAAGAAAACTGTAGAAAGTTAGTAACTGCCACAAGCGAATGCCAGGTGGTGGCACATGTAGGTTTTCTACAAAGTCCTGCTTTACGGAGTGTCTGGATGCACTGCTCGGGGTCTCTGCTCGCACTTGCTGGAATCAGTCATGGCAGATTTTAGCCCACAGGTCGCTTTTCCCATATTTCTTTGTCAACTCTTCAGTGTTCTTACAGAATTTCTTATGGTTCTTAGGGACCTCTTCAGCTAGCTCAGCCCAGAGTGGGTGCTTGGGCTAAGGTTCGTTCCACCAGTGCTAGGAGGGACTGGATTACTTGGTTAGTTTTGGTAGCTGGCTTCCAGTTTTCAGCACTAATTACTGGCAGACAGACCTGCCCCTTTTCATCGATGTCCAGGTGATAGATCTTTGCTTTAAATGTGATTTTCTGTGGCTTGAATGGGTACTCTGCTGGAAAATTGATTTCGATTCTGAAGGCACCCTTGTCATACTGGAGGGTTGTCCTTCATCCGCTTCCTGCTGGCCACCATCTTGGATCTGACAATGCAACATCTTAAAAAACTATCCTTACCTCTCAAAAGCTTCACAGATGTGAGCACTCTGTTACCATTTCAATTTTTAAAAATTATTTTACTTAACTTTATTTATTCATTTATTTCATATTAATTTGACCAGAGAGGGACAGTGCAAGAGAGCAAGATGGGGGAGTAGTGAGAAAGCAAGCCACCAGGTCCTAGACTCAAACCATGGTTGACCATGTTGAAATCCAGCGCCCTTAACCACCACACCACCTGCCAGCCCTGTCATTTCAATGTTATAGATGGAACTGCACATAGGGTGCAGTGGGGTGGAGAGCTGGGTAGGGTGGAGAGAGTTCTCTATGCAGCAGTGATGAATCCCTGAGCTGTAGAAACTCAAGGCACAGCAGATGTGCTCACTGTCACAGCACATGAAAAGGCCCTCAGAATGATCTCTCTGTGTCGATTCATGAGCCCAGTGATGGCCCTTCTCATTCAGGAGAAACCCTCCAGAACATCCAGGCAGTTCTGGCCCCAGTATGACTTTTGCTGACCTTTAGAATTAGGGACACTCTTGACCCACCATCGTCTATCTTTACCTCCTTCTGTATCTCCATTCCCTCCACAGTATCCCCTGCCTTCTTACTCTCCCTTGGGCTTAGTAGTGAGCCCTACAGATCTCACACTCAGCAATAAGAATGCGATAGAGCCTCGGGTTGACTCAAAACCCTAGCTTGGGCAGCTGATTGACATAAGACCATGAAGGAAGGACCATCTGGCTCAGATCTGCTTTCTCATTGTCACCAACTGTCCCCTACATTTGACAGGTGCCATTTGACAGCTGCCAACATCAAAAGACTTTGAGGAAAAGAAGCCCTGGTTCATGCCTCAGGTCACTCCTTATTTTCAAGCCATAGTTGAAGCCTGTTAAGCCCCAATGGCAAAACCCACCATGTCTCGTCTCTACTTTTCCATTGCCGACAAACAATGTGCCCTGTACAGACTTTCGTTTTGGGGAATGCAGGATAATTTTCTTTCTGTGTTATTAATATTAGTGTTATTAATATTCCAGGGGCAAGGGATTCCAATTAAGCAAGACATGTTGAATATGTATATCTCTCTCTCCATAAAAAAAAAAAACCACGAAAATGAGAAAAAGGAATGTTTTTGAAAAGGCAAAACCCAATGAAGAATTATAAATTATAGTAATTCAGGTGCTAATATTCTATCTGAAAACAGCTACCCTGTTTATTTACTGACCAGATTACAAAAATAATCATGGTGGATACCTTAGTTCATCCTTCTAATAAGTGTGTTGATCTGGTCTTCCCTGTTGCTAGTGTCTCCACCCTCTACAAAATGGGTGGTCTTTTTCTTCATTCCACTTTGTGGCGAAGATAATTTGAAGGCCCACAGAAAGTTATTTGCTTCTTTGACACATTTTCCAACAGTATAGATTTCATAAATCAGATCCTTCAGGGAGATGATGTCAAATTTACCAAGAGATCGAGCGATCACAGTTATCTGTCAAAGCAATTTGCTTCTTACTGATTTTGCCATAACCACGCTGATCTTGATCAGTTCATTTACTGACTTTAGGTTCGCGTACTCCCATGCAATATATGGTTTCGCAATTCTCAGCATATTAATGAGGCTTTGTTGAGCTTAACAAAGGTGCCATTGAAGATCTGGTGAAGACGAAGAAACTACAACACCTTTTGAAACTTTGGGCTCACTCCATTGATACCTCTGATCCTAATGACAAATGCCAATTTGGGTTCTGCAAGTACATAGAAATTGCCAACTATTTTTGCCGTCCTGGCCATGCGAATCTCAGTTGTGCACATCTGCCTATATTCCTTATGATAGTGCTTAGCTTTTTCATAGATAAGCTTCCTCCTTGTCTTTCGAAGCATCTTTTTGAGCAAACTTCTTTCTCAGGCACTTGATTTCAGCTCTGGAAAATTCCTTCACTTTTTCTTAAGAGTTCCTGGCACAACAAGAACCTTTTTCTTGGTGTCCGCCACAGCAAGAACCTTTTTTTTCTTCTCTTGAATGTCCTCCATGGTTTCAGCCAGAAGAATGGTGCTAATATTTTTGTAAGTGGAACGCAGATAGCAGAGTTGACATATAACAATGGTGGGAAGTCTGTGGGAAGAGGCTAAGTAGAAGCCAAATGATTCCCACTCAAGAAAGTCTTGGGGCTTGAAAACACTAGGAACTCTTACAGCAATTTAAGAAGCCAGAAGATAGTTGAGCTATAGCAAAAGAAACTGCCACAAGTAGTTTTTTTTTTTTTTTCTCTCTCTAAAAGAAAAAGCTTGTGAAGTCAGCGCCATAGCCTAATGGTTAAGGTAACTGGATCCCACATGGTGGCCCATGGTTCAAATCCTAGGTGGCTTTAGAAATATGCCAAGTGCCTGTATGTTCAAGCTCAAAATCCCAAGAGGAGTCAGAAATAGAGAAGAAGGGATTGCAGTGTGACCACATCCCACTGGGAGGTGCTTTCTCTTTTTATTGTTGTCTTTCTTTTTAAAAATGGCTTATTTATTTATTTATTTATTTATTTATTTATTTATTTTTAGTTTTTTGCCATACAGTGCATGTGCTAACTGGAGAGACAGAAAAAAGGAAGATGAGAAATCATCCCCCAGGGAGAGACAATCCCTTCTTCTCTTGGGATTTTGGGTATGTACACATATGTTCCCGGCATGAGTTTCAAGACACGTGGTCCGGGACACAAACAATGGATGGTCATATAGGAGTCCAGCACCTTAGCCACCATGCCACCTGCTGGCCCCTCTACTTTGTCTTTGTCTGGTGAGCATACATGACCCCTGACAAAACAAATCAAAACAAACCTTATCTCGCTCACCTTAAGAAAAAAAAGGAGAAGATTCATCATGGCTCCTGCGAGCTAGTCATTTCAGGGTAAAAGAGAAATGAAGATTTCCTACTGATAATTCAGCCTCCAGAAAACAAGCTAGAGTGGTAGGGAGCTCCTCTAGCCTTCTATCTCTGTCTCTGTGTCTCTGTCTCTGTCTCTCCCTGCTTCTTTCTTCTCATTTTTTGGCAATTTTTCCTTTATAAAATTTTTTTGAAGGTAAAGTTTTCTCTTGCTCTCAGCTCCACCTTTTGTCTTGTTAATAATCCCCTCTCCTCCTCCCACCCAGGCAGGAGAGGCGAGAGGCAGGCCTTCAGGAGAAGATTCATCATGGCTCCTGTGAACTAGTCATTTTGCGTGGCATGCTCACGTGCTGCGTGGTTTTCTATTTTGTGCTTTTTTTTTAAATGAAAAACAATAATTATAATTTTTTTTTGTTTTTTTTTCTCCTTTTTTTTTCTGTCCTTTTGTTGTTGTTTCTCTTTTTCATTTTCTTTTTTCTCATCTCTCCACTCCTCAATATCCATTTACTGTGTTTCTAGATGGATCTAAGGGCACTGTAGCTAATCATCCATATACTATTAGGGTTAACATATTCCTCAATATCTACTGAATCTGCTGCACAAAGCGATCACAACAGAACGGGAAAGAGATTCCAGATCACCTCTTTCTGCTTGCTCCTGAAAGTTCAGATTGAACTTCAAGAATTAGGAAGAAACACACCATCCACCAGATGACTAGAAATCACCGCAGGACCACAGTAAGTATGGGAAAGCAAGAAAATACCTCTCCTCCAAAGGAAAAGAATAACTCCTCTTCATCCATAGGCAGTTCAATGGAAATCATGGAAATGTCTGATAAGGAATTTAGAACATTCATAATGGCGAAGCTAACAGAGATGGAAGAGAAGAGAGACAATAAACTGCAGAAGAGAAAGGAGAAAGAAGCTGATGAGTTCCAGGAGGTGAGGAAATTCTTGCAAGATCTAAAAAAGGAATTACACACTTTAAAAAAGAGTCAAACGGAACTGTTAGAGATGAAGTCTATAATGCAGGAAGTCAAAATCTCCCTTGAAAGTATTAAAAGCAGACTAGATCATACAGAAAATAGAATCTCAGACATAAAAGAGAAAATTGCTGGCCTAGAAAAATCCACCACGAAGACTGAGAAAATTGCCCCCAAAAATGAGAATAATATATGAGAAGTACTAAATACCATCAAACGTCCAAACATCTGGATAATTGGCATTCCAGAAGGTGAAGAGACTCAAAAGGGCATTGATAATCTATTCCATGAAATCCTGCAAGAAAACTTTCCAAACCTAGAGAGGCACTCAAAGATCCAGTCCCAAAAAATACAAAGGACCCCAAATAGAATCAACCCAAGAAGATCTTCTCCAAGACGCATTATAGCCAGGTTGACCAAAACCACAGACAAAGACAAGATACTAAGATTGGCAAGAGAAAAACGGCAAGTTACCTACAAAGGATATCCCATCAGGCTAACAGAAGACCTCTCATCAGAAACAATGTGAGTGAGGAAAGAATGGGAAACTGTATTCAAAGTGTTAAGGGAAAAGCAATTTCAACCAAGAATACTGTACCCAGCATGATTATCTTTCATATGGGAAGAAAAGACAAGAACATTCTCAGATAAACAAAACCTGAAAGAATTTGCCAGCACCAGACCAGATCTCCAAGATGTTCTCAAGGAAGTGCTAGAGTGCTATATCAGGAAAATTAAATACAGACACACAGAAATAAGAGTTCAAAAACTAAGAAAGTGGCCAGCTTAATCATAGGGACAAGTCTGGAGTTGAATATTATATCCCAGAATTCAATCAGGAAGATCGAACCACAACAGAAGATAAAATACATGAGATTGAATTGGTGAAGTATAATTTTATGACTTTTGACTAAAACATTGCTGATTTTATTGTAGATTTTGTTATCTGTTTGTAAGGATTTGTGTCCTGCCTTGAGATATGGATAGGTTCATGTACCTACCATTTGAACAGAATCCTAACCTATTTCCTGGCTTTAAGTTTTAAGCAAAGTTCCTTAGCATTTCTTTGATTTAAGGTAAAACTGGTTTTCTTAATAGTACCAAGTGAACTTAATTGAAAGTAGTTAGATTATTTAAGAAATTGTGTGATCAATACAATGTGGGGGGGAAAGGAATGGAAGACAACTGTAGACACCAGAGATAGTGTGAGAAGAGGGTAGGAAAGGACAGAGGGTCAAAAATAGGGGTAAAAAAAAATACTAGAAACTATAAATGGAAAGTTTTTGATAATAGCATGCATGATTAAGCCACTATGCAGTATATTTGAATGGGAAATCACATTTTGTATGCTTTGATGATGCTTAGGGAATTAATGTAAATTAAGTTAAAAAAAAAAAGGTTCAAAAAAAAAAAGAAACCCTAAAACTGTTTTTCTTGAAATTAAAAAAAAATGCATTAAAAATACCTATTCGATGACAGAAGTAAGATACATAGTCCCAGTTATGTGCTACTTTATAGGATGTTCATTTCTACTCACTGAGGCTTATGCCTAAAGTTGGACTTGTGTTCATGGAAATGTATATATCAGCTGTGCTTGCTATGAAAATATTTAGATTAATTAAGATCTTTAGTGACTCAATAAAATGTGGGGGGGAAACAGTATAGAAAGCAAACATAGATACCAGAGACAGTGTGGGAAGAGAGTGGGAGATGGCAGAGGGTAAGAGATAGGGAATCAAAGATAGGAAAAAAAAGCAAAACATACAGGAAATAAGAAATATAAATTATTTGTTGACAATAACATGTATGTTGATGTGCTTGATGGAGCCAATATAGAGTGTACTCTGGATGGAAAATCTCATTTTGTAAGTTGTAATGATGTACAGTGATTGAATGTAAATAAATAAATTCAAATTAAAAAAAAGAAAAAAATATCAATCAACTTCTGCACTCTTTAAGATATATTCCTATTTTTCCTTCTCTTTTATAGTCAAACTGATTCTTTACTATTGTCTGCATTCCCTTTTTTTATGTTCTCCCTTCTCACCCATTCCTTAATGGACTAGTCTGACTCCTCCCTCCCATCTTGTCCCTAAAACTGCTCTTGCAGTTGTTAATCCAACAGGCACTTTGGGATCCATTTAAGACTTGTACTCCCTTCAATCTGACATTGTTCATTTTTCCCTCTTTCTTGAAACCCTCTTCTGACCTTGGTTTCTGAATCTCCTCATTCCTCTGGTATCAGGCTTTTCTTTTGTGAGCTTCTTAATGGCGCTTCCTTTACTTTTCTCTTGAATGCTGGCATTCTTGAGACTTTTGTCTTCTTCTTGTTCATACAAATAAAATGTATTTAAATAGATGTATTTATAAAATATTAACTGAATAAGTAACATAACTTTTAAATATAAGCTGAAAGTCTCTGTCTTTTAATAGGGCAATTGTACCCACTTGCATTTGTTGTCACAACTACTAAATTTGCTACCTACCTTAGCCTCCCAAGCAGCTCACAGGGACCACAGGCACATGCCACCATGCCCAGTTCTTCCAAATAGGGTCTCCTATGTTGTTCATATGATTGTAAACTTGCAGTCCTCTTGCCTCAGCCTTCCAAGGAGCTGAGACTAGGCTTTCACCATCATGTTTGACATTTAGGGGAAGTCAGGAGTCAAATCTGGGCCTTTCACATGTCTTAGCCTTAGCCAGCGTGCTATGCTGTGACTGGGCCCACATTTTTTTCTTAAGCTTCCTTTTTTTTCTTTGTTTGCTAAATACTCTTTTGGTATCTAGCCTTACATTTTATAACTTAGACCTTTGGTGATATTTTGGAAAACAATTGTTTCTAACTACCAGTACCTGTCTTTTATTTCTTTGCATGATGGAAAATGTTTTTAATTCCCACCTCCCCCCCTCAATTTTGACTTGCCTACCTTTTTTTTTTTTTTCCTTTATTGTACAATATTTGTTTCTGGACACTTAGTATGTAGAAGACCTGAAGGATACAATGAGAAAGAAAAGAAACAGTCTGTTACTTACAATTTAGTAAGCTTACAATTTAGCAAAGAAAATAATAACATAAAAAGTGTAAAATAGTGCAAGTACAGGTTTACATTCAAATTATTTTCTAATGTATTTATTTATCCCTAGGGAGTGCATGCACTTGCCAGAGACTGAAAGAGAGAGAGCATCCCCCAATGGGATATGGCCACACGTCAATCTTCTTTCCTCCATTTCTCTTTCTCATCAGGACCTGCACACACACATGCAAGGTATGTTTTTCAAGCCACTGGGGCCAGGTTCTAACATTGGATTGTGTTGATAATTGCACAGCTCTGTAAATTTACTAAAAATTATTGAAGCGTATATTTATAATTAGTAAATTTTAGATGAATCAGTGAATAGTATGTAAATTATATTTCAGTAATTCTGTAGACCAAAACAAAGAACTACTCAGTATTTGCTATTGTTTCTCCATAGATATTAGTAAGACTACCATGTGTTATGTGCATTAAGGAATTATCATAAATTGCTCTTCTATTTCAAAACTTATTTATAAAACCAATACATAGGAAATCAGTAAAGATATGGAAGGCTTAAACATTAACAGCCGACTTGACCTAAGTTATAGTAATAGAACACTCCATCCAACAATAGCAGACACATACTTTTAAGTGCAAACAAAATATTTACCAAACTCACATTCTGGATAATAAAGCAAGTGTTAATAAATTCAAGAAGACTCAATTATATAACATATCCTCTTTGACTATAGCAAGCATTAGCTAATATTCTTGTAATTCCTAAAGCTTCTTCACTATTCAAGAAAATAACGGGGACCATTTGGTGACATGGTGGTTAACACAGCTGGATCCCACATGGTCAACTGCACAGCTCAAGTCCTGGACCCAGTGGCTTGAAAAACACCAGGCAAGTGTGCATGTAGGCCAAAAATCCTGAGAGGAGAATGGAGGAGAAGAGATTGTGGAGTAGCCATCCCACCCTGGGCACGGGGAGATGTTTTCCTCACTTTCTCTCTCTCTGGTGAATGCATGTACCCTATAACAAGTTGAAAAAGGAGAGAGAGAGAGAGAAAAAAAAAAAAAAAGAAAGAAAGGAACTAATAAAATTGACTATAGGGGCTGCCAGGTGGCCTGGTGGTTAGGGCACTGACTCCCACATAGCCGACCACGATTTGAATCCCAGAACTGGTGGCTTGCTTTCTCTCTCCTTCTCGCACTCTCTCACTCTGCTTCACTCTGATCAAGTTGAAGAAAAATAATAAAAACTAATAAAATGAAATTAATAAAAAACCTGACAATAAATGGGAAACATATAAAAGAATAGATGTAATAATTCTATATATGAAAATATGTATGCTATAAAGCTATATTGACAGTTTTCTGAATCATCAGATTATGTTTATAAGAATCAAGATGCAGGAGAGGGGACTATAAATGCCCAATTTTATTATGTTGCATAGAAAATAGTAATCTTATTTTTTTCTTCATTATTTCAATTTTTCTTGATTACTGATCATAAAGACACATATTTCATTAAAGATAGAAATAACTTAGAAAAATTGACAAGGAAATACATGCCATCAAATCGAAAAGGAAGGGATGGATAACATCTATATGGATGGAAAGGAAGCAAGAAACGAAAGGAGGAGGGAAGAAAAGGAAAGAAAACATGAGGTATTTTTAAAAGAAATTTGTAAAACTTTTGAATCACACATAAAATGAGCTTGAATTTATAGATACGTGTATACATATGTATAAGTAATATGTTTGTTTAAAAAAATATATCCAAGAAACAGCTCCACAGAGAAATAGCTTAGCAAGAAAATCTCATGAAGTTCTGTCAAATTAAGATGGAGACGGGAACCAGCAGTTAGCGTAATGGCTATGTCGCTGGACTCCCACGCGGTTGGCGTCCCGGACCCGGTGGCTTAAAACTCACGCCGGGCGTGTGTGCGTGCGTGCCCAAGGTCCCGAGATGAGAATGGAGGAGAAGGGATTGCGGCTTGACCATCCCCTCTGGGGGTGATTTCTCGCTTTCTGTCTCTATGTCTCTTGTCTGTCTGGCGAGCGCATGCGCCCTATAGCGGAAACCTCTCCAAAAAATAAGAAAATAAACAGATGGAGACCAGTTGTGGAGAATCTTTGAGCAAACAAAATCAGCTAAGCTGCATAATAATTGGTTGTTTTGCAAACATAAACAAAACTTAAAGAGCTATTTCTTATAAATGTCTACAGTAAAGAACAACAGAATTTAAGCTCAACCAATCAGAAGTAGCCAAAGAACTAATAAGAATCTAGCCAGGAACTTTCCAATGGGGTAGACCAAATAAGGCCGTTATATAGCTATAACCAATCTTGGTCGTCGGGAAAGCCATGAGGCATCTTTACATCCAAAAACAGGAACGTATGTCACGACTTTCCCAACGACCTGATATTTTCTTTGCTTTACTTCTGAGTTCACCCTGTAAAAACATTCCCCCTGTGTCCCCTCATTGGAGCTTCCAAACCCTTTCTGGCTTGGAGCTTCCCATTTTATGAATCGTTTGCTCAAATAAATTCTTTACAAATGTTTATTGTGCCTTGTTTTACCTTTTTAAACAGTTTTAAAACATAGAACTTTTTCAAACCGCTGTTTCTGATTACAAAGCCGATGGAGATATTAACAAAATGCTAACTACAAAGATAAAGCCTCTGTTATTTAGAAAGGGGACCTCTCAGCGGCTTCCCCTCTTGCCACAAACTTCTCTGCGCAGTCTCTTCCTGTCTGACACTCTTCATCCAAATCAGGTGGTTTGACAGCGGCCCTGCTCACTTTCTGTTCCTTTTCTAGCCCTTGTCCTCCAGTACCTGTGATGCCCACATGGAGAGAGTCAGACGGCCTCTTAGAGCTCAAGCCTATTTGGTCCCAAAGTTTAGAGCAGAACCTCTTTTTTAGGTGTGAGACTGAGATCTGTCCTCCATCCTAGGTGCTCCAGAGCGCCTCACTGAGCATTATTATGAACCGGCTCTGTTGTTAATAAGCAGTACTGTGATTCTGATTTAAGTTGCTTCTCTATAGCTCTGCAGAAACCTCTAGGGAGAAAGAAGTATGGAATGGTTGGATCAAGACGAACTCTGCATTTCTTCATTCCCAGACATAGATATTGCTAACAAGTGCTATCAAAATTACATTTTTCTTTCTTTTTTTAATTAAAATTATCCATTTATTTTATTTTATTATTAAGTTTGCTATAGGGCATGTGGGCTCACCAAAGAAATGTGGGCAGTGGGGGTGAGAAAGCTAGCCACCGAGTCCAGGACTCAAACTGTAGTCAGACATGGGAGTCTAGCATCTCAACCCACATACTGCCTACTGGCCCCTCATTTGATTTCTTCTATCTAGCAAGTGGAAGTTAGAAAAGACTCCTCTTCTCCCTACTCCCAAAATTAAAATATTGTTGCAACTTATTTTTAAGATGCAACTTACAGGGGGCTAGCAGGTGGCATGGTGGTTGAGGAATTGGACTCCCACATGACTGACCGCAGCTTGAGTCCTGGACCTAGCAGTCTGCTTTTTCACTTTCCCTCTCTTTCTGTCTCTCTTTGGTAAGCGTGTGTGTCCTGTAGCAAATTTTTAAAATAATAATAATGATAAATAAAATTAAATAATTCTTTTTTAAAAATACAACTTATTAATACTAATGAAATGCTGTCATTTAATAATGCATTTATTTTAAACAAGGAATAACACTAACATGTTAACATTTAATGACAGAAATTTAAACAAGTTCACCCTAAATAAATAAAGATCAAAATAATAAAGGTGAGGCCAGACTAGTAGTTAAGGGAACTGGATCCCTTGTGGCTAATTGTAGTTCAAGTTAATCCCTAGTGGTTTGAAAAATATGCTGGGCACATTTGTGCACATACCCCAAATCCCAACAGGATGGAGAATTGAAGGAGAAGGGATTGTGGTGCATTCATGCCCCACTGAGGGGTGCCTTCTCTCCCCACCCCTGTCTCTCTCTGGAGAGTGCACCTGCCCCCTGGCAATTAAGAAAACAATCAAGGTGGAAACTAACTAAGAAACAAAATCGGATAGAACAGAAAAACCAATGCAAGAGCTGTTCCTTAGGGAAAACAAGACTAAATAAAGAGACAAATCTCTGGTAAATCTAATTCTTAAAAAATAAGGCAACACGAATAACTATCCCAGGTTTAAGAAGGATTTAATTACTGGCATGAAGATATTAGAAATCATTATCAAATATCATAAGCAGCTTTGCACTAATGAACATGAACATCTCAACAAAATGTACAGTTCTGATTTCTGTCAATCTCCCTCCAACCCGACACATCCCAACACTTCAGTCCTCACTTTGGCCGCCCTAAAGCAGAAAAATTCTCTAAGAACGAGGCCATTGGCCAACTCTTTGGACTTGGCAGGGCTGTATGATCTCTTTACCTAAAAATGCAAAAGTTCAGGTTACACTGCAAACTTCACAGCAATCGCCCATTCCTTTCAAGGAGCGTGACCTTTTGTTTTCTCTTCAAGCTTACTTCAAGTCCCCCTTTTAGTTTTGTAAAAAAAGCTTAACTGAAGAATATACTCAGAGAATATGTTTGCCTGTTTGTTTTTTAGAGATAATTTTTTGCTATAGGGTACACGCACTCGCTAGAGAGACAAAAAGAGACAGAGAGACAGAAAGCGAGAGATCATCCCCCCACTACACTCCCTGGGGAGATGGCCATGCTGCCATCCCTTCTCCTCCATTCTCCTCTCCAGATTTTGGGCACGCATAAACATGCACTTGGTGTGAGTTTCAAGGTACTGAGTCCAGGACTCGAACCACAGTTGACTATGTGGGAGTCCAGCAACATAACCATTAGGCCATCTGCTGGTCTCAACTTCAGAGAATACGGAGAATAGAGGACAAAGAGCCAAGAGTTTGACCTGGAATTGAAATTGAACTAAGCACTTTGTTGTAGGAGAAAGCAAATGGAGTGGAATGGGTTGGGGGAGATGATTAAAGTTTCACGGGGAAAAGTTAAACAACTTTGCACCAAGCCTATCGGTTAAGCTTCTGAACATAAGCCACCATTTCTAACTTTTAGTGTATAACTTCTGATTACATCTTTTCTGTTCATTGGAGATAACCACCACTATCTTACAGAAATATTAAGAGGAAATAAGGTTACAGATGTGGAAATATTTTTGCAAAGAGAAAAACCTGATATGATGGTAGTGTGGAGAGAAGGGAGGCTCACTGCTCATTTAGGGATGAGATAGGACAACACCTGCCTCAAATCTATTCAAGAGCATTTAAGGTGTTCAGACGCAACAGTCCTCCCTTGTCCCTTCAGTCATGCCTAGAGCTATCAGTGAGCTGGAGATGAAGCCCTGTTACAAGCCCAAAGCCCGGTTGTTATAAGCCCAGTTGTCCCAGCTGAGATAGAAGAACGTAACTCCAGGGCCAGCAGGTGGCATGGTGGTTAAGGTGCTGGATTCCCACATGGCTGACCATGATTCCAGTCTTGAACCCGGCACCTTGAAAAATCACAACAAATACATAAATTAATGTTTAAAAGAAGAACATAATTAAAGGGCCCAGTAATCCCTCAAGGATGCAAGGAAGGGGAACACAAGATCCTGTCTCCTCCCCTCAGACACGCTGATTTCTAAGGGCCTATGAAGTTTGAAGGAGAGTATAGAGCTAGAGAATTGACCTTTGGCTATGAAACAGATTTTTTTAAAAGAATTATTTATTTATTTAATTCTATTTGTTATTATTATTTCTTTAATTTGGCCATAAAGAGAAAGGGAAAGCGAGAAAGCAAGCCACCAGGTCTGGGACTGGAGCTATGGTTGGCCATGTGGGTACCCAGTGCCTTCAACCACCACACCACCCGCTGGCCCCTGTGAAACAGGTTTTTCAAAACCCCATTAGGACTCAGAGCCACGGGGGCGGGGGGCGGGGGAGAGGGCAAAGCCTATGGCAGATGAGGATCCTCAGAGATGCTCAGCCCAGTGAGTTAGGGGTTTCGTTGGTCTCCTTGTACTTTGGTACGTGGTCTGTTTATAGTGTGGTATGCTATTGCTCCTTCTGTCAGCAAATATTTAGTGAAATCAGCATTGATCATTACTATTTTGTAGAACAGAATTTCTTTAGGGAGGAGGGCAAAGCAGACTAGAGTTGGGACCAGCATATGGCAAAATGGTTATGTCGCTGGACTCCCACATAGTCAACCATGGTTTGAGTCCCAGATCTGGCAGCTTGAAACTCACACCAGGAGCATGTGCATGTGTGCTCAAAGTCCCAAGAGGAGAGTGGAAGGGAAAGAATTGCGGCATGGGTATAACCCTTGGGGAGTAATTTCTTGCTTTCTGTTTCTCTTTCTGGCAAGCACACATGCTCTATAGCAAAAATCTCTCTCAAAAAAAAAAAAAAAAAAAAAAAAAAAAAAAAAAAAAAAAAAAAGAAAGAAAAAAAGAAAAGAGAAGAAAAAGAATAAAATAGAGTGGAGTCTAATGTCATGAGTAGTATAATGGTATGTTGCACCTCAGGATAGAAATTGGAATTGGAGAAACAGATGATAACATAGTGCAGACTAAGTTCATGATAAAGATGTGTTTCATGGGGCCAGCAGATGACATAATGGTTAAGTCACTGGACTTCCACGTGGTTGACTGGGGTTTGAGTCCCAGACACAGTGGCTTAAACCTCATACCTGTATCACTGAAAGAAATGAAGAATTATTCTGTAAATGATGTGGTTAGCATTTTGGGAAAACTATATGCTGGCCAACCATTTGGGAGGGAAAATGAAACTTTACACCTAAAGGCATTCTCATAAAAGGCAGATTTAAACGTAAAAGAGAAATCATAGAAAAATGTATAGGTGTAATATTGGCATGTGAAAAGCCTTTAGAACCATAACATAAAAATCAAAACTACAAAGGAAAAGATTAATAACATTAAAGGTTAAATAAAAGCAAATACTTCTGTAAAGCGACAACAGTAAAAACAGTAACAAAGGGGCTGGCAGGTGGCGTGGTGTTTGAGGTGCTGGATTCCTGCATGGCCGACCATGGGGTATGTGCGCATGCCCAAGAGACAGAGAGACAGAAAGCAAGAAATCACTCCCCAGGGGGATGGCCACACCACAATCCCTCCTCCTCCATTTTCCTCTTGGAATTTTGGGCACGCACGCACAGGCGCCTGGTGTGAGTTTCAAGCCACCCCAGTTCCAGGACTCAAACCATGGTCGACTATGTGGGAGTCCAGCGACGTAACCATCATGCCATCTGCTGATCCCAAGGGTGGAAATTTTTTAATAAAAGAAAAATATTGAACTCCCTATACAAGCAAAAATAGGAAGTAAGTTAAATAAACAATGGTACATAATATCTTGAGTCATCAGGAAAATCATGACACATTTTTGCATAGAAAAACAGAAAAATATGTCATGACTTTCCCAGCAACCTAATGTGATAGTATATTGTTAAAAATAGTATTTATTGTTCTTGAAAATTGTGATATATTACAAGATAGACTACAATCTTTTTTCATTTGCACACACACACACACAGAAAAAAACTGAAGAATTTAAAAGGTAAAACTTATTGTTTTCTAAAAACAAAGGCAGCACTAAGCCAATTAAAAAAAAAAAGAGAGGGGATGATTTTGTAGGAAAATATTGGACTAGCTCCCAAAATTGAAGGAATAGCTGTACTTTTGAGATGTGGTTGGATAAGGAATGAGTGTCCCGGCCCGCGGGACATTCGGGCAGGGTGTCTGAGTGATAGAGCGGAGGTCTGGAACCGGTGCAGCGTCACAGCACGGGAGCGACACAGTGTCACAGCTCAAGATGGAATGCAGTCGCTCGTTTATTGAGGGCCAGAGAACATTCTTATATACAGGGTAGAAAAAGGGGGCGGGAATTGTCACGGACCTGATTGAGGACCTGCCTGAATGAGGAAGTCTCTGGGTGAATTGTCTACTCCCGGAACAAGGACACTTGAAGGTCCTTGTATGAAGGTCATGTCAGCCATTTTGGTGCATGTGGCTTCCTACAAACGAGAATGATCTCAATAGATGGATTCGAGGAACTTCTTCATCTGCAGTTTGATGAAATGATTCCCATTTAGTTCTTTGTCCTTACAATCCAAGCATAACATTTTTTTTTTTTTTGGAGAGGTTTTTGCTATAGAGCACGTGCGCTCGCCAGACAGACAGAGAGAGAGAGACAGAAAGCAAGAAATCACCCCCCAGAGGGGATGGCCACACCGCAATCCCTTCTCCTCCATTCTCCTCTCGGGATCTTGGGCACGCACACACACGCGCCCGGCGTGAGTTTAAGCCACCAGGTTTGGGTCTCGAACCGTGGTCGACTACGTGGGAGTCCAGCGACATAGCCATTACGCTAACTGCTGGTCCCCAAGCATAAAATTTTAATAGAGAGTTTCTGACTGGTCCAAACATAGACCTAGAGGCATTGATTAGCAGTGAAGGATGTGAATATCTGGGCCAGCTCCATAAAGGAGTGGTTAAATGCTGTGCCTGGAGAGCCAGATCTCACATGTCTGACTATGGTTCAAATCCCAGTCCTGATGACTTGAAAAACATGCTCAGTGCAAGAGAATACATGCCCCAAATCCTGAAGAAATGGAGGGAAAAAGGTTTGCAGCCGACACAGACCCCATTGTGGGGGATGCTTCTCCCTACCTTTTGGTGCACATGCATGCAGAGCTAACTATATACTATCTGGATTGGAATTCAGCTTCACCATTGACCAGCTGTGTGATAGTGAACAAGTTATTTCAACTTTCAAAGCCTCCGTTTCCCCATCTGTAGCAACAGTCACACCTCGTTTATGGGGCTTACTGCAAAAATTAAGTAAAATACACTGTATTCAGTTAACACTAACGAATATTGTCATATTCTTCTTTCAACCCCATTGCATTGTTTTCAAATTCGCTTTCACTATTTCTGGCTAGGACTGATTTTTTTCTCTTTCCTTTCTTTTTTTTTTTTTTTTTTTTTTGAGAAGTTTTTACTATAGGGTGTGTGCGCTTGACAGAAAGACAGAGAGAGACAGAGAGACAGAAAGCGAGAAATCACCCCCCCCAGGGGGGATGGCCACGCAGCAATCCCTTCTCCTCCCTTCTCCTCTTGGGATCTTGGACACGCACGCACATGCCCAGCATGAGATTTAAGCCACCAGGTCCAGGACTCAAACCACGGTTGACTACATGGGAGTCCAGCGACACAGCCATTATGCTAACTGCTGGTCCCCTGATTTTTTTCTAACAATAATGTAAGTTTCATGTTTCAAAATTCATTCCATTTAGTGTGTTCCTCCAATAAACAGGACAGGGATATGTGTTCAATCATACTTATTTCTGTGGGGAGAGATAACTTTGGAGCACCCACCTTTTTTATTACTTTTTAAAGAAAGAGTTATATATTTATATTGTTATTATTTTATTTTTTAATTTGACTAGAGAGAGAGAGATAAAAAGAAAGTGAGAAAGCAAGCCACCAGGTCCAGGACTTGAACTGCAATCCATCATGTAAGAGTCCAGCACCCTAACCATCATACCATCTGTTGGCCCCAAGGAGCACCCACTCTTGCTCTGGTCCATATCATAACAAACTTTATGCTATAAGCAGAGTTTGTAGGAATTTCACTAGTAATATTCTTAGCAGGTTTCCAGGCAGTAGCACTAGAAGATAGTGACAGCCTGGCCCAGCCAGGAGACTCTGGGACAGTGTGGGGACAACCTCACTGTCATGTTCTATTGTTACTGCTACCCACACAGAGCTGGGGATACCCAAGGGGGTTTGGCTTGTCTCTTATCTTAATATTGAAACAGATTTCCCCCCTCTCTGGTATCAGGCAAGGAGTTGGAATATATCCTTTACCTAGAATAATATGCAAATTTGAGAGCAGAAACTATTTACATGGTCTTTTTTATTTCTCTGTATTAAGGACTATGTCTTCGGAGCCACCCCAATATTCAAGATACATGATGCTATGAAGGTATAAATGAAACCCAAAATTGTGGGCAGATCTTACTTTCTTTTTATTGGTAGACTACCCTTTAATATTTCATATAACGCTCCTAATTTTAATAACATTTTCAAACATGCTGGGGCAAATTATATTTTGCACACATGGACACATCACTATCCTGACCCTTTATAATATTCTGATTACTGAAATGTGCAAATAACACATTTTTTAATTATTTATTTTATGTATTATTTTTATTATTATTGTTGTTAGCATTGTTTAATTTGTTATAGGGCATGTGGACTCTCCAGAGAGAGACAGAGAGTGAGAGTGAGCATAAGAGAGAGAGATAAAGAGAGAGAGAGAAAGTTAGCCTCCAGACCTGGGACTCAAACCACAGTTAGCCATGTGGGAGTCTAGCACCCTTAACCACCATGTCACCTGCTGGCCCCGCAAATAACATGTTTTATTCAAAAGATATGATTGTATCCCAGTAACTATTGACTTCTGAATGATGATCCCAAATTCGGATCTTAACATTTGACTGAAAGTGTTTCCCTATACCCTATTCTGCCATAGTGCCATGTTAAAAGCTAACTGAACTGATCTAATCAATATACTAGATATCTGGGACCAGAAGTTGGCGTAATGGCTATGTCACTGGACTCCCATGTAGTCGACCATGGTTCAAGTCTTGGACCTGGTGGCTTAAACTCATGCCGGGCACGGAGGAGAAGGAATTGTGATGTGGCCATCCTTTCTGGGGGGGGTGATTTCTTGCTTTCTGTCTCTCTATCTCTCACTGTCTTTCTGGCAAGCGCATGTGCCCTATAGCAAAAACCCCTCAAAGGGGCAAGCAGTTAACGTAATGGCTATGTCGCTGGACTCCCATGTAGTCAACCATGGTTCGCGTCCCAGACCCGGCAGGTTATACTCACATCAGGTGCGTGTGCGTGTGTGCCCATGATCCCGAGAGGAGAATGGAGGAGAAGGGATTGCAGTGTGACCATCCCCCCAGGGGGTGATTTCTCACTTTCTGTCTCTCTGTCTCTCTCTGTCTTTCAGGCGAGCACACATACCCAATAGCAAAAACCTGTCAAAAAAAAAAGCATATGTGTACATATATACATATATACATACACACACACACACACACACACACACACGATATCTTAGGACAATTCTGAAAACACACCATACGTTTCCTACATGTGAACTGATATTCTGAGTGTTACTGTTCACAAGGCTGATACAGAAGGAAGGAAAGGAAGAAAGAGATTCTGCACTATTGTAATCCCAGTACCAGGCTGACTTGCTTTATCCAGGTACATAAAGAAAGCAAGGAGCTATCTGTTGCTCACTCCACCGCTGTTTGTTACCCTGACATCCCTCAGGCAAGTGTCCCAACAAGCTGCGGAGGACTGAGGCCACCACTGCAGGGAGCTGGCCTGATCCTCGCACTTCCTGGAAGGGGAAGGTTGGGAATGGATGTGTATGTGTTGGGGAGAACATGAAAAGGAATGATCCAGGCACTTCAGTAAAAGCTCACCCTAGGGACCAGCAATTAGCGTAATGGCTATGTTGCTGGACTCCCATGTAGTCGACCGCAGTTCGCGTCCCGGACCCGGTGGCTTAAACTCACGCCGGGCGTGTGTGCGTGCATGCCCAAGATCCCGAGAGGAGAATGGAGTAGAAGGGATTGCGATGTGACCAATTCCCCTGAGGGGTGATTTCTCGCTTTCTGTCTCTCTGTTGCTCTGTCTGGCGAGCGCACACGCCCTGTGGCAAAAACCTCTCCAAAAAAAAAAAAGCTCACCCTAAGGAGAAAAAGGATAAATAAATAAAGTTAAATACAATAATTCTTAAAAAAAAAAAAGAAGCCCCAGAGATAAAACACATACTTTATGGTTTTGAGTCCCATGGATGTTCATAGAGCAGGCCATACTTTCTCTCGGCCTGGGTGCAGGAGTGAGGACAACACTGGGGTGAAGACAATAGAGTAATGTGTGCCCATGAGAGCCCAGGCTGAGGATCTGGGCCAGAGTGAGCTTTGGAAGAGAGGAGGAAAAACGAGGACTCCTGAAACCTTCCTGTTTTACTACCTATTTCCAGAGGAATCCCACATTTTCCCCACCTTGTTCACTGTGAACACCATAACATACAGTGTCTTTTTCTATTATTTTATGTAGGCCTTAAAGACAACTCTGCGCTGAGTGTTTTTATTTATGTCCAGGTAAACATGGGAACCTGAAGCTGGTGTAAGAACTGGAATTTAGGGCCAAGTCCTAGAGCCTAGTGGATAAGGTGGTGGATTCCCACATGGCTAACTACAATTTGAACCCCAGCCCCAGAGGCTTGCATGCCTTCGAATCCCAACAGAATGAAGAAATAAAGGCAAAGGGACTGTAGCATGACTGTACCCCATTGGGGGATGTTTTCTCCCCCTCCCCCTCTCTCTCTGTCTCTCTCTAGCAGCTCAAACACCTTTAAACAAATTAGGTAAAAAAAAAAAAAAAAAAGAAGGAACTGAAATTTGAATCCAGTGCTGGTTCGAAAGCTCATGATCTTCCAACTTTAGCATGCCGACCCTCACTGTGAAAATTTAAAATTGTTCTCCTCATAAGTCCAACACTCCCCTAACCACAGTCCCAGGAGAAAGAGGGAAACTTGGACGGTAGGGGCTAAAGCAGGACTTGAGGTCTGCAATAACAGGATGTGCTGAGCACAGCAGAGCTCTCCGGTCATCGGACATGCCAGACACCTGCTCTCATCCTGCCTGTTTACAAGTCAGGAAATGAAATGGGAAAATCAGCAAGCAAGCAAACTCTAGAAAGTCTCACTCAGCGGTGTGGTTTCTTACATTTTGTTATCAGCAGGATAGGAAAATCTCAAGGTTCAGATAAGATGAGCATGTCGCCATGTCTCTGGGGCTCCATCAGATTGGGGGGGCTCAGGAAGAGAAATGCAATTACGGAGATTGACTCGGCAAACACAAGTCGAATCTCTAGGGTACCAGCAACTCCGTCTCCTGGCCGCTTCCCCTTTCTGATTCAAGGACTTGTCTTGGCTCACAGATTTATCGGATGTAGCAGACCATGGAGGCAGAAGTTCAAATCCTGATTCTGCTCTGTCCCCCTCATAGGGTTGTTGGGAGAATTACTATGAGACAACATCTGGAAAGGACTTGCAGTATTCACTCCACTTGTCAAAGGGAATTTTAGACTTCTCTAAAAGGTCATAAAGCCCTGTCAGTTCAAGGCCTTAAATATTTCAGATCGGCTTCCTTCTTCAGCCTCAGTTCAGGCTCCACCAAAACATCAAATCTGACCTCATCATAGCCACAGAAATAACTACTTTAAAAGGAAAAAAGTTTATAAAACAACTTTAACTTGGTATTCTACTGTCACAGCACAGACCTGCAGTGCACTTAATTAATACTTTAGAGGGCTGAGCTGTAGTACTGTGGTTGGGCATTGTGCAGAAGAAATCAGATCCCAAATGTCCAGCTATGGTTCAAGCCCCAGCCCTGGCAGCAACCCACAGGGCATGTGTCCCCTAATGGGACAGAGGGATAGAAGAAAGGGGATTGCAGCACAACCAGGCTCTGTTGGGGAGTAAGCTCGGTCTCTCTCTCCTTCACTCTTGCTCTCCATTGTGCATGGATACTCCCTCTGGCATTAATTACACACACACACACACACACACACACACACCTATATATTCTTTAGTTATCTTCCCTTAACACATTCTGTTAGGGAAAAGTGTAGTCTTCAACTGTTTTGGTGAGAAGAGTCATTTCCATATTGGAGTTCCATAGCTACTTCTCATGGCCAACCTTGAATGTACCTCTAGTCTAGGTGACTTGGTTCCACAGAGGTGATCTCTTTTTTTGAGATAAACCCTAGGCGATTTTTAAAAAATATTATTTAATTTTATCCATTATTATTTAAATTTGACCAGAGAGAGACAAAGAGACAGAGAGGGAAAGTAAGATAGCAAGCCACTGGGTCCAGGACTTGAATTGCAGTTGGCCATGTGGGAATCCAGTACCCCAAACACCACGCCAGCTGCAAAACCCAACCCTAGGTGACTTTTTAAAACCATTAACAATATGCACTACATTCACAATGTTGTGCAACCATCACCGCTGTCTAGTTGTAGAACATTTTCACCACCCCAAAAGGTAATTGCATACCCATTAAGCAGTCAACTCCTGTGCAACCTACCCCCTGGATCCCTAGACCCTGGCAACAACTAATCTGCTTCCCTTCTCTATGGATTTGCTTATTTTGTTATTTAATATACTATCATACAGATAATGTATTTTTAAGAGTCAAGGCTGGGACCAGCAGTTGGCATAATGCTATGTTGCTGGACTCCCATGTAGTTGACCACGGTTTGAGTCCCGGACACAGCGGCTTAAACCTTTGCCAGGCATGTGTGCGTGCATGTCAAAGATCCTGAGAGGGCAATGGAGAAGAAGGGATTGCTGTGTGGCCATCCCTTCTGGGGGATGATTTCTTGCTTTCTGTCTTTCTGTCTCTCTCTGTCTTTCTGGTGAGCACACATGCCTTACAGCAAAAAAACAAAACTAAACAAGAGTCAAGGCTAAGCAGAGAAAAACCCACGACTGTGAGGAAAGTATGTTTTAAGAAGAAAAGTCAACAGAGATGAAATAAGGTGAGGACTGACTATGGAAGCTTCCCAAGGGCAGTTCTGGTACTGAGGTGCCTCAGCTAGAAACCCTGCTGTGGTGGGTTGCAGGTAGAACAGGAGGTGAGAGATGGAGATGATGAAGACAGTCAACACTCTGAAGAAATCTAGTTGTAAAAGAAAGGAGAGAAAGTGAGCGGTATCTAAAGAGGAGCATGACATCTAAGAAGGGTCGTTTGAGTTTTGTTGTTGCTCGATGGTTTTGGACATGAAAGGAAAGAACGTGTTTTCATGTTAATAGGAAGCCTCCAGGGAGGAGAGAGAAAGGTGCAGGAGAGAGGTTACTACATAATGTGGTCCCTCCGAAGGCAGAGGCTGGATCCAGTACAAAGACCTCCAAAGGTGGTTCTGCTCCAACCATGACAATGTGAGGGAGAAAGACCTTACAATCTGTCTGCACAGCTTGAAGCAGGGGGCTAGCTCAGTAGCCTAGTGGTAAAGAAGCTAGCTCCCACGTAGTTGATGCAATTTAAATCCCACTCCAGTAGCTTCAAAAATATGCTAGGCAGGGGCCGGCAGGTGGCATGGTGGTTAAGGGTGCTGGACTCCCACATGGCCAACTGTGGTTCGAGTCCCGGACCTAGTGGCTTGCTTTCTCACTTTCCCTCTCCCTCTCCCTTTCTCACTCTGTTTCTCTCTGGTCAAATTAAAATAAATACATAAATAAATAAATAAATAAATAAAGTTAAATAAAATAATTCTTTAAGAGAATATGCTGGGCACATGTGTACGCGTGCCTGAAATCCTGACAGGATAGAGAAATGGAAGAGAAGGGATTGCAGCATGACCACACCCCATGAGGGTAGGCTTTCTTTCTTTATCTCTCTATCTCTTGTGAGCACGCATACCCGATGGCAATTAAAACTTTTTTTTTTTAATTAGAAAACATAGCAGGAGGCAGGGAGATCCTGGCAGAAGCTGTGGAGAAAGAAAAACGGCAGGCAGAAGGTGCAGGCTGGGGCTCCAGGAGGACATTGGCCTCCTTCCTGGACCAGCCTGTCCTCCATCAGAATGATCTCACATGAGCGGTTTCAGACAGTAATTGGTGCAGAGCCGGCCTGGCTCCTGCCAACACCTCTCCCACAGGGACTTCATCACAGCTGTCCTAGAGGCAGACAAAGCCTCCTTTTGAGAGTCTTCCGTTGTCTAAAAGAGACAGTAATGAGTGGAAAAGAAGGATTAGAGTAAGAGCCAGAAAACAGGATTCCTGACTCCTGAACTTTGATCTCACCCCATCTCTTGGAGGTGACATCCCTCAGACAGAGCGAGCTCAGAGAAGCAAACCGACCGAGTGGGCGGAAGGCGTAATCAAAGTCAGTGCACGGAGCATGTTTCACAGGACCAAATACAAACAATATCTTTGCTTTTAAAAATAAATAAATCTGGAGGATTGTGAACCATAAATTATCCTGTCTCCACAGGATGTACATCCTGAGATTTGTTTGGCCTCCCAAGGATAGTTGGCTCTATTTCCGATGAGATTACACAAAAGCCCAGAAAGTGTGAGCGCAGAGACAATGGTCACATCTCCTCTAGCAAAGTCATACGATCAACCATGGCCCTGGAGACGAGGTTCCAGAAGCCAGAGCACTCAGAAAGGGCCAGGGCCCGGGGGGTGTGCACTAGTCTGCAGTATCAGCCTGCAGCTTCGTCAGCTCTGCTCATTTCCTGGGCTTGGGGCCTCTCCAGGCCTCCACCTCACTCTGCCACTTATAATCCCACCCAATCTCATTCCAACACTCTCTCCTCTCTTCTTGGTTGTTCTCTCCACAGCTGTGATTCTGTGATTAAGCTGTAATGGTAAGGGGCTAGGAGGTGGGCAGAGAAACCATCTTGATTCTCAGGACTCGCCACAACCTTTAGAGGAAGGAGGAAATCTCTAGGACAAAGTGTTTTTGCAAAACCAGAGCCTTCCTTCATCCCCAGTGTAATTGCCACAGGTATGGGTTTTATATTCCTCTTGAGCTCTCGGCTCTGGATTGGACTGATAAAGGCACTGAGGTGCTGGGTCCTACAGATCACTTTCATAGGTCTAGCTCATTTAAACTTGACGTCTCTAGCATCTGAGGGACTATGGCTAGAATTTTGCAGATGAGGAAACTGAGATGCAAAGATTTTAATGTCATTTCTGTAGTCCAATAGAAGAGCCAGAATTTGAACTCAGGTCATGTTGACTGTTGCCTCGTATGGTTTAGCTACCTGAGACTCAGTTGTTGTATTCAAGAAACTCACACACACACAAAAGAAAATGTACACAGATTAGCATTATGTGATTGTGTGCTACATAAGCTCAGTAGGAATTGAGAAGGTAGAGAAATCATATAGAAACTTTCTTTTTTTTTTAGAGAGAGAGTTTTGCTATAGGGCGCATGCGCTCGCCAGACAGACAGAGAGAGACAGAGAGACAGAAAGCAAGAAATCACCCCCCAGGGGGGATGGCCACGCCACAATCCCTTCTACTCCATTCTCCTCTCGGGATCTTGGGCACGCACGCACACGCGCCTGGCGTGAGTTTTAAGCCACCGGGTCCGGGATGGGAACCGCGGTCGACTATGTGGGAGTCTAGCAACATAGCCATTACACTAACTGCTGGCCCCCATATAGAAACTTTCTAATTTGGGAGAAATGGTCCAACTGTCAGAGGAGAACCAGTCAAGATGTTTGAAAACCAGTTCATCCTGAAAAATTAAGTCCAGACTTGTAGGGGTAGAGAGGAGGGAGAACATTTAACCTGAGCCCAAATGGTAGGATGTGGACATGTGGAGATGGGAGACAAATCAGGATGTGCTGTCCAAAACAGGACCGGTAAAACAAAAGCCATTCTCAGGGAGGCTTGTGAGATAAAGCATGACATAAATCAACTCGCTCCACAAACCTGAATGTGCCGTAAAGAATATACTGCTTCGTTTACATAAAATTGCAGAAGGGATAAGGCTGAGCCCCCATTCCAATCAGCTTGTGGTAACTTTAAGTTTGGAGCTTGAAGAAGCTCCATTCTCGGTGATCTCCCTAACTCCAATTCTCATGCTTACCCAGCCGCAGAGTCGGTGATCAAGAGTGGTTATGGGAAGCTAAACATTCCAGAGGCATCTCTGGTCATTGGTGTACAGCAGGGATCAGTAAACTTTTTCTGTGAAAAGCCGTATAGGCAAGATTTTAGGCTGTACAGACCAGGTGGCTCTCCATCACAGCCGTTCCGTGCACTCAGTATTGCTCAGAAGCAGCCATAGACAACAAACAAATGAATGACCTAGACTCTATTCCAAGAGGACTTTATTTGTATACACAAATCTGAACTTCATGTAATGTTCACATGTTACAAAATAATATTCTTGGGGGCAGCAGGTGGCATGCTGGTTAAGGTGCTATGCTGGTTAAGGTGCTGGACTCCCACATGATCAACCACAGGTTCGAATACCGAACCTGGGGCTTGCTTCTCTCTCTCTCTCTCTCTCTCTCTCTCTCTCTCTCTCATATGAACCCTATAGTAAATTTTAAAGAATAATGATAAAATTAAATAAATAATTCTTTTAAAAATAAATTTAAAAAACAAAAAATTGAAAAAACATTTTTTTCAAACACTTCAAATGTAACCACTTTTAGCTCATAGGTCACACAAAAACAGGTGCCTGGCAAGACTTAACCTTTATCTACTTGGATTCCACCCAGATGCCGTAGGCCAAGCTTACATAGATTCTTGTGGTTAGGTGTTCTGTTGTGCCAAGGAAATCTTTGCCAGAGCTAAGATTCCCAGTACCCAGAGGCCAAAAAGATCTTCCTAAGCTCAACATGTTATCATTGCCCCTGAATGTCCTCTTATCTTCTTGAGGTTTGTGAAAGGTGGACCAGAGAGACCCATCACTTAATAAAAACCATAGATGTTCCTCCTTCCCTTTAGGAACCATCTTTGTTCTCTCATTACTCCTCAGAGTCACTCTACACCTCCCTTCCCTAGCACAGGATGCTCCAATTCCTCAGGGTGAAGGGAGGAAAAGTCAGGAAGGAAGGTAGGCTGCCCCCCACTTCTTTGTACTCTACAGGAAGGGAGTACAAAGACCTGGCTATCTGCTCAGAAGGCTGAGTAATGCACAGAGAAAACAAAGGGGAATAACTCAATTAATTATCCTGCCAAAGATCAGAGCTATCTAGCCCTGGAGCAAGTTCAGGCCTCCACATTCTAAGCTCAAGAGGTCAGACTATTCCCCCATACCTCAACTGATCTTGGATTTCCTAAAAAAGAAAAAGAAAAAGAAAAAGAAAAAGAAAAAGAAAAAGAAAAAGAAAAAGAAAGAAAAGAAAGAAAGAAAGAAAGAAAGAAAGAAAGAAAGAAAGAAAGAAAGAAAGAAAGAAAGAAAGAAAGAAAAACAACTCTAAAGCGAGGTCACGGTTATGGTGACAGAAAAGCATGCAATTCAGCCTTCCCAGGACACAGGCTCCACTGACTCACAGCCTTGGCTTGTAAGCAACTTTGCTAATCACTTTGACCAACCACTGGTCCCTGCCAGCTGCCCACCCCAGGAGGACTTCTGTTACTGTCTCTGTGGTACAAAGAATACTTACCATCCAATTTCCACCTCGCTCACAACAGCCTTTTTCACTTATGCTTTGGGTAAATAACTCAAGTTCTGTGGAACATTAGCCATAATTCCAAGAATGTGAGGTCAAATGCCACTTCCATTATGAAATCTCCAGTCCCCTAGCCTACTGTCCCATCCATCCTCTTGATCTCAAAATACACATTCAGAAGTGTCTGCTCTTCCCAGCATATCGTTAGCCCTATCTCCAGCCCCTGTGGGAATATGACTGGCTTCAAACATGGTTCCTACAGCCACATGCTACCCAGTAGAGAAGCCACACTCACTGGAAGAGAATGCTCCCTACACGAGGTAATTTGAGATAGGATGAGGCATCTTCAAGATAGGTATCAGTAGATATTCAAACCTGGGGAGTGCCAAGTTCATGCTGGAAAATTGTTCCTTTAGAGTCCACAAAGGCAGGCATCCATTGCCCAGACTCGAACATTATTCCCTCAAGCGTAAAACACAAACCATCATCCAGATTGAATTCTCACTCATCTATGTATTCATCAATCTTTAATGACTAGGTCATTTTTTATCTTCACATATAGCATATGGGGAAAACTCAGCCAAGCGTTGTTATATGAATGAAGAAATGAAATTTGATCTCAGGAATTTAACCAGTATTTGCTTTATTTTCCCAATAGTGCTAAAGAAATAACATTCTGTAAAGTAGTTCTGTAAGAGATGTTTAAAGCTTCCTGCTTTGATTGGCTTTAAAAAAAAAAAAAACTGGACAAAATGATTCTTAATTTCAAGATGGCTACCATGGGACCAGCAGTTAGCGTAATGGCTATGTCGCTGGACTCCCACGTAGTCGACCGCGGTTCGAGTCCCGGAAAACTCACGCCGGGCGCGTGTGCGTGCGTGCCCAAGATCCCGAGAGGAGAATGGAGGAGAAGGGAATCCCCCCTGGGGGGTGATTTCCTGCTTTCTATCTCTCTGTCTCTCTCTGTCTGTCTGGCGAGCGCACGCGCCCTGTAGCAAAAACCTCTCCAAAAAAAAAAAAAAAAAAAAAAAAGATGGCTACCACATATCTGCTTTCAAGACAGGAAGAGGGGAAAGGGAGAGGCGACTGTCACAATTGTACCCTTTCTCAGAAAGGTAAAAGCTTTCCCAGACACTCCCCTAGTAGACCTCACTTCAGTCTAATTGATAATTGGTAAAATTCTCTGTCTTCCCAGGACAACAAAGGAAGTTGGGAACTTGAGTGTTCAGCTTTTTCAGCCTTTAATAAAAAAGAGAAGTATTTGGAAAGATATAGAAGGGGTCAACCTTAAGTCTGCCACAAATAGCCAAACAATTTTGAAAAATAAAAACACTAAAGGGTAAACTAGTTCTGCTCACTATTAAAACATATTTCAGAATAATAGAAGTAAAATAAAATTGGTACACACAAGAGTTTACAGAATTATAATCTGAAAAAAAAATGATGAAAAGCTATTTGATGATGTTGATGCAGATAATAATGTCTTTGTCTTGACTAATATGCATGGTAATCATGCTGGAAAAAAATGTAATGCACTGTAAAGATATATGTGATTAAATATAATATAAAAATGACAATAATAAAATTAAATTTTAAAAAAGAGTTTACAGAATTAATTTAAAAAGAACAATTGACCCTAGCAACAGATCCCAATATGTATAACAACTTAATAGATGATTTATTTAAAAGATATCACAGTTTTCCCAGGAAGAGAAATAGCATTCAATACTTAGTGCTGTGTTAAAAGAAAAATAAATCAGCCAATTTAATAGAGTTTAAAAAAATTTTTGGGACCAGCAGTTAGCGTAATGGCTGTGTCGCTGGACTCCCACGTAGTCGACCGCGGTTCGAGTCCCGGACCCGGCGGCTTAAACTCACGCCGGGCGCATGTGCGTGCGTGCCCGAGATCCTGAGAGGAGAATGGAGGAGAAGGGATTGCGGCGTGGCCATCCCCCCTGGGGGGTGATTTCCTGCTTTCTATCTCTCTGTCTCTCTCTGTCTGTCTGGCGAGCGCACGCGCCCTATAGCAAAAAACCTCTCCAAAAAAAAAATTTTTATTATTCATACATTAAGTCACTCTACATCATTTAGATTGTGAAGAGACTTTATCCAGCATGATATACACCTCAGTCCAGCCTAGTTGAGACTATTATACACATCCTCGTCAACAGATAATAAGCCTTATCTGTGTCCCACAAGTGTCTTATCTCTCCATTCCCCCACCCAAAATTTCCTTTCCTTCGCTCTTCCCCTCCCACACTCTCTTTCCACTTGGTCTCTAGTGTCTCTATTTTTCATACTTTTTAATAGAGCAAATCTTAACACGATTTAAATCAGGCAGTTGTCCTCGGACTTCCGGACAACTTCGGCCAGCCTGGTGGTCAGCTCAGCATTTAAGTCAGCAGAATAGGAAGGTGTTGTACAAAAAACATAAGTGAGGGAGTGAGGTTGTGAAATTATTGGTTACATTCTGAAGTTTGCCTGCATTAACATGGTTGGCTTAGCAGATCAGAAAACCAACTAGTTTCTCCATAGAAAATGGAAATTTTTACCCAGTTGAATGACTAGATGATCAGAAACCTGTACTTGTAAGAGTACATCCTCTTTCCATCCTCTGTGTGAATTTCCATAAAGACATAACACATTAGGATTATAGCTATTTTCAAAAAGTTTTTTGAAATGTATCAAACAAAGCAATTATCCATGGACAATAAGACTTGAACCAACTGGGACCAGCAGTTTGCATAATGGCTATGTCGCTGGACTCCCATGTAGTCGACCGCAGTTTGATTCCCGGGCCCGGCGGCTTAAACTCACACCGGGCACATGTGCATGCGTGCCCAAGATCCCGAGAGGAGAACAGAGGAGAAGGGATGTCGGTGTGGCCATCCCCCCCTGAGGGGGTGATTTCTTGCTTTCTGTCTCTCTGTCTCTCTCTGTCTTTCTGGCGAATGCATGTGCCCTATAGCAAAAACCTCTCAAAAACAAACAAAAAAACCCCAAGATCTGACAAGAGTTTACAACTGAAAAAGAAATTTAGCTATATTCGTGACATAGACCAATTTAACATAATAACCTACAATATGACTGAAAAATATCACATTATAAATTTCTGGAAATCCTAGTGTATTTTGGCACACAGTACATGTATAAATGCACACGTAAACATACACTTAATATGTCCATACACATAATTCAAATATACTGTAAAGAAAATTTAAATTTGGGACCAGCAGGTGGCATGGTGGTTAAAGGGCTGGACACTCCCACATGGCCAACCATGGTTCAAGTCCTGGTCCTGGTGGCTTGCTTTCTCACACTCTCTCTCTCTCTCTGTGTTCGTCTGGTCAAATTAAAAAAAAAAAAAAAAAAAAGAATGAATAAATAAAATTAAATAATTAATTCTTTTAAAAAAAAGAAACAAAGAAAATTTAAATTTCTCAATTTTATAGCTGGGATAACTGGCTGCTACTGGGTGGAAAATATATTCTTACCGTATATACTGTTCTTTCCACGGCACATGTGAAAAGCCAAACACAAAGAATAAAATCAAGGAGAATAATTTTACACAAGGCTACTTCCAAAAGTTCATCAAAACATGAAATTCAAGTATGAGTTTATTTTGGTACAAAAAAAATTGAAGTCCACACATAATTCTTTCATAATATGCATTTTCCAAAAACATTTTGAACAACCCTTCAGATGAAGGACAACTAAGAATTGGGCAGAAAATATGGTGGTTAGAATGGGAAAACAAGTTATGGTCTGTTGCATCATGAGAGATGAGGTTCCCACAGGAGAAATACTGAAAGTGACCAGCAAGACAAGAGAAACAATGTTTAGTGATGCAGCGGTAACTGCATCAGTGAAGTGGCTCATGGACCAATTCTGGTTTGTCCTGGAGCAGATGAGCATAGGTTGGGACCACATGGGAGGCCCAAGTTTGATTCCTGCTCCAACCTGAAGGCCAGACTCAATGGCCTGTGGGTGTAACCCAATGAATCAGGGAGGCTAAGGCAGGAGGATAACAAACTTGAGACTGGCTTGGGCAGCATATCAAGACCCTTGTCTAAAAAAGAGCCGGTTCTGGTGGTGCACACCTCTAGTCTCAGCCAAGAGGCTGAGACAGAAAAATCATGATATGGCTCCTTTATTTATTTATTTAGAGAGAGTTTTTTTTGTTGTTTTGTTTTGTTTTTCTCATTGGTATCTACCGAAAGGACAGAAGAATCCTTAGTTAGAAAAGTGCTTTCACATCAAAGTTTATTACAGCATTATTCACAATTGCGAAGACATGGAACCAACCCAAATGCCCACAAACAGATGAGTGAATTGAAAAACCGTGGCACATATACTCTATGGAATACTACTCAGCCATAAAAAACAACAAGACCCTGGCTTTTGACAGAAAGTGGCTGAATATGGAAGATTTGCTGAGTGAAGCAAGCCAGGCTATGAAGGAGAAACATTGCATGTCCCCACTTAATATATACCAAGTGTCCGCACTCTATGACTGAAACTGATTGACTAAAGGATATAGAAACACAATAAATGGTTTTGAATACCAGCTATAGTGTGGGAAGAGGGTGGGTGAATGAGTAGAGTCTGAAGAAGGGCATTTAGAAGAAAAATAGACAGGCAAAGCATTAGTGTAACAAAGAAATGGGGTATTATATGTTGAAGATAACTTTATAGTATTATCAACTGGACTAGGGAGAAATGTACACATGTTGAAATAGTCACTTTGCAAGCTAAATAACATAATTGGATGTATAAAAGAACTTGAAATTTAAAATAAATAAATAAATAAATGAGCCAAATGAGAGCTTGCCGGGAGCTCAGTGCACAGTGGTGACACTCAGCCTCAGGGACTGTCACCTGTCCCGGCTTGGGAACCTGTGAATGCCTATCCTGACACCCAACAAACAAACCCTGAATCTTAATTCTTGATTCGAGTCCCTCAGCTGGGACTACTCTCTTTCCAAAGTAGAGCTAATCTCTTTTAGTTATTCTAGTCGTCTTTCTCTAGATAACACTCAGTAAACGAGGTATATACTATTGGTTTGTTATTAAATTTTTAGGATTCCCTTAGAGATATACCATCTCTTATCAGCATATCAGCTATACCTGTTTCTCCTCACTCCCACCGCCCTACTATCACCTCTGAAATCCCAACTCCTTTGAACCTTATGACTCCTTTCTTCAATGCCATTGGTTGGTGACCTTTGGAACATTCATCATTTTAGTACCACTTCACAGTCTTCCTTTCTGCCCCATATTATACCATGAGTTCACAGTACAGATCTTTCAAATAGTTTTTTCACATGTCTGAAAACAGAGACCTCCATAATTACAAAATTTTAATCACTCACTGATAGACTAGCTGAAACGTACTCAGGATTTGATAGTCACCTACACCTCAATTTTGTTTAAATATTGCCTTTTCTCCATTCTCTCTATTCTCTCTTCTGAAACCCTGACTATATGTACTTCAGACTTTCCCAGTCTATTATCTCTATTTCAACTTCTCTTTTACATTTTACACTTCCTTTCTGTCTGTGCTTCATTTTAGACAGTTTCTTTAGTTCTGTCTTCCTGGTTGGCTAATTCTCTCTTCAACTGTATTTACTATTCTTTTTTTCTTTTTTAGAGAGAGTTTTTTAAAATAATTATTTTATTTTATTTTATTTATTTTTTAATTTGATGAGAGAGAGACACAGGAGGTGGGGGAAGTAAGAAAGTAAGCCACCAGGTCCAGGACTCAAACCGTGGTCAGCCATGTGGGAATGTCCAGCATCTTAACCACCAAACCACCTGCTAGTCCCTGAGAGAGATTTTTGCTATATGGTGCATGCTCTTGCCAAAGAGAGAGAGAGAGAGAGATGGAGAGACAGAGAAAACTCACACCCTAGCAGGGATGGCCATGCCATAATCCCTTCTCCTCCATTCGCCTCTCAGGATTTTGTGCACACATATGTGCCCAATGTGAGGTTTAAGTCGCTGGAACTCAGACTGCGGTTGACTACATGGAAGCCCAGCGACATAACCATTCCACCATCTGCTGGTCTCTTAGTATTCTACTTAATTCATCCACTGGGAAAGATTGATTTAAAATATGTGTGTGTGTGTGTGTGTGTGTGTGTGTGTTTCATCTCTAGAAATTCTATTGGATTCTTTTTAAAAATTTTTTAAAAGACAATCAAGCTATATGATTAAAAAAAAAATGTGTGAGGCTGGCAGGTGGCATTGTAGTTGGGGGCACTGGACTCCCACATGGCTGACCACGGTTCCAGTCCCAGACCTGGAAGCTTGCTTTCTCAGTTTTCCTTTCTCTCTCTCGCTCTCTCTGTCCCTCTCTGGCTGAATTAAAAAAAATAAGTAAATAAATAAAGTTAAATAAAATATTTTTAAAATGTCACTTGAGGTATAAATTGAGATGTCCCATTCCTACTCCTTCCCTATCTACTGCTCTAAGTGATCACGTCAGCCTCCTGTGTACACTTCTGGTGATTCTTTATGCAGGCCAATGCATATGTAGATGTATTCTTATTTTTCTCTTTTTTTTTTTTAGAATTGATATATAAGTTTATTTTGCTGCAAAAAGAATTTTGAAATCCATGCATAGCTTTTTCACAATGCACACTTTCTATGAGCTTTTTTCTAAAAAATTTTTATCTTTTATTTTTCTTTCTCAGATCAATTAAATTCACATTTTACATAAAGTCCCCATTATGATGTATACAATATACATATATACATATATATATATATATATATATATATATATAGTTTTCAACAGAGAACTCTACATTTTTTTGGTGTTAAATGTTTCTTCCCTTTGCCCCTCACGCCCACTCTCCACCACCCACTCCCCTCCCCTGCAGCCTCTGGCATCCACATTCATCCTTTCCACTATCATATCTTCAGATCTTTCTCCCTTTGCCAGAGTGCTGACTTTTTTTTTTTTTATCATTGCACATCTTTACAGTGTACAACATGGTTTTTTCCCAGCATGAGTACAGTGCACATCAGTCAAGACAATATTACCATATACATTATCAACAGACTTTTCATTTTTGTGTCTATTAAGTGTGTTGTTTGCTCCCTGAATCCCTCCCCTCCACCCTCCATCACTCACCCCCATCACCTCTCCCACACTGTCTCCAGCATCTGCAGCTGCCATCCCTGCCACCATACCCTCCAATTCCCTCAGTTTTTTCTTTTTTTTTTTTTTTTTTTCCAATTATCAGCTCATACAGTCTTCAACAACAGGGAACACAGATTCTACTCAGGGTTGGATTAAGGGTGGGTCCTGTGCAGTTCCGCAACTGCAGGTGAGTCTCCACGGAACACAGTTTCAGGAAAGAGGCTCTGTTAAGCAGAGATGGTTATCAGTTGATGCGGCACAGCATCCAACCTGTGACCACCGGGAATGGTGCTGTGGGGATCTGCAACACGAGTCATCCTCGGGCATCTGGCCTCCCCAAGAATGGCAGAATAGTTCCTGTTCTTCCCTGAGGTAATGCAGGGCTGGCAACCATCATCCTCTCACTGTCCATAGGCAGAGACACTCCTCCCATACAATATATTTCTCAATTGGTTTAAGACAGCTTAAGTTTCTTTCTGTTGATTATAGTTGCAAGCTCTTAATCCTTGTTTTTGGCTTCAGCTTGCCGCCCGCGGCCGGCGGCCACGTGCAGGCGCAGGCCCGGCAGCCACACGCAGGCCCAGCGGTCACGTGCTGGCCCAGCGGCCACGCACAGGCCCGGCAGCCACGCTCAGGCACGGCGGCCACTCACAGGCGCAGGCCCGGCTGCCATGCACAGGTCTGGGGGCCACGCACAGGCGCAGGCCCGGCAGCCAAGCTCAGGCCCGGCGGCCACGCACAGGCTCAGGCCCGGCGGCCACGCTCGGGCCCAGCGGCCACCCGCAGGCCCAGGGGCCACGCACAGGCCCGGCGGCCACACGCAGGCCCGGCGGCCACGCGCAGGCCCGGCGGCCACGCGCAAGCACAGGCCTGGCAGCCACACACAGGCCCGGCAGCCACGCTCAGGCCCGGCAGCCACTCGCAGGCGTAGGCCTGGCTGCCATGCACAGGTCTGGGGGCCACGCGCAGGCCCGGTGGCCACGCACAGGCACAGGCCCGGCGGCCACGCACAGACCTGGCGGCCACTCGCAAGCGGAGGCCCGGCTGCCATGCGCAGGTCCGGGGGTCACGCGCAGGCCCGGCGGCCAAGCACAGGCCCGGGGGCCACGCTCAGGCCCGGCGGTCACACACAGGCGCAGGCCCGGCGGCCACGCGCGCAGGCCCAGCGACCAAGCACAGGCGCAGGCCCGGCCACACTCAGACCCGGCGGCCACGCCCTGGGGCGCCCGGCGCAGGCGCCCTGGGCCACCCGGCGCAGGCCTTATTTTTCTCTTACACAAAACTTAGCGATAAATATGCTATTAGCAACTTAATTTTTTTCACTTAAAAGTATACATGGGAGGGGCCAGCAAGTGGTGTGGTTGTTAAGGTGCTGGACTCCCACATGGCTGATCACAATTCAAAAATCACATTGGGTGTGCATGTGTGCATGTGCAAAATCCCAAGAGAAGAACGGAGGAGAAGGGACTGTGGTGTGGTCATCCTCCCCCCCCACCTTAGGCGGGATTTCTCACTTTCCCTCTTACTGTCTCTCTCTGTCTCTCTCCAGCAAGTGCACATATCCTAAGGCAAAAACCTTTAAAACCTTTTTTAAAAAAAAGTATATCTGGGATATGTTTCCATTTGGTTCTTTTTAGATCTTTCTGGTCACAGTAGCTACTTTCTGATTGCTTATTCATAGCTTAATTAAATCTTTATTTCTACAAGGGGCTGGCCAGTGGCGTGGTGGCTAAGTATGCTGGACTCCCACATGGCCGACTGTGGTTCAAGTCCTGGACCTGGTGGCAGCTTACTTTCTCACTTTCTCTCTTTTCTCTCTCTCTCTCCCCCTCTCTGGTCAAACTAAAACAATATATAAGTAAATAAATCCTTAAAGTTAAATAAAACAATTCTTTAAAAAAATCTTTATTTTGGGAATCAGCAGTTAGCGTAATGGCTATGTCGCTGGACTCCCACGTAGTCGACTGCGGTTTGTGTCCCGGACCCGGTGGCTTAAAACTCACGCCGGGCGTGTGTGCGTGCGTGCCCAAGATCCCGAGAGGAGAATGGAGGAGAAGGGATTGCGGCATGACCATCCCCCGTGGGGGGTGATTTCTCGCTTTCTGTCTCTATGTCTCTCTCTGTCTGTCTGGCGAGCGCACACGCCCTATAGTGAAAACCTCTAAAAAAAAATCTTTATTTTTACAAATATTCCATATTTTGTGTCTCATACTTCTAGTGTCTGAAGACCCTGGAGTCTCCACATAATAACAGTCATGGGACTTAGTCCCTGACTACTTGGTAGTCTTTGAGATATAGTTCATAATAATTAACCTGCAGCTCTAAATTAAAGATGCTTTTCTCTAGAAAAAATTTGCATTGGTTTCTGCCAGGAACTAGCGGTAAGGAGTTCTACTGACCTGCAATAGCTTTAGTACCACCCCAGTTATTCTGCTGATATGAGTCTTTCCCTGCCCCATGTACCAGAGCAAAAATGTAGGACTGCATAGAAACACTGACTGCAGTGTTTGCCCTTGAAATGCTTCTGGACTTTCATGTAATCGATCTAATTCTGCACCAGTACCAATTTACTTACTATGGCCTTATAGAACAGTTTAATATTTGATAGGGCGAGCCCTTTCTTTCTCCAAACGTCCCAAGTTTTCCACGTCATTTATTTTCTCAAATGATCTTTTAAAATTATTTACTCATGGGCTTTTCTGAAGTGAAACAATTTGTGAGGACCTATAAGGAAAATGACTGCCGAAGTGCATGTTAACGCCCAAATCCTATGCCAACATAAACAGGAATAAACAAAAAGAACCAAAATATAAAGAAAATAATGTTATGGATCAGCCCACAGCCTGGTGGTTAAAGGAGCTGGATCCCACATGACTGGCTGCATGATTTCAGTCCTGGACCCCGCAGCTTGAAGAGGCACAGGTGCTTGTGGGAGCATGCCCAAAAATCCCAAAAGGAGGGAGAAGTGGAAGAGAGGGGATCGTGGCACGACCAAGTTCCACGGAGGGTGCTCTTGCCTGCTCCCTCTCTCTGGCTCTCTGGTGAGCACATGTGTCTTCTGGCAAATAAAATTTAAAAAGAAAGAGGAAGAAAAGGAAAGAAAGAAAATAACCTTATGCACCCCAACATTATACTACATACTGAAGAATTCAGCCAGATAGAATATCATTCGGAATACATTGAGAAAGTCCTGTGACCTAACACAATCTCTTGTTTACGAGCACAGTGCAGGTCCTGAGTGAAAGAAATTCCAAAGAGAGAAGGTCTGTATGAGTGCTGAGGCATGGGCAAGCCGCTGGGAGAATGAGAAACACTCCCCCTCGGAGCCTATTGGCCCATCATTGATTCCCAAGGAATCCAGTGTTGCAAGAGCTACTGCCCTGCACATCCTCTCTTCTTTGTCTTCATTTCCTATCATATGGGACAGTATCTGGAGGCAACGCCTACTTCACAACCACGGGGAGTGCTGAACAATCCTGTGTTGACACAACTGGAAAACTAGATAGACAGGGAAAGATAATGCCTATGTTATTTAAAACACACTAGGACAGAGAAAAAAAGAATCCTTGCAAATTAACAAAAATCAAAGTGCTGTTATTTTTTTTTAGAATTATTTTATTTAACTTTATTTATTTATTTTAATTTGATCACAGGACAGAGTGAGAGAGACCGAGAGAGGGAATGAGAGAAAACAAGCTGCCAGGACTTGAACCATGGTCGGCCATGTGGGAGTCCAGAGCCCTTAACCACCACACCACCTGCTGGCCCCAAAGTGCTGTTATTTTACAGAGATAATGCACAAGAAAAAAATGAGAGATTTGTCACAACTGATGTGTAAATGGTTTATAATAAACTATTAGCAAATAGAATATAAGAGCAGATTTAAATAGCAATACCTCATGACTATGAGTGTTTATTCCGAAAATGCATAGGTAGCTAAATATTAGGAAATCTATTAACATCGATCAAAGGGGGAAAAAAAACATTTGATCCTATCTATGGTAGATACCAGTGAAACATTTCATAAAATTTAGTGCCCATTCTCAATAAATGCTCTTTGTAAAATGAAATTAGGTGAAAATCTTCTTAACATCAAAATGTATCTTAAACCAAAAGCCAATATCATGCTTAGTGATTAAGCACTTGTAATCTATAATATGACAGGCAGTGTTTTTATGAGATAAACATCACAATTAGACAAGAGAACAAAATAATAGGTTTTAATATTAGAATGAAGAAGATAAAATTATTATCACTTGCAGGTGATAGAATGTCTGAGAGATTCCACTGAAGACTATTTAAAAGTAAAACGTAAAAGAGAGTTCAAAAAGTTTTCAAGATATAATATTAACATTCAAAAACTAAAAGTCTTCTAACTTGGATTTAAAAATAAAGTACATTTGTGTGGGCCAGCAGGTAACATGGATGTTAAGGTGCTGGATTCCACATGGTTTGAGTCCCATACCTGACAACTTGAAAATCATGCTAGGCACATTTGCATGTGTGCCCAAAATCCCTAGAGAAGAATGGAGGAGGAGGGATTGTGGCATAGCCATCACTCCTTAGGGGGTAATTTCTCACTTCCCCTCTCTCTGGCACATGCAGTACCCTATTGCAAAAACTGAAAAGTATAAATGTATGTAATACATTTGTAAAAGTATAAGGACATGAAATCCATACAAATAAATTTAAACTATAAGAAAAAAAAAAAACAAGGGACCAGCAGATGGCATAATGGTTATGTCACTGGACTCACACAAGGTGGACCAGGGTGAGTCCCAGATCCAGCAGCTTGAAACTCATGCTGGGCATGTGTGCATGCATGTCCAAAATCCTGAGAGGAGAGGGGCCGGCAGGTGGTGTGCTTAAGCATGCTAGACTCCCACCTTGCTGACTGTGGTTTGAGTCCTGAACCTGGTGGCTTACTTTCTCACTTTCCTTCTCTCTCTCTCTCTCACTTGCCCTGGTCAAATTTAAATAAATAAATAAACTTAAATAAAACAATTCTTTTTCTTTTTTTTGGAGAGATTTTTGCTATAGGGCACATGCGCTCACCAGAAAGGCAGAGAGAGACAGACAGAAAGCGAGAAATCACCCCCTTCCCCCCGGGGGATGGCCATGCCGCAATCCCTTCTCCTCCGTTCTCCTCTCGAGATCTTGGGCATGCACGTACACATGCCTGGTGTGAATTTAAGCCACCAGGTCTGGGACTCGAACCACAATCAACTACATGGGAGTCCAGCAACATAGCCATTATGACCAGCCAACTGCTGGTCCCTAAAATAATTCTTAAAAAAAAAAAAAAATCCTGAGAGGAGAATGAAAGAAGGATTGTGGTGTGGCCATCCCCACCAGGGGTGATTTCTCACTTTCTGTCTCTGTGTCTCTGGCAAGCATATGCGCCCTATAGCAAAAATTTCTCTAAAAAGGAAAAAAAAACTTTAAGTATAAAATCATGTGACTAAGTGAAAAGGCATACCCTCTGAGTATATAAACTATTCAGTATTGTACAAAAATAGAAATTCTTCCAAAATAATCTAGGAAATCATCACATTTCTGGTTAAAATTTGAGGGAGGGAGCATATGAAAAAATATTCAAATTGCATAATAAAAAGGTGATATTTCAAATCAATGGTGACTAGGAAAAGATAATCACATAAATAATTGTGCTATTATAATTGTTAGGAATGGCATTAAAGAAAAATACAGATTTATGTAAAATACATGGGTTATTTCACTCATACAAAATAAAGTTGTTTTTTTTTTTGGAGAGATTTTTGCTATAGGGCGTGTGTGCTCACCAGAAAGACAGAGACAGAGAGATAGAAAGCGAGAAATCTACCAGGGTAGATGGCCACACCGCAATCCCTTCTCTTTTATTTTGCTCTCAGGATCTTGGGCGCTCACTCACACGCACCCGGCGTGAGTTTAAGCCACCAGGTGGGAGACTCAAACCGTGGTCGACCACGTGGGAATCCAGCGACATAGCCATTCTGCTAACTGCTGGTCCCACCAAATAAACTTTAAGAGCGAAAGTGTATAAAGTAAAACCTAACATGACATACAACTAAAAAAATGAATGGATGAATATGTCTATAGTATTTGTGGAAAATCCTCTTTCTGAGCATGTCAGGAAAACCAGTGATCACAAAAGACTGACAACCTGGACTAAGTAACCAAGTCAACTTTCCATTGGCAAAAACGAGCAAAAGCTATATAAATAAAGTTGAAACATAACAACAGAGGATAAATACATGCAATATAAATGACAGGCAACTTGAAGCTACCCTTATATAAAGAGTTGTGTAGTTCTATAGAACAGATCACTCCTTTTTCCTAAATAAACACACTTAGGTTATCAGCTGATACAGTTTTTTCTCCAGTATCTACTATCTATTCTCCCATATTGTGAGAATCCCCACGGTAGCATAGTGATTAAGGTGACTGGATCCCACATGGCCACAAACTGTGTGGTTCGAGTCCTGGACCCTCAATGTATACATGCATGCCAAAAATCCCAAGAGGAGAATGGAGGAAAAATGATTGTGGTATGGTCATCCCCCCTGGGGAGTACTCTCTTACTTTTCCTCTCTCTGTCTCACTCTTCCTCTCTCTGTCTCACTCCAGTGAGTGCATGTACCCTATGGAAAAGTTTTTAAAAACAAGAGAGAGGATGGGAACCAGCAGTTAGCGTAATGGCTATGTCGCTGGACTCCCACGTAGTCGACCGCAGTTCGCGTCCCGGACCCGGTGGCTTAAAACTCACGCCAGGCACGTGTGTGTGCGTGCCCAAGATCCCAAGAGGAGAATGGAGGAGAAGGGATTGCGGCGTGACCATCCCCCATGGGGGGTGATTTCTCGCTTTCTATCTCTATGTCTCTCTCTGTCTGTCTGGCGAGCGCACGCGCCCTATAGCGAAAACCTCTTCAAAAAAAAAAAAACAAGAGAGAGGAGGTATGACCAATGGCAGTGCCATCGGTCCTACCAGGACCTTCTTGGCACCCTTCATACACACACCACACACAAACATAAACACACAACACACACCTTGGGCAGTACTAAGGGATATTGCACGTGTGTGGTCTGTTCCTCACCGGTGCACTTACTGCTCAGCTGTTTATAAGCTTTGTGTTCTTTCTGGATCCAGAATAATGCTTGTGTGTTATCTGGTCATGGAAAGGGCGTGTTCTTCCTGCCCCGAGAGTCAGATCAGTGCACGGAGAAGCATGGCTGCCCACTTTGTTTCTATTCACAGGAAAGGCCATTTCTTCCCTTTGCGAAAGGGCTCTGCTTTGGTGATACTAAGTCAGGGTTTCTGTGCATACGTCCAGTCCTCCTTAGATTCTGCCATTAGGTTGTCTGTCTTCATTTTAGGGTATTAGGAAATTCTCCCTTCCTTTTCCAATTCTGTCAGGTCTTCTTGGGTGAGTTAGGGAAACGTTCCGATTATGAATGACTCAATTGGAGGTGGTTGACCAGATGCCATTATAGACCACAAACTGTCATACAACAAGGTCTCCAACAACGACAAAAACAATCCCTAGAATGCAGATATACGTGGAATATGGTTCTTGAGTCAGTAGTCATCCACGTAGGCTCAACACTGACTCCAATACTGTGACTACTCAGAATACTGTTGGAATCCCTCTTTCCTACTATTATTATTTTTTTAGAAGTTTTTGCCTTAGGGCATGTGTGCTCACTGGGGAGAGAGAGAGAGAGAGAAAGAGAGACAGTGAGAGGGAAAGTGAGAAACCACCCCCCCCCCCAGGAGGGATGGTCACGGCTGCAATCCCTTCTTCTCCATTTTCCTCCTGGAATCTTGGGCACACACACACATGGGCCCAGCATGAATTTTAAGCGACTGGGTCCAGGAATTGAACTCAGTTAGCCATGTAGGAGTCCAGTGACATAATCACTTTGCCATCTGCTGGCTCCAAAATCCCTCTTTAAAGATTACTGTCAGAGCCTGCAGCATGTTTTTTGGTATTCTGAGTCTATCAAATTACACTATATTCAGTTTTGGAAACAGATAAAAGCCATTTACCACATAATCTATAAATGTCCAACTGGCTAAGTTTTAATAATATGTTTTATATGCATGTGTAATGTTTTCACCATGTAGAGATAAAGAAAACTGTGAGGTAGTAAGACTAATTGGAATTCTTTTGTAACTCATAAACACTTTCTGAACTCCAAAGGAAATCTCTAAGGGTTTTTTTTTTTCATTGCCAGAGGGCACATGCACTCACCATAGACAGAGTGAGAGGACCAGGGTGAGGGGAAAAGCATCCCCCAGTGAGGCGTGGTCATGCTGCAATCCCTTCTTATCCATTTCTCCATCCTATTGGGATTTGGGGCACACAGGCTCAGCACTTTTCAAACTGCTGGGTCTGGGGTCCAAATCACAGTTGGTCATGTGAGATCCAGGGCCTTTAGTTACTAGACTCTGCCTCCAACCTGTAGGTTGGTTGGTTGGTTGGTTGGTTTTTAATTAAAATAATTTATTTTTTATTTTATTTATCATCATCATTATTTTTTTTTTAATTTGCTACAAGGTATGTGTGCTCACCTGAGGGGGCTGGTGGGGGAGAAAGCAAACCACTAGGTTTAGAACAGGAACCGCAGTTGGCCATGTCTAAGTCCAGTGCCTTAACCACCATGCCACCTGCTGGTCTGATTGGTCTGGGTTTTTTTTTTTTTTTTTTTTTTTTTTTTGAACACTTGAATAGTATCACTGGAGTAAGTATTGAGTCTTTCCAAGAAACCACTTAGAAAGACAAACATAATTTAGATAAATATCTAGTATGTTTTGGGAAAAACAAGTCTAAGAGTCACTATTTATCTAGAAGACATTCTCTTTTTTACATGTTATTGTGAAAGACTTAATAAACAAAGATTTCCCTTCCTTTTCTTATGTCATTGTAATCCTCTAACACCCAGCCAACCCAATGCATCATCAAATTTTTCATTTTTACTTTGTAATACCACATTTTCCCTAGATATTTCTTCTGTAGTCCCTCTATTTCAATCTTTAATGTTGGCTTTTTTTAGAGAGAGATTTTTGCTATAGAGCACATGTGCTCACCGTAGAGACAGAGAGAGTAAAAGTGAGAAATCACCCCCAGGGCAGATGGCCATGCCACAATCCCTTCTCCTCCACCCTTCTCTTGGAATTTTGGGCACACATGCATATGCACCCAGCATGAGTTTGAAGCCACTGGGTCTAGGGCTTGAACTGCAGTTGGCTATGGGAGTCCAGTACCACAACCACTATGACACCTGCTGGCCTCTTTTATGTCACTTTCCTTGCTATGTCATGCCTTTGTATACATTCTTACGTACACACATGACATTCTGGAATTTCCCTTCTTGTCTTCTGTACTGGGTAAAATCCTACTAAACCTTCAAGGTCCTGCTCAGATCCCCTGTAATGGCCTTTGCTGGCTTCCTGCCCTCATCCTCTGCCATTAGGCTTGTCACCTTGCATCACTGTGTAGTGTTAAAAACGCCATCACTGAAGGGGCTAATACATTGCCAGGATGGAATGAAGGTTGTGGAATGAAGGTTGAACCGATTTCTCAATCACAGAGGAAATATGGGGTCAAAGCAAATGACAGCAGTTTATTTCAGTCAGATGAGAGTCCAATTTCTTAATGACAAATCCTAAATTAATAACAGAAAACACTGAATTTTACACTCCAGTATCATTCCTATGAATCTGGATTGAGAGGCTCCCTGGGTACATTCAGCAAAAAAAAGGATACACACCTATTCCTCTTTAGGGCTTACGAAATACAATTTAAAGAATTGGGAGAGGCAAAGGGAACAGGCCTTCTTAAAGACACACAGCTTCATGGCTCCTGCGAACTAGCTATTTTGAGGAAACAGAAATAAAGATTTCCCACTGATAATTCGGCCTCCAGCACACAAAACTCACGTAGTAGAAAGACCCCTTTCAGGCCTCCTGTCTCTGTACCTGTCTTTGTCTCTTTCTACCTCTGTCTCTGTCTCTGTCTTCTCTCTCTTTTTAAATTTTTGCTTTTTAGAATTTCTAATTTTGGGGTTTTACTGAAATATTTTTAAATATTATTTTTTTTAGTTTTATTGAAAAGTTTTTCTCTTCATTTTTTCTTCTCTTTTTCTGTTTCTTGTTTGTTTTTGGCTGTTGTTGCTGTTGTTGCTCTCTTTCTGTTTCCTTTTCTGCACACTCCTTGATGCTCAGATTGAACTTCCAAGTTTGGGAAGAAACCAGCCATCAACCAGATGACTAGAAATCGCTGCAGGACCACAAGAAATATGGGAAAGCAGGAAATACCTCTCCTCCAAGGGAAAAGGATAACTCCTCTTCATCCACACACAGTTCAATGGAAATCATGGAAATGTCTGATAAAGAATTCAGAACATTCATAATGGCAAAGCTAACAGAGATGGAAGAGAAGAGAGACAATGAACCTCTAAAGAGGAAGGAGAAAAAAGTTGTCGAGTTCCAGGAGGTGAGGAAATTCATGCAATATCTAAAAGAGGAATTTCACACTTTACAAAAGAATCAGATGGAACTGTTAGAGATGAAGGCTATAATACAGGAAGTCAAAATCTCCCTTGAAAGTATTAAAAGCAGACTAGATCATACAGAAAATAGAATCTCAGACATAGAAGAGAAAATTGCTAGCCTAGAAAAATCCACCTCAAAGACTGAGAAAACGGCCCAAAAATTTGAGACTAATATACAAGAAATACTAGATACCATCAAACGTCCAAACATCTGGATAATAGGCATCCCAGAAGGCGAAAGACTCATAAGGGCATTGATAATCTATTCCATGAAATCCTGCAAGAAAACTTTCCAAACCTAGAGAGGCACTCAAAGATTCAATCCCAAGAAATACAGAGGACCCCAAATAAAATCAACCCAAGAAGATCTTCTCCAAAACACATTATAGCCAGACTGACCAAAACCACAGACAAAGACAAGATACTAAAATTGGCAAGAGAAAAACGGCAAGTTACCTACAAAGGGTATCCCATCAGACTAACAGCAGATCTCTCATCGGAAACAATGCGAGCAAGGAAAGAATGGGAAGATATATTCAACGTGTTAAGGGAAAAGCAATTTCATCCGAGAATACTGTACCCAGCAAGATTATCGTTCATTTGGGAAGAAAAGACACGAACATCCCCAGATAAACAAAACCTGAAAGAATTTACCAGCACCAGACCAGATCTCCTAGAAGTTCTTAAGGGAGTGCTATGTAAGTAAAATTAAATGCAGACACACAGAAATAAGAGTTCAAAAACTAAGAAAATGGGCAACTTAATTGTAGGGACAATTTCTGGAGATGAATATTATATCCCAGAATTCAATCTGGAAGATCAAACCACAACAGAAGAAAGATTAAGTACATGAGGCTGACCTGATGAAACAACATTCTGTGACTTGACTAAAATATTGCTGCTTTTCTTCTAAGCTTTGTTGTCCGGTTTTAAAGGATTTTGGTCCTGTCTTGAGCTGTCAATAGGTTCATATACCTACTATTTGAACAGAATACTAACCTGTTTCTAGGCTTTAAGTTTCAAGGAAATATTGTTACCAGTTCCAAACTGCTTTTCTTGAAATTACCAGCTGAACTTGCTATTGAAAGTAGTTAGATTACTTATGATATTGTGTGATCAACAAAATGTTGGGGGAAAAGGAATTGAAGACAACTGTATATAACAGACATAGTGTAATAAGAGAGTGGGAAAGGGCAGAGGGTCAAACATGGGGTAAAAAACATATATTTACATATACATATATATGAAAGTAGAAATGGAATATTATTGATGATAACATGCATGATTAAGCCACTATGCAGTTTATTCTAGATGGGAAACCACATTTAGTATGTTGTAATGATGCTTAGGGAATGAATGTTAAGTAATTTAAAAAGAAAAAAAGTTTCAGGAGGAAAAAAAAACAGTAAAACTGTTCTTATCGAAATTTTTAAAAAATGCATATTTGATGACTGCAGTAAGCTATATAGCCCCAGCTAGGTACTACTTTATAGTATGTTCATTCTATTCACTGAGGTTTATGCCTAAAGTCAGACTTGGGTTCATGTATAGGTATATATCAGCAGCGCTTGCTATTGGAAATATTTAGACTAATTAAGTTCATTAGCAAATCAATTAAGTGGGGGGAAAGGCATAGAAAGCAACCATGGATACCATAGACAATGTGGGAGGAGGGTGGGACACAGCAGAGGGTGAGGGATAGGGAATCAAGGATGGCAAAAAAAAAAAAGTATACAAGATGTAAGAAATGGAAAATTATTTGCTGATAACATGTATGTTGATGTGCTTGATTAAGTCAATATACAGTGTATTTTGGATGGGAAATTCATTTGTATGCTGTAATGATGTATAGTGAATTAATGTAAAAATAATGTAAAAAAATAAATTTAAAGAAGAAAAAAATTAAAGAAAAAAAAAAGAATTGGGGTCAATTAGAAGCCACCAATCAGAAAACAGGAGTATTAGGCAAGAAAAGAAAAAATTAGAATCTGGTAATAGGAAGCGTGAAGACATTGTGTCCAGGTGGTGGCACAGTGGTACGATGTGACACTTGGTGAGGCAGACCTCCATGGGGAGGTTGCTGGTTTGCATGTGGAGACCTCCCTGACTACGCCAGGCACACATGCGGGCTGGCTGGGGGTGAACTGCAGCACTGGGGTTGTTGTAGTGTGTCCCGACCCGGTTCGGGTGCCACGTGTCCCGACCCGGGGGGAACAGTCAAACAGGTTTCCTGAGGGAAGGAGTGAGAGCCGGAACAAGCGGCACAGTGTCACAGCTCGGAGACGACACAGTGTCGTCTGTTTATTGTGGGCAGCATGGTACAGCACGGAGACGACGCAGTGTTACAACTCTTTAGGGTCGCGTCGTCTGCTGTGAACAGCACGGAGACGACGCGGTGTCACAGCTCTTCAGGCTCGTCTGGAGACGATGTAGTGTTACAGCTCTTCAGGGTCGTCTGGAGACTGTGCGGTGTTTCAGCTCTGCAGGCTCTCCAGGGTCGTCTGGAGACTGTGCAGTGTTTCAGCTCTGCAGGCTCTCCAGGGTCGTCGTCTTCCTGGTCTTCTGTGTTGTCTTCGCTGTCTTCCCGGTCGTCTGGCTATTGTGGGCCAGGCATGGTGCTTATATACACATTGGTGGATCGCAAAGGTGGGTTATGACTGGTTGCAAATGGTGGGCCGTGATTGGTTGTAAACGGTGGGCCGTGATTGGTTGTAAACGGCGGGTTACAATTGGTTGCTTTTGGACCAATCATGAGGTGCCAGATATGCAAATCTGAGGGATTTCTAGTGGCCAATCATGGCAATTGTTTGCTCTCTGAGAAACCTGGGCAGACTGCTGTTGCGCAGCCTCCCACATTGCTCTCTGAGAAACCTCGGCAGACTCGCTGTTGCGCAGCCTCCCACATATCCCCCTTCTCTGTTTTGAGAGATGAGGTAAAGGCCTGGGGGAATCGTGCCTGTCTTAGGTTGGAGTCGTGTATAGAACCATAAGTCCATTCTTACCCGTCATTGGAGAGTCCCATAGCTATGATGAGCCTCCTGTCTTAGGTGGAAGGACTGAAGAGTTATTGGGTTCAGACTCTCTTACCCGTCTTTGGCTAACCGATTCAGCGCCTCAGGCGAGACCAGTATAAGGGTGTTGGTCTTCCATAAGTGAGTCAATTTGTTGTTTCAGGAATGACATGCGCCTATTAAATATAACAGGTCCCAGTAAGCAAACAATTAAAAATCCAATGAATGGGCCAGAGAGGGGGAGCGGGAAAGGGAGGAGACCGTTCCAGGCAGACCATTGGCGAGTTGTTTTCTATGTTGTTGGAGAGATTGTTGGAGTTGATGTATGTTGTCACGAACGATGCCAGACTTGTTGGCGTAAAAGCAGCGTTCCTGTAAAGCAAGACAGAGACCTCCCTGTTCTGCCAGGAGGAGATTTAAACCTCGTCTATTTTGAAGAACCACCTCAGCCGGGGAATCTAGTTGGTCTGAGATAAGACCCTCAGTGACTTGGCGTAATAACCCAAGCCAGTGGAGCCAGCAGCTGTAGCTGCAGTTAGGGGAACATAAAGGCTGAGAGTTTTGAAATTTAAGAAGGATAGCTCGGGCTAACGTTTGCCAATCAGATGGTATGAGCCAGCCCTCGGTGATAGCTTCAACTATAGCTAAGGTATATGGAGCAGTAGCTCCGTATTGGGCAACTGCTGCCTTAATCTCTTTTACCATAAACCTACTGTGACGGCACCAAACCTGTCCTTGGGGATCTATAGTTTCCATAACAGGGAATGTCTCAAAGTCTGTCTCAAAGTCTGTCGTATGTGATCCCAGAACTAGTTTTGTTTGTTTGTCTGTATTGGTTTTTAGTTTCTCGAATTGTGATACAAAAGGTATCTGCATGGATAATATTAAACCCACAATGTAGAAAATGCTATATGCTATGTAGACTCTTTTGCTATATCTCTGCATCAGTAACAACATAAACACATGCAGTGGAATAAGGTTGATGATAAACACATAACCACCCCAAGCAGAGACCATGTAGAAATATGATAAACAGCAGCATATTATCCAAAAAACTGACCCAGTTTTTGACTCATTTTTCTTTGGCTCTTGTAGAGACTTAAGGTTGTTTTTATTTTTTAGTTTTTTGGATATTTTGGGTTTTGTCTCACCTTCAGGGCTTTTAACTTCTTCCTCACTATCTAGGGAAATAAGATCCTCTCCCTGTTCTTTTTCAATTTTAGAATTAGTGACCATAGTGGCAAGGGCTTCTTTTAAGTCCTGAATGAATAGTTCGTGCTGACTAAGCTCTTGTTCGTGCTGGCTAAACTCTTGTTCGTGCTGGCTAAGCTCTTGTTCGTGCTGGCTAAGCTCTTGTCCCATTATTACCCTTATTACTTGTCCCATTATTACCCTTATTACTTATAAATAAGCAATCTTTGTTACTCACCGGGATGATTCTCTGCCGTCCCCTCCTCGGACGATTCTCTGCCGTCCCCTCCTCGGACGATTCTCTGCCGTCCTATCTCGGGACGATTCTCTGCCGTCCCCTCCTCGGGTGCTCTTCACTGGATCCTTCGTACTCAGGTCCCTTGTTCGAGCGCCACTTGTCCCGACCCGGTTCGGGTGCCACGTGTCCCAACCCGGGGGGAACAGTCAAACAGGTTTCCTGAGGGAAGGAGTGAGAGCCGGAACAAGCGGCACAGTGTCACAGCTCGGAGACGACACAGTGTCGTCTGTTTATTGTGGGCAGCACGGTACAGCACGGAGACGACGCAGTGTTACAACTCTTTAGGGTCGCGTCGTCTGCTGTGAACAGCACGGAGACGACGCGGTGTCACAGCTCTTCAGGCTCGTCTGGAGACGATGTAGTGTTACAGCTCTTCAGGGTCGTCTGGAGACTGTGCGGTGTTTCAGCTCTGCAGGCTCTCCAGGGTCGTCTGGAGACTGTGCAGTGTTTCAGCTCTGCAGGCTCTCCAGGGTCGTCGTCTTCCTGGTCTTCTGTGTTGTCTTCGCTGTCTTCCCGGTCGTCTGGCTACTGTGGGCCAGGCATGGTGCTTATATACACATTGGTGGATCGCAAAGGTGGGTTATGATTGGTTGCAAATGGTGGGCCATGATTGGTTGTAAACGGTGGGCCGTGATTGGTTGTAAACGGTGGGTTACGATTGGTTGCTTTTGGACCAATCATGAGGTGCCAGATATGCAAATCTGAGGGATTTCTAGTGGCCAATCATGGCAATTGTTTGCTCTCTGAGAAACCTGGGCAGACTGCTGTTGCGCAGCCTCCCACATTGCTCTCTGAGAAACCTCGGCAGACTCGCTGTTGCGCAGCCTCCCACAGTAGTGCTCTCTCACTCTCCCTCTTTCTCTCAAAATAAATAAGCAAACTTAAAAAAAAAAAAAAAAAGGATCGAAGATACATACTGTATGAGCTAGGATTTCTTTTAAAAAATCACACCTGGGGGCATAGTGGTTAAGGCAGTAGACTACCATGTAGTTGACCACAATTTGAGTCCCAGACCGGGCGGCTTGAAAATCACACTGGCCGGGGTCTGCCCCGCGTGCCGTGGCCGGGGTCTGCCTCGCGTGCTGCATCAGCTGATGGCCGTCTCTGCTTCCCTGAGCCGCGTTCCTGAAACTGTGTTCCATGGAGATTCACCTACATTTGCGGGGCTGCACGAGACCCACCCTTGGTCCAGCCCTGAGTGGAGTCTACGTTCCCTCTTGTTGGGAACTTTATGATCTGATAATTGGAGAAAAAAAAAAAATCATGTTTATCATAAAAAATAATTAGAATAATAATAATAATGATTGGGGGATACATAGGAAAGATATTGAATGTTGAAGTGGGGAGATTAATGTCTCTGTACTGACTGACATGCATGGTATTCCCTTTTGAAAAAGCAATGTAATACACTGTAAAGTTATATGTAATTCAATGTAACAAAAAATGGATAATAAAAAAAGAGAAAAGAAAAAAAAAAAAAAAAAATCACACCAGGTATGTGTGTGTGCGTGCCCAAAATCCTTAGAAGAGAATGGAGGAGAAAGGAATGAGGTGTGACCATCCCCCCCCACCCCCGGGGTGTGTGTGTGTGATTTCTGGTTCTCTGTCTCTCCTACAAGCACACAGGCACAATAGGAAAAATCTCTGCCTCTCAAAAAAATCACAGCTGCCCTTTTTTCTTTTAAAAATCATTTTGTTTAATTTTATTCATCACCATTATTTTTTTTAATTTGACCAGAGAGAGAGATCACGGGTGGAAGGAGAATGAGGAAGCAAGTTTCCAGGTCCAGGACTCAAACCATGGTTGGCCATATGGGAGTCCAGCACTTTAACCACCATGCCACCTGTCAACCTGACACACACACCTGGTCTTTTGATAGTGAAAATTTTAGCCACCTATCTGACGTTTGCTAGGCTTTTTACTCCAATGTACTCATATTCTTCATTTGATGCTTTATTTTCACCAGTGTGAAAAAAATACAAATAAAACATCAAAAGCACAAATAGACAAATAGATCTTATGAAACTAAAAAGTTTCTGCACAGCAAAAGAAACAAAACAACTACAAAAAGCAAACTATGAAGTGGGAGAAAATATTGGCAAACCAGATAATTGGTAAGTGGTTAATATCCAAAATATTGGATATAATATACAGAATTCATAAGGTCTTCTAAAAAAAACTCCAAATACCAAACAACTTGTTTTTTTTTTAATGTGCAGAGAACCTAATTAGACATTTTTCTGAAGAAGATATATAAATTGCCAGCAGATACAAGAAAGGGTGCTTAACATCATTAAGCATCAGGTAAATGCAATCAAAACCAAAGGAGATATCACTCCTCATCTGTTAGAAGGACTACTATCAAAAAGTAAAAAAAAAAAAAAAAAAGAGTGAAAGATAATAAGCACTGGTGACAAGATAGACAAAAGAGAAGGCTGGAACATGGTTGCTACAAATGCAAATTAGTACAGTCATGTTGAAAACAGTATGGCAGTTCCTCAAGAAAATAAAAATAGAACTATCATATGGTCCAGCAATCACACTTCTGGGTATGTATCTAAAGGAAACAACTGGTACATTGAAGATATATGCTACAGTGGACTCCCATATTTACTGCAGCATTACTCACACTAGCCAAGATATGAAAACAACCTGCTTGTTGATGGATGAATGGATACAAAAACTGTGACACACAAAATGGAATACTATTTAGTCTTTTTTTTTAAAAAGTGACAACATGGATGAGCTTGGAGGACATATTGCTAAGTGAAAAAATCCAGGCATATGAAAACAAATACCAAATGGTCTCACTTATATGTGGAATCTAAAAAAGCCAAACTTATAGAAACAGAGTAGACGTCAGGTTACCAGAGGTCAGAGTGTGAGGGAAATGGGGACTTGTTGGTCAAAGAGTATAAACTTTCAGTTATAAAATAAGTTCTTTTTTTTTTAGAATTTTTTCATTTAACTTTATTTATCATTATTATTATTATTATTATTACTATTACTACTATTATTATTTTAATTTGAGCAGAGAGAGAGGAAAATTGAGAAAGCAAGCCGCTGGGTTCAGGACTCAAATCATGGTGGGCCATGTGGGAATCCAGCGCCCTTAACCACCACGCCACCTGCTGGCCCAATAAAATAAGCTCTTAATACCTAATGTATAGAAAGGTGACTATAGTTAATAATGTACACTTGAAATTTGTTAAAAGAGTAGATCTTGGGACCAGCAGATGGTGTAATGGCTATGTCACTGGACTCCCACGTAGTCAACTGCAGTTTGAGTTCCGGACCCAGTGGCTTAAACTCACACTCGGCACGTATGTGTGTATGCGCAAGATCCCAAGAGGAGAATAGAGGAGAAGGGATTGTGGTGTGGCCACCGCCCCCAGGGGGTGATTTCTCACCTTTTATCTCTCTGTCTCTCTCTGTCTTTTTGGCGAGCGCACACACCCTGTAGCAAAAACCTCTCCAAAAAAAAACAAAAAATACAGGTATGAGTTCCAGAGAAAAATATCAGCAGACTTGCTGTGAATTATCAAAATATATTACCTCCTGCAGTAGGATCTTAAGTTTTTCTGATGTGCAAGAAGTTTTTTTTTGCTTTTGTAGAAGTTTTTGCCTTAGGGTGTCTGCACTCGTGGAAGTGGGGGTGAGGCTAGTGGGAGTGGTAGGGGTGATGGTGGGATGATGCAGACAGTGAGAGGGAAAGTGAGAAATCTCCCCCTCACAAGGAGGATGGCCATGCCACAATCCTTTCTCCTCCAGTCTCCTCTTGGAATTTTGGGCATGCATGCACATGTGCCTGGCATTTTTTCTTTTTCTTTTTTATTTTTTCAGAGAGTTTTGCTATAGAGTGCATGCACTAGCTGTAGAGACAGAGAGACAGAAAACAAGAAATCCCACCCCCACCCCAGGTGGGAGATGGCCATGCCACAATCCCTTCTCTTTCATTTTCCTCTTGGGATTTTGAGCACATATGCCCATGGACCCGGCATGAGTTTTAAGCCACTGGGTCTAGGACACAAATGTGATCAATTATGTGGGAATCCAGAGACTTAACCATTATGCTATCTGCTGGTCCCCCAGTGTGATTTTCTTTGGGGGGAGGGAGAGTTTTTTGCTATAGGGCACATGCGCTTGCTGGAGAGACAGAGACAGAGACAGAGACAGAAAGTGAGAAATCATCCCCCAGGGGGGGATAGCCATACTGTGATCCCTTCTCCATCCTACTCTTGGGACTTTGGGTATGCACGCACATGCACCCAAAGTGAGTTTCAAGCCATTGGGTCCGGGACTCGAACTATGGTCGACTACATGGGAGTCCAGCCTCACAACCATCACACCATCTGCTGGTGACCCCAACCCCCATGTGATTCTTGAGCTACTGGGTCTCTGACTCAAACCATGGTCCGGCCATGCGAGAGTCCAGGGACATAAACGCTATGCCATCTACTGGCCCCTGATATGTAAAAACTTAATGTAGTAAGCCTATCAACTATTTGCTGACCATATCTGTTGCCAACAAGTTGTTTTTTTCCAAATGGTTAGACATTTATTCCTACACTTATCTAATAATGCATCATTTCCCACTAATTTGAAATTGCCTCCAACGCAGGGAGACTTGTACTTTTCCGAAGGACTCTCTCTAAGGGTGGGTTCAAGGGGGGACCCAGAGCAACTGCAAAGCAATTGAACAACATTCCAGAACTTGGTGGAGAAAGAAAGACAAAGAAAAAAAAGAAGATGAGAAAGAAAGAAAAAGAGGGGACCAGCAGTTAGCGTAATGGCTATGTTGCTGGACTCCATGTAGTCGACCGCGGTTCACGTCCCGGACCTGGTGGCTTAAAATTCACACTGGGCGCGTGTGCGTGCATGTCCAAGTTCCCGAGAGGAGAATGGAGAAGAAGGGATTGTGGCATGGCCATCTCCCCTGGGAGGGGTGATTTCTCGCTTTCTACCTCTCTGTCTCTCTCTGTCTGTCTGGCGAGTGCATGCGCCCTATAGGAAAAACCTCTCCAAAAAAAAAAAAGAAAGAAAGAAAGAAAAAGGGAAGGAGAGAAGAAAGGGAGGGACAGAGAGAGGGAAGAAACAAAGGAGGGGATGAAGGAAGGAAGGAAATTAGTGATTCAAAAAGTTTATCCCCAGGAAGTTAAAAATATATATACTATACATTTTGGTCTTAGCATATGTGGCATAGAGAATTGAGTTTGGAGCATTTCCAAGATGCACACAAATATAATTTGGGTGAACATGAACTATGATTTCTTCTACTATGCCTCCTGTCCCATCCCTTTATGCCACGAATGACTGAAAGAATGGTTCCTCTCAGTGTAAGCTTTCACTACACATTAAAATTTTTTTTAATTATTTGTTTTAATTTAATTTATTTATTTTACCAGAGACAGAGAGAAAGAGAAAGGGAAAGTGAGAGAGAAAGTCGCCAGATCTGGGACTCAAACTGTGGTTGGCCATGGGAGAGTCCAGCACTTTAATCACTGTGCCACCTACTGGCCCCATTCACTATACATTTTATACAAACAGACATAGGGCCAGTAGGTGGTACGGAGGTTAGGGAGTCTGGATCCCATGTGGTTGGCTGCGCAATTCAAGTCTGGCACTGGCGGCTTGAAAATCACAGCAGGTATATGTGTATGCATACCCCAAATCCCGAGAGGAGAATGGAGGAGAAAGGATTGTAGTGGGGCCATCCTACCTGGGGTGGGGGGATGTTTCACTTCCTCTTTTTCTCTCTCTCTCTCTTTCTCTGTTGGAAGCGCACATGCCCTATAGCAAAACAAACCAACAAACCAACAAAAACAGACACAGATGGCTCTAGTGACCTATCACCACGCTTCAGTGGGGTTTCTGAGGAATTTCCTCAGAATTGTACTGAGACCAGAGAATTTTGGAACCTCATTTAAAATATGCTTGAGGGCTAGTGAGTTGCAGGCAGCTGGGCGGTGTGGCTATGTCTGAGGAGCAGCAGCTGAAAACTCAGCTTTCACCCCTACAACAAGATGGACATTCTAAAATCAGAACTCCCTCGGAAGCAGCAGCTGGTAGAAGACACGAATCTGCTGGTGGAAAATAAAAAATATTTCAAGCATAGCAAACTTGCAAAATGAAAGAAAAGGAACCATATTTTGAAAGATGTGGCTACAAGATACAATCAAAAGAGGAGGACCAGAAACCATTAATGTCATGGAGTCCAGTATTAGAACTTGAACTGGCAGAAGAAAAAATACCCATGACTCTTTCAGGCAAGAGGTTATCAAAAGATTGAGAGAAAAAGGAGAGCTAATCAGACTATTTGGAGAAACTGATTGTGATGCTTTTTAGCATTTAAGAAAAACAGAGATCCTCTCGCAAGAAGTTAACAAGGGACTGAGGAATGATCTGAAAGCAGCTTTGGGTCAGCCTGATCAGCAATACCTCAGTGAAATTGTGGGTGGTCAGGAACCTGGAGAGGAAGGCACACAGAGTGACTCAAAAGTTCATGAGGAAAACATCACCACTGAAGAGCTGGAGACATCATGAGAGTCTTTAGGAAAAGGCAATAATCATAAAGACATGGACATCATCACCAAATTCCTTTAAGTCTCTTCTTGGCGTTTGGGCTAAAGAATTGAGAAGATTACAGGAAATGCAGTGTGCAGGGTAAACTGAACAGCGCTCCTCAGAAGCCAACTGAGTCCGAGCTCAGACCGCTTTTTAGAAAGCAACGGCGGGACCAGCAGTTAGCGTAATGGCTATGTCACTGAACTCCCACGTAGTCGACCGCGGTTTGAGTCCCAGAGCCAGTGGCTTAAACTCACTCACGCCGGGTGCGTGTGCGTGCGTGCCCAAGATCCCGAGAGGAGAATGGAGGAGAAGGGATTGCAGTGTGGCCATCCCCTCTGGGGGGTGATTTCTCGCTTTCTTTATCTCTGTCTCTCTGGTGAGCACACGCACCCTATAGCAAAAACCTTTCAAAAAAAAAAAAAAAAAAAAGCAAGCAATGGAAAGGAATCTTCCTGCAGATATTAAAGAATCAATAACAGATATTATGAAATCATGTTGCAGAGGGAATATGTGAAGGCAGATGATGCTTATCTTCAGATGGCCATGGGAAATGCTTCTTCGCCCACTGGTGTCACTAGGGTTGGTATCCATGCCAGAACTGGCAGAGAAAAGATGTTTTTCAAAGCACATTGCACATGTTTTTAATGATGAAACTCAGCGGAAATATATCCAGGGATTGAAGAGATGAATGACCATGTGCCAGAGACACTTTCCAACAGACCCATCGAAATGCGTAGAGTAAGATGCACTATGAGATCTGCAGAGGGGTAACAGTGAGAAACTTTAGGGAGCGTGGTACAGACTTCCAGAATTACCAATAGGCACGAAGGAAAAGAAAACTGGAATCTCCAGTTTCTTGAGTTCTACCTGATGCAACTTTTGATTGCTTTAAGAACTGCATTGACTTTCATAGCACATCTGACTGCAACATGATTTGGGTGTCTTACTTTGATTTTAAATAGCTGAAAAATCAAATTCTACAGACTTCCTCCACCACTGAAATATACAGGCAACAGCAGCAATGGAAGGAGTTGAAGATGACCTTTTCCCACTAGACCAGAAGGTGGTGCTTAGAAGACTAAAAAACATTTGAGACCATACTTGATTATTTCTGTAAATTATGATCATCTCATATGGTCTAATGCAGTATTTATTCAAAATATTTTCATATATTTCATCAAAAATATGGAACTGTTGAACCAAACTTTATTAGCACTTAAATGTTTATAGTCCTTTTGCCATCTTACAGTAGAATTTGAATGTAAATATAAAAATGAACAAACAAAAAATGCTTGAGGACCACCCCATAGCTTAAGGGAGCCAGATCCCACATGACTTACAATAGTTCAAATCCCAGCCCTGGCAGCTTGAAAAATATACCAGGTGTATATGCATGCATGTCCAAACTCTTAACAGGATGGGGAAATGGAGGAGAAGGGATTATAGCATGACCACATCCCATTGTGGGGTGCTTCCTCCCTCTCTTTCTGTCTCTCTCTGGCAAGTATACATGCTCTTTGTCTATTACTAAAAAAAAATAATAATAATTTTTTTTTAACTTGAAATTTCAGTGTGGCAGAGCATCCTCTTTTGGATTCAGTCTCGAGTTCTCATTTTACTTGGAAAGTCCCTGTTCAAATAGGTTCTTTTTCCTGTTGCTCAGTTTGAACAATTTATTTTCCTTTCAGTTAACCAGAAAGCAGCACGGTGGGTAATCAAGCAAGTAATTATGCAAAACAGAAGTCATATGGTAAAAATGGTAGATCAGCTTAGAAATTTTGTATCAGTTTCCCAATATTCAGGCTAGTGCACAGCAGCAAAACTAGAGGGGATACCAACCATATCTTTTGGGGAAACTGGTAAAGTTAGGGGAGTGAGGGGAATGACTTGGATGACCAAGCTGACCACACTGAGTGGGCAATAAAGGGCCAGTTGGCCACCCAGTTCAAGGCAGAGGCTGAGGACAAGGACCTGGCTGGTCAGCCTTCAAAAGCTACATGTGCAGTACAGTCAATACAGTTCAATGTAGGGTAAATATGGTTACCCTTCCTACGCACATAGTCAGCCTTCCCATAGAAATACAAGAGGGTCCTCAAAACGGTTCATGGAAAATGTGTATCATAAGAAAAGTAACTGCATGGATTTCCTTTTTTGTTATTGCTGTTCTAAAATAAACTCGTACTTTAACTCCATTTTCCTATGAACTTTTTTTTTTTTTTTTTTTTTTGGTGGAGAGATTTTTTCACTATAGGGCGCGTGCACTCGCCAGACAGACAGAGAGAGACATAGAGACAGAAAGCGAGAAATCACCCCCCAGGGGAGATGGTCACGCCGCAATCCTTTCTCCTCCATTCTCCTCTCGGGATCTTGGGCACGCACACACACGCGCCCGGCGTGAGTTTTAAGTCACCGGGTCCGGGACGCGAACCGCGGTCGACTACGTGGGAGTCCAGCGACATAGCCATTATGCTAACTGCTGGTTCCCCATTTTCCTATGAACTTTTGAAGTCCCCTCATAGGCAGGTCTCCCAGGCACAAACTCTTCAATGCGTTCAGCTAGCCTTCCAAAGCACATAATCAATTGCTCGAGGATGTTTGGCAATGTGTATCCCTCCCTCCAGAAGTGGCTCTTCACGTCCTTTATCTCACTCAGTGACAAGCTTCGTCCTTTCCACGCCAGGCTCTAAGATTTATATTCTCTCCCAGCCCGATCTCCGGTGTGGTTCCAGCTCTGCATCCAAGTGCCAACGCTGTCCGAGCGACTTCTACAGAAGTCTCCAGGAGTCTGAGGTGGGGCAGCTGCAGGTGGAAGGAGAGAAAGCCAGAGGAGTGGGGACAGTGCAATGCAGACAGTGGAGGAAATGGCCGACACCAGAGGGCTGTTACAGATGGAGACCATGAGGTGTGGGACTGGTCCTTTTGCCTTTATGAGGTTTCTTCAGTCTCCACCTAATCCGGGAAATTGTTTTGGATACAACAAACTCAGATTGACATTCAAACCTGATGGCTAGGTATTCATTTCCCTTGACAAATCCAGTAAGAATGTTCATGAACACAGAACGTGGGGAGCCAAGTCAGACACAGAAAACTGCTTTGTGCCGTTGGTGAAAAGGGAGAGACTTACGCTGGAGTGAAGGCTGGCAGCCCCATCTACCAGCTCCCTTACGAGGCTACAAGCAATGGGGACATCTACCTTCTCTAGCAGGGACCTGGGCGCCATCTTCCTGTCCAGTGTAGGAGATGTGTTGCCCGCCCTTGCTGACTGCCTCTTCCTAGGCTCCATAATGATAACTTCCCTTTCAGGGCATTGCCCTTCTGTAGGGAGAAGGCACCATGGAGGACAGCCTTACTTCTGTCCCTGATTATCACCAGCTCAGCAAGGCCCGGGGGAATGATAGGGCTCTAGAGCTCCTCTGTTGCTCACCCATTCTGGAATTCATCTGACATCTCAAGCCATGGTCATCACCCCAAGACAACTCAGGTTCCTTCTGGGCCTTGGAACTGAGTCCCCTTCTAAGTATTTGGGTAAACTCTTGCTGAAAGACACCGTGTCTTTCAGCCATAGCTTGTGGCTAAGAGCTGTAGGTTCTTTCTTCTCCAGTGCCAGCCTAGCCCTGCTGCACACAGCTACTGCCAAGTAGATGGCTAGGGAGGGCCCAGGGACTGGCATTCTCCAGCACTGGTCCCAGGAGTTCTCATCAGTTTCTGGACACTTTGAACTAGTCAACATTGATTGTTTGTCAATCTCTCCAAAACTCAAGATGGCTCCTCCCATGGAGTACAGCACAGAGCTAACCCTTCAGATCCACACGCTAAGCTCTCCCCAGCCAGACAAGACAGGCTGTAGCAGGCCAAGCTCACAAATCCTGAATCCTGCTATCCTTCAGGCTAGGAGATTGGGCACATGCCTATGGGCCCAAAGAAATAGTGCCCTTTCTCTCTTACCTCTGTGCTACTCAGGTGCATGCATGTGGTCAAGGTAAGAAAGTTACCTGACAAAAAATTTTAAAAGAAGACTAAAAAAAAAAAAGAAAAGGAAAGAAAAAAGAAAAGAAAAGAAAAGTCACTTTACAGACCCAGTATGTACTGGCTACTGGCCATCTCCTCCCCTGACGTTTTGGGTACCTCTCTCTAAAGAGAATAAAATTATGTCCCAGGCTATAAAGTCAAGTAGCTCTGTCAAAGGGATCCAGGAAATACTGTGGTGGAGTTTCACGTTTACAACTGATATTTTTTCTTTAGTAACTTGAAGGCAGAATTCTAAAGTGAGCCTCACAATGCTGCCCCCTGGTGTTCACAACCTGAATATAATCCCTTCCCTTTGAGCGTAATTTGCTTCTAACCAATAGAAAGAACATGGCAAAAGTAAAGGGATTTGGGCCAGCCAGGTGGTGTGGAGGTTAAGGTGGCTGGATACCACATGGCTAAGTGCACAGTTCGACTCCTGGACTTGGAGGCTAGGAAAGCACACCACGCGCATGTGCATGTGTGTTCAAAATCTCAGGAGGAGAATAGAAGAGAAGGGATTGTGGTATGTCCATCCTCCCAGGGGGATCTCTCACTTTCCTTCTCTCTCTCTGTATCTCTGTAGCAAAAGCATGTACCCTATACCAAAAGTAAACAATTTTTTTTTTAAAGTGCAGGGATTTTGCAGATGTGATTAGTTGATTTTTAGTTAGTTAGAGACATTATCTTGAGTCTGGGTGGGCTTGACTTAGTCAAGTTAAAGTCCTTTAAAAGGAGACTGGGCCCTCCCTGCAGTCTGAGTAAGAGAACTCTTAGCAAAGGTTCTCTTTGCTAAGAGAACCTTAATGAATTGGGCAGTTGAAGGAATCCATAGGACTAACAATCTAGAAATTACAGTGTTATCCATGACCTAAGGACAATCTCTGATTGATAACAAAAGTTTACATTGTTTTTATATCAAATAAAATACTCTTTGTGGTACACACAATAATGGCTCCTAATGATGTTCATGTCCTAACCCCTGGAGCCTATTACTTTACATGGCAGAGGAACTTTAGATAAGATGAAATCCTGAATCTGGAGTTGGGGAGATCATCTGGGATTTTCCTAGTGGACCCGAGGTAATCACAAGCATCCTTATAAGTGAAAACAGGAGCAAAAGAATCAGAGTCAGAGAGATTTGAAGATGACTTGCTGTTGGTTTTGAAGATGGAGGAAGGGCCATGAACTCAGTGAGTTAGAACAGCCTTTAGAAGCTAGAAAAGGAGATTAAAAAAAAAGTCTCCCCCAAGCCTCCAGAAGAACACAGTAACACAATCTTACCAACACCTTGGTTTTTATCCCAGTGAAACTTAGGTCGAACATCTGATTTCTGTAACTGTAAGATAATTAATTTGTGTGATCTCAGGCCATCAAGCTTATTATAATCTGTCACAGTACCAACAGGAAAAACACGCTCCAACCATATTCTCTAAATGCTCAAATCCTACGTGAGATTTTGAGTCGAAATCACGAGAAGGAGCCACGTTTCACACACAGGTCAATGCACATGGAACAGAAACCACCCAGGAAACAGAGATGATCTGTAAAATGACTCAGAGGAAGCAGAAACTAGGCCCTAAAGTCAATCACGAGAACGTCACACATCCACCTTGTGATGGTACAAAAGCAATATGCATCCTGTATTTTGAGTACTCATCAGACCATTCGGCTGTTCACTTTCAGTATAATATTCAATACATTACGTGAGGTATTTAACACTTTATTACAAAACAGTCTTCTCGTTAGATGATTCACCTTACCCAACTGCAAGGCTAGTGGAAATATTCTAAACATGTTTTTTTTTTAATCATTTATTTAATTTTATTATTATTATTATTATTATTATTTAATTTGACCAGAGAGAAAGGGAAAGTGAGAAAGCAAACCCCCAGATCCAGGACTTGAACTGTGGTCACCTATGTGGGAGTTCAGCTCCTTAACCCCCACACCATCTGCCAGCCCCATTCTGAGCATATTTAAGGTAGACTCCAGTCTAAGCTATAATGCTAAGTAGGTGAGATGTATTAAATGCACAGTAGCAGGAAGGATAAGCATAGAAGCAGAAACTATATGGGATTGAGGAGGGTACGTAGAGTGGGACTCAGCTAAAACAGTTAACAGATGGGAGACAATAAGGTCTCTTGTTGAAAGCAAAGTATATAGTATTGATAGTATCTCTGATTTGATTATCACATATTGTATTCATGCTTTGAAACACCATATTGCAGGGACCAGCCAATGGCGTTAACAGTTACTTCGCTGGACTCCCACATAGTCAACTGCAATTCGAGTCCTGGGCCAGGTAGCTTAAAACTCACACCAGGCGCATGTGCATGCATGCCCAAAATCCCAAAAGGAAAATGGAGAAGGCACTGCGGCATGGTCAATCCCTCGAGGGGTGATTTCTCTCTTTCTGTCTTTCTGTTTTGGTTTTTTGGTTTTGGTTTTGTTTCTTTGAGAGGTTTTTGCTATAGTGTGCGTGCGCTCGCCAGAAAGACAGAGAGAGACAGAAAGCGAGAAATCACCCCCCAGGGGTGATAACCATGCTACAATCCCTTCTCCTCCATTCTCCTCTCAGCATCTTGGGCACGCATGCACACACGCCCGGCGTGAGTTTAAGCCATTGGGTCTGGGACTCGAACCGCAGTTGACTACATGGGAGTCCAGCAACATCGTCATTATGCCAACTGCTGGTCCCACTTTCTTTCTCTCTGGTAAGCGCATGTGCCCTATAGCAAAAATCTCCCTAAAAGAAAAAATAAAAACTATATTGTATGCCATAAAGATTTATGACAATTAAATGTAAATAAGAACATATAAAATAAAATAAATAAATAAAATGCATTTCAACTTACCAGTAATTTAAACTTTACTAAAATAAAGATTAGGATGTAATCCCAGGATAAGTCAAAGAGTAGCTCTAACTGTGCTGAAGAAGCCATTCTGATGTGACTTCCCCAAAAGGCAGACTCCCCAAGCAGAAGAACAACAGTGACGCCAGCAGAGAGAGGCAGGCTGTGCGTTTTTCAGGGGCAGGCGCTGGGGTAGTGACTCGAGAATTTAGGATAAGAAAATATAAAATATTTAGACATATACAACAAATGCATGTCTAAATTACCTTGTTAGTGGAAAATAGAATATTCTAGACAGAAACGTAACAGAAAATTAAACTAAAATCATAACATGTTCTGGAAGAAGAGCACTTTTTATTCAACATGTCCCCCCAAAAAATTTGTTGGGGGAACTTGACCTAATAATTCTTTAGTTTTATGTATAATAAATATGTATACATGAATAAATGTGTAATGAAAGCTGAGGATACTCTGAGAATCCACAGAAAAACAGTGATAACTTTTATTTGGTATAAAAAACAAGTTTTAAAGTTACGGTTGATGGAAGCCAATCAGTGGCATAGTGAAGGCAGCTGGACCCCACATGGCCGATTGTGTGAGTCAAGTCCTGGTTTTGGTGCCTTGAGAGACGCACTGGGCATGTATGCAGGTGTGCCCAAAGTTCTAGGAGAATGGAGGAAAAAGGATTATGGTGTGACCATCCCTCCTGGGAGTGTTTTCTCACTTTCCCTCTCTCTCTGTCTGTCTCTCCTGGTGAATTCATGTGCCCTGTAGCCAATCAAACAAACCCAAAAAAAAAAAAAAAAAAAAAAAAAAAGTGAGAGCAGGTGGTTTTGGCACAGAACTAGATCTGTTGAAAAAGAGAAAGTTCAGAAATAGACATTAGTATGTGATTGAATACATGATTTCAAATCACTAGGAGAAACATAGTCAATAAATATTAATAGGACAACTGGATAAATCATTTCGCCTTACATAAACAGACACCCTCTTCCCCTCCCCACAACCTCACTCCTCACCCTAAAATAAATTCCAGATGGATTAAAGATTTAAATGCTTAAAAAAGGCTAGAGTACATTTATTATCTTGAACTTGGAAGACCTTTTTAAGCATGGCACCAAAGGCAAAATACGTAAGGAAAAAGACTGACAAATTTAACTAGGCAAATTTAAAACTTTTGTGTGACAATATGTAACACAAACCAGGTTAAAACAGAGTTTTTAAAACACAAGGTTATCATTTCTTAAAATGTAAAGCTAGAAAAATTGTGTATGAAACATATGACAACTAAAGTATTATAAAGAGTTTCCTCAAATCAATAAAAGGCAAATCAGCCAAGTATTGGGAAAAGCCAATCTACGAAGGCAGAATTACCAATGACCTATTCACAGGCAAAACAGTAGATGCAAACGAGACTCTGAAATATCATTTTTCACCTCGCAAATCAATCAAGGTGAACAGTATCAACACTACCAGCGGGGCTGAAGCCTTCTGCTAGTGAGGGTGTAAACTGGCATCAACTTTTCTGTGAATCTTCTCTGGGAGTATAGAACACAATGCAAAACATACATAGTTTTCATTCCAACAATTGCACCTCTAGGAATTTAGCCTAAGTGATAACTGCATACATTTATATAGACTTGTATAAGGACAATAAACATCTGGAAACACTCCAAATGCACAATGCACAAAAGAGCATTGGTTAAATAAATTATGGGGCAAACTTAGAATCCTGTCATTATTGACATGATTAACATATACAGGAAATGTTAACTAATATTAGCAAGTAAAAGAAGCATGTTACAAAATCAGTCATATGGGGCCGGCAGGTGGCATGGTAGTTAAGGGCACTGGACGCCCGCGTGGCAGACCATGGTTCAAGTCCTGAACCTGGCAGCTTGCTTTCTCGCTTTCTATCGCTCACTCTGTCTTTCATTTTGTCCCTCTCTGGTCAAATGAAATAAAAAATAATAAAGTTAAATAAAATAATTCTTTAAAAAAATTAGTCACATAGTCTTATTCCATTTTTGGTAACCCTGAGTCTATGCCAAGAAAGCATAGATATGGGTAAACATAAACAGATCCCACCACCACCACCAAAATGCTTCATTCTCTGAAGCAAGGGTATGCACTGCCTTTTAAATCTATTCGCTTTAATGCATCTCCCACCTACAAACTTGGGCACAAAAAATGCCACACCCTCCTTCCTCTCTAGAAACAGGTGCTTCAATTTTCAACAACAGATGTGGTAGACAAAAGGTCCTTAAAACACTATTTGATTAACAGAAGAACAGAATGGAAAAATAGAAATATTAGGAAATCAGAATATGAGACTAGCAATAAAAAGAAGACACTGAGAATTTTTTATAGTTCCTTTAAAACGTTAAATATTAACTTTATTTCAAATGGAATTTCTTTTTCTTTTTTTTTTTTTTTTTTTTTTTGGAGAGGTTTTTGCGATAGGGCGCGTGCGCTCGCCAGACAGAAAGCGAGAAATCACTCCCCGGGGGGATGGCCACACCACAATCCCTTCTCCTCCGTTCTCCTCTCGAGATCTTGGGCACGCATGCACACGTGCCCGGCATGAGTTTTAAGCCACCGGGTCCAGGACGTGAACCGCGGTTGACTACATGGGAGTCCAGCAACATAGCCATTATGCTAACTGCTGGTCCCTCAAATGGAATTTCAAGATGATCATTTCTTCTCAGGACTTATCTTTAGTCCAGCTGCACTTTCAGGTCTGAGTCAGAGAATGAATCTAATTAATTAACCATTCATCGATTTGCTTGGTTGTTTGTGGTACTCTAGAAATGATTGGTAGAGGTATCTAATCATGAAAAGATAAGTATAAAAAGACACTTACTATAAAAAGGGAAGGATTTAAAATACACACAGACATTTAAAATTCATACACATACAGGAAGATCTTCAAAAGTTTGTGGTAAATGTGTATTATTAAAAACTATGCATGGAGGGGCCAGCCAGATGCATAGTGGTTAAGGCACTGGACTCCCACATGGTTGACTGCAGTCAAGTCCCAGACCTGGTAGCTAGAAACTCATCCAGGCGTATGTGAGTACGTGCCCAAAATCCCAAGATGAGAATAGAGGAGACGAAATTGCAGCATGGCCATCCCCTCCGGGGGGTGATTTCTCGCTTTCTGCCTCTGTCTCTAGTGAGCACACACACCCTATAGCAAAAATCTCTCTCAAAAACAAAACAAAAACAAAAACAAAAAACTATGCATGGCTTTCAAGATTATTTTTGTACCATAAAATCTTATACTTTCATTCCATTTTCCAAAAATTTTTTGAAGTACCCTACTGTACATAGTTTGGAAATTCAGAGGCCTGACTTTCCCAAGAACCTGTCCAAAGACTGGCTTAGTAGCTAGCTCAAGGGCTCTCAAATGCCAGGAACAAGAAGTAGACTTCGAGTCAGAAGATTCAGCCACAATTCAAGTCACATATCTGTGTGAACCCATGTCTTCTTTCTAAAGTGGAGACCCATGACCCTTGCCCTTCCTGCCACACAGAACTACTGTGATGATAGACTGAGAGAACACGTGTAGAGATGCATACAGCCAAGGAGTTGAACAGAAACTGACACACACATGCAAAAAAGGGGAAGGGGCAATATGGTCTATGTCTGGGCAACCCCCAGTATTGAATCCTGGTCTAGAAGGGAGCTGAAGCGATCACCTCTACACGTTGTCCCTGAGATATTCCCCACAACCCCGTTAACTCAGCTTCACTTAGTTGGACTCACATTCCAGCTCAACACCACAGTTTACACTGCTACCTGGGTCAGTCATTAAGGAGGACTCTGCTTTCTCCCAGAAAGTCCCACTATCAGTCTCCTGAGACCCCCCCCCCCCCTAACTAGGAGTGCACTTAGTGAAAACAACAGTACTGTGATAAAGCTACAAGGTAATTTAGAGAACTGAAAAACACGAGAAAACAATCAGAAGAGAACTGCAGAAAAATCACACATCCTTTTTGCAAATGCCCAGCACCCACTTCCGTCAAGTATGAACACTGAGCGACGCTGCATTATAATTTGGAACAGTTCAAAGAAATGGCAAAGTCCACATTTTTGCTATTCTAGTCATCTTACATGTATTGTTTTTACATTTCTGCACTGTACGCAGATGTTGATATTTTACTTAATATTTAGCCAGTTATTTTAACCAGAAACTTTTGGGATTTCTTCCCTTCCGTGAGAATGATGCCCAGTCCCCAGGCAGACAACTGTATCTTCGGCAGTTAATTCTAGAGCTGGAAATCAGGGGAGTTCTAGCAACATGACAATTTCAGAACGGAAATAAGGGAAACAGGCTCAGATTCTCTCTTGGCAGAGATGCGCTCTGAAGGAAATCCTTACTCATTGGAGATCCTGTCCTCTACTAACCACGGTAATTCGTAATGATTCCAAATTTAATTCAAGAGTTATGAAAATAGTACGAGATAGAATTGTTGCACAGAACAATTAAAAATAGAGAGCTATTTGTATTAGTCTATTGAGAGCTCTGCTCTATAATTCACCTAAGATGAGGACAGAAAGGTTTTTTGAATTTTTTAAAAACTATTTTATTTAACTTTATGTATTTATTTTAATTTGACCAGAGAGGGACAGAGTGAAAGAGAGAGAGAGAAAGAGAGAGAGAAAGTGAGAAAGTAAGCTGCCAGGTCTGGGACTAAAGCCATGGTTGGCCATGGGAGTCCAGTGCCCTTCACCACCACGCCACCTGCTGGTCTGAGAACAGAAAGGTTCTAAATGTTGATCCTAAACTATAATCAGAGGAGAGAGGACGATTATTTCTAATACTGCCTAATACGGCAGGAGTCAGGGATTGACAGCTGGCATTGAATACCCAAGCATCAGGATGTTACCTCCCTCTCCGTCCACTCTTCCCAATTGAGTGGATACACTTCGGGCTGTCCCCCCGTAGGCTGGAAAAGAACATGCCAGCCCACTGCACTGGAAAAATTGTCCCTTTTCTTCAAGGTCAAAATGGTACACAATTCCAGGGCCACGTTCATATATGTTGCATAGGTTGTGTAATGAAGCCATCTCCCTCTTCCTTCCTCACACTTTTTATCCCCTCGGCTAGCAGGGGAAGAAGAAGGAAAGAAGCAATAAACCTTGTCTTTCTTCTTCATTCATTTCTTACGAGCTCGGGAATTTGCTCACTGGTTAAAGGCTACTGATTCATGTTTTAAAAATCAAAACTGGGGCTAGCCACATTCCACAGTGGTTAGGCATCAAGCTGAGAAAGATGGATCCCACATGGCCAACCAGGTTAGAATCCCAGCCCCACGAGTTTGAAAAACATGCCAGGCACACACAGGCTCAAGATCCTGACAGGATAAAGAAGTGGAGGAAAAATAATTGCAGTATGGCTGCCCCTTTGGGGAGATGCTTTCTCTCCCTTTCTCTCTCTCTCTCTCTCTCTCTCTCTCTCTCTCTCTCTCTCTCTCTCTCTCTGATGCACATATGCAACCTCTGGCATTTGGGAAAAAAAAGGCAAATCCAACAGTTGGACAGGACACAGTGGCAAAGCACAACACTGCACAGTAGATTCATGTGGGGAGTTTCGGTTCCAGGTTTGTGTCTAGAGACCTCCTTGAGTACTCCCAGTGTGTATGTGCCCATGACCGAGGTTGGCTTAGGCTGGGGGTGGATCATGGTACCAAGACCCTATTGGGGGAGGGGGTATTGTCTCTCTGTCTGTCTCTCACATTCATAGAAAAAATAAATAAATAAACTTTTAAAAAATAAAACAGAATTCAACCACAGTCCAAGTCCTGGATCTGGTGGTTTGAAAATCACTCTGGGCACATGTGCATGCATGCCCAAAATCTAGAGAGGATAATGGAGGAGACAGGATTGTGATATAGCCATTCCCTGGGCGGGGGTTGAAGGGGTGATTCCTCACTTTCCCTCTCACTGGCTCTCTGGTAAGCGCATGCGCCCTATGGCAAAAACCTTAATGAACAACAATAGAAAACAGAATAAAAGTCAAAGCTCACACAGTCCATCTGTAAATCCACATACTGGCTGTAGGCCCAGTGCTGCTAATGTCTAATGCTTCGTAGTTCATCGTGACACAGTAACGATCATGGTTTCTGGGGTTGTAGCTAAGAGGGAGGTCACCACAATTGCCCCCTTTCCCCTGCAACACATGTGGACTCTGGTCGGGCCTTAGGCTCGATATTGCTTCAACCATTTTTTCTACACTACCACCAAATTTCTTCCTCCTTTTCTTTTTTTTTTTTTTTTTATTTTTAAGTTTTTGCTATAGGGTTCATATGCTCGCCAGAGAGATACAAAGACAGAGAGAGAAGAGGGAAAGTGAGAAATCATCCTCAAGGAGGATGGCCATGCTGCAATTCCTCTTCCATTCTCCTCGGGATTTGGGGCACACATGCACACATGCCCAATGTGACTTTCAAGCCATTGGACCAGGACTTGAACCACAGAGTCAGCTATGAGGGATCCAGCACCTTAACCTCCACGATACCTGCTGACCCTACTACCACCAAATTTCTAAAGGAAGGCACAGCATATCTTTTTATTTATTTATTTGTTTGTTTTTTATTTATTTATTTATGAGAGATTTTTGCTAGGGCACATGTGCTCTCTGAAAAGACAGAGACAGGGAGACAAAAAGCAAGATCTCACCCCCCCAGGGGGGATGGGCATGCCACAATCCCTTCTTCTCCATTCTCCTCTCAGGAGTTTAGACACACACACACACACACACACACACAGCAGCATGAGTTTTAAGCCACCAGGTGCGGAACTCAAACTACAGTTGTTTACGTAGGAGTCCAGCAATGTAACCACTACGCCATCTGCTGGTCCCAGCACAGCACATTTTTAGAAGATGTTTAGTCATTTAAAAATTAGACAAAGGAAGAACGATCTAAATTATAGATGTATTTATTGGAACACACACATTACATTTGAATATTTATTAGGTCGCTGGGAGAATCATCACATATTTTTCCATCTTTTTCTATGCAAAAATGCATCATGACTTTTCCAAGGACCCAATAGAACAGTTGGAATTGTGTCAAAGCAACACTGCCTAACTGACAGTGTGGGTAAGTTACTGGAGTGATCAGACTAGTACCTTTTCTAATTAGCATATCAATTAACTGTAGGAAAAGGGCTACTTCTAAAGTGCTTAAACCTTCTGTTCATGTTGGGGCCAGCAGGTGGCGTGATGGTTAAGGCACTGCGTGATGGTTAAGGCACTGGCACTAGACTCCCATGTGGCCAACAGTGGTTTGAGCCTCAGACCTGACAGGTTGAAAATATATGCATGCCCAAAATCTCAAGAGGAGAATGGAGGAGAAGTTCGCTGACTTTCTTCATAAAGTCAAAGCCTAACCCAAGCTTAAGCCCTCTCATTGCATACTGTAAAAGGATGGATTCTGGGGAACCAGCAGTTAGCGTAATGGCTATGTCACTGGACTCCAACGTAGTTGACCGCGGTTCGTGTCCCGGACCCGGTGGCTTAAAACTCACGCCGGGCGCGTGTGCGTGCATGCCCAAGATCCCAAAAGGAGAATGGAGGAGAAGGGATTGCGGCGTGACCATGCCCCCTGGGGGGTGATTTCTCGCTTTCTGTCTCTATGTCTCTGTCTGTCGGTCTGTCTGGCGAGCGCACGCGCCCTATAGTGAAAACCTCTCAAAAAAAGGAAAGAAAAATAAAAGAAAAAAGCAAAAAAAAAAAAAAAAAAAGAACGGATTCTGAATTTATTAACAGAGATACTATTAAGGAGAGTGAAGAGACACCCTCACATTCAATGTCTAGAAGATCTGACTCTCAGGCATCACTTAGAGGAAGTCTCAGCCCAGATCCGTATGATCTTAGCCTGTCATCAATGTTACATTGTTCCCAGAATGCACAGGTAGCTGGTCTGGTAGCAGGAAAGACACCAAGAATTCCTGAGTTTTCTCCTTTTGGGGGACTCCAAAGAGATGGCCACCATCTTGAATCCAAGTTGAGAATGGAGAAAGTTTCAGGGGCCATGTCCCCCTGGATGGGAGCCACAGGGGACATCTGTCAGGCCTCTGAGACGCTGTCAGAACATCTGTCCAGGAGTAGTGCATCCTTCCCACGCAGTGCCCATGTGCAGTCTAGACACAGAAAAGACAAAGGGACGATCACGAACACACACTGATTCTCCCGCTGTGCTTCCCTGTGTGCAGTTCAGACATGCCTGAGATGGGGTGAGGGAACAGCATGGGAGATCAGCCACCTCTGTGTGCAGCCAGACAGCTACGCTGTCCCTCTTCTGGGGGGCCAGGAGGGAAACTCTCTTCCTCCCCTGGCCTGCAGGATCAGCCATGCCTTTTCCATCTGAGAGTCCCCTGCTGAGTCCAGGACAGACTCCACCCATGGCCCCTTTGACCCGCCTCATCCCCAGCTGTTCTTCCTGACTCCAACCCAGTCCTCCCCTCCATTCCACTCATTTCTCAAAAATGTCGGTCTCACATACCACACTGCTGAGAAGGAGAGGAATGCAAGAACAATCACAACAGCCACGGAGCCCAGGCCGACACCCACCATCTGCTGCAACGTGAGTGACGAATCTACGACAAAACCACACACTGAGCCCACAGTGCACAGCATCACGGCCCTCTCAAGCGTGGAGGTGCACCCAACCATGCTCATTCCATTTTCACCCAGAGCTTGGCCTCATTTAACAAAGAATCCCAAGAATGCCCAGAGTGCTTTTTTCCCCCCTGAGTTGGCCCTGCAAATGTAGGGCCTCAGGAAACCACAGGTCTAGGGTATTTTTGAAAAGGAAATACAAAACCAAACCATATTAAAGTTAGAGGGGAGAAAGAATGTATGATCATGTTGAGCAGACAAACCCTACACAATGTTGCCTTCGGTTGGTCCTCTCTCAAGCCAAGGACACTTGACAGATTTTTTTTTTAAGGTTTGCTATAGGCCAGGTGCACTCAACAGAGAGAGACAGAGAGGGTGGTGGGGTGAAAAGCAGCCCCCAGGGGGGATGACCACATTGCAATCCCTTCTCCTCCATTATTTTTTCAGTACCCACACACACATGCCCAGTGTGATTTTCAAGCCACCAGATCCGGAACTCGAACCACACAGCTAGCCATGTGGAATCCAGATGGCTTAACTACCATACCACCGGCTGACCCAACACATGATAGATTTTTATGGGCAGTTTTTTTTTGAATGGAGGAAGAAATCATTCTGAGGTCATTTGAATTGTGGCTCCAAAAATGTAGTTAGCTTCTGTGTCCAAGCATGGCCAACAAATACCCTATGCTGAATAGTCACCTGTCATTTTCCCTACACCACGACAAGGATAGTACTGCCCTGTTTTACTCATCGGGTAGTTATGAGAATAAAATAAGGCAGTTGATGTAAAAGCACCTTGAATGGGCCAGTCTGGTAGTGCAGTAGTTAAGTGCTGTGCATAGGAACCAGAACCCACATGGCTGGCCATGGTTTGAATCCCCATCCCAGTGACTTGAAAATCACACTGGGTGCATGTCACCTGTCACTCATGCCCACAATCCTGACAGAAAAGAGAAATGGAAGAGAAAGGACTGAGGAGTGACAACACTCCATTGTGGGGTGCTCTCGCTCTCTCTCTCTCTTGTCAAAGAACAGGCCCTCTGGCAATTTATTTATTTATTTTTTTTTTAGAGAGAGATTTTTGCTATAGGGCACATGCACTTGCCAGAAAGATGGAGAGACAGAAAGCGAGAAATCACCCCAAGGGAGGATGGCCGTGTCACAATCCCTTCTCCTCCAGGCGTCTCTTGGGATTTTGGGCGCACACACACACACACACACACACACACACACAAAGTTGCCCGGCATGCGTTTCAAGCTGCTGGGTCCAGGACTAGAACCACAGTTTACCACGTGGGAGCCCAGTGATGTAACCATTATGCCATCTGCGTCCCCAGTCTGGGAATAAAAAAATATATAAGGCCCAGAAAGGCATATGTTCTATCTGGGCAACAACACCTGCCACCCCTGGGAGGACACCCACATTTGAGTCATTCATTTGGGCCAGGTGACTAAATTGTAGCATCCCATTCTAGACTGCAGGAAAGCTTTTGTTTTAATTTGCAAACATTTCCTTAGCACGAACTGTGTGTCAGACAGTGTTCTAAGCACCTCACAAGTACTAACTCATTTATCTCCTAGCCACTTTTTATACTGGGTGCTGTTATTCCTTTGTAGAGATGAGGAACCAAGGTCAGGAGGGGTTAAATACAACTCAGATCTCTGCAAGCTGAGTAAGAGTACTTGGGTTCTATCAAAACTTCACAGGGTCCCTGGAAACAGCAAGAGTGCCTCTCGCTAAAGAACTCTGCAAAGCCCATTTCCTTCAGAAAGTGCTGTCAAGGAGCACTGTTTTCTAGAAAAGCATAGCATATGGTGTTTGGTGGCTTTCAGTATTCAGAAGAAAAGGGTCTTGATCCTTTAAGAAGTTGAATTATAAAATGAAAGGCGGAGTTATGATTAAATTAGAAACTAGTAAAGAGGGGCCAGACAGTGGCACAACAGTAAACTAACTAGGCCCACCTGGGAAGGTGGTTTGCATCGCAGGGCCTCCCTGTATGAGCCAAGTGTGGGTGTGTCTACTTGCACATGTCTATAATCCTGGCTGGTTAAGTTGGAGGTACACGGAAGCAGGAAGACCCTGTTAGGAGTACCAGTCTTTTTCTCACCCTCTCTCAGAAGAAATAAATTTTAAAAATAAATTAACTAATGGGCCAGCAGGTGGCATGGTGGTTAATACACTAGATCTCACATGGCCGACTCTGTGGTTCAAGTCCCAGAACCAGCAGCCTGAAAACCACACCTGGCATGAGTGTGTGTGTGAGCCAAATCCTGGGAGGAGAATGGAGGAGAAGGGATTGGGATGTGGCTGTGTCCCCTAGGGAAGGGGGTAATGATTTCTCTCTCTCTCTCTCTCTCTCTCCTCTCTCTCTCTCTCTCCCTCCCTCCCTCCCTCCCTCCCTCCCTCCCTCCCTCTCTCTCTCTCTCTGGCAAGTGCATGCTCCCTATGGCAAAAAATCTAAAATAAAATAAAATAATTAATTGGGACCAGCAGATGGTGTAATGGTTACGTTGCCAGACTCCCACATAGTTGACCACGGTTCAAGTCCCAGACCCAGCGGCTTCAAACTCACATGGGGTACGTGTGCATCAGTACCCAAAATCCCAAGCGGTGAATGGAAGAGAAGGGATTATGGCACGGCCATCCTTCCTGGGGGCTGATTTCTCACTTTCTGTCTCTCTGTCTCTCTGTCACTCCAGCGAGTACACATGTCCTATAGCAAAAATCTTTCTCTAAAAAATAAATAAAAGGGGGAACCAGCAGTTAGCGTAATGGCTATGTCGCTGGACTCCCACGTAGGCAACCGCAGTTCGCATCCCGGACCCAGTGGCTTAGAACTCACGCCAGGTGCGTGTGCGTGCGTGCCCAAGATCCCAAGAGGAGAATGGAGGAGAAGGGATTGCGGCGTGACCATCCCCCCTTGGGGGTGATTTCTCGCTTTCTGTCTCTCTATCTCTCTCTGTCTTCTGGCGAGCGCACGCGCCCTACAGCGAAAACCTCTCAGAAAAATTAATTAATTAATTAATTAATTAATTAAAAGGGAAATATAATTAATTAGTAAAGAAACAAGTATTAAGGAGTGACTTGGGGCCAGCTGGCAGCACGTGATTAAGGCAGTTGGATCCCACATGGTCAACTGCACAGTTTGAATCCCGGAACTTGTGGCTTGAAAAACACTCTGGGCTTGAGTGCATGCATTCCCCAAAATCCTAAGAGAAAAATGAGGAAGGGATTGTGACATGGTCATTTCCCCCTCAAAAGGGTGATTTTATTTTTTCTCTCTTTCTTTCTCTGCTGAGCACACGCATCCTATAGCAAAATTTTAAAGAGAGAGTGACTTGAATTACTACATATTAAGACAGTGTAGTATCTGTGTAGGTATGAATACACAGAACAACGTGGCATAAAAACAAACCCAAGTATATCGAATAATTTCAAAGATTCAATCCTACAGTTAGGTTGTCCAAGTATTTATCTGAATACTCTCTATGTGACTTTCAGGAAATTATTCAAGCATTCTGTGCCTCAGTTTCCACATTGAGGGATGCTAAAGAGAAAGAAAGAGAGAGAGAGAGAGAGATGAACACCCTCCACAGGGCCTAGTCATGCTCTTCCTCTAGTCCTCCAGTCCTCCAGCCCGACTGGATCTTGAATACTTACACACATGCCAGTATGTTACAGGCTGACCTGGCCAGGTATTCAAGCCACAGTCTCCACATGGGATCCAGCTTCTCTTGATCAGGGCATGACCCCTGTCCATGAAACCAGCCCTCTTCTCTTCACGATTCTCAGAGACCACTTGCAATGGCTTGTCTATCACATTTGAAAATTCCATGAACCTGCTAGAATGTGCTTCACCCAGGTTGGAGGACTTTGGGGTAGTTGGCTTTTCCCTGCTTTCAAATACCCCCTCTTACACCAAAGGACAGAAACAAAGTGTAGGAGTTGAGGAACCTGACTTCCTCTTGACCATCCACCAGAGACTCCACCCCAAGCAGTGGGCCCAGCTACTGATATTTCTTACTTTAGACATTAGGGAGGAAATAACCTTTATTTATTCTGTATAGCGTAATTTAGGTTTTGGCTCTAGGCATGATTCTTGCTGGTAAAACAGTTCCTGGTTATGCAGTCTTTCTGGCTACTTTGCATATGTACTCTGAAAATCTGAGTCAGTCTATTCAAAAGTACTCATGGGTTCAGCCAAACGAGCTTCTCTAGGGAAGTCCTCCATTAATGTCTTACAGAAAACATTTACAACTGGCCAATCCGAAATGCTTTTTTATAGCCTTGTTATCCTCTGGTTACCCTCCCTTCCATGGTCTCACACTATGGAATCATGCTTATTTGTCTTCTGAATCACTTGTGGACTATTAGAAACCCAAATGAGTGAGTCATGCATTATATCCAGATGAAAGACTCATTCTTGGAGAAAGTAATCCATTAGGACTAAAGTCCACTCTTTTCCTTAAGGTGGTTTCTTTAAGAGGGAGACTGCCCAGGAGCACTAGGGGGTCTCTTTGGGCTTGTCTTTAATCCTTTCACTAACAGAAATATCACAGTTGCTGAAGAGGAAGTTAGAAAGGCCTTATTCTTACTCTCAGAATTTATCTCAGCTTGAGGACTTTCTATGGGAGTGGACTTTTTTCTTGAATTTACATAGGCATGGTCACTTCCTGAAAGCAACAATTCTGTTTCAAATGTTACCATAAGTTAGCACTGGGACTTTTACTTAGTGTGTTAAATTTCTCTTTGCTGTTCTAGGTCTTCTCCCTTGAATCCCCTGCACAACAGGGGATGGCAAAGGAGATCAAAGTAGAAAACGATTTCAGAGAGAAGAAATGCTTGATAAATCACCAACACTACTGTGTTCATTTTCAGCTGCAACTTAACAGAGTACCGTAATCGTAGATGGCTACAAGCCATTTACTAACTTACAATTCTGTGGTCGGAAATTTAAGCACACCAAGACTGGTTCTCTGTTTGGGGTCATACAAGGCTGAAATCAGTGTCAGGCAGTCTCCATTTCCTTCTGGAGGCTCAAAAGGAGAAGAATCTGCTTCCACATTTACTCAGGTTGTTGGCTAAATTCAGTTCACTGCAGTTGAAGGGCTAAGGTCCCCATTTTCTTACTGGGTGTTAGCCAGAGGGCACTCTCAGCTCCTACAGGCCACTCACGGTCCTTGACGTGCGGCCCCCTCCACCTTCAAAGCTAGCGGGAAAGTGTCCTTGTGTCAGATTTATCTTACTCTTTGATTCTCCAGTTTCCCCAGTCTCTAACTTCTCTAACACAGAGTTAAAGGGCTCATATGATTAGGTCAGGCCCAGCTTGGGAAAAAAAAAAAAAAAAAAAAAAAAAAACCTATCTCTCTCTCTTTTTTTAAATTCACTACAGGGAGCATGCACTTGCCAGAGAGAGAAGGAAAGTGAGGAAACGCCAGTCATAGGGAATGATCGCACTGCACTTCCCTCTCCTCCACACCTCCTCTTAGAATTCTGGGCACACATGCACATGCACCTAGCAAGTTTTATCAAGCCACCAAGTCCAGGGGTTCAAGGGTGCCATCGGCCATGTGAAATACAGCTGCCTTCAACATCATACTACCAGCTGGCCCTGGGATATTAATTACATCTTCAAAAATCCCTTAACAGCAACACCTAGAATGGTCTTTGACTGAATAACTAAGAGAAAGTAGAGATGAGACCAGCCAGAGGCAGCTAGATTCCACATGGCTGACAGTGTGGTTTAAGTTCCAGACCTGATGGCTTGAAAAACACACTGAACACAAGAACATGAGTGCCCAAAATACTGAAAGGAGAAAAAAATGGAAGGGAAGTAATTGTGGCATGACCATGACCATCCTCCATGGGCAGGTGCATTCTCACTCTGTCTCTCTCTGGTAAGGGCACACATCCTCTGGCAAATTATATGTGTATATATATATATATATATATATATTATAATGTGTGTGTGTGTGTATACATATATAAATTATACATATTAGGTATGTTGCAGGGCTTAGAAATTTGGGAAGCTTTCTCAGAATTTTGCCCATTACAACTGTGAAAGTTTAAAATGACTCTGTGTGTGTGTGTGTGTGTGTGTGTGTATTTATCCACAGCATATACATATATTATGCTTCAATTCCTATCAAACTGAGTGCTGGTTCCCTGGTAATCATTCACCCAATTCAATGACTTCTCATCGAGCTTCTAATCTGTGCCAAGCACTGTCCCAACTCTTCAGATGCTCTCCTTAGAGGGTTTAAGATTTAGTAGGAAAAAAAAAAAAAAGACAAGTGCACTACTGCTCTAAAGTATGGCAGAATGATTAAAAACAAGGAGTAAGGGAGACACTATCTTATTGAGGAAATATAAAAAGCCTCAGGTGGCAGCCAGCAGGTGGAGTGGTGGCTAAGGCACTGGATTCCCACATGCCTGACTGCAGTTTGAGTCCTAGACATGGTGGCTTGAAAGTCATGCTGGGCACATGCGTGTGCGCTCCCGAAATTCTAAGAGGAGAAGGGAGGAGAAGGGATTGTGGTGTGGCCACTCCCTCCCCGCAAAACTGATTTCTCACTTTCCCTCTCTCCATCTCTCTCCAGTGAGCAGACGTTCCCTATGGCATAAACGTAAAAAAGAAAAGCTTCAGGGGGTAGAGAGCATTTGGTTTTAATCTTGAAGAAAAGGTGGAATTGTAGTAAGCAGAGATTCACAGGTTATAGGACAATCCAGGTGGAAGCAATCAAGTCATGGTACGAGCAAAGACAGGAAGGAGAAAAAGCACGGACCATCCCAGAGAACGGCTGGCCCGTCCATGTAAATGGAGAGGAGTGAGAGATGCAACTGGAAGGGTATGCTGGTATTAAAGCTGTGGAAGCCGGACTTCCACAGAGAACCATGGAAGAATTACCAGAGGAAATAATAAAATTCATGCTGCAAATTAGAAATGAGTCAGATGATGGTAAGCAGGCTGGAGTAAAGAGAGAAATCCTGAACTCGGATGATGGGTATGAGCTCGGAATCTCTGCCCGCCGTCCATGCAGGTATGAAGGCCTATGCTCAGGGAGTGGACAAAAAAATGAAAAATCAGAGAGGTCAGCCCGAGGTGCAAAATGTGAACTTGAAGAGAGAGAGGAGGGGCTGGCAGGTGGCACGGTGGTTAGGGGTGCTGGACTCCCACATGGCTGATGGTGGTTTGAACCCTGGACCTGGTAGCTTGCTTTCTCACTGTCTCTCTCTCCCTCCCTCCCTCTCTCCTCTCTGATCAAATTAAAAGACAGGAAGGAAGGAAGGAAGGAGGAAGGAAAGAGAAAAAGAGAGAAAGTTAAGTAAAATAATTATTTAAAAGAGAGAGAGAGACAGAGAGAGAGAGGAGTGGTCACTAAGATTGAGAGCTTTCATGCCCGTGACTGGAGAATGTTCCCTGATTATAGCTTATTATCATCTTGCATATATCAAATGACCTTGCTCTGTGACTCAAGAAATCTCAGACTCAGAGCACTTCGTGGCTGGAAAGGACATCAGAGATCCCGGAAGGAGGTGACTGAGAACCAGCCAAGTTAAATAGCATTTCAAAAACACAGCTGATTAATATGAGGGCTCAAGGCTGCCGGCTAGCTGGTGATCATCACGACGCTCTTTCAGGGGCAGTAAGTAAAGGGCAAATAGCATCATTCACCACAGGGCAGAGGTCAGGATGGGCCAAGGCTTGGCATCAGTCAACTGGAATACTTTCAGAACTATTTTGGATTCCAGTTTAATTCTCAGATTACTTTCTAAAAGAGCAGACTCCAAATTTTTTTGAAAAAGGAGACTGCCAGAGACAGGTCTACAACACAGGTAAATTTTATACATAGATAAACTGAGGTTAGAATTGCCTATGTTTATTTCAAAGTAACAGTGGGTTTTCCATTATCTTCTAGAGTTTTCCAGTGGTTTGAATTCAAAGGCTCAAACTCTCTTTCAATATTGGTTCTTAAGCTGAGGAGAGACAAGGGTACTGCCAAAAGCCACTTAGATATTTTCAAAGCAAAATCCTTCCTGTTAACTTAATCACAGTGGAATGACTGCAGTCAGTTCTTTGGCTATTTCTTCAACCCACTTTGAATGCTTTCCAATCATATTAAACACTTGCTGGGTACAGTGGATTCTGGAAGGTATTGTTTCTGTGTCTGGAAGGTTGCACATCTTAGTTCTGATAAAAAAAAAAAAAAAAAAAAAAAAAAAAAAAAAAAAAAAAAAGCACCTCTCTTCCTTGTGAGAACTGGGATTGAAGTGTCCTTTGAGAATAGGTTGGCAAAAAAATTTCTGAGTAATGGCTGGCAGTGGTGAATTGCCAGTAATGTAACACTTGGTGAAGCTGGTCTCATGTGGGAGGAGCCCAGGTTGTTTTATAGAGGTCTTCCTGTACACACCAGGCTTGTGCACACATGCCTACAATCCAGACTGGCTAAGCTGGGGATGGATTGTAATGTAGGGGCCCTCTTGGGGGCACCTGTCTCTCTATATCATTCTGTCTCTCATGAGAGAAATGTGATAAAGTAAACTTAAACAAGAAAGAAAGAAAGAAAGAAAGAAAGAAAGAAAGAAAGAAAGAAAGAAAGAAAGAAAGAAAATCCAGACACTGGCATGATGTTAGGGTGGCTGGATCCCACATGGCCTGCTGTGTGGTTCAAGTCCCAGGCTTGAAAAATCACACTGGGTGCAGGCGCATGCATGCCCAAAATCCTAAGAGGAGAATGGCAGAGAAGAGATTGTGGTGGGGCTACCCACTTTGGTGGGAGCAGAGTGCTTTCTCTCTTTCTTTCTCTCTTTATCTCTCTCTCTCTGGGAAGCACACTTACTCTAATGCAATTTTTTTTACAGTGATTTTTGCTATAGGGTGGGTACACTTGCTGGAGAGACAGAGAGACAGAAAGAAAGAAATCAACCCCCAGGGGGGATGGCCACACCACAATCCTTTCTCCATTCTTCTCTAGGAATTTTGGGCATGCACACACACATGCCTGGCATGAGTTTTAAGCCACCATGTTTGGGACTCGAACTGTGGTTGACTACATGGGAGTCCAGTGACATAACTGCTACGCCATCTCCTGGCCCCTCCATGGCAATTTTTTAAAAAAGGAAGAAAAATTTTCAAATGTTGGAATGTGTGGAGGTTTCTCAGGGCCTTTATTAAACTCCTATAAGACAGGGAGCGTGGCCATCAGCACACAGCCCCAGAACAACACACATCTTTGTTAAGAGAGGCTCTTGCTTCCTGGCAACAAGTAATCCAAGATGGCTGATGGCAGGTAATTCATCTTGCCCAGCTGAAAAGTCAAGTCCTCTGCTTATTGAAGTTGGTTTCCATAGAGCTAAACTGATGGTTAAGGCAGCTGGATACCACGTGGCCAACAGGACAGTTCAACAGGACAGCATGAGAAACACGCTGGGTGTGTGTGCACGTGTGTCCAAAACCCCAAAAGGAAAGAGAAATGAAGAAGGAATTGCGGCATGACCATGCCTCATGGGGGTGGGGAGGGCAGCCTTTCTCCTCTCCCTCACTATGTCTCTCCATCTCTTTCTGGTGAACACATGTGCCCTCTAGCCAAAAAAAGGGAAAAAGGGCTGGTCAACCCCATAACCTAGTCATTAAGGGATCTGGATCCCACATGGTGGGGCGACAGCTTGAACCCCAGCCTGGCAGCTTAGAAAACATGCCAGGCACATGTGTGTGTGTGTGTGTGTGTGTGTGTGTGTGTGCATGCCCCAAATCTTGACAGGATGGAGAAATGAAGAATGGACTGCTGCAGCACAACCACACCCCATGTAGGGAGTACTCCTTGCGTGCGCGCGCGCACACACACACGCAGACCACCTCTGGTAAGGACATATGCCTTCTGGCAATTTGAAAAAAAAAAAAAAGAAAGAAAGATTAGAGGAGAAGCAGACCAATGGAAGAAGCTTAAATTCCCAGGGCTCTCCCACATATTCACTGCAAAATACCGTCTACTGACAGGATAATAAATCCCCCATTGTAAAGTGTATCCCCTGGCATCCTCCTGGAAGCAGGGCTATCCCAGTGCTTCTTCCCTCACCAATACATTGTTTTATGTTGCTCTGAAGTAGGGGACAGGATGCAAGGGGTTAAACTGATACTGCGGGCTAAGTGCAGAATTTCTCAGCCTGTTGCTAGGATTCATTAACCAGAAGAAAAAGGTCATTAGCTTGACAAGATTCCTGGTATTAACTACGAACTAATAGAATTCCTGGGAATCAAATCCACTGGCTGGCTGCCTGCTAGTTACAAATGGGCTGCCCAGGGAAATCCCAAGTTTGGCCCACAAGGACCTGAGATTGCTCAAACCCTGTGGCAATTCCCCTGCCTGCCTGGGCGACTCTGCTAAGGTGAGGTAGATGGTTTAAGCTGCATGGCCCTCAGCAGAGATCCTTGCTCTGCGTTTCTTCAGAAAGACTTCAAAGGAAATGTACAAGGGGTTCTCTCCCATCAGACAGACCCAAACTGGCTGATCAAGTGGCCCGTGCTGCTGTCCTGGCAGGGAACGCTGGCCTTTCCTGTCCAGCAGGATGTGACCATGATTCTGGGTCCCTACCTCTGCCCTTTACTTTATCATTCCCTCCTTTATAAATGAGAGCACTGAGGTTATAAGTGTTCCCTTCCATATTATTATGCTGTGGTCTGAGAACAGTTAAATTTGCCCTTTAGTCATAGATTGCCAAACAAATCATGAGAAGCACATCTGGACTTAATCAAGAGGAATGTTTCTTCCTCAGGATTCCTGCTCTCGGGCTGGATGTAGTAACACGGTCGTTTTTGAGTTCTTTTCCACTGGGGTTCCATTTTTTACTGTACATTAGGGTAGTTCCATTTTGTTCATGGCGGTTTTTCCTGTGTGCATGTGTGCATATGTGCTATGGTGGAGGTTGTAGACTGTGGTTGGTAGCTCTAGCCTGGTGGCATGTTTTCCTGCAACCCTTTTCTTTTTTTTTTTTTGGGGGGGGGGATAGTTTTTGCTATAGGGCACGTAAGCTTGCCAGAAAGACAGAGAGAGACAGAGAGACAGAAAGCGAGAAATCACCCCCCAGGGGGGATGGCCACGCTGCAATCCCTTCTCCTCCTTTCTCCTCTTGGGATCTTGGGCACGCACACACACGTGCCCGGCGTGAGTTTAAACCACTGGGTCTGGGACTAGAACCGCGGTCAACTACGTGGGAGTCTAGCGACATAGCCATTACGCTAACCGCTGGTCCCTTGCAACCCTTTTCTTTTTTTTTTTTTTTTTTTTTTGAGAGGTTTTTGCTATAGGGCGCGTGCGCTCGCCAGACAGACAGAGAGAGACAGATAGACAAAAAGCGAGAAATCACCCCCCAGGAGGGATGGCCACACCGCAATCCCTTCTCCTCCATTCTCCTCTCAGGATCTTGGGCACGCACGCCTATGCGCCCAGCGTGAGTTCAAGCCACCGAGTCCGGGACGTGAACTGCGGTCGACTACATGGGAGTCTAGCAACATAGCCATTATGCTAACTGCTGGTCCCGCAACCCTTTTCTTGATGGAAATCTTTTTTTTTTTTTTTAAACTATAGGGTGCATGCACTTATAGGAGAGAGACAGAGAGTGGGAAAGTGAGAAATCAACCCCCAGGGTGGTCATGCTGCAATCCTTTCTCCTCCATTCTCCTGCTGGGATTTTGGGCATGGATGTACACATTCCTGGTGTGATTTTCAAGCTGCCAGGTCTGGGACTTGAACAGTAGTCAGCCATGTAGGAATCCAGTGCCATCCCAAGAGGAAACTGGAGGGACTGAGGTGTGGCCATCTCCCCTGGGGGGTGATTTCTTGCTTTCTGTCTCTCTGTCTCTCTGGCAAGCACATGTGCCCTATAACAAAAATCTCTTTAAAAAAAAAGGGAATTCAGTGCCTTAACCAGTATGCCACCTGCTCACCCCCTTGATGGGAAGCTTATCTCCTTAGAGTACAACCCTAGTAGAGCTTTTGGTCATACTGCTCTGCTCCTAACCAGTCTTGAGTAAGCATAAAACCCAGGTAGGCCCATCATAGTGTCCCATCTGCCCTTTACAGTGATTCACCTAACAGATAGGCAACAGAACCAGGAGGAAAGAGTCCTTCCCTGAATTAACAAACCTCCTGTTTCCACTGAAGTGGCTGAGCTAGGGCAGCTCGCCATCTCTCCCCATCACAGTAGAGAAAGAGAGCAGAAGCCAGAGACAGACAGAACGAGGAATCCACTCAGGGTGTAGCATCCCACACCCCATTTCCTTATGCCCTGGTAGTGTACCAAAGGTCTAATTCCGTAAGCTCCACCCCTCGCCCTTCTCATCCCGATCCTTTCAGCTATAACATTTTGCTTAAGCTAGTATGAGTTGGGTTTCGGTCATCTGTGACCATTTTAAAAAGAGCTCTCATTAACATAAACTTGATGGTATGAATCAAGAGGGGAGAATGAGAACAATATTCATAGGCAGAAAATGGTTTTACCTTTTACCTGAGCCCAAACTGCACAGGAGTATCTTCTCACCTACAAAGAAAAACACAACAAAACATTCAGTGAGGTGGCACAGGGTGTCAGTTTAAATAATACAGCTCAGAGGCTGGAGCCTTCTGAGTTTCAGCTTTTTTTAATCTCTTAATTTGAATAGGAGGTCTTTAAAGTCCCACTTAACTCTAATATCTTTTGATTTAGCCATATATCACAGTGATCAAAGGACTGGCATGGGTAACAGGAACAGAAGTGACCTTAAAGATCATTTCTACAGGTTTTCAATAGATCTCAGAACGCCTACACTACGGATAAACAACAAGAATGGAGGCAGGTTCATTTCCTTGCTAATCTGAGCAATGGATGTTGACTGCCTGGAGATCTATTTTGAAAAGAATTTGGAGGCCATGTCCTATATGAGTAAGAAGTAGTGATGCACGATATAGGTGAAGCTATGAGAAGGCCTGGCATATAATAATAATACTTCACTTGTTTGGATATCTTGCAACCTCAGGTACCCAAAATATATCCAAAGAGCGAGCAAAAAAGCAACAGGAATGTCTGTGAAAGTTCACTCACAATGAAAGAAACCCACAAATTTGGTGGGATGAGTCACTTTCTCTTCTCTCTCATCATTAGTATATACATATTTACCTGGTAGGAATGTAAAAATTATTCCTAGTTTTCTGTTTGAGCAAAGAGGAGCATAGTGCCACTATTTACTGGGACAAAGACAAAGAAGGAAAAACAAAAGGGAGGAATTGAAAGACTTGTATGTTCTGATTTTAAAATCTACTATAAAGCTACAGTAATCATAACAGTGTGGTATTGAGATACAGACAAATAGATCAATAGAATAGAATATGGAACCCAAAAATAAATCCTTGCATCTATATCTAATGTTTCCTGACAAAGGTGCCAAGAGAAAAAAATATTTTTCCAACAAATTTCAACAAATGATGTAAGGAAAACTGATTATCTATTGCAAAAGAATAAAGCTGAATCTTTACCTAGTTCTATATGAAAAAAAAAATTACTCAAAATGAATAAAAAATCTAAATATAAGACATAAAACTATAATAATCTTAGAAGATAGTATAGAGGAAAAGCTTTATGAAATTAGATTTGTCATTGATTTCTTGGAGATGACACTAAAGGCATTGGTAATAGAAGAGAAAATAAGGATTTCATCAAAATTAAAAACTTTTGTGTATCAAAGAATGCTATCAAGAGAGTAAAAATGCAACACACAAAAAAGGAAACAAAATGTTTGAAAATTACATAGCTCATAAGAGATTAAGACTCAAAATATATAAAGAACTCCTAAAATTCAATGACAACAAAAATAAACATCCAATTCAAAAATTAGCATAAGACTTAGGACTGGCTTCATGACAAAGCTGTAATGAGGTGTTCAAAAGAAGCCAAATCCCACATGGTGAACACAGTTCAAATCCCTGGTCCAACCAGCCTGAAATATACCAGGTATGCACACATGTGCCCAAGATCCCATGGGCTGGGGACTGCAGGAAAGGGAAAGTAGCATGATCAGACCCTGTGGAGGGTTTCTCTCTCTCTCTTTCTGTGTATGTCTCTGTCTCTCTCACAAGAAGAACCCAAATATTTGGTCTATAACAGCCTTTATCATGAATAAAGAAAAACAAAAGAAAGAAAAAAATGGGCATAGAATTTGAATAGATATTTCTCCAAAAATATATAGATGGCAATAAGCTTGTGAAAAGAAGCTCCACATCTCTAAGCATTAGGGAAATGCAAACTAAACCACAATGAGATACCTCCTCACACCCATTAGGATGTCTATTATTTTTTTAATTACTTATTTTATTTGATTTATTAGTCTTCTTTTTAACTTCCTGTAGGGCACATGCGTTCACCAGAAATAAACAGACAGAAACAGACAGAGAAAGTGAGAAAGCAAGTTGCCAGGTCCAGGACTCAAACAGTGGTCGACTATATGGAAATCCAGCTCCTTAACCACCACACCACCTGCTGGCCCCAGGATGTCTATTATTCAAAATAATAATGACAGCAAATGTTGGTATGGATGTGGAGAAACTGGAACCTTTGTGCATTACTGCTAGGAATAGAATATGGTGCAGTGCTATCAAAAACAGTACGGTGATACCTCAAAAAATTAAACATAGAAGTATCATTTGATCAAGCAATTCTACTTATACATATATACAGAATAGACCTAAAAGCAGGGACTCAAATGGATATTTGTGCACCAATATTCATAGCAGCATTATTCAAAATAACCAAAAGGTGAAAGCAATTCAAGTGGCCATAGATGAATGAGCAGAAATGCAAACATGTGGTATATTGATTTAATGAGAGCTTATTCAGCCTTAAGATGGAAGGAAATTCTCACATATGCTACAACATTGGTGAACCTTGAAGACATTATGCTAGTGAAATAAGACAGTCATGAAAGGAAAATACTGTATGAGTCTACTTATTTGAGGTACTTAGAGTAATAAACTGCACAGAGGCATTCCGTCATTCACAGAGGCAGAAAGATGGTTGCCAGGCACAATGGGGAGAGAAGAATGAGGAATTGTCTAATGGGTAGTTTCAGATTTGTAAGATCAAAACAGTTTTAGAAACAGCACAGCAATGGGAATCTACTTAATGCTACTGAACTGTACCCTTAAAAAAATGGTTAGTATAGCAATTATTTTATCACTACTGTCAGGATAGCAATTTCCAAAAAAAAAAAAAAAAAAAAATTGCTATAGGATGATATGTGTACTCACGGAAGAAAGACTGAGAGGGAGAGATGGAAAGTGAGAATGCATGTTCCATGGTAGATGACTATGCTGTAATCCCTTCTCCTCCCCTCTCCTCGTGGGCACACACACACACACACACACACACACACACACACTGGTATGTGTTTTCAAGCTGCCAGGTCCAGGACTTGAACCATGCATTCGGCCATGTGGAGTCCAGTCACCTTAACCACCACATCACTGGCTGGCCCTAAGATAGCAAATTTCATGTTGTATATATTTTACTGTTACTAAAAATTGGGGGCCAGCAGGTGGCATGGTGTTTAAGGTGGCTGAATTCCCATATGGCCAACCTTGGTTTGAGTCCCAGACCCAGTGGCTTGAAAATCACACCAGCAGATGGTGTAATGGTTATGTCTCTAAACTCCCATGTAGTAAACCAAGGTTCAAGTCCCAGACCTGGTTATTTAAAACTCACTCCGGGCACATGTGTGTGTGTGCCCAAGATCCTAAGAGGAGAATAGAGAAGGGAATGTGGTGTGGCTATCCCTCCTCCTCACTTTCTGTCTCTCTGTCTTTCAGGCAAGCACATGCACCCTATAAAATAAATCTCTCTCTAAAAAAAAAAAAAAAAAAGAGAAAGAATGAAAATCACACCAGGTGTGTGTGCATGCATGCCCAAAATCTCAAGAGGAGAATGGAAAATGGAGAACAGATTACAGTGTGGCCATCCCATCCCATTGAGGGGGTGATTTCTCACTTTCCCTATCTCTGTCTCACTCCTCTCTGTGTGAGTACACACATCCCATGGCAAAATCTTAAAAAAAAAAAAAAGCATTTAATTAATTAAAATTAGGGTTAGCCCTGTAGCCTAATGGTTAAGGGAGCCAGATCTCATATGACCAACCATGGTTTGAATTCTAGCCCATGGCTTGAAAAAATAAGAAATTAAATAAATAACAAAAATTTTAAAGTAATCATGTGACTGTAACACTAATATACTTGTTTTTTTTTTGTTTTGTTTTGTTTATAAAAAATTACTTTCTTTTATTTTATTTATTTTAATTTGACCAAAGAGGGACAGAGCGAGACAGAAAGAGAGGGAAAGTGAGAAAAGAAGCCACCAGGCCTGGGATTCAAACCATGGTTGGCCATGTGGGAGTCCAGTGCCCTTAACCGCTATGCCACCTGCCGGCCCCATTACTAATATACTTGAAACCAACAGGGAAAGTAATTACAATTCAAATATGTAGGTCCACATATCAATTTTTTCAAAGTTCCTTTGTATCCTATACCATCTTAAAGAATAAGCACATATCTATTTGATTGTGTAAAAAACTGTTATCAAGGGGCCAGCAGGTGACATGGTAGTTAGGGGTGCTGGACTCCCACATGGCCAAACGAGGTTTGAGTCCCAGACCTGACATTTTGCTTTCTCACTTTCCCTTTCTCTCTGTCTCTATCTGGTAAAATTTTAAAAATAAGTAATAATAATAAATAAAATTAAGTAGTGCTTTAAAAACAAAAACACCCTTTTAAAAAACATTTATTTATTTACTTATCTATTTATTTGTTGTGATTTTTTTCAAGTTGCTGGGTCTGGGACTCAAACCATGGTTGACCATGTGGAAATCCAGCACCTTAATTACAACACTACCTGCTAGCCCCAGCAATCATTGGTTTTACATCAAGCATGTTAATAGCACATTAGATTTATGTCCTACATAGAATTTAATAGTATCTCGGCCTTAAATATGAGACAAACCTTACAGCTCAGATGGCTACATACTTTCATTTCAAATTTAGCAGTCAAGAATTTCTGATAGTAGTAACATCATTTTTCTGGATTCCATTACCAACCCATGTGAATTTCCACCAGGTCTAGGGTTCTTCTAGGGCAACCATCACAATGGTTCTTTTATGAGATCTTCTACCCCGACTGACTGATGCACTTTGGCTATTCTGCTTATCCAGCTCATTATATTTACTAATTATTTAATGAATATTTAGTACTTTGTCTCATGAAAGAAGAAAGTAGAGGAGAAAGTAGGGCTTATACTGTAGTCACAGAAGTGAAATAGCAGAAAACATGGCAGAGCTGTGCTTAATCTGACCCCCTCTCCTGCTTCCCAGGGGGATGATGGGAAGCAGCAGCCTGGCTGGGGTACCAGAAATTGATAGAGAAATCCAGATGCAGTTTCAGCAATGCAACAGAATGAGGGCATTTGTGAAGCTTAAGAGAAAGAACCAAAACCAGGTCAGTTCAAACACAGATTTGACAAGGTGCCCCAGGACGCTCACGAAGTCTTATTATCTAGAAGGGTTTCACTGGCCATCCTTTATAAAGGTAAAGCATTCGATGTGATGTCATAAACACGTTTTCATGGTTATCACATACATTGTCCAACTCAAATACTGGGGAAACAATGCTCAAACATTCTTATTTTGTGTGAAGAAGAAAATACAGAGTTCACAAGAACTTTTAAGGCTATATACCTTCTTCCACTCGCTTGTGATTCGTACTATAATGCAGTAATCACTCCCTGTTCTCAAGGGTGCGTTATAATATTTCCCGTAGTATAGCCTATCTCCTATAGCTATGTCCATGGCACCATCTGGAACGTCTTTGGCCAGTAGTTCTGCAGCCACGTATCCATCATCATCGGAGGTGTTGCCAAAGAATGACTCAGCCTCTTCAGAGTCACAAGAAAATGTGCTTTGGAGGGCCAGGGGAAGCACTAGCACCTGATAGGAACTAAGAAGAAAAAAAAAAAGAATTTTGTTTTGTTTTCAGTTTTTCTATCGATCCTTGCTTGGGGAATCCATTAATTCATTTATTCATATTTATTAGGCACTAGCTATGAGGAACGCATTTCTCTGGCACTGGGAACATAACACTAGACAAGAAGAAGTCTGGCCTAGCAGACAGGGATGCAGAAAAAAATATAACTAGAGTCACACAGGAAGGTTCCTAGTTAACGTCCTGGGGCCTCCCCATACCTTCTGGGTGCATGGGCGCCTGTGATTCCGGCCGGCTGAGACTGGAGGTCGATTGCATCATGAAGACCCTGCTGAAGGTGCTGTCTCCCTATCTCTACCCCTTTCCCTCCCTTACTCCCCCACCCCCTTTCTTGGAAGAAAGAAAAAAAACTTCAAAAAAAAAAAGAAAAGTCCTGGCCCACGTGACATTTACAGCCTGACCGGTGGAACACGAGTTTTTACCTACGGGTGTTCGTGCCAGAGGACACTGAGCAAAGGACCTCAGCATGTTTTAGCTGCAGACAGATGCCAAGTACAGCCTCTCTGGCTGTGGGAAGGCGTCGCATGTATCGCCGCCCTGTGTGTATCTCATGAAGTTGATCTAATCTGTGACTTTCACGTGGGCAAATAAAACCCACTGTGAAGGGGCTCAAGCAGTCACATGGAGGCCAACTGCCTATCCCAGTTAATGTGCTAAGTCTGCAAAGAGGCTGCAGATGATCCTGTGGCAAGTCACGACAGAACCATGTGACTGGCATTCCCTACAGTTCACAGACTGATGTCAAAGTCCACGTGAAATCAATGAGCAGTCAGGAGGGCAAAGTCACCATGACTTAATTCAGCCTGACACCCTGAAACGGCCAGGAGGGGAAGATGTCATATGTACATTGTGAAAGCGCTCCCTAAGGGCGGACATACAAATATACTAACTACTAGGTGTCGTTGTGTTGTATGTTTTATTGTTATTTATCCCCAGCAAATAGAAAAATCTGCCAGAGGCAGGAAGTGTAAGGAAAAAAACTCAGTGAGAATGAATCATGCCTTCCATTCTACGCCCGTCTGCTTGGCGCTTATCTCCTCCTGCCACGCCTCGTGACTGACATTTACCACCTGTACAGACTTGATAGCAGGGATTTGAATGATTTACTCTCTTCCTTTTAAGAATTATTTCCTTTATTTTATTTATCATTATTGCTATTTTATTTTTTAATTTGACCAGAGTGAGACACACACACAGAGAGAGAGAGAGAGAGAGAGAGAGAGAGCGCAAGCCACCAGGTCCAGGACTTGAACCATGCAGCCATGTGAGATCCAGCTGCCTTAACCATCACACCACCAGGAAAGCATGCGTCCACACTAAATATGATTAGGGCAGCTTCCAAAACTCATTCGGCCACATCATTCTATTATACCAGTAAATTTGCACTTCCTGCTCCCCTTTTGTAATGCCACCTCCAGTGTCCCACAGGCCCATGAGTCACAGGCGAGGCCCTGCCCCATAATAGGTGACGAATTTGGGAAATCTCTCAGGTTCCTACACATCCAAGATGTCCTCAGGCCTTAATCTCCATAAAGTCTGGGCTCCTTTTCAGCAAAGAGCTTTCTACAAAAGAGACCAAGTGAAGCCTGAGGCCTTGGGTTGTCTCCACCACCACCAGGCACCACTTTCTAAGCCTCCACTGCCTACAGGGAGCACCTGTAACAACAGGCCTTCCAGGAACCTGGTGACATCCCTATGAATTGTGGCCCCAGGTAAGAAAGTAGATATTGCCACAGCCCCATGTCATCTGTAAGCACAAACTTTTTCTTTTTTCTTTTCTTTTCTTATTTTTCTTTTTTTTTTTTTCTTGTTTTCTGCTATAGGGCGCGTGTGCTCGCCAGACAGACAGAGAGAGACAGAAAGCGAGAAATCACCCCCCAGGGGGGATGGCACGCCGCAATCCCTTCTCCTCCATTCTCCTCTTGGGATCTTGGGCACGCACGCACACGCGCCCGGCGTGAGTTGTAAGCCACCGGGTCCGAGACGCGAACCGCAGTCGACTACGTGGGAGTCCAGCGACATAGCCATTACGCTAACTGCTGGTTTTCTTATTTTTCTTTTTATGGAGAGGTTTTTGCTATAGGGTTTGTGCGCTTACCAGACAGAGACAGAGAGACAGAAAGCGAGAAATCACCCCCCAGGGGGGATGGCCATGCCGCAATCCCTTCTCCTCCATTCTCCTCTCAGGATCTTGGACACGCACGCACGCGCGCCCAGCGTGAGTTTAAGCCACTGGGTCCAGGACTCGAACCGCGGTTGACTACATGGGAGTCCAGCGATATAGCCATTATGGTAACTGCTGGTCCTTTTTTTAAATTTTTTTTTTAAGGAGAGATTATTGCTATAAAGAGTATATACTTTCCCAGAGAGACAGAAAGCAAAAAAATCACCTCCTAGGGGGATAGCCACACTGCAATCTATTTCTCCTCCATTCTCCTCTCGGGATTTTGGACATGCATGCACATATGCTTGGCATGAGTTTCAAGCCTCCAGATCCAGGACTCAAATGCAGTAGGCCACGTGGAAGTCCAGCAATGTAACCATTATACCATCTGCTGGTCCCCGTAAGCACATCTTCCAATGCCTCTCATGGTTCCATGCAGGTGGTGAAAGCACAAGTTCAAGGCTCAGTGGCACCCATTTGGTTCTATACGTTGTCCTCCAGAGGCATCACTCAAGGGCAGGAAGCAGCTCCCCGACTGATCACCTGAGTTGTTGATGACTATACGCATCCCCAGACCCTATCCCAGACCACTAAGCCAAAGTCTCCAGGAGTCTGGTCTGGGAATTTGTGCTGCTAAGGAAGCAACCCAGGTGACTCTGATCACCTGACAAGCGTGGGAGACACCAGTATTAAGGAAGCCTGGTGACAGGCTGCATCAGCTGCCCAAGATCACCAAGCTCAGGAAGGGAGACGTGATCCCAGAGCTTTCGCTCCGAGTGCCCCAGCCACCACCCTAAACAATGTGCAAAGCAAACTCGGGCCTGTCTCACTCACTGGTAAAGCTGCTATCCCCAGAGCGAGCAGGGCGTCAGGCTGAGAAACCAGCTCACTGGCCTGCTGGTAACTAGCCCTGACGACATCAGGGAAGCAATTGCGGCTGTTTGGAACATGACCGTTCTGGAAAGGCTTCTCCCCTCTTTCTCACTGCCACCCTCCCCTGAATGACTCACACGTGCCCACTTCCTGTTTGGGAGGCACTGGCCAGCACAGAGCCACAGGGTAGACTGACATTTGGCTTTTCTTTTTGCCTTACGCAATGATTTGGCTTAAATATCACATTTGCTCTTGCGAATCCTCAGGAGAGGTGATGTCACAACTTCTGTTCTCCTTACAGCAACAGAGTTACAGAGCCTGCTAGTCACTTGTCAGAAATCAAGAAACAAAAATATTGGCAATGTCTATTCCTGGAAAGACCAGTGGGCATGCACTGATCTTGAACTGGCAGAAAAGCAGGGAAACCCTAGGTTTCATGAGAAATGGACACACGAATAACATCTCCAGGCTTTCTTTTTTTTTTTCTTTTTTTTTTTGAGAGGTTTTTGCTATAGGGCGCATGCGCTCGCCAGACAGACAGAGACAGAGAGACAGAAAGCGAGAAATCACCCCCCCAGGGGGGATGGCCACGCCACAATCCTTTCTCCTCCATTCTCCTCTCGGGATCTTGGGCACACATGCACACACGCCCGGCATGAGTTTTAAGCCACCGGGTCCGGGACGCAAACTGCGGTCGACTACGTGGGAGTCCAGCGACATAGCCATTACGCTAACTGCTGGTCCCCAGACTTTCTTTTTCATGATGTTATAATACCTCACATATACCTTTACATTGATTGTACTAAAGAGTCATTATCTGGGGGCTGGCAAGTAACCTGATGGTTAAGGGCACTGGACTCCCACATGGCCAACTACGGTTTGAATCCTGGACCTGGTGGCTTACTTTCTCTCTCTCTCTCTCTCTCTCTCTCTCTCTCTATCCCTTTCTGGTCAAAGTAAAATAAATCAATAAAAAGATAAATAACATAATTCTCATAAAAAATAATCATCAATAAAATTAAATAAATAATTCTTTTTTTAAAAAAAGTCATTATCTGAAGCATCAAGAGAAAGATAGACAATTAGGTTAGGCTAGCTACGTGGTCCTCTCTTGGACCTGATCAAGGTGCTCATCTCTCTCAGCCAGTCTCCATCTTCCTCCCTAAAAAAAAGGTCTGATTCTACTTTCTGAATCCTGACATGAACTTTGTTGTTGTTGTTGTTGTTGGAGAGGGTTTTTTCTATAGGGGGCATGTGCTCGCCAGAAAGACAGAGAGAGACAGAGAGATAGAAAACAAGAAATCACCCCCTAGGGGGGATGGCCACGCCGCAATCCCTTCTCCTCCATTCTCCTCTCGGGATCTTGGGCACGCACGCACATGAGCCCAGTATGAGTTTAAGCCACCGGGTCCGGGACTCGAACCGCAGTTGACTACATGGGAGTCCAGCAATATAGCCATTATGCTAACTGCTGGTCCCCCTACCATGAACTTTGTAAATAAAATGTTTAACTGAACTCTGTGTAGTCTTCCTGATGAGGTAAACTAATTTTATCCTAAGCCCACCTGGAATCCTAGAAACAGTCATGAACTACACAGCATCTGTCCATAACTCAATTCATGAAGGGATCAAAAGAATTATTCAGGGCTGGCCTTATAGCACGGAGGTTAAATGCTGTGCATAGGGAGCCAGATCCTACCTGGCTACTAAGGTTCAAATCCTGGCCATAACTATTCGAAAAACATATCAGGCACGTACACGTGCATGCCCAAAATTCAGATGTGATGGACAAACGGAGGAACAGGATTACAACGTGACCATGCATCATTGGAAGGTGCTTGCTCTCCCTCTCCCTCTCTCTGGCTAACACACACGCACTCTGGCAATAAAAAAATAAAAGAATAATTCAAATGACTCTTTCAGAAAGCACCACACACACTCCGCCCCCAAGACCAGTTTTAAATAAAGGGAAATAGAGCTGGCCCTATGGCCTGGTGGTTAAGGAAGTCAGGGTCCCACATGGCTGATTGTGCTGTTCAGATACCAGCCCCAATGGCTTAAAAAACATACCAGGCATGTGTGCATGTGTGCTCCAAATCCCAACAGGATAGAGAAAAGGAGAAAGGATTGTGGTGTGACCATGACCCATTAGGGGGTGTTTTCTCCCTCCCCCTGTCTCTTCTGTCTCTCTCTCATCTCTCTCTGATACGTGCCGTCTGGCAAATAAAAAACCAAAAGGAGATATATTCAGAGTTTGGGTTGAGGCGATGCTCCTGACCACCTTCACTGAGGGCTGCACTACGAGATGGGTGTTCAAAGCACAATGCCTGGCCTGTCGTGGGCCTCGGTCGGTGCTTGGCCAAGGGCCAGAGGAGCGGGCTTACCTCCTGGAGCTAAGCTGCCCAGATGCTTGCCTCTGGTCCCTTGGATGTCTCTCTATTCACTTGGAAGGGTGTTGGCTGGGATTAAAAGACACAAAGGGCCCTGAATACATTGCCCTATCTACTCATGTACCCACACAGAAGTCTCCTCACCCAAACCAGCGTTTCCAAAACACCCCATGGAGACCACTGGGCAACCAAGAGAAAGGACGGCCACTGACCTGATAGGTCCATTTTCCTCCTCGGCTTTCCTGAGTCTGAGGCGTGGTAGAGGGCCTCCATGCACTGTGAGATGTTCTACTTCAGGGAGGGGAGGCTCTGAGCACATGTTGAAAAGAAGAAAAGGGGATGATCAGAATAAGTAAAAGTATAAACAAAGTGGTCCTTGTGGGAGCCATTAAAAGGATTTTTTTTTTCTTGGAGAGGTTTTTGCTACAGGGTGCATGCACCTGCCAGAGAGACAGAGAGACAGAAAGTGAGAAATCACCCCCCAGGGGGGATGGCCATGCCGCAATCCCTTCTCCTCCATTCTCCTCTCAGGATCTTGGGCACGCATGCACACGCGCCCGATGTGAGTTTAAGCCACCGGGTCCAGGACTCGAACTGCGGTTGACTACATGGGAGTTCAGCAACATAGCTATTACGCTAACTGCTGGTCCCTAAGAGGAAAATTTTAAGGTAAGAAATGATGAGCATAATCTGATATGTGCTATACAATGGATGAAACTTTTAAATATTATGCTAAGTAAAAAAGCCAGACCTGAAAGGACAAATATTCTATGCTTCTACTTATACAAGGGTACTTCAAAATGTTCATAAAAAAATAGAGTGAAAATACAAGTTTCTTCTTTTATTTTTTAGAGAGAGATTTTTGCTATAAGGTGTGTGTGCTCATAGGAGACAAAGAGACAGAAAGCGAGAAATCACTGCCCCCCGCAAGGGGGGCAGGGAAGATGGCCACACCAGAATCCCTTATCCTCCATTCTCCTCTTGGAATTTTGGACATGCACCCATACAAGTCCAGTGTGAGTCTCAAGCCGCTGGGTCCATGATTCGAACCACAGTCGCCCATTTGGGAGTCCAGCAGAAAATCCAAGTATTGTGGTGCAAAAAAATTTTTAAGCTCATACATAGTTTGTTTTTTGTTTTTTGTTTTTCCTCATTCCATTTGTTATTATTATTTTTAAATTTGACCAGAGATGAAGAGAGAGAGAGAGAGAGAAAGGGAAAGTGAGAAAGCAAGCCGCCGGGTCCGGGACCCGAACCGTGGTCAACCATGTGGGAATCCAGTGCCTCCCACCAGCGTGCCACCACCGGTCCCCACACATAAGTTTTTTTATGCTACACATTTTACATGAAAATTTTGAATACCCGCCTTATATGAAATATCTAAAATAAGCAAATTCATGAAGATAGAAGAAAACAGCTGGCCCTGCGGCCTAGTAAAAAACCAGATCCCATGTGGCAACCAAGGTTCAAACGCTGGCACTCCTGGCTCGAAAAACATGCTGAGTATGTGTGTGTGTGCCCCCAGTCCTGACAGGACAGAGAAATAAAGGAGCAGGGATTATAATGTGACCATGCCCCATAGGGAGTGATTTCTCCCTCTCCCTGTCTCTCTCTGGCAAGCGCGCACACCATCTGGCAAATTTAAAAAAAAGACAGAATATTAGAGGTTTCCAAGTGGTGTGAGGGTGAGCGGGAATAGGGACTTACTGCTTAAGAATCAAAGTTCTCTTTGGGGTGATAATAAAGTTTTGGAAATAGAGGTGCTGGTTGTACAACCTTACGGGTGTACTTAATATCAGTGAATCACATACTTAAAAATGGTTAGAATGGGGACCAGCAGTTGGCGTAATGGATATGTTGCTCAATTCCCATGTAGTTGACGGCAGTTCAAGTCCCAGACTCGGTGGCTTAAACTCACACCGGGCGCGTGTGCGTGCGTGCCCAGGATCCCAGGAGGAGAATGGAGGAGAAGGGATTGCGGCATGGCTGTCTCCCCTGCAGGGCGATTTCTTGCTTTCTGTCTCTCTGTCTCTCTCTCTTTCTGGTGAGCACACGCACCCTATAGCACAAACCTCTCAAAAACAAACAAACAAACAAACAAACAAAAAACACAACAACATCCCTCTGCCCCCTACCCTTCATCCTTCCTAGCTTCTAGTAAACATTAAAAAAAAAAAAAAAAAGGTTAGAATAGGGGGCCAGCAGGTGGTGTAGTGGTTAAGGCATTGGACTCCCACATGGCCAACCACAATTCAAGTCCCAGACCCAGTGGCTTGAAAATCACACCGGGCTCATGTGTGTGTGTTTTCAAAGTTCTAGGAGAATGAAGGAGAAGGAATTGTGGTGTGGTCATCTCCCCAGGGGGTGATTTTTTCATTGTTCCTCTCACTGTCTCTCCCTCTCTCTCTCTCTCATGCTCTCTCTCTGGCAAGCTCACATGCCCTATGGCAAACCTTTTTTTAAAAATGGTTAGAATGGTGGGACCAGCAGTTGGCATAATAGCTATGTTGCTGGACTCCCACATAGTCGAGCTCTCCAGCCTGATGCAGGACAGGTGCTCTCACCTGCCACTCCCATCTGTAAGAACTAGGCACAGCTGAGTCCAGGCAAGCGTCTCTCAGTTGGCCTGAGGATCAGCTTCCCCCAGGTAAGGCACAGAAGGGAAGGAAGTTTCAGGAAACTTCATCATGGCCTCAGAACCAAGCGATAAAACTGACAGTTCGATTTCTGTCTTACTCTTGTGTATAGTTTTCCACTTTCCCAAATTCAGAAGTGGAACAAGCATGATTATTATCTTAGAAAAACCTTAATTTCTAAATGAAGAAACTGGCACATGCAGAGATTCATTAACTTGCCCAAGAGCACACAGTTAGCAAGTCATGGGCCAGGAGATACGGCCATGCCCTGTGACACACATCTCATTCTCCCTGGCGTCTTTGAAAGTTTGGCTCCACCAAATTGATCCAGCAGGTTTTTATCACCTTTGAGTGGCCTAATAAATTCCACCTTGGGACCAGCCGTTGGTGTAATGGCTATGTCACTGGACTCCCACATAGTCAACCGCAGTTCGAGTCCTGGACCCAGTGGCTTAAACTCATGCCGGGCACATGTGCGTGTGTGCCCAAGATCTTGAGAGGAGAATGGAGGAGAAGGGATTGTGGCATGGTCACCCCCCCCCACCCCGGGGGTGATTTCTCACTTTCTGTCTCTTTATCTCTCTCTCTCTTTCTGGAGAGCATACGTGCCCTATAACAAAAACCTCTCAAAAAAAAAAAATCCACTTTAAAAATATTGAATTCAGACCAGCAGGTGGCATAGTGGCTCAAACGCTGGACTCCCACATAGCTGACTGCGTTTCAAATCCTGGATCCGGCGGTTTGAAAGTCCTGCTGGGCAAGTGTACATGCATGCCCAAAATCCCAAGAGGAGAATGGAGGAGAAGTGATTGTGGTGTGGCCATCCCCCCTAGGGGATGATTTCTTGCTTTCTGTCTCTCTGTCTCTCCAGTGAGCACATGTGCCCTATACAAAAATCTAAAAAAAATTTAAGAAACATTGAATGCAGGACAACTGGTGGAGTAGTGGTTAAGGCAGCTGGATCCCACATGGCTGACTGAGTGGTTCAACTCCCAACCACCACAGTAGGCGCGCCCATGCCCAGGGCCCTCGGAGTGGCTCCACAATCACAGTGGGGCAGCTGCTAAGGCATGGTATGAAAGTGCCTGAAAAGAGATGAGGGCCCAGGGCAGACCCCTAAGATACCCAGGCACGGAGAGCAGGTGGGAGGGTGAAAACTATGGTTTTTGTGACAGAGAGCTAAATCTACGATTGCTTCCCAAGACATCCAGATGTGGCAACGTGGGTCAAGGTTTTCATAAACCTGTAGGATCGCCAGGGTCACCTGGAGAAGCCCCCGCTCACCGCGATGGCCTCACGGAACACCTTGGTTGAAGGTCTATGCTAGTCTCAAGAAAGATTCCACAAGACCCAGCTGGCACCACGGACTGCTAGGTTGCTGCCGCAGTGATGGGGGAGGGCGACATGCCCTCCAGGTCCCCCAAGGGAATGTGCTTCCTGCAGTTGAAGAATCACTGCCCAGGGATCAACAGTTAGCATAATGGCTATGTCGCTGGACTCCCACGTAGTCGACCACGGTTCGAGTCCCGGACTCGGTGGCTTAGACTCACACCGGGCGTGTGTGCGCACGTGCCCAAGATCCCGAGAGGAGAATGGAGGAGAAGGGATTGCGGCGTGGCCATCCCCCCTGGGGAGTGATTTCTCGCTTTCTGTCTCTCTGTCTCTCTCTGTCTGTCTGGCGAGCGCATGTGCCCTATAGCAAAAACCTCTCCAAAAAAAAAAAAAAAGAATCACTGCCCTCAGGCCTCACCTGAGGCATTTCATTGAAATGCCCTTCCCCTTGTGAGTTTTGTTATCACCGCTGTGTTTTATCACACAGCTCTGTGTTCAGCCCAGAGAGAGAGATTAAGGGTCACTCTCTGTGGGAGAACACTCCTCAATCTCATAAAGTATGCCTGTGTGTTTTTCTCCAAGATCAGTCACGCTAGGTCCTCTAATCTCCTGGCAAACCTTGCAGACCACTCAGTGTCTCGCCATCCTTGGTCACAGCAGAACGAAGCGCTCACTCAGCGCGGAGAGGGTGGCCCTGCTAGAAACGGGCCACGCGGCCCTATCCCAGTCTCTGTCCTCTGGCTGGTTTGAAGGTGCCACCAACATCTGGTGGAGTCAATCAACCTGTGACTTCATGTGACTTCGAGACTGATGGCGCGCTCTGCCTCCCTAAAGCCTCCCCAGCCCTACATTTTAAACAATCTGCCTTCCCCTGTAAGGTAGAAGCCTGGCTCTCACCGGGTGGGCCTTCGGCCACATTTCAAGATTAAGTGAAATGGACCCCGAGCCATCTTTTCCAACGTGCTGTGCTTTGTCTCGCAAACTGCTGTCCTGGACGGGCTTGCTCTTCCTTCCATTAGCCTCATCATGGATTTAAATCAAATCCCACCCAAGGCCGGAAATGGCTTGTGTCGGAGCTGGAAGATGGAATTCACTCGCCCTGAGTTTATGAGATGGGAGAGAACCAGGAGGGACGTGTTTGTCCTCATTCCTAGGTCTCAATATCTGCCATCCTCTGCTAGAAGCAAAAGACAAAATACTGGGGCTCCCATGGGAGAAAACTGAAGCATCAGGAGAAAAGTAATGAAGGAAAACTTGCCCTGCAAAGTATTAAATATGGCATAAAATTACACTGATTAAAATGATCAGGTGTAAGCACAGGATAGACAAAGCAATGGAAGACGGTAGACAGTCTTGAAAGAGACCCAAATAAATACAAATATACTGGGTGACGCAGCAAGTATGTCAAAAGATACACAGAAACAGCTTATCAGTTGGGGCGTGGATTATGATGTAAATTTAGCTTCATATCATACATCAAAACAAACTCTTTTTAATTATTTATTTTATTTTATTTATTCATTCAATCGTTTTCATTTGACCAGAGAAAGACAGACATACAGAGAGAAAGAAAGTGAGAAAGCAAGCCACCAGGTCCAGGACTCAAACCGTGGTCGGCCATATGAGAATACCCAGCTCCTTAACCACCCTGCCACCTGCTGGCCCCATCAAAACAAATTCTAAATGGGCCTACCTATTAAACATAAGTAAAACTATTAAGAAGTACTAGAAAATAATAATTTATCTGATGTTGGGTAAGGGAGGCTTTTCTTGGTATAACGAGGTGCAGAAACTACAAAGGTATCAACAGAATTGATTACATAAAAATTGTAAATGTTTAGACAGGACCAGCAGATGGCATAATGGTTACATTGCTGGATTCCCATGTAGTCAACCACAGTTCGAGTCCCGGATCCGACAGCTTGAAACTCACACCAGGTGCGTATGCGTGCATGCCCAAAATCCTGAGAGGAGAATGAAGGATAAGGGATTGCAGCATGGCCATCCCCACTGGGGCCTTTTCACTTTCTGTTTCTCACTGTCTCTCCTGTAAGCACACATACCCTATAGCAAAAATCTCTAAAAAAAAGAAGATATAAAAAATTTTAAATGTTGAAATGTGAAAAAAAAAAAAAAATGGGGCCAGCAGGTAGTGTTCTGGTTAAGATTCTGGACTGCCACAAGGCTGACCATGGTTTAAGTCCTAGACCTAGTGGCTTGCTTTCTCTTTCTTTCTCTCTCTCTGTCTCTCTCTGTTGAGTGCATGTGCCCTATAGCAAATTTAAAACAACAATAAATTGAATATATATATATATACACACACACACACACTCACACACTGTGGGCCAGTTGGTGGCATGGTGGTTAAAGTGGCTGGATCCTGCATGCTCAACTATGAGGTTCAAATCCTGGACCTGGTGTCTTGAAACACGCCCTGGGTGAGTGTTCATATGTGCCAAGAATCCCAAGAGAAGGGAGAAGAGACTGTGGCGTGACCATCCCCGCTTTGGATGCTTTTTTACTTCCCCTCTCTCTTTCTCTGTCTCTCTGGTGAGCACATGCACCCTACAGCAAAAATAAAACAAACATTAGAAAAAAAGAAAGAAAAGAAAATCAAAGAGTAAATAACCTTGCACTAGGAATTGGTAATGTGTATTTTAAAAAGATTATGAGTGCAGATAAACTATTAAATCAACAAAAGAAAGGTGGCAGCATAAGCGCAAATGGGTTAAAATACTTCTACCTAAAACCCACCGAAGTGAACAAAAAAATCAAAACCAGAAGAAAATGTTACCCACACCCAAACTACACAAAGGTCCCAACTGTACACTATATACTTGAAGTAAACACAGAAATTGAACTAAACTATAATACCACATCCTGAGAACCTGGTACTATGTTAACTTTTCGGAAATTTCTATAATAAAAAGTAGAGAGAAAAATAAATACATCATGATCTAAAATTTTTTTAATTAAAAAAAATTAAGAATAAATAAATACACCCTGATGGCTCTTTTCTAGTTCTCTGGCACCTCTCCAGGTGTATCATGTCACCTACGGCATGAAAAACAGAAAAAATGGTAGTTTCCATTAGAAATCATCACCTGTCACAACGTTAGATAAATCTTCCCCATTGGTTGTGAGATCTGACCTCCCAGGGAAAAGAAATTACCTTCTTTTCGTCTTTCTGTCTCCCTCAGCATACAGCACAGGTCTTCACACAAAGCCCATCAGTAAATATTTGCTGAATAAATTAAGTCTTAGCATGCTCCTCAACTATTCCACCAAGCACAGAAACCCTGGTTTTGGGGCTTCTGACATAGGGAATCCTCCCATTGACATTTTTAAAATATTGAGACCAGCAGATGGCATAGCAATTAAATCACTAGACTCCCACATGGCTGACCGTTGTTCGGGTCCTGGACCCAGTGGCTTGAAAATCACACCAGGTATGTGCACGTGTATGCCCAAGATCCCAGAAGGAAAATGGAGGAAAAGGGACTGTAGTGTGTCATCCCCTCTGGAAGGTGATTTCTCACATTCCCTTTCACTGTGTCTGTCTCTCTTTCTCCCTGGCAAGAGTATGCAGCCTAAGACAAAACTTCTAAAAAGAAAAGAAAGAAAAAGAAAAATATTGCCAGAGGGTACATACAATTGCCAGAGAGAGTCTGAGAGACAAAGAGACAGAAAGAAGGAGAGAGAGAAAGCACCCCTCAGGGGGTATGGTCATGCTGCAATCCCCTCTCCTGTTTCTCCATCCTGTTAGGATTTTAGCCGCAGGCGCACACACTCGCACCTGGCGTGTTCTTCAAGTGGCCAGGGCCAGCATTTGAATCACGGTCAGCCACGTGGGAACCAGCTCCCTATATACAGGGCTTAACTGCTACACTACAGGGCCGGCCTCTGTTGTCTTCCTAATCAGTACTTTCTCATATTCTTATCATGAATAAAATTAGAGATGGATGGGAAATTTTTCATGTAAGGTGCCAGTCTTAGTACCGAAGGTAGACAAGGGCAAGAATAACTTCCTTTCCATCTTCCCGGTTCTTCCCCAGCATTCTTGGTTCCATAATAAATATTCAACCTCAGATGAGGTTGGGTAGCACAAGAGGCCCAGTTGTCTTCACACCTATGCCTGCATTTGCCTTTATATTCATGCACTCGCTCTCTCTCCACCCCACCCCACCTCCCTTCCACTTTTCTCTCTCTGGTTTTCTCTCTCTCCCTACAAAGAGGAACTTTTTTGCCTATAAGCTTTTAGGCTTGGCAAGAAAACTGCATAACCAATATGTGAAAGCTCTTCTCACTCTTCAGAGTCTATGACAAGGATGAAAGTTAGTTCTTCACTCTGTCCTAAAGGAAGGAGTGGATGGTGGGGTTACTCTGGAGAATTCAGCTCAAGGAGCCACCTGAGTAGGGCACCACGAGGAAGACACACTGTGACCAAGAAGGTCACCTCCCCTGGTCACCAGCACCCTCTTCCCTGCCTCCACTGAAACACTTGCCTCTGTCCCTCAACATCCCTAGAATTTACCCTTTCCTCTGAGGTCAGCAATATATTTAAACTGCTTGCTTCATCCGGTTCCCATCAGTGAGATTTAGTTTAATGTAAGACACTTGGAAGGGAAATTCCACTCGCTTTCCTTCTGGGAAACCAGCTGCTGCATGTTCCCGGCCCAAATTCTTAGCCTAACGTTTCTGGTAAAATTCAGACGATCCTGATTTTACCAAAACAAAGCACACACAGCTTAGGTGGCCTGGCTCTTCATAGCCACACAGAGGTTCTCATTTCCTCCCCTTTTGAAAGAGGGAAAGGTTGGGTCTTCTGGAGATGTTTTTTTCTTTACTCTTTCACCAGATTTTAACAACTTGAATTTTTATGCTTATTTTAAATTGCAAATCCTTTAAAGTAAGGTAGAGTTGGAAAATAGGCAGTTACGGTTTCAATGAACTTTACGAGCATCGCGTAAAGTGAACTTTAGCAGCTCAACAGTGTCCCCTACTGGCCGTGAGCGTAGACACCAGGAGCTTGAGCTAGGGCTGTATTCAGCCTACAAAACAAGGTAGAAACAAGCTGACTACAGGTGAAACACCCTACCCTCTACTCGAAAAATAGAAAATGTCCGTTCAAATCAGAAACGCAAGCTATTCACATATGACAAGGGCCAGAGAGCTGAATAGTTACTTATTTAAGTAAGTCCCCGTGGGAAGATACCCAGGTTGAAGACTACTTGACTCTCCATCCCAAAATATAGGGCATTCTTTTCTGGCTAGCCTTCTCAACCTCTATTCCACCCACTGGCCAATATTGGAAACAGGCTTGCTGTGCTCTGTGTTGATTCTATCCTTCCATGTTGGGGATTCAATAGAACGTACTGGCAAAAATCTGTCTTCCAACAGGTCCCATTTTAGTAAAGGAGGAAGGAATAAATGGTTAAACAAAATAAATAAATAAAATCCCTGAAAACAAGTTATCTGCCTTCTTCAAGAGACAGACAGCTCCATGGCTCCTGCGATCTAGCCATTTTGGGAGAAAGGAAGATGTTCCACTGATCACTGGGCCTCCAGCATACAAAACTCGAGTGATTGAACTTCCAAGTTTGGGAAGAAACCGACCATCCACCAGATGACTAGAAATCGCTGCAGGACCACAAGAAATATGGAGAAGCAGGAAAATACCTCTCCCACAAGGGAAAAGGATAGATCCTCTTCATCCACACACAGTTCAATGGAAATCATGGAAATGTCTGATAAAGAATTCAGAACATTCATAATGGCAAAGCTAACAGAGATGGAAGAGAAGAGAGACAAGGAACTGCTGAAGAGGAAGGAGAAAGGAGTTGAAGAGTTCCAGGAGGTGAGGAAATTCATGCAAGATCTAAAAGAGGAATTTCACACTTTACAAAAGAATCAGATGGAACTGTGAGAGATGAAGGCTATAATACAAGAAGTCAAAATCTCCCTTGAAAGTATTAAAAGCAGACTAGATCATACAGAAAATAGAATCTCTAATGTAGAAGAGAAAATGGCTGGCCTAGAAAAATCCACCATGAAGACTGAGAAAATGGCCCCAAAATTTGAGAATAATATGCAAGAAGTACTAGATACAATTAAACGTCCAAACATCCAGATAATAGGCATCCCAGAAGGTGAAGAGACTCATAAGGGCATTGATAATCTATTCCATGAAATCCTGCAAGAAAACTTTCCAAACCTGGAGAGGCACTCAAAGATTCAGTCCCAAGAAATACAGAGGACCCCAAATAGAATCAACCCAAGAAGATCTTCTACAAGACACATTATAGCCAGATTGACCAAAACCACAGACTGGAGAAGTCCGACCCGGCGAGGCCCCAGGATCTGTCTGAGCCCCCCCAGACCTTTGAGCTCCGCTTCCGGTCAGATCAATATGCTGGCAAGGCCACTGTTGTGCACCCCCCTGGCCTTGGAACAAAGCTTGGGTCAATTAGCATGTCAGCAACTGCTTGCTATTTGCTCCAGAAAACTGGTAGCCTTGCTGGGAAGCGACCCCCCTCTGACTCCCCAATTTACTACTATAAAAGAATTGCATAAGCTCTCTTATACATCCTGAGTATATGATAAAATTTTCCAGGAACTTCCCCGACCGCTCCCCTTTGCTATAATCACCTACTATTAATTACAATGCTTTATCTCCATGGTCACAGTAGAGGGTGGGCTAAAGTTCTATCTAGGCAGAAATAATCTTGACCTTTGGAAGGCCCTTCAAAATACATTTAAGGTAAACTTAATCCTTTCTTTACTTAAAATAGGATTAGGCCAAAACTGGCCCAGGACACCTCCGCCCTCACCAAGCGAAATAGATAAATATTTTAGGACTCCTCAAATCAAGTTTTAGATCCCTATAAAACTATGTAAGTATCATTCTTTATTAAGATCCAGAGGAACTAATATCTATTCTTGAGATTTTCTTTTCTCAGAGCCATTCCTGGTAATCACAAAATTGCTGTGCCACATCAGCTGATAATCATCTCTGCATACCGGAACCGCCTTCCCAAAACTGCATTCTATGGAGACCCACCTACAATTCCATGGAGACCCACCTAAAAATGCGGAACTGCACGAGACCCACCCTTAATCCAACTCTGAATAGAATCTATGTTCCCTATTGTTAAAAACTTTATGAGCTGATAATTGAAACACTAGCCCCTCTCCCATTTACTTGCATGTAACACATTTTCAATAAAAAGGCACGATGATCCCTAGCAGTTGTCACTCCCCAGAGAGCGATCTCTGGGGGGTGTCCGGCAGAGGACGTGCCTGAAAAGGCACCGAGGCCTCTGTCTTCTGTTCACCTGCGCTGCCTCCGTTGAGATAACCCACCCACGCCGAGGCTGGTCCCCGGCAAAAGACAAGATACTAAGACTGACAAGAGAAAAAAGGCAAGTTACCTACAAAGGGTATCCCATCAGACTATCGGCAGACCTCTCATCGGAAACAATGCAAGCGAGGAGAGAATGGGAAAAATATTCAAAGTATTAAGGGAAAAGCAATTTCAGCTGAGAATTCTGTACCCAGCAAGGTTATCGTTCATTTGGGACACGAACTTTCCCAGATAAACAAAACCTGAAAGAATTTACCAGCACCAGACCAGATCTCCAAGAAGTTCTTAAGGGAGTGCTATCTATGTCAGTAAAATCAAATGCAGACACACAGAAATAAGAGTTCAAAAACTAAGAAAATGGGCAACTTAATTGTACGGACAAAGTCTGGAGTTGAATATTATATCCCAGAGTTCAATCAGGAAGATCGTATCTCAACAGAAACAGAAGAAAGATTAAGTACATGAGTCTGAACTGATGAAACAGCATTCTGTGACTTGACTAAGATATTGCTGCTTTTCTTCTAAGCTTTGTTGTCCGGTTTTAAGGATCTTTATCCTGTCTTGAGATGTCAATAGATTCATGTACCTACTATTTGAACAAAATACCAACCTGTTTCTAGGCTTCAAATTTCAAGGAAATATCCTTACCAGTTCAAAACTGCCTTTCTTGAAACCACCAGCTGAACTTGCTATTGAAAGTACTTAGATTATGGAGTATGAGCTAAAATTTTTTGCTATGTAAAGTAAATGTTTGTGGAAAAATATAAAAATAAGTAAATGAAAAAAAAAGTCCATTACCATTTAAAAAATAAAAAGAAAGAAAGTAGTTAGATTACTTATGATATGGTGTGGTCAACAAAATGTTGGAGGAAAAGGAATTGAAGACAACTGTAGACAGCAGAAATAGTGTAACAAGAGAGTGGAATAGGGCAGAGGGTCAGACATGGGGTAAAAAACATATATATTGGGAACCAGCAGTTAGCGTAATAGCTATGTCGCTGGATTCCCACGTAGTCTGTCTCTCTGTCTCTCTCTGTCTGGCGAGCGCACGCGCCCTATAGCGAAAACCTCTCCAAAAAAATAAATAAATAAATAAATATATATATATATATATATATATATATATATGAAAGTAGTAATGGAATTTTATGGATGATAACATGCATGATTAAGCTACTATGCAGTTTACTCTAGAGGGGAAACCACATTTAGTATGTTGTGATGATGCTCAGGGAATAAATGTAAATTTAAAAAAAAAAATTCAGAGAAAAAAATACTAAAACTGTTACCAAAATTTAAAGAAAAAACTGCGTATTTGATGACCACAGTAAGCTATATAGCCCCAGCTAGGTACTACTTTATAGCATGTTCATTCTGCTCACTGAGGTTTATGCCTAAAGTCAGACATGGGTTCTTGTGTATGCATATATCAGCTGTGCTTGCTATTGCAAATATTTAGACAAATTAAGTTCATTAGCAAATCAATTAAATGGGGGGGAAATGCATAGAAAGCAATCATGGATACCAGAGACAATGGGAGGAGGGTTGGACAGGGCAGAGGGTTAGGGATAGGGAATCAAGGATGGCAAAAAAAAAAAAAAAAAAAAAAAAAAAAAAAAAAAAAAAAACGCAAAATATACAAGACATAAGAAATGAAAAATTGTTTGTTGATAACACGTATGTTGATGTGCTTGATTGAGCCAACAGACAGTGTAATTTGGATGAAAAATTCATTTTGTGTACTGTAATGTTAAAGAAGAAAAATAAATTAATTAATTAAAAAAAACAAGTTATCTGAAGAAATGTAAGCGGAGTAGGTGGATAGAAGGTAATGGGGTGGAGATTAGGGAAGGTATGTGTGTGTGTGTGTGTGTGTGTGTGTGTGTGTGTGTTGTTATTGTTTGTTTTATTTGAAGGTTTTTGCCATAGGGCATGTGCACTCACAGAAGAGAGAAAGTGAGACATCACTCGGGGCAATGGCCACGCCGCAATTCCTTCTCCTCCGTCCTCTCGAGGTTTTCGACATGCACCCACACATACCTGGTGTGTTTCCCAAGCTGTTGGGTCCTGGACTCAAACTCAGAGTTGGCCGTGCTCGATCCAGCACCTTAACCTCCATGCTACCTGCTGGCCCCAGGGGAAGTATTTTTTGAAAGAACTGCCAGGGAAAAGGTCTCTAAGGTAATGACATTTGAGCAGACACCTGAAAGCTTATGAAGAAGCCATGAGGGGGGCTGGCTCCATAGCTCAGCGGTTAAGCACGGCCCAGAGAAAACCTCACCCCACACGGCTGATTAGGGTTCTAGTCTGGATCTTGGCTCTTTGAAAAACACGCCAGGTGTGCACGCATGGCCTGGATCTTGATAGGATGAAGAACTGGAGGAAAAAGGATTGCAGCATGACCAAGCCCTATCGGGGGCTCCTCTCTCTCTCTCTCTCTCTCTCTCTCTCTCTCTCTCTCTCTCTCTCTCTCTCTCACACACACACACACACACACACACACACAGAGGAAAGAAAAATGAGAAGAAAGAGCAGAAGAAGACAGAGGAGGAGAAGCAGCAGCGGCGATGTGGAAAGGGTATCCAGGAAGAGTAAGCAGCAGATGGAAACGCTTGGATACAGGAACAAGATTAAACCATTTAAGGAACAGGGAGAAGAAGGTGAGGAAGACAGTTGTTACTTAATGAAGAACAAAGAGCGGGGAGATGAACTCACTGAGTTCACTGAGGTGGGCAGGGGCCAGATTCCATGTTTCATGGAAGAGAACTTGAATTCCGTTCTAACAGTAAAATGAACTCATCACAGAGTTTTCAGCTCTGCTGACATGTTCTTGTTTGAATTTTTTAGATGATGATTTTTTTTTTTTTTTTTTTTTTTTCTGTCAAAGGTTATATGTGCTAGCCAGAGAGACTGAGAAACAGAGAGAGAAGGAGAGGGAGAAAGCACTCCCCAGGGGGACGTGGTCAGGCCACAACCTCTTCTCCATTTCTCTACCCTAGCAGGATTTGGGGTGTACACACACATACACCCTGCATGTTTTCCAAGCATAGGGGACTGGCTTTGAAACACAGTTGGCCAGGGGCCAGCAGGTGGCATGGCCACATGGCCATCTAGGTCCCTTACCTGCTTGGTCACATGGCCAGCTCACAATGGGAGAGTCTTCTTTTTTTAAAACCTTTTTGCCAGAGAGTACATGCACTCAGCAGAGTCAGAGAGAGAGAGGGAGAGAGAGAGAGAGAGATGGAAAGTGAGAAAGCGCCCGCTAGAGGGCATGGTTCCACCACGATCCCGATGAGGGGCAAGCACATGTGCCCCGTGCGTTTCTCAAGCTGCTACATCTGGGACTCAGACTGCATGGCCAGCCACGTAGGATCCAGCTGCCTTCATCACCAGGTTGGCCCCTGAACCATCTTTTTTAAATGATGGTGAAGAGACCAAGGTCTTTTGCTATAGGGCGCGTGCGCTCGCCAGACAGACAGAGAGAGACACATAGAGACAGAAAGCGAGAAATCACCCCCCAGGGGGGATGGTCACGCTGCAATCCCTTCTCCTCCATTCTCCTCTCGGGATCTTGGGCACGCACGTACATGCACCCGGCGTGAGTTCTAAGCCACCGGGTCCGGGATGCAAACCGCGGTCGACTAAGTGGGAGTCCAGCAACATAGCCATTACGCTAACTGCTGGAGACCAAGGTCTTGAGGGTTGAGAGCAGGCAAGAGTAGAAGCAGGGAGGCCGGTTAGGAAGCTACAGCAGGAGTAAAAGCACCAGGCGACTGTTTGGGTCAGGCTGCTAGCAGCAAAGGCAGAGGCGGGGAGGAGCGGCCCGATACGGAATATATCTCAGACAGCGAGGCAACGTGGCTGGTTAATGGAGAGCAATTTGGGAGTGGGGTGGAGTCAACTCCCTTCTGGCCTGAGCAACTGCATGGTTAGGAATGCCAGTAACTGAGAGGGTGAAACCGGGGTGGACGATAGATTTGGGGGTGAGGGAGGAGGTGAGAAATCCAACATCCTTTTGATTCGCCTAGGACGTGCTCAGTAGGGTGTGTTTAGAAGGTGGTGGACACTGAGTCTGAGCTCAGAGGACAGGCTGGATTTGGGAACCCTTAGCCCATGGGTAATTTATTGCCGTGAGACTGGGAGATCCCCTAGGCAGAAAGGCCATGTAATGAAGAAAAGGGAGGAGGAAGAGGCTGAGAGGGTCGGGAGGACTGCACGGAGCACATAACGAGGGCTGAGAATGAGCACCTGGAAGGTCAGAGGAACCAGAACCAGGAGAGAAGATACTTCAAGGGGGCAGTGTCCACTGCTGGAGAGAAAATCAGCAAGAATAACATTGGCCATTGGATTCGGCAAGACAGAGGCAGAACAGAGGGCCCTAAGAAAAGCAATGAAAACAAATACCACCCGAATGGAGCAAGTTAAGGGGAAATAGGAGGTGAGGATGTGGGGCTTTCAAGGAGTTTTAATGGAGAGAGAAACTGGGAGAAGACACCATAGCTGGAGGGGAATATGGGCTCAATGGAGGTCCACTTATTTATTTTTCTTTCTTTTCATTAATAAGAGAGAGATGACTACATCCTTGGGGCACTGGGACTAATTCTGTAGTTGGGGGGGTGATCAGGCAGAAAGGGGTAGGACCGAAGTCTAACATAGGAGCAGGGGTGGGGGGGGAAAGCAAAACGTGAGGCCATCGGGAAAGCCATGGCGTATTTTTCTGTTTTTCTATGTGAAAATGTGTCCTGACCTTCCCGATAACCCAATATATGGGATACAGGTAGGAATGGAAGATGGAGAGTGAGGAGGCCTCTTCTGATTACTTCTAATTTCTCAGCTATTGATAAATAAGAATCAAGAAGCTGTGATGTAGGGATATGATGGCTGGGGTGCATAGCCCACATGGTCTACCAAGGCTCGGGTCTTCGACCCAGTGACTTGAAAATCACCCCAGGCACGTGTGTGCACATGGCAGGGAGGAGAATGGAGGAGAAGGGATTGCTGCTTGGCTCTCCTCCCTGGGGGTGATTTCTCACTTTTCCTGTTTGTCTCCCTAGTCTCTCTCTAGTGAGAGACTAGAGAGAGTCTCTCTATGAGTGACTCTATGTGCCCTATGGCAAAATTAATTAACTTTTTTTTAAGAGTCGAGATGTTAATATTCCTAGTATTTGCTCAGAGCATGCTGGGGATGGAGAGATCACAGATTTGAGAGGAAAATGAATGGAAAGTGAATTTACTTAGGGCCTGTAATGAGGCTGTAATCATTTCCCCCAATAGTAACCTACTCTTGAGGTATTTGCAACATAATATCAATGAAATATGTTACCAAGAAGAAAGAAACAATAACAAGAAGTCTTTTTTTAGTACAAAATATTTAAAATCTTTCAAGTATCTAGAAAGAAAGTAATCAACATTCATGTACACACTACCCAGGTTTAATCAATGTTAATATTTGGTTTTGGTTATTTTTTTTTTTTTTTTTTTTTTGGAGAGGTTTTTCACTATAGGGCGCGTGCGCTCGCCAGACAGACAGAGAGAGACATAGAGACAGAAAGCGAGAAATCACCCCCCAGGGGGGATGGTCACACCACAATCCCTTCTCCTCCATTCTCCTCTCGGGATCTTGGGCACGCACGCACACGCGCCCGGCGTGAGTTGTAAGCCACTGCGGTCGACTAGTGGGAGTCCAGCGACATAGCCATTACGCTAACTGCTGGTTCCCAGTTTTGGTTACTTTTTTAAGAAACATTATAGTCACCATTGCAAACCTCTGAGCCTCTCTCCAACCCATGTCCTTTCCTTTCTCTTGTAAAGTTCACTATATAATGATAGAAGCAGTGGTGGTTCTCCTTACCCAGCCCTATCACAGCTCTGTGCTGTTATTCAGGATTTACCTGTTATCTGGGTTGTCAGGGTGAGGGCCACCGGAAGCTCAGAAGACAAAGCCCTGAGGCTGACATTGTAGTCGGTTCCCGGTTTCAAGTCCAAGCATATTTCAGGGGCCTGGCTTCTGGTCGTGATATTGAAGATCATTTCCTGGACAAATTCCTTCTGATACCATCTCTGGCCCCAGATGTGCAACTGAAACATAAAAAAATCTCACTGGGTCGGCTGCTGAATTGAGAGACTCCAACTATCTCAGTACCTAACCTTTTTAGTGAGCTTTCTTCCTCTCTCCTTGACTCTAAAATGTATTGAGAAAGTGAAATGTGGGGCCTGCAGGTGGTGTAGTGGTTAAGGTACTGGACTCCCACAGGGTGGACCATAGTTCACTTCCCGGACCTGGTGGCTTGAGACTCACACCCGGTGTGTGTGCATGCATACCCAAGATCCCGAGAGGAGAATGGAAGAGAAGGGATTGCAGAGTGGCCACCCCCCATGGAGTGATTTCTTACTTTCTCTCTCTCTATCTCTGTAGCGAGCACACACACCCTGTAACAAAAAAAATCTCTCAAAAAAAAAGAAAGAAAGAAAGAAAGTGAAATGCAAGAGTAAACACATATTAGAGTTATCATACTGTAAACAATACCATTACAATATTGTAAGGGTAATAAATATATTTTTAAATAAATATGTAAATATAAATACAAAAATATACATGTTTCAGTACTGGCAACTTCTCTATCTTGTTCTCACATATACAGTGCACATGTCAATAAAAAAATGTTTAAAGTGGGGCCAGCAGGTGGTGTGGAGGTTAAAGTGCTGGATACCACGCCAACCACATGGTTCAAGTCCTGGACCCAGCGGCTTGAAAATCACACTGAGTGCATGTGCATGCATGCCCCAAATCCCTTTGAAGAGAAGAAAATGCAGCATGGCCACCCCCCCCCCGGGGGGGCATTGATTTCTCACTCTCTTTCTGTCTCTGTCTCTCTGTAGTGAGCACAGACATCCTAAAGCAAACTTTAAAAAAAAAAAAAAAAAGCATCTATTGAAGTTGAATTTTAGTTTCACAGATATTTTTTAAACCTGCCACACAGGGGCCAGCATGTGGCGTAGTGATTAAGGCACTGGACTCCCACATGGCCAACTGCTGTTCAAGTCCCTGGACCTGGCAGCTTGAAACTCATGCCAGGTGCATGTGCACCCAAAATCCCAGTAGGAGAATGGAGCGAGAAGGGGTTGCGATGCGGCCATACCCTCTCCTGGGGTGACTTCACACTTTCCCTCTCACTGTCTCGGCCTCTCTTCAGTAAACACGTGCCCTATGGCAAAAACCTTAAACAAAAAAGCTCCCACACGAGACAAACATCTAGAACAAACTTCCAGTGACTTACTAAATACATCTCCTCTAGTTCAGGGGTCTTCATACTTCGCCATCTCAGGCAGGTCTCATTAAACACTGAGATATTGCTGATGATCTGTTTTGCTGCAGCAAGAAGAATAAAAAATCAATTCATACCCTATATGAAAAATATTACCTTTCAATTAAGCCATTTTCCAAGCACGAGCATTGGCGTGGGGGGAGTTTAAAAGTATTTTAATTCAGGGGACCAGCAGATGGCATAATGGTTACGTTCTGGACTCCCTCATAGTTGAGCACAGTTCGAGTTCTGGACCCAGTGGCTTCAAACTCAGGCGTGTGTGCATGCATGCTCAAGATCCGGAGAAGAGAATGGAGGAGACGGGATTGCAGTGTGGCCATGCCCCTGGGGGGTGTTTCTCATTTTCTGTCTCTCTCTCTCTCTCCAGTGTGCATATATGCACTATAGCAAAAATCTCTCTTAGAGAGAGAGAGAGAGAGAGAGAGAGAGAGAGAGAGAGAATTTTAATTCAGAAATTAGTGATAGCAGTGTCCAAAAAACACCGATTTTATATTTAGATTATCTTGGTCCTGAAGAATGATTTAGGATCTGAAGATGCCCAATGAGAAGATACTTCTTAAAAATTATTTCAGTCTAATAGATTGTGGAATGGTGTACCACAACAGAGTAAAAATGACGGTGACCATTCAATATATACTTCGGGAAAAAAAAAAAAAAAAAAAAAAAAAGCTAACCTGTAGCCTGGTAACTAAGGGAACTGGATCCCACACAGTCAGCTGTGGTTTGAATCTCAGCTCTGACACCTTGAAAAATCACACCAGGTGTGTATGCACATGCATCTCCCAAGTCCCAACGGGATGGAGAAATCGAGGAGAAAGGATTGCAGCGTGACCGTGCCCCACTGGGGCAGGCTTCCTCATTCCTTTCTGTCTCTGGCATACGCACGTACTCTCTGGCAATTAAAAGCAAAACAAATGAACTAGTAGATTTATTTCTAAATGTAGGCAATGCGAAGTAATGTCCAGTGTAGAAGAAGATGAATATGTCTGTATATTACACACAGTATGCCTATGTGGAGAAACCGTACTGCACCCACTAAGGTGTACAATTACATAAAGTCAGAAGTCACACTTAAAAATAATAATTATTATTTCATCTATTCACTGTAAATTCCCTTAATTTTACTAAGCTAAAATCACAATCCACCGTTCTGGGCCTGGGGCAATCTTATTTACACAAAGAAGTATCAATTTGAAATTCCAAGCTGAAAGCAACATCTCAGCATTGTTCCTTGAAGTACTGAAAAAGGCCATTTCAAGCAGTCCATCTTTTCATGATTAAAATGAGCAGCAGAGCTGGCTCCACGGCCTGGTGATTAAAATAGTTGGATCAACATGGCTGACCACATGGTTCAAGCCTCGGACCAGACGGCTTGAGAAACGCACCTAGTATGTGTGTGTGTGCCCAAATTTTCACAGGATGGACAAAAGGAGAAGAGATTGCACGTGATCATTCCCTGGTGAGGGTTGCTTCTTCCTCTCCCTCTGTGTCTGTCTGTGGCAAGCACATGTACCCTCTAGCAAAATAAATAAATAAATAAATAAATAATAATAATAATAATAATAATAGAGGAGCAGGGGGCGGGAGTTCTCTTGATTTGGGTCTCTTCATCTCTTATGATCAAAGACGCATTTCTCGGTCTCCTCTCAGTGTCTTAGTAATCAAGCTAAATGAGAGTTCAGATCTGATAGAGTTTGATGTAAAGGCACACATCCCAAGCTCTTTAAAAGGCTATTTCTTCAAAACTCTGCCATCAGAGTTTACTGCCTTCCACAATCATCTCTGTCCCTAAACTGGAAAGAAGACAGCAGACTTGCTAAGAACTTTTAGAGCAACCCTGATGATTAATAAGTCATAAAGGCAACCCCCAAAACACCTAAAAACAAAGCAAAACAAACAAACAAAAAAAAAACACAGAAAAGAAAAGAAAATCCCAGGACGGGCGAAGCTGTGTAGTGTAACCCCCTGGCCTGACAGTTCCTGTTATTGAAGCCTGGTTGGTAGACACGACGCCTCTCTATGTAGAGGAAACCTGTTCCACAGGTCACACACTAGTTTCAACAGCAGCCAAGACCTAGCAGGTAAGTGAGTTCAGATGATTCAGGGTAATGCGGCCCACTTGCAGGGTACGGAAGACGGTTTTAGAGATTAGCAGTAGGAGTGCCTGGAACCCCACATTTCTGAAACTTTCAAAATACAAATTACCCTAAGACTTCTTAAGCAGTTCTAGATCATAAAGAAGATGGGAAGCTTCCCAATTTATTCAATATGACTAGATAACCCGCAATGCCCAAACTGGGCAAGGATGACAAAACCAATCCCCAAACACACTATCCCAAAATCACTCATTAATATAAATGCAAGAAATCAAAATAATATACTAGCTAGCCAACAGGTCAGCAGTACATTCAAAGAACCAAACTCTATGACCAAAGAAGCTGTATAGAATGCAGATGGAATCCTTACTGAAAAAGCTATTCATAATCTAAAGAGAGAAACCATATGGCTGCTTTTATAGTTAGAATGGGTGCTACATTCGTATACATTCACGATTTTAGATCTGAGGGAACTAGGACTTAATTTCATAGAAACACCTTAATTTAATAGTGCTCACTAGAAACCATCATACTCGGTGGTAAAAGAGTGACACAATTTCTAGTAAAGTCAAGAACAATATAAGATGTCTGGTCTCATGACTATTACTTAGCATTAGTCAGGAGATTTTAGACAATGAAGGAAACAAAAAAGCAAGGAAGAAGAAAAGCTATAAATACCAGAAAGAAAGAAACAAAGGATGTAATTGCCAGTAAATCTAGACAAATCAACTGACAACCAAAAATGAAATCATTTAAAAACAATGGGAAAACAAATACAAAATAATAAGGTTTGGCAAACTGCACCCACATACCAAAGCTAATGGTTTCTAAATGTCTTCAAGGATAAGAGTGGGAGGCTGAATAATGACCCCTCCCCTCCTAAAGATGTCTATGGTTAGTCCCTGGAACTGGTTACTTTACATATCAGAAGAACTTTGCAGATGTGATTAAGATAGTGAGCTGAGGGACCAGCAGGTGGTGTGGTGATGAAGGCGCTGGACTCCCAAAGGGCTGACTACAATTCCAGTCCAGACTTGGTGGCTTGAAAATCATGCTGGGTGCATGCATGCCCAAAACTCCAAGAGGAGAATGGCGGAGAGGGGATTGCAGCATGACCATCCCCTCTTGGGAAGAGGGGTGATTTCTCACTTTCCCCATATACAATCTCACGTTCCGTAATAAAAGGGTGACATTTTAAGTCAACAGAAAATAAAGTGAGTTGGAAAATTGTTATACTAGAAAAATATACTAGAAAAGGACACAGAAGAATAGTGTTACAATCTTGGGTAGGAAAGAAATAAGAAAACTAAAACCTGTTTCCAATTTTAACTATATGAAGTCTTAAATTTTCTCTATGGCAAAATATGTGGTAACCAAGTTGAAAGACAAAAAACTGTGAGGGAGGAAAAAAAAAAAAAAACTAAAACAAATGTATGTGAAGAAAAGATGATTATTTACCTGATATGTAAAAAGCACAATGAAGAAAACAACAGCAACGAGATATAGAAATGGGCAATAGATATACTTTTATAGTAAATATACCACCTATGTTTCCTACGGTAATGAATTATGGGAATTCAGAAAGAAGAAAATTCACTTGTAGCTTGCAGGGAAGTGGAGGTGGGGATCAGGGAAGGAGAGACTATATGAACTGCCAAAAAGAAAGAAAAGGGATTCAAGGAGAAGAAATGTTGGGTCATTGGAAAAGTCATGACGTATTTTTCTGGTTTTCTATGCAAAAATGTGTCATGACTTCTGAGGACCCAACAGCATAAAGACATGGAGGTGAGAAAATCAGAAATTAAGAATATTATTATGGGGGGGGGAGGGGTGAGGAGGTGACATCGTGGTTAAGGCACTGGACTCCCACAAGGACAACCACAGTTCAAGTCCCAGACCTGCAGCTTGAAACACACTGGGCACACATGTGTGTGCACCCAAAATCTCAAGAGAAGAAGGAATTGTGGAGTGGCCATCCCTTCTAAGGAGTGATTTCTTGCTTTCTGTTTCTCTGTCTCTGCATGAGTCTCTAGCAAGCGCATGTGCCATACAGCAAAATCTATTTAATAATAATAATAATAATAATAATAATATGGGTCAGAGTTCCAATTAGCTCAAGGATAATGTTGGCCCTTAAATCTAAATTGCTCCACATCCTCCAAAATATTCTTCAGATCAACACTAAGACCTAATAAAACAACACAGAACTGATGCTGATATTATAACTGAAGAGAAGACTATCACAAACTTTAAAGGATGCTAAATGGAAAAATAAACAGTAAATTCTAGCATAGCTACCTCTCAATGTCGCACAAGCCTTTGTGGAGAGTGCTAGAACTTTAGAAAAGCTATGTGAAAAAGAGAAGGGGGAAATAAACCCTCACGAGTGAGCTAGATTCACTCCCAGAAAGAGAAATTCCACCTTAAGTGTAAACACACTGAAAAACAGGCCTGGTAGATCAGAGCAGAAAGAAAGGATTGAAAGTCCATAAGATAATAGGTAACAGTATAAAAAAGCATTGCTGGGGGCCAGCAGGTGGCATGGTGAATAGGGTGCTGAATTTCCACATAGCAGACTGCAGTTTGAGTCTGGGACCAGAGGCTTGAAAATCATGCCTGGACCATGCCAGGCACGTGTGCATGCATGTCCAGAATCCCAAGAGGAGAATGGAGGAGAAGAGATTGTGGCATGGCCTTCCCCCCCACCCACGGGGAAGGGGTGTGTTAATTTCTCACTTTTCTCTCTCTCAGACAAGTGCACCCTGTGGCAAAAACATTAAAAAATTTTTTTGTCTTTAAAGCATTGCTTCTAGGAAAGAAGAGGAAAAAAGGAAGGGCAAAGTATTTACTGGAGACTAAGTGATGATGAGAGAAAGATACAGGAGAGAAATGCAATATCTCACAAGGAAAAAGGAAACCCAAAACTATAAGAATACACAATTCATCCTCATTCTTACAAAAAAAAAAAAAAAAAAAAAAAAAGCATCTTTAAAGAAACTGCACTTTGCTCAATGACAGAAGAGGGCACTCTTAACCTAGAAATCTTGTTACCCACCCGAATGTACCAATCCTGGCCATAGAATTAATTAATAAACAAAGCAGTCTTCATTTAAAAATAGAAAACAAAAGAAAATTATAATAAAAACATCTCTGCTTGTGAAAAACTCTACATTTTTTTAAAACACAGAAGCTGGAAGAAAGGCCAACGTGTGAGACAATAAAATGAAATAAATATTCTCAAACAAGCATTTGGGGATATGAAGCAAACACCATGAGTCAGAAAAACAAAAACTAAGAATAGAAATGGACAAAAAGTTGGGTAGAAATTAAAGAGAACTGACGTAATTCAGGGAAAAAAAGAGAGAGAGAGAGAGAGATCAAAAGTATATAAAAAATAAAGACTGGGTCCCCCAGATGGTATGGCATGGTGGTTAAGGCACTGGACTCCCACATAGTTGATGACAGTTCAAGCCCCAGACCCAGAGGCTTAAAAATCCTGCCGGGCACATGTGCATGCCTGCCCAAAATCCCAAGAGGAGAACGGTGAAAGGATTACAGTAGTCATCCTCCTTGGGGAATGATTTCTCAATTTCTCTCTCTCTCTGTCTCTCTCTAGTGAGTATACATGCCATATGGCAAAAAATCTTAAAAAAAAAAAAAAAAAAAAAAAAAAGACTAAATTCCCTGGGGCCTAAAGAAGGTAAGTTAAGGGGCCAGCAAATAGCATAATGGTTACATCACTGGACTCCCACGCAGCCGAGCACAGTGCAAGTCTCAGACCTGGTAGTTTAAAACTCATGCAGGGGACCAGCAATTGGCCTAATGGCTATGTCATTGGACTCCCATGTAGTCGACCATTGTTTGAATCCTGGACCCAGTGGCTTAAACTCACACTGGGTGCATGTGCGTGCGTGCCCAAGATCCCGAGAGGAGAATGGAGGAGAAGGAATTTCAGCGTGGCCATCCCCCCTGGGGGGTGATTTCTCACTTTCTGTCTCTCTGTCTCTCTATATCTTTCTGGCAAGCACATGCGTTCTATAGCAAAACCTCTCCCAAAAAAAAAAAAAAAAAAAAGAAAAAAAGAAAGAAAGAAAGAAAAAGAAAAAGAAAACTCAGGCAGAGTGCATGTGCATGCTCAAAATCCCAAGAGGACAATGGAGGAGAGGGGATTGCGGCGTGGCCATCTCCCCTCAGGGATGATTTCTCACTTTCTGTCTCTCTGGCAAGCACACACACCCTATAGCAAAAAGCTCTCTTAAAAAAATAAAAAAAAGGATAAGTTAGAATAAAATTTTATAAGAGGCACTGAAGAAATATGGGACAATAATTAAAAATATATAAAATTAAGATTAAAAAGATGTAAAAAGGATTTAAAATAAAGTGATTGAAATGGAATATAGATACAGCATATGTATAATTAAGGTCTTTGAAGAATTAAAAACAACACTGAAATGAAATAATTATTTGAAACTATAACCCAAAATAGTTTTATAAAAATAAAAAGACTTGAATATAAATACTGAAAGGGTCCACCAGCTGCCAGAGAAAGTTTCCCCAGAAATGTTAACTTCAAAACTTACCCAAGTTGGGACCAGCAGTTAGCATAATGGCTATGTCGCTGGACCCCCACGTAGTCGACCACGGTTCGAGTCCTGGACCCAGTGGCTTAAACTCACGCTAGGCGTGTGTGCATGGGTGCCCAAGATCCCGAGAGGAGAATGGAGGAGAAGGGATTGCAGCATGGCCATCCCCCTGGGGGGTGATTTCTCACTTTCTGTCTCTCTGACTCTCTCTGTCTGTCTGGCGAGCGCACGCGCCCTATAGCAAAAACCTCTCCAAAAAAAAGAAAAAAAAATTCACCCAAGTAAACTATTAGAGGGACACCTAACAGTGATTCAGAAAGGCTAAAGATAAACTGATGGATAATAGTATATCCACCAAATGGAAACCATAAGAAAACAGGGATTGCAATCTTGATATAAGACAATGTAGAATTCAAGTCTAAAGCACTGCATATGACAAAGAAAGGCATTCACCATCAAGATGCAATTCACAATGAAGATATAATGCAATCATTTTTGCCAAGCATAAGAAAGTATATACAAACTATAAAAGAAAAAATTAATGATGTAGAGCAAGGATGAGGAACTTTTCTCTATAAAGAGCAAGAAAAGTAACTTTTTTTAAAGAGGTTTTTGCCATAGGGCACATGAGCTCACCAGAGAGAGAGACAGACAGACAGACAGACAGTGAAAGGGAAAGTGAGAAATCACCCTCCAGCAGGGATGGCCACACCACAATCCTCTCTCCCCCATTCTTCTCCTGGAATCCTGAACATGTATGCACACATACCAGGTGTGATTTTCAAGCCACCAGGTCCAGGACTTGAACTGTGGTCAGCCATGAGGGAGTCCAGTGATGTACCCACTAGACCATTTGTTGGCCCCATAAGTAAATGTTTTAAGCTTTCCAGGCCAGACAATTCTGTAGAAGTTACTTAACTCTGTCTTTGTTCCAATAGAACTTTATAAAAATGGACAACAGGCCAGATTTGGCCAAGGATATTGTCTGCTATTCTCTGGTGTCAAGGAGAAGGAAAAAAAAAAGATCAAAATACTAATAAAATAGACAAACTACTAGCTAACTTAATCAAGAAAACGAGAAAAATGAAAATGCAGGGAGAAATAACTGAAACAAGAACATTCGAGAAGTTAAATAAAACTACTTTGCAGATTACTACGCAAATAATTTTTAAACTTGAATAAAATAAGTGATTCCTAGAAAAAATAGTTTACCAAGCTGACTCATTAGACATAAAAACTTAAACAGACCAACATCTATAGGAAAAAAAATGAGAAAGTCATCAAGGAACAGCTCCACTACAAAGTCTCTTACCCAGAGTGTGTCACAGAATTTGACAAAATCTAGTAAACCAACCAAGAACATGGTCCAAATGCCACATGAATTGTCCAACGGCATAAATAAAGAAGAAAACTTACAGAATTTTTTTAGGAAGCAAGGGAAATGCTGATGCCTGCCCATAATAAAGTTAGTGGGAAAACAGAGAAAACTGTAGATCAACATCATTTATGAGTATTGGTGTAAAAGCCCCCATGCCACCTGGTGGCCCCAGGAGAAAAGTATCCTTATCTTTTTTCTTAAGTTTTATTTATCATTATTATTATTTTAATCTGCTACAGGGCATGTGTGCTCTTCAGAGAGAGACAAGAAAAGAGAGAGAGGGAAAGTGAGAGCACAGCCACTAGGTCCAGAACTCAAACCACAGTTGGCCATGTGGGAGTCCAGCACCTTAACCACCATGCCACCTGCTGGCCCAGGATTTTTATCTTAATAGAGAGGTCCTAAAAAGAGTGAGATGATCTGTTGCCTTCAGAGCTATTTAGGATCCATTTAGTGGACAGCTATGCCACTAAATAATTTATTCATCTTCATGAGTAAAGATAATGGATATGGTACTGCCTAGTTAGAGCTACGATGTTGTTCATTGTTAAAGATAATAACCATTTACTCTCCCCACACTTGGCATAGTCAGATGATCAGATATTCTAAGTAAAGATAGGCCAATTTTGGCTTGACCAACTTCAAGTATGGGCTTCTCAGGCTAATAATGGTTTATTAGAGAAGCAGACAGACCTCAGATATAACTCTTCTACCATAGAACACTATTACGGTATTTATTTGTTTTGTGGGAAAATATCAGAAATAATGTTAAATTATTTATGTTCTCTATTATCCTTTGTTTGAATTCTGATTCTGTGAAAAGGAATCTGTTATGGAGGAAGTTTTACAAGGTCAGCATAAATTTCAAATTATGCACACTGTTAGAAAATCTGTATCATTGGGGCTGGTAGATGGTTGTGGTAGTTAAGGCGCTGGATTCCTACATGGCTGACCATGGTTCAAGTCCTGGACCTGGCAGCTTGCTTTCTCACTTTGTCTTTCTCTCTCTCTCTCTCTTTCTCTGTCTCTGGTAAAATTAAAAAATAATAACAAATAAAATTAAATAAATAAATAACATTATTTTTAAAGATCTGTATTATAAAGCCACCATAAAAAGTACTATTTTCTGAGGCTGGTCCCATAGTCCAGTGGTTAAGAGAGCAGGATCGCACATAGCTAGCCACAGTTTGAATCTCAGTCCTAGCGACTCAAAAAACATGCTAGGTGCATGTGCATGAAGGATAAAGAAATGGAGGAGAAGAAATTACAGCATGACCATGCCCCATTGGGGGGTGTTTTCTCCTTCTTTTCCCCATCTCTTTCTAGTAACTTCTCATATCAAAAACAAAAAGTTCTGTTTTTCTACCAGGGCTTTATTCCCTTATGAGAGTGCTTTGTTCCATCTTCATTTTTGTTATAATTTATCAACAATATTTTAGAAATATCTAATTGCATGCAATCCTCTGCTAAATAGAACAGAAATAAAAAGCATTCTTCTATACATAAATGATATCATTTTTAAATCTCTAATTGAAAGTGACCTAAATAGACAGGTGGCTTTGCTAGCCAAATATTGTCATAAAGAATGGCAAACCAGGGGCCGAATAGTAACAGAGGTAAAATGCAACATTCTGCAAGGCTGTACCACAGAAGAAAGTTCCAGAATCATGTCCAGAGACTTCTCTGAGTCTGCTGGGCCTACATATGCCCATGATCCAGGGATGGTTGAGGCTGGAGGTGAATTATGCTGTCAAGAGCCTGTTGGGGGTGTTCTCTCTCTCTCTCTCTCTCTCTCTCTCTCTCTCTCTCTCACACACACACACACACACACACACACACACACACACAGGGATGAAAGAAATAAGTATCCTTGATGTCCATTAGGTATATTAGAAGGAACAAGAAGATAAAACATTGTTCAAAGCTGGAGTTTCACTGCTAAATGATTTTTTTTTTTTTTCAAGAGAGAGATTTTTACTATAGAGCGCATGCACTCCCTGGAGATACACAGAGAGTCAGGGAGAAATCACTCCCCGGGGGATGGCCACATCACAATCCCTTTTTCTCCATTCTCCTCTTGGGATTTCGGACACAGGTGTGCACCCAGTGTGAGTTTTAAGCCACCGCCGGGTCTAGGATTCAAAAGGTGGTTGACTACACAGGAATCCAGGGACAAACCATTGCACCATCTCCTGGTCCCAGTTTTTTTGGGTCAATCTGGTATCTGACTACAACTATCCTGACATTTTTCACTCCAAAGTATGTAACTATATTATCTGGAGAGGGACCTAGGATATTCAATCACCCATTCACTGGCAGAGCAGATTCAAATGGTGTCCTTTGCTCAGCTCCCTAGGCTCAACGCCTTAGGCTCAACCCTGCAACAGAGACGATCAGCCTTCCAGTCAGGCACAGGTCCTTGTTCTTCAACCAGAAACACAGAACAATTGCTCCCTGGGTAGTAAGAGAGAGAACGACCCAGAGCTCAATGACATCGAACATTCATCAACTCTCAGCTGAAAACACCAAGATTGAGACACATCGATTGAAAGACCTGGACTCCAGTGATTCCTTCAAATAATCTAAATAACCTAATCCTATCCCTAAATCAAGCCAGATTAATGGAGAACAGACTTTTCTTTTTAACTTGTGAGAAGGCACGTGTGCTCACCAAAGAGACATAGGAGAAAAGAGCAGAAGTAAGAGAGCCACCCATGAGAAGTGGACTCACCTCAATCCTTTCTCCACCTCTCCCTCCTTCTGGGATTGTGGGCATGTGTGCACATGCACCCAGTGTGTTTTTCAAGCAGCAGGGCCTGGGATTTGAATCACACAGTTGGCCACATGGGATCCAGCCACCTTAACCACCAAGCCACCAGCTGGCCCAGAACAAGAATTTCTAATGCGTCTTTTCTTGCCCATCCTACAAGTACTCATGCTTAGCCACACTGAGGGTCAATATAAAAAGCAGCCTCATAAAATGCTGCTCATATGTTGTCCTATCTACAAGACCCCCTGGAATCAAAATTACTATTTCAAGGACCAGCAGTTGGCGTAATGACTATGTCACTGGACTCCCATGTAGTCGACCGTGGTTCGAGTCCCGGACCCGGTAGCTTAAATTCACGTTGGGCGCGTGTGCGTGCGTGCCCAAGATCCCGAGAGGAGAATGGAGGAGAAGGGATTGTGGCATGGCCATCCCCCCTGGGGGTGATTTCTCGCTTTCTGTCTCTCTGTCTTTCTCTGTCTTTCTGGCGAACGCACGCACCCTATAGCAAAAACCTCTCCAAAAAAATGTACTATTTCATCTTGGTGTTGAAAAAAATGTACTTCTTCTGAAAAACACATCTTTGTTGTAACCTTATAGACAATGTAATAGCTCCCTTTCTGAATGAATGGGTAGAAAACATAAACCCAAATTTGTGAAACACCAAGAAATAAGTAAATCGGTTTTATGACTATGAATTATTCTTAACTTTACTCCTACTTATTTTTAAATAGGAAATTTTCTGCCTTAAATGTCACTGTTTGAAGTCTTTAATTTAGACTTCTGACCTATAATATTTTTATTTTATATACCCATGTAGGTCATTTAAAGTCCTTCCTAGAAATAAGATGGGAAATATTATTTTGTTTAAAAAAATTCTGTATTTAATATTAATGTAATAAATCTCAAAGACAAAGTTCAACAGACTTGACTGCATAGAAAGAAATAAAAAATTTTTATATTTCAAACACCATAAACAAAATTAATTCATAAAACAGGAAAAATGTCTGACATAAATAAGAATCAAAGGGGGGATCAGCAGTTAGTGTAATGGCTATGTCGCTGGACTCCTGCGTAGTCGACCGCAGTTCGTGTCCCAGACCCGGTGGCTTAAAACTCACGCAGGGCACGTGTGCGTGTGTGCCCAAGATCCCGAGAGGAGAATGGAGGAGAAGGGATTGCGGCGTGACCATCCCCCCTGGGGGGTGATTTCTCGCTGTCTCTATGTCTCTCTCTGTCTGTCTGGCGAGCACACGCGCCCTATAGCAAAAAAACCTCTCCAAAAAAAAAAAAATAAGGAAAAATAAGAATCAAAGGATTAATGCTCTAAGTAGATGAGTAAATTGCATATATCAATAAGAAACAAAACTGATGGATAATAATAATGGTTTAAAAAATCAATTAAGGGACCAGCAGTTGGCATAATGGCCATGTTGCTGGACTCCCATGCAGTCAACTGCAGTTCGAGTACCGGACCCAGTGGCTTAAATTCACACTGGGCGCGTGTGTGTGCGTGCCCAAGATCCCAAGAGAATGGAGGAGAAGGAATTGTGGCATGGCCATCCCCCCTGGGGGGTAATTTCTTGTCTTCTATCTCTCTCTCTCTCTCTGTTTCTGTCTTTCTGGCGAGCACATGCACCCTATATAGCAAAAACCTCTCCAAAATAATTAAATTAAAAAATTAAAAATTATAATTAAAAAATCAGTCAAGAAATGTGGACACTGAAATTAATTAATTTAAAGAAAACTAAAGGTAATTTAAATTGCTTTCCTAACATAGACCCCTAGAACTGGAATGGATTTTTCCTGTTCAACCCACTAACATTATAGAGGTCAATTATCTGCTCAAGTAAGTTAAAGGCTGGCATTTATGCATCTTCTCATTTCTATACAGAAAGGACAATTCTGGATTTCCTCCACTCCCTACTCATTAATCTTCAAGGAAGGAACAGTAAATAGGCAGTCTGGTTAGTAGGGCCACATTTCCTTGTGGGTAGAATTCATGTTACAGGTACGTAGACTCTTGCCCTCTGGAACCTGCCTGTGCTCAGGTACATGGGACATATTCTATCTCTTCAGTCTCCTAAAGCTAAGTAATCCGTCTCTCCCCATTGCTCTTTGCTCTACTTTTCAGCCTAAGACTGGGTGAATAAGCAAGAATATGGAAAAATATGGATCCCTTGCAGATCCATATTTCCAGGAAACCTACGTGGCCACATCTAACCTCCTCTTCCAATATAGCTTTCATCTAAAACTCTATGTTGGGGGATTTCCTGCAAACTTGTTCATATCAATAAGGCTAATACTTTACTTCTCATTTGTTTATTCTTTGTAACCACAGCTGAAAAGGAAGGGTAAGATGGGGAAACCCCTAGCCTAGTACTCCAGATTCCACGTAAATCTTGGCCCCAGTGGCTTGAAAAGCACACCCTAGTGGTGTGTGTGTGTGTGTGTGTGTGTGTGCATGTATGTGCACCCAACATTTCAACAGGTTGGATAAATGGAGAAGGGAATATGGTATGACCAAGTCCCATTGGGGGATTCTTTCTCTCTCTTTCTCTCTGTCTCTTTCTGGTGAGAAATTTAAAAATAAATATATTTTTTAAAGAAAGAAAGAAATATTTTTTTGAGAGGTTTTCACTATAGGGCGCGTGCGCTCGCCAGACAGAGAGAGACATAGAGACAGAAAACGAGAAATCATCCCCCAGGGGGGATATCACGCCGCAATCCCTTCTCCTCCATTCTCCTCTCGGGATCTTGGGCACGTACGCACACACGCCCGGTGTGAGTTTTAAGCCAACGGGTCCAGGACGCGAACCGCGGTCGACTACGTGGGAGTCCAGGACATAGCCATTACACTAACTGCTGGTTCCCAGAAAGAAATTTTTTTTAAGAAAGAAAAAGAAAATTGATTCAGTCTCTCCCACCTGCAAAATGTGGATATACTGATTGTGACCTTCAGTATAAAGACAAGAGTGGCCACAGGGGAGCAAAGTACCATGGGGAAAGGAGTCTCTTGGTCTTCGCATCAGGAATTCCAAAATAGATGAGGTAGATAACCGGTTAAACACTCAGGTTTGGGACCACCAAATGGCATCATGATTACGCCACTGGCCTCCCACATGGGTGGAAGTCCCACAGTTCAAGTCCTGGACCCAGAGGCTTGAAACCTGAACTCCCACAGTTCAAGTCCTGGACCCAGAAGCTTGAAACTCACATCGCACACACATGCCTGCATGTCCAGAATCCTGAGAGTAGAATGGAGGAGATGGGATTGCTGTGTGGCCATCCCCCATGGGAAGGGATTTCTTGCTTTCTGTCTTTCAGTCTCTGTCTGGCAAGTACACGTACCCTACAGCAAAAATCTCTCTAAAAAAAAAAAAAGCTGCCCAGGTTTTACATAAGCAGAGAAAATTATTTTAGCTAACACTTTTTTTTTTTGGCCCTACCTACAAGTGGGGGCTTTCAGATACCCACAAGTAGTTTAGAGACATACTACTCAAGGGCCTGAGAACTTGTTAGAAAGAATGTGGGGTCCCTAATCCAGACCTACTAAGTCAAAATCTCTGGGATGGAGTTCAGAGAGAGACAGAAAGCAAGAAATTACCTCCCCGGGGGGGGATGGCAATGCCGCAATCCCTTCTCCATTCTCTCTGGATCTTGGGATCCCGCACACGTGCCCAGCATAAGTTTAAGCCACCGGATCAGGGACTCAAACCACAGTCAACTACATGGGAGTCCAGCAACATAGCCATTACATCAACTGCTAGTCCCTCCAGCATGAGTTTCAAGCTGCCAAGTCCAGGACTCGAAGCACGGTTGACTATGTGAGAGTTCAACGACGTAACCATTACACCATCTGCTGGTCCCTAAAAAAACTTTAAAAAAAAGATTTCTAGGATGCAGCAGCTGGAATACATTCTTTATTTCCATAAACTACTCTGGCTAAGATTCAGCAGAGAAGACACTGGAGAGAAAGCATTTGGGACTTCAATGTCTTTACTGTTTAATTTAGAAGGGGAAATGGATTTGGGTTTTAGATTTTCATCTCTCTGAGAATGTAATCATGGGAGGGAATTCATATTCAGATGGTGAGCATTATTACGCAGCTGGAAATACATTTTGGGGTGAGTTTGTGATGACAGGAGGTGCTCACTGTGCAGTTGATACACAGAGGATAAGACAGTCAGGCACAGTCTGGGTTGGAAAACAGAACACAAAGTGTATTTTCAGTCCCAGCCTGGTGGTGCAGTTGGTAGCAAATTGAACTGCACGGCCAGAAGCCACAAGGCCGACTGTAAGTTTGGATCCCTGGGTCAGCCTGAATATACACCGGGTATATGCACCATGTGCCTGAGAGTCCGAGGAGCTACAGGACCAGACAAAAGGTATGACAAGACCCCATCAGTGGTTCTGTTCTCTCTCACTCTCTTTCTCTCACATTTCTATCATGAATAAAATAAACTCTTTTTAAAACACAAACTAGCCTCGAATGTTGCATGGCCCTCACTAGTGTCTAATGCATTTCAGAGTCTTCTAAGTGCAAAGGCCAAAATGCCTACCCTTGACTCACTAAGAGCTGTGGTGACAATCAGAGCAAGGCCTCGGGTAGGTAAGAGGAGGACCTAACTATCCTGCTGCTTTCCTTCAAAGGGGACAGCCTCCTTTTCACTAAGCCCAAAGCTTTAAAGAACAAAAGAAATTCTGCATCCCTTCCCACTAGAGGGAGCTGTGGAGTTGATACAGTGGGCCACTACATGGCTTCCTCAAAAGGCCATGAGGGAAGAGTTCTACGGAGCCTGATCTTAGGCCATTGTTTTCTATGTCCAGTTAATGTGCTTACACATGGCCCGGTCACGAGGCCTCTTTGTCCTGTGAGTCTGACACAGTGGGGCTCGCAGCTTCTGAACTCTCCCATAGTTGGCTCACTGCTTCTGAACTCGTGCTAGTTGGTTCTTACTGTAATGAAAACCCTTAGGTTAGGGCTCAGCCGTCTTAAATTTAGGGTGAGGGGTAAAACACCTCACAGAATTCTCAAGCTAGGGTTACCAGGGAATCCTGAATAAAGCTTCCCATTCCTGGTCTGTACCTTCCAAGAGTAGGAACCCGGTTAGGAAGGGACTCAGAGGTAAGATTCTGGCATCCAGAACCCAAGGTGAAGTTGACAGCTTCTTCAAGTGAGAACCCAAGTCTCCTAGCTCTCAGACTAGCATTCTTCATGCTCCCCACAGTGTACATGTCCATGCGCTTAAATAACTTGTTGTCCAGAGGTAGAAAACAGAAGGATGTCTACACCCACCTGCTGGTGCAGTCATTGTGGTTACTTGCAGCGAATGCTGCTCAGGAGAGCCCAGTAGAGTGACAGTCACTGTATAAGCAGTTGTCGGGTACAGATTCAAACACAGGACTGGAGCGTGTTCCTTCGTTGTGAAGTTAAATGATGTCACATGGTAAAAGTCATGCAGATACCACCTTCGACCCAGAACTTTAATCTGTCATGAGATTTAAAGAAAGTTGTATTACATGTTCTGTTTGCTTGTAGATATCTGTACTGCAAGCAAAACGGAAACAAAGCATTCTGTTTTCCCTTACCTACTCAGCTATTTTTAGAAGCTAACCAAAGGAAGGACTTTACAAAGCTACCTTACCTATCCCATTCAAACTCACTCTTAACCAGGTATAGGAGGAAGCTTAAAATGCACAATTGCAGGCCAGAGAGGTGGTGTGGCAGTGAAGGCAGCTGGATCCCACATGGCTGACTGTGCTGTTCAAATCCCAGACCTAATGATTTAAAAAACACAGCAGACATGTGTGCATGTATGCCTAAAACCCCAAGGGGAGAAGGGCTTATAGTGTGACCTTCCCCTGGGGGTGCTTTCTCACTCTCTCTCTAGAGAGTATATACACCCTACAGAAGAAAAGAAAAGAAAAAGAAAAAAAAGCAAAACTGCATCTCAAGTAAATATCAGGCTGTTTTCAAGTAATTCCGTGGTGCTCACCTAATTGAAAGAAATTGCTCTAGAGTATTGAGCAAAATTATTTTATTTATTAACTGTGTCAGTGCAAGGAGGAATCCACAAACAAGCCTCCTCGAACAGAGTATTTAAACTTCATGAGGACGACCCCACATCGTACATGTAAAGCAATTGTGCAAGGGTACTTCACTTCACCCTCCCTGTTAGAGCTCTGGTAAAAGAACTTTTGATCCAGGGAGTCCTCACACATGCCATTAACCCATCACACTCTACCCATCTCAAGAAGCAGGCATAGGGAGTTCATCATAGGGAAAAACCCTTTATGAAAGTTCCAGAAGCAGGATGATTGCCCTGGTGTGCTTTAGTTGGTGGAGATGCCCACGTGTTAAGTGGTTCCACTGACGCTCGTGCCATTGGCTATGCCACCCACAAGCCCCTTCTTCACTGTCAATTGCCAGCTCTTCCCTATTAATCTTCCATGGTCATCCGAGACCTTCACCTGGTTTGTAAGGATTGCTCTCTCAAGTAACTAACTCCTTGCAATCTATTGAATAACTTGATGGTCCTTATAAACAATTAGCAAAACAGGGCCCTCGAGTTCCCTGAGCTCAACTCTTTAAACCTCTTCCACTCCACTTCAGCCACCCATATCCATGGCCACACTCTAGACTGGTTATCATCAAAGCTATCCTCCAAGATCTCACAGCCAGCTCTTTTTCTGGACCACATACTAGTACGGCATAATACGTTCATGTGTGTATGAGAAATACCTATATTCTTTTTTGCAAATTGCTTTTGAATGTCCACTTTTTTCCAATAAATTTAAGAGTATTTCACATGTTACATAATAACTGTTAAACATAATATTAACAAAACAATTTTTTTCAATTTTACTCTTTAGTCATTTAGTGTAGGTATGAAGTCAAAATCATTTATTTTCTTAACCAAGTACAACATTCAACCAATTGACCCAGAACTATTCATTGAATAAACCTTCCTTGGCCTACTGATTTGAAAAATCACCTTTATCATATATTAAATAATTTAGATAGCTTGAATGTGTTTCTAACCCACTGTTCTTTCCAATGTGGAAATCTGGATATTTCACTTGCCTGTTAAAATCCTTCAGTAACGGGACCAACAGATGGCATAATGGCTACGTCACCGAACTCCCATGTAATCAACCGCGGTTCGACTGGTGGCTTAAACTCACGCCAGGCGCGTGTGCATGTGTACCCAAGATACCAAGAGGAGAATGGAAGAGAAGGGATTGCGGCATGGCCATCCCCCCTGGGGGGCGATTTCTTGCTTTCTGTCTCTCTGTCTTTCTGGAGAGTACACGCGCCCTATAGCAAAAACCTCTCCAATAAATAAATAAATAAATATCCTTCAGTGACTCCACATGGACATCAAAATAAAACCCAAACTCCAAAACCCAACCTCCATACAGGATTTTTAGCGATCTGGCCACTGCTTAGAGTTTTGCCCCTTTTCTTCCTATTCCCCTTTGATTTCTTTTCTCTTTTTCTTTTAATTTTTTTAGAATTATTTACTTTTTAAAAAATTTATTCATTAATTTATTTTAACTTGACTGAAGAGAGAAAGAGAGAGAGAGAGGGAAAGAGGGAAATTGAGAAACCAAGCCACCAGGCCGAGACTCAACCCATGGTCAGCCATGCGGAAGTCCAGTGCCCCAAGCACCACAACACCTGCTGGCCTCGAACTGATTAATTTTAATTTAAAACTGAGTCTACTGTCTGCTAAATTGATATGGTGTAACCCAGAACTTGTGAGCAACTAAAGTAACCCAGGGCTGATAGCTACCTGGGCTTTCTGTTCCCCCGCAAGCTAGCTGTCCCTCCCCTGAACTGTTGAGCGGCCAGAGGCCTTGAGCAGGATGAAACCTGCTTCTCTGCCAGCTCTGTATTAGGGTGGACACTGAGTCCCTTTTTCTTAATAGGACACTCCAAGCTTGCCGAAACTGTCCCTCCCCAATGCACCCATAAAAGACTGTATCCAACTCTCAGCTGGGGCCAGAGATTCAGAGTATTAACTCCTCTGTGCCTGCTGACGCAATAAACAGTTCTCCTTTCTCTCTAAAGTGTTGCATTTCATTCCTCGACATCTGTTTTTCCACAAAAAAATGACTTGTTCTTAGGGACAAAAATAAATATCACTTTCTGCCTAAATTTATTGTGTCATTGGGAAAGTCATTACACATTTTTGCATAGAAAAACACAGGCAAATACTTGTAACTTTCCTGACAACCTAAGATTTATAATTTTACCCAGGGCGTTAAAAAAAAAAAAAAAAGAAAAATCAAGTGAAATGAGGTCCAATAGCTAATAAATGAGTTTCTTAAAACTCACATCCAAATGTGAATTTGATGACTGAATAAGCTGTAATGTTTCTTTTAATTTGGTAGATTGTGCATCACTTACTGGAGAGAGAGAGAAAAAGGGAGAAAGCACCCCAGCACGGGGGATGGTCACACTCTCCTCTCCTCCATTCTCCTTTCAGGATTGTGGGTGCGTGTACACACACACACACACACGCACTCACACATGCCCATGCATCCAGCATGTTTTCAACCCATCAGGTTCAGGACTTGAACCACGCAGTTGACCATGGGGGATACAGTTGCCTTAACCAGTATGCCACTGGATGGCTCAGCTATAATTATTAAATGCACTAAAATAAAATATAAATGTAAAATATCAGGCAGGAAAAATGACAGCAAGTCACCAAATATAGTCTTTGGTCAGTTTAGTCCCTTATTTACATCCATTTCATGTCTCTGTCTAGAAGCAACAATGACAAACTGTCCAGAAGTTCATTCTATTAGTAGTTTTTTACTACTTTGGATCCTCACTTGGAGGTCACTCAAATTTTAAGTGGCACAATTCTTTGACAGATAGCATAAGAGATCTTCTTACTTGGTATATCCGTTCTGATCCAACTTTCCTAGAATGCCTGTTCAATTTCAAACAAGTTTCATTAAATATTGATACATTGAAAATTCCATCATCTTCTAAGAGAGCATCTTCTAAAAGATAAGAGAGAACATATAGAAAGGTTGCATCATCTTGGCAAAACATATCACAGCTGAACACAAGTTAGACTGATATCTTACAAGAACCCATAGGGTGTTTAGCAGGAAGAACACTAAATCTGCCACCAGCAGACTTAACTTCAAGTCCTCCTTCCACTTAGCTAAGTCACTGGACTCCTTGGAACCTCAGTTTCCTTATTTGTGAAATTAAGTAACCCATCTTGTTTTCCTTATGTCACAGGATGTTGAGAGACTCAAATGAAATATTTAAAAAGTGCCATAAATTAATAAAGTTGTGATATTTTTAGAAAGTTAGTCCTAGAGCTGGCAGGTGGTGTAGTGGTTAAGGACACTGGACTCCCACATGGCCGACCACAATTTAAGTCCTGGACCTGGTAGCTTGCTTTCTCTCTCTCTCCCTCTCTGGTCAAATTTAAATAAATAAATAAATAAATAAATAGAAGAAAGTTAGTCCTATCACTTGAATGGTCCATAGTAAAATGTCATGACAAAGCCCAGGCTGGTGACACAGTCAGTAGCATACTGAACTGCCATAGAAGCTACGTGGCCAGCTGCAAGTTCGAATCCCTGGTCTGATCAGTCTGAGGCATGTGGCTGTCCATGGGCACCCAAGATCCTGACAAGCTGGTGCTCTGAGGAAGGGAAATCATAGTGTGACAAGATCCTGTCAAAGGTGCTTGTGGCCCAACCCCCACACATATACACAAACATACACATTCTCTATCGCGAATAAAAATAAAAAGCGTAAAATGTCAGGAAGGTAAGCATACCAGTAGCCAAAAAGTCTGAGAATAAGAAAAAGGTAAATAAAAATCAAAGACCATTAGAACCCTCAAGCAGTTACTTTCCAATCTAGAAAATGCCCAAAAAGTAGATGACCAGGGACAAAGATATTTGCTCTCACAGCAGACAGTATTTCAAGAGGTACTCAGGTGAGTAGTAAAGCAATAAAATAATCAGAAAGCAGACTTATTTCAACCATTGTATAGTAAAAATGTCACTTCATACCTTCGGTGGCCCAATTCATTCCTTTAATGTTCTCGTTTCTTAATGTAGTCAAAAGAAGAGATTCGTTACTAATGAATTAAACTCAGAGAATCCAAGAATAACATGGATAATTTTCAAGGAAAAGAACATTTCCTCATAAACAAGGCTGTACATTTTCTTTCTTTCTTTTTTTTTTTTTTTTTCTTTTTGGAGAGGTGTTTGCTATAGGGCACATGTGCTCACCAGAAAGACAGAGACAGAGAGACAGAAAGCGAGAAATCACTCCCAGGGGGGATGGCCACACTGCAATCCCTTCTCTATTCTCCTTTCGGGATCTTGGGCACACATGCACATGCGCCCGGCGTGAGTTTAAGCCACCAGGTCTGGGACTCAAATCACAGTTGACTACATGGGAGTCCAGCGACACAGCCATTATGCCAACTGCTGGTCCAAATGCTCTACATTTTCTATCAATGGAAAAAAGTTTAACTGTCAGACAGAAGCTATTTTATAACTATCTTTAATGGGTATTTCTCTCATGAGAGCCTCTGCTACCTAGGGATGAATAATGATAACAACAAATCATTCCAGTCAAAATCAGAATAGTCCGCGGCATTTTCAGTATCACTAACACACAGTACAAGGCCATTAGCTGGGAGAACATTTTCCTGGCTATAACTGGAAAATGCAAAAATATGGTTATGAGAGAGAATTTGAAGACCTGTCATCTGTGCTCTCCTTCATTCTCACAACTTTTATTTTAAAGATTTTATAAGGACATCAGAAACAAAAATTGCCACATGCATGCATAATGATTTTGAGGAATACCAAATGTATGTAGACAAGAAATGTACGGATTTATATAAGAAACACCACCTAAAGTATACGTCAGGACACCGACGGGACGGAAGTGGCAGCACCGCCTGCATCGTTCCCATCTCAGTACAACTTTCACACAAGGCAGACATCAGGTCTGAACTCAGGGGGAGAAGGCAATGTGAACAAAGGCATCTGGCTCCCACCTCCCACGCCGGATCCTGACAGAACTGACTGAGAAAAAGGAAAAAAATGGGTCAAAATTTGCATCTGGGTTGGAAAGCAGGGTCGGTTGCCATACACAAGGCAGGAACATGAAGACATTTCTGCTTAGCAGTGGATGAAACCAGGCTAAAGAAAGACACCAAGAGCTACTAATGGACTCGCCCTGCAAGCAAAGGAACTGGAGAAATGTTGCCCATGGAGGAAGCAAGCAGGCCTGGGACAAATCACTGAGGACGGATGCACAAGGGACCATTTAACCCAGTGGTTCCCAAACCCAACTGCACAGCAGAAGCCTCTGGATACAATGGATCTGAAGTAACGCTTGAACGTCTAAAGCTCACTTAAAGTTCACAAGGCAGATCTGACATGGATAGGTAGATAAACAGGGGGAAGGAGAGGGAGATTGCACTTAGGAAGCAAAGAATGAATATAATTTAGAAAAAAAAAATTGGGGAAAGTAATGGTAAAATTAGGCAGCATCTATTTTGTACTTTCAATTAAAAATTCTATTTTTTTTTTTTTTAATTTTAGAGAGATTTTGCTATAGGGCACGTGTGCTTGCCAGAGACACAGAAAGTAAGAAATCACCACCACCACCACCACACCCCTGCCCAGGGGATGGCCACACTCCAATCCCTTTATTCTCTGTTCTCTTCTCGGGATCTTGGGCACACACGCACAGGTACCCAGCATGTTTTAAGCCACCAGGTCCAAGACTCAAATCGTAGTTGACTGTGTGGGAGTACAGCAATGTAACCATTACGCCATCTCCTGGTCCCAAAAAAGTATTTTTAAATGGATTCGTATAAGGGAAAAAGGATGAGATGATAAGGGAATGTGATAGCTGAGAGAAAACTGGTTGAGACAGGCAGAAACAAAAAGAGAACTAGATGAATCCCCCTCCCCCCAAAAGAGGAAGCGAAAGTGCAATCACAGAATTTAAAGTGAGCTAGAAAGGGTGAAGATCAGCCTCAGCCTCAGTAGCACGAGCTGGTTGGGACTGCTGCTCAGTGAGCTGAGGCCACAAGGGGGCCCATGTTAGGGACCAGCAGATGGCGTAATGCTTACATTGCTGGACTCTCATGTAGACAACGGTGGTTCGAGTCCTAGACCCAGTGGCTTAAATTCACACCAGGCATGTGTGCGTGCTTGCCCAAAATCCCAAGAGGAGAATGGAAGAGAAGGGATTTCAGTATGGCCATCCCCCCTGGGTGATGATTTCTTGCTTTCTGTCTCTCTCCTCTCCAGTGAGCACATGTGCCCTATAGCAAAAATCTCTCTCCAAAAAAAAAAAAAACAAGGAGGTAGGGAGGACCAGGGTTAACTCCTGGCCTAACCAAAAGGCCCTGTGGTGCATACATGTAGTCCCAGCTGCTTGGAAGGCTGAGACAGGAGGCTCACAATGTAGCAGATAGTCTAAAAGAAAAGGAAAGAAACAGTAAAGTTCGGAAATGTCAGCGCATAGAGTATGCATATAAATATAGAGAGAACGAACCTGTCACATACTCACAGGAGGTAGAAGAAATGTGTGACTCTTTGGACGGGCAGAGAATCACCTGAAGCAGACATGGACTAACTACTTGAGACACAGAGATCTGAGTCAAGAAGGAGAGGGAGAGGCCATACCAGGTATGCACCTGCTAAGCCTCTCTCGTCTTCCGTATTTATCAGGGCAAAGGAGGAAGGAAAGTTATTTTTTAGAGAAAGTTGTTTTTGGAACCAGCATTAGCATAATGGCTATGTCACTAGACTTCCATGTAGTCGACTGCAGTTTGAGTCCTGGACCCGGCAGCTTAAACTCACGCCGGGTGCGTGTGCATGCGTGCCCAAGATCCCAAGAGGAGAATGGAGGGGAAGGGATTGCAGTGTGGCCATCCCCTCTGGGGGGTGATTCCTCAGTTTCTGTCTCTCTGTCTCTCTCTGCCTTTCTGGCGAGCGCACGTGCCCTATAGCAAAAACCTCTCAAAAAATAAAAAGAGAGAGAAAGTTGTTTTTTAGAGAATTAGAAAAATAGGGGGATTTCCAGAACATATTGGTTTTGGTATTGATTGAGGGTAAGACTAAATGACGCCAGAGGCTGGACAGAACACCTTGGAATCTGGAACAGTACATTTATCAGATCACACACCCATCTAATGGTCTCCCAGCGTTTCCATGCAAGAAGGCCACATTCCCGAGCACGCATTCACTCATTCACTCAGAATCGACAGATCCATGGTGTTCTGGAAGCATGGCGTTTCTGTTGTTCTCTAACAGAAAAAGACATCCACATGAAAAAGGAGAAAATAAAAAACCAATGTGAATGGACAGGAAGTTCCACATTGGGGCATTTGAAGAGGAAAAATCAAATGTTCCCCATATATAGATAGGTTGAAATCTAGAGACCAAAAACCTCACAGGGAAACTGAGTGAAAAGCATCAACATTTATATACCCCACATACCGCAGTGTCATGAGAGAAGAGATTTCTGTCTATGCACTATTGAATTCTCAATGCCTAAAACAATGTCAGACACACGGAAGGTGGTCTATGAACATTTATCAGGTACTCGAATAAATTATTAATGTCTTGGATTTTTAAAAAATAATTATTTATTTAATTTTACTTATTATTATTATTTTTTAATTTGCTATAGTGCACAAGCCCTCACCAGAGAGACAAACAGAGAGAGAGAGAGAGAGAGAGAGAGAAAGAGGGAAAGTGAGAAAGCAAGCTGCCAGGTCCAGGACTTGAACCACGGTTGGCCATGTGGGAGTGGGGGGCGGTGATTTCTCACTTTCCCTCTCTGGCAAGCACGCACACTCTATAGTACAAAACTATTAAAAAATAAAATAAATAAAAATTTAAAAATAAAATTTTTTTTCCCAGAAAGGCTCTCAACATACTCTATCTCCAAGAGTACATCCACAGCAATATTATCCAGATAGCCTCTAAGAAGAAAAAAAGAAAAAGCAGACAAAGGCATATCATGCAACTGCAAACACAAAGTAATTTTAAAAACCAATATTACTATCAAAGTGTAACTCAAGGCAAAAAATATGAAGATAAAGTGAGCCATTTGTTTCTAGTGAAAGTATCTACAATTAAGACATTGGTCATTAACATAAATAAAATAACATCAAAACATGTGAGGGGTCAGACAGTGGTACAGAGATAAAGCACAGCACTCTGCAAGACTGGCCCCCATGGGAAGGTTCCAGGTTCAAGTCTAGAGACCTTTCTGGAGAGCCCCAGGCACTCTCATACCCATGATCTGGAGCTGATGGAACATGGGCATGGATCACAGTGTCAAGATCCTGTTACAAACTCTGTCTCTCACTCTCTTGGGAGAAATAAGAAATTTTTTTTTTAGATAGATTTTTGCTATAGGGCACATGCTCTCACCAGAGAGATGAAAAGTGAAAAATCACCTCCCCTCCCCACCCATGATCCATGGCAGCTGAAGCTAGGGATGGCTCACACCGTCAAGACCCATTTAGGTGTGCTGTCTCTATCTCTCTTACTCGTAGAAAAAATTAATTTAAACTTCAATCCCTTCTCCTCCTTTCTCCTCTTGGGATTTTTAGGCACACATGCACACACACCTGGCATGAGTTTCAAGCCTCTGGGTCCGGGACTCAAACTTCGGTTGGCCATGCAGGAGTCCAGCACCAAAACCATTAAGAGGGTGTGTGAGGGGCTAGCAAGTGGCATGGTGGTTAAGGCTCTGGACTCGCTCATGGTTGACCACAGTTTGAGTCCCAGACTTGGCAACTTGCTTTCACACTTTCCTTCTCTCTCTCACTCTCTGCCTTGCTGTGGTGAGTGCACATACCCCATACCAAATTTTAAAATAATAATAAATAGGACCAGCAGGTGGAGTGGTGGCTAAGGTACAGGGCTCCACATGGCAACCACAGTTGGGTTCCCAGACCTGGCAGCATGCTTTCTCACTTTCCTTCACTCTCTCTCTCTCTCCCTCCCTTGGTCTCACTTTGGTGAGTGTACATGTCCTATACCAAATTACAGAAGAAGAGTAATGGTGAATAAAATAAAATTAAAATAGTTATTTAAAATAATAAAAACAAATATTTCTTTTTAAACAAAAAATAAAGGGTGCATGAAACTAACAAGAATTTATACAAGAAAAATTGAGAAAAATGACAGTCCAAGTAAAAAAACACAAAACAACAGTTCTGAATAACCCTATTAATAAAGTTGGCTTGGGACCGGCAGGTGGTTAAGAGCACTGGACTTTCACAAGGCCGACTATGGTTCGAGTCCTGGACCTGGAGGCTTGCTTTTTCACTTTCCCTCTCTCTCATTCTGTCCCTCTCCGGACAAATTAAAATAAATAAATTAAATAAATAAATAAAATAAAATAATTATTAATAAATAAATAAATAAATAAATAAAAGTTGGCTTGGGACCAGCAAATGGTGTAATGGTCACATCGCTGGACTCCCATGTAGTCGACCACAGTTCCAGAGTGAGTACCAGACCCAGAGGCTTAAAACTCATGCCAGGATCATATGTGTGCATGCCCAAAATCCTGAGAGGAAACTGGAGGAGAAGGGATCTCCCTGGGGGGGTGATTTCTCGCTTTCTCTCTGCCCTCTTTGTCTCTCCAGCAAGCGCACATGCCTTATAGCAAAAATCTGTCTTAAAAAAATAAAAATAAAAAAATTAAGTTGGCTTAAGACTAGATCTGGGGCCCGCAGGCGGCGTGGTGGTTAAGGGCACTGAACTCCCCCATAGCTGGCCGCAGTTAGAGTCCCGGACCTGGCAGCTTTCTCTCTCTCTCTCTTTCTTGTTCTCTCCCTCTCTGGTCAAATTTAAATAAATAAATAAATAAAGTTTTAAAAAAATAATTCTTAAAAATAAAAAAGACTAGATCTTAAGTCACCTACAATCAAACAACATTCCACCTTATTTTTCAGCACTTATTGAACTTACAAAACTTGGCAAAAGAGTAAGGACCAAGAAAAATGTCAACGAATTCCCCAAGGCATACTGAAGTGTAATAAAACTAGAAATTAACAACAGTGTAAATATTAAAAAGAAAGAAAAAACTATAACTTGTATAAAACACTTATAATTAATTCTTCAATCAAAAGGGAAATCAAAATAGCAATTATATAATGCTTTGAAAGTAAAGATAAAGAGAATATATATTAACATACTCATAAATAATTCTTCAATCAAAGGGAAAATCAGAATAGCAATTATCTCATGCCTTGAAAGTAAGGATAAAGAGAACACGTATCGATGCCTGAGGAAGTCTGCCAAAACTCAAACCCAGAAGGGAGAAAGAAGCAGTAGAGACTTTTATTGTCAAACAAGAAAAGAATGGAAGTAAGCTGAATTATGCATATAACTCAAGAGTTTAGAAATAGAACAATATATCCATTGAAGAAAGACATGAAGAAAATAATAAAAATAAGAGGAGAAATCAGTGAAGTATTTTTAAAAAAGCAATTTTAAAATTCAAGGCTTCATTCTTTCGGGGGGGAAAAAAAACAGTAATAAAATGGATAACACCAGCTAATTTTTTTGAAGAATTATTTTTATTTAACTTTATTTATTTATTTATTTTACCAAAGAGGGACAGAGTGAGGTGGGGGGGGGGGGGGGATGAGAAAGCAAGCCACCAGGTCCAGGACTTGAACCACGGTCGGCCATGTAAGAGTCCAGCACCCTTAACTACCACGCCACCTGCCGGCCCCGCTAATTTATTTTTTTAAGAGAGAAAAACAAATTAGGAATCAGAATTTGCCGTAGGGCAGGTGCACTCACTGGAGAGAAAGAGACAGGAAGAGAAATTGAGAAATCACCTCCCAGAGAGGATGGCCACAGTGCAATCCCTACTCGTATATTCTCCTCTCGTGATTTTGGGCAAACACACATGCCCAACATGACTCTCAAGCCACCAGTCCAGGACATGAACCACAGTCAGCCATGTGGGAGTCCAACATCTTACCACCAAGCCAAATGCTGGCCCCTTTCCAATTCATTTTAAGGGAACTAGCATAACCCTGATAATGAAATCAGACAGCAGAAAGCACAGAATCCAGAGAGACACATGGACAGGCGCTTACAACCATGCACAAGTAAACAGAAAAGACTTGAGCAGATATGGAGTAAATGTAGACACATACCTTCTTCCCAGTTGGGATGACTCAATATAAATACTAATTCTCCTTAGAGTCATTTGCAAATTTAACCCAAGTCTGTTTAAAATTTCAGATGAAAGTGGTCTAGAGACATTAGATAACTCAGTCACAGCCACTCAACACTTCAAAGCAGAGCGAAGTTGCAGAAGCAGGTCTGCCTGACTTTAAAACCATGTTTTCCCAGTGGGAAGCAACTGGACAGGTAACTGGATATTAGTCAAAACAGCTGACACTGAACAGCAAGCTGTCACTCTGAACAGTGACAGATGAGTCTGAAGTCCTGTGATAACCTTTTAAAGAAGATCTATCCCTATAAACCCAGAGTAGTTTATTACTAATTTTATAGTTTCTCTAATTAGCTTTATAATGAGAGAAATTTAATTTTATAATATCTTCGTTTATATATTATTTATATTATATATTATTTACATAGAAATAATTTTATTTATATATAAGCACCAAGATACCTTTCTTACAATTTCATAGTTGGTTTTATATTGTTAAGATTGGCAGACTTGGGGACCAGCAGGTGGCATGGTGGTTAAGGCGCTGGACACTCCCACATGGCTGACCATGGTTCGAGTTCTGAAACTGGTGGCTTGCTTTCTCACTCCCTTACTCCCCTTTCTGTGTGTCTCTTTCTCTGGTCAAATTAAAATAAATGAATACATTTTAAAAGTTATAAAAAAAAAAGATTGGCAGACTTTGGGGCCAGCAGGTGGCATGGTGTTCAAGGACACTGGACTCCCACATGGCCAACCGCAGTTCGAGTCCCAGACCTGACGACTAGTTTTCTCACTTTCTCTCTCTCTCTCCTCTTCTCTGGTCATATTAAAATAAATAAATTTAAATAAAATAATTATTAAAAAAAAAATTGGCAAACTTAGGCCCAGCCACAGTGGTACACCCTGCTAAGACAATGTCCTCTTCAGGCTGAGGCCACATGGGAGGCCCAGGTTTGATTCCCAGTCCAATCTAAAGGCAACACACATGTCCTTAAAATCCCAGCTGTCAGGCCAAGGCAGGAGGACTGCGCCTAACAAAATCCTGTCTTTAAAAAACAAATAGATCGACAGACTTTTCAATTATTTCTGTCAAATCTATGTTACTTCCCAGAGTCTTCCTAGCAGCAACATCTGCGAGTACAGGTACATTTTCTCGCACACAACATCAAACAGTTCATTGAGAATTAGGAGCCGGATGGTGGCACACCAAGCATGTGCTCACGCATGGGCTGGGGGTGGATTGCTGCACGAAGACCCTATTGAGGGTGCCATCTCTCTGCCTTTCTCTCAGTCTCTGTCTCTCTCATTCATGGAAGGAATAAACAAATAATTTTTAGAAAAAGAATTACCTCAACTTCCTAAAACGATGATGGCAGTGGCTTCTCAAGGTTTGTCTGTGTAGTATTGAATTAGTCCTGGCACCCCATTACCAGAATTACTTTTTTAAACTGACTGTAATTGTCACAATGTTGTTTACAAATGCATTTGGCAGGGTCAGCAAGTGGTGTGATGGTTGAGGTGCTGGACTCCCACGTGGCTGACTACGATTTAAGTCCTAGATCTGGCGGCTTGCTTTCTCACTCTCTCTCTCTCTCTCTCTCTCTCTCTCATTCCCTATAGCAAATTAAAAAATAATAATAATAATAAATAAAATTAAATAAATAATTCTTTTTAAAATCCATTTGACAATTATTTGCAATTGTAGGTTTATTCCTACTTCCTTTTTTTTTTTTAGAAAGCAAGAAATCCCCCCTGCCCATCACAGGGGAATGGCCACACTCTAATTCCTTCTCCTCCATTCGCCTCTTGAGATTTTTGGAGAGCATGCACAAGTGCCCAGCGTGAGTTTTAAGCCTCCAGGTTCAGAACTCAAACTGTGGGGACCAGCAGTTGGCATAATGGCTATGTCGCTGGACTCCCATGTAGTCGACCGCAATTCGAGTCCCAGACCCAGTGGCTTAAACCCACACCAGGTGCGTGTGCGTGCGTGCCCAAGATCCCGAAAGGAGAAAGGAGGAGAAGGGATTGTAGCGTGGCCATCCCCCCTGGGGGGTGATTTCTCACTTTCTGTCTCTGTCTCTCTCTGTCTTTCTGGTGAGCGCATGCGCCCTGTAGCAAAAACCTCTCCAAAAAAAAAAGAACTCAAACTTTGATAGACTACCGGGAGCCTGGCAATGTAACCATTATACCGCCTGCTGGTCCCATTCCTGGTTCCATTTTTAAGGCCGGAGGGCACATGCACAGGCACAAAAAAGAGAGTGAACGCAACCCCCCAGTGGCCTGGTCACATAGCAATCCTTTTCCCTCCATTTTTCCATCCCATCAGGACCCTGGGCATACACACAGGCATATCCTGCATATGCTCCAAGCCATCAGGGCTGTGATTGGAACTGTGGGCAGCCATGTGGATTGGCCTCTTCTGCACAGAACTTAACCACTATGCTATGGGACCAGTTCCAATTCTTACATTTTTATGTTTTTTATTTTTTTATTTTATTTTTTTTATTTGTTAGAGGGCATGTATGTTTGCCAGAGATAGAGAGGGAGAGGAAAAGTAAGAAAGTACCCACCACGGGATAGTCACACTGCAATCCCTTCTCCTCCATTTCTCCTTTCAGGATTTGAGACTCAAATGCACACGTGCTTGGTGTGTTTTCAAGCAGCCCAGGTGTGGGACACGAACTGTGCAGTTGGCCATTTGGAATCCAGCTGCCTTAACCACTGTGCCACTAGCTGGCCCCCAATTCCTACTTCTTCTTTTTTTATTTTATTTTATTTTTTGGAGATTTTTGCTATAAGGGGTGTATGCTCACCAGAAAGACAAAGAGACAGCGAGAAATCACCTTCCAGGGGTGATGACCATGCCACAATCCTTTCTCTTCCGTTATCCTCTCAGGATTTGGGGCACACATGCATACACGCCCAGTGTGAATTTTAAGCTGCCAGGTCCAGGACTCAAACCTCAGTCAACTACGAGGCAGTCCAGCAACATAACCATTATGCCATCTGCTGGTCTCCAATTCCTGCTTCTTAAAGCTCCTTCCTGTCTACTCTTCTTTTCTTTTCACCCAACATTACCTTTCTTCATCCTAGTGCTGCATTCCCAAGCCCTCACCCTCTCTCAACTTGATTCCCCACCCCCAATCAGCCTTGGGGTCAGCTCCCAACCTAAAGTGCTGGTCAGGCTCCTGGCTCCTCCTCCTTCACTCTCTCACAGGCAAAGGAAAAAAATGGCTTTGGAGTTTACTATCAAAGATAAGCCACATGGATGCCCTCTATTGCCTTGGACAACTAAGAATTTTCTGCATCATCACCTAATGTTCTGCCCTTTTATTTTTTTTTTAAGAATTATTTCTTTTGGGGACCAGCAGTTAGTGTAATGGCTATGTCACTGGACTCCCACGTCGTCGACCGCGGTTCGCATCCTGGACCCAGTGGCTTAAAACATGCCGGGTGCGTGTGCGTGCATGCCCAAGATCCCAAGAGGAGAATAGAGGAGAAGGGATTGCAGCGTGACCATCCCCCCTGGGGGGTGATTTCTCGCTTTCTGTCTCTATGTCTCTCTCTGTCTGTCTGGCGAGCGCACGCGCCCTATAACAAAAACCTCTCAAAAAAAAAAATTATTTCTTTTAATTTTATTTATTATTATTATATTTTAATTTGATCAGAGAGAGACTAAGACAAAAAGAGAGAGCAGGAAAGTGAGAAAGCAAGCCACTAGGTTGAGGATTCAAACCACAATTGGCCGTGTGGGAGTCCAGCACTTTACCCACCACGCCACCTGCCAGCCCCATGTTCTGCTCTTTTAAACTCTTTTTATTGCCCTCCACTGATATTAGAGGACTCATCTGAGAAACAGTACAGTAGTTATTCACCCTGGTGCCAGCAAGACAGAAATCTCTCCTACAAGACACTCTCTGGTCCTGGCCTCTGGAGCAAGTACATTCTTCTGATACAACTCTCAGACAGCAAATACAAACTCTTCTCCCCAGCTGAGTCCGAGACACACTTCCCCACATCCTGTGCTCAGCGTGTTCTAGGAGGAAATGAATTTCACCCCCACCTACCAGCTGTCTGGAAACCAATGACGGCTGGCACAGAGCGCCTGGGAGGGGCTGTGGAAATGCTCACGGTGTAGTTGGTGCCTGGGTCCAAGTCTAAGCACACTTCTGGGGTCCTGCTGTCCGTGGTCAAGTTGACTATATCCTCATGAAGTGATTCCATAGGATCCAACCGTTGTCCTTTTATGTGTACCTTTGTGAGAGGAAATGACGAGAGAACCTACCATGACACCAGTCAAAACAACTATGACTGAGGTGCTAGATCTTCTCCTGCGATTCGCACGCTGCGCTGCTCATCTGGGAAAGTTTAAGTAAACCTCTCCAGCAAGTATCTGATGACCAAGTCTGATCAACCCAGGAATCAATAAGAGCTAAGAAGTAACATAAATGAGAAGTTTCTCTAGGAAGTTTGATCCTACACACAGATGATCAGCAATAAATGGAGGCAGTCACAACCTGAAGGCCACTCACGACCTTCTGTCCCCATGTTAGCAGATGCTGACAGGCTTGCCCTGGGGGCGTGAAACATAAGTGCTTGGAAACAAGCAATAATGATGAAGCCAAATATAAATGCATCCCCCACACAAATCCCCTGTCAAATGACAAATATGCTAAACACAAAAATAAACGTAAACTACAAGAACCAAAATCTTTAAAATCTCATTCACACTTTAAAATAACAATGGAGTTGAAAAGCAATTAGATTGAGAAGCTCTGACGGAAGTAAATCTCTCTGACTCTGACTCACATTCCCATTTCTGCCTGCCCCCCCCCCCCCCCCGCCCCGCCAGGGGCACATATGTTTACTTACCACATACATCATCTTGGAGTTTATTCTTCCTGAGCTTATTTGCCACCTCACACAGGTGTTATTAAACACCGATACGTCTTTAATTTCTGTCATTATTTCTAAAACAGAAAAAGAGAGTGGATTCACTAAAATGCATCACTGCATTTTGGAAAAATCCTGATAGAGATTAGTTGATCTGCACAGCTAGTCTATCCTGAACCATTCGTGTTCTAATTTAGATTCCAGGTCAGGCAGTTCAAGCTATCCCAGGCCAATCACCCAACTTCTCTTCTTCGTTAATAAAGCCGGCTCCGTATCTGACTAGGAGGAAGAGATTCTTGCTTGAGTATGGGTTAAGAGTTCCAGCCTGTGATTAGCTTGACAGGCCACTGGATGCCACTGGAGTTCCACTCAGGTGAAAAGGAAGGAGGCTCAGAGAGGAAGCAGGAACTGAATCTTCCCTACATCTGGACAGTAAGATCTGCTTCCGCCTTCCTCATCCCAACCTGGGGGAGGAGTGGCACTTGGAAATAGTAAGGCTATTCCCAAGAGGGAAAATTATATGTATCACCACACAGGACCATTCCTCAGAAGCAGCTTGGGATAAACAAAATTATTTCTCTACAAAGTCCCTGAGTAGGATCCTTCTGGGACTCCTTTAACTGAAGTTATTTAATCCTAGTGTATTAGTAAGCCACTGATTTCTTCAGGGTGTTCCGTGTCTTTCAAATATTTTACATCTATCCCATGTAATTGAATTTGACAAACTAGAAAACTATATTAAGGCCTTGGTTCCCTGAGGTAACACAGTTTCTCATGGAACTAGTCAACCACCCAAGAAGTTGTTACAACAGCAAGAGAGGAAGCGGGGAAAATCTAGTTATATATTTCTTTAAGATCAAATTTCCTACAGACAAATAAAAACACATCTGTTGAGACCAGCAGATGGCGTGTTGTTTAAGGCACTGGACTCCCACATGGCCAACTGCGGCTCATGTCCCAGACCTGGCAACTTGCTTTCTCTCTCTCTCTCTGGTCAAATTTAAGAAGAATAATAATAACAAATAAAATTAAATGAATAATTCTTTAAAAATATTTTTTAAAAAGTGTCTATTTGCAAATGATATGATCTTATATTGGAAACCTTGAGGAATTCACACACATACACACACACACACACACACACACACACACACACACACACACACACACTAAGGCTATTAAAGCTAAAAAAGGAGTTCAGCAAGGTTGCAAGATAGAAGGTCAATGTAAAAAAATATTCATTGTATTTCTATACATTGTATTTCTATACATTGAACAATCAAAACAATGAAATTAAGAAAGCAATTTCAGGGACATGTAGATGGCATAATGGTTACATCATGGACTCCCATGTAGTCGACCACAATTCTAGTCCCGGACCTGGTGGCTTAAAATTCACACCAGACACGTGTGTGTGCATGATCAAAATCGTAAGAGAAGAATGGAGAAGGAATTGCAGCATGGCTGTCCCTCCCTGGGGGGGGATGGTTTCTCACTTTCTGTCTCTCTGTTTCTCTCTGTCTTTCCAGCAAGCACAAGCGCCCTATAGCGAAAAATCTCTCTCTCTAAAAAAAAAAAAAAAAAAAAAAAAGAAGAAGAAGAAGAAAGAAAGAAAAAAAAAGCAATTTTATTTGCAATAGTATCAAAAAGAATATATATATATATATATATATATATATATATATATATATATATCCTAGGCAGAGTGATCAGGCAAGGAAAGAAAATAAAAGACTTAGAAACGGCAGAAGGAAGTCAAACTATCCCTATTTGCAGACAACATGATATTATTTATACAAATAAAAAAGACTAAAGACCACCAAAAACTCTTAAAACTGATAAACAAATTCATTAAAGTTTCAGGATACAAAAGCAAGTAAGTGCCACTTATAACAGCTACCAAAATAATATTAAATACCTAGGAATAATTTAACTAAGGAGTGAAAAATCTCTACAGTGAAAACTATAGAACATCAATAAAAGAAATTGAAAACACAAATGGAAAGACATCCCATGTTCATGGACCGTAAGAATCAATACTGTTAAAATGTCCATACTGCTAAAAAGCAATCTAGAGATTTAATGCAGTATCTATGAAAATAACAATGGCATTCTTCACAGAAATAGAAAAAAATGGGACCAGCAATTGGCATAATGGCTATGTTGCTGGACTCCCATGTAGTTGATTGCAGTTTGAGTCCTGGATCTGGTGGCTTAAACTCACACTGGGCGTGTGTGTATGTGTGCCCAAGATCCCTAAAGGAGAATGGAAGAGAAGTGATTGCGGCGGCAATCACCCCCTGGGGGGGGGGGGTGGTTTCTCACTTTCTGTCTCTCTGTCTCTCTCTTTCTGGTGACCGTATGCGCCCTATAGCGAAAACCTCTCAGAAAAAAAAAAAAAAAGAAAGAAAGAAAGAAATAGAAAAAAAAACATAAAATTTGGGACCAGCAGTTGGTGTAATGGCTTTGTCGCTGGACTCCCACATAGTTGACCGCAGTTTCAGTCCCAGACCCGGTGGCTTAAACTCACGCCGGGCGCGTGTGCGTGCATGCCCAAGATCCCGAGAGGAGAATAGAGGAGAAGGGATTGCGGCGTGACCATCCCCCCTGGGGGGGTGATTTCTCGCGTTCTGTCTCTATGTCTCTCTCTCTGTCTGTCTAGTGAGCACATGCGCCCTATAGCAAAAACCTCTACAAAAAAAAAAAAAAAAAAAAAAAAAAAAAAAAAAAACATGAAATTTGTATAGAAACACAAAAGACCTTGACTAGTCAAGGCAATCGTGAATAAAAAGAACAAAGCTGGAGGACATCGCACTATCTGACTTCAAAATGTACCACAAATCTACACTAACCAAAACAGTATGTGGAAAAATAAAACAAATTAAAAAAACAAAAGATAATGATAAATGAAACAGAATAGAAAATCCAGAAATAAATCCACATATATATAGCCAACTGATTTTCAACAAAGGTACCGAGAACATTCATTGAGGAAAAGACAGTCTCTTTAATAAACAATGCTGGAAAAGTTGGAAATCCATATACAGATGAATGAAACTAGACCCCTCTCTCTCACCATAGACAAAAATCAATTCAATATGATTTAAAGACTACACGTAAGACTCCCAACTATGAAACTATTAGTAGCAACCCCACTACTAGGCACATATCCAAAGGAAAGGAAATCAGTATGCCATAGACATATGTACTCCAATGTTTACAGAAGCAATATTAACAATAATCAAGATACAGAACCAATGTAGTATCCATCAACAGATGAATGGGTAAAGACAATGTGATCTGTGTGCAAACACACATACAGAGTAATACTTTTCAGCCATTAAAAAGAATGAAATTCTGTTGTTCAAGACAACATAGATGAGCCTAAAGGATATTACATTAAGTGAAATAAACTAGACACAGAAAAAGAAAAAATAATTGCATGCTCTCAAACATATATACGAACTAAAAGAATCATGGGACCAACAGATGGCACAATGGTTGTATCGCTGGACTCCTACATAGTCGACTGCAGTTTGAGTCTCAGACTCAGTGGCTTAAACCTCACACCAAATGTGTGTGCATGCATGCCCAAAATCCCAAGAGGAGAATGAAGAAGGGACTGTGGTGTGGCCACACCCACTAGGGGAAGATTTCTCACTTTCTGTATCTCTGTCTCTGTCTGTCGGTGAGTGCACATACCCTATAGAAAAAAATCTCTCTTAAAAAAAAAAAAAAAAAAAAGAAGAAGAAACTAAAAGAGTTGACTTCATTGAGGTAGAGAATAGAATAGTGATTAGTAGAGGTTGGGAAGTATAGCCAGAAGAAGATCAGAGATATTGGTTAACAGGTAACAAAAAAATCACAGATAAGAGGAATAAGCTCTAATGTTCTACAGCACAATGGAGTAGCTACAGTTAGCATTTATCATATATTTCTGAATAGCTAAAACAGAAGATTTTGAATGTCCCCAAGACAAAATAATGATAAATGTTTACGATGTCAAATATGCTAATCGTCCCATTTGTTCATTACACATTGTACACATGTACTAAAAAATCACGCTGTGCTCCATAAATAGGTGCGATTACTATGTCAAGTAAAAAGGAAAAGGAAAAGAAAAAGAAAAATCCTGGAGGTAGAAGCCATCAACTATTGTTCCTGAAGAAAACAATCCTTATCTCACCAAACAGGACTGTTCCACCGCCCCAGTTCAAGCTTTCCCAGTAAATCATACACCTCTTAGGATTGTTCAGACTCTGCCAGCTATTTATTTATTCCTCGTTCTCACCCCGCATGAGCTTTGACAACATGCCCACATGCTGCCTCCTATTCTGGGGCTTCCCTGCCGTGGCACCCACACCTAAACACATGCGGTCTGGAAGTACAAGGGAGTTAAATCCCACAGGGACAAGAGCTAGAGAACAGATCTCCCTTTCTGTTCCCAGCAGGGCAGTCCTACAAAGACAGTTTCTGCAGCCTCTCAGGATGCTGTCACCCAGATGGAGCAATCCCCTGTAGTTAGTGAAGACCAGTATGATAAGTCAACCTCACTGGCTCTCCTTTCCCAGCTTTATTCTCGTTGGTCTCCACTGCTGCTTCCTGGGATTTTGTTCCCCAGTGCTAAATAAATGTAAGCCCTCTGCCTCCACCTCTGTTTTTTGGAAAATCCAGAGTAAAAAAAAATCCCATCAAGAAGAGTGAGAATGACTCCCCCCCCACTCTGTCCCTCTCTGGTCAAATTAAATAAATAAATAGATAGATACATAAATAAATAAAGTTTAATAAAATAATTATTTTTAAAAATTAAAAGAGAACAGTAATTCTCCACTTCAGAAAATGTCCCTCGTGGGGCCAGCAGATGGCGTAATGGTTTTACATTGCTGGACTCCCATATAGTTGACTGCTGTTTGAGTCCCAGAACCAGCAGCTTAAACTCATGCCAGGCAGGTGGCGTGGTGGTTAAGGTGCTGGACACTCCCACATGGCCGACCACAGTTCGAGTCCGGGACCTGATAGCTTCCTTACTCACTTTCCCTCTCTCTCTCTCTCTCTCTCTCTGTCTCTCTCTGGCCAAATTAAAAAAAAAAATGAATGAATAAATAAAAATTAAATAAATACTTTAAAAAAATAAAATAAAAAAATAAATTCATGCAGGCATGTGTGCATGCATGCCCAAGATCCTGAGAGGAGAATGGAGAAGGGACTGTGGCATGGCCAGCCCCCATGGGGGATGATTTCTCACTCTCTCTGTCTTTCTGGCAAGCTTGCACACGCCCTATAGCAAAAAACTCTCCAAAACAAAGAAAAACAGAGAAAGAAAATGACCCTCATCATCTCAGCTCCTATTCCTTCAACTAAATGTCTTCTTAGCTTCCAAGTGGGGAAGAAAGCCTGCCCCTTAGGCACCCATAGGGTCAACTGATTTCTACTGTACTTAGAACCAGTGCCTCCTTTGGGTTGCCCCTGGTCTACTGATCACTCTGCTCACATCGTCCCATCAGCAGCATTACCTAGATTCTACGTTTCACGTTACCTGGTCTTGAGGAAGCCCGGGTCATATATTAGGATGTGAGAACCAATGGAGACAGAAAAGAAGGAAAAAAAAAAAAAACAAAAAAAAAAAAAAAAACTCCTGCAGAAATATTATAAGATCCTTTATGGCTACCTGAAATATTCCTAGATCTCCATATCAGTACTTCTCCCAGGACACACATACTTCAAATTCAAAGAAATACTCCAGCTGTGGTCATGGGGACCCTAAGAGATGTAATGACATTACCAGTTCGCTCCTCTGGGTAGCATAAAGACGGTGGATGTTGGAGCCAGTCTTTATCAGACTGAGCAGTGCCAAATGGTCCTGGCCCCTTCCCCCTCCACTGCCCTTCAAAGTCCCAGACATCCCTGCTCCCTCATACATCCCTCTGATGTTAACTCACCACTCGGTCCAGAAGGAAAAGGAAACACCCTACCCTTCTCCCACTCTCTCAATTGGTAGTAAAGTGAAGTTTCTCCCCCTTTGGGGCCCCTTGGTAACCCACGCAGAGATGAAAAAGGAGTTTCCTTTCTTGTCTTCCTTTCTGCTTATTCATTGTAACAACTGTAAATGACATCTCAAAAATGCCATCTGCTCCAGCCTATGCTATGCTCCTGCACAGATGGGACCCTAATCCGATCATAGGAATGTCAGATATTTCATCCCAAAGAGCAGTTTAACAATGTTTGGTTGCATTTCCTTCCAAGTGTCGACAAATCACTTGGAAAGACTTCTTTACAGACATAACAGATATACATTTACATTAATGCTGCCCGTTTAAAAGAGAGGACTTGGGAAGACACACCCTAATTTCAACAGTACTGAAAACTGGTAATATTTCTGTAAGTCTTCTTTGGAACTGTTTCCAGGGCTCTTCCATTTACTACTCACCACTAACTAAATGACTACCAAATTCCGAGCATCCTATCATGCCAGCAGTGAGCTGTGACAATGATTAAAACTTCAGTCCTTTCCTCAAGGAACGTGTTATCTAACTGAGGGAGAAAACCTATGAGCGGGGGCCAGCAGGTGGCGTGGTGGTTAGAGGCACTGGACTCCCACAAGGCTGTCCACAGTTTGAGTCCCAGACCTGGTGGCTTGCTGTCTCACTTTGCCTTTCTCTCTCTCTCTCTCTCTCTCTCTCTCTGTCTGGTCAAAATTTAAAAATAATAATAATAATAATAAGTGGAATTAAATAAGTAAATAATTCTAAAAAAAATAAAACATAAGCAAGTAAATTATAACTGGGCAAGTATTATAAAACTACACAAAGGTATTGCAGAACCAAGAGAAAGAAGACGTTGGCTCTCAACGTAGGGCCTGGAAAGTCAGCTTCATGAAGAACACAATCTTCAAGGATAAATGGCTGAGGAGTGAGGAAGACATAAACAGAACAGCAGGTCTAAAGCCTGGGAAGTAAAACAATGTGGCATGGTCACAGTGGTGAGAGAAACATCCCATGTCTGAGGAGGAAGAAGGATGGGAAGTGAAGTTGTCCACACACAACAGGACTTGGGAAAGAGGGGTCTATGCTCACCTTCTGGTTCTCTCCCCTTCTATGCTGTTCTCAGCCTACTGAAAAGAGATCAGGCACCCAGCACTCCACTTCACTGTGGCTCTCTCACCGAGATCACTAATGACCGCCTCACTGCCAAGTTCATGTTCTGGTTTCAGTTCTTATTTCACTTAACTTTTCCATAACATTTAGCATCGTTGATCATCTAACCATCCATTCATCCAAGTGTTCAATCTACCAGTCAACCAAATTATATATATATATATATATTATATATATATATATATATATATGTATATATATATAATATATATATACACACACATTTTTTTTAAAATATTCATGACTGAGGCACTGTACTAGGATCTGGGGATAGAGAGGTAGACATGGTTTTTGCCCTCACAAAGTTACAAACAGGAAAGGAAGGCATTAAATCACTAACTATTGGGTCATTGGGAAAGTCATAACATATTTTTCTGGTTTGCTATGCAAAAATGCGTCTGACTTTTCCAATGACCCAATACATAATTATTTAGTTATAAATATAATAAGTACCACACAGAAATACGGTCTAGTGTACTCTCTTTGTTTCCAATTGTATATCCTTCTTTATTTTTGGAAACAGCAAAAGGTCATACAGAATAATTTCAGGTGACCCAAACAGATGATCAAACTCAAAGTCATTTCTCGTCAAAACAGTGTCTGATTTCAAATATAATATGGCTGATCTTCTAATATGAATCAGAGTATCTCCGAAGGCCATATCCAAACAGGGATTCCAAAATAAACACATTTTACAAAAGCAGTAACATCGAAATCAGGGTCTGACCTTCCAAGGTGGCTACTTTGAATAAATGCATGTTTGGATATAAAAACTTTTATGTTTCCTTTCTTTTTCTTCAAGTTTTAATTTAGAGTCACATAAAATAGAAGTAACATAGCTTAGAATACTGCTTTCTAAAATGCATTACATGCTTTAAGATGATTTTTGGCGACACATAGATACATTTTTATATTTTTGTTTGTTCATTCTATTTTTTTAGTTTTTGCTATAGGATGTGTGCACTCACCAAAGAGAGAAACTGAGAAATTAGAGAGAGAAAGAGAAAAAAATTGAGAAATTATCTCCCAGAAAGAATGGCCACATTACAATCCCTTTTCCTTCAGTCTCCTCTTGGGATTTGAGCATGCACATGGGACAGGAATGATTTTCAACCCTCTGTGTCTGGTACTAGAACTGAGCAATTATGTGGGATCCAGTGCCTTAGTTTCCATGACACCTGCTGACCTCATCTTTGTTTAATACGTATTAACTTTGTATATTACAGATGGCATAGCAGTTATGTCACCAGACTCCCACATGGTCAACTGAGGTTCGAGTCCTTGACCCAGTACATTGGGCACATATGTGTATGTGCCCAAGATCCCAGGAGTAGAGTGGAGGAGAAGGGATTGTGGTGTGGCCATCCTCCCTGGGGACTGATTTCTCACTTTCCCTCGTATTCTCTCTTGCTCTTTCTCTCTCTGGCAAGTGTACACACCCTAAGGCAAAAACTTCTAAAAACAAAAAAACAAACTGTGTATATTAAAAAAAATGTACCCAGCTGATCAAAGTCATGATATCATGTGTATTACAAAGTGTCCCTGATCAATAAATTTAAGTCATAAATATAAATTTAAAATATAAATTGTAAGAAACAGGGGCCAGCAGGTGGCATAGTAGTTAAAGGCATTGCACTCCCACATGGCTGACTGCAGTTCAAGTCCTGGACCTGGCAGTTTGCTATCTAATTTCCCTCTCTCTCTTTCTCTTTCTCTCTCACTCTGTCCCTCTCTGTTCAAATTAAAATAAATAAAGTTAAATAAAATAATTCTTTAAAAAAAAGAGACATATAAAGTAAATATTACTTTTATTACAGTAAGCACTGTCATCAGGGTGAACTACAAATAACCCCAGCTTAAAAGACACTGGCACAGAAGAGAGAACACAGGTTTTGGGGCCTTACAGACTGAGTTCAAATCCTGATTCTATCACTCAGTGACCCTGAGAAAGCTGCTTGTGAGTTTCAGATTTCTCATCTATGAAATAAAAATAACAATATCACAAGAATTTTCTAGAAAGAAAATGCAATCAAACGTTAAGGACCCTGGCAGGGTGTGTAAGTCGGTGCTGTCAGTAATAGCTGTAATGCTGGATGGTCCAAACATTACACCCATATTCAGATACATCCTAGTCAGCTGGCTGTTCATATAATGTGTCCGTTTATTCCGACTGACCTTTTTTTTCCATCTGAAATGTGTGCAGCTCTAAGTGAGAGAATGGTCGAGTTGCAAAAGCTAAGAGGAGTCCTAGAGACATTAGGAGCAGGCCTGGGGCAGGTTAGGGGCACAGCAAGGATCCTGGCAGATAAACAGTCTGTGTTCCAGTGGGGTGTGACCCTTCTAAGAGCGTAGAGTGGGTGAGCATCCGCCTTATAATTATTAACTCAGGTTCGAAACATAAAAAGCGAAACGACCTGTGCAGAATAGAAGCCAGGGACAGTCTTATCAAGAATGAATCAGCCTCTTTGATCTTGAGGTAAACCAACTCATTAACATCAAGCTTCCACCTGGGGTTTTTCCAGACGCTAAAGTGTTTGCTTAATTCCCAGCTGTCTGGAGTTTCCAGTTCAAACTGGCCTTAAGGGAAAAAAAAAAGAAAGTCCCACTGCCTTACCAGAGTTCGCACTCCATTAAAAACATATACAGGTCTGTGTTACTAGTCCATAGGAACAGACACTCCAAGAATATTTTCAAGGTAATTAAAAATAACCCGGGTGAAGATAAATTATTTCACCTAGCTTGGGACTAAATATTCAAGTATAGAATGAAGGATGAGCAGAGTGAAAACAGAGAACAGAGGAGGAAGGCAGTAAGTAGAAGATGGAGGAAAAAGTAAAAAGTGGGGAAAAAATAGAAAATACAGAGGGAGTTGGGATGCGAGGGCGTGAAGTAATGGGTGAAAAACAGAAAAGAGAAAGGAAGGACAGCCAAGCGAGCACACTGTGGTAATCAGCATCTATCTCACCACACTTCCAGAAGCCTCTCTCTCCCACCTACCCACCCAGAGATCATCAGCACCGCTCCACGGATTAATCAGCATGTAAATCATCCCTTTGTCTGCGGAAATTGAATTTAGCTGCCAATCCTGGGAGGGCACAGAGGCCTCCTCACAGAAAGATCACAGCTCTCTGAGAGAATGCCTTTCCTTTCCTTAAATCAAAGCTTGCATAAACCCAGGGAAACAGCTGCAGCTGGAGCCACCAACTTTGTGAAAGGTGGCAGGCTGCGGAGGGTAATTATAATTAGCAGTTATATAACGTGTGTGCTCTTTAAAGCACTCTACAAGCATCAGCTAATTAATAGCTTACTATGCCCCATGTAGATCCACTGGTTTTTCATGTCGTGACTAATCCTTGTTCCCCACTGCATTCTGAATGGTGGAGGCAGAGTAGTCCGGGGATGAAGCAATGGCTGAGAATCCATAATGTGTGCCCAGCCCTCTTCCCAAGTGACTCCATAGGGGAGCTCTATATCAGAAACACTTTTTCAAATGTTGAATCCAGCATTGGAGAAGGCAGCTGCCTCACTTCCTCCAAATAATTTTGGAGGTGCTATTAGATGCAGTTATAGGTTGGGGTGACCACCAGTCTAATCCAGTAGGAAGGACTAGGTGTAATATGGCATTAACTCATCTCAATCTCCTCCCATTATTAAGACTAGGACTGGGGTTGTGGGTAGAGAGGTATAGCAGGTGGCATGGTGGTTAAGGCGCTGGATTCCCATATAACTGACTACAGTTCAAATCCTGGGCCCAGGACTTGAAAATCGCAACAACAGGGGGGAAAAAAAGATAAATAAATAAATGTTAATTTAAAAAAAAAGAATTATCTTTGGGAAAAAAAGGGTGGCTTGAAAATCACAGTAAATAAATAGATAAATTAATTTAAAAAATTTTAAAGAATTCTCCCAGGAAAAAAAAAAAAGGTTTGTCCTTGCTTCTCTGTGCAAGTTGGCAAGTCAATGAGATCTCTCTGAGAAGATGATCTCTCTACGGGAAGACTGAACTAGACCTTTGGGTTCTCATCCAGATATATGCCTCTTTGTTTCTATGACTGCACTCACTGGACTACACCCTCTTCCATCTATGGTAGCAAGAGGTGAATGCAAAAATTGCAGGGCACAGACAGGACCTGAGCAGCAAAGCTAACCATGCTGAGGCTCTGCCCCAGGGTGCCTTAATCACCGTGCCACCAGGTGACCCACAATTACACTTCTGATATATATCTGTCAAAGGAAAAATAACAAACTAAAAATTAATAATTAATGTGCTTTATTTCTAAGCTAAATATGAGTGACCTAGGCCTGGAGAAGAGGCCTTTCTCAGGGTGATTATGGACAGGGGTTCTTTTTATTTGATTTTGAGGTTTACAGGCAAAATTAGTGAAGAGATTTCTATTGGTCTGACCCAAAAAGGTGGAACATGTGTGTGTGGGGGGGGGGAGGGGGGAGTGCTTGTAGATTATAGGTGGGTTCCACAATTCTTAGGCTGGTGATTGGAAGGGAAGATCTGTGTTTTGGGAAGAGATTTGCAAAGAAATGCTTAATTAACATCTCAAGGAAAGGGAAGTTCTGTGCCTTGAGAAGAGGTTAGCAAAATAATATACTGTAATCATTTGAATATACATCTTAAAGATACTATGCCAGGGACATGATTTAGGAAGAATCCTGCTAAATGGGAAAAAAAATGGCCCATTAATGTTTGTGGGTGTGACTCCTCCTAGGCCCTCTTGAAAGGACTTTGGAAAAATAGGAAAAAGCAGTCAGACCTCTGTCCACATATCCGAAAGAACCGAAAGCACAATCTTGAAGAGACATCTGTACACCCACATTCCGAGCAGCATATTTTACAATAGCCAAAAGGCAGAAGCAAGTGTCTATCAGGGGGTGAATGGATAAACAAAATGTAATATAGCCATTCAATAAAATATTACTAAGCCCTAACAAGGAAGGAAATTCTGACACATGGATGTACCTTGAAGATATTATACATTTTAACGGGGACCAGCAGTTAGCGTAATTGTTATGTCACTGGACTCCCATGTAGTTGACCACAGTTTGCGTCCCGGACCCGGTGGCTTAAAACTCACGCCAGACGCATGTGCGTGCGTGCCCAAGATCCCGAGAGGAGAATGGAGGAGAAGGGACTGCAGCGTGGCCATACCCTCTGGGGGGGTGATTTCTCGCTTTCTGTCTCTCTGTCTCTCTCTGTCTTTCTGGCGAGTGCGCGTGCCCTATAGCAAAAAAACTCTCAAAAAAAAAAAAAAAAGGTATTATACATTTTAGTCAGTTGAGCTGCTTATAGCAGAAATACCTTAGTCTCGCTCATTTAAAAGAATAAAGGTTATTCGGGACCAGCAGGTGGCATAATGGTTACGTTGCTGGACTCCCACATGGTTGACTGCGATTCGAATCCTGGACCCAGCAGCTTGAAAGTCACACCAGGCACATGTGTGTGCGTGCCCAAGATTCCAAGAGGAGAATGGAGAAAGGATTGTGGCATGGCCATCCTGCCTATGGAGTGATTTCTCACTTTCTGTCTCTCTGGTAAGTGCACACACTCTATAGTAAAATATCTCTCTTTGGGAAAAAAAATAATAAAGGTTACTCGGTTCACAGTTTTAGTGGTCTAAGGTCAGAGGGGCACATCTGGGGAGGGTCTTCCTGTAGTGGAGTGCCAAGGCAGTGCAGGACATCACCTGGCAAGGCCACAAGCAGAGCAAGAGTGCCTATGTGTCTCTGCTCTGGTCTCACTCCCTCTACCCCAACCTGATAATGTCATCAATCCTAATCAGTACTCAAAGGTACCACCTCTTCATTCTAAAATTGGATTAAGTTCCTGCTATCTTTGTTTTTAAATTTATTTATCTACAGGGTACTACGATGCCATGAACTTCCCCCAACCTCCCAGCAGCTAGGATCATGTACACATGCCTATGGACATGCTCTTCAAGTCACCCCAGCTCCAGTATTACAAGGCAATGCCCTGCCACCATTGCCACTGTAGCTGGGCCAAGTTTCTGCCCTCTTACTACCTTCACCATGGCTCACTAAATTTTAACACATGAATTTGGGGGAGGGGGAGACATATTCAAATCACAGAATTATGTTTAGTGAAATAAGCCAATCACAAAAACACAAATACTAAATGGCTCTACTTCCATGAAATACCTCAAGTAATCGAAATCAGAGGCAGAAAGGAAAATGGTGGTAGCCTGGGGTTGGGCAGTGAGGAGTTGTTTAATGAGTTCAGTTCTATGAAAATGAAAACGTTCTGGAAATCTGTTGCACAACAATGTGGACATACTTAACACTACTGAACTGTACACCTCAAATGGTTAAGATGGTAAGTTTTGTTTTATGGGCTTTACCACAACCCCCCCTCTGAGAAAAAGGTTCATGGAGAAAAATGTCTCAGTCAGCCAAGCAGAGGAGACAGGAAGCACTGTGATTCAAGGTGAGTTTCAAAAGATAGATGCATAAAATCTTTTCTCCAGCTTATTTTCCCAATCTATTCTCTAAATCTTCAGGATTTAGCTGACAAATCTAAAGCCAGGTGCCCACCAAGGGAAATGACACAGCTGTTCACAGGACACAGAGAGAGGCAACAATCAAGTGGTTTATATCCCATGCTCCCACCAGCTGTTTTGTCCCAGGTAACAGCAGTCCAGCAGGATGGAATCTGTACCTGAGCATGTTAAAGTGCTTTCTCTCCAGGTGCCATTCTCTGTACAAACTGAAGTGATCTTTCCTCCAGGGCTCTCAAAGCCCTCCAGACAATCATAGTGAGCCTCGCTGCCCAGGCTGGAGCCGGGGTTCCCCACCAAGACAGCATGCCGCACTTCTGGAGGGCTGCCACAGTCCATCTCTGCAATGGGAAGCAACACACCACTAGTTATAAGCCCTGACTTCTAACCCTACGATCAGTGTTTTAGAAATAAACATTTAAGGGGACCAGCAGATGGCATAATGGTTATGTTGCTGGACTCCCACGTAGTCAACCACTGTTCAAGTCCTGGACCCGGGAGCTTAAAATTCATGCTGGCCGCATGGGCGTGCATGCCCAAAATCCCAAGAGGAGAATGGAAGAGAAAGGATTGCAGCGTGGTAATCCCCCGTGATTTCGTACTTTCTGTGTCTCTGTCTCTTTCTGTCTCTCCAGTGAGTGCATGTGCCCTATTGCAAAAAAAAAAAAAAAAAAAAAAAAAAAAAAAAAAAAAAAAAACTCTCTAAAAAAAAGAAGAAGAAAGAATGAAAAGAAAAGAAATAAATGTGTAGTGAGACAAGCAGATGGCATAACAGTTACATTGCTAGACTCCCATGTGGTCAGCTGCAGTTCAAGTCCCAGATCTGGCAGCTTAAAACTCACGCCAGGCAGGACCAGTAGTTGGCATAATGGCTATGTCACTGGATTCCCATGTAGTCGACCACAGTTCAAGTCCTGGCCCAGTGGCTTAAACTCACTCCGGGTGCATGTGCGTGCATGCCCAAGATCCTGAGAGGAGAATGGAGGAGAAAGGATCGCAGCATGGCCATCCCCCACGGAGGGTGATTTCTTGCTTTCCGTCTCTCTGTCTCTCTCTTGTCTTTCTAGCGAGCACACACGCCCTATACCAAAAACCTCTCAAAAAAAAAAACCAAAAAACCCTCACGCCAGGCACATGTACATTCATACCCAAAATGCCAAGGGAGAATGAAAGAGAAGGGATTGTGGTGTGACCATCTTCCCCTGGGAGGTGATTTCTTGTTTTCTGTCTTTTTTATCCCTCTGTCCAGGTGAGCACACACGCCCTGTAGTAAAAATCTCTCACAAATAAATAAGTAAATAAACATTAATGATAGAGGCCACTCATGTAACGAAAAATAAAACATAAACCCCATTAAATCATCCAAATGTGAAACCACCAAATGTGGTGGTTAAGGCACTGAACTCCCACATGGCCAACTATGGTTCAAGTCCTGGACCTTGCAGCTTGCTTTCTCACTTTCTCTCCCTCTCTGTCTCTCTCTGATGAGTGTACATGACCTATGGCAAATAAATAAATAATGATCATCTTAAAAATTAAATAAATAATTCTTTTTTAAAAATTATCCAAATGTAGGTAGATTAAAATAAGGTTGTTTAGAAGTATAGATATGCTTGAATTTCATGAAGTTTCCAAACAGGCACACATAGAAAATAGCCAAATTATGAGATTATCTACTCAGAAGGAATTTCTTGTCTATCACAGAGTTCTTCCAAATATTAAAATTGTCTGGTACCTTTTATTATGTATATTCAGATCTTTTAACTTCTGAATAAATGGCAATGCAACTGTAGCAATTGTTGCCAACTAAATATTAAATGAAATAAATACAAAATCTCTGAACCTTTTAAAGCAAATTAATGGAGAAAGTATCTTCTAAACATTCCATTTATATGAGCTTTCAAGAGAAAAAAGATCAGCTGCATAAATAAAAAAACCTGGAATAATAAAATTGGCATAAAATTTCTTCTCTGCAACTCTGACTACTAAAAGACAATGAAATATCTATAGAAAACTATATGGAGAAAGGTGAGACCCAGCCAAACTCTACTTCACTAGGAGCACAAGAAAATCATTTTCAGATACTTTAATAATTGAATTTGTATCTTTCCTGGAAAAACAAATAAATCTTTCCAACAATAAAAAACACCAGAATAAATATCCTAAGAAAAGGGAGTGGAAGGCAGATAAATTTTAAAAGAAACACTAAAGAACCATGCTCTCCACAAGATGTACAAATAAGGCTCCATAATCTAATTTCTTCATGCGAAAGAGAGAGAGACAGGTATCTTGACAGGGTCTCACCACGTTGTAAGCTTTCTACCTCAGCCTCCAAGTTAGCTAGGGTCACAGGTGCACGCCATCACTCAAGCCTGTATTAAGACGGGCCGGGACCCAAACCCAGGCCTCCCGTGTGGCCTCGGCCACTATACAGCTGCACCCTCCCACTTGTTCCACCACAGTTGATCCATAATTACGTAAATGTGATTGCAGATCCTGGTATAACTGTCGTAAAGGACTTTAGAACTAAAAGCTGAACAATGTAAAAAAATGAATAACTTTAGGGCCAACTGCTGGCATGGTGTTAAGGTGACTAGAACTCACATGGCTGACTGTGCAGTTCAAGTCCTGGACCGAATGGCTTGAGAAACACGCTGGGTACATGCATGCCCAAAATCCCAAAAAGAGGGCGAGATGAAGAAGGGATTGCAGTGTGACTGGGATGCCCCCAGGAGGTGCTGCTCACTCTCACTCTCACTCTCACTCTCTCTCTTTCTCTGTCTCTCTCCAATAAGTGTACATACACTCTGGCAAAATAAATAAATAAATAAAAAGAAAAAGGAAGGAAGGAAGGAAGGGAGGGAGGGAGGGAGGGAGGAAGGAAGGAAGGAAGACAGAGAGAAAGAAAGAAAGAGAGAGAGAGAAAGAGAGGGAGGGAGGGAGGAAGGGAGGAAGAAAGAAAGAAAGAAAGAAAGAAAGAGAGAGAGAGAGAGAGAGAGAGGGAGGGAGGGAGGGAGGGAGGGAGGGAGGAAGGAAGGAAGGAAGGAAGAAAAATGTAATGATGAGGCCAGCAGGTGGTGTGGTGTGGTGGTTAAGGCACTGGACACTCCCACACGGCCAACCACGATTCGAGTCCCAGACATAGTGGCTTGCTTTCTCACTTTCTCTGTGTGTGTGTCTCTCTCTCCGGTCAAATTTTAAAAATAAAATGAATGAATGAATACATTTTTTAAAAATATTTAGTAATAACTTTAAGGGTACTAGCAGGTAGTATGGTGATTAAGGTGCTGGACTCCCACATGGCCTACTGCAGTTCAAGTTTTAGACCTGGCAGCTTGCTTTCTTGAGAACTCTCCTCTACCCTCATCTCTCTCTGGCGAGTACATGTGCCCTATAGCAAAATAAATAAATAATAATAATTCATAAAATTGAATAAATAATTATATAATAACTTTAAAATAAAATTCCAAACTATGTTAATAAAACCTGAGTAGTGAGGTGAAGAGAAGTACACCATACTAAATTCTCATGTTATGCAATAGTAGGGAGCTTACAGATACAATATTATTCAAGAAAATATAATAAACATAGAATAAGATGGCCTTTTCAGCTGGAACCAACAGTCCCAGTTAAAAACAGAAAAACAAGGGACCAGCAGTCGGTGTAATGGCTATGTTGCTGGACTCCAATGTAGTCAACCATGGTTCAAGTCCCAGACCTAGTGGCTTAAATTCACACCGGGTGCGTGTGCGTGTGTGCCCAAGATCCTGAGAGAATGGAGAAGAAGGGATCGCAGCATGGCCATCCCTGCTGGGAGGTGATTTCTTACTTTCTGTCTATCTCTCTCTATTTTCTGGTGAGTGCACATGCCCTAGAGCAAAAACCGCTCCAAAAAAAAAAAAAAAGACAAAAAAATCCCCAGAAAAACAAAACAAAACCTTTCAGCATTCATTCTAATTTTTAATTTTCTCCCAATCAGTAGAAAGCCAAGAAAATTAAGTACTCCTATACCAGGCTTGTAAAACAGAAGTCCATTTATTGAGATCAAAGCATTAAAAATAGAAAAAAATGGTATAATCTGTTCCCATCTCCCTATCAATCATTCTGAGTTTTAGAAATAGGTGGCTTCTCTTAATGAGCTTCTGATTCAGAATTAGTGGTTAATGGAACTGCGGTCCTCTCCACCCCATTATGGACGCTCTTTCCTTGAGGAACGCTTCCCAGAACAGGGTCTCGTGTGTTGCCATTGGGATTATCATAAAGCCCTTGATACAACAGCCCTGCCCACCTGACCAGTCCTTTTACCTCTGAGATTTAAACAAACAAACAAATGATGGGCCAGTCCATGTCATGGTGGTTAAGGCAGCTGGATCCCACATGGCCAACAGTGCAGTTCAAATCCCAGACCTGGCAGCTTGAACAACACACCAGATGTGTGTGCATGAATGCCTAAAATCCCAGAAGGAGCAAAGAAGAGAAAATTGTGACATGACAATCCCTCGTGTCGTGAGGGATGCTTTCTCAGTCTCTCTCTCTTTCTATCTGGCAAACACACATGTCCTCTGGCAAAAAAAAAAAAAAAAAAAGATTTTTTTAGTGTTTAGTAAATTTTTTTTTAAGAGGTTTTTGCTATAGGGCGCGTGCGCTCGCCAGAAAGGCAGAGAGAGACAGAGAGACAGAAAGCGAGAAATCGCCCCCCAGGGGGGATGGCCACGCTGCAATCCCTTCTCCTCCATTCTCCCCTCGGGATCTTGGGCACGTATGCACATGCGCCTGGCATGAGTTTAAGCCACCGGGTCCAGGACTCAAACCGCGGTCGGCTACATGGGAGTTCAGCGACATAGCCATTACGCTAACTGCTGGTCCTAGTGTTTAGTGAATTTTTATCAAAGCAAGAATTTTATAATCCAAATTACGTTTCCTTGCTCAGTTATCAATTCTGTTGGTTAAAACAGACTGACAGACACCCTGAGTTATTCCACAGTAAAGAATTACAAAATTAAAAAAAGGAATGTTTTAAATTTTTGTACTTTGCTGAAAATTATTTTTTCAGGGTCTATAAAACATTAATTTGTGTTTTTTTTCTAAGAATTATTTTATTTAACTTTATTTATTATTATTATCATTATTATTTTCCAGTTTGATCAGAGAGAGGCAGAGAGAGAGAAGAAGTGAGAAAGCAAGCCACCAGGTCCGAGACCTGAACCGTGGTTGGCCATGTAGGAGTCCAGCGCCTTTAACCACCATACCACTTGCCGGCCCCATATTCATTTGTTTTTATGTTTTACTTTTTTGTGTTTTTGTTGTTGTTGTTGTTGTTAAATCAATAAGTAACCTAGGACTAGCATTAATAAATGCTAGGCCAGGCATTTGCTTGGTACATAAAGTTCAAAGTTTCCTTTCCTTTCTTTATTTTATATTTTGCAATTTTTTAAAATAATATTTAAGTTTTTCGGTGTTTAGATATTTTTCTTCAGTTAAGCATGAATTTCTTTTCATGGTCCCTGATCAAGTTTAAACAGTTGGACAAAATTTTAAAAAATAAATTTATTCCAAAAAGAACTAGCCTCTGGTCAGTGCAGACTCAAGTCACAAGCAGTTATGGGACCAGAGCGAGGTGGTCATTTCCTAAATCTCCACTCTGTCTACCTCCCATGTCCCATGTTTGCTCCCAGGCCTCTGTTCCCTTTTCATACATATTTACCAGCCATAAGACCCCTCGGCCCACATCATATTTTCCCAGAGACATGACTTTAGACTCATTTACTAGCCCAAGACATTCCAAGCATGAACATGTCTGTGTGGACATGAGCAGCCAATCGGACAGGTGGTTAATGTTCCCTAAGGCTGCTCAGTCATTGTTGACATCCAAAATACCTTTCAGTTTAAGCCAGGGTTCAATTACAGCAGGAAGCAGAGGAAAGAAACATCGGTGAAGGGGTGGAGCTGAGCTTTACATAGGTTTCTCTACCTTGAAGCTGGAATTATTTTTTTTAAATAAACTTTAAAGAATTATTTTATTTAACTTTATTATCATTATTATTATATTTGATCAGAGAAAGAGAGAAGGGAAGTGAGAAAATAAGCTGCCAGGTCTGGGACTCGAACAGCAGTCAGCCATAGGGGAGTCCAGTGTCCTTAACTATCACACCACCCAAAGAGCTGAGTGCAAAGGTCTGGGAGGGAACTCGGTGGCAGGTAGTTGGATTAAAGGAAAAGTACGAATACTAAAGGGGTAAGAGTACAAGATGGCATGGTGGTTAAGGCTGCTGGATCCCATGCAGCTGACTTCACAGTTCTAGTCCCAGACCTGGCAGCTTGAAAAATATGCGAGTGCATGTGTACCCAAAATTGTGACAGGAGAATAGAGGAAAAGGGATTGTGGTATAGCCATCCCCCTGGGGAGTGATTTTTCAATTTTCCTCTATCTCTCTCTAATGCTCTCCAGTAAGCATGCATGCTCTATCAGAACAAAAATAAATTAATACCCCAAATCACCCAACTGATAAAGAGATCACGGCCAGGTCTCTAAGATCAAAGGTTCAAGAGGCTCAGGTAGACGTCTCAGTGGTAGGCAGCCTGGTCCTGTAAACCTGTGAGTTCCACTTACAGAGCTACTCAAGCTGGACAGTCCCTCATCAAAAGATGTTTCAGAATGGTTTGAATTAAACACCTAGTTTTAAACAACTATACATCTGAGTCACTAGGGAAGCTACTAAAAAACATATAAACTGGTGTCCCACTTCCATCTCCACCCAACTCTTCTGATTCTGCGATAGGGGGCTGAGGTTTTAGCAAGAAGATTACCAGTTCATTTCCAGAAACCTCCCTGAGTATGCCACACATGCATCTGAGCTGGCTCAGACTAGGGTGTGGATAGTGGTATCAAGAGGGTGCCAGGGCTGCTATCTCTCTGTTTCTCTGTCTCTTTCACTCATGGAATAAGTAAATGTTAAATAATAATAATAATAATAATAACAACAACAACAACAGCCTTATGCTGGGGAATTCTAAGAATCTCATTCAGGCTTTAATAATTTACACAATAACAACATTCTTGGGCCAGCCCCATAGCCTAGTGATTAAAGGAGCTGGATACCACATGCCCAGCTGAGGTTTGAATCCTGGCCTGAATGGCTTGAAAAACATGCTGGACACATGTGTGTGCAGCCCCCAAATCCCAATAGGATGGAGAAGCAATGAGTCAGCTCCGTGGCCTAGTGGTTAAGGGAGCTGGATCTCACATGTCCAACTGTGCAATTAAAATCCTGCCCCAGCAGCTTGAAAAACACACCAGGCATTTGTACATGTGTGCCCCAAATCCAGGCAGGGTAGAGAAATGGACGAGAAAGGACTGCAACATGACCATACCCTATGGAGGGATGCTTTCTCCTTTGCCTGCTCTCTGGCTCTCTCTCCTTCTGGTGAGTACATGTGCCTTCTGAAAAAATTTTAAAAAAAAAGGAGAGAGAGAGAGAAAGAGAAAAAGAAGAATGGAGAAATGGAAGAGAAGGGATTGCGGTCTGACCACACCCTGTTGGGGGTGCTTTCTCCCTCTCTTTTTCTCCAGTGAACACACGAAGCCTCTGGCAATTACAAATACTATTACTAAGATTCCTTTGAAATCCTACTAAACACAAGATAATCTTCTAGAGATACGCTATGTGATTTACTTGTCACAGAAAACCCAGCAAGGGAGATGGGCTTTACTCATGAAGTCTACAGACAGAAAATAAAAGCCCTCAGAGCTAGTCATCGTCAAAAGTCACACAACTAGCAAAAGACAAAGTCACTCTTCAAACCACAGTTGTGGGACCCCAAAGTCCAGCTCCATGAAGTCCAGGCAGCCTCACAGCGTAGATCTCCATGCTATCCTCTAACTAGGGCTGACCTTACAGGTTAGCTAAAACCTGAGGAGAAATGTTCTATGAGGGAACATTTCAAATCAGCCTGGAAGAGTTCTGTGACAACTCCCACTGCTCAATCTGGTCTCTCAGAACTTCCCCAGAACAAGAGAATTGTGGGAAATAGACTTTCCTGGATAGCTCTGACTCCCTAAAACCTTCCTGGCATTGATGCTTACCCCTATGATAGGAGGGTCTGTCCCGGGTCTTGACTGGAACATGGCCCTCCCAGATATTCTCCCGATGCTTGAGAGAAACTGCAGTCACTGCTACTTCTACTCTGACAATGGTACCCAAGAAAATAGTAGGTCCTAAAGGGGCAGCCCCATGGCCCAGTGATTAAGGAAGCCAGGTTGCATATGGCCTATTCCATGGTTCAAATCCCAGCCCCAGCGGCTTGAGAAAGACACCAGGCAAGTGTGCATATGTGCCTCAAAACTCAACAGAATGGAGAAATGGAGGAGAAGGGATTACAGTGTGACCATGCCCATTTCGGGGTGAGGTGCTTTTCCCTTCTTTCTCTGTCTCTCTGTTGAGTGCAAACATCCTCTGTCAAAAGTGGTTTTTTTTCTTTTTTTTTTTTAATTTTATTTATTCATCATTTATTTTCATTTGGCCAGAGAGAGACACACAGAGAGAGAAGGAAAGTGAGAAAGCAAGCCACCAGGTCCAGGACTCAAACCATGGTCGGCCATGTGGGAGTGTCCAGCACCTTAACCACTATGCCACCTGCTGGTCCCCAAAAAGTGTTTTAAAAGAGAGAGATAGAAAAAAAAGAAATACTCAAAAATCAACAGAGGTCATAGTAGGTAATAAAAACATAATTCTCTACGAAATCTCCCCCAAAACTCATATTCTCACAGGGAAATAACATTTAAAATTAGTTTACAGAGACTAGACAGGGGTGCAGAGGTAAAATGGGCTGCTCTGTGAGGCCGGCCTACAGGGGAAGGTTATGATGGAGACCTCTCTGAGTACACTGGGCACATGAGTGCCCATGCCCCACAGCTAGCTGGGGTTGCGGGATGGATCATGGCATCAAAACCCCATCCAGGGGGTGTTGTATCTCTCTTTCTCTCTCAATCTCTCTCTCTCTCTTATTCAAGGAATAATGAAACTTCAAAAATATCAAAAAACAGTTTATAGCCAGGGGAAAGAAAAAAATAAGCAGCACAAATTTGCATCACATAACATGGAATGTTCATTAAAGCACATGTTTCTGTGGCTAATTACATTATTAAGAAACAACGTTTGAATCTGCAACAGGAATACAGTCAACTAATTATGACCATGGTAGAAATTTTTTCTTATTCTCCCATTGTCTGTGATTTTATTCAAATAATCAACTTCAAAATAGGTCTCTTTGGGGGGGGGGGGGAACTGTGCTCTGCTGGTTCAAGGGCTAAATGTATAATGTAGCTTTAATCTCATGCCTTGAAGGTAAAAATGTATATCCATACTGCTTGCTTTAATATTTTACCCAGGAAACTATTCCAAAAGGAAATCTGTGAAATCAAACGTATCAATAATTTATAGCAGTTAATCAACAACTGACTATTACAAATATCACCCACATTGGCTGTTTATTATAAACGTCAGCACAATAACGTGGATTGATGGCAGAAATAACATAGTAATATCTAAGACTGCTTAGAGATCAATAAATAATAAGCTGAGAAAGTAAAAAAAAAAAAAAGGACTCACGATGGCTTATAAATTGCGGCAGATATCCTGCCAACAACCAGGAAATGAATGATAGGCCACTTAGGAATATTGACCCCCAAAATATCTTTCCAGAAAAATACGTATTAGACATAATGTGCTGCAAAAGAGAAGAAACGAGTGTGAAAACTGAAGAAAATCACATTAAAGTCAGTTCTCATCTTTCCCCAATAGTAATAGAAATATCTCTATTGCGTCTTAGAATCAAATCAGGTTTACGTATCTGCTGAAAATCAGTGAAATGTGGTACGTTGTAAGACCCCAAACAGCTTAGGAAGATTAAAACCAGAGTCTAGGAGCTGGCAGGTGGCATGGTGGTTAGGGGTACTGGGCTCCCACAGGGCCAACCGAGGTTCGAGTCCTGGACCTGGCAGCTTGCTTTTTCACTCCCTCTCTCTCTCTCTCACTCTATCCCTCTCTGGTCAAATTTAAATGAATAAATAAACAAAGTTAAATAAAATAATCCTTTAAGAAAAGAGTAGAGTATATTATATTCGTTCTCTTTTTCTTAAATTTCTTTATTTCATAAGAGTGCATGCATGGGAACCAGCAGGTGGCATAGTGTTTATGGCACTGGACTCCCACATGGCTGACCAAGGTTTGTTCCCAGACCCAGAGACTTGAAAATCATACCAGATGCATGTACATGCATGCCCAAAGTCCCAGGAGAAGAGGGGAGAAGGGATTGCAGCATGGCCATCACCCCAGGGGGTGATTTCTCACTTTCCCTCTTACTGTCTCTCTCTAGCAAACACAGGCTCCCCGACCTTGGGGGTAATAAAGTGCATGCATATATGCACATGCACAAGAAAGAGAGAGAGAAAGAGAGACACCCTGAATGGGGCCTCATCACACTAAAATCCCTTTCCCCCAGCCTTCCAACTAGTCAAGATCTTGGGTACATGTGTCTAGAGTCTTTCAGATCACCTTGGAATCCAAACCTGCAGCCAGCCATGTGGCTTCCAGCACTGAAGGTCAGTACACAGCCATCTGCACCACCAAGGCTGGGCCACTATATTCATGTTCTGAATCAGGTAATTCAGCATAATACCTAAACTTTCTCCATTATTTCATTTGTGAAAGTGTTCTCTCCCCGACTATATAATAAGCTCTTTGTGGTCTGTGCCTAGATCCTAAATTTTTAAAATATCCTTAAGAGCCATATGGGGACCAGCAGTTAGCGTAATGGCTATGCTGCTGAACTCCCATGTAGTAGACCACGGTTCGAGTCCTGGACCCAGTGGCTTAAACTCATGCCAGGTGCATGTGCGTGCATGCCCAAGATCCCGAGAGGAGAATGGAGGAGAAGGGACTGCGGCGTGGCCATCCCCCCTGGGGGGTGATGGGGTGATTTCTCGCTTTCTGTCTGTCTATTTCTCTCTCTCTCTCTGTCTTTCTGGCGAGCACACGCGCCCTATAGCAAAAACCTCTCAAAAAAAAAAAAAAAAGAGTCATATGAATTGCAAACATTATAAGCATCCATCTTTGCGATATTACACGTAATTAATATGGCCTATAGAATTGGGCTGGAAACAACAATGTTTGACGAAGGTTCAAGCATTTCAAAGCATATTCTGAATTTGGCTACACACAGATAGACCCTCCCTCCAGGATCAGTGGGGCACTAACACAGAATCTAAATGTCTCAATATGTGGCAAGTTGAATTTGGCAAATATTACTGCAACCATGAGAGGAAAGTGGGAGAGTATGCTATGCCATGAAGCACGGTCTCAAGAGTAGTTCATTAACTGCTCGAACTTGGCTAATGAGCTCATTAGGATCAGAAAGCCCACTTGCCTTTTAGGAAGTAGAAAGAAACAAGAATTACTTTTTGATGTATTTGGTATTCGAAAGTCTTCCATGAACATTAGCCTTGACTAACAATACAGCTTCTTCAAATCATATTCATATGGAAAGTCATTTGGAGGAAAAGGAAAGTTTTCCTTTCACACGACAACAGTTATTGCCAATAATTAGTGTCTGATGTGGAAACAAAATCTGAACTCTTTGGAAACTGCAGAGGAAGTGACAGGGTGGGTAAAAACATGAATGTTAGGAGGGGGGAAGAGGCCACCGGCATTATCTCTCGTAATTCCATTTGTAGAAGCAATAATGATTTTTTTGTTTTTGTTTTTGTTTTTCCATAGGGTACATACACTTGCCAGCGAGAGACAGAGAAGGAAAATGAGAAATCACCCCCCAGGGGAAATGGTCACACCACAATCCCTTCTCCTCCATTCTCTTCTTGGGACTTAGGGCATGCACACACACAGCCCTGGAATGTTTTTCAAGCCACTGGGTCCAGGACTCCAACCACGGAGCTGGCCATGTGGTATCCAGCATCTTAACCACCACACCACCTGCCAGCCCATTTTTCTTTGTTTGAGATAACAATTCTTAATACTTTAAGCAACAATATTTTTTTTCAAAAGATAGCATTAAACCTCTTTAATATTCCAGCTGTAAATAAAATATTTGTGCTGAAAATAAATGGGATAAAGTACAAGAACTTTAGGCTGTCTCACCTTACAGTAGGCAGTTTCAGAGAGACCTTACATTTTTGTTAAAAATATACCTGCCACTCCCCACTAAAGAATGGCCCTCTTAGGTATGATGGCAACGCCACCCAGCAGCTCCTCTGCATTAGGCATGATGCCGAGCGCTTTACATTCATCAAATTTTCATAGTAACTCTACGGGATGAAACCACTTGATCCTCTTCTATAGAAGGAAATTTAGTTTAGAGTCTAGAGAGTATTTTTTTTTTTTTTTGAGAGGTTTTTGCTATAGGACGCGGGTGCTCGCCAGAAAGACAGAGAGAGACAAAGAGACAGTGAGAAATCACCCCCCCCCCAGGGGGGATGGCCACGCCGCAATCCCTTCTCCTCCATTCTCCTCTTGGGATCTCGGACACACATGAACATGCACCTGGCGTGAGTTTAGGGTCCAGGGCTCGAACCGTGGTCGACTACATGGGAGTCCAGCAACATAGCCATTATGCCAACTGTTGGTCCCTGGAGTCTAGAGAGTTTTAAAGGTGGTTATGTAACTAGTAAGTGGCTTAACCAAAACTCAGGTCTTTCCCTCTCTTTTTTTTTTTTTTTTTGGAGAGGTTTTTTGCTATAGGGCACGTGCGCTCGCCAGAAAGAGAGAGGGAGACATAGAGACAGAACGCGAGAAATCACCCCCCGGGGGGATGGTCACACCACAATCCCTTCTCCTCCATTCTCCTCTCGGGATCTTGGGCATGCACGCACACGCGCCCGGCGTGAGTTTTAAGCCACCGGGTCCGGGACGCGAACCTCAGTCAACTACGTGGGAGTCCAGTGACATAGCCATTACGCTAACTGCTGGTTCCCGCAAAACTCAGGTCTTTCTGATTCTAAAGCACATGCTTCCCCTCCGTGACAATCTTGTAACCAATGTCATCTCTCATTTTGCACAAATAACTCCAACCATTTACAAATATGGAGTTGTATTTTAAAGGCATTCAGTTGGCAAAAGGGTAGGCCACAAGATCTGTTGTATGCAGCGAGTAAGTCAATATAGTTTTTTAAAAGAATTTAATTTTATTTTTTTTTTTTATTTTTAATTTGCTATAGGGCACATGCACTCAACAGAGAGAAACAGAGAGAGAGAGTGAAAGGAAGAAAGCAAGCTGCCAGGTCCAGGACTGGAACCACAGTCAGCCATGTGGGAGTCCAATCCCTTTAACCACCACACCACCTGCAGACCTGTCAATATAGTTTCTTAAAATGTTCAAAAATAGGGCCAGCCTCATAGCTCAACAGTTAAGGTAGTCAGGTCCCACAAGGCTGACTGCAGTTAGAATCCTGCCCCTGCAGGCTTGAAAAACACACCAATCACGTATGTGTGTAGGCCCAAGATCCTGATGGGATGGAGAAATAGAGGAACAATCTGTGTGTGTGTGTGTGTGTGTGTGTGTGTGTGTGTGTGTGAGAGAGAGAGAGAGTGTGTGTAAATATATATACACACATAATCCTGTGTGTGTGTGTGTGTGTGTGTGTGCATGTGCTCTCTGGCAAAAAAATAAATTAATTAAAAAAATTAAAAGTTCTAAAGATCAGAGGTGCCATAAAATGTATTTCAAGGGGCCAGTAGGTGACATGTTGGATAAGGGTGCTTGACTCCCACATGGCTGACTACGGTTCAAGTCCCAGACATGGCGGCTTGCTTTCTCACTTTCTCTCTTTCACTCTGTCCCTCTCTGGTCAGATTAAAATAAAGAAATAAAGTTAAATAAAGTAATTATCTTTTAAAAATGTGTGTCGAGTAAGCAAAATCTCACTTCTCCTGAACACAGAGAATGACTACAAGGTCACCTTACTTGGTCCTCCCTCACCCACAGTGGACCTCGTTGGTCAACCATGGCTCTTTCATGCTGAGTCCAGACGTGGTCTCAGAACCCTTTCCATGCCAGTAATAACAATTTAGAGGCAGCAAAGTAAGGAAACTATCTGCCGCCCCCTTCCACAATGCACAAATTTGTGTTACAATTTATACCAAAAAATACAAGAGGGATTGCCATGGGCTGAGGGAGGGGGTAACAGGGAGTTACTGTTTAATGGGCACAGAGTTTCCATTTGGGATGATGAAAAAGTTCTGGAAATGGATAATGGTAATGGTTGCACAATACTGTGAAGGTACTTAATGCTACTGATCTTTCCACTTAGATATGGTCATCGAGGGACCAGTGGTTGGTGTAATGGCTATGTCATTGGACTCTCATGTAGTCAACCATAGTTCAAGTTCCGGACCCAGTGGCTTAAACTCATGCCGGGCACGTGTGCATGTGTGCCCAAGATCCTGAGAGGAGAATGGAGGAGAAGAGACTGCGGCGTGACCATCCTCCCTGGGGGTGATTTCTCGCTTTCTGTCTCTCTGTCTCTCTCTGTCTTTCTGGTGAGCACACACGTCCTATATCAAAAAAAAAAAGCTATGGTCATGGAGCCTGGATCATGGCATGTGCATGTCCGGCACTCACAAGGAGACCTCAGGGGAAGAACCCAGGACCTCTTTACATGGCCTTACCATCACGAAGTGCTGCCTCACTGCTGCATTACCATTGTGCTATCCCTGCTAGCTATAAATGGTTAGTTTTATATTATATATATTTTACCACGATAAAAAAAAATTTTAGCCTGGAGACAAATATTTCAAGAAGCAAAAAAAGGACATGAAAGGGCCGGCAGGTGGTGTGGTGATTAAGGGCACTGGACTCCCACGTGGCCGACCACCTTATGAGTCCCAAACTTGGCAGCTTGCTTTCTCACTTTCCCTCTTTCTGTGTTCCTCTCTGGTCAAATTTTTAAAAAAACTAAATAAATATATACATAAATAAAGTTAAATAAAAATAATTCTTTAAAAAAAAAAAAAAGTAAGGCAGCCCTTACGCGGTCTGTGCAATGGACGCCAGGACTCCAAGATGGCGTCAGTCGTACCAGTGAAGGAAAAGAAACTCATGGATGTCAGCCTTGGGGAGCTGCCAAGCTGGATACTGCTGCGGGACTTTACCCCTAACGGCATTGCCGGAGCATTTCAGAGAGGCTACTACTGGTATTACAACAAGTACGTGAACGCGAATTTCTGGGGTGTTGCTGGGCTTTCTATGGTGCTGGCCGCTTATGTGCTCTTCAGCTATGCCTTTCTTATAAGGAACTCAAACACGAGGGCGACGCAAATACCACTGAGGAGGGCCAGCATGGAGGGCATACACTGAACCAGACCTTCATCTCCTTGGCTTAGCACCCTCCAAAGGTTCTTGTTGACTCCCTTCATATCCTAATCGAGAATTCACATCCAATAAAAGATGACTGGTACGTGTAAAAATAAATAAATAAAAAGTACATGAAAAGGCCCTAGGATTGGTAAGAGCTTAACGTGTTGTTTTGGGGGAGAGTGACAAGAGATATAATCTGTAGAGAAGCCAATGGGCCAAACCCCTGCTGGCTTTGGAGGTCAAGATTAGGAATTTTTCTTTTATTTCCAACGCACTGGCTATTTTTTTCTTTATTTTTAATGTTTACTATAAGGTATGTGCACTCTCTGAAGAGAGAGAGAGAGAAAAATAGAGAACAACACCTTTCCAGGGGGATGGCCATACTGTAGTCCCTTTTCCTTCACTCTCCTCTTGGGATTTTGTACGTGCACACACACAGGCCTGGTTTGTTTTTCAAGCTGCCAGATCCAGGGTTCGAACTGCACAGAGGGCCATGTGGGATCCAGCCGCCTTAACCACCATGCCACTGTCTGGCCCGTGCATTTTTCTTTTCTCTCCTCCTAGACTGCAGACTTTCTTAGTCATGGGATCTACTACAAGGAACAGCAGACCCAGATCCTAGATGTGTGGTTGATGATAACACAGTTAAAGTGATTCCCTCACTTTGTTCTTGCCCTGGCTGAAATTCCAAAATTCAAGTTTTTTAAGATGCTGTCAACTTGCATCTTTTCTAAAAATTAAAAAAATAATAACAACAGGGATCAGCAGTTGGTATAATGGCTATGTCGCTAAACTCCCACATAGTCGACCGTGGTTCGTGTCCTGGACCCGGTGGCTTAAACTCATGCCGAGCGCATGTGTGTGCGTGTCCAAGATCCCAAGAGGAGAATGGAGAAGAAAGGATTGCGGCATGGCCATCCCCCCTGGGGGATGATTTCTCCCTTTCTGTCTGTCTCTCTCTGTCTTTCTGGCGAGCACACACGCCCTATAGTAAAAACCTCTCAAAAAAAAAAAAAATAGGGGACCAGCAGTTAGCGTAATGGCTATGTCGGTGGACTCCCACGTAGACGACCACAGTTCACGTCCCGGACCCGGTGGCTTAAACTCATGCCAGGCACATGTGGGTGCGTGCCCAAGATCCTGAGAGGAGAATGGAGGAGAAGGAATTGCGGCGTGTCCATCCCCCCTGGGGGGTGATTTCCTGCTTTCTGTCTCTCTGTCTCTCTCTGTCTGTCTGGCAAGCGCACGCGCCCTATAGCAAAAACCTCTCCAAAAAAAAAAAAAAAAAAAGAAAAGAAAAGAAAAAAAAAAAATAGTAACAACGAAATAATGAGACGTGTAACCTGGAGATCCTATCTTTTCCCAAGAGCTGATGCAAGTGTGTTTCAATGGAAATAAATAGGAAGAGGGGTCTCAGAGTCCCCTGCCATGGAAGCTTAGAGGCATCAATTCCAGCTACCACCTGATGGAGGCCATGTCAGAGGTACTCTCACCCCCTCACACCACCCTCACACCCACCCCCACCCAAGGCAGCAGAGCCACCAAGAACACAGTGCCTGGGAGAAGGCCAACAATGGGAGTCATCATCTGTACGTCTGACTTCAGATGGGGGAAGTCCATCATCAGACAAAAAAGCTGCCCTGGTCACACACCCTCTCCTCTCAGCCCCAGCCAAGGTCACAGTCTGCTACCTTCTTAGTGGAATTCCCAAGTCCTATGGCTCTAGAATGCACACAAATAATTAATTAATTAATTAATTAATTAAAAAAAAATACAACGTGGGACCAGCAGTTGGCATAATGGCTATGTCGCTGGACTCCCATGTGGTCGACCACGGTTTGAGTTCCAGACCCGGTGGCCCAAACTCACAATGGGCACATGTGCGTGCGTGCCCAAGATCCCGAGAGGAAAATGGAGAAGCCATCCCCCCTGGGGGGGGGTGATTTCTCGCTTTTTGTCTCTGTCTCTCTCTCTCTTTCTGGCGAGCGCACACACCCTGTAGCACAAACCTCCCTGCCCCCGCCAAAAAAAATACAATGCTGGCTGGCACATGGCCCAGATTCTGGAGCTCCAAAGAAGGCCGAAGGGTAAACGAGAAGGAGTGTGTGTGCTTGGAGAAGAGCAGATGCAGCCCTGAGAAGCTGGGCCTTGGAGTGACACAGGCGAAGGGAGGAGGAGAAGGAAGAGGAGGGGAAGGTGTCGGGACAGGGAGGTTATTAGAGGATGAAAAAAACAGCGAAGATCTTCTAAATAACAGTTCTATGGGGAATGTAGCAGCGCTCTCCTTGAAATTAGCTTTCGTCATTCTCAGTCCAATAACCCAGATGACTACTCATTTTCAAAGTAATATAAATTGTTTTATATGGGGTTTTCCATATAAATCCTAAGAGGGTTCCTTGACATGCATTATGGCACATTTTAATCTAACTCCGGCATTTTTATCGATCTTCTGAAAGATAAGCTTAGAACTAAAATGTACCTTTAGAATTTCTTAACCCCTGAGAATGATAATTAACTATTAAAATGTGTTTTCAGCCTGAACAGCAAAGCAGAATATCAGAAAGATTAACTCAGCCATGTACATCACTGAGGGTTCTAACCTATGCAATAAAGTCAATCAGAGGTTTTTTATTTCTTTTTTCCAAAATTGAAACAGCTTTGTTATTATATATAATATGTAAAAAATTTCAGGCCAGCTCTATGGCCTTGTGGTTAAGGCAACCTGATCATACGTGGCCAACAGTGAGGTTTGAGCTCCAGACCCAGTGGCTTGAGAAACCCTCGAGGTGTGTGCGTGCATGTGTGTGTGTGTCCCCAAAATCCCCAAAGGAGGGAAGAGATGGTGAAGAAGGGATTATGGTGTGACCATTCCCTATGGAAAATTCTTTCTCTTCTTCCCCTCTCTCTGTCTCTGTCTCTCTCTGGAAAGTACATATACCATACCCTCTAGAAAAAAAGAGAGAGAGAGAGAGAGAGAAAGAGACATTAAAAAAAAAAATCTCCCGTAATAAAGAAAGTATAGAACCTGCAGGTAGCATAGTGGTTGGGGTGCTGGACTCCCACATGGTCAACTACAGTTCGAGTCCCAGACCTAGCAGCTCACTTTCTCACTTTTCCTCTCTCTCTCTGTCTCTTTGTGAGCACAGGAAGATTTTTTTACATAGTCCAAGGGCTACCTCTTCAAGAGTTGCCACATCCATATGGTTTTCCAGGTGAAATCCCATATCTTTGAAACTTCAACTTACAGGGGCCAGCACTGGATTCTTACATGGCTGACTGTGGTTTGAGTTTCATATGGTGGCTTGAAACTCACAGGGCACATGTGTGTGGGTGCCCAAAATTCTAGGAGGAAGAGTGGAGGAGAATAGAAGAAAAGGGATTGTGGTATGGCCATACCCCCAGGTAGGTGATTTCTCACTCTCCCTCTTACTCTCACTGTCTCTCTGTCTCTAAGCAAGCACATGTGCCCTATGGTAAAAACCTAAAAAAAAAAAAAATTCAACTTACAGTATTTCAGAGAACAGAGAAATAAGAAAATACTTTCACATTTTAAAAAATCAGAATAACATTGATATAAAACCCCATAAAGATGGCATGGGGGGGCCGGCAAGTGGCATGGTGGTTAAGGGCGCTGGACTCCCACATAGTCAACCATGATTAGAGAACCAGACCTGGAGGCTTGCTTTCTCACTTTCCCTTTCTATCTCTCACTCTCTCACTCTGTCCTTCTCTGGTCAAATTAAAATAAATAAATAAAGTTTAATTAAAAAAGAAAAAAAAGACCATTCTCACTTATAAATACTACTACAAGAATTCTAAGCAAAATTTAGCAAATACGGGGCCAGCAGGCGGCATGGTGGTTAAGGGCACTGGACTCCCACATAGCTGACTGCAGTTTGAGTCCCGTACCTGGGGGCTTGCTTTCTTACTTTCTCTTTCTCTCTCACTCTCTCACTCTCTTGCTCTGTCCTTCTGGTCAAATTAAAAATAAATCAAGTTAAATAAAATAATTCTTAAAAGAATAAATAGCAAGTACAACTCAGATTTTCAAGTCCCGGACCTGGTGGCTTGTTATCTTTCTCTCTCTTTCTCTCTGGTTAAAACTGAAAAATGATGATAACAAATAAATAGTTCTTTTTTTGAGAGAGAGAGATTTTTGCTGTAGGATGCATGTGCTCACCAGCGAGAGAGAGACAGAAAGTGAGAAATCACGTCCCGGGGGTATGACCACGCTGCAATCCCCTCTCCTGCAGTATCCTCTCAGGATCTTGGGCACGCATACACATGCACCTGGCATGAGTTTTAAGCCATCTGGGACTCAAACTATGGTCGACTCCAGCAATGTAACCATTATGCCATCTGCTGGTCCCATAAATAATTCTTAAAAAAAAAAAACACTGGGGCCAGCAGATGGCAGAGTGGTTAAGGAGCTGGACTAGACATGGCCAACTGCAGTTCCATTCCTGGACCTGACGGCTTGAAAATCACTGCGAGTGAATGTGTGTGCATTCCCAAGATTCTGAGAGGAGAATAGAGAAGGGACTGCAGTGTGGCCATCCCCCTTGGGGGTGATTTTTCACCTTCTCTCTCTGTCTTTCTCTGCCTCTATCTGGCAAGCACACACACCCTATGGCAAAAAAAATCTAAAAAAAAAATCATTAAAAACCCAGAGTAAGTCATTCCAGCAGTTAGCAATAATCAGTATCATAAATAATAATGTAACCCACATTACACTTACGAGAAAGAAATACATAATCACTTTCACATGTACCTAAAAGACATGCAATAAAATAACTCATTTCTGATTTTAAAAAAAAAAAAAACTCCTAGTAAAATGGGAATACATAGATACTTCCTTGAGATTGTAAATATGTACACACATACACATACACACACACACACACACACACACACACACATATACATACATATATTGCCAAAAATCAGTAAAATAATAATAGTTGTATATATATAGAAAAAGCCAAAAATAAAAACCCAGAGGGCCAAACAGCAGTGAAGTGGTAACACAAGACCCTACAAGTCTAAACCACACAGGAAGGTTCCAGGCTCGCATCCAGAGACCTCCCTAAGCGTGGTAAGTGCATGAGTCCCCATGATCCAGGGCTGTCTGAGTATAGAAGTGGACCACAATGTAAAGACCCTATTGGGAGAGACTCCCCCTCTATCTCTCTCTCACTGATGAAAGAAATAAACTTTATGTTTTTTTAAAGAATTATCTTATTACTTTATTTATTTACTTATTTATTTTAATTTGACCAGAGAGGGACAGAGTGAGAGCAAGAGAGAGAGAAAGTAAGAAAGCAAGTCACCAGGTCTGAGACTCGAATCATGGTCAGCCAACGTGGGAGTCCAGCACCCTTAACCACCACCCCACCTGCCGATCCAAACTTTATTTTTCACCCCCCCCAATAAAAATAAAAATAAAAATAGAAGCACAATAAGAGTTGTGAAAACAAAACTAGAATTCCTGGTTTCAAATTCCAGCTCTACCACTTGACACACGAGAGTGAATTCTTTAGCCTCTCCATACCTTTACCTGAGTTTCCTCCTGTGTGAAATGTGTACCAGTACCTACTGACAGAGATGCCGTCAAGGGTGACTCCGTCGGTAACGTTAAGTACTGAGAACAGCACGTGGCACACAAGTGGACGAGCACACGTAAGCAGGTCCACATAACATCAAAGAGCCAAGATCAAGAATGAAAAGCTGAAACACCAAAATCCTCTCCATCAAAGTCAGCAATAAGAAAAGAAGATTGAGACCGGCTGCAGTGGCACAGACCTCAGGGCATCGTGATACCGCAGCCGTGGAAAGGCCTGGGGTTCCGACCCTGGGTGACCTGAACACACCAGATGTCCCTGCAAGCATGCTGGTGATCCTGGTTGGCTGGAAGCTGGGGAGAGGCTCTGTCTGTCTGTCTCTCTCCTCCTCCTCCTTAATAAATAAATAAACTCGGGGGGGAACAGCAGTTAGTGTAATGGCTATGTCGCTGGATTCCCACGTAGTTGATCGCGGTTCAAGTCCCAGACCCGGTGGCTTAAACTCACGCCAGGCGCGTGTGCGCGCGTGCCCAAGATCCCGAGAGGAGAATGGAGGAGAAGGGATTGCGGCATGGCCATCCTCCCTGGGGGGTGATTTCTCGCTTTCTATCTCTCTGTCTCTCTCTGTCTATCTGGCGAGTGCACGCGCCTGTAACAAAAACCTCTCCAAAAGTAAGTAAGTAAGTAAATAAATAAATAAATAAATAAACAAACAAACAAACTTGGAAGAAGGGAAGGAAGGGAGCAGAGGAGGAAAGAAGGCGGAATAGGAGAAATAAAGAGAGGGAGAGAGGAAGAGAAGGAGAGAGACAGGGAGGAAAAATGGAAGGAAAGAAGGAAGGCAGGCAGGCAGACATGGCCAACCATGCAGTTCAAATCCCAGACCCAGCAGCTTGAAAAACGCACTGGGCATGTGGGTATATGTGCCCCAAATCCCAAAAGGATAGAGAGATGGAAAAGGGATTGTAGTGTGATCAGACCTCATCGAGGGGTGCTTTCTCTCCCTCTGTCTCTGCTGAGCACAAGCACCTTCTGGCGATAAGAAAGAAAGAAAAAGGATTCAAATCAACACTACGATTTAAGCATTTGTTCTGAAAACACTAGCCAAGTGATCAATCAATAGCAACATAGAACTTCTATAAGTATAGAAAAATAAGAGATGATATTATTATCTGCAAATCATAAGATACCATTTCTGAAAATACCAAGAGAATCAACTGGGAACCATTTATAAACGAATAGAAATGTATTGGATTTATTTAGTTCATTGATTATCCCAAAGTGAAATGTAGAGAAAAATATGAAAACAATTTCAAGAAGATGACTTTAACCTTTTGAAAACTCACCTTGGCAGTGTAAGTTGGGGGACTCCCATGTGCCCAGGGCTGTGCAGCTTGAAACTGTATCTTCTGGGACACTGAAAAACCCTTCTCGGCAAGTGTAACGAATCTGACTGCCCACCCTCGAGGTATAATTCCCTACGATGTAGCCATGTGGGACCTCAGGAGGGGTACCACAGTCTATTTCTGAAAATAAATTAATACCAAAGTCATTACTTTGCACATATAAATGTTCAGAATTTAACATCTCTTCAACCTCTATCCCATTCCTCATAGACACCCCCGAGCCATATTCTCAGTATGCTGGCTCATTTCCACAGGGCTTCTGGGCACCTGTGCAATGACTCTTGGTTCACTCTCTGGCCTTCCAGAGGCAGTTACTTCTATTAGCACACAAAGCTGGAAGAATTTAGCAATCTGTCTGCACTGATTCGTACTAAAGAAAGGGAAGCCTAGTCCAGTGGAATAAAATATTTGAATTGCAAAATAGCATTTTCAGGGGCCAACAGGTGGCATGGAGGTTAAAGTGGCTAGATCCTACATAGTTGATTCCATGGTTCAAATCCCAGATGCAGCAGCTTGAAAAATCACGCCAAGCATATGTGCTTGCACGCTCAAAATCTGGAGAAGAGAATAGAAGAAAAGGGATTGTGGTGTGGCCATCCCTGCTAGGGGATGATTTCTCACTTTCCCTCTCTGTTTCTCTCTAGAGAGTACACATGCACACATGCCCTATGGCAAAAAAAAAAAAAAAAAAAAAAAAAAAAAAAATTATTTTCAGGGTCATTTTTTTTTTTTTTTGAGAGGTTTCTGCTATAGGGCACATGCGCTTGCCAGACAGACAGAGACAGAGAGATAGAAAGTAAGAAATCACTCCCCAGGGGGGATGGCCACACCGCAATCCCTTCTCCGTCATTCTCCTCTCGGAATCTTGGACACGCACGCACACGCGCCTGGCGTGAGTTTAAGCCACCGGGTCCGGGACTCGAACCGCGGTGGACTACATGGGAGTCCAGCGACATAGCCATTACACTAACTGCTGGTCCCTTTCAGGGTCATTTTTGAGAGCCTGCTGTTTCCAGTCTAGCAAAGTGTTTAATATCAGACTATCTGTTGACTGCTATGGCTCAGCTGCAGAGGCACAGGCAATAGGGGCCATGCTGGGTGATGCTGGAGGCCATTTGAGAAAGCTCCAGGTTCGGGGACCAGCAGGTGGCGGGGTGGTTAAGGTGCTGGACACTCCCACATGGCCGACCACGGTTCGAGTCCCGGATCTGGTGGCTTCCTTTCTCACTTTCCCTCTCTCTCTTTCCTCCTCTGTGTCTCTTTCTGGTCAAATTAAAATAAATGAGTGAATAAATAAAATAAAATAAATAATTTAAAAAAAAAAAAAAAAAAAAAAAAAAAAAAAGAAAGCTCCAGGTTCGCGTCCAGGGCATACCGGAACATGTGGGGTGTGCCCGCAGGCGCGACCATGACACTGGCTGACTACAGGGCTAGAGGGGAGGACTTCTGCCTGAAGACCCAGTCAAGAATGTATGTGGGTTCTCATAAAATAAATAAAAGTAAACTTAAAAAGGAAAAGAATACCTATTAATTGGTAAAAATTCCTGAAGTTTACTGATTTCAGGGGTTTTTTTTATTTTTGGTTTGCTATAGGTCACGTGCACTCATAAAAGAGACACAAAGAGATAGAGGATAGAGGGAAAGTGAGAATCACCACCCAGGGGGGTGGCCATACCACAACCCATCCTCCTCTCGGGATTTTGGACACACACATACACACTCCCAGAGTGTTTTTCTTCTCTTTTCTTTTATTTGGAGAGGTTTTTGCTATAGGGTGTGTGCGCTCGCCAGAAAGACAGAGAGACAGAAAGTGAGAAATCACTCCCCGGGGGGATGGCCACGCTGCAATCCCTTCTCCTCCATTCTCCTCTCAGGATCTTGGGCATGCATGTACACACGTCCGGCATGAGTTTAAGCCACCTGGTCTGGGACTCGAATTGCAGTCGACTACATGGGAGTCCAGCGACGTAGCCATTACACCAACTGCTAGTCCACCCAGAGTGTTTTTCAAGCTGCTGGGTCCAGTATTTGAACTGCAGAGTCAGCCATGTGGAATCTAAAAACCTAACTGCCATGCCACCTGCTGTCCCAGTTTTAGTTTTTTTTTTTAGATAGAGAGATTTTTGTTAGACAGCACATGTGCTCGCCAGAGACACACAGAGACAGAGACAAGGAAGTAAGAAATCACCCCTGGGGGAATGTCACACCACAGTCCCTTCTCCTCCATTCTCATCTTGGAATTTAGAGCACACACATGTGCCTGGCGTGAGTTTCAAGCCACCAAGACTAGGACTTGAACTGCAGTCAACCATGTGGGAGTCCAGTGCCTTAACCACTATGCTTCCTGCTGGCCCCCAGTTTTAGCTTTTTTAACATGGCCTCTTCTGTCTTAATTAGTTCACCAACTGCTCTATTTCAAAGGCTGTACAACTGTGCACAAAAACAGGTTGTCTCCACCCATATCCCCAACACAGACCTACCATGCTAAGAGCCGCCCAGGGCCGCAGTCACCATCAACAGACTCTCACCTCAAGAAGCTGCATCCTGGGACCAGCAGTTAGCGTAATGGCTATGTCGCTGGACTCCCACATAGTCGACCATGGTTCGCGTCCCGGACCCGGTGGCTTAAAACTCACGCCGGGCGCGTGTGCGTGTGTGCCCAAGATCCCGAGAGGAGAATGGAGAAGAAGGGATTGCGGCGTGACCATCCCCCCTGGGGGGTGATTTCTCGCTTTCTGTCTCTCTGTCTCTCTCTGTCTGTCTGGCGAGTGTCTGTCTGTCTGGCGAGTACACGCACCCTGTAGCAAAAACCTCTAAAAAAAAAAAAAAAAAAAGGAAGAAGAAGCTGCATCCTGGGACTAGCAGGTGGGGCGGTGGTTAAGGTGCTGGACACTCCCACATGGTGGCTGACCACAGTTCAAGTCCTGGACCTGGTGGCTTGTTTTCTCACTCTCTCTCTCTCTCTCTCTCTCTCTGTCTCCCTCTGGTCAAATTAAAAAATAAATGAATAAATAAATAAAATAAAATAATGCTTTAAGAAAAATAAATAAATTTTTAAAAAAAGAAGCTGCATCCTTGGGCAGAAACCCACCTGTGCATGCCGTGGCATCTCTGGTCGGGTGGAAAGGCACAGGCCCGTTCTCTGGCAGGAATCCATCCACACAGTAGCATTCGAAGCTCCCAAGAGTGTTGACACACCGTCCTCCATGCCTGCACAGGCCAGAAGCTTCACACTCATCTATGTCTAGAGATCCATCCCAAACACAAGAAAGGAGAGAAAAACAGAAAAAGAAAAAAAGGGAAGGGGGCATTGTGACAGCCATTTTCACACATTCTCAATCTACCCTTCTAAATGGATGCATTTATTTCCAATTGTACCATGAATTTATTTTTGTCCTTAAGGGTTCTGCTCAGATATCCTTTACCTCATAGACTCTGAAAACCTAAGTGCTCAATAAGTACATGTCAATGCATTCTGGGAATTCAAAACCCAGCCATCTCCAGCAGTCCCTAATACCCAGCAAAACGAACTCAAAAAATAAGCTAAAAAATAGCTAATTACTATAAAATAAGGATGAGCTCAACCTCAGACTAAAATGTCTGAAGTTCCAAATATAAAATGATTTATACCAGAGTAGAAAATGCTAGGAAATGGCAGTTTTTCAGCTCAGGAGCCTAGGACAGTGGGGCAGGTAGTAGGGGATGATTAATTAGAGTCGTACAGGGACAGCCCGTGCCACGGTGGTTGAGGCAGCTGGATCTCACATGGCCGACTGCAAAGTTTGAGTCCTGGACCTGGTGCCTTGAAAACATGCCAGGCGGGACGAGCAGTTAGCCTAATAGCGATGTCACCGGACTCCCACGTAGTTGACTGCGGTTCACGTCCCGGACCTGGTGGCTTAAACTCACGCCGGGCACGTGTGCGTGTGTGCCCAAGATCCCAAGAGGAGAATGGAGGAGAAGGGATTGCGGGGTGGCCATCCCCCCTGGGGGGTGATTTCTCACTCTCTGTCTGGCGAGCACACACGCCCTATAGCAAAAACCTCTAAAAAAAAAAAAAAAAAGAAAAAGAAAGAAAACATGCCAGGCAGGCACATGTGCATACATGTCTAAACTCCCAAAAGGAGAGACGGAGAATTGCAATGTGGCCATGCCCCATGGGGGGTGCTTTCTCACTCCCCACCCAAAACTCTGTCCCGGCTAAGTCCACCGACGCATCTCTGGCAACTGTGATTCCGAAAGAAGCTCATTATCATCAAGAAAGGTCATCCATCAGCTTTTGCAAAGTGAAAACTGGAGGCCTCAACGGAAGGGTCGCGGGAAGCACTGACAATGGAGGCGGCTTCCTCCCGGATGATGGAAATGTTCTGCGGTGAAATTGTGGTAACAGAGCCAGAACTCCGTGACTACACCAGAACCACCGAATCATACACTTCCAAGGCTGGACTTTATACTTTGTGAATTATATCTCAATTTTTTTTTTTTTTTTTAAAGAAAAGGTCACTAAATAATTGCAAGAAGTAAAGTAAACAGAGGAGCCCAGATCAGGACTTTGTTCCAGACAGGTGGTTGTTTGTTTGGCAGACACTATTCGGCCTTTGGATAATTTCTTTTTTCTCTCCCCTCTAGCCTCCTACCCCCTTTCTTCTTCTTCCTTTTTTTGTTTTATTTTATTTTGTGTATTTATTTTAGAGACAGAGATGCGCTATGCTGTGTAGGATGGCCTTAAATTTGCAATCCTCCTGACTCAGCCTCTCAAGCAGCTGGGATGACAGGTACGTACAATTGCACCTGGCTTGTTTTATTTTTAGCTGACACGCAATACTTGTACCTACTTATTGGGTACAGGGTGATATTTCAATACATGCATCCATCATGTAATGATCAAATCAGGGCATTTAACATATTCGTCACCTCAAACAGTTAACCATTTGTTGTGAGACTATTCCAAATCCTCTCTTCTAGTTATTTTGAACTATAACATGCAATGGGGCTAGCAGGTGGCGTGGTGGTTAAGGGCACTGGACTCCCACATGGCCAACTGTGGTTCGAGTCCTAGACCTGGTGGCTAGCTTTCTCACTTTCTCTTTCTCTCTCTCTCTCTCTCGTTCAGTCCCTCTCTAATCAAATTAAATAAATAAAGTTAAATTTAAAAAATAATTCTTTAAATAAAAAATACAACATGCAATATTGTTAACTATAGTTACTCTATTGTGCAATAGAACACCAGAACCTATTCATTTCCTGCCTCACTGTGATTCTGTACCTGTTGACCAGTTTTTCCCCACCCCCCCCCCCCAACATTTAAAAGTTAAATGCAACCCAGGGACCAGCAGGTGGTGTGATGATTAAGCCGCTGGACACTCCCCTATGGCCGACCATGGTTCAAGTCCTAGACATGGTGGCTTGCTTTCTTACTTTCCCTCTCTCTCTGTGTGTGCGTCTCTCTCTGGTCAAATTAAAGTAACTGAGTGAATAAATAAAATTAAATTAATAATTTTAAAAAGAATAAAATAGCTTTTAAAGCTGTGATATGCATACCTTAGAACTAAACTGAAAAGGGGCTGGCAGGTGGTGTGATGGTTAAGGTGCTGGACTCCTACGTGGCCAACTGAGATTCAAGTTCCAGACTGGTGGTTTGCTTTCTTACTCTCTCTCTCTCTCCCCACCCCCATGACCAATTTGAAAATAATAATAAATAAAATTTTTTTAAAAAGAATGGAACCAATAAATACACTGATAAACATATGGTTATACGTTTTTCCTGGTAAATGCATACTGCCTTGAAAACAATTTCAGGTATCATATCATCCAGAAAGTTCCCCTGACCCCTTCCTTACCCAGGCCAAGATAAGTGCCCCTGGGTTTCAGTAAATGCCCTTTGCTGGCTGTGACTGACATTTCATACTGAAATAGTTATCTGTCTGTCTGCCTCTCACCTTCCACTCGCACAGCTTTGGCACATAAGAAGTGCACGAGAAGAGGGCTGTCGTGGCACTGCAGTACTACAACTGGGCCCACGTGGCAAAGGTTCTGGGCTAGCGTTCCTGGACCTTCCAGAACATGCTGGGCACACAAGCATGTGCCCAGGATCTGCACCGGCTGAGACAGGGTGAACCATGGCATGAAGACCTGATGGGGTACCTATCTTTCTTTCACTTTCTTTCTCTCTCTCTCTCTCTCTATGAAGAAATTAACTATGTTTTTTTTTTAGGGTTTTTTGCCATTAGGCGCACATGCTTGCTGGAGAGAGAGACAGACAGTGAGACAGTAAGAGGAAAAGTGAGAAATCACCCTCCCCACCCCCCGGAAAGATGGCCACACCACAATCCCTTCTCCTCCATTCTCCTCCTGGGATCTTGGGCAAGCATGCACACGCGCCTGGAGTGAATTTCAAATCACGGGATCGGGAACTCGGACTGTGGCTGGCCATGTGGTAGTGCAGCATCGTAATCACTACACCATCTGCTGGCCCCAACGAACTTTTAAAAGGGAGTGCATGAGAAATGTTTATTACATGAACTGAACACTAGATCATCATCTTGTAAGGGTTACTTTTAAATTAGTAGCTTTTCTTTTTAACATACTTATTTTACTTCTGCAACATTGTACTTTTGCACTCCTGTAGCCAGTAATTTGCCACCTAAACAACAGGACATTATAAAATGGTTGCTCTGGGGACCAGCAGTTAGCGTAATGGCTATGTCTCTGCACTCCTACATAGTCGAGTGTGGTTCGAGTCCCAGACCCGGTGGCTTAAACTCACTCCGGGCACATGTGCATGAGTGCCCAAGATCCTGAGAGGAAAATGGAGGAGAAAGGATTGCGGTGTGGCCATCCCCCCTGGGGGGGGATTTCTCGCTTTCTGTCTCTCTCTGTCTTTCTGGCGACCGCATGCACCCTATAGCAAAAACCTCTCCAAAAAATAAAATAAAGTGTTTGCTCTCGAGGAATGCATTCATTCACACCAAGAATAAATCAAATGTGTTCTTTAAAGGATTTTTACTTTGGACAGGTCAAAAGGGAGAATGAATCAGCATCAGAACCTGTGGTTCCCGGTTGATAAAAAGATAAAGCATGCTCTCTTCCCCCCAAAACCTTTAAATATAGCAAGTGTTTTTATATTTGTTTTTTTTTTTTTTATTTTCCAGAGGGCATGCACTTGCCAGAGACATAGCTAGAAGGAGAGGGAGAAAGCACCCGCCCCACAAGGTGTGCTCACACCACAATCCCTTCTCCTCCATTTCTCCAACCTGTCAGGAGTTGGGGCATGCACGCACACACTCACCTGCTGTGTCTCCCAAGCCACTGGGGTCAGGACTCAAACTGCTCAGTGGCCACATGGATCCAGTTCCCTTAACTACTAGGCTACACGGCTAGCTCCACAAAGCTTTTTTTTCTTTTTTAAGAATTATTTATTATAATCATTATTATTATTATTATTTTAATTTGTCCAGAGAGAGGGAAAGCAAGAAAACACGCCACCAGGTCTGGGACTCAAACCACAGTCAGCCATGTGGGAGTCCAGTGCCCTAACTACCATGCCACCTGCCAGCCATAGTCCATGAAGCTTTTTTCTTTTCTTTTTCTTTTTACTTATTATTATTATTATTTTTTTTTTTTTGGAGAGGTTTTTGCTATAGGGAGTGTGCGCTGGCCAGACAGACAGAGAGAGACAGAGAGATAGAAAGCGAGAAATCACCCCCCAGGGGGAATGGCCATGCCGCAATCCCTTCTCCTCCATTCTCCTCTCGGGATCTTGGGCACACACGCACACGCGCCCGGCGTGAGTTTTAAGCCACCGGGTCCGGGACTTGAACTGCGGTCGACTACGTGGGAGTCCAGCGACATAGCCATTACACTAACTGCTGGTCCCCATGAAGCTTTTTTCTTTTCTTTTTTAAGGAGAGGTTTTTGTTATAGGGCGCATGCACTTGCCAGAAAGACAGAGACAGAGAGACAGAAAGCGAGAAATCACCCCCCAGGGGGGATGGCCACATTGCAATTCCTTCTCCTCCATTCTCCTCTCAGGATCTTGGGCATGCACGCACACGCGCCTGGCATGAGTTTAAGCCACTGGGTCCAGGACTCGAACCGCGGTCAACTGCATGAGAGTCCAGCAACATAGCCATTACACCAACTGCTGGTCCCGAAGCTTTTTTTTTTTTTAAGTTTTTACCTTAGGGTGTGTGGGCTTGTCAGAGAGATAAAGAGACAGAGACAGTGAGAGGGAAAGTGAGAAATCACCCCCCAGGGGGATGGCCACACCACAGTCCCTTCTCCTCCATTCTCCTCCCAGGAGACACATACACACATGCACCTGGCATCACTTTTAGGCCACCGGGTCCAGGACTTGAAACACAGTCAACCACGTGGGACTCTAGCAACATAACTGCTTTGTCATCTGCTGGCCCCGATCCACACAGCTTTTAAGCTGAGTCCAGTAGGTCTGAGCAAAACCATCTTAGAATCAGGATCTTTTATACCTTTCCTCTTCATTACCATCCAGAGATTTTCTTAGAACACCAAAGAGTTGTATTATCGTGACTTACTATAAAGTTCAGTTCACAGAGAAACCACTGAAAATCAGGAGGCTTTTGTCCACCCATGTATTTCATCGACCATATATATATACCTGGAGACAGCGATTGAGTTCTGAAAATTTGCACTCCTCAGTCAGCCTGTTCCTATGAGCGGTAAGTGCATCTCAAACAGGGACACCACTCTGGCCCGTGAGCACCCCGCACCCTCAGTGGGCAGTATGCTCAGAGTTGGTGAGTGCCAGGCACCCTGTCCACAGCTACAGGAACCTGGTGGTGGCATGCCATCTCTGGAGAGTCCCTTGTCATTGTTCATTACAAACATGTCAAACACAAAGAATCAGAAAAAGAAAATTACAGAGACTTTCTGTAGGCCCACCTCCATAACACTCAATAGTTCACATTTTGCCATTTACATGGGGCCAACAGGTGGAGTGGTGGTTAGGGAACTGGACTCCCGCGTAGCCAACCATAGTTCGAGTCTTGGACCTGGTGGCTTACCTTCTCTCTCTCTCTCTCTCATCAAATTAAAGAATAATAATAATAATAAATTAAATATATACTTCCTTTAAAAAGTAAATAAATTGTCCTACACACATAATCACACTAGATACTTCATAATAACACATGTAGGTACTTCAGTATACAACTCCAAAGTAAGAATATTATCCTGTATACCACGATACTGCTGTTCTACCAAATAAAGGTAACATTAACTCTCTAATATTAGCTAATATTCGGTCCATGTCCAGATGTCCTTCATAGTCTTTTTTTTTCCCTCATAGACAGCATATGCTCACCAGAGAGAGACAGAGAAAGGGAAAGTGAGAAATCATCCTCCCCAGGTGGATGGCCACACTACAATCCTTTCTCCTCCATTATCCTCTTGGGATTTGGGGCACACACGCACACATGCCTGGTGAAGTTTTCAAGCCGCACAAGTCCAGGACTCGAACTGCAGTCAGCCATGTGGGAGTCCAGTGCTCTACCTACCACATCACCTTAGTGCCTTCATAGTTATTCTTAAAAAAGAGGCCCTCCCATAAGTCACGCCCTGTCCCAACACTTCCACACACCCCCGATAACGTCGGGCCGTCACCAGGCAGCCACCGCTGCCGTCCCCTTTTTGAGTACCTGTACAAAAGGTGCCGTCGTTGGGAATGAACGTCTTGTTGTTGTTCGTGGCTCGATATCCTTCCAGACAAATGCAATAGAAGCCTCCAGGGGTGTTGTGGCAAGATGTGTGGTTCCCACAGACCACAGCGGCTCCAAACTGGCACTCGTTTTTATCTGGTGATACGTTGAGACAACACACAGAAAGGGTTATCAGTCCACTTCGATACCCGGATTGTCCACCGAAGCGTGGGCTCGGGAATCCATATTCTCTGACAGCAGCTTAATGTTCTACTTGCCCAGCCTCCCTTCCTCCCACCATGCGGCTCAGGCTAAAGGCCAGGGGCCCCTCAGAGTCACGTGCCAGGTGGACAGAAAGCCACGAGACCTACATCCCAACTGGTAATCCATCCTGTCTGAAGTCTGAGAGAAGGGGATTCTGTTAAAACTTGTTTGTTATTGCCAAATGGTGTGTGCTCAGCAGAGGCAGAGAGAGAGAGAGAGCACTCTTTCCCCTGTGGGGTGCGGTCACACTGCGATCCCTTCTCCTTCATGTCTCCATTCTATTGGGATTTGGGGCATGCACACGCATGTGCACACACGTGGTGTGCTTTTCAACCATGGTCAGCCATGTGGGGTCTGGCTCCCTTAACCACTTGACTACAAAGCCCTAAAGTGTTTTCACACTTAAAAATATCTGATCATAGGCCTAGGGAAACAACTCAGCAGAATCCCACATTTCCAGGTCAGCCATTGTCCTGGTTGTGAAAGCCAGGGTAAGACCATTTTATATCCAGCGATTGAGTGGAAGATTTGTTATTTCTGAATTACCAGGAAACACAATGGAATGAGTGCTGGAGCCTCATCCGGAAGCAGGGCTAACACTGTGGCCTGAACAGCTCCTGCGAATCGTCAGTGACCCGTGTGAATAGGAGGGCTGGGGCATGGCTGCTGGAAGAGTCCACAGAAGCCTGCCCCCAGTGATTTCAATTAAACTATAAAATGTATACAGTGTGAAATGAAAGTAGGTCTCCCTGCCCTCCTGTTCTCTAGCCCAGAGGGTCAGCAAGCATTTTCTCACCGTCTTGCTGCGACTGCCCACCCTGCTCTTGAAGCATGAAAAGCGACCATAAACCATAGGCAAACTAACGTGCAATGCTGTGTTACGATGAAACCCAATTTACACAAACGGCGGGTCAGGGTCAGCCCACGGGCCAGACAGCCAACTTGCCCTGGCCTCTAACTTCAGGGGAACTCTTGAGACTGATTTTGATTTCTTTTGCTTTCTTTCTTTTCTCCTGTCATCTATCTATCTATCTATCTATCTATCTATCTATCTATCTATATTTCTTTTTAGTTTGTTGTTTTGCTACAGGGCATGTGCACTGACAGGAGAGACAAATGGGCAGGGGCAGGGGAGAGTGAGAGGCCACACCCTAAGGGAGATGGTCACACTGCAGTCCCTTCTCCTTCCTTTTCCTCTCAGGATGTTGGGCATGCACATACACATGCCCAGCTTGTTTTGCAAACCACTGGATCTAGGACTTCAACTGCACAGTTGGCCATGTGGGATGGTCCTCTTATGTATCTCTTTTGAGCCAATGTATACAGCTAGAGTTTTGTTTTTTGTTTTTTTTTTTTTTGTTTTTTTTGAGAAGTTTTTGCTATAGGGCGTGTGTGCTCGCCAGACAGAGAGAGAGACATAGAGACAGAAAGCGAGAAATCACCCCCCAGGGGGGATGGTCACGCCGCAATCCCTTGTCCATTCTCCTCTCGGGATCTTGGGCATGCATGCACATGCACCCGGCGTGAGTTTTAAGCCACCGGGTCCGGGACGCGAACCGCAGTCAACTACATGGGAGTCCAGCGACATAGCCATTATGCTAACTGCTGGTTCCCTATACAACTAGAGTTTTTGAGAGAGAAAAATACATTTTGGGCCAGCAGATGGGTGGATCTCACATGGCTGACTGCGAGGTTTGAGTCCTACACCCAGCTTGAAAAATATGTGTGCCTAAAATCCCAAGAAGAATGAAAGACAAGGGATTGACATAGTCATCCCCCCCCCCCCCCCCAGGGATGCCTTCTCTCTTTCCCTCTCTCTCTGTCTCTGGTGAGCTCTATGGTGAGTACACACACCCTGTCAAAAAATTATTTTTCAAAGAATTTTTTTTTGAGGGACCAGCAGTTAGCATAATGACTATGTCGCTGGACTCCCATGTGGTCGACCGCGGTTTGCGTCCCGGACCTGGTGGCTTAAAACTCACGCCAGGCGCGTGTGCGTGTATGCCCAGGATCCTGAGAGGAGAATGGAGGAGAAGGGATTGCGGTGTGGCCATCCCCCCGGGGGGGTGGTGATTTCTCGCTTTCTGTCTCTCTGTCTCTCCCTGTCTTTCTGGTGAGTGCACGCGCCCTATAGCAAAAACCTCTCCAAAAAAAGAAAAAGAAAGAAAAAATGTTAATGAACTTGAAACATGATTCATACTAAAACTGTCTATGGTAAAACCTGTATGAGAAGTTAGAGAGACAGACCCTCAAGCCACAGCTAGACCTAATATCCAGCCCACGTGACAGAACACATGCAGTGGTTTAAGACACAAGTCCAGCTGTCCTCCAAACGGGCTCTGTCCTTCGTCGTTTCCTCTGCAGACCTCCGGGGCCGTGACCTCGGGGTTTGTAGAGGATTCTAGGACTCTCAAATCCCTTAGCTTCCAACCATGTCTTCGCACACCTGCCACACGTATACACCTCACCTCCCGCAGTCCCAGCAAGCCAAGGACTGGGATATGCACGTCCTGTGTCTGGGGGCGAGTACTTCTTTAATTAATAAGGCTTCCTCCTCCCATTAAGGGAAGGTTCTCTTGTTCAAAAGTTAGTGGGTGGGGCCAGTAGATGGCTTAGCCTTTATGGGACTGGAGTCTCACATGGCCGGTCATGGTTCGAGTCCTGGACCAGAAGTCTTAAAACTGACTCTGGGCGCATGTGTGTGCATATCCAAAATTCCGAGAGGAGAATGGAGGAGAAGGCATGGCCATACCCACTGGGGGTGGTGATTTCTCACTTTTTCCTCTCACTGTCTCTCCAGCAAGCACATGTGCCTTATAGCAAAAATCTCTCTTTAAAAAAAAAAAAAAAAGTTAGTGGGCAGGAGTGGTAGCATGGGCTCCAGGCATGACTACTAGAGGCTTGAGGATCACAGCATTGAGACCAGCTTAGGCAACTCTCTCATCTTGTCTTTCTTTCCTTTTTCTTTTTTTTTTTTTTTTTTTTTAAGCATTTTGCCATAGGTTTTGCTAGCTGGAGAGAGACATTGAGAGGGGAGAAATCACCCACTGGGGAAACGGCCACGCCCTAATCCCTTCTCCTCCATTCTCCTCCTGGGACTTTGGGCACACATAAACAACATGCCCGGCATGATTTTCAAACCACTGGGTCCAGGATTTGAACCATGCAGTCAGCCATCCTCCCTGGGAGTTGATTTCTCACTCTCCTGCAAGCACACACACTCTATGATAAAAAACTTAAAAAAAAAAAAATAGAAGAAGAAGAAGAAAAATTTGCTACAGGAGGAGGGAGGGAACTGGGAGATTATTATAAAAATTATTATAAAACTATAAAATTGCTGTGAATCTTTCTCTCTCCCTGCATTAGGCTTAAATTTGGACATTGTCTGATTGTCATGACAGGGTGGATGATGAGGCAAAACTGAATCGCGGATGCTTCTAGCTTGAAGATCTTCATATTCTGTTAGGTCATCATCTAAGTCCTCAAAGGGTCGCCCTCCAAAAACATTTAGTGGATGGATTCTGATAGATGTAAGACCCAAAGCAACATTTCACCAATTAACGGGAAAGTACAACAGGAAATTGTATTTTATTTTTCCTCATGGTGCTAATAAAGTTTTATCATCAAAATAACTGGGAAAACTATGAAATGCTCTCTTCATTTGAATTGTCAAGTTAAACTCAAGACTTAAAACAAAATTCAAATGTGTGTTCGATATGAGAGTCTCCACGCATTCCTGCTCAATAACCCCTAATGCGAGGCATAGTTCCTTGGAAAGAATCTGTCCAAACACTAAAACAAAGACTTATTATAACTGACAAAACTTCGTGTAATAAAAGCATGTGAACAAAATAACAATGTTTTCCCTCAGAGGACATCAGCTCCTACGCACCAGAGTGTCGTTCCTTGACTCAGCTTTTCTCCTTACCTCGGGGTTCAGTACTTACCAATGCACTGGGTCCTCCCGTTGCCCACGAATCCATAGTTACAAATACAGATCTTCTTCCCGTCTCTTTGCTGGCAGGTAGCGTGTTCATGGCAAGTGGCGCAGACATCTAAACCTGAGTCAGAAATTGTGTGTTTCAGAGAAAGAAAAACTCGAAATGAGAGAAAAAGTTAGTGGGCATTTTTTTTTTAAAGAATGACTTTATTTGGGGATCAGCAGGTGGCATGGTCACTGGACCACTCCCACATGGCCGACCATGGTTCAAGTCCCAGATCTAGCAACTTGCTTTCTCACTTTCCCTCTCTCTCTGGTCAAATTAAAATAAATGAATAAATAAGTAAAATTAAATAAATAATTTTTAAAAAGGTTTATTTAGCTTCATTGATTTATTTTGATTTTTATTTGACCAGAGAGGAACACAGTGAGAGAGAAAGAGAGGGAGAGGGAAAGTGAGAAAGCAAACAGCCAGATCTGGGTCTCAAACCATGGGCAGCCATGTGGGAGTCCAGTGTCCTTAACCATCATGCCACCTGTTGGCCCCAGTTAGTGGACATTTATAAAGGAGAACCTAATAAATCAAGACAAACCTAATCCCATGCCTCAGAATCTTCAACAGGGTTTGGACAGTGGTGCAATGATAAAATGTGATACTCTGTGCGGCTGACTCACATGGGAAAGTTGTGGGTTCGTATCTGGGAGCCTCCCTGAGTATGCCAGGCACACACACGCCCATGGTCAAGGCAGCAGAGGCTAGAGGTAGATCACAGCATCAAGACTGTTGGGGCTGCCATCGCTCTCTGTCTCTGTCTCTCATCCTCTTTCTCTGTCATTCTCACTCATGGGAGAAATAAACAAACTTAAAAAAAAATAGTAAATAAATAAATAACCCTTCAGTCACTACTCAATGTCCATAGAATAAAATGCAAATTCTTCTACACGGCAAGCAATGCCCTTCACAGTCTGTCTGCGGTTTAACTCCTCCAGCTGCACCGTTGCCAAGCCACAGCCACACGGCACCCTGGAGGCAGACTGTCCTGTCACACTTCTATGCCGCAGTCACAACCTTCCCTCTACTTGGGCTACCTATGCCTCCTTATCTATCTGGCTAGCATCTATTCACATGTCAAAGCCCAGCTTAAATGTCACCTCCTTGAACCAGCAGGTGGTATGGTGGTAAAGGCCAGACCCCACCAGGCCCACTGCCTGGTTCAGGTCCTGGACCCTGGGGATTGAATATCATGCCTAGCGCATGTGGATGTGTGCCCAAAATCCCGAGGAGAATAGAGGAGAGGACTGCAGCATGGTCATCCCATTGGTGGGTGATTTCTCATTTTGTCTCTCTGTCTCTCTCCAGCGAGTACCCTATGGCAAAAGTCTTTAAAAAAAAAAAAGTCACCTTCTCTCTGACATCTTCCCCATTCTTCATTCTTAAGGAAAACTCCCATTGTCTTCCTCTGTGCTAATCTAATGCTTGTACCTCCATACAATCATGTTCATTTGTCACTGTATTTTATTCCAGCTCTGTCTCTCAGTTTCGTATTACGAATGAGCTGCCGAAGGATCGGGACAATGTCATTTGCCAGTGTCATTACCTGACAGTACAGACACTCGATACATTTGTACTGACTGACTGGACAAAGGAACCTGCAGTCCTATTCACTACAGTTCAAAAAGCAAATGGAGGGGCCAGGTGGTGGCACGGCAGTAACTGTATCCACATGGGAAAGGTCCTGGGTTCGTGTCCCGAGGCCTCTCTAAGCCCGCGGAGCCTGTGTGTGCACGCCCAAGATCCAGGCTGCTGAGGCTGGAGTGGATCACAGCATGAGGATCCTGCTGGAGATGCCGGACTCCCTTCCTCCCTCCCTCTCTCTCTTTCTTTTTATTTAAATAAATTTCATAAAAATTTAAAAAGTGAGGGCCAGCAGGTGGCATGGTGGTTAAAGCACTGGACACTCCCACATGGCCGGCCATGGTTCGAGTTCCAGACCTGGTGGCTTTCTTTCTCACTTTCCTTTTCTCTCTCTCTGCCTCTCTCTGATCAAATTATAAATGAGTGAATAAATAAAAATTAAATTAAAAAAATTGAAAAAGCAAATGAAGGGGCCAGCATGTGGCATGGTGGTTAAGGTGATGGACTTACTGCTGTTCAAGTCCCAGACCTGGAAGCTTAAAAATTATACTAGGCACATGTTTGTGTGCCCAAAGTTCCCAGAGGAGACTGGAGAAGGGATTGCAGTGTGGCCATCCTCAGGGGGGTGATTTCTCACTTTCCCTTTCTCTGTCTCTCTCTCTCCCTTTCCAGCAAGTGCACATACCCTATAGCAAAATAAAAAATAAAAATTTTTAAAAAAAAGAACCAAAGCAAATGGAGGAGCTAGCTCTGCAGCCTGGAAGTTAAGGCAGCTGGATCCCACATGGCCAAGTGCATGGCTTGAGAAACACATCGGGCTCATGTGCGTGTGTGTGCATGCCCAAAATCCAGAAAGGAGGGCAAGATAGGAGACAGGATTGCAGCCTGACCATTCTTCATAAGGAAGAGGGGTCTTTCTCTCTCTCTCTCTCTCTCTCTCTCTCTCTCTGTCTCTCTGTACAGATCTCTAGAAAGAAAAGAAGAAATGCAGATAGAGAGGAGAGGAACACATCTACCTGTTAGCTTATTCACGTTCCTTTTAGGGAAAAAGCAGTCATGTTTAAGATGTCAGTGAGATAACAGCCAAGACACATTGGCATGACCAGACCCCAATGATTTAGATAAACAGCAGAAATGTTTGAGGCTAAAATTCCTAAAACATCCAAGTCTACCAGATGGTGATAGATGGCCCAAGATCAAACAAGAACTTCTACCAGAGGCTACCCATGATGCTGTGTGTCACTCATTTCAGGAGTGGCCTGGTACAGAGGATCTTCTGGCATGGAATTTCCTCTCGTCTCCACCCAATTCTTACCCAGATAATACAGCCTAGCCCTTAGGCTGCTCTCAGCAAGAAACCAACTGAGACTGGGAGATTTCTAAACACTCTTAACTGTGCCAAGGTGGTTTCTTTAAATAAAAGCTAACACAGGAATGAGACAAACCACCAGTCAGCACTAAGTAATACCAAATTAGCCGTGGAATATTTACAAAACATATTCTATCTCAGACCACAAACAAGAATGCAAGGAATTTCGGGGCTGCCCCATAGTACAGTAGTTAAGAGGAGTGCAGGAAGCTGGATCTCACATGGCCAACCATGGTTCAAATCCCAACCCTACTGGCTTGAAAATCACGCCAGGCACATATGTATGCACAACCCAAATCCAGATGGAATGGAGGAATGGAGGAAAGGGGATGTGGCATGACCATGCCCCACTGGAGGTGTGTTCTCTCTCTGTCTCTCTCTCTCCTCTCTCTGGCTCTGGCAAACACACACACCCTCTGGCAATAATTTTTTTTTAATGTAAGAAATTTCAAAAGAGTAAAACTTTTAGAGGCCATATTATCTGACCATAATGTGAAAATGTAACAGAACTATAAAAATCAAAACCTAATACTAGCATCCCTACAAGAAACCTACTTGCTAACATTCTCGCAAATAATTCTTAGGACAAAGAGGATATCAAAACTGAAATGTTTGGGCCAGCTCTATGGCCTAGTGGTTAAGGGAACTGGATCTTACAGGACTGACCACATGCCCTGGTGACTTAAAAAACATGTCAGACGCATATGTGTGCATGCCCAAAGTCCCAAAGGGAGAGAGAAATGGAGAAGGGACTGTGGCGTGACTATGTCCCACGGAGGGGGGTGCTCTCCCTCTCTCTGTCTCACTGTGGCCCGTGCACACCTTCTGGCCAAAAAATAAAAACTGAAATGTTTAATAATAGGTATAACTATGGATATACTCCAGAAAATTGTTAACTTCATCTGTTCTTATACAAAACAAAAAACAGGGCCAGCCAATGGCATAGCGGTTGAGGCAGCTCAATCTCACATGGCTGACTGCACAGTTCAAATCCTAGACCCAGTGGCTTGAAAAACATGCTGACTGGGGCCAGTAGGTGGCATAGCAGTTATGTCACTGAACTCCCACATGATTGGAGTCCCAGACCCAGTGACTTGAAACTCATGCCGGGCACATGTGTGTGCATGCCCAAGATCCTGGGAGGAGAGTGGAGGAGAACAGAATGTGACATGCCCATCCCCACTGGAGGGTGAGTTCTCACTTTCCCTCTCACTGTCTCTCTTGTTCACTCCTTCTGGTGAGCACACAAACCCTAAGGCAAAAACTTGTAAAATAAATAAATAAATAATAAAGAAAAACATGCTGGTTGTGTGTGCCTACGTGCCCAAAATCCCAAAATGAGAATGAAGGAGGGGATTGCAGCATGGCCTTGCTTTCCCTCTCTGTGTCTCTCTCCAGCAAGCACACATGCCCTACAGCAAAATTTTAAGAGAGAGAGAGAAAGAAAGAAAAATAGGCAGACAGAAGGGGAAAAAATAGAATTTTAATGCTAGAGCTTGAAAACGAGAAAAAGAAAATGGGGGTGTAGAAGTTAGTAAAGACTGGGGGTGGCAGGTGGCATGGTGGTTAAGGGCGCTGGACTCCTACATGGCCAACCATGGTTTGAGTCCTGGATCAGGTGGCTTGCTTTCTCACTTTCCCTCTCCCTTCCTCCCTCTCTCTCATTCTCTCACTCTGTCCCTCTCTGATCAAATTAAAATAAATAGAGTTAAATAAAATAAAATTTTTAAAGAATTATTTTATTTAACTTTATTTTAAATTGACCAGAGAGGGACAAAGTGAGGAGGGGAGAGAGAGAAAGCAAGCCACCAGGTCTGGGACTTGAACTGCAGTTGGCCATGCAGGAGTCCAGCACCCTTAACCACCACGCCACCTGCTGGCTCTAAAATAACTTTTTTTTTTTTTAAGAGGTTTTCGCTATAGGGCACGTGCGCTCGCCAGACAGACAGAGAGAGACATAGAGACAGAAAGCGAGAAATCACCCCCCAGGGGGGATGGTCACGCCGCAATCCCTTCTCCTCCATTCTCCTCTCGGGATCTTGGGCACGCACGCACACGCGCCCAGCGTGATTTCTAAGCCACCGGGTTCGGGACGCGAACCGCGGTCGACTACGTGGGAGTCCAGCGACATAGCCGTTATGCTAACTGCTGGTTCCCTCTAAAATACCTTTTAAAATAAAAAATTAGTAAAGATTTTAGGAGATGTTAAATAATTAGAAAAGGGCCAGCCAAGGGAACAAAGGTTAAGGACATGGAGCTCACAGGGCCAACTGAGTCCCAGAGCTGGCGACTTGAAAAACACACTGGGCATGTATGCATGTGTGCCTAAATCCCAAAAGGAGCGTGAAGGAGAAGGGATTGTGGCGTGGCCATCCTTCCTGGGGGGGGGGGGGGGGTGATTTCTCACTACCCCACCCACCCTCGGCATCTCTCTCCCTTTCCAATGAGCATATACACCTTAAAACAAAAAACAAAAAAAAAACAAAAAAAAAAATTTGAAAATAGGGCTGGCCCCACACCGTAGTAGTAAGAAAGCCACATCCTACATGTTCAATCTTGGTTCAAGTCCTGGCCCTGACAGCTTGATAAACATGCTGGACACTTGTGCAAGCATACCCCAAGGTCCTGAGAGGATGGAAAAATGGAAGAAAAAGGATTGGAGTGTGACCACAACACGTTGAAGGGTTCCCTTTCTCTCCCCCACCCCCACTTTCTCTTTGTGAGCACGTACACCCTCTGGCAATTAATTTTTTCTTCTTAAGAGTAATTTCTTTAGAGAGATTTTTTGCTATAGGGCCCATGTGCTTGCCAGAGAGACAGAGAGACAGAAAGCGAGAAATTACCCCCTCCCCCCCAAGGGGTATGGTCACACCGCAATCTCTTCTCTTCCATTCTCCTCTCAGGATCTTGGGCACACACGTACATGCACATGGTGTGAGTTTAAAGCCACCGGGTCTGAGACTCGAACCGCAATCGACTACATGGGAGTCCAGAGACATAGTCATTATGCCTAGGGCACGTGCACTTCCCAGAAAAAAAGACAGAGAGACAGAAAGCAAGAAATCACCTCCCAGGGGGTATGGCCATGCCACAATCCCTTCTCCTCCATTCTCCTCTCGGGATCTTGGGCACCCATGCACATGCACCCCATATGAGTTTAAGCCACCGGGTCCAGGACTCGAACCCTGGTCGACTGCATGGGAATCCAGTGACATAGCCATTTCATCAACTACTGCTCCCCCCCCCCTTGCTCCATTATTTATAATAAATAACATAAAATAAATAACTTTTTTTTTTTTTGCATCTGAATTCTAATTTTATTAAATTCCATATAGTGAGCTGAAAATCTGAACAGTTCTATGCTGGACTATATATATATATTTTTAGCAGTAATTTAACAACATGCAATATAGTCCCATTGATGTTTACAAAACTGATGTACTGAGCTCATAAAGTTTACCACTCTGCATCACCAATGGCTTTTGCAAATACATAGTCTCTCCCTCCAAAACACATAACACCATCTTTCAAATAGAATTTCCATTTGTTCTTGCTTCAATGAATCTTATCATACTGACAGACAATTACATTATCCGTGTCAAACAGGTCTGGCACATCCTGCTCACTAACATCATCTCCAGAATTTAAAGGGTCCTCTTCCACGATGTCGATGTGATGGTCTTCATTATCACTACTGTTTGCAGTTGAATCTTCATTTGATACACTGTCAGCTTCTTCAAGTACCTTCCGATCTCCTGCATCAGTAATCCCTAGAAATTCATTCTCATCTACATCTTTTATACTTCCTATTTCCTCATTGGAAGATGTATCATCAGTCCCATCTATTTGAATTATTTCATTAATATAATCACCAGTTACCTGAATGCTTAAATCCATTTGAGAATTAGAACCCTTCTGTGATACAGATATGCTGCTGGCCTCCTCTGTATTTCTTGGTTGCTTTACAGAATCACAATCATACACCTGATTCTTAAGAACATGAAGCTGAACATCAGTCATGTGATGGTGAAGAGCCCCCAGAGGGCCTATTGTCAGGGGTTCACCATGCAGATTTTGGGTCATGCCAGCCGAAATACCCAATACTGGTTCTACATTAGAATCTGTTTGAGAGACCTGTGAAGGAAATGTAACACCTGGAAGACTGATAAACTGAGAGTTCCCCTGCTGACTCAACAAAGCTTCAGACACAAGTTTAGGCTCATTTCCAGGAGGTACAAGTGTATCACTGGAGGCATTTTCTAAGTGTTTCTTGTCCACTAGCCCAGAATGTAAAGTTGCAGGTTGTTGCAACACCATGTCCATTCTCTGTGCTTTTTCAGTAGTTGCTTGCAGAGAACATGGGTTCAATCGTGGAACACCACTCTGTATTACTGAAGGCTGCCCAAGCTGCTGAAATACTTGCTGAATTGGATGCTGAAGAATATTTGCCCCTCCAGAAGTCTGTGTCACCATAACTGGCACATTGACTTTATAAAGGTGACCAGATACAGTCTGTAGTGTCACACCTGCTGGTACATGAATAGGGTAACCAGGAAAAGTGAAGTTTGCACTAGAGTTTGAGGTTTCCAGTTCTGCTGTGGTAAAACTTGGAAGAGTTCTACCAGCAGGAATGACTAATGATGCTGTTGATGATTGCAATGTTTGGTGCAAGCTGTGTGGCAACTGAAGGGCGAACAGAGATGAATGGGCACTATTTCTGAAGAAATCTTCTGTTGCTTTAGATTGCAAGATCTTGGTTTCCCAGAACTGCTTCAAATCTTTTAAGACATGTTCCTCTATACCTTCTTCAGCAAATAGATCCCGAACTCCTTCAATTACATCTTCAATTACAGATCTGTAGAGTTTAGGCACTGGGTTGACGCAGGCCATGATGGCGGCTCCCAAAATAAATAACTCTTAAAGAGTCATAAACAGAGCTCAGGACAGAGTGAAGAGACCAGAGCAACTCTGGTTTCTGAACCTCTGCATCCTGGCTATGTTGCTGGACTCCCATGTAGTCGACCGCAGTTAAGTCCCAGATCCAGTGGTTTAAACTCGCCATGTGCATGTGCGTGCGTGCCCAAGATCCCGAGAGGAGAATGGAGGAGAAGGGATTGTGGTGTGGCCACCCCCCCGGGGGGGTGATTTCTCACTTTCTGTCTCTCTGTCTCTCTGGGTCTTTCTGGTGAGCACACGCGCCCTACAGCAAAAACCTCTCCAAAAAAAAGAAAAAGAAAAAAGAAACACCAAGAGAGAGGCCAGCAGGTGGCATGGTGGTTGAGGTGCTGGACTCCCACATGGCGGACCGCAGTTTGAATCCTGGACCATGTGGCTTTCTTTCTATCTCTCTCTCTCCGGTGAGCACATGTGCCCTATAGCAAATTTAAAAATAATAATAAGTAAAATTAACTAAAGTATTTTTAAAAAGAGAGAGAGAATCACCAGGAGAGGGCCAACCAGTGGCATTAGGTTAAGGCATTGGCTCGCCCACATGGCCAACCGTGAGGTTTGAATCCTGAGCGGACAGTCAAAAAGAAAGGATTGTGATGTGACCATTCCTCCTGGGAGGTGCCTTTTTTACCCCCTACCCTATCTCTCTCTGGCAAGGGCATGCATCCTCCGGCATTTTTTTTTTTAAATCACCAGGAGTGGGGCCAACAGGTGGCATGGTGGTTAAGGCGCTAGGCTTTCACATCGCTGACTGCAGTTCAAGTCCCAGACCTGAAGGCTTGCTTTTCCACTTTCCCTCTCTCTGTCTCTCTCTTATGAGTGTGCGTGCCCTGTAGCAAAGTTAATAATAATAATAATAATAATAATAAAAAAATAAAATTAAATAATCCTTTTTAAAAAAATCACAGGGAGACAGGATGATTAACTTGCCTCAGTTTTAATGCTCGAAGTCCTGTGTCCCAGGAAAATCCCTCAATTCAGGGCAAACTGAGACAGTTATTCACCCTCCCAGGAGGGCTGGTGAAGACACAGTATACTCAGAGATTCTGATTCAGCAGGTGTGGGGCAGGGCCTGAGAATGTGCATTTCTAAGCAGCTCCCAACGGACTACACTGACTAGCACTATACGTCTATCTCGACTTCTAGGACAGGGGTCAAAATCCCAGGGAAAGAAAAGGCAATACTGAAAGAAGTCTTTCCCCGAGTCTGGAATGACACAGAGCGTAACTATGGGACCAATGCAACAGACTAACCTAGGGGGAGGGGTTCCCCTGCCCATGAAAAGATCACTGTGCCTGTGCTATGACCTTGGGTGCGCTGTTCCAGGGGCAGTTTTGGCTTCACATTCACATCAAGGATGGCTTTAGCCCTGTCATCGGCAGGCTGGGTGCCCAAGAGCAGAGAGGTGGCCACCACGCAGTAGCAGAAGGAAGTACTGCAGAGGTGAGAGACCACCCAAGGACTCCTGGAGCTGTTGGCAGAGATATGGGATTCCCCAATCTAGAAAGAGGAAAAGCCTGCCAAGTGTTCTGTTCCTGCACTGCAGCCCCAGCCGGGCTGCTCCCCTGGGCCTACTTCCCTTCACGCTGCAGTGACGGAGCCAGCTAAAACCACATCCGACACCGAGACGATGAGACCTGTTCTGGTGTCTCAACCAGGGTTAGACTCCTCTCTTGCTCTTTGGTTTCATGATCTTGGGCAAGTCAAACTGTCAATCCTCCAGTTTTTCTGTTTTTTGTTTGTTTGTTTGAAGTTTTTAGTCATGATAGAAAGTGTGTGCATGTTGTGGGAGGGGAGGGAGAGAGAGAGGCACCTCTACAGGGTCTCATTAGGCCACAATCCCCCTTCCCTGGCCCTCCAGCTTGTCAGGATCTTGAGCATGAGCTCATGCATCCAGTGTGTTTTCAAGTTGACCCAGGAATCTGAACCCAGGGCCACCCGTGTGACTTCCATCAATTCAGTTCAATTTGCTACTCATGCCACAACTGGCTGGGCTGTCTATCAGTCCTCCAGTTTTAATCCTTTAGATGGGAATCATGTCAAGATAAAATGAGGACCAGCACCAAGGCCTGGTGGTTAGGGAAGCTAGATCCCACATGGCCAACTGTGAAGGAGGCAAATGAGACAGAGCATTGCACTTGAAGAGCTTCCTACCACAAATGTGAGGTACCCCGCCCAGAAAAAAAGGAGGCATAAAAAAGACCTTCAGCAATGACAAAGGGTGGGGAGAAACAGGCTCAAAGGAGGAGAAGGGACTGCGGCATGACAACATCCCATTGGGGGTATTTCTCCCACTCCCTCTCTCTCCCTCTATCTCTCTCTAGTAAGTGCACACCCTCTCTAGTACAATTAATAAAGAAGATAAAATAAGAAATATAAATGCTACAGTGCTCTCAAGCATTATGCAAATTTGAGAGCTAATTTATATGAGTATTTATGTCTATGTCCACAGATCTTGTCAATATTTCAGAAACAAGTCATGCAGGATATAGTACCTGGCTTTGGGCATAGTGATTAAGAGCACTTGGGTTGTAATTCTAGCTCTGCCACTCACTATATGTGTAATCCTTGACAATCTCTATGCCTCAGTTTCCCATAAATCTATAAAATGAGAATAACAACAAACTCACTCTATATGGTTGTTTGGGAATTAAACAATAAATGAATTAATACATGTAAAGAAATTAGAATGTATTAGACATTGTGATAATAACCACTCAACACAACTCTTTGTGAATGAAGGTTCTAACATTAATGGTTAGCTAGCCAACTCCCAATTATACAAATGGAAAAAGTGACGGAGAACTGCAAAGAAGCCAAAAATCCAAAGGTGTGGACAGATGTCTCCCTGTCCATGGACTAATGTTCTAGAAACCATGCACCCAAATTTACATACTCGCTCCTTGCCTTCCCCAATCCTCCCAGCCTTCTGAGTAATACCTGACTCAAGTCGGAAGCTCCTCTCCTTTTAGTCATGTTCACCTGCCCCTTCTTTTCACAGCAACCCAATAAACTTGTACCTCAGAATGGAATGGAGGTTTCCAGCCTCTGAAAGCAACTCTCACCCCTGTGCCCATACATAAGCAATAACTTAAATTCATTGACAGCAGCAGATGGACTTTAACAACAAGATGAAGAGATGCTGTTTACAGTCAACAGAAGAAGCGCATTTAAAAGCACGTGGGCTTGCTCTGTGGCCTGGTGGTTGAGGTAGCCAAGTCCCTACATGGCTAGCCATGTGATTCAAGACCTGAACCCAGAGATGTGAGAAACACATCTGGCACGTGTGCATGCATGCCCAAAATCCCAAAAGGAAGGACCAATGAAAAAGGGATTGCAGTGACCAGCAGTTGGCATAATGGCTATGTCGCTGGACTCCCATGTAGTCGACCGTAGTTCGAGTCCCAGACCCAATGGCTTAAACTCACACCAGACGCGTGTGCGTGCGTGCCCAAGATCCTGAGAGGAGAATGGAGGAGAAGAGATTGCTGTGTGGCCATCCCCCCCTGGGGGGTTGGTGATTTCTCACTTTCTGTCTCTCTTTCTGGCGAGCACACACACCCTATAGCAAAAATCCCTCTCAAAAAAAAAGAAGAAGAAGAAGAGATTGCAGGAGGGACCAAAGAGACCAAAGTTATGCTCTAAATCTCATCTTCTAGACCCCTGAAACACTCAGACAAGAAGCCATTTGAAATCTGAGTTGTGTCCTGGCCCATTCAGGGACCAAAGTGATCAAAGTTATGCTCTAAACCTCATCTTCTAGACCACTCAAACACTCAGACAAGACAGAGTAACCTCTGTCCTCTCTTTGTCTCTGTCTGTCTCTCTCTTTAAATTTTTTATATTTTTAAAATTTTTAAACCACTTCTCACCTCGGATCTTTTCTTTCTCTTGCTAATTTCAGAAGCCATTTTAAATCTGAGGTGAGCACCATGTGGTTTTCATTTTTTACTTTTTTAAAAATAATAATTATGTATTTTATTTTATTTGTTCATTCATTCATTTATTTTAATTTGACCAGAAAGAGAGAAAGAGAAAGAGAGAGTGAGAAAGGAAGTCGCCAGATCCAGGACTTGAACCATGGTCGGCCTCATGGGAGTGTCCAGCACCTTATCCACCATGCCACCTGCTGGTCCTCATATTTTACCTTTTATTTATTTATTTATTTTAAATTTTATTCATTGTCACTATTTTTATTTTATTTTATTGAAGTTGACCAGAGTGAGAGAATGAAAATGAAAAAACAAGCTGTGAGGTCCAGGACATGAACAAAGGTCAGCCATGTGGGAGTCCAGCTGCCTTAACCACCACACCATCTGCAGGCCCCCATTTTTTACCTTTTAAGAGTAATTTTTTTTTCCTTTTTTGGGGTTGTTTTTGTCTAGTTTTTCCTTCTCATTTTCCTTTCTTTTCCTTTTGCTTTTATTTTTTTTTTAACCTCACTTTTCTACTCTGCTCTTCAGTCTCCACACATTGAGTGTCTAGACAGGCCTACATGCACAGTAGCCAAGCCTCTGAATACTTTTGGGGTCACTGAAATCCTCAATGCTTATTGAACTTCCTGCTTTACGGGAGAAACTTCTTTTTATAATCTGAACTCATAATCTCTTTCTGTGGATACCACATTGCAAAACACAGTAGAGGAGAGATTTTGTCACAGAATGATCAGAAACCCATGTAGAGGCACAAGAAATATGAGAAATCAAAGAAATATCTTTCCCATAAGTGAAAAGAACAATCCTTCACCATCCACAGACAGTACAGTGAAACTTGTGGAAACGTCTGGTAGAGAATTCAGAATACTCATAGTGACAATATTAAACGAGATGCAAGAGCTGAGAGACAATGAACTCCAGAAGATGCAGGAGAAAAGAGATGAGTTCCAGGAGGTGAGGAAGTTCTTGCACGATCAGAAAGAGGAACTACGCACCATAAAAAAGAATCAACTGGAACTGTTAGAGACACAGGCTGCAATATAGGAAATCAAAACCTCCCTCGAAAGTATTAAAAGAAGATTAGTCCATGCAGAGGATTGAATTTAGGATGTTGAAGGCAAAACCTCTGACCTAGAAAAAACAACCAAAAAAACTGAAAAGATAACCAAAAATAATGAGAATACTATACGAAAAATACTAGATACCATTAAGCGCCCAAATATCTGGATAATCAGTACCCCAGTAGGTGAAGAAACTAATAAGGGTATTAATAATCTATTCCATGAAGTCCTGGAAGAAAACTTTCCAAATCTAGAGAGGCATTCAAATATCCAGACCCAAGAAATACAAAAGACCCCTAATAGAATCAACCCAAGAAGGTCTTCTCCAAGGCACATCATAGCCAGATTGGCCAAATCCACAAAGACGAAATACTAAAATTGGCAAGAGAGAAACGTCAGGTTACTTATAAAAGCTATCCCATCAGTCTAATATCAGACCTCTCATCAGATACAATGCAAGCAAGGAAAGAATGGGAAAATATAGTCAAGGTGTTAAGGGAAAAACAGTGTCAACCAAGAATTCTATACCCGGCAAGATTATCCTTCATATGGGAAGAAAAGATAAAAACATTCTCAGATAAACAAAACCTGAAGAATTTACCAACACCGGAACAGCTCATCAAGAAGTTCTGAAAGGAGTGCTTTACCAGGAAAACTAAAGACACACAGACAGAAATAAGAGAGCAAAAAGCAACCAAGAAAATGACCAACTTAATGGTAGGGACAAGGAATATCAATAATAACATTGAATGTTAACTTCCAGGATTTAAACAGAAAGATTGGACTGCGTAATACTGCAAATTCAGCAGAAGAAAGATCAATTACTGAAGACTGAACTGGTGAAATAAAAATGTATGACTTTTGAGTAAACATTACTGTCTTTTTCTTTACTATGTTTTGAATGCCCAATATAAGGATTTTGCTTTCTTTTGAGCTGTTGATAGGTTTAGCAATCTGTTAAAATGTTTCTTCTTGTTTGTTTGTTTCTTTAAATGAAAACATAAACTTCTTTCTCTTCATGATCCCTCTGGAATTGGAAAATATTTGGGAGTTTTGTTATTTTGTGGCAGAATGGTTATTTGTATAAATTCAGTAATACCTGTTGCCTTGAATCAGAAATTGGAGATACTCATTATGGGACGGGGCTTTGACTGGAATCTGAAGATTAAACCAGAAAACTATGCAGCTAAAGTAGATCTTAAGTAAGCCAACAGAAGCTCTTGGAAAATGGCCTGGCACCATAAAAAGAAATCAGTAGAGACTGCAAAAGAGCAGCCACAACCAGAGGGTTATCTTGAGGAAGACTTTGAAGGAAGAGAAAGAGACTGATCTTTGCTAACAGATGGTATATCACAGAATACTTGGTAGGCAGGGCTGAATCGAGAAGGTTTATGTGTGACTTGTGTGCTGGGTGTTTGCTTTGCAACAGTTTGAGTAGTTGACATGTAAATATTTTCTCAAAAATATTTAAAACCATACTATCTCTGTTATAGAGTCACAAACAAAATTATAACAAATATTTAAAATATTTTCTTTAAAATTCAGTTTCTTGACATTTTGAAAGTTGTTTATTAACTGTCAAGAACTATGGTGTATGAGCAAAAATTTTTTGATATGTAAAGTAAATGTTTGTGGGAAAATATAAAAATAAATAAATAAATGATTTTGTTTTAAAAATTGCAGTATGCCCATTCCCCATGAAGGGTGCTTTTTCCTCTCCTCTCTCTCTCTCTCTCTATGGTGAGTAGCCTTTACAAATAAATATAGATAAATAAATAAATGAATTTTTTTGCTTCTTTTTTTAAAAATTATGTATTTTATTTATTATTATTATTGTTATTATTTCTAAGTTTGTTATAGGACATGTGCACTCACGAGAGGGAGACAGAGAGACAGGGAAAGTGAGAAACAAGTCTCTAGGTCTGGGACTTGAACTATGGTCAGCCATGTGAGAGTCCAGCACCTTAATCACCATGCCACCTGCTGGCCCCCAATCTTTTTTTTTCTTTGAGAAATGTTTACTATAGGCACATTCACTCACCAAAGAGAGAGACAGACAGAAAGTGAAAAATTACCCCCACGGGGGATGGTCACACCACAATCCCTTCTCCACTCTCCTCTTGGGATTTTGGGCATGCACACACACACACACACACACACACACGCCCAGCGTGAGTTTCAACCTGCCAGGTTTAAGACTCGAACCACGGTTGGCCATGTGGGAGTCCAGCAACATAACTACTATGCCATCTGCTAGTCCTGTGATTTTTTTTTTAAAGAGCCTAAGTGAGTGCTTGAATTTAAATGTCTCAACTTAATCCCCAAACATTTATAGTTGGACCAAAAAAATTCACTGCACAACCTTCATGAGAGTCTGTCTCAAACTTGTGGAGTCATATGGAAAAAGATTAAATGGCCTAAGCATATGAACCAAGGGGTCCCAAAATTCAGAAAAGGTATTTTCAAATCATTCCAATACTATGTAAAGTTGCATGCCTCTTAACAGACTGCATCTAATTCCAAAGATGCAAGAAACAAGAGAAACCTCATAGTCTCTCTCATGCAATAGCCCTGGCAGAAAAAAAGGAAAAAGAAATAAAAATATAGTTTCTGTTTTAAAGTCCCTCAAGATGGAGAGCACTGTACTGTCTCAAGCAATGTAATCCTTATGAGATAGGAATTAGACAGACCACTTACAGGTAGACAGGGAAAGGGTCCTGAAAGGAAGTCACTGTATGTTTGGTTGTTATTATTGTTCTAAATGAAGTCTCTGTGTTTTTCCTCCATGGATTAATGTACAATATACACCCCTTTTATATGTCTCTAAAGAATGTTTGACTTCTTGGGACCAGCAGATGGCAGAACGGTACTGACTCCCACATAGTTAACCACCCTATGAGTCCCAGACCCAGGGGCTTAAAACTCACGCCAGGTGTATGTGCATGCATGCCCAAAATTCCAAGAGGAAAATGGAGGAGAAGAGATTGCAGTGTGGCCAACCCCTCTCCGAGGGTGATTTCTCACCTTTTGTCTCTTTGTTTCTCTCTGTCTCTCTGGTGAGCACACATGCCCTATAGCAAAAATCTCTCTTTAAAAAGAAAAAAAAGCTAGTAACAATAATAATTTATGACTTCTTACTAATAAGGCAGGAGAAAGGAATATTGAGCCTCAGACATGATAAATCCAGGATGGAGTCACAATGGCTAAGTTTTCACAGCCAAAAGCTGGCTTCACTGGGACTCAAAATAACTGTAGCTAAGGGCAACAGTTTCTATTTAGTACCTATATTCTTCTTTTTTTTTAAAGAATTATTTTATTTAACTTTATTTATTTATTTATTTATTGATTTATTTAAATTTGACCAGAGAGGGACAGAGAGAGAGAAGTGAGAAAGCAAGCTGCCAGGTCTGGGACTCAAACTCCAGTTGGCTATGTGAGAGTCTAGCACCTTAACCACCACGCCTCCTGCCAGTCTCTAGTACCTATATTCTTTTTTTGGTTTTTTTTGGAGAGGTTTTTTTGCTATAGGGTGCGTGCACTCACCAGAACAGAGAGACAGAAAGTGAGAAATCACACACACACACACACACACACCCAGGGAGGATGGCTTCGCCGCAATTCTTTCTCCTCCATTCTCCTCCGGATCTTGGGCATGCACGCATACGCGCCCAGCATGAGTTTAAGCCACCAGGCCCAGGACTCAAACCACAGTCGACTACATGGGAGTCCAGTGACATAGTCATTACACCAACTGCCGGTCCCACAGAATGCTGTGATCTGCTGACCCCACAAAGAGTAGGGTAATAAATCATTCAGACTTCTATGCAACTATTTTCAAAGCCTACTTTCTTATCAGAGAACCAACCTATTGCTCAGGCTGCTAAATTAATACCTCTCACCTCCAGCTCTTTTTTGGCAACCCATTTGGGCCCCCTTCCATTGCATTGGAAGCTTTTTCTCCTTCCCTAGTAAACTTTGAATTACCAATTCTTCATGAGCAAAGTACAAGAATGGGCACAGGTGTTGGGTCTGATCACCCAGCACTCCTGCGTCACTTGAAGGGCAACTTGAACATCACACATTTCCCATCCCCACTAAAACCCAGAACTGACATTCTTCTTTAAACAGAAGCTATATTTTTGTTTCTTTTTTTTTTTTTTTTTTCCTGTCAGGGATATTATATGGGAGAGAATACGAGGCTTTTCCCATTTCTTGCATCTTTGGAATTAGATGCAGTCTGTTAAAAGGAATTCAACTTCACATAGTATTGGAATAATTTGAAAATACTTTTTCTTCCTGAATTTTGGGACCCCTTGGCTCATTTCCTTAGAAATGAAGGACTCTCAGGACCAGCAGATGGTGGAATGTTTATGTTATGTGATGTTATGCTGGACTCCCACATAGTCGACCATGGTTCGAGTTCCAGACCTGGTAACTTGAAACTCACACTGGATGTGTGTGTGTGTGCCCAAAATCCCAAGGAGAGAGTGGAGGAGAAGGGATTGCAGAGTGGCCATCCCCCTGGGGGGTGATTTCTCACTTTCTGTTTCTCTGTCTCTATCTGTCTCTCTGGCAAGCCACGTCTCCTATAGCAAAAATCTCTCAAAGAAATAAAGAAATGAAGAATCCTCAACCTTGGGTCAGCTCCATTGTACAGTGGTATATGTCAGAAGCTGGATCTCCCACCGAATCTGCCTGAAGCACGCCAGCAGCACACACAAGTACCCAGGATCCAATGGGCTAGAGCACTGGGGGAAAGGGATGGTGGCTTGGCCAGACCCTGTGGAGGGTGCTCCTGTATCTCTTTCTCTTTCTTGTTCACATCTATGCACACAAGGTCTATCATAAATAAAGAAAAACATAATCTTTAACCTTTCTTTTTGTGAAATGGTTTAATAGAACTCTCAGCCTCCTTTTGCCCTCTTCCATTTACTTTCTTATCTGACCACGATCAACAGACAGTGGGGCCCCCCACACCTGGCCTCCAGAGGAAGAACCAACCCACGAGGGCCCCAATCTCAACCCTGAATCTTGAGTTAAGCAGCCACTAATTTAGGCCACACCCTAAGGTACAGGTCTAGCAGTCACCCACTTCACCCCACAGGCTCTTTTCACACACAGTCTCACACCTGACTCATTCTCTAGACACTGCATTTTTTTAAAAATCCACATAATCAATTCATTTCCACCTTTCAGCACAGTTGAGGCCAAACAGTCACCTGATACTTTGAGATGCAGAGACCTAGGAGCCCATTTTAGGGTTTGACCTCAAGGTTGAGGATGTGCCCGGAACTAAGTCCCTGGAGATGGCTCTCCATCCTATCTGGATTTTGGAAGCACATGCACCTAGAATATTTTTCAAGCCCCCAAGGCCAGGCCTCAAAGCTCATGGTCAGCCATGTGGGATCTGGCTCATTTAACCACCAGGACCCAGAACTGGCTCATCCTACTCCCTTACTGGAAGCAACGTGAAATCACTCACAACAACCCACTCTCCATTTTCCCTCTTTCCTCCTCTTCTTCATGCTAAATATGCTGCTGTTACTCATGAAGACAGCGTGAAGACCAAGCTTCTGAAATACACAGTTAGTGAAGTCAGATGCACTTTATGCAGTAAGAACAACCTCCTCAATTCTTCCCACCATTGCTCCCCAGGATTCAAAAGGCCTCCTCTGCCCATCCTCCCTCTGGCTTTGCCGAACCCCAGCCAGACCTGAGCCAACAAGTCTCACAGCCACTCCCAGACATCCAGCAATGCCAGAGAAAGGTTAAGAAACAGGACTGACTGGTTCCACCCCTCCTCTCCCATTCCTAACCTCGGGCCTGACACCCCACCCACCCACCAACACCCTCCTGCTCCACCAAATTATGCTTCTCACACTCAGTCTGATGTGCCTATGAGCTCAACTCCCCAAAGTCTTCAATGCCAACTAAATGTAATTCAGCATAAGTTACCAGTGAAAGACTGAACATACAGACAACAGCCAGACATATATAAAAATACAACTATGGGGGCTGGCAGGTGGCATGGTGGTTAAGGGCACTGGACTCCCACATGGCTAACTGCGGTTTGAGTCCTGGACCTGGTGCCTTGCTGTCTCACTTTCCCTCTCTCTCACTCTGTCCCTCTCTGGTCAAATTTAAATAAATAAACGAATAAATAAAGTTAAATAACATAAATCTTAAAAAAAAAAAAAAAAATACAACTGTGACCCAGAATCTATAACAACCAGTCCAGGAAGTCAAACCACAGCCCCTGTAGGAATCAACGCAAAATGCCCAGGACTTAATCGATAACAGTCAGCTTCACTAATTTTGGCCCCCATGTCCAACTTAGATCCAGTCAGAGAAAGTCAAATATGCTTCCCTAACCATCACATAGAAACCTTGTTGCTAGGAAGCCTCCCTCCAGCTTCCCCAGGCTGAGCCTACCTGAAGCTCAGTGAAGACAACCAGGCTGGTTTTGAAATAAGAATAGCACCCCCTGGGATCAGACAGTGGGTCAGTGGTGAAACACGCAACTCTGCTAGGCAGTCCCATATGGGAAGGTCTCTGGTTCAAATCCAGAGGTCTTCCAGAGTATGCCAAGCACACATGTGCCCATGATCTGGGGCTGGCTAAAGACGAGGGGTAAACCCTAGCATTGGATCAGTTAGGGATTCTCTCTCTCTCTCTCTCTCTCTTTTTTTTTTTTTTTTTTTTTTTGAGAGGTTTTTGCTATAGGGCGCATGCGCTCACCAGAAAGACACAGAGAGACAGAAGACAGAGAGACAGAAAGTGAGAAATCATCCCCCAGAGGGGATGGCCATGCCACAATCCCTTCTCCTCCATTCTCCTCTCGGGATCTTGGGCATGCACACACACGTGCCCGGGGTGAGTTAAGCCACTAGATCTGAGACTCGAACCACGGTTGGCTACATGGGAGTCCAGCGATATAGCCCTTACGCCAACTGCTGGTCCCGGGGTTCTCTCTCTTTCACTCATGGAAGAAATAATTTTTTTTTTCCTTAAGAATTATTTTATTGGGTCAGCAGGTGACATGATGGTTAAGGTGGCGGACACTCCCACATGGCCAACCACGGTTCAAGTCCCAGACCTGGTGGCTTGCTTTCTCACTTTCCCTCTCTCTCTCTCTCTGTCTCTCTTTGGTCAAATTAAAATAAATGAATGAGGAGCAGGCAGGTGGCATGGTGGTTAAGGGTGCTGGACTCCCAAATGACAGATCATGGTTTGAATCTTGGGCCTGGCAGCTTGCTTTCTCACTTTCCTTCTCTCTCTCTCTCTCTCTCTTTCTCTCTCTCTCTCTTGCTCTGCCCTGCCCTGCTCAAATTAAAATAAATAAAGTTAAATAAATAAAATTAAACAAGATAATTCTTTAAAAAATAATTATTTTATTTAATTTTATTTATTTATTTTAATTTGACCAGAGAGGGACAGAGTGAGAGAAGAGAAAGTAAAAAAGCAAGCTACCAGGTCCAGGACTTGAACCATGGTCAGCCATGTGGAAGTCCAGCGCCTTTAATCACCATGCCACCTGCCAGCTCCAAATAAACTTTTTTTAAAGACTATCTTATTTATTTATTTTTTAAAAATTTATTTTAAATTTATTAAAATTTATTAAAAATTTATTTTAAATTTCCCTCTCACAAAGAGAGGGAAAGTGAGAGAGCAAGCCACCAGGTCCAGGAGTCAAGTCCAGCACCCCAACCACCACAACACCTGCTGGCCCAATAAATACACTTTTTTAAAAATTTTAATTTACATTTAATCACTGTACTATCTTTATAGTGTACAACATGACTTTTCCCAGCATGAATATGGTGAATATTAGTCAAAATCATTACCATATATGTTATCATCTACAGATAATTTTTCATTTTCGTATCTGTTAAATGTTTAGCTTGCCTTTTCCTGGATCCCTCCCTCCCACCCCCTATTCCTCACCCCCTCCTTTTCTGTCTCTAGAATCTAGAGTTGCCCTCCCTGCTGTTACATCTTCCAGTCTTTCAGTTTCTGTTATAAGTACAGACATTTGGTATATATTAAGCAGGGACATACAGTGTCTGTCTTTCATAGTCTGGCTTATTTTACTTAGCAATGAATCTTCCATATTCATCCAATTTACATAAAATGTCAGGGTCTCATTGTATTTTATGGTAAATAAACTTTTTAAAAAAATAAAAATTGCAGTCAGTAGATGACATGTTAGTTAAGGCTGTGGTTAAAGCACTGGACTCCCAAATGGCTGACTGTGGTTCAAGCCCCAGACCCAGTCTTGAAACACAACGAGCATGTGTGCATGTGTGCCCAAAATCATAAGAGGAGAATAGAGGAGAACAGATTGGAGCATGGCCATCTCCCTGGGGGTGACTTCTCACTTTCTCTGTCTCTTTGGCAAGCATATATGCCAAGTAGCAAAAATCTCTCTCTCTCTCTTGAAAGAATGAGGAAATAAAAATAAATAAATAAATAATTACATATATACATACATACATAAATAAGGGGCCAGCAGGTGGGGTGGTGGTTAAGACATAGGATCCCACATGGCCAGCTCCACAGGTTTAAGCCTCAGACCCAGTGGCCTAAAAAAAATACACCAGGTGCAGGTACCAGCAGATGGTGTAATGGCTACATCACTGACTGGACTCCCATGTAGTCGACCGCGGTTCGAGTCCCAGATCCGGTGGGTTAAACTCACGCCAGGTGTGTATACTTGAGTGCCTAAGATCCCAGGAGGAAAATGGAGGGGAAGGGGCTGTAGCAGGGCCATCTCCCCTGGGGGGTGATTTCTCGCATTCTGTCTCTGTCTTTCTGGGGAGCACACGCACCCTATAGCATAAACCTCTCAAAAAAACAAAAAACAAAAAACACACCAGGTGCATGTGGATATGTGCCTAAAAAATTCTTGAGAGAGGGAACCAGCAGTTAGCGTAATGGCTATGTCGCTGGACTCCCACGTAGTCGACCGTGGTTCACGTCCCGGACCTGGTGGCTTAAAACTCACGCCGGGCGCATGTGCGTGCGTGCCCAAGATCCCGAGAGGAGAATGGAGAAGAAGGGATTGTGGCGTGACCATCCCCCCTGGGGGGTGATTTCTCACTTTCTGTCTCTATGTCTCTCTCTGTCTGGTGAGCGCATGCACCCTACAGTGAAAACCTCTCCAAAAAAAAAAAAAAAAAAAATCTTGAGAGAGACCAGCAGTTAGCGTAATGTCTATGTCGCTGGACTCCCATGTAGTCGACAGCGGTTCGAGTCCTGGACCCGGCGGCTTAAACTCACACTGGGCGCGTGTGCGTGCGTGCCCAAGATCCCGAGAGGAGAATGGAGGAGAAGGGATTGCAGCATGGTCATCCCCCCTGGGGGGTGATTTCTCACTTTCTGTCTCTCTGTCTCTCTCTGTCTTTCTGGCTAGCACACGCTTATAACAAAACAAAACAAAAAAGAAAATCTCCAAAAAAAAAAAAAAAAAAATTCCTGAGAGGAGGAAATGGGATTGCAACATGGCGATCTTGATAACTGATTTCTCACTTTCCCTCTCTAGCGCGCGCTCTCTCTCTCTCTCTCTCTCTGTCTATGTCTGGTGAACACACACACCCTATGGCAAAAAAGTCTAAATAAATAAATAAATTTTAAAAGATACTATCCAAGTAGCCAGCCAAGGGAATAGAGAAGTAGTGGTCTCCATTCTCTCCCTACCCTCCCTTCTCTCATAGAGACTAATCTCTCCTGCTTGTAACCTTACTAATTTCTGACCTGTTTTATCCATTAAGTACCTCATTTATTCTTGGATTTTCAATATTTCCCCTCTCAGGACTAGCAGGTGACAGTGGTTAAGGTGCTGGGCTCCCACATGGCTGACTATGGTTTGAGTCCCAGACGTGGCAGCTTGCTTTCTCACTTTCCCTTTCTCTCTCTCTGTTTCTCTCTGGTCAAATTAAAAATTAAATATAATAAAAATCATAACAAAATAAAATAAGTATTTTTTAAAAATTCCCCGCTCTATTAAATAATGCTCCTCAGTGTAAAAGTGCTTTGCCTCCCCCAAAAACTCTTGCACTGGCTTGGCCAGCCCAACTGAATGGTGCTTTCCTTTTCCTTCTAACTTCTTTGAAGGACAACTGCTTCTGCCATTCTCTGCCCTCGCTCAAGAGCCCTGCACATCTGGCTCTCACCCTCACTGCTTTGCTAGCTCTGGGTCACCAATGACCAGAGTCACCAGAACCCAAAGTTTTTGTCTCAATCCCATCTTGCAGCTTCCCCTGCCCGGTTTCCTTGTCACTGTATGAACATCGTCTTCCTCCTACCTCTCTGCTTAGCGCCGCTTTCTCCCCTCCTTGCACAAACCCTCCAACTTGGTCTTCCCCAAAACCCTCTCTCTCTTATTCTTGTCAACCATAAGCCTACAAGTGCCCGTCAAGCCCACATCCTTTACACGCCCCTCTGGTCCACAGTTCTAACTCCCTACGATTTCATCTCTCCAAAAGTTCTAACAGCGCCTCGAATTCAGGAGATCCGAAACAATGAATCATCTTTCTTCTCCTCCCCTGGAACCGGTCAACCAGTCCCCAAACCTTAGTGTCATCTTCCTTCTTCTGTTTCATCTTAACATCTGCTATTAAGTCCAGTCCTCCTTCCACCTTGTCACCTACATTCGGTCCTCCCCTCCTGCTAGCATTTTGTGGGCCCAGTCTGTAGAACGTTCAGGCCAGCTAAGCTCACCACTTCCTCCGGCCTCACATGGAAAGATCCAGGCTCATGTCCGAGGGCCCCCTGTGCAACTAGGTGCTTGCTTGTGTGCCCATGATCCAGGTCGGCTGAGGCTGGGGGCGATCACGGCATAAGGACCCTGTTGGAGTGTCTAATTCTCTCTCTAGCTTTCTCATTTCATGGAAGAAATAAATTATACTTTATGCCTTAAGAGGAAAAAAAAAAAAAATCTTCCTCATTGGGCTCTAAACCTCCAGTCTTTCCTCAGGTTGTCCTCCATCAGGAAACCTCTCCGTTATAAAACCTGAATCTCCAAGGTTGTAAATGAAGGGAGAATGTCTACACAGGAGAGGAGACTCAGCCAGACAGCCCTAGCTGCGTTTGGCCATCTCCTCTTAACAAGTCATTGAGACCACACTGGACAGTTTCTGAGGCTAAAACAGATCCTGAAATAGGCTCCAAGTATAGGCTTTTATGTACACTGTTATGAAAGATTAAGTCAGAGAAGGAAAGAAAAAAGGCTCTCAGAGCATGTGAAGCACAAAAATGGCCACTGCAAAAGGTTGAGCCATTAAGAAAACCCACAGTGGGACCAGCAGTTGGCGCAATGGCTATGTTGCTGGACTCCCATGTAGTCCACTGCAGTCCCAGCCCCAGACCCGGTGGCTTAAACTCACGCCGGGCATGTGTGTGTGCGTGCCCAAGATCCCGAGAGTAGAATGGAGGAGAAGGGATTGCAGCATGGCCATCCCCCTGTGGGGTAATTTCTCGCTTTCTGTCTCTCTCTGTCTTTCTGGTGAGTGCACATGCCCTGTAGCAAAAACCTCTCCAGAAAGAAAGAAAGAAAAAGAAAAACACCCACAGCGATGACAGAAGTCCCAAGGCAAAGCAGACTTAAAGCAGCACAAATTTTTGTTTGCTTGCTTTTTTAGAGAGGTTTTGCTATAGGGCACATGAGCTTGCCAGAAAGATAGAGAGAGACAGAGAGACAGAAAACAAGGAATCACACCCCCCCCAGGGGGATGGCCACACTGAAATCCCTTCTCCTCCATTCTCCTCTCAGGATCTTGGGCACACACACACAAGCGCCCGGCATGAGTTTCAGCCACCAGGTTCGGGACTTGAAATGCAATCAACTATGTGGGAGTCCAGCAATGTAGCTATTACACTATCTGCTGATCCCAAAGGACACAGTTTGAGCCTTAAAATTGCTCCCCTTGAATACACATTCCTTTCCACTTCAGGATCAGTGTTCAGACAGCTGGTGAGGAGTCCATACACCTACTTTTTCTTTTTTTATTTTTTTAAGAAAGAAATTTTTGTTACAGGGCATGTGCACTCACCAGAGAGATAGAAATTGAAATTGAGAAATCACTCTCCCCCCCAGGATGGCCACATCACAATCCCTTCTCCTCCATTTTCCTCTAGGGATTTTGGGCATGCGCCTGCGTGCACCCGTCGCATACACAGACACAAACACACACACACACACACACACACACACGGTGTGAGTTTTAAGACACCAGGTCTGGGACTCCAACTGCGGTTGACTACATGAGGGTCCAGCGACATAACCATTACGCCCTCTGCTGGTCCCCATTTTCCCACTTTTTTTTTATTACTTTTTTAAAGTTAAACATTATTTATTTAACTTTATTTATTCATTCATTTAATTTTAATTTGACCAGAGAGAGGCACAGAGAGAGAGAGAGAGGGAAAGGGAGAAAGGAAGCCGACAGGTCCAGGACTAGAACCGCGGTGGGCCATGTGGGAGTGGCCAGCACCTTAACCACCACGCCACCTGCTGGTCCCCTTTCCCACTTTTTAAATCATCAGAACAAAACACTGCAAGAGCTCCCAACGGTTGCCCACTGCTCAGACACAGCTAAGTCCCAACGCTTGAGTCTGCCAATCAAGAAGCTGTCTACTGGTGAAATCCAATCCTTCCTACCCCCCTTTCCCACTGAATCATACCAAACTGAACCACAGCCCCGTCCACTGGTGCCCCATGCTGCGCCCCTGTTTGGAATTCACTCATGCTACACATGCGTGGAGAGCTGACCGTGCCTCCACTATGAGCTGGAATGCCCTTCCTCATCTTCCCACATGAAATATCACCAACCCTTGATGGCCTAGCTCGAGGGTCATCTTACCCACGATGACACCCTATTTCCCTCCTCTCACCACCCAGGACTTCTCAGAACATTTGCCTTGCATTACAGTTGTGTGCGTGCGTATCACCGAATCCTCTGTCACTCCTCCTACGCCAACATCGGGTCTGGCAGAGGAAACACAACTACTCAGAGTGCCAAAAACCCGGATCGTTAGCTGCCTGTCTGCTCTAGACCATGAGCTCAACCTTGCCAGCACTTCTGCTCCCCTCGCGCATACACAAGCTATTCAAGAACCTTTCGCTGAATGATGAGTAAATGAATAAAAACTTCATTCCTGTAAACTCCCTTGTACTTCTTTTTCACCATAATAGCGAAAAAAAATTAAAAGTGCAATAGAAAGACAATTTCTTGGGGTCAAGAATTCGTGCGACAGCCACCGCAGAGCCGGAAGCGTGACAGTGCAGCGGCACGCCCTTCCAGGCGGGCGCGGCTCTCCGCGGGCCAACGCTGGCGCCCAACCCCCACCTCGCCACGGGTCTCCGCGACAGCGGTGGGTGCCCGGGGCGCCGGCGAGGCAGCGGAGAAACTGGCGTCCCCTACGGTCCTGGGGCGGGGGCGGGGAAGGCGAGCCAGAGCCCCTCCTGCTTAGCGGAGCTCCGCCTTCCTCCCAAACCGCGGGAACGCGACCCGCGCTCCACGCCCGGGCTCCGAGCTGCCCAGCCCAGGGGCGGGGAGGCGTCCGGGACGCGCCTGGCTCCACCAGGGCTCGGCGGCGGGGCCCAGCTGGGACCCCGCACCGCGCCCGTCCGCGCCTGCACTCACCGTCGGGGCCCGGCGCCTGCATCGCGCCACGGGCCAGGCCGAGCAGCAACAGGAGCGGCAGGTGGCCAGGAGGGCGGCCCGCGCCCCGGGGCCCCTGGCCCATGCCGCCGCCGCGTCCCTGCCCGCGCGCCCGCGACTCTGCCTGCGGCCCCCGAGGCGCCGAGATAAGGCGGCGGGCGCCGCGGGGAGGGGGCCGGCCTGGCAGCTTCCGGCGCTAAACTGGGGCGTGGAGGGCGCCGCCGGTCCGGAGAGGCCGCGGGGCGCGGGTCTTTTCCCACAGGCCGGATGGGCGTCCGGGACGCGCGTGATCATTCATTCCGTCATTCATTCATTCCTCCTTCAACGCTCGCCCCCTGCTGCGTGCCAGGCTCAGCCAGCGCGGGGCCAGGCCGGCCGTTGGGCCGCTTACACTCAGATAATGACAGCGAACGCTGAGACCTTGGCGGTGTCCGCGAGGAAACGCAAGGGCTCGGGGAGCACTGGGGGCGGGGGTCGGTGGGCGCCGGACGTGGAAGAGGCCGGGAGGAGGGGGCTGCAGCTCCACCGCGAGGTAGGGCGGGAAGCACCGGCCCAGGCCACCTCGGTCCACAGAAGCACCGAGTGACCGCAGCGCGAGTAGAGCTGTGCCTAGGGAGGGCCTGGCAGGAATTCGGCCGCTCCAAGTTTGGGACATCAGTGAAAAAGTAAACCAAGACCTGAGTGGGTGGGGGATCCGAGCGGTAGAGAGACGTGTGTGTGTGTGTGTGTGTGTGTGTGTGTGTGTGTGTCGGGGGAGACAGAGATACTGTCTTCTAGAAACGGCGAGGGGGGTCACGGTTGCAGAAGAGTTGGGTTGCAGGTGTAAACAGATCCTAGTGGAAGAGGCTGCGGGGGAAGCCGCTCTGCACCTGCTCTGTGGGACTGGGACTGGGGAGTGGGGGTTGCCAGACCCGCCTGGATCTGCTGCGGGAATCCAGGCACTGCAAGATGCCCTGGAGTAGGGTATTGACAAATGTCTATGGAGAGGAATGGAAATGAGAGTGGTGTTTAAAGAGGAAGAATCCTCCAGAATGTGGAGGAGGAGAGAGAAGTACCCTGTGTCACTTAGATTTCTGGTGTGGGCAACTGTGTGGATAATGGTGGAAGACACAGAGAATTCAAAGCAAGTTGTTTGTTGGAGCAACGAGAGGACATACAGAGAAAAACAAGATCCACTTCGAAGGCGTTAGTTTGTGGTGTCTGGGTGTGCAAGAGTGGGCCCCCCCATATCCTCACTTGTTCTCTGTCTCTACCATGAGGCTGACCTAAATCTAACCACAGGCAAGCACACCCATATAGGGCTAAACTTGTCAGCCTTAACAAGAAGTAGTTAAAAATAAGCTTCCTAGGCTCTTTCCTAGTAGGCTTTCTTTTTTTCTTTTTACTTTTTTCTTTTTTGGAGAGGTTTTTTTGCTGTAGGGCGTGTGCGCTAGTTGGAGAGACAGAAAGCGAGAAATCACACACACACACACACCACACCCCCTGGGGGGGATGACCACACTGCAGTCCCTTCTTCATTCTCCTCTCGGGATCTTGGGCACGCACACACAGCACGCCCGGCATGAGTTTAAGCCTCCAGGTCCAGGACTTGAACTGTGGTAGACTACATGGGAGTCCAGCAACATAGCCTTTACGCCAACTACTGGTCCCCCAGTAGACTTTTTTGAAAATTAGATTTTTATTAAGCCCAGCTCCCCATGAACTTTGAAATCATGTAACTATTTCAACAAATACACAGTCAAGACATTTTTAAACCAACTTATACCTCTCCATCCTTACCATTATCCCTGTAAAATAGATTGAAATATATATATGTAAGCATATTGTTTTTAGTTGGTGGTATCAGTAAAAATTGTCTAAAACTTGGGAAATGGGCAAAAGAGATCACTGGATATCCTTTCAGTGGGGTGCTGTATCCTATCAAGTAGACCTGGGGACTTTCAGATTCTATACTGTAGTACACTGATAAATAAAAATTATAGGAAGCCATTAGCTTTACTAAGCTCCTCAGGAGGCCCCAACAAACCAGACCAAAATGGAGTCACTTGTGCTAAAATGCCAAATCATCCAACTGAAACTTAAGGAAGCAGATAGATCCCAAAATAGACCAGTTTTTCCTAAAAACAGGATATTCCAGTCTACTTGAGTCAGCATAGTAAGGAAGTCCCTCTGCCTTAAACCGTACAAGGAAAGCAACTTTGAGATCACCAACCCACTTTCTGTGCTTCAGCTCTCCTCTAAGAAACCAACCTCACGGCCAGCAGGTGGTGTGGTTAAGGTGCTAGACTCCCATATGGGTGACTGTGTTTCCAGTCCCAGAGCTGGTGCGCTCGCTCTCTCTCTCTCTCTCTCTCTCGCTCTCTCTCTCGTGAGCACATGTGCCATGTAGCAAACCAAAAATTATAATAATGACAAATACAATTAAATAAATCATTTTTAATTAAAAAAAAAAAAGAAAGAAACCAACCTCTCCTACTCAGTTCCTCCGAATACTTCACATGTACCTGAATCTATGCTTCATGGGTTATAAGCCCTAAAGACCTCAAATAAACCCTTTGTTCTTTATAGATTCAGAGTTTGAAATTTATTGACCTTCCCTTCCATGAACTTCCTGTTGACTCAGTTAGTTTACAACTCTGTAAGGACAAAAGTTGACTGAAAAGGGGCTGGCAGGTGGCGTAATGGTTAAGGGCACTGGACTTCCACATGACTGACCACGGTTCAAGTCCCGGACCTGGCGACTTGTTTTCTCACTTTCTCTCTCTCTCTCACTCTTGCACTGTGCCTCTCTGGTCAAATTTAAATAAATAAAGTTAAATAAAATAATTCTGAAAAAAAAAAATAGACTGGAAGAAAACATAAGGCTCCTGACCCAGTGGCTTGGGCTTGGTGCATGTGTATGGGTGCCAGAATCCCAAGAGCAGAATGAAGAAAAAGGGACTGTGGCATGGCCATCCACCCTGGGGGTGATTTATCACTCCTGTCTGGCAAGAGTATGTACCTTATGGCAAAAACCTATTAAGAAATAAATGAAAGAAAATTAATAAGGCAAAATATTCTTGTTCATAACAATGAAAATGAATGTTGCCCAGTAGAAATATAAGTGACTTCTGTCAGGTAAAAAATGAAGAGAAACCCAGATTTTTTTTTTTTTTTTTTTTTTTGTCCTATGTGCTATTAACTACTTAACCAGTTTGACATCTATTAGCAAATTCTTTCTTCATTCCTGACTTCTAACTGTTCTTTGAACTTTAATATGTTATTAGTTCTCCTTTGAAGTCAACAGCTTACTGAGTCCCTCATTAACTAATTGAATAGAATCTTTGATAGGTTTTCAGTTTATATCTGCTTAAGTCATGTTTTTATTATGATTTTTTTTTTTTTTTACTTTTGCCAGAGGACAAGTGTGCTCTCCCAAGAGAGGCAGAGAAAGAGATAAGAGAGATAGAGAAAATGAGAAAGCACCCTCCCACCCCCATGGAGAATGGTCACACTGCAATCCCCACTCCATTTCTCCCTCCTTTCAGGATTTTGGGCATGCACACACAATGCGCCTGGCATGTTTTCCAAACCACCAGGTCCAGGACTTGAACCATAAGTGGCTATATGGGAGCCAGTTGCCTTAATCTCCATGCCACGGCTGACTCAAGTCATGGTTTTGATTTTTTGAACATTATACTTTGGGGTCAGTGGGTGGCGTGGTGGTTAAAGGCACTGCATTTCCACCTGGCCGACCACAGTTCAAGTCCTGGATCTGGCAGCTTGCTTTCTCCCTTTCCCTTTCTTGTCTCTCCCTCTCTCTCACTCTGGTCAAATTAAAGGAAAACAAACAACAAACAAAAAGAATAATAATGGGATTAGGTAAATAAATAATTTCTTTTTATTTATTTATTGGAGAGGTTTTTGCTATAGGATGCGTGCGCTCACCAGAAAGACAGAGGCAGAGAGACAGAAAGCGAGAAATCATCCCCCAGGAGGGATGGCCACGCCACATTCTCCTCACAGGATCTTGGGCACGCACACACATGCACCCAGCGTGAGTTTAAGCCACCAGATCCAAGACTCAAACCATGGTCGACTACATGGGAGTCCAGCGACATAGCCATTATGTCACCTGCTGGCCCCAATAAATAATTATTGTTAATAAAAAGAAAATGATATACTTTAGCACAACCCATGTTACTCTGTATCTACATTAGATTGTTTGGCATTTATCAGTTCTTTTTATTGGCTTATTTTGCTTTTAAATATTTTTTGTAAAAAATAAAATAAAATTATATATATATGTGTGTGTGTGTGTGTGTGTGTGTGTGTGTGTATACATACACACACATATTTACTCAATGGTGAGTTCATTGAGTCGCAGGATGAAAAATTATCATCTCACCAGTATTTATTACAATAATTAAAACAAAATACCAAAACAGTGTTAAATATAAAACAGTGGGTTACTCTTGAAAAATACTTGCCTTAAAAGGAAAAGTGATGGGACCAGCAGTTAGCGTAATGGCTATGTTGCTGGACTCCCATGTAGTCGACGACGGTTCACATCCCAGACCCGGTGGCTTAAAATTCACGCTGGGCACGTGTGCGTGCATGCCTAAGATCCTGAGAGGAGAATGGAGGAGAAGGAATTGCAGCATGGCCATCCCCCTCGGGGTTGATTTCTCGTTTTCTGTCTCTCTGTCTTTCTGTCTGGCGAGCACATGCACCCTATAGCAAAAACCTCTCAAAAAAAAAGATCCTGGGTCGACCATGGCCTGGTGTTTAAGGGAGCTGAATCACACATGGTTGACCATACAGTTCAAGCCCAGACCCCAGTGGGTCGAAATACATACCAAGCATGTATGTACATAAGCCCAAAATCCTGAAAGAAGAAACAGAGAAGGGATTACAATATGAACATTTCCTATGGAGGTTCTTTTTTTTTTTTTAATAATTTATTTATTATCATTTTTTAATTTGACCAGAGAGAGAGACAGAGCAAGTTGCCGGGTATGGAACTCGAACCATGGTCAGCCATGTAGGAATCCAGCACCTTTAATCACCCTGTCACTTGCCAGCCCCCCCATGGGAGGTTCTTTCTCTCCTTCCCTCTTTTTCTACACCTCCCTCTGGCAAATGCATGTACTCTCTGGCAAAAAGTTTTGTTTTTGTTTTGTTTTGTTTTTTAAAACTAATTTCTTTTTTTTTTTTTTAGAATTACTTTATTTATTTCTTTATTTTTATTTGACCAGAGAGGGACAGAGTGGGGGAGAAAGAAAGAGAAGGAAAGCGAGAAAGCAAGCCACCAGGTCTGGGACTTGATCCACAGTCGGCCATGTGTGAGTCCAGCGTCCCTGACCACCACACCACCTGCCAGCCCCTGGCAAAAAGTTTTTTAAAAGAATTGTCAGTTTGTTCCTATCTCCCATCATCAAACGTTAAGAAATACTGAGGGAGGGACCAGCAGTTAGCGTAATGGCTGTGTCGCTTGACTCCCATGTAGTCTGCTGCAGTTTGAGTCCCAGACCCGGTGGCTTAAACTCATGCTGGGCGCGCGCGCATGTGTGTGTGCCCAAGATCCAGAGGAGAGTGGAGGATAAGGGATTGCGGTGTGGCCATACCCCCTGGGGAGTGATTTCTGGCTTTCTGTCTCTCTGGCGAGCTCACGCGCCCTGTAGCAAAAACCTCTGCAAAAAAAAAAAAAAAAAAAAAAAAATACTGAGGGAGAGGCCAGCAGGTGGCATGATGGTTAAGAGTGTTGGACTCCCACATGGCCAACTGTGGTTCAAGTCCTGGACCTGGCAGCTTACTTTTTCACTTTCCCTCTCTCTCACTCTCTCTCTCTCACTCTGTCCTTCTTTGGTCAAGTTAAAAATAAATGAATAAATAAAGTTAAATAAAATAATTATTAAAAAAAAATAAAAGAGGGACCAGCAGATAGCGTAACAGCTATGTCACTGGACTCCTATGAAGTATACCATGGTTCAAGTCCTGGACCTGGTGGCTTAAACTCACGCCAGGTGTCTGTGCGTGCATGCCCAAGATCCCGAGAGGAGAACGGAGGAGAAGGGATTGCAGTGTGGCCATCCCCCCTGGGGGGTGATTTCTCACTTTCTGTCTCTCTGTCTCTGTCTTTCTGGCAAGCACACATGCCCTATAGCAAAAACCTAAAAAAGAAAAGAAAAGAAATATTGAGATCTTTCTTTTGTTTTTTTTTCATTTTTGACATTTTTATTTTATATACAAATAGCCAGCATGGTTTCATTTATTGGTGGATCTCTTGGATAATCCATTCAAGGAAGATCATTTCATCCAGCCTGATGAAGCCTGCGTTGTTGGAAACGCTGACAGCGCGTACTGAGGCTGTATTTCCATGTCAGATTGTGCCAGGTGGAGCGCAACCAACGAGCGTGAGAGCCCTGGCTGTGTTTTTGCCGTGACTCCAGTAGAGCTGCTCATAACCCATCTTGCTTTCAGTGGGGCAGCAAGGCAAAAGGGAGATCTTCTTAATGTAGCTTTTCTATTCAATTAAAACATTCAGTGACAACAAAGCAACGTTTGTACCATCATGTTCTTTCTTTTTCTTTTTTTTTTTTTTTTTTTTTTGAGAGGTTTTTGCTATATGGCGCATGCGCTCACCAGACAGAGAGAGACAGAGAGACAGAAAGTGAGAGAAATCACCCCCCAGGGGGGATGGCCATGCAGCAATCCCTTCTCCTCCATTCTCCTCTCGGGATCTTGAGCACACACGCACACGCACCCGGCGTGAGTTTTAAGCCACCGGGTCCAGGACGCGAACTGCGGTTGACTACGTGGGAGTGCAGCAACATAGTCATTATGCTAACTGCTGGTCCCACCATCGTGTTCTTAACAGTATTATTCACAATAATCAAAAGGTAGAAGCCATCCCAGTGTCCATTGATCCTGGAGTAAGCAAAATGTGGTATGTACATATAATGGGATATCATCCAGCCTTAAATGAAAGAAATCCCGACACATACTATGACATGCACGACTTCGAAGACAGTATGCTAAGTGAAAGAAAGTGGTCACGACAGGACAAATGCTGTATGACATACTAATGTGAGTTATTTAGAGCAGTCAAATTTATAGAAACAGGAGTTAGAATGGTGGTTGCCAGAGCTGGGGAGAGGGAGGAATGGAGAATTAGGGTTTAGTAAATACAGTTTCCATTTTGTAAGATGAAAATAGTTCTACAGGTGTTAGTGATGGTTATATAACATGAATACTGAACTGTACACCTAAATATGGTTAAAACAGAAACATGATCAGGGACCAAAATTCTACATGCCAAATGTATTTGTTTTATTTTGCTATAGGGTGCATGTATTCTCAGAGAGAAAAGGAGAGAGGGAAAGTAAGAAATCACCCCCAGAGAGGATGACCACACTGCAATCCCTTCTCCTCTATTCTCCTGTTGGGATTTCAGGCATGCACCACATGCACCCGGCATGTTTTTCAAGCCACCAGTTCCGGGACTCGAACTACACAGTTGGCCATGTGGGATCCAGCCACCTTAACCACTATGCCATCAACTGGCCCTATTTTATTTTATTAAACTTACACTAACAACATGGGGAGCCAGCAGGTGGTATGGTGGTTAAGGCAGTGGACTCCCATAGGATCGATTGCAATTTGAGTCCTGAGCCTGGCAGCTTGCTTTCTCACTTTCCCACTCTCTCTCTTTTGTGTCTCTGATGAGGGCACATTCCCTACAGCAAATTATATATAAATAAATCTTACAAAAAAAAAAAGGAAAAGAAATGCACTAACATAGGACTTTCCAAATCAATTTTGGGTCCTGACAAATCTATACAGGATCAGGTATACAGAAAAGGTCCTTTGAAATCCCCCAATCCTTAAAACATAAGTGGATGGGGTTCAAGAGAACCCTGAGTGGGCCGTGAATATGGGGAAGGATCGGGCAGGCAATGCTCATTCTGAACACTGGTCTGGTATTTCTAGGACTTTCCCCCCAGGCTGCCCTTCCAGTGTCTGCTTCCAATGTAAGGTTTGGAGTTTGCCTGGTGGGTTCCTATCTGGACCTAAAGCCAGAAGAAGGGGCAAGAATCCTGGATAACAAATACCCTACAGGAAAAAACCATTGTGCTGTTATCACACTCCTGACTAGAAATGCTTTTCCTAGAGGCTGATCTGGGAAAGTCACTAGCCAGCCTGCAAATGGTGAGTATTTCAGGAATGGTTGGAACATCTTATTGGAATGAGTTTGATATACTTTGATGTTGCACTTAGTGCTTGAAGTTTGCATGAACAGGAGTGACTTAAACGTCTGAGGCCTTTGAATTATATTGGCTGAAGACATGTATGTTTGAAAGAGATAAAAGTAACAGTCCTTCTGCGGCACCCCGCTCCACCCCCACACACTCATCCCTAACTGACCAGACATCTGAAAACGCCCCAAGGCCACCTTGAAGGGAGACACGTTGCACCTCGCAGACTGCCGTCATCATCACAAGCAGATTCGCGAAGGCTGAGGACTGGGACTTGTCTCCCAAAATGAGAAATGCCCTGCTGGTGACAGGCCCCAAGTTAAACCAAGGCAGGCTTCTCATTTTGGGCAGTTCAACGACTCTGGAGCACTGTTACCACTTAAAGAAAACAACAGGATGGAGGAACCAGCAGTTGGCGTAATGGCTACACCACTGGACTCGCATATAGTTGACTGCGGTTTGAGTCCTGGACCCAGTGGCTTAAACTCACACCAGGTGCGTGTGCGTGCGTGCGCAAGATCCTGAGAGGAGAATGGAGGAGAAGGGATTGCAGCGTGGCCATCCCCCGGGGGGGTGATTTCTCGCTTTCTGTCTCTCTGACGCTCTTGTCTTTCAGGCAAGTGTACACGCCCTATAGCAAAAAACTCTCCAAAAGAAAACAAAACAAAACAAAAAAACAGTAGGATGAGGCCAGCGGATGACATAGTGGTTAAGGCACTGGACGCCCACATGGCCGACCACGGTTTGAGTCCTGGACCTGGTGACTTGAAACTCATCCAGGCACGTGTATGTGCATGCCCAAAATCCAGGATTGTGGTATGGGCATCCTCCCCCTGGGAGGCTGATGTCTCGCTCTTTGTCTCTCTGTATCTCTCAGTTTCTGGTGAGCATAAGCGCCCTATAGCAAAAAAAGAATCTCTCCAAAAAAGAAACAATAAAATGACTCTGCCTTCTCCAGCATGCCCGGCCAACCCCCAAACACATACACAAACCCACCACCCTACCAAGCATTCTCTGTGGACCTTGGGAGCAAGTGTGTTATTGGCTGCTCCATGTGACTGCGCTAGAACCAGGGCTGCTTGAGGTGTGACCTGCCCACAGCACCAGCCTCCTCAGAAAAGCAGGACCAGCAAGCTTGGGTAGGAGGGGACCGCTTGGCCTGACAGTCCTTCTCCCTGCCCCACCCCACGTTCCTCATTTTTACAGTAGCAGCTTCCTCCTCCCTTTACATTGGTAAGACCCAGTGGGACTCGGACTCCTGAGATCCCAGCGGCAGAAGCGGGGCAACAGGAGGATCTGGATTTGAGAGCAACCTTCAGACACTCCAACAGCGAAGTTCAGGCAGCAGTTGGCATGATATCCACCTGTCCCGCTTGCCCTCCTCCCAACTCCAGTGGTGAAGGTGGTAGGAGCAACAGCAAGCGAGACTGGGGCTCTGTCACCCAATCTCTCTCTCTCTGTCTCTCTATCACACACACACACACACACATAGACACACAGGGCCTCCCTCACTCGAAACCTCAGCTGTTGGTCTGTTTGTTGCACAAACTCTAAAAGGAAGCTCGTTGACAGCCTGTTTCCGGACCCAGGGTCAGCCCGAGAAGCCTTGCAGACACCCGCAGCCCTGGGGAGAAGTGAACGGGCATCCGGGGCAAATCTGCAATGACCTGCACAATTGCTCAGGAAGCCCAGGACAGCTGGGAAGGCTGATGCTTCTCCACCTTCATCAGCAAAGACAAGCTCACAGTGAAGACCCAGATCACTGCCCTTGGAAAACATCGCCATCTTCAAAATATAAACACTGTCCTCAATTACTCTGCAATAGACTTAGCTAACTACAGGCTTCTTGGTTTCTTTACACACTACCGTTTGTGCATGTATGTGTTCTTTTTTTTTTTTTTGGAGAGGTTTTTGCTATAGGGCGCATGCGCTCGCCAGACAGGCAGAGAGAGACAGAAAGATAGAAAGCGAGAAATCACCCTCCAGGGGGGATGGTCACGCCACAATCCCTTCTCCTCTATTCTTCTCTCGGGATCTTGGGCACGCACGCACACGCGCCAGGCATGAGTTTAAGCCACCAGGTCCGGGACGCGAACCGCAGTCAACTACATGGTAGTCCAGTGACATAGCCGTTACGCTAACTGCTGGTCCCGAGGCATGAAATTCATGCCAGTGTGTGTGTCTTCTTAGGACATCATTCAAGATCTCATCCAGAGGCTGGAAAGTGGCTCGGGAGTGAAACACAACACTCTGCAAGGCTCTCTAAGTGAACCAGTGCATGTGCACCTGTCATCCGGAGCTAGCCGAGGACTGAGGTGGATCATAGCATCAAGACCCATTGGGGGTGGTATCTCTCTGTCACTCTGTCTGTTCATAGAAGAAATAAATAAATACATTTCAAAAACATTTCTTCTTGGAGGGTTCTTTCTCTACCCCCCCCCCCAGGCAAATCTATGCACCCTCTGGCAAAATGAAAAACAAACACAAAAAGCAAAATAACCATTCTCCGTATAACTTATTTAAAAAAAAAAATCCTAGGATCCGACGAAGTGGCATGGTGGTTAAGGTGGCTGGATCCCATATGGCCGATTCTGCAGTTCGAGTCCTGGACTTGGCAGCTGGGAATATATGCTGGGTATATGTGTGTGCATGCCCAAAAATCCAGAGAAAAGAATGAAGGAGAAGGGATTATGATGTGGTCATCCCCCCCGGGCTGTGATTTCTCACTTTCTCTCTCTGTGTTGCTTGTCAGTGAGTACATGCACACTATGGCATAAACCTAAAGGGAAAAAAAAGCTTCCTCTCCAGGCGTTATTCGCTTTACCCCTTAAACAAATGATCACCAGGGACAGCAGGTGACTTGGTGGTTAAGGGGCTGGACTCCCACAAGGCCGATGGCAGTTCGAGTCCTGGACCAGCGTCTTGAAACTCAAGCTGCACACATGTGCATGTGTGCCCCAAATCACAAGAGAATGAAGGACAGGGGATTTTGGAGTGGCCATCCCCCCAGGGGGTGATTTCTTCCTCTCTGTCTCACTGTTTCTCCAGCAAGTGCACACACTTTATAGCAAAAATCTCTCTCATCTCCCTTTAAATAGGTCTCTGGTCTTTAGAAATTCAATTACATGTAGTTGTGCTACGTATAAAGTAGCTGGTAATGAGAAGAGAAAGAGGCTGTGGTGATGACCTTCATTGTTAGTCACAAAAAGATAAACATAATAACAACATTTCTTTTTCTTTTTTAAAAATAATTACTTTTTTAACTTTTAATTAATCCATTTATTTATTTATTTTTTAATTTGACCAGAGAGGAACAGGGTGAAAGAGAGAGAGAGAGGGAAGGAAGTGAGAAAGCAAGCCTCTAGGTCCAGGACTGGAACTGCAGTTGGCCATGTGGGAGTCCAGCGAACCTAACCACTACCCCACCTGCAGGCCCCCTAACATAACAATGACGTTTCTACTGTTAGAGAAAAGGTCACTGGATATCGAGAGACCCTAGCTGCAAGACTGTGTTTATATATTTTTTTTCTTTTTTCTTTTTTTGGAGAGGTTTTTGCTATAGGGCGCGTGCGCTCGCCAGACAGACAGAGAGAGACAGAGAGATAGAAAGCAGGAAATCACCCCCCAGGGGGGATGGCCACGCCGCAATCCCTTCTCCTCCATTCTCCTCTCGGGATCTTGGGCACGCACGCACACGCGCCCGGCGTGAGTTTAAGCCGCCGGGTCCGGGACTCGAACTGCGGTCGACTACGTGGGAGTCCAGCGACATAGCCATTACGCTAACTGCTGGTCCCAAGACTGTGTTTATAATTGAATCATCTGTCCTTCCTGGGGATGCCATCGCTGCTGGTGCATAAAGGCCAGGGTCATGGTCCCTTTAGGAAAAAGACAGGCTATTACTTCTCTAAATGTTCACTATCTCTGCATCAATCATGATCAAAAACAGGGGGTGGGAAGGGCTCATATCAAAATCTCAGAATGGAAAGGCCAGCAGATGACATGGTGGTAAAAGTACTAGACTCCCACATGGCTGACCACTGTTCAAGTCCCAGACCCAGCAGCTTGAAAATTACTCCAGGCGCCTGTGTGAGCGTGCCTAAAATCCTGGGAGGAGACTGGAGGAGAAGGGATTGCAGTGTGGCCATCCCCCACTGCAGGGGGTGATTTCTCGCTTTCTCTCTCTCTGTCTCTCTCCAGCTAGCGCATTCACCCAATAACAAAAACTTAAAAAAAAAAAAAAAAAAAAACAGAATGGGGAAACATATAGAAATATTTTTATTTTATTTGAAAAACTCATCTTTTCTAACACAAAATACAGATTTAAATGTGTTCCAGGCTGGCGAGCATGTGGAGAATACAGAACGAGAAGGCATTCTGAACAAGCTGCAGGAACAAGGTGGCACTCGACACACTTGCCAGCCAAGGATGTTATTTGTATTGCGTGTTTGGTGCCATCTGTGCTACAACTCCCACTGCAAATAGAACGTGTTTTCTGTTTTAGGGGGTTGTAGGTTTTTATGTTGAAGCAAGTTCTGATTTTGAGTTGCTACAACATGGCAAAAGAAGGGGCTGGTGAATGAAGAAGCAGAAAGATTTCTCTTTGGAAGTGAGGCTGTGAAGGAGATGAGAAATAGAGGGGATAGATAAAATCCCACTGGCAGTTTTATTTCTTTGTTTTTTTTTGTTTGTTTGTTTTTCTTTTTAACAGAGAGATTTTTGCTATAGGGCGTGTGCACTCGCCAGAGAGAGAGAGACAGAAAGTGAGAAATCAGCTCCCAGTGGGGTTGGACATGCCACAATCCCTTCTCCTCTTGGAATTTTGGGCATGCATGTACACGCTCCCCGAGTGAGTTTTAAGCCTCTTTCCCAGGTCTGGGAACCCTTAGAAAAGCCCTAAGGGTTTTAATATCATTAACGAGGGAGGGGCCCTCATCACCTAATCACCTCTCAAAATCCCCACCTTTTCTTTTTTTTTTTGGGGGGGGGGGGGTTTGCTACAGATTGCCTGTACTCGCCAGAGAGAGACAGTGAGAGGGAAAGTGAAAAATCACCCCCCAGCAGGACCAGCAGTTGGTGTAATGGCTATGTTGCTAGACTCCCATGTAACTGACCGCGATACAAGTCCCAGACCTGGTGGATTAAATTCATGCCAGGCGCATGTGCGTGTGTGCGTGCCCAAGATCCCAAGAGGAGAATGGAGGAGAGTGGCCATCCACCCTGGAGGGTGATTTCTCTCTTTCTGTCTCTGCCTCTCTCTTTCTGGCGAGTACACATGCCCTATAGCAAACAAAACAAAACAAAACTCTCCAAAACCTCTCCAAAAATCACCCCCCAGGGAAGATGGTCACGTCACAATCCATTTTTCTCTGTGCACACACGCACACATGCCGGGTGTGATGTCCAAGGTCTCGGACTGGAACAGTGGTCAGCCATGTGGGAATCCCGCAGTACCTTAACCACCACACCACCTGCTAGTCCCAAGGCCCCACCTTTTGAAACTATCACATTGGTAACACCTAGAGAGTGGACAGAGCGAGCTCTCTGAGGAAGTAGGAGGGGATGAAAGCCTCAACATAGAAGAAAAGAGGCACGGCTGTGAAGGAGGCTAGACCCCACGTGACCGACAGCAGTTTGAGTCCCAGACCCAGCAACTTGAAAAACATGCCGTGTGTGCATGTGCCCAAAATCCTAAAAAGAGGGAGAAATGGAAGAGAAGGAATTACAGTTGACCATTCCCCATGGGGAGGGGTGCTTTCTCACTTTCTCTCTCTCTTTTCAGTGAGTATGTAGAAAGTTAAAAGAGAAAAAGAAAAGAAGGGAAAAGAGACAAATGGTGTGGCTGTGTGGCTGTGTTGAGTTTTAGAGTTCCTGGCAAGCTGCCGAGGGAGTGCCTGTATACCATCAAGGCGATGAGAAGGAAGGAAACGCCAGATTTATTTTCCTATCTTTAAATATTGGAATGCCAATGCCAGATTTGTACAGATTTCTTCAGTCCCATACTAAAGTTTGTGGGTGGCCAAAGAAATATCCACTTGGTTAAATTTAGAAACTATTGCCCTACTTTGGTTGAGGCTAACATTTTCAAACTTTGCCAAAAGACTAATTTGCCACTGAGCTTATTTTATTTTGAATATAGAGTTGAAGCGCTGAAGATATTTAATCTGAAGTATAAAGGCTCAGATACCAACTTTTCTCCTTTAGACATTTATAACAAAAATACATTTCTGGATTCTTCCAGTTGGTATTAAAATGTCTTTTCATTTTCTCATCTGGATGATCTAAGTGACAATGGTTTTGAGACTAATTACAAAGGAAAAACAATTCTGACCTCATCCAGTGCACTACAGGATAAGTTCAAGCTAGAATTTTTTTTGGAGAGGTTTTTGCTATAGGGCGTGTGCGCTCGCCAGAAAGATAGAGAGAGACAGAGAGACAGAAAGTGAGAAATCACCCCCTAGGGGGTGATTCTCTTCCTTTCTCCCCTTGAGATATTGGGCACGCACGTACACGCACCCGGTGTGAGTTTAAGACACCAGGACTGAGACTCGAACCACGGTCAACTACATGGGAGTCCAGCAATATAGCCATTACGCTAACTGCTGGTCCCCAAGCTAGAACTTTTAAAAATCTTTTATTGTTTTTGTTTGTTTGTTTTTTAGTTTTTGCTACAGGGCATGTGCGCCTGCCAGAGACAGAGGGAGAGAGAGAAGATGGGAAACCATACCTCTAGAGGAATGACCACACTGCAATCCCTTCCCCTCCATTCTGCTCTTAGAATTTGGGGTGTGTAGGCACACACGCCTGGCATGTTTTTCAAGCCTCCAGATCCAGGATTTGAACCGTACAATTGGCCATGTGGGAGCCAGCCATCTTAACCATCTTATCACCAGCTGGCCCTCAAGCTATGACTTTTAGTGACCAGGATAGACCCAAATTTCCTTCACAAAACTCAAAGGGAGGGTCCAGTAGGTGGCTTGGTGGTTAAGGGCACTGGATTCCCACATGACTGACTGTGCTTTGGGTCCCAAATCTGGCAGCTTGCTTTCTCCTTTTCCCTTTCTCTCTCTCTCTTTCTGTCTCTCTCTGGTTACATTAAAGAGTAACAACAAATGCAGGACCAGCAGTTAGCGTAATGGCTATGTTGCTGGACTCCCACGTAGTCGACCGCGGTTCGAGTCCCAGACCCGGTGGCTTAAACTCACACCGGGCGCGTGTCTGTTTAGTGAGCGCATGCGCCCTATAGCAAACCCCCCCCCCACAAAAAAAAAAAAAAAAACATAACAACAAATGGAATTAAATTAATAAATAATTCTTTAAAAAAAAAAGCTCCAAGGGAAAACTTTTTCTTCCTGATATGCTGTCTGCAGGAAAAAGTTTCAAGAATGGTTTAAGTGACAACACTTCAGACAGTTGCATAAGAAAACATTTAAAAAGCACATTGGGGAATTCAGGGATAAAGTAGTTCCATGTTTAGCACAAAGAAGAGAACTGACTGTACATCATCATATCATTTCCACCAAGTTACATCTGCTCAGCTGATTTTCTGCACTTCCGGCCATGAAACCAAGCAGTGGTAGACTTGACTTTGAAAATGCTGTGCCTTCCACACTGCATAGGGCTGCTGCTGCTGCTGCTGCTGCTGCTTCTTCTTCTTCTTCTTCTTCTTCTTCTTCTTCTTCTTCTTCTTCTTCTTCTTTTTTTGATAGGTTTTTGCTATAGGCGCGTGCGCTCACCAGGAAGACAGAGAGAGACAGAGAGACAGAAAGTGAGAAATTACCCCCCAGGGGGGATGGCTATGCCACAATCTCTTCTCCTCCATTCTCCTCTCAGGATCTTGGGCACGCACACGCACGCACCTGGTGTGAGTTTAAGCCACTGGGTCCGGGACTCGAACCACAGTTGACTATGTGGGAGTCCAGCGACATAGCCATTACGCTAACTGCTGGTCCCCTCATCTGTATTTTTTTTTTTTTTTTTTTTTTTAGAGAGATTTTCGCTATAGGGCGCGTGCGCTCGCCAGACAGACAGAGAGAGACATAGAGATAGAAAGCGAGAAATCACCCCCCAGGGGGGATGGTCACGCCGCAATCCCTTCTCCTCCATTCTCCTCTCGGGATCTTGGGCACGCACGCACACGCGCCCGGCGTGAGTTGTAAGCCACCGGGTCCGAGACGCGAACCGCGGTCGACTACGTGGGAGTCCAGCGACATAGCCATTACGCTAACTGCTGGTTCCCCCCTCATCTGTATTTTGAAATCCCATATTAATGAGTATGATAAACTGTTATTGCTGGCACTGGCTTTACTCCAAGTGGCACTGTCTGACTCTCTAGTCTGAGTCCTGGGTGGGTCCCAACCCTCCCCTGATCCTCCCCAGTTCCCTTTCCATTGACTTGGGACAGCCCTGTTGATGCACCAATCACAGTGGGAAAGGGGGAAGGGGGGAGCTCACAGTGCATGGGGTTCAAGGTCACAGTGGGCGGAGCAAGGGGGATCACAGTGCAAGTAAGTCAGGTCGTTCCTTCTGCTGCAGTCCAGCTGTAGGCCACTGCAGTGCAACCCGTGGCGGACGACCCAGGAGGTGGTGACGGCGGCAGCCATGGCATCCTTTTTGGCCTGCATTTATCTGCGTTATTTGAAGCCTTGTGACCCATCAGGACCCAAAGGCTGTCTGATCACATTATTGGGTTGCCTGCTGTCTTCCGGCTGAGATCCTGGTTGGCCGGTCAGGGGTGGGTTTCTCCTGCTCCTCCTCAGGGCTGGCACTGCCTAGGATCCACTTCTGAGCCTGGGCGTACTCAGCCTCCCCCTGTGCTAGAGACTTGACCGGAAGGGCTGCCCTGCAGGGTGGAGTTGGGGCTGCTCACCACACCTTTGCTGGTAGGCCTCGAGGAACTGTGGAGGGGGCCGTGGGAAGGCTATCCTGGAAGGCTCTGGTCCTGAATCACAATGGGCACTTGGGGAGGAGACTTGGATTTCCTGCCCGCTGTCTGCCGCTTCCTCCCAGCCCTCAGCGACCTCCTCATCTTCCATCTTACTCGCCCCCCCTTGCCCCCCTCCCCCAGTGTGTTTTTCAAGCCACGTGGGCCAGGACTTGAACCATGGCTGGTCATGCTGGTGTGAAAGCTGGTAACCTTATCTCTGAGTGACAAATTCTTGCTCTAGGGTCTGGTCCTTGGGTTGTGGGAAGGAGGATTAAAGAAAAAAATTGTTCTGACACTTTAAACAGGAAAGACTATTCAGCACTTTAGCAATAGGTGTCAAGGGGGTCGGCAGATGGCATGGTGGTTAGGGGCACTGGACTCCCAGTGATGGACAGTGGTGCAAGGCCCGGACCTGGCAGCTTGCTTTCTCACTTTCCCTTTCTCTCTTGCTTTGTCCCTCTCTGGTCAAATTAAAATAAGTAAATAAATAAAGGTAAATGAAATGATTCTGAAAAACATAAATAAATAAAAAATATAGGGGTTGGGACCAGAAGTTGGTGTAATGCCTATGTTGCTGGACTCCCATGTAGCTGACTACGGTTCGAGCCCTGGACCCAGTGGCTTAAACTCACGCCAGGCGTGTGTGCATGTGTGCTTAAGATCCCGAGAGGAGAACAGAGGAGAAGGGATTGCAGTGTGGCCATACGCCCTGGGGGGGTGACTTCTCACTTTCTGTCTTTCTGTCTCTTTCTGGCAAGTGCAAACACCCTATAGCAAAAAATCTCTCCAAAGGAAAAAAAAAGTTGTCAAGAATGTCAAAATAGGAGAAATGGACTTATCTGCAAATAAATAGGAATGCATATTTTGTACAGACAAGGAGCCGGTATGCATGGGTGATGGTAGATAGAGAATGACTAAGAGACCTCAAGGCTGGGGGGATTCCTGACCACAGGAGATTCTTGCTGAGAATGGCACAGGGTTGGGAACCAGCAGTTAGCGTAATGGCTATGTCGCTGGACTCCCACGTAGTCGACCGCGGTTCGCGTCTCGGACCCGGTGGCTTACAACTCACGCCGGGCGCGTGTGCGTGCGTGCCCAAGATCCCGAGAGGAGAATGGAGGAGAAGGGATTGCGGCGTGACCATCCCCCCTGGGGGGTGATTTCTCGCTTTCTGTCTCTATGTCTCTCTCTGTCTGTCTGGCGAGCGCACGCGCCCTATAGCGAAAAACCTCTCAAAAAAAAAAAAAAAAAAAAAAAAAAGAGAGAGAATGGCACAGGGTGATCAGATATCAAGGGTAGGGGAGAGTCTCTCTAAACCAACCAGACTCGCTAAAACTGGGCCCTTGAGGACAAGGCCCAAGAATGAGGCCTAAGCAGAAACAGAGCTCAGAGGAGTCTGGCTGAAGTTTGGGCAGAGTCTTTATCGTGGAGAAGCAGCTGGGGTTCTCTTGACTGCCTCTGTTTGCATGGAACTTCACCTCACCAGCCTAGGCAAAGTGATAGACCACATGTGTGTATGTACATGAGAGAGATGCACACATTCTACAAGGCCTGGTCACACCACAATAACCTTCCTCGGTCCTTCGGCCCTTCAGATTCCGGGCACTCATACCTGTGCCCAGTGTGTTTCAGGATAACCAAGCCAGAGATTCGAACTGTGGGCATGTAACTGGGGCCTGCTTAGCCAGACTGACTCCATCTTGTTAAAATCAAACACTGTTTGGGACCAGCAGATGGTGTAATGGTTATGTCAGTGGACTCCCATGTAGTCAACCGCGGTTCGAGTCTTGCACCCCGCAGCTTAAAACACACTGAGCACCTGTACGTGCGTGTTCAAGATCCTAAGAGGAGAATGGAGGAAAAGGGATTGAAGCATGGCCATCCCCGTTGGAGGGTGATTTCTTGCTTTCTGTCTCTTTCTCTCTTGTCTCTCTGGCAAGCACATGTGCCTGTACCAAAAAAACTCTCTGGGAGAGAAAAAAAAAAAAAGCTAACACTGTTTGGCCAGTAGGTGGTGCGGAGGTTAAGGTGTTGGATCCCACATGGCCAGCTGCCCAGTTCAAATGCTGGACCAAGTGTTTTGAAAATCACACAGGCCGCATGTGGGTGCCTGGCCGAATTCCTGAGAAGACACTGGAGAAGAAGAGATGGTGCTATGGCCATTTCCCCGGAGGGATGATTTCTCACTTTCTCTCTCTTACTTTGTCTCCCTTTGGTGAGTACATGTGCCCTATAGCAAAAAACCTGTTCCTCTCTCAGCCTGGTAACTCTGTAGTTTCTCACAGGAACTCCAAGGAGACAAACAGCCAACCTGGAGCTCAGACAATGAGAAACGCTCTGCCTCAGTGATAAGAAACTCCTGTCTCAAAGACTAATTATTCATTTTTGTCCCCCAGCTAAAAATTAACCTGATCTATGTTTTTCTATAGATAGCCAATAGTCCTATAGCATCCCCCTGTCCCTACAAAAGTCCCTGTAAGTTGGCTGATCAGCCCAAGATATATATATATATATATATATATATATATATATATATATATATATATATTTTTTTTTTTTAGAGGTTTTTTTTTTTAGAGGTTTTTGCTATAGGGCGCATGCGCTCGCCAGACAGAGAGAGACAGAGAGACAGAAAGCGAGAAATCACCCCCCAGGGAGGATGGCCACGCTGCAATCCCTTCTCTTCTCCTCTCAGGATCTTGGGCATGCACGCACACGCGCCCGGCATGAGCTTTAAGCCACCGGGTCCGGGACGCAAACCGTGGTCGACTACGTGGGAGTCCAGCGACATAGCCATTATGCTAACTGCTGGTCCCCAGCCCAAGATACTTTTACAAGTCTTCCTGGTGTGGCCACACTGGAACCAATTTTCCTTTCCACTCTCAACAATTTTGTCTCTCTGTTTTATTGAGTGGCAAGGGGTGGGACCTGTTTTGGGTCCCTGGATGGAGGGCGTAGAGCCCCTGGTCCAACAACCGTCACTATGTTGGATGTAGTGCCTCTTGAGCAGCATGTTACCGCTGCACCAGTCAGCCCAAATGTAAAGGATTTAACCTATAGCTTAACTTGAATGTTACACAATATTTTTACTAACACTTTGTTTTTTTAAGAATTATTTTATTTAAATTCATTTTTACCTACCTATTTATTTTAATTTGACCAGAGAGGGACAGAGTGAGAGGTAAAGAAGGAGACAGACAGGAGTTTCTTGTCACTGGGGCCGAGCGTTTCTCACTGTCTGAGCTCCAGGTTGGCTGTTTATCTCCTTGGAGTTCCTGTGAGAAAGTGCAGAGTTACCAGGCTGAGAGGAACAGGTTGTTTTGCTATAGGGCATGTGCACTCACCATTATCGTTATTTTATTTATTTTTTCATCATCGTTATTTTTTAGTAAGACCGGAGAGAGAGTGGGAAAGTAAGAAACCAAGCTGTCAGGTCCAGGACTTGAACCACAGTTGGCCAAGTGGGAGTCCAGTGCTTTAACCACCATGCAACCTGTTAGCCCCCAAACTATTTTTGTCTTTTTGTAAAAGAATTATGATTATTATTTTTTAATTTACTATAGGGCACATGTGTTCACAAGAGACAAAGTGAGGAAGCAAGCCACCAGGTCTAGGATTTGAACTGTGGTCGGCCATGTGAGATCCAGTAATTCAACCACAATGCCACCTACTGGCCCTAGAACTATTTCTTTAAAGACCCAGTGCTATGGCCAGCAGGTGGCATGGTGGCTAAAGGTGCTGGATTCCCACATGGTCAACCGTGATTTGAGTCCCAGACCTGGTGGTTTGCTTTCTCCCTTTACCTTTCTTCCTTTCTCTGTCTCTCTCTGGTCAAATTAAAAAAAAAAAAAAAGACCCAGCACTGGCAGTTGTTTAAGACTCAAGATGAAGGACAGTTATGTATTGAATTTTGAGCAGTGATTCTATTTCTGCAGGAAATGTATCGTACACTTAGAATGCAAAATTAGGATTATGTGATTTACAATCTCTAATGTTAGAGTTAACTCGCAGACAACTATTAAAGGTATGAGGTTTTGGGGTTTTTTAGATTTTCTTGCCATAGGGTGAGTAATGTGTGGGGGAGGAGGGGGAGAGAGAAAGTGAGAAATCATTCCCCAGGAAGGTGGCCACATCAGAATCCTTTCTCTTCTACTCTCCCCTCAGGATTTTGGGAATTCATGCCCATGTGCCTGGCAAGTTTCTCAAGCTACTGGGGTTAGGAACTGAACCGCAGAGCCGGTCATGTGAGATCCAGTGCCCCAACCACCTGCTGGCCCAAGAGCATGAGGTTTTTTTTTTTTATTATTATTATTTACTCCACTACTTGCTGATGAACTGGTTCTATATCTAAGAAAGAAATCTTTTTCAGAAATCCTTTCCCCAGTAATTACTTTATTAAAATTCTTCTCTATCCAGCTATATCATTCTGCTAGCTCATTAATGATTAAATAAAACTTTACCAAATGCTCACTATATTTTGTATGAGAAATATGCTTTTAATGATTTAATCATTTCTGCTTCTCAAACCTAACAGTCTCAATCCCCCAATTTTTAGCACAGAACCCAATCAGCAAGATTAAGAAATAGCTTTTATGAGTTTGAGTTTTTCTAAAGTCCTAAAGAGCCCTGGACTCCCAAGGGTGAAATGTTTGTTATAGGCAGAATTATGTCCCCCCAGAATTCGAATGTTGAAATCTGTGATGGTTAATTTTAGGTGTCAACTTGACTGACTTAAGGAATACTTAGAGAGCTAGTAAAATGTTATTTCTGGGTGTTTGAGACAGTGTTTCCAGAACAGACTGGCTTGTGAGCCAGTGGACTAAATTGAAAAGATCCATTCTCAAGATGGGTGGGCACCAAGCAATTGGATGGAGGTCTGATAGAACAAAAAGACAGAGGAAAGGCAGATATACTTACTTCCGGAGCGGGGACACCATCTTCTCCTGCCTTGACTTTCGACATCAGAACTCAAGGCTCTCTGGCCTTCGGACTCTGGGACTTCTACCAGCAGCACCCTGGGTTCTCAGCCCTTAGGCCTCAGACCGAGAATTACACCCTCTACTTGTTTCCGAGGCCTTCAGACTTGTACTGAGCCACCCTACTGGATTTCCTGGTTTTCCAGTTTGCAGATAGCGCCTCCTCATATCTAAATAACCTATTGGTTGTCTCTCTCTAGAGACCTCTAATACAAGGTCCAGACCTACAGTACCCCAAAATGACTGTATTGAGACAGGGCCTTTACAGAGGCGTAAAATGAGGCCACATGCATGGACCCTGATCCAATATAAGAGTACATCGTGACACAGACATGCACAGACCAGGAGACAACCACATGAGGACACAGGGAGAAACTGTTCTCATTTTCTACAGTGAGAAAAGCTGAAGAAAACCAACTCTGCTAATACCTTGAGCTCAGTCTTCTAGCTTCCAGACTTGTGAAAAAATAAACTTGTTAAAGTTATCCAGTTTGTGCTATAAGCCCTTTGCTGTGTAAACTATTTCAAGGTCAACCATGTTTATAAAAGCCTCCCTCATTTAGCCATAGGATGATGGCAGCCCTAGTAAACTAATACAATGTGCAAGGGGATATTTTGACTTCCTTGGGATTGTTTATACCTAGGAAATGTTTCTGAGGGACATCATGAAGAGGTTATGGCTACCCCAAAGTGTACAGGACAATTTTTTGTTTTTTTTTTTAGAGGTTTTTGCTATAGGGCACATGCATTCACCAGAAAGACAGACAGAAAGCGAGAAATCACCCCCCAGGGGAGATGGCCATGCCACACTCCCTTCTCCTCCATTTCTCCTATCAAGATCTTGGGCACGCACGCACACGTACCTGGCGTGAGTTTAAGCCACCAGGTCCGGAACTTGAACCATGGTCGACTACATGGGAGTCCAGTGATGTAGCCATTATGCCATCTGCTGGTCCAGAGATGATTGTTTTAATAAAGGCTTAGCAGATAGCATAGCGGTTATGTCACTGGACTCCCACATGGCCAATTGCAGTTAAAGTCCCAGACCCAGTGGTTCAAAATTCACACTGGGCACGTGTGTGTGCATGCTCAAGACCCTGGGGGAACAGATATTGTGGCATGGCCATCCCTCAGGGAAGGTGATTTCTCTCTCCCCCCTTGCACTGTCACTATCTTTCTCCCCAGCAAGCACATATTCATATAGCAAAAACCTCAAAATAAATAAATAAGGGTGTAGGTCTATCAGTCCATATGCTCTAAAACATAATTGTGCTGTTGGATTTCATCAACTTCTGGAAGGCCTCGAGTAAAGTGGAGGGGACCAGCAGCTGGCATAATGGCTATGCTGGTAGACTCCTATGTAGCCAAAGGCGGTTTAAATCCCGGACCTGGTGGCTTAAACTCATGCTAGGCACGTGTGTGTGCGTGCCCAAGATCCCGAGAGAATGAAGGGATTGCAGCGTGGCCATCCCCCCAGGGGGTGATTTCTTGCTAGCTCTCTGTCTCTCTCTCTGGCGAGCACATGCGTCCTATAGCAAAAACCTCAAAAAAAAAAAAAAAAAGTAAAGTGGAGAAGAGATGGCAGGGTCTCTATTTCCTTCCATGGGCATCCCTTCAGCTCTGCATTTAACTGATCACATGACAACTTGATTTGGACAAGGTGTTGGTCTTATAGAAACCCTTGTGCTGTTCAGTCACAGAACCACCATAAGGGCCTCAGGGATGGAAGATGGGGACTGCTAGGGGGAAGAATTTCTAATTCCATCAGAAATTGAAAGGAAACCACAAAACCTTATTTATTATTAAACAAATAATCTGCTACACGCTGCCCTCTGCATACTGGTTTTACATTTCTTCAGGGACTGCTGGAACCTGGTAATGTCTTGTCTTCATACCTTTATTTCTAAGATTTGAGAGTAGAATCAGTCCAACAGTGAACAAACTTGTCTCACACAAACTAAGTCAATCCTGTAGCTCTAGAAATAATATTTTGAGTAAAAAACTGAAAGTGTTCTGAAATATGAAGATATTTCAGATATCTACAGTTAGCGTATGGCTGTGTCTCTGGACTCCCATGTAGTCATCTGTGGTTGAGTCTCAGACTCAGTGGCTTAAACTCGCACCAGGTGCATGTGTGTGTGTGTGCCCAAGAGAAGAATGAAGGAGAGGAGATTGAGGTGTGGCCACCCCCCTGGGGGGCGGGGTGATTTCTCGCTTTCTATCTTTGTGTCTTTCTGGTGAGCACACATGCCCTAGAGCAAAAACCTCTGGAAAAAAAAAAGAAAGAAATACAAAGATACTATGCCCATTGTAAACAATGCAGGGCTGATAGCCACTTTTCTTGAACCATAGTGACAAGTTTAAACATGAGATGTGAATGTACGGGATAAATTCTTTTAGTTTGCCAGTGGGTGGCATGCTGCAATAGAAAACTTACCAATGCTTTATGATGCTCCTTGGTGGCATGGCTAAAATATCTTCTGTAACTTTGGATACTCTGGCAAATACATTTATCAAATCAGCAAACACTAAAACATGGCAGTAAGTGGTACAAGGGTGAGGAAATTACTGGAATAACTAAACATCCCCCCCACAAATGTTTTTAAATAATTATAATATGAATTATTATTTTTAATTTGACCAGAGACAGAGAAAGGAAGTGAGAAAGTCAAGCTGCCAGGTCTGGGACTCAAACCATGGTCGGCCATGTGGGAGTCCAGCACCTTAACCCACCATACCACCTGCTGACCCCCACAAATACAATTTTAATTTCTACCTGAATAGTTTTTATTTCATTCTCAAGCCCTTATCTATTGTTGTCATAAGGGATAGATGTGCACCGAAAATCATTAGGATAAAAAGACAACCTCAGCAGATAGCTATGATGAACATATCAGAAGTATTTTACAAAATAGCAAAATAAAATAAATAGTATAAAAATAAAGTAGGGCACCAGCAGGTAGCGTGGTGGTTAGGGTGCTAGACTCCCACATGACCAACTGAGGTTTGAGTCCTGCAGCCCGTGGCTTGAAAATCATGTCTGACGGGCCTGAGAGAATAGAGAAGGGATTGCGGCACAGTCATTCCCCCCACAGGGGATGATTTCTTTATTTCCTGTGTCTACCAATAACTATGAAAACTATTACATAAAATAAATAGCTAACAATCTTCCAAGTCAAAGAGTAGGTAGGCAGGGGTATAGAAGATAAAATACTGAGTATCAATGTGTAGGCTGATTGATTGAAACAAAGTTTCAATATAGTATAAACTGTCTACTTTTATGAATTTTGAACTTTCCCATAAAATGCATGCTTTAATAAAAGGTAAGGATGGGAGACCAGCAGGTGGCATGGTGGTTAAGGTGCTAGACACTCCCATATGGCTGAACACAGTTTGAGTCCCAGACCTGGTGGCTTGCTTTCTCACTTTCCCTCTCTCTGTCTCTCTGCTCTGGTCAAATTAAAATAAATGAATGAATAAATACAATGAAATCAACTTAAAAAAAAAAAAAGGAATGGTTTAAAAAATAATAATAAAAGGTAGGGATGACAGAAAACAAAACACGGATATTCTTTCTTTCTTTCTTTTTTTTAAATAATTAATGCAGTTTATTTCCAAGCCAACTGTGAGTGACCTAGGCCAGAGAAGAGGCATATATGCCTTTTCTCCAGATATTCTTTCACTTACAATGAGGTTATGTCCCGACAACTCCATAATGCCATTATAAATTAAAATATTGTGAAGTATTGGGTCATTAGAAAAGGCATGACGTATTTTTGTTTTTCCATGCAAAAAATGCATCATGCCTTTTCTGATGACCGAATAGAAAGCACATAAAAAAAAAAAAAAAAAAAAAAAAACTACGTATTTATTTAATTCCATTTGTTATCTTTTTTTTTTTTTTTTTAATTTGACCAGAGACAGAGACAGAGAAGGGTAAAGTAAGGAAACAAGCCGCCAGGTCCAGTACTTGAACTGTGGTCAGCCATGTGGAAATTCAGCCTTTAACCACCACTGCCACCTGCCGGCCCCTATAAAGTACATTTGATACACAAAACTTATCCAACCTTACGGCTTAGCCTCGCCTACTCTAAATGTGCTCAGACCCTTTTACATTAACCTATAGTCAGGTAAAATCATTGTCCACAATGCCCATTTTATAAGCACTGAGCATCTCATGTAATTTATTAAATATTGCTCCTTTAGTGAAAAACAGACTGTCTTTATAGGTACTGGAGTATGAATTCTATTGAACATGTATTGCTTTTATACCATTGTGAAGTCAAAAACTGGTTAAAACCATAATTTGGGAACTAGTCATTATTATTTTGAAACAGAAAGGGGGGAAAAACCAGTACAAAAAGTGGGGGCCAGCATGGTGGTTAAGGCACTGGACTTCCCATATGATCAACGGGGGTTCGAGTCCCAGACGTGGCAGCTAGAATTTCATGCAGGTATGGGACCAGCAGATGACTGAACTCCCATATAGTCAACCACAGTTCAAGTCCCGGACTCAGTGGGTTAAACTCACGCCAGGTCATGTATGTGCCTGCCCAAGATCCTGAGAGGAGAATGGAGGAGAAGGGATGGCGATGTGGCCATCCCCCCTGGTGGGTGATTTCTCAACATCTCTGTCTTTCTGGTGAGCGCACACACCGTGTAGCAAAAAAACTCTAAAAAAAAAAAAAAAAAGAAATTCATGCAGGTGTACATCAAGTGCCCAAAATCCCAGGAGGAGAATGGAGAAGGGATTGTGGCGTGGCCGTCCCCTCAGGGAGTGGTTCTCATTTTCTCTCTCTCTATCACTTATTCAATGTCTTTTAGTTTGGGTTCAGATATAAAAGCAGCCCAATACTGAATAGAGACCTGCGAGATCATTTTTTAGCAGCATGTGGCAGTACAGAACTGCAGGGATAAGTGCTAGGTAGTCGAGGTGGCCTGGGTTCTAGACCACACTCAGCAACAACTGGACTTGAGCTACGTGATCTCGTACTCTTTATGCTCAAACTGCATAATTCTTCATTATGGCCATAAACCCTCTGCTGTGTAGGCCACGTCAAAGTCAATCATGTTTGTAAGAGCCTCCTTTACTTGGCCATACAATAATATTTTATCTTTTCCTGATAAAAATGCCTGAAGCTAAAATAAGTATTTATTTATTTACTGACATTTAAGGAGACAACAGATTTTTTTCAGGGGAGTCAACAAAGATTAGAAGTAGATAGCTAATTTTCTATTTTACTAAAAATAATTTCCACTCCAAGACATGTAAAAGATTAGTAAGTATGACTGCTTATACTTTTGTAATCCAACAATTCTTTTTTTTTCCCTTTTAAAGAATTATTTACTTAATTTTATCTTCCATTATCATTATTCTTCAATTTGCTACAAGGCATGCATGCTCACTAGAGAGCCAGAGAGCCAGAGAGAGAGAGAGAGAGAGAGAGAGAGAGAGAGAGAGAGAGGTAAAATGAGAAAGTCGCAACGTCAGGGATTCGGGGGAGTCCAGCACCTTAACCACCATTCTACTTGCTAGCTACAATCCAACAATTCTTTTCTTTTTAAGAGAGTTTTTTTTTGCCTTAGGGCATGTGCATTGCTGAAGAAACAGAGAGAGAGAGACAGTGAGAGGGAAGTAAGGAATCATCCCTCAGAGTGAATGGTCATGCCACAATCCCTTCTCCTGGGATCTCAGGCATGCAAGCACATGCGCCTGGTGCGATTTTCAAGCCACCAGGTTCAGGACTCAAACTGTAGTCAGCCATGTGGGAGTCCAGTGTCGCAACCACTAAACCATCTGCGGGCCCTGAATCCAATAATTCTTTAAAGAACTGAAAAGTCAAATATTTGACAAATGAGAAGAGATACATAGTCAGGTGATAACTGTGTTACCCTTTAATTAAAAAGAACATAAGGTCAGCTCCAAAGCCTGGTGGTTAGGAAACGTGCTGGGTGTGTGTGTGCGTAAGTCTAAAATTCGAAAAGGGGAGAGAGATGGAGAAGAGGGATTGTGTTGTGACCATTCCCCCTGGGGAAAGGCTTTCTCATCTCTGTTGCTCTCTGGTGAATTTATATGCCCTTTAGCAAAAAAAAAAAAAAAAAGGAAACACAAAAAACAAAAAACCATTCCCCTTGAGATCATACCAAATGTCTCAAAGTGCATAGCAGTCCTATAGGGAAGCCAAAAATTGAACTAAACTGGTCAAAGTATTCCAACTCTAGTTTGGCACTGTACATCTGAGAGAGACAGACAGAGACAGAGGGAAAAAGAGAACACACATAGAGTCTCCATGCACCTGAGAAAGTGTGCAAGGAAGCATGCTAACATGCACTTGCCCTGAAGAGACAGTACTACAGAAAAAGGTGTACTGTGGGAAGACTAGAGAGCTCATTGCTCCTCAATGAGAAGTAGTCCTCAATAAAGAGAGGTAACAGATTTTGGTTTTCCACTTTGAAAGTTGTTGGACTATGTGCTTACTGCTCAGTAGCTATGACAAGTTAAATAGCTATGAAGAAGAAAAAGAAAGTATGACATCATTGGAATTACAGTTAAGACAAGGGGTAACCCAAAGTACAGACAAGAACACGGAAAAATTTCAAGAGAGTACAGATGTCATGACATTTATTAAAAGGCATGCTACAATGCTATATTTGTTAGGAAAAGAGATTAGAGATATCAAGTAATAGTCAGCAAATATACAAACTGGAACGAAATGGAATATACTGTAGTGTACAGAAGCTTGAATTAACCATGCACTACGCATTTAGAAAATATGTTTTTTAATATTTATCTTCTCTTTGCATTTATAACATAATTCACTTCAACAATCACAGAATCCTTTCTTCCAATGCCGCAAACTGTTACAAATCAAGGCTGGTACTGCTGCTTATCAAAATATACAAGACAATTGATGTTTTATATAAAACCACTTTATATGTTAACTTGTTCCCAAAAACCTTTTTTTCTTTTTTGGCCCAGTTAAAAAAAATGTTGTTACAAATATTTACAGCATTTTCTTCTGTTAGATGAACATTCTTACAAACTGAAAAAGGGAATTTTTATGAACAGACCACAGAAAACATGAGACAACATCAGAGGCTCCTAGCTGTGCTATATATTTTTTTCTTAAATACAGTACTGAAAATGCCCATCAAACACTTGCCATTCTAATCCATTCTGTTCACATTTAAACTCCCATTTTCTCTAAGTAGTCTATTCACCAAGAGAAAAAAGTAAGTAAAGGCCGCTTTGCACTGGGTCTTCTTTCAGAAAAAGGAGCTTGGGGGGAAATGCTTCACGGAGAGGAGTTAAAACCAGAACAGTCAGTCTTTGGTCAGAGCAATGAGGTGACATTTTAATGCAAAACTTTGCTTAGTCAGCAATCTATAATTAGTACTTCCTGGATGTAGGATAAATTTTTAAAAGATCTGGATAACAATGGTAAGGAGGGAAAAAAGGCCAGAGAATGATTTTTAACGACATAAAAAATAACTATTTAAATATTTGTTATACTACTAGTACATAGATCCAAGGACTGAAAATACACAACAAAAAAGCAACCTGTTGACACTGCTGACTTGAGCTTGCCACAGCGGTGTGCCGTCATGGCTATCACCACCACACGGTCACTGGACTAGACACACATTCCTGTTCTCTGGAACATATGCCTCATTTATAAAAACTAAATTGACTACCACAAAGAGTTACAGCAGCTGTTCTTGGACCTGCACAATGCTTTATAATGAATATTACGTGATAAAGGCAAAAGTGTAACTGAGACTTGATTTATACAGTTACAATTCTTTGCTTATACGAACAGTTTGTGGGACATTCTTTTAAAACTATATAGTACATATTTCCTGAAAACCAGAATACTGATACTACCTTAGTCTCAAATAGGAAGAAAAGGTCAATTAAGACTACTGAAGAAGGCACATAAACTTTGGTCCTGTTTTGTCTCCCTCTACAAAACCCCCAAAATAAGATTTTAGTAATTTTCTATTTTAAAACCATTCACAACTAGCTGTTAGAATTTGCTCTGGAAAAAAAAGACTGCAAATAGTCCTGTAGTTAACAACACAACTCTTTAAAAAAAAGACAGCTGAATTATATTTTAAAATGTTGTGCAATCTAAATTGTATTTCTTTTAACACAATGGAGTGTTTTAAGTCTGGCAGTTTTATTCTTGTTAACAGATCAAGACAAAGGAAAAGCTAAGAAAAATGCTTCAAACATAGCATGCTTTCACTTTCTGGTTTTAAAAATAGCAGTACACATTAGGTTTTCGAAGAGACAGGCTGACAGTTTGGCAAACTCGGGGGTTTTAAGTGACTGATGGGAGAAAAACATACTTCTGAGTTCATAATTTTTGCCCAAAGTTATTGAGAATAGAAGAGAAACTGCAAGAGACAATATACTCAATATATAAACATTGACAATATGTAAAAAGGACAACATGGAGATACAGGAAAATTTCTCTGAAATGGAACAGAGACATTCATAAGAACTACTATTTTACCACCTGAAAGCAGAGCCTGTAATCACTGCACTATGTAAAGTCAAAGGCCTTTTTCCCATCAGAAATTAAAAGGTGGATATTGTTCTCTTAAAACCATGAGTTCTGCGACTTTCAATAACAAAGTTAAAACATTATTTCTAATAACCAATTGTAATATTTAAAAATTTTATGGCATTTTAAAGGAGCTATTTGATAATTTCTCTGTACCTTACACAAAACATTTTACTTCTACGCAAGTTACTCAAGCCTCAATGTAAGACTTTGATTTGGCATAGATGGCTACTGTTGAACACGTACTGCTATTTTTAAAGTCCTGAATACATATGCTTTGTGTACAAGTCAAGACACCCTGAAAAGTGGTAAGATGATACTTAAGTAAATAAACATAAAAACAGTATACTACCATAGATTGACAACAAAAATAAACCATTTGTTAGAAGGTATCAAATAAATGCATACCAACACAAAAATACACAGATCTAGTTTTTCCTCCACCCTGAAATTGTTAAACCATTTTACAAAAAAAACTATGCCAACACAAATACTGTAGACCTCTATAATTCAAACAGTAAACAGCTCAACATGGACAACATCCATTTACTACGGCTAATTTTAGACACAACTGATAGTTCCAAACATGCTATTTTTAAGACATGAACACCCCCTTTTTCTAAATCTTAATTTGGTTCATTTTCTTTGTCAATAAATTAAAATGTATGTAATGTGCATATGTATATACATTAGAAGAATGTATCATGTATATACACTTACCTACACACATACACACGTGTGCACACTTGTGCACACACACACACATATCTACATAAATCCCTGAAAAGGATTCAACTGTTCTCTCTCGGATTTAATGGCCATTCCCTACTTCAAAATTACATTCAACACCAGATCTCCCTTCTGCTACCAGTAACTTTTGCTACAGTTACGCTGAATGTTATAAAAATAATGAATTAATAAATTACACAGTAATTCCTAACTTGAAACAAATGAAATAATCCAATTTAGCATGCCACTGAAACTTTAACAGTGCCTGTATGAAAGAAAAAAAAGAGCGAGTTTTAGGAGGTTTCTCAAAGACCCAAGACCCCAACTCAGTGTTTAGGTAAAAAAACATCTTTCAAATACAACTAATGATTATTATCTATCCAGGCAACTCTAAATATATCCATTTGGAAGTTCTCCACTGGTATCTTCCTTCCTATTCTACCAACTAACTTCCTCAGGGTTGAGTGAATCCTGTTTCTTAAACAACTATAATATCTCTTATAGTTTCTATTTTCTGGTATAATTTCTTTCTGCAAAAACTTCTCTATGTTCCAATTACTATCTGGAACATAGTAAAAAGATTGAGATGTCCCCTTAAAAGTAGAAATGAGCCATTTTAAGAATCTGAAAAGTGTAAAATAGACAAAAATGATCTTTTTAATAAATCCTGTTTTAAAAATATCTGATTTAAGCATTGAAGGAATAATTAACAAAAGCAACATTTGTTAATAAAAAGAAACAATTTTATATTATACAATCAATGAAGTAACATTAAAATGTATTCTTACATTCAACCAAAAAGAGAGAGAGGGTCAAAGTATTAGAAATAACCCACCTTCTCACACTCCAAGTATGTGGACACTCAGTCACAAAGTTACATCAACAAAGAAGCAAATTCTAACTTGAGCACTGAGAAACAAGTAATCCTGAGACAAATTCTGATGGGTGATAAAATGAAACTGAGATTGCATTCTACAGCCCCAATAACCGGCAATAATCGCTGTCAGTCACAAAGTAAAGAGGCCTACAGGTGTGCACTGAGATATTCCCAAGAACCATTCACCCTTCCCCACCCCATCTCTCTGCACCAAAGCACCAAAAATTTGAATAGAAACTATTACTTATTGAAAAATCACTTAAAATTGCAATGAAAAACTTTAAAATCCTTACCAAAACAGGAAAAAAAAAAAAAAAAAAAAAAACAGAAACGCTCACCAAGCCCACAATATACTTTTCAAGATATTTAGATAACTCTAACCTATTGTATCTTAAGCACATAATAAGGCACGTAATAAGAAATTAAGTAAATACACAGTAATTCTGAATAAGTATTAGAGATTATAGTGGTACAAAAAACCCTTGAGATTAATTTTTTTCTAAAAGAAGACCTTACCAAAAATAACTTTTAAAAAATCTGTCAAACCATATTATAGACCTGAATATTTTTCTTAAGACTGTAAACTTTTTTCTGAAAACAATTATAAAAAAGTAGTTTATAAGTAAGATTATTTTTCTTTAAAATTTTCCCAAGATTATAGTATTACTCGACAAATGTCATTTTGAAATTTAAACATGATTTTTCCTAATAAAATTATTAATTATTCTGACATCTTATAGATCCTGGTCGGATTCTATGTAATTTCCCTGGGGACAATTCAGACACTTCATTTTTTTTTTTTAAACAGTCTTAAAAAGTTAAAAATATGTATTATTCAAAGGAGTGTCTTACAGTAAAAATAAAGAAATCATTGGGAAAAAACCATGCAGTTTGTAAATCTGCTTCCAATACAACTCAGTGTACTTATGTATATTAACAATCAATATATGGCAAATATTTGAACTAATTTATAAATGAACATAATTTCCCACAGGAGTTCCCTACTTGGTCATCATTTATATATAATAATAAAGGAATCGAGAAGTCCATTTTTTAAAATTTTTCCAAGTACAGAGGAGTTTAGAAATGTTGTATAAGGCTGATTTGGACTCTAACTAAAAGGAAGCTTACCCTCTTGAAATCTAATTTATATAGGGAATCAAATTATTGAAAAAAAATTTTTCCTGAAGGTTATTGTCAAAAAGAAACCACAGTACAAAGGAAAAACAAACCTTTGATCACATACTGCAAGGGGGAGAAAAATGAAAAAACTAAAATAAAAGAACATCCCTTGATTTTGTTAATACACTTGAATATCAAAGAAATTTGTGTGAAAGAGGCAGAAAAGTGGTCTTGAACTATTTCAGTCTATGTCTGAAGGTTTTACTGAAATTATGGTCCAATTTTAGAAGAAAAATTCACAGAAAAGTCAGATTGTAGATTTTGAGAAAGAAACTCTGAGGTGATGATTTTCTCCAAGGTCATGGTTATGAAGCTCAATAAGAGCCTGGATCGCTTCTTCCACAGATCCCAGCTGGATGAGTGCCATTTTGCGATCTTTCCTGAAAATGGTGTTAAGATACATTATTTAGAAGGAATTTTGTTTCAAACTCCTCCCACTCCCCAGGAATACTTCAATAAATATTTTTTTTAAATCTACATACTATATTAAATAATGTTATTGTATTACTTGAAAGCAAAAACTTACTGAAAGAATTTAAAAGCCTTCACAGAACATCCAGCTTCTATGAAAAGATTCTTCAGATCATCCACTGTGACAGAAGGGCTGTGAAAACACCAGAAAACCAACTACCCTTAGTTCCAATTCGTAATTTGTTTTCTTTTTAAATTTTTTGCCAGAGGGTCTGTGTGCATGCTGCAGGGAGAGGGCGGGTAAGAAAAGTGAAAACACGCAGCCCACGGGGAATGATCATGCCGCAACCCCTTCTGCTTCATTTCTCCTCTCAGGATTTTGGGTGCGTGCAGACACGTGCCCAGTATGGGCTGTTGGGATGCAACCACCTTAACCACCATGCTGCCAGCTGGCCCCCCCAGCTCCAATTCATAAATGAAGCAAAGATTAACTCTTGCAACCAACAAATATCTACAGTATTTTATATTGCAAATAGAATTATTACGCCATGTAATGAAATCATGGCTTGAAAGTACCTTGAAAGATGTTCATAAAGGACAAACACGTGACTTAAAACCAAGAGATTTTGTCTCAATCTCTGCAGAAGACACAGGCAGGTTTATAAAGGGCACAAAAATCTTTCTATACTTAGCCTTACAGAGTGATTAAGAGTCATATGTGTCATATCACTGGCTTCAGTAACTCCAAATACTATCTCTTTTTATTCCTTAAGATTTTGCTATAGGGCATGTGCCCTCACTGGAGAGAGACAGTGAGGGAGGGAGAAAAAGAGAGAAAGTAAGAAAACATACCCCCTATCTTAGAATTGCCATGGTGAAATTCCTTTTCTTCCATTTCTCTGATTTTTTGTGATTTTCGGGGCACACGTACATGTGGCCCTGCATTTCTCAAGCCACCGGATCCAGGACTGAAACTGTACAGTCATTCATGTGGGATTCAGTCACATTAACTGCCATGCAACCAGGGGGCCCACAGTCTAGACTTTTTGTTAAGCGACTCTACACTTTCCTACCTGGCTTAAGGTTTGATTCGCTGCTCAATTCAGACTTAAGATTATCTCCACACAGCTTAACAGAAGACAAGTAGATAAGCTAGCTACTTTGCATGATTTTTTGGGGGGCGGGGAGAGGTTTTTTGCTATAAGGCGCGTGTGCTCACTAAAAAGACAGAGAGAGACAGAGAGACAGAAAGCGAGAAATCACCCCCCAGCGGGGATGGCCACGCCGCAATCCCTTCTCTTCCATTCTCCTCTCAGGATTTTGGGCACGCATGCACACGTGCCCGGCCTGAGTTTAAGCCACCGGGATCCAGAAATCGAACCTCTATCAAAAAAATAAATTAATTAAAAAAAAAAAGCCATTTTTAAAGAATTACTGGGACCAGCAGTTAGCGTAATGGCTATGTCGCTGGACTCACATGTAGCTGACCATGGTTCAAGTCCCAGACCCAGTTGCTTAAACTTAAGCCGAGCACATATGCGTGCATGCCCAAACTCCTGAGAGGAGAATGGAGGAGAACGGATTGCGGCGTGGTTATCCCCCTGGGGGGTTATTTCTCACTTTCTGTATCTCTGGAGAGCGCATGCGCCCTATAGCAAAAACCTCTCCAAAACAAGCCGAAAAGAATTACTTATTATTTTATTTTTAAAACTTGCTATAGACCACATGCACTCAATAGAGACAGACAGAGAGAGAGAGAGAGAGAGAGAGAGAGAGAAGAGAGAAAGAGAAGGCACCCCCACGGGGAATGGGCATGCTGCAATCACTTCTCTATTTCTCTCTCCTTCCAGGATTTTGGGCACCTATACACACATGCCTGTTTTTTTTTGTTTTTTTTTTTTTTTTCTGTGTGTGTGTGTGTCTTCAAGACACTGGGTTCAAGACTCGGCCATACGGAATTTGGCTGCCTGCACCACAAGTTCAGAGAGCAAGACCCTCAGGATTTGGGGCAAACATGCACAAATGTATGGCATGTTTTCAAGCAGCTGGTGCTGAAATTAGAACTATGATCAGACACATGAGATCCAGGCTCTCTTAACCACTAAAGAATGGGGCCAACTCAGAAAGTTATAATTCAGTTTTGGAGTGTATGATTGGAGATGCAGTTTTGAAGGCATGATGGCAAAGAAATGATCTTACAAGAAATTGGTGACCAAGAAAACAGGTATATTACAATAATTAGAGTTTTCAACTCTCCCAAATCATGCATTGTACATTAATTATCTAAATGAATAATAACTTATTAGGTACATACGGAATGTTGGAAAGATGCAAAGTGGCTGATGGTGGAAAGATATTCTGGAAGTTTTTAGAGCCAGGTTTTTTAAAGCGATGCAAAGGACTATTGCTGAAATCCTTAGTCAGACCTTGGTCTTCTTGTCCCTCTCGAGGAAGCTGAACTGCTTGGTGTTTGGACAGTGTAGCACGAAGTACTTTTCCATAAAGTCTCTGACCACTGAGATGGTTCATTGCTAGGGTACAGGAAGAAAATAAGGAAAGTGTGAGTAGTATTTGTTCAATTATCGTAAGTTATTTTTATAATCACTTAAGTTGTATTGTCTGTTTGAGTTAGGTTAAAGGGGTTTTAAATTCCAAACTCTTACAGAAATGTATTAAGTAACTTTATTTTTAATAAGAACAATCTTATTTTTTTAAAAGAATTATTTATTTATTCAATTCCACTTGTTATTATTTTTTAAAAATTCGAACAGAGAGAGAAAGGGAAAGTGAGAAAGCAAGCAGCCCTGAACCATGGTCGGTCATGTGGGAATCCAGCACCTTTAACCACCACGCCACCTGCCAGGCCCAATGAAAGCAATCTTTAAATAAAAACAAAAAGGGGACCAGCAGGTACATCACTGGATGTCCAACTGTGGTTTGAGTCCTGGACCCAGAGGCTTGAAACTGCTGCTGGGCACATGTGCATACACGCTCAACTCCTATTGAGGATAATTTCTTGCTTTCTATCTCTGTCTTTCTCTCCAGCACACACGCCCTATAGCAAAAATCTCTCTTAAAAAAAAAAAATAAAATAAAATAAAAATAAAAAACAAACCTGGGACCAGCAGATAGCATAATGGTTATACTGCTGGACTTCCATGCAGTCGACTGTAGTTTGAGTCCTGGATCGAATGGCTTAAACCTCACGCTGGGCATGTACCCAAAATCCCAAGAGGAGAATGGAGGAGAAGAGATTGTGGCATGGCCAACCCCCCAGGGGGTGATTTCTCCCTTTCTGTCCCTCTGTCAAGGGTACATGGACTATAGAAAAAATCTTAAAAAAAAAAAAAAAAAAAAAAAAAAGAAAAAAAAAAGAACCCCAAAAGCTAGTAGCAAATCACACAAAAAATATGTATCAAAAAACCATATGGTACCTCATGAATATATACAACAATTTAATGTAAATAAAAAATTAAGAAATAAATTTTCTTCAAAAAGTATCTTCTCAAAAAAAAAAAAAAAAAAAGTAAAGCAGAGTGTATCTTCCAAGCAGAGTGTTATGAAGTTCCAGAGTGCCTGGAACGTAGCAAGCATTCATCATATGGTAACTGAATATATTCATTTTATCTCAAGAGAAGCATTTTTAAAAGAAATCTGAGTAGTACTTTTTTTTTTTTTTTTTTTTTTTTTTTTTTTTTGCTATAGGGTGTGCCCTCACTGTAAAGACTCAAGAGACAGTGAGAGGAAAAATAAGAAATCATCTCCCAGCTGGGACCAGCAAATGGCATAATGGTTATGTCGCTGGACTCCGTGTCAACCATGGTTCGAGTCACGGACCCAGAGGCTTAAACTCATGCTGGGTACATGTGCGTGCATGCCCCAAAATCTCAAGAGGAGAATGGGTTGCAGCCTGGCCATTCCCCCTAGTGGGTGATTTCTCACTTTCTGTCTCTCTGTCTCTCCAGCAAGCGCAGGCGCCCTATAGCAAAAATCTCTCTCAAAAATAAAGAAAGAGAGGGAGCAAGGGAGGGAGGAAAGGAGGAAAGAAAAGGAAGAAAGCGAGGGAGGGAGGGAGGGAGGGGGGGGGAGGGAGAGAGAGAGAGAGAGAGAGAGAGATATCAATCCCCCCACCCAGGGAAGATGGCCATGCTGCAACCTCTTCTTCATTCTCCTGCTGGGACTTCTGGGCACAGCAGGATTTTCAAGCTGCCACGTCTGAGACTCCATCTGCAGTCAGCCATATGGGAGTCCAGCTCCTTAACCACCATGCCACCTGCAGGCCCCTTAAGTAGAACATTTTAATGGTCTTTATACCAGTGAAGCCATGGACTACACTTTCTTGCATTATTGTTATGAAGTTTGCCCAAATGTTTAAGTACTCAACAGTTCTAGAAAACCTAATTTGAAAGGAAAAATAATAAACAAATAAAATGAAACAAATAAATGATATTTGTTTAAAATTAATGGAAAAACTCAAGGATCAAAGTTTTAAACACTAAGCTAGCCCCATATCCTAGCAGTAAGATGCTATACAAGAGAAACTGCATCCGACATGGCCCACCAAGGTTTCAGTCCTAGTTCTGGTAGCTTGAAAAACATGCTGGGCATACATGTTTGTGCCCAGAATTCTGACAGGATGGAGAATTCGAGGAAAAGAGATTGAGATGTGACTAGGCTCTGTTGAGAGGTGCTTTTTCTTTCTCTCTCATGCACCCATCTAGAATAAATAAAAAAAAGAGAGAGAGAGAGAGAACAAAAGCTCCAAACACCAACAATATATGTTCAAGTATATAAACAGATTTCACACTTAAAATAGTTGCAAATAATGAAGTCATCACCACAAGGAGGTATTCTTCATAAAATTATATTCCTACCAACATACAATCATTTTGAAGAAAAAAATCTCACAAAGAACAGGCAGGTTTATCATCACTATTATTAATCATTAGTACCTAGCTGAGCTTGATTTGCATCTGCCATCTGAACCAAGGCATTTTCTTTCTTATTAAACATAATCTTCACTCGATGTACGTCACCATAGACTCCTAATTCAAAACAAAACAAAACAAATTATAACACCTGATTGTGTAGTATATAATTTTAATTAATTGTAATTAATAGTTAAACAAACTTTCCTCATACTACATATCCTTACTAATTTCATACACATGCTCCCCAATTTTTATCTCTTCCAAGTTCCAGATCTATTACCTACTCATTTTATTTTCACTTGGATATCCCCTAAACATGACAAATTTACTATGTCCCAAACTGTCTCTGTCCCCCTTTCCCATCCCTCTTTCCCGTGTCTACCAACTCTGGATATAGGTGCCATTATCCACAGGGGCTTCATTCAGTAAGACACCTGGTAGTCATAGTTAGACCCTCTCCTTTCCCTTGAACCCTCATGCTCAATCAATCACAAGCATGCAACTACCCGGCTGCAGCATGTCTCCTGCTTACACTCTCCCTGGGCTTCCTTCACGTCCACATAGCAGGCTCTCATCCCCGTCTCAATGTTAGTATCTAGGAAAAGACATCTGCTTTCCTTTCTAAATGGCTAATTCTTACCAATTTTTCACAAGGTGGCTTAGCTATCATTTCTACTGATTCCCTCAGCCAGGTGAGGCCTCTTTTATGTTTTCATTATAACCTGTATCTCCCCTATTATATAACTTTATTATAATTACTGGGTAAGTTTCACTCACTATGCTATCCTCAGTGTCAAGCACATATGTGACACATAGAAATGATCACTAAATATTACTAAATAAATGAAATGTGCTCAAGTCACACCTACACTTAATATTAAAACCAGCAAAAAAGAACTTACCAAATAGGATAAAAAGTCCATGTGGTGTAATAAGCTGTTTGAAAAAGATGACATAAAATATAAATATCTGACTGGACAATTTAGGTAAAAAATTTTAAATAAACTTATCTATAGTGTTATAGTGACAGTCTATTTCCTTAAAGCATGGCTTTATATGCTTCTTCTATATATATATATTGCTAAATTTTAATAAAAATACTTAAAAAAAACAACTAAGCATTTTAATTTAAATACAATCCTAGATCAGAGGCTACTACCCCTCTTCCTAAAAGACTATTTACATAACTTTTCAACTCACATCAGGATTGAGATTGGTGACAAGTAGGACAGAATTTCCGGGTATACCACCAGCTCCAGGAATGGCCATCCTTCCAGTGACAGCAGAGGAGGTGATTGCAAGAGGACCAAGAGCTCCAGGAACAGTTGGGACTGAGAGACCTTTTAAAATATCGAAAACATTTCACATTCTATTCTGATATACTCTAAGCAAATACATAAAGGTGAAAATATTTTTAAAAATGTTTCAAGACTACCATAAGAATATTTCTGGAAGCCAGATTCTCATTTGTTGACATTATCAGACTTAGTTCTTCATAATATATATTGTACTTGAGAGTAACCGAATACGTGAGCCCAACATGATTTTCTTTTCTTTCTTTTTTTCCTTTTTTTTTTTTTTTTGAGAGGTTTTTGCTATAGGGTGCATGCGCTTGCCAGAGAGACAGAAAGTGAGAAATCACCCCCCAGGGACGATGTCCACACCACAATTCCTTCTCCTCCATTCTCCTCTTGGAATCTTGGGAATGCAGGCACATGCGCCCAGCATGAGTTTTTAAGCCATCGGGTCCAGGACTCAAACCGTGGTCGGCTACATGGGAGTCCAGTGACATGGCCATTATGCCAACTGCTGGTCCCCTGGCATGATTTTCAAGCCACCAATCTGTGACTTGAATCATGATTGGTCATGTGGGAGTCCAGTGACATAATTGCTAAGCCATCTGTTGGTCTCCAAATATTTATTTTTCAAAAGGGACCAGCAGATGTTATAATGATTATGTCACTGGACTCCCATGTAGTGGACTACAGTTTGAGTCCCAGACCCAGTGGCTTAAACATGTCAGGCACCTATGTGTGCATCCCCAAAATCTTGAGAGGAGAAGGGACTGTAGCATGGCCATCCCCCCGGGGGATAATTTCTTGCTTTCTGTCTCTCTGTTCTTCTATTGAGTGCACCGGTTTTTGCTATAGGGTGCATGCGCTCGCCAGAAAGACAGAGACAGAGAGACAGAAAGCGAGAAATCACCTCCCAAGGGGGATGGCCACGCCGCAATCCCTTCTCCATTCTCCTCTTTGGGACCTTGGGCACACACAAACGCGCGCCAGGCTTGAGTTTAAGCCACCGGGCCCAGGACTTGAACTACTGTCAACTACATGGGAGTCCAGCTACATAGCCATTACGCCAACTGCTGCCCCCCGCCCCAATTTTTTTAATTAAAAACAAACAAGCAAGCAAAAAAACCCTAAAATTTAAACCTCAATCTTCATATTACTATTACCTTTTTAGTTACTGCATCTCTCTACTGAAATAGTTACAATTCCCAAAACTAGAATGTTAGAATATGAAGATTATTGTCTGAATGCTGCTATGGTGCAATTTACAATATATATTCATGAACCCAATGAAGGCTAAAAATATAATATATAGAACAGGCTTAACACTATGCCATTCCCCTAATCACCAGCTCAAGTGTTTTCTTACAATACCAGAGATAAAAACATAAGTACTTTTTTTTTTTTTTTTGCTTCTCCTTAAGTTATAATCAAATTCATTACATTTACTATGAGTTGGGGACTGTCAGGTAGCATGGTTGTTGGGGGCACTGGACTCCTACATGGCTGACTACGGTTCAAGTCCTGGACCTGGTGGCTTGCTTTCTCCCTTTTCCCCTCTCCCTCTCTCTCTGATCAAACTGGGAAATAATAATAATAATAAATAAAGTTGGATAAAAATAATTCTTGAAAAAAATTGTTTTAATTTAAAAAATTAAAATTTTAAAAATAGAAAAAACAGGAGTCATAATCACAGTATTAATCAACTTCTAATTACCTCCATTAGCTAAAGATGCTTTGAAAAAATTCATCCCTTAAAATAAATGGCATGCATACCCTTCTATGGCAATCTTGTCATGCCATTAATAACGAAAGACTTTCTAAAGAGGGTGAACAGTAAATGTTAAGAATTCAAGTGCTGGGGCCGGCGGGTAGTGTGATGGTTAAGGGCACTGGACTACCAAATGGCCGATCATGGTTCGAATCACAGAACTGTAGGCTTACTTTCTTGCTTTCCACTTTCTCTCTCACTTTGTCCCTCTCTGATCAAATTTAAATAAATAAATAAATAAATAAATAGAGTTAAATGCAAAATAATTCTTTAAAAAAAAAAGAAATTCAAGTATTTATTGACTTGCAGCTGCTATGTGTTGAGAGCTGTCAAGACGCAACAAAAACACAGACAAGAGAGTTTGTTCAAGGGACCAGCAGGTGGCGTGGTGGTGAAAGCGCTGGACACTCCCACATGGTCAACCACGGTTTGAGTCCTGGACCTGGTGGCTTGCTTTGTCACTTTCTCTCTCTCTCTCTGGTCAAATTAAAAAATAAATTAATAAATAAGAATTAAATATATTTTTTTTTAAAAAGAGAGTTTGTTCAATACATAATGGGCAAACTCATCAGTAAAGACATGAGCAACTCACATATTTGATATAACTGAAATGGCAAACCTAAGGTTAATGTTGTCAACCTTTAATTTTCTGTGCCAATGATAAGTTGTGAATGATGCAGAACATAGGAAATCACTGAAGAATGGAACCACAGAGAATTACATGTACATAAAAGAAAGGGGTTTACCATATGAGTCACATCTACAATTGCTGCGCATACTGTTTTTATTATAAATCTTTTAAATATAACATTTTTCATCCTGTTAAGTTCCTGGAAAATTGATAATTTCATTAAAAATAATTTAAAATTCAATTTCTAGAGAGCCACTTGCACCATGACTTCATAATTACACACCGTATGCATGTTGTAAAAACCATACTGTACCTCACCAAAAAACAAACAGCAAAACACACAAACGCCCCCTACCCCCACCCCAACACACACACAGAAGTCACCTGGAGCTTGAGGAAATCCAATGGCTGGGGCAAATCCTGCAGCCCCTGCATATGGTGAAGAAATTATACCTGGTGCACCTAATGGAGAAGAGAAGCTAAAATAAATATTCTACCATCTATAAATATGGTTATCAGAGCAATACAAAATACAGATAAGTGTCTTCTATGGTTACTTCTATTAGTAAGTAAAAATTTTTTCAACAGGTGAGCCTTAATGTGGCAAGTAGAGTCTCTGCCATTTCCAGAAGCTAACCCCTCCCTTTCAGCTGGTTCAATAAGCAAGATTACAACTTAGTTATGACTTAGTTTTGTATTAGGCTGAGATTTTTGTGCTTATTTAGAGCACTATTTCTATATAAAAAAATCATCAAATACTTGTTAAAAAAACTTAATCCTTCAAATTAAGAGGTAGAACATTTGAAGGTGATTACAATCAAAGTCATCAGGGCTGGGCGCTCAAGACTGAATACTTGTGGGTTTATAAAGAGGGAATGAGACCAGAGACGATACAGACATAGACACATGGACACAGCTTTTGCTTTCCCACCATGCAATGCTTTACCCATCAGCAGAGCATCTCAATCCAGTAAGAAAGTTCTCACCAGATGGAGTCCCTTGCCATAAGACAGCGAAAATGATGAGCTAGATAAACCTCTATTCTTTCAACTGCCAGAGGGCAGGTGCACTCACTAGAGAGAAAGCACCAGTCAATGGAGCATGGTTATGTAGCAATTCCTTTTCCGCCATTGCTCTAACCTATCAGGATGTGGGGCACACACGACTGGCATACTTTTCAAGTCTGCAGCCAAAATCATACCTCTACTGTCACACAGGATATGGTTTCCCTAACGGCTGTGCTACTAGGATGGCTGAAGCTAAACTTCTGTCCCTGAAAAATTACCCAGTCTCTGGCATTCAGTTATTAAGGATAGCAAAGCAAAATGAAGTAACAAGATATAAAATAACTGAAAAGTACAGTGCTTAGTATATTCTAAATGTTAAATGAATGCTGATTTTTTGCTTTAAGAAGCCTATTAATGGGGTTGGCATGTGGCATGGTGGTTAAGGTGCTGGACTCCCATACGGCCGACAGAGGTTCAACTCCAGGACCCGATGGCTTACATTCTCACTTTCTCTCTATCTCTCTGGTCATACTTAAAAAATAAAAATAATGATGAATAAAATTAAACAATTCTTTAAAAAAGAAAAAAGTTCATGACTGTGTGTTAAAAACAAGAATTAGTTCATAGTGGAGTCAGTTCTAGAGGAAAAACAATTACTCGGGTTAGGGCATGTCAAGTTTGACATGATGGTAACACATTCAAATGCTTACAAGTGGAAAAAAGTGGGTAAACTCAGAATAATTTCCAGTAAATACACAATTAATTTCTCCATGTAGACATAAATGTGAAAATCATACAAAAAAGTGCTCCACTAAAAAAGGCATAAGAAAGAAATGAAGTGAGCTGAAGACAGAGCCTGGGGATCTCAGTACAGTTAGATGGTAGAAGGAAAAGGAATAATTTACAGAAAAAAAAGAGGACAGCCTTAAAAATAGGGGGAAAAAATGACAACAGTTGGAGGGAAAAGTTTTCTGGATTATTTGCCTTTTTTTTTTTTTTTTTAAAGTTATTACCATAGGGTATGTATGCTTCCCAGAGAGAAACAAAGAGGAAAAGTGAGAAATCACTCCCTAGGAGGGATGACCATGCTGCAACCCTTTCTTCTCTCAGGATTTTGGGCATGCATGCACACACACCCAGCATGAGTTCCAAGTCACCAGGTCAGGACTGGAACCATGACCAGCCACATGGGAATCTAGTGCATTAACCACCATGCCACCTGCTGGTCCCTAAGCTTTTTTTTTTTTAAAAGAATTATCTATTTAATTTTATTTATTCATTCATTTATTTTAATTTGACCAGAGAGAGACCGAGAGAAAGAAGAGGGAAAATGGGAAAGCAAACCATCAGATCCGGAACTCGAACCATGATCGGCCATGTGGGAGTGTCCGGCACCTCAACCACCACACTAACTGCTGGTCTCTCCAAGCTTTGCATTTTAATGATAGGGAGATGAGGATTATTTATAGGCAGAAGTACATAAACTATTTCCCAAAGGAGTTAAAAGCTCATGTAAATGTATTCCGCCATTAAAGTATATAACAACTTGGGGCCAGCAGGTGGCAAGGTGGTTAAGGGTGCTGGACTCCCACATGGCCAACAGCGATTCGAGTTCCAGATCTGGCAGCTTGCTTTCTCACTTTCTTTCTCTCTCTCTCTCACACTGTCCCTCTCTGGTCAAATTAAAATAAATAAGTAAATAAAGTTAAAATAATTCTTTAAAAAAGATATATAACAATTTAATAAATGTGTAAATATAACTTTTTAAAAAGTTTTCCTACACATTGTACATGTTCACCAGAGAGAGAAAGTGAGAAAGGGAAAGTGAGAAATCATCCCCTAGGTGGGATGGCCATATTTCAATTCCTTCTCCTTCATTCTCAAGACTGTGCACGTGCACACATGTGCCTGGTGTGTTTCCATCAGGTATGGGACTCGAACCACGTATTTGGCTATGGGAGATTCAGTCGCCTCAACCACCAGGCCACTAGCTGGCCCCCATATAATTAATTTGTTATAATAATTCAAGAAAATACAGTCATAAGAGATGGCACAGATAAAACTAGCAGAGAAAACTGACATTACATGAAAATACAAAATGACTGACAATAAGTGATGAAATAACAAGGGGAGGTTAAAATCAACTCAACAAATATTGGGGTAATCAGAAAAGTCATGAGGTATTTTTCTGTTTTTCTATACAAAAATGCATCATGACTTTTCATTGGAAAATACATACTAAAAGCAGAAAAGCATTCTTCTGGTGAGGAACCACTGAACAAAGTAGATAAAGATCTCTGCCCTTCCTAAATTTCCATTCAAGTTGGCTAGAGATCATAGATAGAATTATTCATTTTTATAATAGAAAGAACTATATTTAAGGCATAAAGGAAGATTTAATATAAAGGTTTTGCTATTGATATATATTTTGAATGTCTCCTAAAATTTCATGTATTGTGACTTCATTGTGATGGGATTAAGAGGGTGGAAACTGCAACCAGCAGTTAACGTAATGGCTATGTCGCTGGACTCCCATGTAGTCGACCGCGGTTCGCGTCCCAGACCCGGTGGCTTAAACTCACGCCAGGTGCATGTGCGTGCGTGCCCAAGATCCCGAGAGGAGAATGGAGGAGAAGGGATTGCGGTGTGGCCATCCCCTCCGGGGGGTGATTTCTCGCTTTCTATCTCTCTATCTCTCTCTCTCTCTGTCTGGGGAGCGCACACGCCCTATAGCAAAAACCTCTCAAAAAAAAAAAAAAAAAAAGAGGGTGGAAACTTAATCTGACTATTGTGAGGAAAGGTGGGGCATCTCAGACATCAGGATTAAAGACTTCAGGGCAGAACTCCCATAATTGATTCCTGGTGAGTTTGTAAAGAGAGGTAATAAGACCAGACCAGTCGCCAGGACACAGATGCACGCATTACCGCCTTCCGTCACACCTTGTAGCCTTGGACCATGGTCCTCACACAGAGCTGAACAAACCTATATTCTTTTATGTCTTTTTTTTTTTTTTTTTTCACAACAGATAACACACATGCAGGGGGAAGATAGAGAGTACACGAGAGAGACATACTACCCTCCACTGGGTCTGGTCACACCTCAATGCTCTTCCTCTAGTCCTCCAGCCAGTCAGATGTTGGACACTACTGTGTATGTTTCAGGCTGAACAGGCCAGGGATCTGAACTGCAGTCACCATGTGGGATCCGCCTTCTCTTGAGCAGTCAGTGCCTCACTGCTACACCATGGAGCCCACCTAAACCTCTACCCTTGAAAATTATCGATTTTCGGGGTGGGGTGGCGTGGTGGGTAAGGAGCTGGACTTCCACATGGCTGACCACAGTTCGAGTCTCAGACCTGGCAGCTCATTTGCATTCTCTCTTTCTCTCTCTGTCCCTGGTAAAACTGAAGAATAATACAATTAAATAAATAATTCTTTAAATACAATCTGTCATTAGCAATGGGACAGAGTAGAATAGGATTAAAGACATATACAAATGGGCCAGTCTTGCAGTGCACAGGTTAAATACTGTGCATATAGATTTGAATCCAGTTAGAATCTTGACACCAGTGACTCGAAAAACATGACAGTCACATGTGTGCCTCAAATCCTCACAGGATAGGGAAATGGAAGAAAACTGAATGGGGCGTGACCACACCCATTGGGGAGTTCTTATCACTTTCTTTCTGGGAAGCACATATACTCTCTGGTAATTAAAAAAAAAAAAAAAAAAAAAAAAAAAAAAAAAGCAAGACAGAAAAAGTGAGAAAGCACCTGACTCCCCAATGAGAATGGTTATGCTGCAGTTCCTTCATTTCTCCATCCCTTTGGGAAAAGGGCCATGCAAGTGTGCCCAGTGAATTTCTCATGCCACTGGGTCGGGGACTTGAACTGCATAGTCAGCCATGTGGTAATCCAGCCACCTTTAACCTCCATGCCACCGGCTGATGCCAATTATGAAAGTTCATGCTAGAATACCTAATTAGTAAACGAGATAGACTGTATCCTTACTGTCAAGTATTCACTTGCCCCCTTCATGTGTAACTGTGGCCAGGCATGTCACTTGCAGTGCCTTCTGTGGGCAATGCATACATTTCTATGGAATTCGCATGGGGCTTGACTATGTCAATATTTTTTGCCAAGGAATAGACAGAAATGACATATGCAACCTCTATACATTAGCTTTAACAGGAAATATGGGTTTATGCCAGTTCTTCTATTAATACTCTACTCTCTTTTTTTTTTTGAAGAGGTTTTTGCTATAGGGCGCGTGCGCTCACCATAAAGAGAGAGATAGAAAGCGAGAGATCTCCCCCCAGGGGGGATGGCCATGCCGGAATCCTTTCTCCTACATTCTCCTCGGGATCTTGGGCACGCACGCATACACGCCCGGTGTGAGTTTAAGCCACCGGGTCCAGGACTCGAACCATGGTCAACTACATGGGACTTCAGCGAAATAGCCATTACACTAACTGCTGGTCTCTTAATACTCTACTCTCTACAAGAATGCCATGTCTCAAATAGCAGTGTTATCTTCAGCATGGGTCCTAGATGAAAAAACAAAAATGTTGAGGGCAGCACGTGAAAGAAATCTATAAATCACTGATTTGGAATGATGGAGGAAAAGGAGAAAGAAGCACAGGAAAGTGACTAATCCAGATGGCTATGGGAAGAGGGGAAGGCAGAAGACTAGCAGTAGATTTTAGAGATAAGAGGAAAAAGTTTGAGATAAGTATCACAGAAGAGTCAATACAGATAAATTTAAAAACTAGCAAAAGCTACATTTTAAATTTTAAATGGTTTAAATTTAAACTAGTTCCACATATGATATGATTAATATTTGTTAAAACTTGATAAAATAACTTTTCAAGTTTTTATAAATCTACGCTCCCTAACAGAAATAGAAACATTTCAGGAAAGTAAGCTATTATAATAGCTTCATATCTTTCTTTTATGAAGAGATTAACTAATCTTTAAGAAAAAGCTTTAAGGGACCAGCAGTTAGCATAATGGCTATGTCGCTGTACTCCCATGTAGTTGACTGCGGTTCGAGTCCCGGACCCGGTGGCTTAAACTCACGCCGGGTGCGTGTGCACCCAAGATCCCAAGAGGAGAATGGAGGAGAAGGGATTGTGGTGTGGCCATCCCCCCCCGGGGGGTGATTTCTCGCTTTCTGTCTCTCTGTCTCTGTCTTTCTGGAGAGTGCACACGCTCTACAGCAAAAACCTCTCAAAAAAAAGGTTTAAGATATGAAATGACCAAAACCAAATATTTTACATCTGGAAAATTTATATAATGAAAACAGTCAAGATAAAAATTAATAAATAACATTTTTTTAAAAAAATATTTTTGTTATAGGGTGTTTACTCCCCAGAGAGAAACAGAGACAGAAAGTGAGAAATCATCCACGGTCACATCGCAATCCCTTCTCCCCTAGTCTCCTTTCAGGATTCTGAGCATGCAAGCACACATGCCCAGAGTGATTCCCCAAATCGCTGGGCCCAAGATTGGAACCGAATAGTCGCCAATGTGGGATCCAGCACCTCAACCTCCACCTGTCCTGCTGACCCAACAGATAAACATTTTTATCTACAAAAAAAGCTAATCACATTGTTATCTGTAATGTAAAAATCCTGAAAAAACCACTTAATGTCCAAATAGGATAGTGATTAAATAAACTATGGCAAGATACTAGTCAAAATACAGAGCTATTTAAAAGTACAAGAGTATAAGGTCCAGCAGGTGGCGTGGTGGTTAAGGCGCTGACATTCCCACATTGCTGACCATGGTTCGAGTCCCAGACCTGGTGGCTTGCTTTCTCACTTCCCTTCTCTCTCTGTGTCTGTCTTTCTCTGGTCAAATTAAAATAATAAATTAATGTGGGACCAGCAGTTGGCGTAATGGCTACGTCACTGGACTCACATGTAGCCGACTGTGGCTCGAGTCCTGGACCCGGTGGCTTAAACTCACGCCGGGCGCATAGGTGTGCTTGCTGAAGACACTGAGAGGAGAATGGAGGAGAAGGGATTGCAGTGTGGCCACCCCTCCTGGGGAGTGATTTCCCACTTTGTCTCTCTGGCGAGTGCACGTGCCCTATAGAAAAAAACTCAAAAAAAAAAAAAAAAAACCAAACAAACAAACAAAAAACAAGGATGAAGATAAAATTTCTAATGTTTAAAAAACAAAACAAAATAAATTATCTTCTTTGAATAAAGGAAGACCATCCCATTAATTTAGGCTTTTGATTTTAAAATGTCAGAACCTAGGCTAGCCTCATAGCCTAGCAATTAAGAGAATCATATCCCACAAAGCCAACAGCTGTTTGAATCCTAGCCCAATGGCTTGAAAAACAGACTAAGCAAATGTACGTTGTATATTCGAAATCCCCAAAAGATGGAGAAATGTAGAAGGGATTACAGCATGACCAAATTCCTCTAGGGGAAGGGAATGAAGTCTCCCTCTCAACTTCTCCATCTCTCTCATGTGCTCTCTGGTAATTAAATAATTAAATAAAAAAAAATCACTACTTGAAAACAGAAAACTATTTTTCTTAAGCGCACCATATGACAAAATTCTCTTAGCTATAAACTATGTTAATCAATGTTAGTATGTAAGACTCCTAATCTAATGCTAATAGATGTGCATCTTATGAAGAATGGGTAATATCAATGTTGAAAAATAAATTTTTAACTCTATTTCAGATATCTACTTGTTCTGCCAACAGAACTTCTCAATACTAAGATCTGATTAACAGGCACATTTTTCAATTATTCCTGCTTTCCTTTAGATATCTTGAGAGAATCCAAGAAGAAAGAGCTCGACTGATGTACATAGATTAGTAAATGAAACTTAGAACCTCAGATAAGTACCTTTTTGACCCCCCACAAAAACTACTCACCAAAAGCAGCAGCCATAGGGGATTCAAGGGATGGCTGGCCATCACCAGTAGGAAGGTCTAAGCGAGTGAAGTCTCTGCTTTTGTCATTATTATATTTCACATTAAGGCTGGTGAGCTTGGAGAAGTCAATACGCAGGGTGCAGCATGCATTATAGATATTCTGGCCATCCAGAGCCTAAAGCATGTGAGAAAGGGACTGATATTTTGGCAAGACAACACACTGATAAATCATGTAGCCTCTACCCTGACAGAGAGTGGCGATTAGGTGTAAAGCAGAATACACTAAACTAAAAGTCAAAGATTGAATTTACTTACATCTTTCTCACTAATCACAGGAGTCTAAGGAAGAAGAAGAAAATCTCTAGGGCCTGGATGGTGATGCAGTGGTAAAATCTAATGCTCTGCAAGGCAAACCCACTCAAGAAAGTTGCCAGTGCAAGGCTAGAGACCTGCCTAAGTACATTGGGCATGCATGTATCCATGATCATGGCTGAAGCTAGGGGTGGATTGTGGCACTGGGTCCCCTGAAGGGTGCTACAGCTCTAGCTCTCCTTCTCTCTCTTGGAATGCATAAGTAGACTTAAAAATAAATAAATAAAATTTAAAGAAAGGAAAATCTTAAGTCTCAGTTTTTACCAGTAAAATAAGTACACTACCTATTTATCTGTGGTAAGGTCTAACAAGGAAAAACTACATATATTATAGAAATACTAGATATTATTATAACTGTTTTACCTATAACAAATAATTAAAGATACTTTTATATTTTATCTTAATTCATTTTAGCATATAAAGATGTAGCAAAATCCTTATAAACCGTACTTGAAAAGGTATATTATATAAAAATATTACCTGTCACATTTTTTTCTCTTGTAAATTTATTTTATAGTCAGTTTTCAGAAAAGTCATGGTGCATTTTTGCATAGAAAAACACAGGAAAAAAAATCACGACTTTTCAGATGACCCAATAATATTCTGAACAGTAAGCTCAGGGAAAGCTGACATCAGTTATGACCAGAAAATCAGTAGCCAGCCCCCTTTACACTAATAAAAATTCTACAAAGGGATATTTGTAGCCTCTTGAGACTTCTGCAAGTGCTCAAATTTATAAAAATAGATAACAGAAACCAAAACACAGTAATCAGCAAAGTATGCCATCATAAAGATACAAAATAATACACACAAGTACAAGGTACAGCACATATAAAAGCTGTCTTCCTAATCAAGTGGAAAAAGCTAAAAAAAGAAAAGAAAGAAAGAAAAAATAAGGAAGAAAAAATGGTCCTGCCCATGGCGTGGTGCTTAAAGTAGCTGGATCACACACAGCTAACTGTGTGATTGGAGCCCCAGACCCAGTGGCGTAAAAAACACACCAGCTGCATACACTTGCACAGCCAAAATCCTGAGAGAAGAATGGAGGAGAAAAGACTGCAGCATTGGCCACTCCGTCTAGGTGATGTCTCTCTCTATCTGGAGAGGTCAGTCTTCATGGCAAATTAAAAAAAAAAAAAAAAAAGCAAGACACTGTGTAGCACACCTCAGTCCCTACCTTTAAATAGAAATTAGCAATGACTCAGACACAATACAAGACAGCATCAGGGGTCAGAGAAAGCTCTGAATAAGGGATGTTTCTAACATAACTAAATTAAATGTCAAGTTTTATAACTTAAAAAAAGTCAAGGACTCATGTCCTTAAAAAAACATCAACGACAGCAGCATATTATTAAGATTTAATTTCTTCACCAATTTAAATCTCAACAGGTATAAGCTGAACATGGTTGCAAAAATACTGAATCAATCCATGCTGATTTAATATAAGTAAATGAGGGCACAGAGGCACAGCTAACTCTAATAATCAGAATACATCCAGAGAACTGTGCTCAACTCAACACTTTAAACATGACAAACGAGAATGAGTCTCAGAGATCTGAGAAGTGACAAGAGATTTGAAATGATTTCATATGAAAAAAGAAGTAATTTTTAGGTTAGGAAAAAAGAATACATTGACACTTAAATATGGTTAATATGGTTAAATATTATGACGTATATTTTACGACAACTAAAAACAATGATAAACTGAAGCATTAGAGAAGACATGATTACTTTCTTCAGTTTTCAATTAACAATTGAAAGGTGAAAACAGATGATAATTACCATTTTGGCATAATGTGCATTCACTGGGTCAGCATACTGAAGCAATGCTTGAAACTGATTATTCTTTGTAAAGGTGATAATCTTCAGGACTGTGCCAAATTTAGAAAATATCTGGAAAAAAGTTCACATTAGGATAAATCTTATAAAAATATTAAAGTAGTGTACTTTTATAAATACAACCTAGAGGCCAGTCAGTGGTGTGGTGGTTAAAGTAGCTGGATTCAATGGCTAACTGCCTGGTTTGAGTTAAACTCACACCGGGCACGTGCCCAAGATCCCAAGGGGAGAATGGAGAAGGGATTGTGTGGCTGGCCATCCCCCCGGGGGGTGATTTCTCACTTTCTGTCTGTCAGTCTCTGACTTTCTGGTGAGCACATGTGCCCTATAGCAAAAACTTCTCAAAACAAACAAACAAACAAAACAAAACAAAAAAACACTGGTTTCCTTTGTGATGAAGAAAAGAATCTACTGAATATTAACAGAATACTCCTCTGTATATTAGTACCTGGAGGTAATAAATTACATGAGATCGCCCTTATGAGCTATCTCTTTAGTGCACAAAGAAACGGAGTTTACATAATAGTCAATGAATTCTCCCTTTATCTACAAATAGTCTCAGATGATACCAGCTAGTCCTGTAGCTTTAATTACCACACATACCACAGTACCAAATCTCTAGCTGAAATTCTTCCTCTTAATCCAGACTTATTTCTGAATTATCTATTCAACATCTTCCACTAATTTATTTATTTATTTATTTACTTACTTACTTACTTATTTATTTACTTATTTTTTTAAAGAGGTTTCTCTCTTAGGGGGTGTGTGCTCACCAAAGAGGGAGAGGAAGAGGGAGAGACAGACAGTAAGAGAAAAGTGAGAAATCACCCCTCAGGGGGGGAAGGCCCTTTTACTCCCAGAATCTTGGGCATGCACACACCCATGCCCAGCATGAGTTTCACACCACCAGGATCCAGGACTCGAACCATCGTTGGCCACGTGGGAGTCCAGGGATGTAACTGCTATACCACCTGATAGTCCCCTCATCTGTTTCTTGTCTTATTTTGTTGGCTATAAAAACTATTATGAACAAGCAGTGGCCAATGTCTCTGAGATTTAAATTAAAAGATCAAATACACATTTAAAAAAAAAAAACTTTTTTGATGTGTCTCTCTCTTCCTCTGCCAATCTCTCTCTCTCTCTCTCTCTCACATACACACAGCCATACATATAAGCATTTTTAGCTTAAAAACTCTCTGAAACCAGACATACATACATCCTCAGAATAATCATACCACATTAAATCAGTATTCTCTTTGCACCCCTAGAAATAGTTTTAATTCTAAGATGACATAGCTTTCTAAATCAGGTGTTCAAATTAGAGGAAGGAGACTATAAAAAAATTCTTTCACATTAATACCGTTTTTGGTATAAAGCAGGATGGTGAAGTTTTTTTAAGGAGTAAACAAATATATCAAATATATTTGCCAAAAGCTAGTAACCTGAAAACTTGAGATAAAAAAACATCAAAAATTGCAAAGGCCACTTTTAATCTGCTTTCAGAAGGATGACCCTTCTTACCTGATGAAGAACTTCCAGAGTAACAGGGTAAAAGAGGTTTTCAATAATTATTCGAAGTACAGGGCTCTGCCCAGGTAGAACTGGGCCTTCGTTGGAAGGGGCTCCAGGAAGGGCCAAGCTTCCTGACTGGACAGCACTGACAGCCTGCAGTGCAGCTTGGGCTCTCTGCAGAACAATCCAAATAAAAACTGATTATTTTGAAGCATTAGATGAATCCTAAAATATTAGTTAATATAAAACAATATGAATGTAGTCAAATTTTTAAAATCTGCTCGATCTAGACACATACAGCCTATTTATCAAGAGTCAAAGACATGCCTTCTTATGATAGTGACATAGTGTTTTAAACAGTTGCTACTGGATGGTATAAAATAGGTGCAAATATGGAGGAAAACAGAAACTGGCATTCAAGAATGGGAACAAGAAGGCATACTGGTATGGAGCCTCAGAACCAGAGAAAGGAGAGCATCTATTGTGGTAGGGCTGCCCTGAAAGGGGAATCTGAGCCTAAACAAGATCAAATACATGTGTGTGGGGGGGAAGGGGAATGGCGATATGGCCATTGTTGAGTAGTGGCCTGGCCTAGGGTATCACAGGCCAAGAAGATTTAGCAGAGCTGTACTGGGTAGGTTGTCCAAGCTGAAGAAAATGAGAAACGGTCAGAGTCTAAACGAGACAAGGCAGGCATTCCAACAAGGTGACAGACTAGCATGGGGTTGGCACTTCTAAATACTTTCTACCAAAAACAACTAGGGCATGCTTTAAAATGGCTGGTTTGGGGACAGCAGATGGTGTGGTGGTTAAGATGCTGGACTCTTATATACCCACAGTCGGAGCTCTAACCCATCACCTTGAAAATCATGTCCATGCCGGGAATGTGCAAACGCATGCCCAAAGTCCCAAAAGGGAATGGAGGAAAAAGGGATTGCCCTGGAGGGGAAGAGGGTGATCTCTCACTTTCCCTGTCTTTTTCAAGCAAAAATGTGTGCCCTATGGCAAAAACCTAAAAATGAATGAATGAATGAATGGCTAGTTTTAGAGCTGGGGTAGAGAAAGCACAAGGTAAGTATATAACTTTTTTTTTTTTTTTTGGAGAGGTGTGCGCTCACCAGAAAGACAGAGAGAGAGAAGCAAAAAATCGCCCCCCCAGGGTGATGGCCACGCCATAATCCCTTCTCCTCCATTCTCTTCTCGGGATCTTGGGCACTCACGCACATGTGCCTGACGTTGAGTTTAAAACACCAGGCCTGGGACTCGAACCTCGGTCAACTACATGGGAGTCCAGCGACAAAGCCGTTATACCAACTGCTGGTCCCAAAACGTTTTTGTTTTAGTAAGCTCTCATTTTTTGGCCAGAATGCACACAACTGTTCAACGAATCACAGAGACAAGTCAAAGGACACAGAAGCAACCATGAAGAGGCTCCTCACTTCCTCTCTCACTCTGTCCCTCTCTGGTCAAATAAATAAATAAATAAATAAAGTTGAATGAAATCCAAAAAAAAAAAAAAGAACTGACAAAGGGATTATAAAACTGACACATGATTATATTAATTATTAAGAAAGGAAATAATAGTAGTATGACTGGAAAGGCAAAGAGCTAGGGTAATACTCCAATATGCAATAAATGCACAGATATTAATTGTTCCGTTTGATTTTTTTTTAAGTTTGTTCCTTTATTTTTCCTATGAGATAGAAAGAGACAAACAAGCACCCTCAACATGTTCTAATGCCATCAATCTCCACTCAACTCCTGGTCATTTTGGCCAGCCAGGATCACAGACACATGCGTACATAGCTGGCACATATACATTAGACAGGGGAACCGAACCACAAACTTCCATATAGACTCTAGCACTAAATAGTGAGACACTACTACTACTCCACCACAACTGGGCCCAATCTGATGAGACTTAAAAAAAACCAAAAACAGTATTTATTTATATATGTATCTGTTGTGATTTTCAAGCCACCAGGTCCAGGACTTGAACCATAGTCATACATGTAGGAATCCAGCAGTTCAACTATCTCGTCACCTCCTGCCCTGATGAGATTTTTTTAAAGAGAGATTTTTGCTAAAGGGCGCGTGGGCTTGGAGAGTGACAGAAAGCAAGAAATCATCCCCTGGGGGAAATGGCCATGCCACAATCCCTTCTCCTCCTGGGATCTTGAGCACTCAAGCACATGTCCTTGGCGTCAATTTGAGGCCGCCAGGTCTGGGACTCGAATCTTGGTTGCCCACGTGGGAGACCACCAAAATAACCATTATGCCATCTGCTTTCCACCTGAGAGATCTTTTTAAGGAACGTTTTCTTTTTCTTTCTTTTTTGAGAGGATTTTGCTATGCTATCGGGCGCGTGCGCTCACCAGAAAGAGAGAGACAGAGAGACAGAAAGTGAGAAATCACCTCGCTGGGGGGGTGGCCACGCCGCAATCCCTTCTCCTCCATTCTCCTCTCGGGATCCTGGGCGGGCACGCACGCACACGCGCCCGGCGTGAGTTTTAAGCCACCAGGTGCAGGACTCGAACCACAGTCGACTACATGGGAGTCCAGCGACATAGCCATTATGCTAACTGCTGGTCCCAGGAACTTTTTTTTTTTTTTTTAAGGATAGATTTTTGCTATAGTACGCATGTGCTTGACAGAGAGACAGAAAACGAGAGATCACCCCCAGGAAGGATGGCCACACTGCAATCCCTTCTCGTCCATTCTCTTTTCAAGAGATTTTGGGTATGCACACACATCCCCTCAGCATTTGAGTTTTAAGCCATTGGGTCTGGGATTTGAACCACAGTCAACTATGTGGGAGTCCAGTAGTGTAACCATTACGACATCTGCTGGTTTCTAGGAACGTTTTCTTTAGAGAAAATCCTTTGACAGTTAACTTCGTTGCAGATTTACAAACTCCTATAGTCAAAAAATAATCTTGTCGGGGGTGGCAGGTGGCATGGTGGTTATGAAGTTGGACTCCCACGTAGCCAACCATGATTTGAATCCCAGACCTGGTGGCTTGCTTTAGAACTTTCCCTCTCTTACTGTCTCTCTGGTCAAATAAAAAAATAATAATAATACTGACAATTTAAATAAATAATCCTTTAAAAAAATAAGAAATAAAAACTTGTCCAATAATGATTGCAAGTAACACAACCATTTCACAAATAGTGCACTTCAGAATATAAGCTAAATTTTGTAATTATAATTTTTTTTTAAATCAACAAGACAAAATAATTTTATATTCTCCTGTATGGTAAATATGTATATAAGGTGTGAACGTACTGTTCATGTTTTGGGCTATCTGGCTTTTCAGAGAACAAAAGAGAATGAAACACTAATAAGCTTCCTGCAACTGTCAGAATAAACAGACAAGGCACTTTTATTTGTGCAAACTGGTAACTTCAATTTTGACTTCGTTTGGCATAGGACTTTGAATTTAAAAACAAAACACTATATCTTATCAAACATCAAGTCATAAAAACTGTATGAAAGCAACAAAACGAAGAGAGTACTTAGAAGAAATCAAGGCTATCTACAAATAAAGTAGGTCATTTGGGCTGGCTTTGGTTGCCAAGCAACTGGGATTATTCACTGTTTCCTTTCGAAATAATCCAATCTTTAAGAGTTTTATTAAATTTTTTCTTCTTCAAGATTTATACTACCATACTTGGGAATCACACTAATGAGAAAATTGTACGACTTAACATGAAGGAATATTCTAAACACTACTGAAAGACATAAAAGAAAAACAAAATATAATCTCCTCCTCAAAAGGATCAGAGAACATACAAGCTAATTATTCTCAAATTAATCAATACCCTCAACCCAATTCCAATTGTGTTTTGGGGGAGACAGGAGTTAATAAAATGATTCTGAAATAAGAAAGAAATACCAGTCAGTTAATTTCTGAAAAGAAAGAGTAACAAATAGGGCCTTGCCCTTTAGTATATTAAGCTATAGAGGCACTGAAACAGGAGTAGAACAGGACAGAATCTAGAAGCTCGTCCATGGTAAGCATGGAGTGCATACCATGTGAAAAATACACACAACAGATAAAGCTACACAAACAGAATATATAGGCACACCAAACAAGTATATTCATACCTGTACCTTATAAACAGGCATGCCATGGATATAAAAAACTAGAATCTAATAAAGGACAAGTATGGATTGTTCAAAAAATAATGCAGTAGAAATGGATCTCTATTAAGAGTAAAAAAGACAATCCCACATCCAAAATAGATTTTAGAACAATGATTTAGGGCCCAGTAAATGACGTAATGGTTACATTACTGGACTCCCACATGGTTGACCATGGTTCAAGTCCCAGATCTGGTAGCTTTAAATTTGCAGTTTGCTTCCCAGACCTGGTGGCTTAAAACTCACACCAGGCGCGTGTGCGTGCATGCCCAAGATCCCAAGAGAAGAATGGAGGAGAAGGGATTGCGGGGTGGCCATCCTCCCTGGGGGGGGGGGGGGGGGGGGGGGTGATTTCTTGCTTTCTGTCTCTGTCTCTGTCTGTCTGGCCAGCGCGCGCGCCCTACAGCAAAAACCTCTTAAAAAAAAACTAGTGTCAGGCACACGTGCATGATCGTCCAAGATCCTGAGAAGACAATGGAAAAATGATTGCAGCCTTCCCAGTTTCCCTGGGGGGAAATTTCTCGCTTTCCCTTTGTTTCTCCAGCAGGTACACAAGCTCTATAGCAAAAAATCTAAAGAGGACCAGAATGTATAGCACAGCAGTTAAGTAATGCACATGGGAAGTGGGGAGTCAGACCCCACATGCCAACTGAGGTTTGAATCCCAGTCCTGGAGGTTTGAAAAACATGACAGATGTATATAACATGCTTGCCCAAAATCCTAATAGGATGGAAAAATGAAGGAAAAGAGTTCGCAGCACAACCAGGTCCAACTGGAGGGGTGCTTTCTCTTATTAAAAAAAAAACGCATGTGTCCCTAGTAATATGTAAGTAAATAAACATATAAATGAATAAATAAATTTAACAAATTTTAATCACTGATCCAGAAAGATCAGACCACAACAGAAGACACATTAAGTACGTGAGATGGAACTGGTGAAATAGAATCATATTTTTGACTAAAACATTAGTAATTTACTTTTATGCTTTGTTTTCCAGATTCAAGAATTTTTGTCTTGTCTTGGTAGTAATAAGTTCGTATACCTACTATATGAACAGAATCCTAACCTGTTTCCTGGCTTTAAGTTTTAACAGAGCTCTCTTAAAATTTTTTGATTTTGATTCATTAAAGCTAAAACTGCTTTTCTAGAAATTAAAAAATGTAAAGAAATACCTATTTAATGACCACAGTAAGCTATATAGCATCAGCTAGGTAATACTTAATAGTGTATTCATTCTACTGAGACGCACATGCCTAAAGTCAGACATGTGCTAATAAATATGTACATATCAGCTGAACTTGTTATCGAAAGTAGTTAAGATATTTTGTGAATTGGGGACCAGCAGGTGGCATGGTGGTTAAGGCAGTGGACACTCCCACATAGCTGACCATGGTTTGGATCCCAGACCCGGTGCCTTGCTTTCTCACTTTCTCTCTCTCTGTCTCTCACTGGTCAAATTAAAGTAAATGAATGAATAAATAACATTAAAATAATTATTAAAAAAAAGATATTTTGTGAATCAATAAAATGGGGGGGATGGAAAGCAACTGTAGACACCAGAGACAGTGTGGGAAGAGGGCGCATAAAATGGCAAAGGGTGAGAAATAAGGGTGTGTGGGAACCAGCAGTTAGCGTAATGGCTATGTCGCTGGACTCCCACGTAGTCGACCGTGGTTCACGTCCCAGACCGGGTGGCTTAAGACTCACACCAGGCGTGTATGCGTGCGTGCCCAAGATCCCGAGAGGAGAATGGAGGAGAAGGGATTGCGGTGTGACCATCCCCCCTGGGGGGTGATTTCTTGCTTTCTGTCTCTATGTCTCTCTCTGTCTCTCTCTGTCTGTCTGGGGAGCACACGCACCCTATAGCAAAAACCTCTCCAAAAAAAAACAAAAAAACAAAAAAACAAAAAAACAAAAAAACAAGAAATAAGGGTGTGTGTGTGTGTATACATATATATATATATATATATGTACACAAAATGTACACACACACAAAGATATATGTGTGTGTGTGTATGAAACAAGAAATGGAAAATTATTTGTTTATTATAACATGCATGATTTTTTTTTTTTGAGAGGTTTTTGCTATAGGGCATGTGTGCTCGCCAGAAAAGACAGCGGGAGACACAGACACAGAAAGTGAGAAATCACCCCTCAGGGGGAATGGCCACACCACAATCCCTTCTCTTCCATTCTCCTCTCGGGATCTTGAGCACACATGTGCAGGCGCCCAGCGTGAGTTTAAGCCACTGGGTCCGGGACTCAAAATGTGGTCGACTACATGGGAGTCCAGTGACATAGTCATTACTCCAACCTGATAACATGTATGATTAAGCCACTATATAGTGTATTTTGAATGGGAAATCACATTTGTATGCTGTGATGATGCTCAGTGAGTGAAAATAAATAAATTTAACAATATATATTAATGACTAATAGGACCAGCAGATGGCATAACGGTTACACCCCTGGACTCTCACACAGTCAACTACGGTTCAAGTCCCAGACTTAGGGACTTAAAACTCATGCTGGGTACATGTGTGTTCCCAAAGTCCTGAGAGAAGAAGAAGAGATTATGGTGTGGCCATCACCCTAAAGGGTGATTTCTTGTTTTCTGTCTCTGTCGAGTGCAAATACCCTATAGCAAAAATTTCTCAAAAAAAAAAAGGGGTGGGGGGAGGCCGGCAGGTGGTGGTTAAGGGGCTGGACTCCCACATGGCCAACCATGGTTTGAGTCCTGGACTTGATGGCTTTCTTTCTCACTTACTCTGGTCAAATTAAAAATATAATAACAACAAATAAAATTAAATAATTCTTTTTAAAAAATGTTAATGACTGAAATGGTAAATTTTATGCAATACACATTTTATCATAATAAAAAAATAGGGAACATGGCATTAACAGAAATCACTGTACTTATAAAATTAATAAATACACAATTAGATATAATTTTCGTCTATCATATTAACAAAGACAGACAAGAAAACCACTTGCTCAGATGTTATCAGTGGCACCCTAACTTGCACATTATTTTTTAGGCAGTTGCGTGGGACCAGCAGGTAACATGGTGGCTGGGGAGCTAGATTTGTATATAGTTGACCACAATTTCAGTCCTGGACCCAGCAGCTTGAAAATATCACCCTGGACACCTATGCACATGTCCCAAAGATCCCAAGGGGAGAATGAAGGAGAAATGTTGTGTCCATCCCCCTGGGGTGTGATTTCTCACTTTCCTTTTCTCGGTCTCTCTTTGGTAAGCACATGCTTTCTATGGCAAAAACCTAAAAAAAATGCAATTGTGCAACATATATAAAAAATATAATAAATATAATACATGCATATACTTAGTCTCAGTAACTTCACTGCTAAAAATGTTAGCAAATAAGATAATATTGGAAGTGTGCTAAAATAAATGCTATATGGTACTATAGTACTATTTCTAAAAGCATGAATTTGGAAGAAAATTTCAATGCTTACTAAAAAAACAAAAGCAGTGGGCCAGCAAATAAACTGTTGGTTAAGTTCCAATCCCAGCCATGGTGACTTGATAAACATGCCAGGTACAAGTGCATGCATGTATATATGCCTAAGAGCTTAACAGGATAGAACAATGAAGAAGGAATTATGGTTCTCTCTGGCCAGAAAAAAAAAAAAAAAAAAAAAAAAAAAGCCAGAAAGAAAAAGGAAAAAAGAAACTGACACCAGCCTGGAGGTGCATGTTAAGAAAGGTCAGGTCCTACAGGCCAACTGCAGTTTCAATCTCATCAGTCTGAAAACACCCGGGCATACATATGAGTGCCCAAAAGCCAACGGACTGGAGGACTAGAAGAAGAGGAAGGTGGCATGACCAGACCCTGTGAAGGGTACTTTTCTTTCTCTCTCTCTGTCATGTGCACAAATTCTAATATGGGTAAAGAAAGAAAAGAAAGAGAAAATGGATAAATTATGGGTGTCATTTATAATGGAATATTATGTAAATCCTAAAAATTATGAACTATGAGGACAGCAGATGGCATAATAGTTATACTGCTAGACTCCCACAGAGTCAACCACAATACAAGTCCCAGATGCGGCAGCTTCTAACTCACACTAGGCACGTGAGCATACATGCCCAAACGTGCCCGAAATTCCAAGAGGAGAATACAGAAGAAGGGACTGCAGATAGCTATCCACCATGGGAGGTGATTTCTCGTTTTTCAGTCTCTTTCGGTCTCTCTGTTGAGTGTATGTACTCTATAGTAAAAAACTCTCTTTAAAAAAAAAAAAAAAAAAAAAAGACATGAATTATGTTACCAAGTCTATAACAGAGGAGGGAAAAAAGAGATTTCAAAACATCAGGATTCCAATTGTGTAAAATGGATACACAGATTTCCTAACAGAGAAGGAGTATAAACCAAAATGTTTTTTTTAGAGAGGTTTTTCGCTACAGGGTGCGTGCGCTTGCCAGACAGACAGAGACATAGAGACAGAAAGCGAGAAATCACCCCCCAGGGGGGATGGTCATGCCGCAATCCCTTCTCCTCCATTCTCCTCTCGGGATCTTGGGCACACACGCGCCCGGCGTGAGTTTTAATCCATCGGGTCCGGGACACGGACCGCGGCCGACAACGTGGGAGTCCAGCGACATAGCCATTACGCTAACTGCTGGTTCCCAGGATAAACCAAAATGTTAACACTGGTTATTAGTTATATCTGGGTAAGTGAATTACTTGATTTTAGTTTTTTTCTGGATAGCTTGAATATTTTACCATAAGCATATATCCTATTTATAATTTACAAGGCAATTTCCTTTTTTTTCTTTAAATCTTTTTCTTCCTTGAGGTTTTTGCTATAGGGCGTGTGCACTGGCCAGAAAGACAGAGACAGACAGAGACAGAAAGCAAGAAATCACCCCCTGGGGGGATGGCCATGCTACAATCCCTTCTCCTCCATTCTCCTCTCAGGATCTTGGGCATGCACGCACATGCACCCAGCGTGAGTTTAAGCCACCGGGTCCGGGACTCAAACTGCAGTCAACTACATGGGAATCCAGCGACAAAGCCATTTCGCCAACTGCTTGTCTGTCCTTTATTTTTCTTTAAGAGAAATTTTGCTGTAGGGTAAATACACTTGCCGGAGAGACAGAGAGAAAATGAGAAATCACCCCTGCAGGAAGGATGGCCAAGCCACAATCCGTTCTCTTCCATTTTCCTCTTGGGATTTCAGGCATGCACATACATGATGCGCCCAGCATGAATTTGAAACCATTGAGTCTGGGACTTAAACCACAGTTGACCAAGTGGAAGTCCAGCAAAATCACCAGTATGCCATCTGCTGGTCCTGGCACTTTCCATTTTAATAAACCTATTTTCCTTAAAAATATCTAATATCACATATATTCTACGTTTACATGTGTAGTTTATTATATACCATCAATAGCTCTTAAAGCAAGTTAAGGAAATGACTTATTACAACAATGGGAGAAACTCTGACTTAATCTCAGCAGATTCACTATACTACCATTCAAAACAATCAGAGAACTAGAAGATTCTTTTTTTTTTTTTGAGAGATTTTTGCTATAGGGCGCATGCGCTCGCCAGACAGAGAGACAGAGAGACAGAAAGCGAGAAATCACACCCCCAGGGTGGATGGCCACAGCGCAATCCCTTCTCCTCCATTCTCCTCCCGGGATCTTGGGCACGCACGCACACGCGCCCAGCGTGAGTTTAAGCCACTGGGTCCAGGACATGAACCGCGGTCGACTACGTGGGAGTCCAGCAACATAGTCATTACGCTAACTGCTGGTCCCAGAACTAGAAGATTCTTTACCTTCAGGAAAAATATAGGACCAAACACATTCTTCTTTTTTATTTTTTGAATTATTTTATTCTACTTTATTTATCCATTTATTTATTTATTTTATTTGACCAGAGAGGGACAGAGTGAGAGAGAGAGAAAGTGAGAAAGCAAGCTACCAGGTCCGGACTCGAACTGTGGTCAGCCATGTGGGAGTCCAGCACCCTCAACCACCATGCCACCTGCTGGCCAAGGAAGGACCAAACGTACTCTTAACAATTAGGGGGGAGGAAAAAAAAAAAACAGACTTTCTAAAAATATACTTGCTTTCTGGACAGTTTTTCTACCTTTAAGTAACTTCAAATTTTAACTTCTTAAAAATGAAGTGGGAGGGAACCAGCAGTTAGTGTAATGGCTATGTCGCTGGACTCCCACGTAGTCGACCGCGGTTCACGTCCCGGACCCAGTGGCTTAAAACTCACGCCGGGCGCGTGTGTGTGCTGCCCAAGATCCCGAGAGGAGAATGGAGGAGAAAGGATTGCGGCGTGACCATCTCCCCTTGGGGGTGATTTCTTGCTTTGTGTCTCTAATGTCTCTCTCTGTCCAGCGAGCGCACACGCTCCATAGCGAAAATCTCTCCAAAAAAAAAAAAAAGAAAAAATGAAGCGGGAAAGACAAAAAGATTCAACATGAACTATTAAAAAGGGAAAGAGGGGCCAGCAAGTAGTGTGGTGGTTAAAGCCCTGGATTTCCACATGCTTAACTGTGGTTTGAGCCCCAGATTCAGTGGCTTGAAAGTCACAATAAATAAATAAATAAATAAATAAATAAATACATGTCTAAAAAACAAAATCAAACAAGAAAATGAAATAAGAAATGTTGATATGTTACATCCCACATTCATCTTGAAGGATAAAAAAATTCATTTAATGAACAATTCCAAACGAATTCTTACTAACGTGTTAAGTTTGGTTACCTAACATCACATCATAAGTAGCACCTCTCAATGCCTTAGTTATATATTCTGCAAAAAGGGATTAAAAGAAATTATTTCTAAAGTTTCTTTTAGACCTGAGGTTTAAGAGCTACATTAACAATATAAAGTTTTCTTGGGACCAGCAGTTAGCGTAATGGCTATGTCGCTGGACTCCCATGTAGCCGACTGCAGTTCAAGTCCCGGACCCGGTGGCTTAAACTCACGCCAGGTGTGTGTGCGTGCCCAAGATTCCGAGAGGAGAATGGAGGAGAAGGGATTGTGGCGTGGCCATCCCCCCTGGCGGGTGATTTCTCGCTTTCTGTCTCTGTCTGTCTGGCGAGCGCACATGCTCTATAGCAAAAGCCTCTCAAAAAAAAAAAAAAAAAAAAAAAAAAAAAAAAATATATATATATATATATAAACTTTCCTTGCTTTTTTTTATTGTCAAAACAATTTTACAGACAAAGAAAAAGTATCTGCCTTGCCTATCAACATAACTTCAAATATGTTCACAAATCGCCAGCATGGTTTTCCTACTCTTGAACCTTGGGAGAAAAATTTACGCATACAATCCTGAATAATAAAGCATCTTAAAATAAAGGAAAGCATACAATTTTCCTTTTGTATAGAAAATTAATTATACTTATTTTTTATAAACACCTTTAATACTTACAGCTTGATTAGGAAGATTGTCAGTCTTAAGTTCTCTGTGATTAGAATACTGAATATAGACAGGTTGGCTTCGAAGGTGAGGAGTAACAGGAGTGTAATAATTCACCATAGTAACAGCAGCTTCCTCAGAAGCCATTTCTAAGAAAGCCTGCAATAAACACAAGAAGGTAAAGTGAAAGCTCATCCTTGCAAAAGTCAGTTAAGAGTTACTTTGTCATCCTGGTTTTTTCTAAACTCACCTCTTTAAATAGAAATTACATTATCCCCAAAGGGAAGAAAAAAATTTCAACTTCAAAGTATATCATGAATGTTAACTAGAAACTTATTTGAAAAGTTAGGTTCGGGACCAGCAATTGGTGTAATGGTTATGGCTCTGGACTCTCGTGTAGTTGTGACTGCGGTTCAAATCCCAGACCTGGTGGCTTAAACTCATGCCTAGTGTGTTCACGCGTGTGCCCAAGATCCTGAGAGGGGAATGGAGGAGAAGGGACTGCAGCATGGCCATTCCTCCTGGGGGGGGGGGGGGGGGGGGGGGGTAATTTCTCGCTTTCTAGCTCTCTGTCTCTGTCTTTCTGGTAAGCGCATGTGCCCTTTAAAAAAAACTTCTCCAAAAGAAAAATTTAGTGCAATAGGGATTTGGAATGGGGAAACCACTAGTTGATTAAATGATTTTATGGGGTTTTTGGCTTTCCTCTTATTTCTGCTTCTTCTAAAATCTAGAAATATTTTTTAAAAGTAAAATGAATAGTGACTGAATGTATTAAAAAAGAAACAAAAAATGTAAATAAAAAAATAAAATGAATGTATCACCTTTGTAAAAGAGAACTTTTCAGGGTCTGGCTTTTAATAGGTCTTTCATTAAAAATCTTAGGTCTGGGACAGGCAGGTGGTGTGGTGGTTAAGGACACTAGACCCCCACATGCCTGACCATGGGTCGAGTCCTGGACTTCGCAGCTGTCTTTCTCACTTCCCCTCTCTCTCACACACACACTGTCTCTCTCTGGTGCAATTAAAATATATAAAATAAATAAATTAAAAAAAAAAAACTTAGGGCAAAAAGGCTATAATACATTAATAAGAGATACTAAAATTTTATGGATCCAGGCAGCTGGTAGCATAGTGGTTAAGATAGCTGGATCCTGGGACCAGCAGATGGCGTAATGGTTATGTGGTTGGACTCTCACACAGTCAACTGTGGTTCAAGTCCCGAACCTAGCAGCTTAAAACTCATGCCGGGGGCATGTGCATGCATGCTCAAAATCCCAAAGGAGAATGGCATAGAAGGGATTGTGGGGCGGCTATCACCCCTGGGGGTGTTTTCTGACCTTCTGCTTCTGTATCTCTGGTGAGCACATGCATCCTAGAGTAAAAATCTCTTTAAAAAAAAAGTCCCACATGGCCAACTGTACAGGTCAAGAACCAGACCTGGTGGACTGAAAAACACCCTGATCCAAGTGAATATGTGCCCAAAATCCCGAGAGGAAAAGGGAGAAGAGATTGCAATGAGGCCATCCCCCTGAGGAGTGTTTTCTCACTTGCCTTCTTTCTCCAAAGATATGAACATGACCTGTAACAAATTTTTTAGAAAAGTTGTTTTTTGGGAACCAGCAGTTAGCGTAATGGCTATGTCGCTGGACTCCCACGTAGTTGACCGCGGTTCGCGTCCTGGACCCGGTGGCTTAAAACTCACGCCGGGCGCGTGTGCGTGCATGCTCAAGATCCCAAGAGGAGAATAGAGAAGGGATTGCAGCGTGACCATCCCCCCTGGGGGAGTGATTTCTCGCTTTCTGTCTGTCTGGCGAGCGCACACGACCTATAGCGAAAAACCTCTCCAAAAAAAAAAAAAAAAAAAAAAGAAAAAAGAAAAGTTTTTGACTCTTCCATGAGAGAGACAGGGAGGAAAAAAAAAAGGTAAGCGCCCCCAAAGGGTCCTAAGCCGTAATCCCCCAGCCTTGTCAATTAGCCAGGGTCACAGGCACGAGCTTCCTGCATGTACAGGTCAACAGGCAAACCAAAACTTCAATCTCCCATATGGATCTAACTTCACTTGAGCATCGCATTACCAAATGTCACTGAGCTGGCTCTATCTGGTTTTCAATGATCTTTCAATGAAGAATTTAACATAATTCTAATAAATTTACTATTGATACATTGAGAGAGAACATATTTCTGGAAATTCCTTGATAAATGTTTAAGAACTAACTCAATTTCTACTGATTGGAAAAAAAAAAAGTAATCAACATCTCTGGAATACATGATCCTTATCATAGCAAGTTTTTCCTATAAACACATAAAACCTAAAATTTCATATATAAAAAGCAGATTCCTTCAGAGTCCAGTAAAGGAATTATTTATGTTCTCTGAAGTATATAGTCAAAGCACACAATTTTCATAATGTTGGTCAGAGACACAACCAAAAGTCACTACCTAGAAAAATGCTGGTGAAAATCATCCCTACTCTGCCCAATACTCCCTCCAAATGCCCTGGGAAAGCTCAGAATCTCTTGCCAAAACATATACTAAAGAGGTATTTTCTTAACAAGGTTTATGATTAAGAGACAACCATTTAACATAAGAGTTACAGTTAACTTACAAATAATACAAACACCAAGTCAGTAGTAGAGACAAAGAAAATTGTGACATTGTCTGCTGCTCATAGGCAGCAGCCATCAGACATGCCCTATTTGCTTTCAAACCACACACACCATATATTATTACATTTTGTTATAGGGCACAGGCGCACTGGAGAGCAAGAGAAAGTAAGAAAGCACTCTCCCCCACCCTCAGGGGGATAGGTGCACCACAATCCTTCTCCTCCATTTCCCTCTTGGGATTTCGGGCACATGTGCTGGTGTGTTTTTCAAGCCATCAGGTCCATGATTTGAACTGCACAGTCGGCCATGTGGGATCTAGCCACCCTAATCGCCAAGACTCCAGGCGGCCTAACATACTATATTATTTTAAATGGTAGCAAATGTGCTAATTTCTCCAGTATTAGTAACCACAAATTAATTAAATGGAGATATTAAGTAGATTATTAAAGGGACTCACATCACCATCTAATGTCTTTCATGCTCAAAGCTTATCCACCAATTTATTTATAAACATATGTATGTGTTCTTAAACTTATTTATGAAAAGTAAACTTATTAATAAAAAGTAGAACCAACATAGTGACATTTCACAAGGTACTACAAAACTTGGAGGGCCTAGATTTAATGTCCTCGTCTTTACATTAATGCTCAGTATAAAATATTTTTATGACAACCAAAACTGTGGGAAAAACTACAGAATTCACCCCCATGGGGTCTCAGATAGAACAAGAAAATAGTTATTCAAATCAATACAAGTGTTCTGTTTCTGTTGTGGACACCAAGTTTTCTTATTCATCTTAAGAAAAAAACTATTAACTTTGAAAGAAAGATTCTTACAGTCTTTTTCAAGTAATTAATGAAGCCACATAGGGAACCAGCAGTTAGCGTAATGAAGCCACATATTACTTCTGTAAGTACAATGTGCTGTAAAACATCAGTTTATGGGAGAGACATTATTTTGGACATGTCTCTTGTGCTAGGGCCCAAGAAGACCAGGCCAAACTAAAATGGAGTCATTTATGCTAAGTGAAGAAGGTTAGCCTGGAAAACAGATCAATAACAACCAATGAGAAAGAGTCTAGTTTACTTCAATCAGTGTAGTAAGTCAGGCCCCTCTGCTTTAACCCTCACAAGAAAAGCCACCGCAATAACATAATGTTAACTCATCTGTTCTTTTTCATTGTTCTGTTTGTTGTTCTGACCCTATTAAAAAATTCTATCATGCTCAGAGGAACACTCATTCTATTTTTTCAGAACGACATGATATTCAATTCTAGAATTATAAATAAAAATAAACAAATTTGTTGTAATTATGTCTTGAGACAATATTACAGATTTCTACCTAGATTTTTTTTTTCTGGAGAGGTTTTTGCTATAGGGCACATGTGCTTGCCAGAAAGACAGAGACAGAGAGACAGAAAGAGAGAAATCAGCCTCTGGGGGGATGACCACACCGCAATCCCTTCTCCTCCATTCTCCTCCCGGGATCCTGGGCATGCACACACACACGCCTAGTGAGTTTAAGCCACCAGGTCTGGGACTCAAACCACGGTCAACTACATGGGAGTCCAGCAACATAGCCATTATGCCAACTGCTGGTCCCTCTATCTAGATTTTGAATAACTTAACATGTTTTTTAATTTGCCAAGTGACAGGTAATTCATATATACTCTCCCTAGTAAGGTTTTTTAATAAAGATATTACATAGACCCTGCAATGCAAGATACAAACAAAATTTAAAGAAGTAAAAAGTGAAACATAATATTAAATGTTTCTTGTCAAGGAAAGAAAAAAATCATGTCAACAGATTATGTTTTCTGTGTTGGTATTTTTGTTACTTCCTATATTACACAATATGTCTCTTGATACTTTAAAAAACTAACATATGGGGCCAGCTGACAGGGGGGATAAGGAGGCTGGATCCCACAAGGCCTATTACATGGTTCGAGCCCCCCAGACTCTGCAGCTTAAAAAACAGGCTGAATGCATGTGCATGTACGCCCCAAATCCTGAGAGAATAGAGAAAGGACTGTGTTATGCACCCGGGGATTCTCTCTCTCTCTAGCTCTTCAATGAACACATGTGCTCTATAGGGGCTGGCAGGTGTCATGGTGGTTAAGGCACTGGACTCCTACATGGTTGACTGAAGTTCAAGTCAGACATGGCGGTCTGCTCTCTCTCTCTTCTCTCTCTCTGGTTAAACTAAATAATAATGATAATAAATAAAATTAAATAAGCAATTCTTTTATAGATAAATAAATAACCCTAACATATAGACAGAATGAAATTTATTTTTAAAATAATGAAAAGTTTAAGAAAATTAAAATCATTTTTAACACTAACACCCAGAGATAATTGCTGTGTCAATCTTTAAATATTACATACCTGGCTTTTTCCTTTCAACATCAAAAGATTAGTTACTTTGCCAAATGGTAGGCCTAATGATATGACCTCTGCTTCGGTGACATCACATGGAATTTTGCGAAGATGGAGAACACGGGAAGGTGAACAGGGAGGTCTATCTCCTTTAAATTTCTTGTTGTCATTCCCATTAGCTAAAAAAATAAAATTTTTAATTATTGAAACTAGTTTGGGTTGATATACTCTATTAACCATAGTGTCACATTTGATCCTCTAAGAATTTTAGACTTTGAATTAAGGGAATTCTAGGGCTAATAAAGGGAAAAGGAAAGTGAAAGTAAAAAATAAAGCAGCCACCTTTCAATTAAAGGTTTTAAATGTCAGTTGGGGTGGGACCAGCAGTTAGCGTAATGGCTATGTCGCTGGACTCCCACGTAGTTGACCACGGTTCGCGTCCCGGACCTGGTGGCTTAAACTCATGCCGGGCACGTGTGTGTGCTTGCCCAAGATCCCGAGAGGAGAATGGAGGAGAAGGGATTGCAGCGGGGCCATCCCCCCTGGAGGGTGATTTCTCACTTTCTATCTCTCTGTCTCTGTCTGTCTGGCTAGCGCACGTGCCCTATAGCAAAAACCTCTCCCAGAAAAAAGAAAAAAAAAATGTCAGTTGGGGTGAAGCAGGCGAGACTCCATCTTGGAGGAGCTGGAGGAGCGTCTCCATTATAAACTGCTAAATTCCTTAAACTCAGGGCTGATAGCTGTCTAAGGTTTCTGCCTCCAGCAACCTTACTGCCCTTCTCTGGAGCTACAGGGTAACCTGAAAACCTTGGGTGGGTAAGTACCTTGAATGGATTACTACCTTGAATGATGCCTTGAACAGATTAGATTTCCTGCTTCTCTGACTCCTCCCTTTGACGCTGTGTAGGGGATCTGAGCCCAATCCCCACCTGAGACATCTGTTCCCCAATTCCCCCATAAATCCTCCATGCCCGCTGGCATAATAAACAGTTCTCCTAATCTCTCCAAGTGCAGCTGCTTTCCATTCTTCCACGTCTGGTTTCTGCAACATGTATACTAAATTTCTCGAAATTGAAGTCCAATTTCTTTTCTTTATTAAATCTGCCAGAAGGTGGGGCCAGCAGGTGGCGTGGTGGTTAAGGGCACTGCACTCCCACGTGGACAACGGTAGTTCAAGTACTGGACCTGACAGCTTGCTTACTCACTTTTTCTCTTTCTGTCTCCCTCTCTCTCTCTCAGTCTCTCTCTCTGGTCAAATTAAAATAAATAAAGTTAAATAAAATAATTATTTAAAAAATAAATCCACCAGAAGCCAAAAGCATCTCCAGATAAAGAGGTAGATGAAGAAAACATCCTTTAATGGGGAATGGTCAAGCCTCATTCCCCTCTTCATTTCTTCATTCTGTTGGGATTTGGAGCACATATGGACATGCAATTGGCATAATATTTTAAGCCACCAGGTCTGGGACTTGAACTGCACAGCGACCTATGTGGGATCTTGCTCCCTTAACCAGTAGGCCACAGGACCAGCCCCAAAGTCCCATGTTTAACCTTGAGGAAAATTATTAATTACATTATTTAAAATACCTCTATACACTCAACTTTCTCTTATAAACAGAGAACTATATTTATTACATCTTTAATGCATAGTAAATATTCTTCTAATTTGTCCTATTGCTAAATAAACAAACGAATATAATCACAGCAATTCATATCAGGAAATACTTATTTTTATGTTTATTATACCCTAAAGAGATTTGGATCTGACTTGAAAGTTCATGAAAATTAGCTTAACTAAGAGTACAATGTCTAAGAAATAAACCTAACATTTAGAAGCTAAATTGTGGTTCCCAAATGAAAATCTTATTCTTTATTAACAGTGATTCTTAACATAAGCACCACCCTGTTGAAATGCAAATTTTCAACCCCACCCTAGATCTACTTTATCAGATATTCCAGGAGTCGGATCTAGCAACCTCTTTTTTGCCAGCACTGGCCAGAGACAGACAAAGGAAAGGGAGAAATCACCAGGGGTGGGGGGCTGGGGGGAGTAGGAATGGGGAGGGTGGTGGGGATGGTCAAACCACAATTCCTTCTCCTCCATTAATCATCTTCTCTCAGGATTTTTGGACATGCACACACACATACTATATGATTTTCAAGCTGCTGGGTTTGGGACTTGAATCTTGGTTAGAAATGTGGAAATCTAGATCCTTAACGACCACATCATCTTCTGGTCCCTCTAGCAACCTGTTATAACAAGACCCCAGGTGATTCTGATTTACGCTGAAGTTTGAGACTCACTGCTATAACATTTTAAAACTTCAGAAACGCTTTTCCTCCAGGGACCAGCAGTTAGCGTAATGGCTATGTCACTGGACTCCCATGTAGTCGACCGTAGTTTGCGTCCCGGACCCGGTGGCTTAAAACTCACACTGGGCGCATGTGTGTGCGTGCCCAAGATCCCGAGAGGAGAATGGAGGAGAAGAGACTGCGGTGTGGCCATCCCCCCTGGGGAGTGATTTCTCGCTTTCTGTCTCTCTGTCTCTCTCTCTCTCTGTCTGGCAAGCGCACGTGCCTTGTAGCAAAAATAGCACATAAGGCAAAATGCAAGTTATTTAACAACCAAAAGTCCCATTACAATGCTTTTAATACTAAATATCATATTTGCCACTATTCAGAAAAAAAACCCTATAATCTTTCCAAATGTCTAAAAGTACCATTTTTCTGAACACTAATGAAGCTTTAAAGCAAAATGTCTACGACCCTAAATAAATTTCATGAGGACCAAATACATTTAACATGGAACTATTCTATATCCATATCTGTAGCCTATTACTCAACCTATCTGGAGTTAAAGAGTTTGACTTAATATCCAAATCAGTGCTTGCTCTCAAATTTTCTTAGGTTCATGAATGCGGGCAACATCTTACAACCCAAAAGTCTGTCAATTCCTAGAGGTCCATATAGGTCTATGCCTTTACACATTAATTGCCTAGGACTGATTATGGAAAATAACAGGCCCTCAAATATGTACTGGATAAATTAATCTGGGAGGCATGGAATTCTTTCTCTTCAATCTTGTCAATAATCAATATTGACTTCCCCCTCCAAAATGACTACTAATTATATTTTTTCATCTCCAGTCTACATATCACCAACCTCACCTTGATCTTGTCCTCTTTTGCTCTCCCTTCCTCTAGTCTCAATCTGCCTGCCCCACATATCCCAAGGATCCAATACCATATCAATCTAACTAAAATGCAGTATCCCCCCCCCCCCCCCCTTATCCACTGGAGATAAGTCCCAATACCCTCCAGTAGATGCTTGAAACCAGAGACAATACTGGACCCTATATAGAAAGCTACTGTTTTTTCCGGGACCAGCAGATGGTGTAATGGCTATGTCACTGAACTCCCATGTAGATGACACTTCGAGTCCCGGACCCGTTGGCTTAAACTCATACCAGGCACATGTGCATGCATGCCCAAGATCCAAGAGGATAATGGAGGAGAAGGGATTGTGGCGTGGCCATTCCCCCTGGGGGGGGGGGGGGGGTGATTTCTCGCTTTGTATCTCTTTCTGCAAGTGCTTACGCCCTATAGCAAAAACCTCTCCCCCCCCCAAAAAAAAAAGAGAAAAAAAGAAAGCAACTGTTTTTCCCTATAAATACCTACTTAGGATAAAGTACAATTTATTAATTTATAGGCACAGTAAGATTAGCAATACTAACAAAATAATTAGATTATACTGAAATAACAATTAAGTGAATGTGCTCTCTCTCTCTCAAAATATCTTACTGTACTCATCTATTTCCAGAGTGTGGTTGACCATGGGTAACTGAAATGGCAGAAGGTGAAACCACGGGTATCAAGGTGCTACTATAGTGTATCTTGTTATCCTGCTCTAAAAACCCGGACAGGGTTCCCAACAACAAAAATGTCCTCCTGTTTCTAGTTTTCAAACTGTTTTTCACTTACTTACCCTGTCTCATTGGAGTCTCATAAATATACAAACTAGGGACTAAATACAATTTCCTTTTTACCACAAAAATCGCTTTTCATTGTGTCCTCAAAATGGCAGACACAGAGAGAATGTAAGCAAGGCCTCTTGTGTCTCTTCTAATCAGGACACTAATTCCATTATGAGTACTCACCCCGTGATGTCTCTAAACTTGATTATTTCCCGGAAGTCCTATCTCTGAATATCAGCACACTGGGGGACAGTGCTTCAATATATGAATTCATGGAGGGGACACAAACATTTAGACTGTAATAATATCCTTCTAGGATTTTTTTTATTTTTATTTTTGCTAGAGGGCACATGTACTCAATGGAGACAGAGAGGGAAAGTGACAAATCACCCTGGGGGGGGGAGGGCTGATGGCCACACCATAATCCCTTCTCCTTCTCTCAGAATACTGGGCATGCATGCACGTCACGCCTGGCATGCTTTCCGTTCGCTGGATCCAGGACTTGAATAGCACAGTCCACCATGTGAGATCTAGCGGCCCCAATCACCATGCCGCTGGCTAGCACTTTTTTAAAACAATTTTTCTTTCTTTCTTATTTTTGTTATAGGCGATGTGTGTGGGAGAGAGAAATCACTACTCCCAGGGAGTTCACCATGCTGCAATCTCTTCTCCTCCATGCATGCTGGGCACACACAAACCCACGCAGGATGTTTTTTCAAGCTGCCAGTCCAGGACTCACATGGGTATCCAGTCGCCTCAACCACCATGCTACTAGTTGGTCCCTTTTTCTCTATGTATTTATTTTTTGAGAGAGAGAGGGTTTTTTTTGTCTTGTCCTGTTTTGTTTTGAGGGGGAGGTTTTTTGCCTTAGGATGCATGTGCTCACTGGGAAGAGAGAGAGAGACAGTGAGCGAGAAAGTAAAAAAAAAAATCACACCCCCAGGGGATAGCCATACCACTATCCCTTCTCTTCTATTTTCCTCTCAGGATTTTGGGCACACACGCACACTCCCCTGGCATAAGTTGTAGGCCACCAGGTCCAAGATTTGAACCACGGTTGGCTATGTGGGAGTCCAGTGACGTGACCATTAAGCCATCTGCTGGTTCCATTCTTTCCTATTTATAATAGAACAGGTGTGCATGAGGATGATAGAAGGAGAGAGAGAGATATGAGCACCCTCCAGTCTGGTCATGTCCCAATCCCCCTCCTTCATCAGATCATGGGACACTTCCATCCATGCCTGGTATGTTTCAGGGTGACCTGGCTGGGATTCTAAACATACGGCTGGGTTGCCATGTGGGGTCTGGCTTCTCTTGAGCACGTTATCCTTGCACCATGGAGCCAACTCTACAGAATTATTCTTTTTAATTGCCAAAATCGTTATGCGCTCTAGAGTGAGAGAGAGAACAAGAAAGCACACCCCAATTTGGTGTGGTCACACCACAATCCCTTCTCCTCCACTTCTCCATCCTGTAGGGATTTTGGGCATGCACAAACATGTACTGAGTGTATTCTTTAAGCTGCCAGGGTATAGATTCTGACCATGTTTGGCCAGGTGGGAACTGGCTTCTTCAGCCACTAGGCAATGGGGCTGACCCTTAGGATCATTCTTGGTAATTGGTAATTCATCTTTTCTAATATATTTAAAGGCATGATTACTATTAAGTTAAAAAGAAACAATCCATTGGTTTAGTTTCTTTTCTGTTTTTAACTAAGTTTCAAACATTTTCCAATATGCCTTATGATGACTTTGTTGATCCTATTAAGCCCTGTTTTATTTTCTTTTTCATAATATTTGGAAATTTTTTCCCATCTTGGTCCACTATTCCAATGCAACAGAAAAACTCAGTAACAAATTAACTTGTAAAAATGGAATGGGCCAGCAGTTGGTTTAGAGAGGTTAAAACACTGGATTCCACATTGCCAGATGTGCAGTTTAAGTCCCAGATCTCAGCAGTTCAAAAATCATGCTGGGGGGACCAGCAGTTGGCGTAATGGCTATGTCGACCCATGTAGTCGACTGCGGTTGGAGACCCGGACCCGGTGGCTTAAACTCATGCTGGGCGCATGTGTATGCCTGTCCAAGATCCCGAGAGGAGGGACCAGCAGTTAATGTAATGGCTATGTCGGTGAACTCCCATGTAGTCGACCGCGGTTCGAGCCCCAGATCTGGAGGCTTAAACTCATGCCGGGCGCATGTGCCCCCAGGATCCAAAGAGGAGGATGGAGGAGAGGGGATTGCAGCGTGGCCATCCCTGCTGGGGGTTGATTTCTCGCTTTCTTTCTCTCTGTCTGTCTCTTTCTGGCGAGCGCACGCACCCTATAGCAAAAACTTCTCCCCCCCAAAAAAAGATCCTGAGTGGAGAATGGAGAAGGGAGGCAGCTTATATCCTACACTTGGTGACTACCTCATGTGGACATGAAAAAAAGGAGTCTAAGCTACTGATAGGGAGACTGTTCAACATGTCAATCAGATCAAGCTGGTTGATAATACTGAAACTTCTACATTATGGATCTACCAATTTTTCTTAAAGGGTCACATTAATGTGGGCCATAAAATCTCTCTACTGGCTATTCAACTCTATAGTTTATAACATGAAAGTAGTCACAAATGAACAACACATTTGCATTCATTCAAATAAAATGTATCGCATAACGCCTATATGTTACTTTGTTTTAGTCAATAAACTTCTTAGTTAATAAGAAAATGAGGGGACAAAATTCTACATGTTTATCCGTTTGTGCAGACCCACGTTTTCACTTGCTATCATTTGCCCCAAGTATAAGGAATTCTCTTTATATATGTAGATATAGATAGAGATATATATCTTGTGAAATAGATGCCTGCTACTATTAAATGTTCTCTCAAGTCACGTGTACCTACAAGAAGACTATTTTTACTTCAATGTAAAATTCCATATAAGAATTCTTGGGACCAGCAGTTGGTGTAATGGCTATGACGTTGAACTCCCATGTAGTCAATCACAGTTTGAGTCCCGGACCCAGTCAATTAAACTCAACACAGGGCGTGTGTGCATGCGTGCCCAAGATCCCAAAAGGAGACTGAAGGAGAAGGGATTGCAGTGTTGCCATCCCCGGGGGTGGGGTGGGGTGGTGGTGGTGGTGCTGATTTCTCGCTTTCTGTCTCTTTCTGGTAAGCGCATGCGCCCTACAGCAAAAACTTTCTGAGAAAAAAAAGAAAGGAAGAATTCTAGTTTGTGGGGGTTTTTCAGCACTTTAAATATGTTGTTCCATTATTTTATGGCCCACATAGTTTTAGACAAGAAATCTCTCTAGTTATTCTTATTTTTGTTCCTTTGAAATATGTTTTTCCCTTGGCTCCTTTTAACATTTGCTCTGCATTCCTGATTTTCAGCTATCTGATTTATCATGAGACTTGGTATGGTTTGTGTTTATCTTGCTTATGGTTCACTGAACTTGATACACGGGTTTATGGTTTCCACCACATTTGGAAGACTTTGGTCATTGTTTCTTCAGACATATTTCTAATATACAAATCCACACCTTTTTACCAAGACTTCAGTTATACATATTCTTATGTTTAGATTGCTTGATTTTGTACCATAGGTTACTAAGGCTCTGTACATTTATTTTTCATTTATTTTCCTTTTCAATCTGTGTTTGTTAGTTTCTTTAGCCATCTTCAAAGTCACTAAAGAATACACAATTTTTCAAAAAAAAAATTTTTTTGAGAGGTTTTTGCTATTTGGCACATGCGCTCACCAGAAAGACAGAGAGGGAAAGAGAGAGAGAGAGAGAGAGAGAGAGAGAGAGAGAGAGAGAAAGCGAGAAATCACACCCCAGGTGGGATGGCCACGCCGCAATCCCTTCTCCTCCATTCTCCTCTTGGGATCTTGGGCATGCACGCACACGCACCCAGCGTGAGTTTATGTCACTGGGTCCAGAACTTGAACCGAGGTCGACTACATGGGAGTCCAGCGACAGCCATTACACCAACTGCTGGTCCCAATTTTTCAAAAAAATTTTAGTTCAAATTTTCTGTAGTAGTCCTCCCAAGGTAGTTATGGAAAACTGGCTGTAGGGCCCCCTGCCTTAGCTGCCAAAATCTACAAATGTTTGGGTCCTTTTTATAAAAAAATGTTGTAGTATTTGCTTGTTAACATATGCAGTCCTTCTGTACACTTTAATTTCTCAAGATTACTTACAGGTAATCCTAGCAATGGACACAAGTGAAAGGGAAATATACAGAGAAACTTCTGAAACATCTACCTTTGAGAGAGCTGTTACTTCCTCCATTCCAAAATAAATGGCAAGCCTACCTGAATCCATAGTTGGTTGAATTCACAGATATAAGACCCACAAATACAGAGGGTCAATGTTCTATGAATATCATTTCATGTATTTTTTCACATATTTTATTTTGTTTCTTTCTTTCCTCAAAGTTCGTTTATTTATTCTGTAAGTGAGCAAGAGAAGAGAAAAAGGAAGACTGACAGAGACACAGCATCTCCAGTCAGGTTTTGAAGCTGTAACCCACCTTCGGCCCCAACAAGCATGGATCACAGGCTTGTGTGTGGCCTGTCTACTCATGGAGAACTCTGGAAACAACACAGTAAACTTCCTACGTGGGTCTGTCTCACAGAATGCCACATTTTACTAGGTTTTTCTTTCTTTTTTTTATGCCAGAGGGAATATACACTCACCAGACAGAGCATGTCCCCTAATGGGGCTGGTTGACATCCCAATCATCTTTCCTCCATTCCTCACTTCCATCAGAATTATGGCCACACATGCATAGGGTGTGTGTCTGTGTTTTTAAAGCATACATTCGTTCGTTCATTCATTCATGTATTGTGATTTTTCAGGCCACTGGGTTTGATAATTCAATCCTGGTTGGCCATGTGGAAGTCTAGTGCCTCAACCACCACACCATTTGCCAGCTCCCCATGCACAGTGTTTTTCCAGGCCCCAAAGCCAGAACTCAAACCACAGATAGCCCTGTGGGATCAAGCCTTACTCACTATACCGAAGGGCTGGCCTTCAGACATTTTATTTTTAATCCCTTGAAGTTCTATGTGATTTTTTTTTTTAATTTGCCAGAGAGTACATGCTCTTACCAGAGAAAGAGAGAAGAATGAAATTGAGAAACTGGGCCCTTTCATTTGATTTTTGTTTACTTTTCCACTTATTACGCTCTTATTTTCCTTTAAATATCTGAATATGCTTTTTTTAAAAAAGAATTATCTATTTTAATTTTATTTATTCATCCATTTTATTTTAATTAGACCAGAGAGAGAGACAGAGAAAAGGAAAAGTGAAGAAGCAAGCCACCAGGTCAAGGACTTGAACCATGGTCAGCCATGTGGAAGTGTCCAGCACCTTAACCACCAGGCCACTCGCTGGTCCCCAAAATACCTGAATATACTTTGTTTTCAACGTCTACAGCTCCATATCTTCGTAATTTTCTAAGTCTGTTTCTGTTCATTGATTTTCCTTCTGATTATGAATAACTTTTTTGTGGTTCTTTATATGTTTGGCGCTTTTTTGAGTTATTGAATTTTAATGATCATTATTATTATTATTTTTAATTTGCTATAGGGTCCATGTACTCATCAAAAAGAGACAGAGAGCAAGACGGAGAGAAAAGGTGAGAGATCAAGCCACAAGGTGTGGATTCAAACAGTGGTCAGCCACGTGGGAGTGTAACACCTTAACCACTATCCCACCTACTGGCCCGCTTAGCACTTTTTTTTTTTTTTTTTTTTGGAGAGGTTTTTGCTATAGGGCGTTTGCCCTCTCCAGAAAGAAAGAAACAGAAAGCGAGAAATCAACCCCCCCCCCCGCCCCCGGGGGGAATGGCCATGCCGCAATCCCTTCTCCTCCATTCTCCTCTCGGGATCTTGGGCATGCACGCACACGCGCCCGGCGTCCGAGACCTGAACCGCGGTCGACTACATGGGAGTCCAGCGACATAGCCATTACGCCAACTGCTGGACCCCATTTAGCACTTTTGACTAGACGCTTGACATTACAAGCATGAAAATTTGTTCTTTCTCCCCCCCTTTTTTCTTAGTTTTGCCAAAGGGCATGTGCACTTGCCAGAGAGAAAGCAAAAAAGCACCCCCCATGTAGAATGGTTCCACCACAATCCTTTCTCCTCCATTTCTCCCTCCTTTTTGGAGATTTTGTACATGTGCACACATGTACAGGAACACATACACACTCAAACACCAGCATGATTTTTTCATGTTTTTTTTTTTTTTAAATTTTATTTTTCATGATTTTTCAAGTCGCCAGGTCCACAATTCAAACTGTGTGCTTGGCCATGTAGGATTTAGCCACCTTAACCAACACCCCATAGAAGGCTGTTTTATTCCTTTAAAGTGTTAGTTATTTTGAGAGGAGAAAAAGTTACTTTCAGATCAGCTAAATTGTTAGACTGTACTGGAGCTTCATTACAGTGGCATTAGCACAGCCTTTACACTGGACCTAGTTTAACCCTCTTGGGGATAAATACTTCTCTAGTGTAAAATACCCTTGAATGTGCCTCAGGTACTTAAGAAAGCCTCTACTCTCTCACTAACTTCCACTCAGCCATCTCCCAGCCCTGTGTGAATCCTGGCAAGTTCAGCTTACAGCCCTCTGATTGTTTCTTGGCTGACCTCAGTTTCCTCTTACACATGTGTGGTTTACTATTCAGCAACATATTCAAAGGCAGGTTTCTAGTACACTTTTTTCTACATAGACCCCTTCTGCCCAATATTCTGCCCACATATCTCCCAGCTGTCTTGGGCCTTCCCACGTTGGATCACTGTCTCTACAGCTTAGCAATTCTGTCATATTTGCTTGCTTGCACTACCTATAACTACCAACCTCTTCCCAAACCCATACAGTTCACATGTCTAAAAAGAAAACCAGAGTGACTGATTATAGGCTTAACCTCATCTGTTTCCCTTTTCTCCACGATCACAATTTTATTCTATCTGTTGTTCACTGTCTTTAAATAACTGAGATTAAGTCTAGTCATAGTCACTCCATGATGGCTAAAAGTGAAAAGTGGGCCAGAGTGGCCTGGTGTTTAAGGATGGCAGGCTACATTTAAGGCCCAGACCCGGCAGCTTGAAAAACATACTTGGTACGTGTGCGTGCGTACCTAAAATCCCAAGAGGAAAATGGAGGAGAAGGGATTGCAGTGTGGCCACCCCCAGAGGGTGTTCTCTCTCTCGCTCAGGAGAGCACACACCTGTAAAAAATTTTAAAAAGAAGTAAGAATGAATGAAAGAAGATTGGTTATTACCCAACACTGGTTTAATTCTGAATCATTTCAATAGAATCGGGAAATTTTTTTTTTTTTTTAAGGTTTTTGTCATAGGGCACATGCGCTCACCAGAGAGACAGACAGAGACAATGAGAGGGAAAGTGAGAAATCACCCTTCCGGGGCGGGGGTGGGCAGTCATGCCGCAATCCCTTCTTCTCCATTCTCCATCCAGGATTTTGGACACATAGACACGTGCGCATGTTATGAGATTCAAGCTGCCAGGTCCATGACTCTAACTATGGCTGGCCATGTGGGAATGTGGCACCTTTTAACCACCATGCCACCTACTGGTTCCCAAAAGAAAGCTTTTAGGATGTCACTTTATCTAAAGTAAAAAATGTGAAACTAATGAAACTTTATATTAAAAGTTCAAAACTAGGGACCAGCAGGTGGCGTGGTGGTTTAGATGCTGGACATTCCCACATGGCTGACCACGGTTTGAGTCCCAGACCTGGTGACTTGTTTTCTCACATTCCCTCTCTCTCTCCTTATCTCTCTCTGGACAAATTAAAGGAAAAAAAAAAAAAAAAAAAGAATAAACAAAATTCAATTAATAATTCTAAAAACAAAAAGTTCAAAACTAAGAAGTTTTATTGAAATAAAGATACAGATATAAATTTGTGTGCAACACAAAGCCATAATGAAAATATTTTTCTTGGGCCAGTAAGGTAGTGAACAAAACTGGATTCCGCATGACCTACTGTGTGGCTCTAGTCCCATACGTGGTGGGTTGAAAAATATGCCAGGTGGCAACCACAGGTAGCACAGTGGCTAAAGTGCTGAACTCTCACATGGTCAACCACAATTCAAGTCCCAGACCTGGAAGATTGAAAACCACAAGGGGCATACGTACCCAAAAGCCCAGGAGGAGAGAAGAAAAGGGATTGTGGAGTAACCATCCTCACTACGAAGTGACTTCTCATTTTTGCTTTCATTGCCCCCCAACCACCACACCTTTCTCTCTTTCTTTGGTAAGTGCACATACCCTTTGACAGAAAACTTAAAAAATAAGTTAAGTAAGTAAAAAGAAAAATGGAATAGTACCTTCAAAGTGCTGAGGGGAAAAAAACCTGTCAGCCTGGAATTCTAAATAGCTAACTATCACTCAAGAGTGATGATGTAGTAATAAAAAAAATAGGTTAAAAAAAAAAAAGTGATGATGAAATGAACATTTTCTGTCAAAATCTAAGAGAGATGACTATTTTATAGTTTTTATACTGAAAGTGGATGTACTTTAGAAAGAGGCACAGTGAACCTAGGATGCAATGAGATAAATATAAAATTCAAAACATAAAAACAAAATTACGACTTCTAGCTAAGCTGACATCTGATATATCTTCCTTTTCCTAAGCAATCACCCAGATTATAAGTCTTTCTTATCATCTATTTTAGTAATGCACAAACATAACAGAACAAAGGCACTTGAAGTCTTAAAATAGAAACAAACATATAAGCCTTATCCTAGATGTACAGTGATTCTGGGGTATAAGAGCAGAAAAGTTTTAAAAGACTGCCAGACAAAAAAGAAAATTAAGTTGAGGACCTTCAGATTCTAAGTCTTTGCTTCATCTAGAAGTTCTTAAAGTTCCTCAAATGGGAGCATAAGCTTTACAGACTTGTAGAAATGCACATTTTGGTCCCCTCAGTAAATGTGCTTTAACCAGCACTCCAGTGACTCTGATGTAAAAAGTTGAGAAATCTACTTTAGTCTCATGTCCATATCTTAACTGTTTACACTTTCACATGAACATATCTGCTGCATTCCATCTACAAGTTTAGAACTACATATCATAGTTGTCCAATTCCCATGCACTCTTAATCTCGTCACTGAATCTTTTCATCTTTTTACATTAACTGAACCTGGCCCTCTTGTCTTTTCTTTTTGGAGAGGTTTTTGCTATAGAGCGCATGTGCTCGCCAGAGAGACAGAAAGTGAGAAATTACCCCCCAGGGGGGATGGCCACGTGGCAATCCCTTCTCCTCCATTCTCCTCTCGGGATCTTGGGCACGCAAGCACACGTGCCTAGCATGAGTTTTAAGCCACCGGGTCCGGGACGCGAACCGCGGTCGACTACGTGGGAGTACAGCGACATAGCCATTACGCTAACTGCTGGTCCCATATTATTATTATTTTTTAATCTGTCCAGAGAAGGACAGAGAGAGAGAGAGATGGAAAGTGAGAAAAGCAAGCCACCAGGTCTTGGATTCAAATTGTGGTTAGCTATGTGGGAGACCAGCACCTTAAACACCACGCCACTCACCAGTCACCTCCACTTGTCTTCGAGAGTCCTCACATGGTGTCTGCTTACTCTCCCAAACACCATGTAAGCTCATGGTCTGGACAGGGAGGTCCACTTATCCCCAAACTTCCTGTACCTCCAAAATCATTTAGATAAAAATCCCACAGACTCTTCGGACCAGCAGTTAGCATAATGGCTACGTCGCTGGACTCCCACGTAGTAGACTGCAGTTCGAGTCCCGGACCCTGTGGCTTAAAACTCATGCCAGGCACGTGTGCGTGCGTGCCCAAGATCCCGAGAGGAGAATGGAGGAGAAGGGATTGCGGCGTGACCATCCCCCCTGGGGGGTGATTTCTCGCTTTCTGTCTCTCTGTCTCTCTCTGTCTGTCTGGCGAGAGAGCACACGCGCCCTATAGCAAAAACCTCTCCCCCCCCCCAAAAAAAAAAAATCCCATAGACTCTGAACACTTTAGTTCCATGCTTCAGTTGTCAACCAGGTGTGATTATCACCAAATTACTACCTTCTCTCATGATATTGAGATCAAACCCACTTCCTATCTGACATTTCTATTCACACAGTCCATAGACCCTCCAACTCAAATCTGAACCTACTGTGTTGCCCAACTCTATTCTCTCTATATTCTCTAATGGAGATGAATACCACCACCATTCATCTATCCCATTATCCAAGTCCCAAATCTGGAATCACTGATGGAATCCCTTATTCAAACATTCAATAGATTACTGTCGATTTTATTTTTTGTTAAGTTCTCCAATTCTCTCCATCATGACTGTCACTCAATAATGAAAGTTATAGGACCAGCAGTTAGTGTAATGGCTATGTCGCTGGACTCCCATGTAGTCAACTGCGGTTTGCGTCCCGGACCCAGTGGCTTAAAACTCACGCCAGGCGCATGTGTGTGTGTGCCCAAGATCCCGAGAGAAGAATGGAGGAGAAGGGATTGCAGCGTGCCATCCCCCCTGGGGGGGGGTGTGATTTCTCACTTTCTGTCTCTCTGTCTCTCTCTGTCTGGCGAGCGCACGCACCCTATAGCAAAAACCTCTCCAAAATAATAATAATAATAATAATGAAAGTTACAACATTAGCTTCTTTTTTTTTTTTTTTTAAACTGGGATTATGACAATAGCTTCTTCTGTTTTTTCCTTTAAGGTTGTTGCCATAGGGCATGTACATTTGCCAGAGACAGTAAAAGGGAAGATGAGAAAACACCTCCCAGAGAAGATGGCCATGGTGGAAACTCTTATCTGTTCTCCTCCTGGGATTTTTGGGGGCACACACACACACACACACACACACACACAAAAACGTGTGTTTCAAGTCACTGAGTCTGGGACTCAAACTACTCAGCCATGTATGACTCTCTTTCCAATATTACACTCCTCCAAATTATTTTATAGCCCCCAAATTTGAAGATACAGTACATTATGGTATGTCAATTATATGTCGACTTTAAAAAATCATATGGTAAAATAGTTTGAAAACTTTTTCTTAAATTCCATTATCGGGGCTGGCAGGTGGCATAGTGGTTAAGAGAAGAGGACTTACACATGGCCAACTGCGGTTCAAGACCCAGACCTGATGGCTTGCTTTCTCACTTTCTCCGTCTCTCTCTCTCTCTCTCTCTCGCTCTGTCCCTCTCTGGTCAAATTAAAATAATAAATACAGTTAAATAAAATAATTATTTTTAAAAAAATTCCATCATCAATCAACACAAGTTTTACTCTTTGACTCACTAGTTCTAGGTCAGCAACTTTCTGACAGTACTTTGTCACTACTATGTAACACAAAGAATATCAATAGATCAAAACAAGAATCACTAAATTATATCTAAATGAATCCTTAACTTAAAAACTCTTTAAAAGAGTTGTGGAACCAGCGGATGGTGAAATTATTCCATCGCTGGACTCACACGTAGTTGACTGCAGTTTGAGTGTCAGACCCGGCAGCTTAAAATTCACACTAGGCGTGTGTATGTGTACATCCCCAAAATCCAGAGAAAACGAATTGTGGTGTGGCCATCTTCCCTAGGGGGTGACTTCTCACTTTCTGTCTCCCTGTCCCTTCAGTGAATGAAAGTGTCCTCTAGCAAAAATCTCTCTCAAAAAAAAAAAAAAAAAAAAAAAAAAAAAAACCACCTTAAAGAGTTATACTGCAACAAATGTCAGGGTTTTATCATAAAAAATAGTACTTCAACATGTATTTATTTATAAGATGACCAAAATAAGAACACTGCTAAAAAATGTTTTGAAACCCACAGTGAAAAATTGAAACTCACCATACACACCTGTAGAAGTAGAACTGTTCATGGTAAAAGGCCCGTGATTGACGCCAGAAGAAAGAAGCTCATCAGATCCCCGCTGAAAGGCAAAACCAATGTTTAGTTTGTAAAACACGTTTCAGATCGTCACTCACACGTACTGATCCATATTGCTACTAAAAGTACTAGAAGATAATTACTATTCCATCAACTTAGCATGACAACATTTAAGGGGGAAGTCCTTAAAAATCACAAAATCTAAACGTTACGAGTGAACTGCATACTAAAAGAACATTACCCCACCTCCATATAATTTTTAATTACAAAAAAACAAAATTGTCATCATAGATATGGGGGCATACTCTTCCAACCCTCTGTGAGGAAACCCAGTTCTCTAAGACATTATGTTCGAAGTATCAATCTGTATTTAGGAGACTGTATTCTGACACTGACTTTGCAGTATATTTTTATATGCAGATAATTTGTATAGCCTTCTCTAGGAATCCTGTTTTTTTTTTTCTTTCTTTTTTTTCTTTCTTTTTTTTTTTTTTTAGATGTTTGCTATAGGGCACGTGGGCATGCCAGAGAAGCAAGATAAAGAGAAAGAGAGAAATCACCCCCCAAGGGGATGGCCACACCAGAATCCCTTCGCCATTCTCCTCTCAAGATTTTAGTCGCACATGCACATGTGCCCGTAGGGAGTTTGAAGCCACTGGGTCTGGAATTTGAACCGAGGTTGACTACCTGGGAGTCCATCAATGTAACCATTATGCCATCAGCTGGTCCCAGAATCCTGACTTTCAATACTTAAGTATTTTTATGGTAGAACATAAAGATACAATTTATTTCTATAGTGGCCAAACTCTGTAATCTTTTTCATCTATTAATGTTCAAAATTATATTCACTGTAAACTTTTATTTTTTAAGCGTTTTTGCCGTAAGGAATGTGCACTCGCTGGAGAGTGACAGAGAGAGGAAAAGTGAGAAATCACCTCCCAGGGGGAATGGCTATGCTGCAATCCCTTCTCCATTTTCCTCTTGGGATTCTGGGAATGCACACACATGTGTCCAGCTTGATTTTCAAGCCACGGGGTCTGAGATTCGATCTGTAGTCTGCCATATGGGAGCTCAGCACCTTAACCACTGCTGTCACCTGCTGGGTCCTTTTTTATTTTTTAATTGCTAAAGGCACTTGAACTTGAGAGAGAGAGATAATGAGACAAAGAAGGAGAAAGCATGCCCCTCAGTGGGGGTATGGTCATGGCGCAATTCCTTCTTCTCCATTTCTCAATCCATTTTGGATTTGGGGCATGCGTGCACACACACTTGGCATGTTTTTCAAGGACTGTGGCATGGAGACTTGTGGATGTGCCTACTTCCCATTTTTTTAATCTCTCTTCCTCTACTCCTACCCCTCCCTCTCTATTCTCCTTCCTCTTATTCTACGGGAATAAACTTAAAAATGAAAAAACAGGGACCAGCAGTTAGCATAATGGCTATGTCGCTGGATTCCCACATAGTCGACTGCGGTTCAAGTCCCAGGCCCGGTGGCTTAAACTCACGCCGGGCGCGACGCCAGGTGCGTGTGCGTGCGTGCCCAAGATCCCGAGAGGAGAATGGAGGAGGAGGGATTGCGGCATGGTCATCTCCCCTGGGGGGTGATTTCTTACTTTCTATCTCTCTGTCTCTCTCTGTCTGTCTGGCGAGTGCACGCGCCCTATAGCAAAAACCTCTCAAAGAAAAATAAAAGAACAAACAAAAAAAAAAATAAGAAAACTGACAATATCAGGTGTTGGTGAGAACATGGAACAAAAACCTATACACAGGAAGTTAAATTGGTACCATTTAATGAGAGTATAAATTAGTACAACTTGGAAAACTGACCCTATCTACTACTAGAATTGAACATATTAGTATTCTAGTATACCTGTATAATCTTTTTTATTTTTTAAAGAGAGTTTTTTTTTTCTGTAGGGTGCATGCACATACTAGAAAGGTATAGACAGAGACAGAAAGTGAGAAATCACCCCCCAGGGGGGATGGCCATACCAAAATCCTTTCTCCTCCATTCTTCTCTCAGGATCTGGGGTATGAACGCACATGCACCCAGTATGGGTTTTAAGCCTCCAGGTCCAGGACTCAAACCGTGGTCGACTTTGTGGGAGTCCAGCAATGTAACCATCATACCAACTGCTGGTCCCCACCTGTATATTCTAGTATGCATACAACCAAGAGATTGCCTGCTTATGTACACTTACACATATGAGAATATTCTCAGCAATATTATCTGCACTAGCCAAACTAGAAACAAGCAAATATCATCAACTACAGAGGGATGAAAATTTTTTGTAAATGCCTATCATTATTCATTATACAGCAATGAGAATGAACTACTGCTCCACACAGTAACACAGATGAAACACACAAACATGGAAATCAATCAAAATAAATACTATCACTGCTTTTATTTAGTGTTCAAAAAACAGTCATACTTCACAATTGGCCTAATTTCACATAGCTAAATGACAGTAGGATAAATGTAACAAAACTGTGACCACCAGATGGCGCAGTGGTTACATCGCTGGACTCTCACGTAGTCAACTGTGGTTCAAGTCCTGGGCCTAGACAGCTTAAAACTCATGCCAGGCACGTGTGTGTGCCGAAGATCCCAAGACAAGAGATTGCAGCGCGGCCACCCCTGACCCCAGGGGATGATTTCTCACTTTGTCTGTTTCTGTCTCTCACGAGGGAGTACCCATGCCCTATAGCAAAAATCTCGCTTAAAAAAAAAAAATACAGTGCGCCGGCCGGCTGGCCGGAGGGCCGCGGGGGCTACGCCTGTGTGCGCCGGCTGGCCGGCCGGAGGGCGGGCCGGCGAGCCGCGGGGGCTATGCCGCGGGGCCGGCGGCTACGCTCCGCGTACCGTGGCGCAGGGGCGGGGGCGCCGGGGCGCGGGGGCTCCGCTCCGTGGGGCGGGGCGCCGCGAGGGCTCAGCTCCGCGAGCCGGGGCGCGGAGACGGGGCGCGGGGGCTCTGCTCCGCATGCCCTGTCCGGAGGACCGGCCCAACTGGGGCCCTGCCCCACATGCCGTGGCCGGGGTCTGCCCTGCGAGCCGTGGCCGGGGTCTGCTCCGCGTGCCTTGGCCGGAGAGCCAGCCCAGCCGGGGCTCTGCTCTGTGCGTTGTGGCTGGGGTTCTGAGCCGCGTGCCCTGGCCGAGGAGCCAGCCCGGCCGGGGCTCTGCCCCACGTGCCGTGGCCAGGGTCTGCCCCGCGTGCCGTGGCCGGGGTTTGCCCCGCGTGCCGTGGCCGGGTCTCTGCTCCGCATGCCGTGGCCTGGATCTGCTCCGCGTACCTTGGCCGGAGAACCAGCCCAGCCGGGGATCTGCTCTGTGTGCTGCGGCTGGGGTTCTACTCCGCGTGACCGGACCGGAGAGCCGGCCCGGCCGGGGCTCTGCTCCGCGTGCCGTGGCCGGGGATCTGCCCCGCGTGCCGTGGTCAGGGTCTGCCCAGCGTGCTGTGGCCGGGGCTCTGCTCCACGTGCCTTGGCCGGAGGCCGGGGGGCCGGCCAGGCCGGGGCTCTGTCCTGCGACTGGGGCTTTGCTCTGCGTGCCTTGGCCGGAGAGCCAGCCCAGCCGGGGGTCTGCCCCCACGTGCCGTGGCCGGGGCTCTGCCCCCGCGCGCCGTGGCCGGGGTCTGTCCCGCGCGCCGTGGCCGGGGCTCTGCCCTCCGCCGTGGCCGGGGCTCTGCCCCGCGCGCCGTGGCCGGGGTCGGCCCCCGCGTGCCGTGGCCGGGGCTCTACCCCCGTGTGCCGTGGCCGGGGCTCTGCCCCGCGTGCCGTGGCCGGGGTCTGCCCTGCGTGCTATGGCTGGGGCTCTGTTCCGCGTGCCTTGGCCGGAGGGCCGGCCAGGCCAGGGCTCTGCCCTGCGGCTGGGGCTCTGCTCTGCGTGCCTTGGCTGGAGAGCCAGCCTAGCCAGGGCTCTGCCCCCGCGTGCCGTGGCCGGGGCTCAGCCCCGCGTGCCGTGGCCGGGGGTCTGCCCGCGTGCCGTGGCCGGGGTCTGCCCCTCCGCACGCCGTGGCCGTGGCTCTGCCCCGCGTGCCAGGGCCCGGACGGCCCAGCCCCCACTGCCTTTCCGGCACTGGGTATGTCTCGTGCCCGGCGCTGCAGCGGGCCGGCACCGCGGACTGACCAAGGTCGTTGTCCTTCCTTTCTCTGGCTGGGCGGGCGAGGGGGGGGGGCACTGGATCCCGCGAGTATTCATGCGCTCGGGGCCCGCATGGGGCCGCCGGGCCTGCGTGTGGTCCCGGGCCTGCGAGTGGCCGCCGGGGCCGGGCATGACTGCCGGGCCTACATGTGGCCCCCAGGCTTGCGCATGGCCGCCGGGCCTGCACCCCCGTGTGGCCACTGGCCGCGGGCGGCGGGCTGAGACCGAGCACAGGGATCAAGAACTTACAGCTATGGGCAGCAGAGGGAGTCTTTGGCTGTCTTGGACCAATTGAGAGGTGTATTGTGTGGGAGGAATTTCTCTGCCTATGGTCAGTGAGAAGATGATGGTTACCAGCTCTGCATTACCTCAGGGAAAAACAAGAACTACTCTACCATTCTTAAGAAATCCAGACACCCGAGGATGATTCACGCTGCAGATCCCCACAGTGCCACTCCAGGTGACTGTGGGATGACTGCTGTGCCGAATCAGCTGATAGCTGTCTCAGCTTTCCAGAGCCGCGTCCCTGAAACTGTGTTCCATGGAGACTCACATACATTTACGGGGCTGCACGAGACCCACCCTTGGTCCAGCCCTGAGTGAAGTCTACGTTCCCTATTGCTGGGAACTTTATGAACTGAAAATTAGAAGAAAAAAGAAAAAAACAAAACAAAAAAAAAAAAAAAAAGGAACTGTATCTCTCAGCAAAAAACATCATAGACAATTCACACTTACTTGCAGAATCATCTGAGTGGGTTTTGAATGTTCACAACATAATGTTAACTGTTGAAGATGGTGAATATGTTTATATCTATTTGGTTAATACACACTGTATATACATGCTTCAACAGACCATTCTGTACCCATTCCGTACAAATGTAATGATTGTATGCAAATTAAAAAAAAAAAAAAGGAAGGAAGGAAGGAAGGAAGGAAGGAAGAAAGAAAGAGGGAGGGAGGGAGGGAGGGGGAAGAAAAACATAAAAGTTTGCTTAGTGGACAAAAAATGAGAAGTTATTGGCTGATGATAATGTATACAGTAATATCTTTGTCTTGACTGACAGGCATAGTATTTGTGTTGGAAAAAGAAATATATACTGTAAAAGACATGTGCTAAAAGGCAATAAATAAATTAAAAAAAATACATAACAACAGTAAATGTAATAAAAGTATTCACTGTTTGCCTTATTTTTGTAAACTTTATTCTTAACCTCTGAATTATAATTGGTAATTCTAGCTATAAAAAAACTCTTCAGTCTCAAAATGCAATCAAATTCACATGTATAGGAAAAAAAAAAAAACAGAAAATTGGGAACCAGCAGTTAGCGTAATGGCTATGTCGCTGGACTCCCACATAGTCGACCATGGTTTGCGTCCCAGACCCGGTGGCTTAAAACTCACGCCGGGCGCTTGTACGTACGTGCCCAAGATCCCGAGAGGAGAATGGAGGAGAAGGGATTGCGGCGTGACCATCCCCCCTGGGGGGTGATTTCTCGCTTTCTGTCTCTATGTCTCACTCTGTCTGGCGAGCGCATGCGCCCTATAGCAAAAATCTCTCAAAAAAAAAAAAAAGGAAAAAAACAGAAAATCATTTTTAGGTTTTTACTATAGGGCTCAGGTCCTCTCAAGAGAGACAGAGAGATAATGAGAGGTAAAGCAAGAAATCATTACCCAGAGGGATGGTCATGCTGCAATGCCTTCTCCTACTCTCCTCCTGGGATTCTGGGTGCACACACACACCCAGCATGATTTTCAAGCCACTGGGTCTGGGATGCAAATCACAGTCAGTCATGAAGCAGTCCAGGACCTTAACCACCACACCACCTCTGGCCCCAGAAAATCAAATTTATACACCTTAATGCGATATCTTAACTACTGCATTCAAGATACCCATACAAGGGACCAACAGATGGTGTAATAGCTATGTCACTAAACTCCCACGTAGTCAACTGTGGTTTGAGTCCTAGACCCAAAGACTTAAGATTCATGCTGGGCATCTGCTAGTCCCTTGTATGGATATCTTGAATGCAATAGTTAAGATGTTGCGTTAAGATGTATATGAACTCCCACGTAGTCAACTGTGGTTCGAGTCCTAGACCCAAAGACTTAAGATTCATGCTGGGCATCTGCTGGTCCCTTGTATGGATATCTTGAATGCAACAGTTAAGATGTTGCATTAAGATGTATAAATCTGATTTTCTGGGGCCAGCAGGTGGCATGATGGTTTAAGGCAGCTGAACTCCCAAACAGCCAATGGCGGCGGGAGTACAGGATCTGGCGGCTTGAAAATCACACTGGGCACATGCACTTCCATGTGCAAGCTCAAAATCCCAGAAGGAGAAAGGAGGATAAGGGCCTACAACATGGCCATCCCCTCTGGGTGGTGATTTCTCCCTCCTCCTCTGTCTCTCTCTCTGGCTAGCTCATGTGCCCTAAGATAAAATTCTTAAAACAAAAACTAAAATAATGGCACCATAAAGGAAATCCTAGCCCATCATGTGAAGTGTTGGAATACCTATATAAGTTTTTTTTTGGGGGGAAGAGGTTTTTGCTACAGGGTGCATGTGCTCGCCAGAAGAGACACAGAAAGCAAGAAATCATCCCCCCCCCCCGCAAGGGGATGGTCACACTGCAATCCCTTCTCCTCCATTCTCCTCTTGGGATCTTGGGCACGCACGCAAACGCACCCAGCATGAGTTTAAGCCACCGGGTCCAGGACTCAAACCATGGTTGACTACTTGGGAGTCCAGCGACATAGCCATTACACCAACTGCTGGTCCCTAAAGAGCTATATTTAATCCCCTATTTAAAAAACAAGGACAGGGCCAGCAGGTGCCATGGAGTGGGTTAAGGCAGCTAGAGCCCACATGGCCAACTGTGTGGCTTGAGTCCTGGACCTGACCACTTGAAAGCAACGCCAGCACGTGTGTGTGGGTGCCCAAAATCTCATGAGGAGAATGGAGAAGGGATCTTGGCATGGCCATTCAAGGATTTAGGGGCTGTGGGTGGAATGATCTCTTTCTGGTGAGAGAGAAACAACAAAGACAACTTTAAAATAACATCTTTAAGTTTCCTATCTGAACATTCTGTTTTATGTGGGTTATACCACTCATCATATACATAAGATATATATCAAATAATTATGATACTTGAAAAAACTTACATTTTTTTCCCCTAATAAGTTCAGAATGTGGTAAACAAAAGACAAAGAACAAAAGGAACTCACATTTTTAGTCATGAAAAATTTTTCTGATAACCACGATTTATTGGCCAAGCCTTTTCCCCAAGAAGTCATTTTCTTTTTTTTTTTAGAATTTTTAATCTAACTTTATTTATTATTATTATCATTGTTATTTTCCAGTTTGATCAGAGAGAGACAGAGAGAGAGAGAGAGAGAGAGAAAGTGAGAAAGCAAGCTACCAGGTCCGAGATTTGAACTGTGGTCAGCCATGTGGGAGTCCAGCGCCCTTAACCACCATCCCACTTGCTGGCCCCAAGAAGTCAATTTTTAAATGAAAGAAAACAATGACTTTTTTGATAATATGAAAGCTTAAATTCCCAGTCATATTACTATGTAAAACTTTGTAAAAAAGATGAGAAAAACAGTTCTGTATTACTTTAAGCATTCCATTTCATAAAAAAAAAAACCAAACCATTTCTTTCCTAGACATAAATTCCTTCTTCTGAAAACATATCATTGCATGTAATTACAGACTACTTCAGCACAAAATTTTAAATTTCTACGAAGTATGGAACCAGCAGTTAGCGTAATGGCTATGTCGCTGGACTCCCATGTAGTCGACCGCGGTTTGCGTCCAGGAGCCGGTGGCTTAAACTCACGCCAGGCACTTGTGCATGTGTGCCCAAGATCCCAAGAGGAGAACGGAGAAGGGATTGCGGTGTGGCCATCCCCCCTGGGGGGTGATTTCTTGCTTTCTGTCTCTCTGTCTCTCTCAGTCTGTCTGGCGAGCAAAAAAAAAAAAAATCTCCAAAAAAAAAAAAATTTCTACAAAGTAAAAAAATAAACTTATTATTTACATCCTACATATCTGCAAAGCAATTTTCCATAATAAAAAAGAAAAAAACGATGCAGACCTAGGTAAAACTGAGTGTCTCTGCAGTACACTTTGCCTACTGTAAGAGATTATAGTTTCATACTATAAGAGATTATAGTTTCAGGGTAGAATGGAAGATAATCAGATAGAATGAAGACATGAAGGGGTTGAAATCAGCAGGTGGCTTAGGGGATAAGGTGATGAACTTTCTCTCATTCACATGTGCTCTAGATCAAATTAAAATCATTAACAATAAAATTAAATAACTTTAAAAAATGGGAGTGTTGGGACCAGCAGTTTGCGTAATGGCTATGTCCCTAGACTCCCATGTGGTCAACCGTGGTTCAAGTTCCAGACTCAGGACCCAGGCTGGGTGCATGTGCATGCGTGCCCAACATCTCAAGAGGAAAATGGAGGAGAAGGGATTACAGTGTGGCCATCCTCCCTGGGAGGTGATTTCTCACTTTCTGTCTCTCTGACTCTCTGTCTTTTTGGTGAGCGCATTCAACCTATAGCATAATGCCTCTCCAAAAAAAAAAAAAAAAAAGGAGGGTTTAGATAGTGGCACCATAATAAAACACAACACTCTACAAGGCTGACCCACATGGAAGTTTCTGGATTCACATTTGGAGACCTCCCTGAATATGCTGGCAAACACATGTCCACAGTCCATAGATGTCTGAGGCAGGGTGTGGACCACAGTGTCAAGAACCAGTCGGGAGTGCTGTCTCTGTCTCTAGATCTCTCATTCTCCATCTCGCTCATACAAGGAAGAAATTAACTTTAAGAAAAAAAATGAACAAAAGTTGGTTCGATGATTATAGAATACTAAGAGAAGGAAGCTATTAAAAAGAGGGGGGAAAAGTCTGTGTAACAGGTAAACTAGTTTACAAAGGAAGCCTTAACAAGCCAGATACTGAAGACATCACTAGGTAGGAGGAGAAACAACTGTCTCCTTAGAAACACAGAAAAGGTACCTAAGTACAGCAGTTGTTCTCTGGACTTCCTCTCTGGCAAAGTCATCACACACCAATCAGCTTCACTGCATTAAGCATCAGTTACTGAAGCTCTCCTCTACTTCAGAATAATTAAATGTACAAGGCCAAAAAAGCAATGGAATACTGTAACTAAGTAGCACAAATAAAGAGGTTCATTATCAAATTTGATGGGAATTAGTTTTACTTAGCATTAAAATCAGAGTACTAACATGATAAAAGGCAAGCCACACAAGGGAGAAAAATCAACCATTATCTCATAGTTAAACTTCAGATCATGCACATAAAATGTATATGAAACACAAGAATAAGATATCACATGTTGGGACCAGCAGTTAGCGTAATGGCTGTGTCGCTGGACTTCCACGTAGTCGACCGTGGTTCGCGTCCCGGAGCCAGTGGCTTAAAACACGCCAGGCGCGTTTGCGTGTGTGTCCAAGATCCCAAGAAGAGAATAGAGGAAAAGGGATTGCGGCGTGGCCATCCCCCCTGGGGGGTGATTTCTTGCTTTCTCTCGGTCTCTCTCTGTCTGTCTGAAGATTGCACGTGTCCTATAGCTAAAACCTCTAAAAAAAAAAAAAAAAAAAAAAAAAAAAAAAGTACCATATGTTGGGACCAGCAGTTGGTGTAATGGCTATGTCACTGGACTCCTGTGTGTAGTCGACTGCGGTTCGAGTCCCGGACACTGTGGCTTAAACTCATGCTGGGCGCGTGTGTGCGCGTGCCCAAGATCCCGAAAGAAGAATGGAAGAAAAGGGACTGTGGCATGGCCATCCCCCCTGGGAGGTGATTTCTTGTTTTCTGTCCCTCTGTCTGTCTCTGTCTTTCTAGCGAGCGCACGTGCCCTATAGCAAAAAAACTCTCCAAAAAAATAAACAATAAAATAAAAAAGATATCATATGTTTTAAGGCCAGCAGGTAGTGTAGTGGACTAAGTCACTGGATTCCAGCATGGCTGACCACAGTTTGAACCCTGGATCTGGCAACTTGAAGATCACGCCATGTGCATGCATGCCCGGGTCTGGAGAGTAGAATAGAGAAGGGATTGCAGGGTGGCCATCACTCCTGGGGGATGATTTCTCACTTTACCTCTCTTCTCTGGCAAGCACATGTACCCTATGGCTAAAACTTTTATTTATATTTATAATTACATATATACGGTATATATATAATATAGAATATATATGTTTAAGACTTTGACTATATAAAATATACAGTATGACTACAAAAAAGAGGCTAGCAAAAAACTTCACAAGTCCATGTCAATAGCACACACTGGTAAACATGTCTACTCAGCAAGCAGAGGTCACATGGAAGGCCCATATTCAATTTTCAGCCTACCTTAAACACTAGGCAGAGTTGAGACCAAAAGTTGGTGTAATGGCTATGTCACTGGACTCCCACTCCCATGTAGTCGACTGCTGTTTGAGTCCCGGACCAAGTGGCTTAAAACTCACACAGGGCGCATGTGCGTGTGTGCCCAAGATCCCAAGAGGAGAATGGAGGAGAAGGGACTGCAGTGTGATCACCCCCCCGGGAGGGTGATTACTCGCTTTCTGTCTCTGTTTCTCTGTCTTTCTGGCAAGAGCATGCATCCTATAGCAAAAACCTCTCCAGAAAAAGAGCTAGGCAGAGTGGCACACATCTGAAGCCTCAGCTACTAAGGAGGCAGAAGCAGGAGAATCAGGATATAAAGGGATCCTGTCTTTAAAAACAAAACAAATTTTTTTTTGTTTTTAATTAACAGAATCTTAAACAGTGAGGAAACACTAAATACTATCTAGGTCCTAGCTTGAGCCGAGGAAAACTTCTAGCAGTCCAGTGACTCTGTGAATACTTCCTAGAATAAAAACCTCATGTAGGTTAAGCTCGAAGTTTTTCATTAACACAAATTAAAGTGATATTCTGTAGAATCTTGTCATTAATATATATATACTTGCCCATTATGATCTCCTGATTATTCACTATTATATCCTACTCCACAGAACCTACTATAATGTAGTATTATACATAATACTATAATACTATATACTAAAACATAGTATATATGTTATATGCTATAATATTTATATAGTATATAAATATAATACTTTACGTTTAGAACTTTTTTTAAATATTTGCCATAGGACACATGTGTTGACCAGAGACTACAAACAGTGGGGGAGGAGGGTAGTGAGATATCACCCTTCCCCCCAGGGTACGGTTCCAGTGCAATCCTTGCTCCTCTGTTCTCTTGGTATTTGGGGCACGCACACACTTCCAGCATGGTTTTTTTTTTTTTTTCTTTTCTTTTTTTTTGGAGAGGTTTTCGCTATAGGGTGCGTGCGTGCACTCGCCAGACAGACAGAGAGAGACATAGAGACAGAAAGTGAGAAATCACCCCCCGGGGGGGATGGTCACGCCGCAATCCCTTCTCCTCCATTCTCCTCAGGATCTTGGGCACGCACGCACACGCGCCCGGCGTGAGTTTTAAGCCACCGGGTGGGGGACGCAAACCGCGGTCAACTACGTGGGAGTCCAGCGACATAGCCATTACGCTAACTGCTGGTTCCCCAGCATGTTTTTTCAAGCCACTGGAGCCAACCAAGTCTCAAACCACACAGTCAGCAATGTGGCATCCAGACACTCTAACCTCCACGCTACCTGCTGGCCTGCTTAAAACTCTTTTGAGAGAGAGATTTTTGCTATAAGGCATGTACACTCACCAGAGAGCCAGAAAGCGAGAAATCACCCCCAAGGGAGAATGGCCACGCCTCAATCCCTTTTCCTCCATTCTCCTCTTGGGATTCTGGGCACATACGTGCCCGTTTTGAGTTTTAAGCCACCAGGTCCAGGACTCAAACCATGCTCAAACTACATGGGAGTCCAGCGATGTAACCACTATGCTATCCGCTGGCCCCCTACTTAAAACTTTTTTAAAGTTTATTTCATTTATTTATTTCATGAGAGAGACAGACAGATACCCTAAACAGGGCCATGCCATACTGTGAGCCTCTTCCCAGCCTTCTAGCCAGCCAGGATCATGGGTAGTGACCACCTTAGGTGGTGGTTTCTTCACACTTTCCTCTCTCCCTCTCTCTGGCAAGTACATACCGTATACAAACTAAGAACACAAAACAAAACATCTGTAACAAAAAGACATATGGAGGGGCCAGCAGGTGGCATGGTTGCTACGATGGACACCCACATGGCTGATGGTGGTTCAAGTCCAGGACCTAGCAAACTTGTTCTTTCTTTCCTTTCTTTCCTTTCTTTCCTTTCTTTCCTTTCTTTCCTTTCCTTCTTTCCTTCTTTCCTTCTTTCCTTCTTTCCTTCTTTCCTTCTTTCCTTCTTTCCTTCTTTCCTTCTTTCTTTCTTTCTTTCTTTCTTTCTTTCTTTCTTTCTTTTTTTGAGAGGTTTTTGCTTATAGGGAGCGTGCGCTCGCCAGACAGACAGAGACAGAGAGACAGAAAGCAAGAAATCACCCCCCCAGGGGGGATGGCCACGCCAGAATCCCTTCTCCTCCATTCTCCTCTCCGTATCTTGGGCACACACGCACACGCGCCCGGCATGAGTTTTAAGCCACCGGTTCCAGGATGCAAACCGTGGTCGACTACGTGGGAGTCCAGCGACATAGCCATTACGCTAACTGCTGGTCCTGCAAACTTGCTTTCTAACTTTCCCTCTCCTAATCTCTCTGGTCAAATTAAAAAATAATAATTAAACCAAACATTTATAAATAATCATGGGGCTGAGGACCAGCAGATGGTGTAACGGCTACAGCACTGGACTCCCATGTAGTCAACCGCAGTTGGAGTCCCGGACCAGGTGGCTTAAACTCACGCCGGGCACGTATGCATGCGTGCCCAGGAAAGGAGAGGAGAATGGAGGAAAAGGAACTGCTGTGTGGCCATCCTCCCTGGGGGGGTGATTTCTCATTTTCTGTCTCTCTGTCTCTTTGTCTCTGGTGAGCACACACACCCTATAGCAAAAACCTCTCCAAAACAAACAACAATGGGTCCAAAGGAAAAATCTCAAGGAAGAGTACAAGGTATTTTGAACTGAGTAAAAATTAAAACCTACCACATCAAAAATTGTTGGCTGCAGTTAACAAAATAAGATATTTTAGTAGTACAATATGTTTCTTTTTTATTCTGAGTTTTTGCCATAGGGTGTGCGAGCTTGCTAGAGAGCGACAAGGGGAGATAGTGAGAGGGAAAGTGAGAAACCATCCCCCAAGGAGGGATGATCATGCAGCAATCCCTTCTCCTCCATTTTCCTCCTGGAATTTTGGGCACACATACACACGTGTCCATTGTGATTTTTGAGCTGCCAGGTTGGGGACTGGAACCATGGTTGGCCATGTGAGAAACCAGCACTTTAACCATCATGCCACCTGCTGGCTCCCACAATTTGTTTTGTTGTTGTTAAAGAATTATTTAATTTTATTTCTCATTACTATTGTTTTGAAAATGTGCTACAAGGCATGTCCGCTAACCAGAGAAAGAGAGAGAGAGAGACAAAGAGAGAGAGAGAGAAAGAGAGAGAGGGAAAGCAAGAGAGCAAGCTGCCAGATCCAGGGCTGAAACTGAAGTTGGACACATGAGAATCCAGCATCTTAATCAGCATAACACCTGCAGGCCCCCATAATATGGTTTTTAAACACTGGATTCATAATTAAAATTCATAGACAGAAAAGTGCACTCACAAAAAACTACACCAATCCTACCAAACATTTAAGAAACACATTAAACTTAAGTTCTTTTAAAACGGAGAAGGGAACATTTTTCAACTCTTACCAGTTTTTGGCCACTTGACAATTTGTCTCGCAAGGAATTTTACACTTAAATTACTAATTTTTATTTCTTTCCTCTTGCTTTCTTGGAATTTAAATTACTGACTAAAAACAAAAACAGAACAAATAAAAATGTTGAGATGCAACTAAAGTAGTATTTAGAGGAAAATTTATAGTATTAAAAGAATTTGGGACCAGCAGGTGGTGTGGTGGTTAAGGCACCGGACACACCCACATGGCCAACCACAGTTCAAGTCTCAGAACCTGGTGACTTGCTTTGTCACTTTCCTTCTCTCTTTCTCTGTCTCTCTCTGGTCAAATTAAAATAAATGAATGAATAAATAAAGTGAAATAAAAAACTTCTTTAAAAAAATAGTATTAAGAGAATTATATTCAAAAAATAGTTTCAAATAACATAAAAGTGTTGGAGCCAGTCGGTTGCATAATGGTTAAGGCACCGGACTCCCAGATGGACAATCATGTTTGAGTCCTGGACCCAGCAGTCTGAAATTCAGGCTGGGCACTAGTGTGTGCGCCCAGAATCCCACGAAGAAAACAGAGATGAGATTCTGGCATGGCCATCCACCCTGGCATGTAATTTCTCACTTTCTCTCTTTCTGGAGAGTGCATGTGCCCTACAGGAAAAAATCTCTCTCTAAAAAAATATTAAGTGATGGGACCAGCAAATGGCATAATGGTTACATTGCTGGATTCCCACGTAGTTAACCGCAGTTCAAGTCCTGAATCCAGCGACTTAAAACTCACGCCAGGCACATGTGTGTACATGCCCAAGATCCTAAGAGAAGAATGGAGGAGAAAGAATTGTGGCGTGGCCAGGCCTCTAGGGAGTGATCTCTCGCTTTCTGTCTCTATGTCTGTGTGTGTCTCTGGTGAGTGCACGTACCATATAGCAAAAATCTCTCTTAAAAAATAAACAAATAAGGACCAGCAGTTAGCGTAATGGCTATGTTGCTGGACTCCCATGTAGTCGACCGTGGTTCTCGTCCCGGACCCGGTGGCTTGAAACTCACGCTGGGCGCGCGCGTGTGTGTCCAAAATCCCAAGAGGAGAATGGAGGAGAAGGGATTGCGGCGTGGCCATCCCCCCTGGGGGGTGATTTCTCGCTTTCTGTCTCTCTCTGTCTGTCTGGCAAGTGCATGCGCCCTATAGCAAAAATCTCTTCAAAATAAAATAAAATAATAAATAAATAAATAAAGGGACCAGCAGGTGGCGTGGTGGTTAAGGCGCTGGACACTCCCACATGGCTGACTGCGGTTCAAATACTGGACCTGGTGGCTTGCTTTCTCACTCCCCTCCCCCCTTCTCATTCTGCATAAATGAATGAATAAATTAAATAATAATTTTAAAATAAATAAATAGCAAGTGTGGGTGGAAATTTGTAACAATGATAACTCTTACACACTACTAGGTAATATTAAGGAAGTATCTAGTAAAATGATGCTCAGAGGCCGGGGGACTCCCCTATCGCTCAATAATTTCTCTTCTGGTAAGGCAAGTAAACTTTTTTTTTTTTTTTTAGAGATTTTTGCTAGAGGGCACATGCGCTCGCCAGACAGACAGAGAGAGACAGAGAGATAGAAATCACCCCCCAGGGGGGATGGCCACGCCGCAATCCCTTCTCCTCCATTCTCCTCTTGGGATCTTGGGCACGCACGCACACGCACCCGGCGTGAGTTTAAGCCGCCGGGTCCACGACGTGAACCGCAGTCAACTATGTGGGAGTCCAGTGACATAGCCATTACACTAACTGCTGGTCCCAAGGCAAGTAAACTTCTAAGACGGTCCCAAATGATCTCCATCTGATAGTAACAAGAATGGAATCAGGAGCCAGCAAATGGCATGGTGGCTAAAGGTGGTGGATTCCCACATAGCCAACAATGGTTGAGTCCTGGACCTGGTAGCTTGCTTTCTTATTTTCCCTTTTTCTTTGTCTCTTTAAGGTCAAATTAAAAAATAATAATAACAACAAATGGAATTACATAAAAATTCTTAAAAAAAAAAAAAAAAAGAATGGAATTAACCTAAGTGTCTAAAAACCTATGGTTGGGTTGAAATAATGTGGCGGCACATATATACTATAGAAAATTACTCAGCCACACAAACAATGATACTCTATCATCTATCATCTGATTCAAAGTGGATGAATACAGAAGATTTAATATTAAGCAAAGTGAGCCAGATTTCAAAAAATTCACACTGTATATCCTCACTCAATGTGTCCCAAATGTCTGCACTCCATAGCAGAAATGAAAAGATCCAAAGAGGGACCAGCAGTTAGCGTAACAGCTATGTCACTGGACTCCCTCGTAGTCAACCGCGGTTCGAGTCCCGGACCCGGTGGCTTAAACTCACGTCAGGCGCTTGTGCGTGTGTGCCCAAGATCCAGAGAGGAGAATGGAGGAGAAAGGATTGCGGCATGGCCACCCCCCTGGGGGGTGATTTCCTGCTTTCTGTCTCTCTGTCTGTCTCTGTCTGTCTGGCGAGTGCACACGCCCTATAGCAAAAACCTCTCCAAAAAAAAAAAAGATCCAAAGACATGATAGTAGAGAGGATTAGTGTAGATATCACAGACTGTAAGGTAGGGGAAGTAGGTGGCAGAGAACAGGTGGTGGACAGTGGGTGGGAGGGACAAAGGAAAGAAACATTTAACATATAAAAGAATATAAAAATTCTTTATTAATGAACCAGAAGATGGCGTAATGGCTACATCGCTGGACTCCCATCTAGTCGACCGCAGTTCAAGTCCTAGATCCAGTGGCTTAAACTCACACCAGGCCAAGATCCCGAGAGGAGAATGGAGGAGAAGGGGTTGCAGCATGGCCATCCCCCCTGGGGGGTGAATTCTGGCATTCTGTCTCTCTCTGTCTTTCTGGCAAGCGCATGCACCCTATAGCAAAAACCTACCCCCCCCCCAAAAAAAAAATCTGTTAACTGAGGCTGGCAGGTGGTGTGGTGGCTAAGGGCACTGTACTCCCACATTGCCAACTGTGGTTCAAGTCCCAGACCTAGCGGCTTACTTTCTCACTTTCACTTTCTCTCTCTCCACCCCCCTCCCTCTCTGGTCAAATTAAAATAAATAAATAAAATAAAAATTTTCTTTAAAAAAAAAAAAAATGGAGGAGGGACCAGCAGTTGGCATAATGGTGTCGCTGGACTCTCATGTAATCGAGCATGGTTTGAGTCCTGGACCCGGTGGCTTAAACTCGCGCTGGGTACGTGTGTGTGCATGCCCAAGATCCCGAGAGAATGGAGGAGAAGAGATTGCAACATGGCCATTCTCCTTTGGGAGTGATTTCTCGCTTTCTGTCTGTCTTTATAGCGAGTACATGCGCCCTACAGCAAAAACCTCTCCAAAAATAAAAAATGGGGGGACCAGTGGCATGGTGATTAAGGCGCTGGACACTCCCACATGGCTGACCACAGTTCTGGTCCTGGACCTGATGGCTTACTTTCTCACTGTGTGTGTGTGTGTGTGTGTGTGTGTGTATATGGGTGTGTGGGTGTGTATCTGGTCAAATTAAAATAAATAAATGAATAAATAACTAAATTATTTAAAACAAAAACAAAATGGGAACAGCAGATGGCATAATGGTTATACCACTGGACACCCATGTAGTCAACTGTTAAAATCCAGGACCTAGCAGCTTAAACACACGTGCCTGCCCAAAATCCTGAAAAGAGAACAGAGAAGCAATTATGGAGAGGGCATTTCCCCTGTGGGGGGTGATTTCTCACTTTTTGTCTTTCTGGTGAGTGTATGTGCCCCATAGAAAAATCTCTCTTTAAAAAAAAAAAAAAAAAAAAAGAAAAGAAAACAGGGGCCAGCAGGTGGCATAGTGGTTAAGGCGCTGGACTCCAAAGTAGTTCAGATCCTGGACATGGCAGCTTGAAACTCATGTTGGGTGTACGAGTGTGTGTGTGTGTGTGTGTGTGTGTGTGTGTGTGTGTGAGAGAGAGAGAGAGAGAGAGAGAGAGAGAGAGAGAGAGAGAGGGAGGGAGGGAGAGGGAGAGAGAGAGAGAGAGAGAGCGCGCGCGCTCAAAATCCCAAGAGGAGAATGGAGGAGAAAGGACTGTGGCATAGCCATCCCCACCCGCCCCCCAAGGCAATTTCTTGCTTTCTGTCTCTCTGGTGAGAGCACACATCTTACAGCAAAACATCCCTCTAAAAAAATACACATCATGGGGCTGGTAGATGGCGTGGTGGTTAAAGGCGCTGTATTTCCACATGGCTGACTACAGTTCGAGTCCTGAACCTGGTGGCCTGCTTTCTCACTTTCTCTCCCCCTCTCTGGTCAAACTGAAATTAAAAAATGGATAAAGTTAAACAAAAGTAATTCTAAAAAAAAATAAATAAAAAAATACACATCATGGGGGAGGCCAGTGGGTGATGTGCTAATTAAGGACTGGACTCCCAAATTGCCAAGAGCAGTTCAAGCTGTGGCCCTGGTGGTTTGCTTTCTCTGTCTCTCTCTCACTATAATAACAATAATAGATAAAATTAAATAATTAATTATAAATAATTAATAAATTATTAAATAAAATTAAATAAATAATTCTTTAAAAAATGAAAGTCCTGGGGTCAGCAGATGGCATGGTGGTTAAAGTGCTGAACTCCCACACGGCCTACCGTAGTTCAAGTCCCAGACCCAGTGGCTTGAAAATCATACCAGGTGTGTGTGTGCGTGCGCACGTGTATGTGCATGCCCAAAATCCCAAGAGGATACTGGAAGAGAAGGAAGTAAAGTATGGCCATCCCCCTGGAGGGTGATTTTTCACTTTCTCTCTCTCCATCTCTCTGTTTCTCTCCATAGGAATGTACTTGCCCTATGGCAAAAACTAAAAAAGATTAATTATTTCTACTTTCTATAGTAATCTGAACTGTTAAGTGGTATATAAAACTAAATTCTCAGGCCAACATATGTCATAGTGGTTGTGTCATTGGACTCCCACATGTCCAACCTTGATTTGAATCGGGGAACTGATGGCTTAAAAATCATGCGAGGCACATGTGCATGTGTGCCCAAATCTGAATTGTTAAGTGGTATATAAAACTAAATTCTCAGGCCAACATATGCCATAGTGGTTTTGTCATTGGACTCCCACATGTCCAACTGTGATTTGAATCGGGGAACTGATGGCTTAAAAATCATGCGAGGCACATGTGCATGTGTGCCCAAGATCCCAGACAAGAATGGAGGAGAAGGGATTGCAGCATGGCCCTCCCCAATCCCAGGGGTGTGATTTCTTACTTTCCCTCTCACTGTCTATCTCTCATTCAGGTAAACGCACACACCCTAAGGCAAAAACCTCTTTTAAAAAAACTAGATTTTTTAGAAATAATTATTTACTTAATTCTATTTGTTGTTATTATTTTTTAATTTGACCAGACAAAGACAGAGAGAAAGGGAAAGTAAGAAATCAAGCCACCAGGTCTGGATCTCGAACCATGATCAGCCATGGGGGAATCCAGCACTTTTACCCACCACACCACCTGCTGGCCCCCAAAGAACTAGATTCTTAACTCAGCTACTGTAAATACTATTACTAAAGAAAATCTTTTTTCTAAAGAATTCATTTAATTTTATTTGTTATTATTAATATTTGTTTTGATTTGATCAAAGAGATAGAGAAGGTGAGAGAGGAAGTTGCCATGTTCGAGACTCTAGACCGCAGTGAGCCACGTGCGAGTCCAGTGTCTTTAACCCCCACACCACCTGCCAGTCCCAACTAAAGAAAATCTTTAATACCAAATAATATTTTAAGTCTCAAACTGATGAGCACTGGGTTATATTTTAAAATCCAATAAACGAGAAGACTTCGATAAAAGTTTATTATTTATAATATAGAAGAATCATGATTGTAAACATTAATTATTTAGGGCCAGCCCTTTAGCACAGTAGTTAGGGGAGCTGGATCCCAACTGGCTGACTACAGTTCGAATTCCAGCCTGTGAGTGTATTTAGTTAAGCACAGGGCTTGTTTGCATGCACACTCAAAATCCTGATGTGAAGGAGAAATGGAAGAAAAGGGACTAGCATGAACACTCCTCTTGGGGAGTGCTTTCTCGCACTCTTCCATGAACACACAAGGCCCTTTTGACAATTAAAAAAAATGATCCAGTTCTCCCAGTTGGTCACTTTTAGACAGAACCCTCACTACCAGGAGATAGGCAAAAAGAAAAAAAAAAGGCCAGCCTTCAGAATCAGGAAGATTAGTTTGAAAATCAATGTACCATATCTCAAACACACTTTGTATTTTTTCATTTCTAAAATTGGAATATTAACTATGTACTTTGAAGGAGTGTTATGATGATTAGTGCATATAGATGTAAAGCACCTAGCACATAATAGGCACCAAAGGAATGTCAGTTACTATTATTTTATTACTTATAAGCACATCCATGGAAGAGGACACCACAGGAAGATAACTCAGAGCCTGAGTTATAGTTAACTTTTAAAATGAAACAAAAACAAAAAAATACCCTGATAGTTCAAATGAAACTTTGGGCCAAACTTCTTGTTCCCATTTTATATGTCCATGTACGTATGTATACGTGTGTGTAAGCACGCACAAATATATATGACAGACTATATATAGCTCCTCCTCATAAATACATAAAACCCTAAATCCAGGTCTACTTATTTGGAGCTAAAAAATGAAAGATTATTGTTACACAGTAAAACATAATTTTATGAACAGGTGAGATGGTTTCACTACTGAAAAAAATGCCAAAACTAAGATATAAAAGGGTTTATGAAAGGATAGTAAAAGATTCCTACCTTTAAACCGACTGCTATAAGATCTGTAACAACACTGTATGGAAAAAGTAAGAGAAAATGAAAAACAAAGTTAGAGAACAAGTTTTTAAAAGACAGAGATAATAAGATTAAAGAAAAAAGAAAAGCATTATAATAACAAATAATAAAAATAAGAATGTGATGATGAGTTGTGAAATGTTAATACAAAGAAAAATGACTGGACAGTCTAGCAACAGTAAAATGTAAAAGCAAAATCTTAAAACTGTAATGTAAGAAACAGATAATTATCTTTTCATATTTTGAAAAGTATACTTGAGTTTCAATAAAATGAGTATGTGTTTATCCATCTACCTCCATTAAACAAACTCAAACCAAGACAAAATCACCAAAGACCGCTCTTTCAAATCACCATTATGAATTATTATCATGTCTAAAGTTTTGGTTTTTTTTTTTTTTTTTTTTTTGAGAGGTTTTTGCTATAGGGCATGAGCGTTCGCCATAAAGACAGGAAGAGACAGAAAGACAGCGAAAAATCACCCCCCAGGAGGGATGGCCAGGCTGCAATCCCTTCTCCTCCATTCTCCTCTCAGGATCTTGGGCGCACACACACACACATGTGCCCGGCGTGAGTTTATCTGGGACTTGAACAGCAGTCGACTACATGGGAGTCCAGTGACACAGCCATCACGCCAACTGCTGGTCCCAATGTCTAAAGTATTAAATGAAACAAAAACAGCACTTGCATATTACAGAAATGGAAGGTACCTTTCAAATCTGCATGTAGCACCCAAAACTGTTAGTCAAAATATAGTGAAGACTCTCTCAAAACTAAAATACAAACATCAAAGTTTGGATATTACAATTTTCAAAGATTTGTTTTTTAAAAAAAAATTCTACAACATCAAAACTCTACAACTAAGTTTAAGTATAAATTATCTCTTAGGAGGAAATGAACACACATATGAAAGACAGTTAGAATTTGAGGAGGAACTAGAAGTTGGAGTGACTTGTTATTTTTTAGCTATTCAAAATGAAGAGAAAAGACACTTTCAGGCAGTGGGAAACTAGTTTACCTTGCCTCCTGAAAGTAAAATTTCACTGTATTCAAAACCACGTCCCTTAAGATCAGGGCATAAAAATCAATATAAGGTCCTGCCACACTAGAATCTCTCTCTTCTAACTCTCCCCAAACTTTCTTTAACAGTTAGTCTCAAGGGTCTAGCAGGTGGCATGGTGGTTAAGGCGCTGGACTCCCACCCACATGGCCCACCACTGTTTGAGTCCCAGACCTGGCGGGCTTGCTTTCTCACTCCCCACCACCCAAACACACTCTGTCCCTCTCTGATCAAATTAAAATAAGTAAAATAAAGTTAAATAAAACAATTCTTTAAAAAAAAAGTCTCCCTATCACGTAAAACAAAAACACAAACTCTATATATCGTTAACAACCGATAACACCATCATAACTTCATAAAAGTAAATAAATATATGACTGGATTGTTTAATGATGTCATTTGTTTTAAACAATAACCATGTAGATATTTTACTTTCCTCTGTAGACCTCTGAAACTTGAAGTTATCAAAAATTTAAAGCTGATGGATAACTGATGTTGTCTGCATAAAAAGTAAGTGTTAATACCATCCATACTGGTCCTGATGCAAAAAGCAAATCCTGCTCTGGCTTGAACTCCCCAAAGAACTTACCTTCCAGAACCTGCATCACTGCCCATTGCCTTACACCTGAGGAGACTTCAAAAAGTTCATGGGAGAAGAAATCAAAGTACCCATTTATTTGGAAACTAAAAATGCTGAAATCCATACTAGTTTTTTCATAATGTGCACTTCCATAAACTTTTTGAAGACCTCTCAAATTTAAAATAAACTCGTTCTTAGCTTTAAAAACACAAAGAAGAAAAGAGAATCAATTTTCCAAACACTATGAAAAGAGCAAGTTTGCACTTCACAGTTGTCCAAGAGTTTAGAGGCCACAACACAAAACTCAAGAGTCCTCTTTATTATAACTATAAATTTTCTGACACAAAAAACTAGTCTGCTTCCAAATCTAAGGTCAAACCTAACAAGGATTCACTACACATAATAAAATATTAATTTCACAGCCTTCCTAAACTGAAATAGTGGGATTATACAAATTGTTAAAATCTCAAAACGTTGCACATATATAAAATGTAACTGAATAAGGTAATGTGAACTACGACTTCAACAATGCTCAGAGGCTTCAATTAAACAAAAACAGCTTCAATTAAATAAAAACAATACTTTAAAGAACGTCGCAACCACAAATACGGCAAAAAATTGCACGTTATCTGATGTCTATGCCAGGATGCAATATGCATTCAAATGAGTTAATCCAATATATTATAAATACTTAATATGGTGAAACAAAGATAAATCTAAGGAAGGCCAAAATTGTTGGAAGATTCCATTTTCTTTACATAGCACGCCCACGATCCTCCTCAATTATATGGTAACATGTAAACGGCTTTTCCCGTTCAAGCAAATTTCACATCTTCCGCAACCAAGAGGCTTACAAAAATCTTATCATCGAAAATAACAAACAGAACACAACCTCAAACGCAGAGTCGGAGTAAATAAATGGATTTGTCGTCTGTAATCGCTCTGAAGAGTTTTTTTTTTTTCTTTTTTTAAGCTTGAGGTACACATACTACGACCTACAATTAATTCGCTAAGATCCTAATCTAGTTTAATTATTAAAATGTCAGGTCCCATTCCATGCCCCTGAGTCTCCAAAGAAAAAGCCACAGAGGTGCACCGGGTTAGCCTAAGTGTTTTTATTTCGGTCACCGACCCCCTGAAATCGTGGGCCAGGGAAGGCTCCCAGAAAACTGCACTTACAGGCTACTTCGCAGACCCGGGCCAGTGGGTTCACGAAGTTCCGTGGGGGGTGTAGGGACGCGAGGGGGAAGTCACCAAGTGCGGGCGCCGGGCAGGCAGAAATCGTTCCCATAGCTCACGGCCCAGGGCAGGCGACCTCGCCACTCCCCCGGCGGCCACGAGACCCCGCGAGGGGCCGCGGTTCGGGACCCGGTCGCCGCCCAGACGTGTACTGACGCGGCCGCTCGCCTGGCCTCGGGGGAAAGCTCCGCCGCTCGCCCCACCTCGCCGGTAAACAGCAACTCCCCAAGCGGGAGGACGCCCGCCCCGAGCACCGCCTCCACCTCCCCCAGCGCCGCGCACCATTTTCTGAGAGGAAGTGTCGGGAGGACGCGCCGGGCTCTCCGGACGCCGGGCGCGAAGGGCGGACCCCGGCGGCCCGACCCGGTTTCCTCCGCTTCCCCGACTGAGGGTGTGAAGGGGCGGACGTTACGGGGGCGCCGAGCGGGGGAAGGAGAGGCTGCGAGGACCGCGCCTCCGCGATTCAGGGATCCCCACGGAGGCGCCCGGAAGCCGCGCCGTCGGGCTCGGCTCGGGCCGCTCCGCCGGCCGTCGACGCCGCGCCCGGTTCTCCGGCCTCCGCGCGTCCCGCCGAGTACCCAGAGGAAGCGCGGCCAGCGCAGCCCGGCGCGGCCGCCGAGCCCCCAGCACTTACCCATCCATGGCCCAGATGGAGGAGCGCACAGCGCGGGGACTGACGGGCGCACCGCCAGCGGACGGAGCCGGCGGCGGCGGCGGCGGGGCGGCTCCGGCACGGGCGAGCGCACCTCTCCGGAGCCCCGGCCGGTCGGAGGTGGAGGAAGAGTGGGAAACAGGGGCGGGGACCGGGCACGCTCCCGCCACCGCCGCGCCCCCGCCTTCCCCACCCCGCGAGCGCGTCCCCGCCTCGCCTGGCCCCGCCCCTCCGCGTCGACGCCCTCCCTCGGGGCCCGCCCCTACGCCTCGCGCCCACCCGCGGCCCCGCTCTCGGCCGGCCTCCGGCTCGGCTCCAGGGCGCCCCCTGCCCGCCGTCCCGTAAGACCCCGCCTCCCGGACGGACGGACGGGCGCGCGTGCGCGCCCCCAGCCCCTCCCGCCTGCGCGGGAGCGCGCGCCTTGTGCTTCCCGCTCCGCCGCCTGCCGGGTCCGCCCCGCCCGCCCTCCCGCCGCCCCGGCTCCGGCTCCCCGCGGGCCTTCCGGCTTCGCAGACTGGAGCTGTCGGGCTGCACCTCCCTCTGCGGGCGGGAAAAGCCTTGGGGACCCGACTCCCGAGAGTAGGTAGGAGTGCCGCGCGGGGACCCCCGGAACCGTGGCGGAATTGCCCGGGTGGGCGAGGCCGAGGTGGCGAGGCAGGAAGCCAGGCGCTGACTGTGGTCTTCGGAGCTTTGGGCCCTGCAACCCGTAGAAGCCACGGATCGAGACCCGCGAGGCGGTGATCTCCAGTGCGGAACCCACTCGACGCCACCAGCCTGATAGGTGTGGCAGGGGAGAAGATCAGTGAGTGAAGGACTATCCCGAGTGAAGATCATTTGAATTTTTAAGCTGTTTTAGCCTGAATGCTTCCCCCAACCGCCTGGCGTTGCGTTTATATGACACACTCATCGCACAAATACGGAATGGCCACTTTATTGCCTCAGCATTTTGTAAAGTTTACTCATTCATTCCAGAGGAGGGAAGAGACTTGAGGAAGGGATTATTTCTGTTTCTCTGGGTGAAAAATACACTAGTCCTCCCTTATACAAGGTTTCAGTTCATGGAAAACTGCAGGCCAAAAATATGACATGGAAATTTGTAGAAATAAACAATTCAAAGGACCAGCAGTTGGCAAATGGCTATATCACTGGACTCCCACATTGTTGAACGCGGATCGGTCCCGGACCTGATGGCTTAAACTTCACGCTGGGCGCCTGTGCATGCGTGCCCAAGATCCCAGAGGGGAATGGAGGAGAAGGGATTGCGGTGTGGCCATACCCCACCACCCCGGGTGTTGGGGGCAGGGAGTGATTTCTCGTTTTCTGTTTCTCTGTCTCTCTTTCTGGCGAGCCCACACGCCCTGTAGCAAAAACCTCTCCAAAATAAGTAAGTAAATAAACAAACAATTCAGCACCAGCCAGGTGGTGTGGTGGCTGGGGCAACTGGAACCCACATGGCCAGCTATGCAGTCAAGTCCTGGACCCCGCTCCTTGGGAGGCTTGCTGGATGCCTGTGCCTGTGTGGGAGCTTTCTCACTTTCTCTACCTTTCTCACTGTCTCTCTCTGGTGAGCACATGTGCCCTTTAAAATAAAGAGAAGTTTTAAATTACATGGTGTTCTAGGGACCAACCGGTGACATGATTTTAAGATCTCTGGACTCTCACAGGGTCGACCGTGGTTCCAGTCTCAGACCTGGCAGCTTGGTTTCTCACTTCCTCTCTCTCGCTCTCTCTCTCTCTCTCTCTCTCTCTCTCTCTCTGGTCAAATTAAAATAAATAAATAAAGTTAAATATAATTCTTTAAAAGAAAATCACATGGTGTTCTGAATGGCATGATGAAGTCTCCCACTATCCTGCCTTTGTCCAGCATATTTACACTTTACCAGTGGATTTCAGAAGTTTTGTGTAAAATTAAAATACAAGTTTATTTTGGTGTAAAAACTTGAAATTCATTGATAGTTTTCTTTTTTTTTTAGTAGTTTTTTTTTTTTTTTTTTGAGAGGTTTTTGCTATAGGGCGCGTGCGCTCGCCAGACAGACAAAGAGAGAGACAGAGAGATAGAAAGCAGGAAATCACCCCCCAGGGGGGATGGCCACGCCGCAATCCCTTCTCCTCCATTCTCCTCTCGGGATCTTGGGCACGCACGCACACGCGCCCGGCGTGAGTTTAAGCCGCCAGGTCTGGGACTCGAACCACGGTCGACTACGTGGGAGTCCAGCGACATAGCCATTACGCTAACTGCTGGTCCCCATTGATAGTTTTCTAGGGTTTTTGTTGTTGTTGTTATTTTATTTACTTATTTATTCATCTATTTAATTTGTCCAGAGAGGGATAGAGAGAGAGTGAGAGAGAGGGAAAGTGAGAAAGCAAGCCGCCAGGTCTGAGATTCAAACCGCAGTCAGCCATGGGAGAGTCCAACACCCTTCACCACCACGCCACCTGCGAGCCCCTAGTTTTTTCATTATATGCATCTTCCATGAACTCTTAAAACCCCTCCTGCACTCTAGTTACCCACTAGTTAGTGATAGTAGCAAACTGGTTATGAGACGAACTGTAGAGATGTTGCAGTGCTCGTGTTTCTGTGTTCAAGTAGCCCTATGTTACTTAATGATGGCCCCAAGTTGGAAGAGTGGCCAAAAAGAAGCCTCAACGTACTTGTTTAAGTGAAAAGGTTAAAGTTCTTGATTCCATCCAACTGCTGTGATGCATTAATGCAAGAGTTCGGTAAGGCTGGAAGCCATATGGCCAAATACAGGTTTGAATCTCTGGGTTGGCCAAAAACATATAGGGGTGCACATGTGGGTGCCCAGGATCCTCAGAAAGGGGCTAGAGAAATGGGATCACAGTGTGATGAAACCCTATGGAGGATGCTTCTCTCTCTCTTTTTTCTCAACCTATACACTTGTACAAGCTATCTTCTCTCCCCCCAAAAAAAAGCCGGCTCCATGGTATATATTACACATTTCAACTAACTTTTTTTAAAAGATGTATTCATTTATTTTTTTAAAGAATTATTTTTATTTAACTTTATTATTTTTTTTTTTTTGAGAGGTTTTTCGCTATAGGGCGCGTGCGCTCGCCAGACAGACAGAGAGAGACATAGAGACAGAAAGCGAGAAATCACCCCCCAGGGGGGATGGTCACGCCGCAATCCCTTCTCCTCCATTCTCCTCTCGGGATCTTGGGCACGCACGCACACGCGCCCGGCGTGAGTTGTAAGCCACCGGGTCCGAGACGCGAACCGCGGTCGACTACGTGGGAGTCCAGCGACATAGCCATTACGCTAACTGCTGGTTCCCTTTAACTTTATTATTATTATCATTATTATTTTCCAGGTTGATCCGAGAGAGACAGAGAGAGAGAGAGGAAGTGAGCAAGCAAGCCACCAGGTCCAAGACTTGAACCATGATCGGCCATGTGGGAGTCCAGCGCCTTTAACCACCATGCCCCTTGCTGGCCCCTTATTTATTATTTTAATTTGACCAGAGGAAGAGGGATATTGAGAGAGCAAGCTGCCAGATCTGGGACTTGAACTGCACTCAACCATGTGGGAGTCCAGAGCCTTACCCACCAGGGCACCTATTGGCCCCTCCACTAACTTTTTGAAGACTTCTCATATTTGTGAACTTGTGAAGAGAAAAAATGAATTTGTGTTAGTTTTGCTGTCATACTCTAAACTACAAAAGTTTTGGCCAGTGGGTAAGTACTCAGTGAAGATGGGAAGAGCAGGAGCTGGCAGGTGGTGTGGTAGTTGAGGTGTGGACTCCCACGTGGCCGACTGCACTCCAGGTCCTGACTGATAGCCTGCTTTCTCACTTTCCCTTTTTTTTTTTTTTTTTTTTTTGAGAGAGGTTTTTGCTATAAGGCACGTGCGCTTGCCGGACAGACAGAAAGAGAGACAGAGAGACAGAAAGCGAGAAAGCACCCCCCAGGGGGGATGGCCACGCCACAATCCCTTCTCCACCATTCTCCTCTCGGGATCTTGGGCATGCACGCACACGCACACGCACGCGGCATGAGTTTTAAGCCACCGGATCCAGGTCACGAACCGCGGCCGGCTACATGGGCCATTACGCTAACTGCTGGTTCCTCTCACTTTCCCTTCCTATCTCTCTAACTGGTCAAGTTAAAAATAATAATAAATAAATTAAATAAATAATATTTTTTAAAAAGATGGGAAAACCACTAAATTTGTATGTGTAAGACATAAATAGAAAACGTGCTTTTTTTTTTTTTAAGAGATTTTCGCTATAGGGTGTGTACGCTCACCAGAGAGACAGAAAGCAAGGACTCATACCCCCCCACACACCCCTGCCCTGGGAGGATTGCCACACCTCAATCCCTTCTCCTTTCTCCTCTTGGGATTTTGGGCATATACACACCCAGTGTCAGTTTTAAGCCACCAAATTCAGGACTCGAACCACAGTTGATGTAACCATTATGGCATCTGTTGGTACCTGAAAACATGTTCTGATTGATAGCAACACGTTGTATCAGAAAACATTGCACCCGTACAAAGATTCACCAAGGGACTCCCTAAAAGAAGTGGCACCAAGCCATTTACTTACTGGAAGTAAGGGATACTTATAGAGATTCAGGACTTGGGCTGAAAACTGTAAAAATTACTGTAGAGGCTACATCTGCAATGAAGAAGCTGCTGCCTCTGAGTCATCTATTCTACAGAGGAAGAGAAAGAAGAAATTTGGGACCAGCAGTTAGCATAATGGCTATGTCGTTGGACTCCCATGTAGTTGACCGCGATTCGCGTCCCAGACCCGGTGGCTTAAACTCACGCCAGGCGCATGTGCGTGCGTGTCCAAGATCCCGAGAGGAGACTGGAGGAGAAGGGATTGTGGCGTGGCCATCCCCCCTGGGGGGTGATTTCTCGCTTTCTGTCTCTCTGTCTGTCTGTCTGGCGAGCGCACGCGCCCTATAGCAAAAACCTCTCCAAAAAAAAGAAAGAAGAAACTGAGGGCTGACCCTAGAGTGTAGTGGTTGGGTGCTATGCATTGACAGCCAGATCCCACATGCCCAACCACAGTTTGAGTCTCAGCCCTGGCAACTTGAAAAACATGCTGATGTGTGTGTACCCAGGATTCTGAGAGGAGGGAGAGATGGGCAAGGGAGGGTGGCGGCATGACAACACCCCATCCATTGAGGAGTGCTCTCTCTCTCTCTGCCCATCTCTCTCTCTCTCTCTCTCTCTCTCTCTCTCTCTCTCTCTCTCTCTCGAGCACATGCACACCCTAACATGTAGAAAACATGTGAAAAGAATTTTTTTAAAAAAGAAACAAGCAGAACCAGTAGTGTGGACTTTACCGAAATTTACTGGAGTGTGAAATAGCGCAGATATTAAAGGACAAAATTATGGGCTCTAGTCCTCCGATGGAATATAGCATTAAAATCACACAAATGATCACCAAAAGATTATAGCGTCTGAAAGAGAGAGAGACGACAACTCTGATTACAATGTTCTTCCAAAAACTTTTGGCCAAAACCCTCCAACTATCAAAGATGCTCAACCATCCCCATCATCTACTGCTAACGTCCAACTGTTGACATCAGCACGGTTCCGTGGTCCTCCTAACATATTGTCAGATGGTCAACAGTAACCTCACGTTACATCACAGAGCCTACGTCATTCACTTCGCTTCCTCTCATCATGTCAACATTTTATAATCGCACGTCATCACAAGATGTTGAGTTCAGTAATATAAGATATTTGAGAGACTACATTCACATAACTAATCGCAGTACATTGTTACAATTTATTAATAGTTATTGCTGTTCATCTCTTACTGTGCCTAACTTATAAATGAAACTTTATCTCAGGTATGTATGTATAGGAACAAACATAGTTTATACAGGGTTTGGTACCGGCTCCTGTTTCAGCCATCCACTGGGAGTCTTGGAACACATCCTGCACATGTAAGGGAGGAAACTACTGTGTATATACAAATAAGGTGATTTGCTCAGCTTCACAGCCAGAGATTACTGGCACCAGAGCCCTTTTCCCCTTTTCTCTGGTCTGAGCAATATATATCTCACATATTATGAAAGCAGTATTAATACATGTGGTTATTGACAACTGTCTTCCCTTTTATACTCTATCCAATTCCTTTTTTAAAAAAATAATTATTTAACTTTATTTACTTACTTTAATTTGACAAGAGAGAGACAGAGTGAGAGAGCAAGAGCAAGAGAGAAAGTGAGAAAGCAAGCCACCAGGTCTGGGACTCGAATTGCAGTCGACCATGTGGGAGTGCAGTACTCTCAACCATCACACCATTTGCCAGCCCCTCCACGCCTTTTTAAGAGAGATTTTTGCTGTGGGGGGCATGCACTCACCAGAGAGAGAGAAGAGACAGAAAGCAAGAAATAACTCCCCAGGAAGATGGTCATGCTACAATCCCTTTTCTTCTGTTCTGGAATCTTGGGTGTGCACACACGTATACCCGGCGTGAGTTTTAAGCCACCGGGTCCGAGGCTCAAACCATATTCCACTATGTCACAGTCCAATGATGAAACCTTTATACCATCTACTGGTCCCTATACTCTGTCCAATTCTGAAAAATGAGTGATTTTCAGTTCACAGATCACCAAAATGTGAGCCACTAAACACCATCCTTGACAAAAAATATTTTTGGAGGGAGAGATTTTTTGCTATAGGGTGCATGCGCTTGCAGAGAGACAGAAAGTTAGAAATTAACACCTGGAGGGATGACCACACCACAATCCTTTCCCCATTCTTCTCTTGGGATTTTGGGCACACACATATATGCGCCCAGTGGTGTGAGTTCGATTTTTTTGTTTTGTTTTGTTTTTTACTTATTTAGTTTTATTTACTCATTCATTTATTTTAATTTGACCAGAGAGAGTAAGAAAGTGAGAAAGCAAGACATCAGGTCTGGGACTTGAACCACGTGGGAGTGTCCAGTGCCTTAAACACCATGCCACCTGCTGGTCCCATCCAGTGGCGTGAATTTTAAGCCGCTGGGTCCCGAACTCAAGCCAGGGTTGACTATGGTGGGAGTCCAGTGACCTAACCATTATGCCATCTGCTGGTCCCCTCAACTAAATTTTAAACCTCCTGAGTAGATAGGGCTATATTCCCATCCCATCCCCCACATCTCCACTTTTAAGAGGCAAAAACAAGAACTTCAAAGATAGGTGAATCCTTGTTAATTTTCTGCTTTTAAATAAGTAGGTGCTGCCAAAAAATAAAAAGAGAGAGAGAGAGAATATTGGGGCCGCAGGTGGCATGGTGGCTAAGGTCGCTGAACTCCACGTGGCTGACTGTATTTCGAGTCCCAAACCTGTAGGCTTGCCTGCTCACTTTCCCACTCTTTCTCTCTGTCCCTCTCTGGTCAAATTAGAATGGATGAACAAAAATAAATAAAGTTGGGAACCAGCAGTTAGCGTAATGGCTATGTCGCTGGACTCCCATGTAGTCAACCACGGTTCACATCCCGGACCCAGTGGCTTAAAACTCACGCCAGGCGCGTGTGCGTGCGTGCCCAAGATCCCAAGAGGAGAATGGAGGAGAAGGGATTGCGGCGTGACCATCCCCCCTGGGGGGTGATTTCTCGCTTTCTGTCTCTATGTCTCTCTCTCTCTGTCTGGCGAGCGCACGCGCCCTATAGCGAAAAACCTCTCCAAAAATAAAAAAAAAATAAATAAATAAATAAAGTTAAATTTAAAAAATAATTATTTAGAAAAATTGACTATGGACTCATCCACTCTTCATTCAGTATTTATTGAATACCTACTATAGTATATACCAGGTCCTGCAGGTACATACAAGAAAATCAGGATCTGGCCTTCATGGTTGAATGGATTCCTTGGCCAATTTGTCTTTTCTTAATTTTCGGATAGCTCAGGAATGGCCATTTAGTGGTGCAGGGGTGAAATGTCACATTGCAAGGCTGACTCACATAGGCAGGTTCCAGGTTCCTATCTCAAGACCTCCCCCGGTACAGTAGCATGCACATGAGGGCTTATGATCTGGGCATATTTTTAAGCTGATCTTGGAATCTAAACTTCAGGTGTGCCATGTGGCTTCCAGCAGTGCAGTTTAGTTTGCTACCAGTTGGGCCACCATGTTGGACCTCCTCAATTTGTTTTTATTTTTAGCTACATGAATAATATAAGCATGAGTGTTCATTTTGGAAAATTCAAATAGTATTAGATATTAAAAACTTATAACTGGGACCAGCAGTTGGTGTAATGGCTATGTCGCTGGACTCCCATGTAGTCGACCGCGGTTCAAGTCCCGAACCCGGTGGCTTAAACTCACACTGGGTGCGTGTGCGTGTGTGCCCAAGATCCCGAGGAGAGTGGAGGAGAAGGGATTGTGGTGTGGCCATCCCCCCTGGGGGGGGTGATTTCTCACTTTCTGTCTCTTTGTCTCTGTCTTTCTGGCGAGCGCACGCGCCCTATAGCAAAAATCTCTCAAAAAAAGAAAAAAGAAAGTTATAATTATTTTTTTCCAAACTACCCATGCCCATGGTAACCACTGGAAAAATTGGGGTGCATCCTTCTAGACTTTATCATTTTATATCTGTTCTTTTTCATCGGAAAATTATAGATGTGAGATTGGTCCATGGTGTAGTGGTTAAAGCAGCTAGATCTCATATGGCCAACTTGGCAGCTCCAATCCTGGACCTGGCAACTTGAGATTAATAATGAAAAAATAAAAAGATGGGTTAGTGTACATACCTGGCCAAAATTATGGTGGAGAAATTGAGGTGAGGGAAACTAAGGAGTGGCCATCCCCTACAGGATAAGGGAGAGGAGGATTGCTTTCTAAAAAAAAAAAAAAAAAAAAAAAAATTGATATGTTTTTATTACACTACTTTTACAGTCTAAGAATTATTTTATTTAACTTTATTTATTTATTTTTAATTCAACCAGAGAGGAACAGAGCGAGAGAATGAGAGAGGGAAAGAGAGAAAGCAAGCCACCAAGTCTGGGACTTGAACCATGGTTAGCCATGTGGGAGTTCAGCAACCTTAACCACCATGCAACCTGCCAGCCCGATAATGAAATAATTTAACTTTATCCAAAGTAATGAAAATTTACATTTTTTTCTATTAGTCAATACAGCTAACAATGTTACAGAAAATACTGCAACTCTATGAAACTTTTTTTTTTTAATTTCCCAGAAGCATGAGCTGCACTTGCCAGAGACAGAGAGGAGGGGGAGAAAGCACCCACTAATGGGACACGGTCGTGCCACAGTCTCTTCTCTGCTTTTCCATTCTGTCAGGATATGGGGCACACCTAGCATGTTTTTCAAATCTCTGGGTCTGGGATTTGAACTGCATAGTCAACCATGTGGGATCCAACTTACTTAACCAGTAGGCCAAAGGGGCAGCCTATGTATAAAAATTTTTGCACCCATATGGTTATATCTGAGAAAAGATTGATAGTAGAATTGCCAAACAAAGAGTACAAACATTCAGATTTTATAACCACTGCCAAAAATGATTCCCAAAAAGGCTATGCCAATTTTCAGTTTCTTCGTTAGGTTGGGACCAGCAGATGACGTAATGGTTACATCGCTGGACTCCCAAGCAGTTGACAATGGTTCAAGTCCCACAACTGGCGCTTAAAATTCATACCATGTGCGCATGTGCATGCCCAAAATCCGAAGAGGAGAGTGGAAGAGGAGGGATTGCGGTGTGGCCATGCCCCCCACCCCCTGGGGGTTGATTTCTTGCTTTCTGTCTCTCTGTCTCTCTCCAGCGAGTACACACACCCTAGGACAAAATCCTTAAAAATTAAATTTTTAATTAAAAAAAATTGTGTCTGAAATCCATTATCCCCTCTAACAATGATTCTGAAAAGCTTGTAAAGACAGTGCATCTGACTAAAATTAATAAAACTGTGGCATTTCCTAAATACTCAAAGTCCAACTTTACCACATACACCTAAATATAAGAAAATAGCCTACAACAGAGAACAAGTTAAAAGCTTTCCCTTTCCCCTGTCCCTTGGTCCTAAATTCAAAGAACTTGTGGGCAGAGCTCTCCAGGCATGTTAGAATAAAGCACCACATTGGGACCAGCAGTTGGCATGATGGCTATGTCACTGGATTCCCATGTAGTTGTCCACAGTTCGAGTCCCAGACCTGGTGGCTTAAACTCACGCCGGGTGTGTGTGCGTGCGTGCCCAAGATCCCGAGAGGAGAATGGAGGAGAAGGGATTGCGGCATAACCATCCCCCCGGGGGGGTGATTTCTCGCTTTCTGTCTTTCCTTCTCTCTATCTCTCTCTTTCTGGCAAGCGCACATACCCTATAGCAAAAACCTTTTTAAAAAAAAAAAAAAAAAAGCAAGGCACCACATTTACAATCCTAGCTATTCCCATCACGTACTTGCCATAGAAGAGTCATGACCAGGCTGGTTCCATGATCTAGTGGTTAAGGCAGTCAGATCACACATGGCTGAAAGTGCAGTTCGAGTCCCGAACCTGAATGCTGGAGAAACATGCTGAACACGTTTCCTGAAAGGAAGAAGAGATAATTGTGTATGGCCATTACCCATGGGGAGTGCTTTCTCCTCTGTCTTTCTCCATCTATCTGTCTCTCTCTGGCCAGGAGAGGTGCCCTCTAACTAAAGAGGAAAAAAAAAAAAAGAATCATGGTCTATAATCTCAGAAGTTTTGAGTTCTTGGAGTGATCAGATATCACCAACATGACCTGGCTTGACTTGACAGGTTCGTTTTGTATATTGGCTTCTTGGTGGTTGAGAGAATAGCATTTTCTCTATTCACTACTTGCAAAAGTTGAAAATCATGTAATTTATAAATGTTTTAACATTTTATATTTTGTGTGTTTTTGTTCCAATTTGCTGAAAAAATTTCCCTGAAACCCCTTTATCAGATAAGAAACACCCCCCCCCACACACACACACACCCATAGTCACTATTTTATTTGGACAAAATGTAACCTTTGAACGCTTGCCTAAAGGCATTCCAGTATGCAATGGTTAGTTAACATTTAACCAACATTACCCTATTCGTGTTTACAGGCAAGATTTCTTTTTGTTTTTGAGAGATTTTTTGCTATTTTTCTTTTTTTAAAGAGATTTTTGCTATAGGGCACGTGTGCTCACCAGAAAGACAGAGACAGAAAGTGAGAAATCACACACACACACACACACACACACACACATCCCAGGGATGTCCACGCTGCAATCCCTTCTCCTCCATTCTCCTCTTAAAATCTTGAGCACACACGCACACGCGTCCGGTGTGACTTCAGGCCACTGGGTCCAGGACTCGAACCACGGTCCACTACATGGAAGTCCAGCGACATAGCCATGACACCAACTGGTGGTCCCACAGGCAATATTACTTAAAACATAAAGTAATAACAAAAATGCCAACGTGGGTCAGAAACGATACCAGCCATTATGTTGAATCTGGGAAGGTAGATGTTTTAATATCGTTTTATCCCATGACAAATATAAATCATAATCATTAACATACAGTCCCTAAAGTAGATTTGAAATTGGGACCAGCAGTTAGCATAATGGCTATGTCGCTGGACCCCCATGTAGTCGCCTGTGGTTCAAGTCCCGGACCCGGTGGCTTAAACTCACGTCGGGCACGTGTGCGTGCATGCCCAAGATCCCCAGAGGAGAACAGAGGAGAAGGGATTGCAACGTGGCCATGCCCCCTGGGGGGTGATTTCTCGCTTTCTGTCTCTCTGTCTCTGTCTGGTGAGCGCACGCACCCTATGGCAAAAATCTCTCAAAAAAAAATAGATTTGAAATTATACTGAGTGAAAAAGGCCACTCTCGGGAACCAGCAGTTAGCGTAATGGCTATGTCGCTGGACTCCCACGTAGTCGACCGCGGTTCGCGTCTCGGACCCGGTGGCTTACAACTCACGCCGGGCGCGTGTGCGTGCGTGCCCAAGATCCCGAGAGGAGGATGGAGGAGAAGGGATTGCGGCGTGACCATCCCCCCTGGGGGGTGATTTCTCGCTTTCTGTCTCTATGTCTCTCTCTGTCTGTCTGGCGAGCGCACGCGCCCTATAGCGAAAAACCTCTCCAAAAAAAAAAAAAAAAAAAAAAAAAGGCCACTCTCAAAAGATACATACATATATACACTGTGATTCCATTTCTATAATGTGACAAAATTATAGAGATAGAGAATCAATTAGTGGTTGCCAGGGATTAGGAAAAGGGTGGGAAGGTGTGGAGGGAGGCAGATATGGCTGATATTTATGACGATTAAACAGTTTTGTATCAGGACCAGCAGTTGGCATAATGGTTATGTCACTGGACTCCATGTTGTCAATGACACGGTTCGAGTCCCAGACTTGGTGGCTTAAAACAGGCCGGGCGAATGTGCGTGCATGCCCAAAATCCCAAGAGGAAAATGCAGAAGGGATTGTAGTGTGGCCATTTCCCCTGAAGGGTGATTTCTCACTTTCTCTCTCTCTGTTTCTGTCTATATATCCAGCAACCGCATGCACACTATAACAAAAATCTCTCTTAAAAAAAAAAAAAAAAAAACCGTTTTAGGAGGCCTACAGATGGCATAGTGGTTGGGATGCTAGACTCCCACATGACTGACCATGGTTCAAGTCCTGGATCTGGCAGCTTGCTTTCTCACTTTCTCTCTCTCTCTTTCTGTGTCTCTCTGTGCTCAATTTAAAATAAATAGCAATGATGAGTAAAATTAAATAAAACAATTCTTTTAAAAAGTTTTGAATCTTGAATATATTAATCTACATTTGATAAAATTGCAAAGAACTATACATACGCACAGTGCATGTAAAAGTAGGAAAATATAAAGATATGTGGTTATGTTTATTTGTTCATTTTATTTATAAGGGGGACAGATTGATTGTTGACAAGGTCTCCCCATGTAGACATCCTCCTGGCCCAGCCTCCCAGCTAACTAGGACTGCAGGAACCCCACTGCACCCAGCCTGTTTAGGGGGAACTGAGAATGGAGCTCAGGCTCCCAGGCGTCCCCAGCCTCCTAGTAGCGGTACAGTTCTGGACTCCGTTTAGAGAAAAGAAAGACTCTACTGCACTTGCTTAGTTTTCTTATAATAGAAGTTAAATATTTAGAAACATAAGACTAGATTCTTTTTTCTTTGTTAAAAAACCTTATTTATTTATTTATTTATTTATTTATTTATTTATTTTCATTTGACCAGAGGACAGAAAGAGAGAGAGGGAGAGAGAGAGAAAGTGAGAAAGCCAGCATAAGACTAGATCTTTACAGAACAATAAACTAAAATAGATTTTAAATTTAAATGTAGAAGCCAGCAAGTGGTGTGGTGGTTAAGGCACTGGACTCCCACATAGTTGGCTGTGGTTCAAGTCCCAGAACTAACAGCTTGCTTTCTCACTCTCTAGCCCCTCTTCGGTCAAATTAAAAATAAATTAATAAATAGAAATAATAATAATAATTTAAAAAATAAAATGAGTTATTTTTTTAAAAAGGGGAGCCAGCAGGTAGGATGCTGGTTAAAGGTGCTGGACTCCCATGTGGCCAACCATGGTTCAAATCCTGGACCTAGTGGCTTGCTTTCTCACTCCTCACCCTCACCCATCTGATCAACCTAGAAAATAATAATAATAATAATAAAGTTTTTAAAATTATTTATTTTTTGGGGGGGGGAGAGGTTTTTGCTATAGGGCACATGTGCTCGCCAGAAAGACAGAGAGAGATAGAGAGACAGAAAGCGAGAAATCACCCCCCAGGGGGGATGGCCATGCTGCAATCCCTTCTCCTCTAGTCTCCTCTCGGGATCTTGGGCACGCATGCACAAATGCCCGGCGTGAGTTTAAGCCACCGGGTCCGAAATGCGAACTGCGGTCAACTACTTGAAAATCCAGTGACATAGCCAACTGCTGGTCCCCCAAAAAACAATTATTAAAAAAAAAGGATCTGGGACTGGCAGATGACGTGCTGGTTAAGGTTGCTGGACTCCCACGTGGTTGACCATGGTTCAAGCCCCGGACCTGGCAGCTTGCTTTCTCTCTTTCCCTCTCTCGGTCTATCTCTCTCTCTCTCATGCTGTTCCTCTCTGGTCAAATTAAAATAAATAAGTGAATAAATAAAGTTAAATAAAATAATCTTTAAAAAAAAAAAAAAAAAAAGGATTGGGACCAGCAGCTGGCGTAATGGCTATGTTGCTGGACTCCCATGTAGTCTACCACGGCTCAAGTCTCAGAACCAGTGGCTCAAACTCACGCCTGGTGCGTGTGCATATGTACCCAAGATCCCGAGAGAAAAATGGAAGAGAAGAGCTTGCGACGTGGCCATCCCCCCTGGGTGGATGATTTCTTGCTTTCTGTCTCTCTCTGTCCTTCTAGGGAGTGAACGCGCCCTATAGCAGAAATCTCTCCAAAAAAAAAAAAAGAATCACTTTCAAAGAGTTAAATTCCCACATGGCTGACTAAAGTTCAAGAGTGCCAGACCAGGCAGCTGGTAAAACATGCCAGGCATGTGTGTTGGTCCAAAACCGCAAGAGGAGGAGGAGAAAGGATTGTGGTATGGTCACCTGCCTTGGGAAAGATGATTTCTTACTTTCTCTGTCTCTCTGTCTCTCCAGTGGATGAATGTATCCCGTGGCAAAAACCTAAAATTAAAAAAATGTTAATGTAAAAATTTTGGGAGCGGCAGTTGGCCTAATGTCTATATCGCTGGACTCCCATGTAGTCGACCCAGTTCAAATCCCACACCCGGTGGCTTAAACTCACGCCAGATGCATGTGCGTGCGTGCCCAAGATCCCGAGAGGAGAAGGGATTGTGGTGTGGCCTTCTCCCCCGGGGGGTGATTTCTCACTTTCTGTCTCTCTCTTTTTCTCTCTGTCTTTCTGGTGAGTGCATGCGCTTTATAGCAAAAACCTCTCCGAAAAATAAATATATTGATTTCCTTGGCAAAAAAAAAAAAGCATTAATATAAAAATTTCAAAACGGACTGGCAGGTTACATGGTAGTTAAGGACGCTGGAGCACATTGTCAACCGTGATTTGACTTGGACCTGGCGGCTTGCTTTCTCACTTTCCCTCACTCTCTTGCTCTCTCTCTCTCTCCCTGTCTCTCTATGGTCAAATTAAAATAAATAAATAAAGGGACCAGTGGGTGGCGTGGTGGTTAAGGTGCTGGACATTCCCACATGGCTGACCATGGTTCAAGTCCTGGACCTGGTGACTTGCTTTCTCACTTTCTGTCTCTCTGTATCTCTCTCTGGTCAAAATAAAATAAGTAAATGAATAAATAAAATTCAAAACAATTATATAAAAATAAATAAATAAATAAAGGTAAATTGAAAAAAAATTTACAAAACTAGGGCCAGCAGGTGGCATGATGGTGAAGGCACTGGGCTCCCACATGGCAGACTGCAGTCCAAGTGTCGGACCTGGTGCGTTGCTTTCTCATTTTCCCTCTCCCTCTCTCTCTGGTGAGCACACATGCCCTATAGCAAATTTAAAAACAATAATAACAAGTGAAATTAAATAAATAATTATTTAAGAAGAGATTCCAAAACCACTCCAACAGTGGCATAGCAGTGAAGCTGCTCCACGTAGCATTCGTGAAGCTGACCCACATGGGAAGATTCCTGGATCATATCCAGAGAGCTCCCTGAACACACCAAGCACATGTGCCCATGATCCAGAGCTGGCTGAAGCTGGGAGTAGATCATGGTGTGAAGACCCTGGTGGTGGTGCCTGGCTCTCTGTATCCTGTGTGTTCTCTCCCTGGCCAGCCATGTACCCTCTGGCAATTAAAAAAAAAAAAAAAAAAACTCACGGGAAACCTTTAGACCTCCATGAATACATTCACAGGCCCATTTAAGAAACATGCGCCGGGAACCAGCAGTTAGTGTGATGGCTATGTCGCTGGACTCCCACGTAGTCGACCGTGGTTCGCGTCCCGGACCCGGTGGCTTAAAACTCACGCCAGGCGCGTGTGCGTGTGTGCCCAAGATCCCGAGAGGGAACGGAGGAGAAGGGATTGCAGCGTGACCATGCCCCCTGGGGGGTGATTTCTCACTTTCTGTCTCTTAATGTCTCTGTCTGTCTAGTGAGCTCACGCGCCCTATACCGAAAATCTCTCAAAAAAAAAAAGAAGAAGAAACATGCGCCTACAGCAGTATCTCAAACTCGAGTCCTTCCCAGATGCCTCCAAGACACTGGCTCTATCCCTGTACGTTTACTCTTGTTTGCTTAACATTCCTTTCCATCGTGTTTCTCAAGCTGCCAGATCTGGACTTGAACCCTGCCGTTGACCACATAGGATCCAGCCAACTTAATCACCACGCCACTAAGCTGGCCCAAAAAAGAGTTCTTAAACATAATTTCGATATAAGATAAAGATGTGCACACTTTCACAATTCCACCTGAAGAAGTATATAACTTAGAGAAACTTGCACATGTGCACCAAGACACATATAAAAGGATATTCTTTTTTAAAAAATATATATTTATTTAATTTTATTTATTCATTCACTTATTTTTTAATTTTTTATTTTAATTTTATTTATTCCTTCATTTATTTTGAATTTGACCAGAGAGAGACACACACTTACAGAGAAAGAGAGAGGGAGAGAGAAAGAGAAAGTGAGAAAGCAAGCCACCAAGTCCGGGACTCGAACCGGGGTCAGCCATATGGGAGTGTCCAGTGTTTTAACCACCATGCCACCTACTGGTCCCCTCCCCTAGAAGGATATTCTATAGCACCATTGTTTGCCATGAAATATATAAATAATCTAAGTATCCCTCAACAACAAAAAAAATGGGCAAGTAAATTGTGGCAAAGTCACACAATAGAATACCACACAGCAATGAAGATGAATAAAATACAATAGGCAATAGTATCATACATTAAAACAAAATATTCAATGAGAAAAAGGAAGTCACAAGAAACTAAATGTTTTAGTGGATCCAAAACACAAACGTTTTGGGGACAGGGTGCTGGCTCTGTGGTAGTACCACTGGAGCCACATGATGTGGTTGTAGGTTACTGTCCCTGTGCACACTGGGCCCACCTGTCCATGAGCCAAGCTAGGTAGGACTGGGAGCTGGGGGGTGGATTACAGCTTGGGGACCCTGTCGGAAGAGCCTTTCTTTCTCTTTCTGTGTCTCTTTCATGAAAAAAATAACTCTTTCTTTCTTTCTTTCTTTTTTAAAGGGAATACCATTTAATTATATAAAAGGCAGGTTATAAAATACATTCCTCTCTTTCTAATTAAGCAGTGAGGCATAAACTGTTGAGACATATCGCTTGGGGCCACTACTGTCTGGGACTGAAACACTGGCATTGTAGTCTGTACACAGAGCCTTAATATTCTTGCCTCCTCTTCCAGTATCTGGCCCAGTATTCTTTTCTTTCTTTTTTTTTTCTTTTTTTCAAGATACACTTTTTTTTTTTAACAATTATTTTATTTAACTTTATTTATTTATTTATTTATTTAAATTTGATCAGAGAAGAAGGGGGGTGGAGTGAGAAAGCAAGTTGCCAGGTTCAGGACTCAAACCACAGATGGCCATGTGAGAGTCCAGTGCCCTTAACCACCATTCCACCTACTGGCCCCTGCCCCAGAATTCTTGCTCTGAAGCAGAATGCATAATTCAACCGTCTCATCAGTGTTCCTAGATCTTTTAAATGCTTGCTCCTCTTCCATGTCTTCTGCTGGGTGTTTACCAAATTCACCATTTGTTTCAGCACTGGGAAAGGTTTCCTCTAGCTGTTCAGTTTCCATTTTCTCATATTAAAAGGATACATCAATCTGATCTCCTCACCTGGATCACGTTCTTTTTTCTTTTATTAAGAGAGATTTTTGCTATAGGACACATGAACTCACTGAAGACACAGAGAGAGAGAGAAAGCAAAAAATCACCCCCCTGAGGGGGGATGGCCACACCACAATTCCTTCTCCTCCAGTCTCCTCTTGGGATTTTTTTTTTTTTTTATAAACCACAGATTAGTTTATTTTTAACACCCATCATGCCATGAATTCATTAGGAATAGGTTCCAGTAGCTCAGGCTCCTTTCCATTGGTTCTCACAAAGTGTGCTTCTCTGGGTGGAGCAGGCTGGCGCTTTAGTTGAACCCAGGTACCTTTCTCTTTGGCTTCTTTCTTTTTCTGGTCATTTTCCTTCACACATTTTAGGAAGCTATCTCTGCTCTTAGAATGTTTAATATGCTCAATACGCACATTGATTCTCTTGGCAAGAATCTTGCCCTTAACTTGTTTGTTCACAACAATGCCAACAGCATGCTGGGTAACATTGTAGACTCTTCCAGTTTTGCCATGGTAACATTTGTGGGGCATTCCTTTTTGAACAGTACCCATTCCCTTAATGTCTACAATCTCACCTTTCTTGTAGATTCGCATATATGTTGCCAAAGGAACAACTCCATGTTTTCTAAAAGGCCTAGAGAACATATATTGGGTGCCTCTTCCTTTTTCCCTTTGTGTTCGTCATTTTGGTTAATTACTGGAAGATGGCAGTTCCAGCCAAAAGGAAGGGTCCTCTTGGGATTTTGAGCAAGCATGCGCACGCACCTGGTGTGAATTTGAAGCCACTGGGTCCAGGATTCGAACTGCCGTGTGTGGAAGTCCAGTGATATAACCACTATACCATCTCCTGGTCCCAGCAATAACTTTTTTATTAAAAACCTTTTTTTTTTTTTTAGGACTGCCTGTGGCCTTGTGGTTAAGGCAGTTGGATCCTATTTGACTGATTGCACGATTTAAGTTCCAGATCCAGTGGCTCGAAAAATGTGCCAGATATCTGTACATGCGTGTCCAAAGTCCTGAAACAAAGGAGAGATGGAGGAGAATTGCAGTGTGACCATTCCCAGGAAGAGTACTTTTTCCTCTCCTCTCTCTCTCTCTCTCTCTCTCTCTCTCTGTCTTTCTCTGGTGAGCATATATGCGCCCTAGCACACACACACACACACACACACACACACACAAATTTAAATGAAAACTCTTTTTCACTCTATTAACACAGATAATTTCTGTCATCTCAAAATGTGTGTGGATTTCTCCCTACCAAGTGATCCAGCAAGCAACTGTCCAGCAGAAACAAGCAATTGATCCTGCAGCAGAATTCAGCACTCAGTCCTGCCGTAGACAATAGCTAGATACTCTATAATCTAATTCACTAGACTGGGTGGAGAAACCCAACAAAGCCTGTCTGATCAGATTCTTGGCCTTCCCTTGTGGTAATTCTTCCTCCTGGGTATGGGAAGGATACCCTCTGGGATGAGTTTTTAAAAACAAAGGAAGATTAGCCTTTAGAAGACCTATCCTGGGGCTAGTTTCTGTGGCCTGCCTCCGGGGAACTTCAGGAGCCAAGGACAAAGGCCAAATAGTTATGAGTCAGGAACCATAGACAAAAAAAAAAAAAAAAAAAAAAAGGCCCAGCAGGCTTACACACACACACACACACACACACACACACACACAATTTATCAGGGGCCAGAGGTGCCATGGAGATTAAGGAGGCTGTTACCCACATGGATGACTTCCCAGTTCAAATCCTGGACCTGGCAGCTTAACAATCACACCAAGTGTGTGTGCACGTGTGTCCAAAATCCTGAGAGGATACTGCAGGAGAAGAGATTGCAGTGTGGTCACCCCCACTGAGGATTTCTCGCTTTCCCTATCTCTCTGTCTCTGTCTCTCTCTGGTGAGCTCATGTGCCCCAAGACAACAAAAATAGTAAAATAAGTTAAACCAAGTTAAATTCTTTATTTGAATTCTTGAAGTCTTACCTATGAATGATAATCTAACTTAGTATATTAATAAATTGAAAATCTATGTTAGGAGTAAAAACAGCCAATTATGGCAATCATACTTCACTCAATCACAGCCAATTGTTCAAACTGTTCAAATAAGCAAATGCCAAGTCAGTTGTTTCTCTATCTCGTTTCCATTTTCTGTATGTAGCTTTCCTTTTTCTGCCCATAAATGTTATCTGACCAGGTGGCAGCCCCAGAGTTCTTCATAATCAGTTCTGGGGGCTGCTTGATAGACAGATTGTTCTTTGCTCAATTAAACTCTGCTGAATTAAATTTGTCTAGTTGTCCATAAAACAGATTGGTGTCAGAAGTGGGATCTGAAGTAGCCCTTCCAGTCACCTTTGGGAGCAGTAAGAGACCAAGTGAGGTACTGCTGGGACCTCTTGTGCCCATTGTTCTTTCACTGCAACTGAGGATTGTGGTTAAGTTCTCTTTCAATTCAGAGCCCTATGGACTCTCAGCTGGAATTCTCCCAATTTATTTGAGCAACTTTTGATCTGAATTGTGTTTGGATGTTGCCACAGAAACTGGTCTGGCTCCAGGATTGGATTTGACCCAATAATTAACTGGATCCCGAAACTGGAAGTAAATGGCAATTACTGTGGCCAGGTATGAAATCTGGTCTGGGGAAATTAACAGGGGTTTTGTGTTCTATCTTATGTTGTTTTGGTTTGTTATGGGATTTTTTTTTTCCTCCTTGCATACTAAGTTAAGGAAAAATTATTGGAAAAAATTAGTCAAGGTGATTTTCAGAGCCAGAGCCACAATGTATCATATCCCTCTGGGCTCCAAAAGGCTCAAAACTTAATGTAAAAATGGCATCCCAGGGCCAGCAAGTTGTGTAGTGGTTAAGGTGCTGGACTTCCACATGGCTGACTGCAGTTCAAGTCCTGGGCCCAGAGGCTCAAAACTCACACAGGCACATGTACATGTGTGCTCAAAATCCCAAGAGGGGACCAGCAGTCACCATAATGGCTATGTCGCTGAACTCCCATGTAGTCGACTGTGGTTCGAGTCCCAGACCGGTGGCTTAAACTCACACTGGGCACATGTGCGTGTGTGTCCAAGATCCCAAGAGGAGAATGGAGGAGAAGGGATTATGGCATAGTCATCCCCCCAATGGGTGATTTTTCTCTTTCTGTCTCTCTGACAAATGCATGTGCCCTATAGCAAAATCTCTCTTGAAAATAAAAAAGAAAAATAGAATTCCACCTTCTAGGTGCACCTACCCTTTATATGTACAAGGGTAATTCATAAAGTTCATGGGAAGGGCCAGTAGGTGGTGTGGTGGTTAAAGGCACTGGACTCCCACCTGGGTGACCATTGTTTGAGTCCAAAACCAGGTGGCTTCCTTTCTTACTTTTCTGCTCTCTCTTTCTATTTCCCTTTGTTCAAAAAAAAAATTTGGAGGGGAGGTTTTTGCTATAGGGCATGTGTGCTTGCCAGAAAGACACAGAGAGACAGAGAAACAGAAAGCAAGAAGTCACCTCCCAGGGGAGATGGTCACGCTGCAATCCCTTCTCCTCCATTCTCCTCTCAGGATCTTGGGCACGCATGCACAAGCACCTGGCATGAGTTTAAGCCACCGGGATGGGACTTGAACTGTGGTCGACTACATGAGAGTCCAGAAACATAGCCATTATGCTAACTGCTGGTCCCCCCTCTGGTCAAATTTTTAAAAATATTAATAATAAATGAAATTATAAGTTTTTGGGGACAGCAGGTGGTATAGTTAGTGGTTAAGGCGTTGGACTCCCACATGGCAAAAAACTTAAAAAAAAAAAAAAAGGTATAAGTTATTTTGCTAAAAACATTTCGAATCCATGTATAGTTTTTTTTCATAATATCCATTCTCCATGACTTTCTTTTTTTTTTAAATAATTATTTATTTGGCGACCAGCAGTTGGCATGATGGCTGTGTCGCTGGACTCCCACAGTCAACCATGGTTTGAGTCCCGGACCTGGTGGCTTAAACTCGCGCCAGGCGCGTGTGCGTGCATGCCCAAGATCCCGAGAGGAGGGGCCAGCAGGTGGCGTGGTGGTTGGTATGCTAGACTCCTACATGGCTGACCACAGTTCAAGTCCTGGACCTGAAGGCTTGCTTTCCTACTTTCCCTTTCTCTCTCTGGTCAAATTAAACAAATAATAATGATGATAATAAATGAAATAAATTAAAAAAAAAAAAGAGATTCTGAGAGGAGAATGGAGGAGAAGGGATTACGGCGTGGCCATCCCCCCTTGGGGGTGATTTCTCATTTTCTGTCTCTCTGTCTCTGTGTCTTTCTGGCAAGCACACGTGCCCTATAGCAAAAACCTCTCCAAAAAAAAAAAAAAAAGAATAATTTATTTTAATTTTATCTATTCATTTATTTTAATTTGACCAGAGAGAGACAGAGAGGTAGAGAGAGGAAAAGTGAGAAAGCAAGCCACCAGATCTGGGAATTGAACTGTGGTCATCCTTGTGGGAGTGTCCAGCACCTTAACCACAACGCCACCTACTGGCCCTTCCATGACTTTCTTGAAGATCCCTCATGTAAGTATTAGGACATGAAATCTACAAATATTTACAAAAATGAAGAAATCTTACTAAACATAAAATTAAGATGGGCAAGGCCAGCCAGGTGGCATGTGGTTAGGGAAGCTTGATCCACCATGGGCAACTGTTCGGTGAACCCAGTACCCTGGGGAACACAGCCGGTCAATGTCTGTGCATTCCCCCAATCCCAAGAGGAGAATGAGGAAAAGGGATTGCAATGTGACCATCCCTTCTGGGGGCTGTTTTCTTACTTTTGCTCTATCTCTCTTTCTAGGGTGAGCACATGCACTCTATAGCCATATATAAATAAATAAGATGGGCGTTATCTGGAAAGTTTCATATGAACAACTCTACACTTGAAAGAAATGCATTTGGGGGACCAGCAGTTGGCATAATGACTAGGACACTGGACTTCCATGTAGTCGACTGCGTTTCAAGTCTCAGACCCGGTAGCTTAAACTCACGTTGGGCGTGTGTGCGTGTGCACCCAAGATCCCAAGAGGAGAATGGAGAAGTGTGGCCATCCCCCTGGGAGGTGATTTCTCACTTTCTGTTCTGGTGAGCACATGCACCCTATAGTAAAAACCTCTCCAAAAAAAAAAAAAAGAAAGAAAGAAATGCATTTAAAATGGAAAGTTCTGGGTCAGAAGATTGTGTGGTGGTTAAGGCAACTGAATCCCATGTGACTAACTGTGCTGTTTGAGTCCTGGACCTGGTAACTTGAAAATCACATCGTGTGTGTGTGTGTGTGTGTGTCTGTGTGTGTATGTGTGTCCTAAATGCCGAAAGAGAATAGAGAGGGATTATGGAAGGGCTACTCCCCACCCCTGCCTGGAGCATGCTTTTTCACTTTCCCTATCTCTCTCTCTGTGTCTCTGTATCTTCAGTGAGTATACACTCCCTATACAAAAAAAAAAAAAAAAAAAAAAAAAAAAAAAAAAAAAAAATTTAAGGGAGGGCTTTGAAATTAGGCTTATTCAGGGAAGCCTACCATGTGCTGAAGTCTTTTTTCCTCTCTTTCTTTCTTTTCTTTTTTTTTTTTTTTCTTTTTTTCTTTTTTTTTTTAGTTTTTGCTATAGGGGACATACACTCACCAGAAAGAAACAGAGAGATAAAAAAAGGGAAAATGCAGAGCTAAAAAACTTTTCTGTATAGCCTCTTTTAAAAGGTTCTTTATTGGGCCAGCAGGTGGTATGGTGGTTGAGGCACTGGACTCCCATGTGGTTGACTGTGGGTCAAGTCCTAGATTTGGCGCTTGCCTTCTCACTTCCTCTTTCTCTCTTTATGTATCTTTCTGGTCAAATTGAATAATAATAATAAATATAAATTAAATAATATTTTTTTTAAAAAAAGAATCTTTACTAAAGGCAAAAAAGTTTAAGGGACAAAATGAAAACAAAATTGAATCTACCAAATTTTTCACCCGATTACTTGCCCTGAAAGTGAAATGAAAGCTGGAAAAGGCGTATAAACGTTTTTAAAAGACCTTAGGTCAAGGTGGGTTGCTTTTTGTTCAGAGATACTCAAGCTAAATCCCAACCCAGAAAATGCTTTCTTTGCGGGATGTGTTAAAGTGAGTAAGCTAATTAAGAGGTTGAAAAGATCTATTGAGGGGCAGCCCAGTACCCTAGAGGCTAAGGGAGCTGGATCCCACTTGGTCAACCAGAGGTTGCCTCAGCAGCTTGAAAACCTGCTGCTGTGTTTGCCCCAAATTCCAACAGAATAGATAAGCCAAGGAGAAGAGATCCAGGCATGGCCATACCCTGTAAAGAAAGGGAGTGTTTTCTCCCTCTTTCTCTTTCTGGCAAGAGCATGTACCCTCTGGCAATAAAAAAACAAACAAACAAAGAAAAAACAAACTATTGAATGAAATTAACTCCAAAACATACCTTTCTGACTATTTTTAAACTATTTTCTAGAAGATTTTTTTTTTTTTTTTTTTTTTTTTTTTTTTGGAGAGGTTTTTCGCTATAGGGCGCGTGTGCTCGCCGGACAGACAGAGAGAGAGATAGAGACAGAAAGCGAGAAATCACCCCCCAGGGGGGATGGTCACGCCGCAATCCCTTCTCCTCCATTCTCCTCTCGGGATCTTGGGCACGCACGCACACGTGCCCGGCGTGAGTTGTAAGCCACCGGGTCCGAGACGCGAACCGCGGTCGACTACGTGGGAGTCCAGCGACATAGCCATTACGCTAACTGCCGGTTCCCTAGAAGATTTTTTTTATCTATACATGAATTCTCCACTTGTTTTGGGTTTTGTTTTGAGAGAGATTTTTGCTATGAGGCATGTGTACTTGCTGGAGAGACAGAGAGACAGAAGACAAGAAATCATCCCCCCCCCCCAGGGTGTATGGCCAAACCACAGTCCCTTATCCTCCATTCTCCTCTTGGGATTTTAGGCACCCATGCACACTCACCGTGTGTGAGTTTTAAGTGTCTGGGTCCAGGACTCAAACTTCAGTCTACTATGTGGGAGTCCAATGATGTAACCATTCCGCCATCTGCTGGTCCCTGGAATTCTCCACTTGTAAGTTTGTCTCTACATCAGGAACAGAAAGACTGAAGGTAAAGTTGGTCCTCGATAGCCTATGACATTTTCAGTCATATTGTGAAGCCTCCATGAAAATCCTAAGACAGGGTTCAGAGAGCTTCTGGACAGCTGGACACGGGGTGGTTCTTGAAGGGCAGCCCCCTCTCCAGGATTTGGAAGCCCCAGGCCCTTCCCATGTGCACTGCCAGATGCATCGCTCCACATGCATTCTTTGTAATGCTGTTTATAATAGACTGGGAATCAGAAGGGTTTCCCTGAGTCCCATTAGCCACTTTTAACAAAGTCCAGAGCAGAATTGGAATTTGCTAGAATGACCTTGACTCATGAACTATGTGGTTTGGAAAGAAAAATGATAAAGGGGTAGGGAATGAGGAACTTTTGATCCTGGATGTCTATATGATCTTCAGTATTATGTTGACAGAAATAACCAACTCTGTAAAAAATAATAATTAACGTGATTTATTTCTAAGCAGAATATGAGTGACCTAGGCCTGGAGAGGAGGCAAAACATGCCTATCTCGGGATGATCAGGTTTAGGGGTTCCTTTTATTTGATTTTGAGAGCTGAGAGACAAAGTTTGAAATTTAGTGAAGTTTTTCCATTGGTCTGGCCCAAAAAAGGAGGAGGCTCGTAGGTTATAGGTTGGTTTTACAGTTTCTAGGTTGGTGATTGGAAAAGGTTGCTGAGATCAAAAAAGAGTGTACTTTAACAGAAATTAGGAGGCTTACTACACTTTACAGAGATCATGGGGCCGGCAGATGGCGCAGTGGTTATGACGCTGGACTCCCACATGGCCGGCAGCGGTTTGAGTTCCAGACCTGGCGGCTTTCTCTCTCTCTCTCTCTCTCTCTCTCTCTCTCTCTCTCTCTCTCTTTTCTCTCTCTCTCACTCTGTCTCTCCCTGATCAAATTAAAATAAATAAATAAAGTTAAATAAAATAATTCTTAAAAAAGATCGTGCCAGGGACAAGATGCAGGAAGAGTCCTGTTATCAATGGGTCAAAATGGTCTATAATGTTTCTGGTGTGACTCCCTGTAGGCCCTCTGGAATGGATTTTGGACAATAGAAAAAAAGCAGTTAGATTTCTTTCCTCAGTATGAGAGAGCAGGTGTGCGATACTCAGTTACACAAGATAGAAGTTATCAGTGGACTTTAGAAATGAGCCCAACTTCCGGGGAATTGGTTCACTGGATCCACAAGGAAATGCAAACTAATAATAATAAAAAACAAAAGGCAGCAAAACATACAGTTCCTTCGTTACTGTTACCTGTCATAGCTAAAACGAAAGTAAACGAGAGCGCGCAGACCAAGCTCCGATTTCAGTTTACGCTTTGGCTTTGAGCCTCAAAGTGCCCCAAAAGGAAAAATTATTCAGGGACAACAGAAACTATCTGTAAGACCTGTGGTTATCAAGAAACCAGGCCATCTGGGGGAAGGGCGAAACCACGCAGTTTTTGAAATGGAAGGGTATAAGATGAAGGAATTTTTTCACTTTTCCGATCAATATTATCAGTTTTCTTTTAGCGTCAGTGTTCTTGGTTTTGAGTGCTGCAGAACACCAGAATCTGCTTGGGTAATGCAGCCTTTAGCTTACTATGGAAAAACCTCAGGGGCTAGCCGTAAGTGATCCAGACACACAGGAGGTTATCTTTTTTTTTTTTTTTTTTTTTTTTTGGATCAAAGAGGGACAGAGAGAGAGAAAGTGAGGCCCATGAGAGGTTATCCTGAGGGAACCATCAGCCTGGTGGCCTGGGTAAAAGCCCAGGGCTGGCAGGTGGTGTGGTGGTTAAGGGCGCTGGACTCCCACATGGCTGACTGAGGTTAGAGTCCCAGAGCTGGGGGTTTGCTTTCTCACTTTACCTCTTTCTCTCTCTCTGTCACTCTGTCCCTCTCTGGTCAAATTAAAAATAAATACATAAAGTTAAATAAAATAATTCTGAAAAACAGCCACTGTACCATCTATCTGCTCTGAAAAGTAAGACTGCTGGGCTCCGCCCATGAATGCCAAGTGGACTGGGACTGACTCTGGAATAGTCACGCTTTGAGTATGATTATTACCAGGTCATGGTAAATACCCTGGTTAAGGACTGTCCCTTTTTTTTTTTTTTTTTTTTGGAGAGGTTTTCACTATAGGGCGCATGCGTTCGCCAGACAGACAGAGAGAGACATAGAGACAGAAAGCGAGAAATCACCCCCCAGGGGGGATGGTCACGCCGCAATCCCTTCTCCTCCATTCTCCTCTCGGGATCTTGGAAACGCATGCACATGCGCCCGGTGTGAGTTTTAAGCCACCGGGTCTGGGACGTGAACCGCGGTCGACTACGTGGGAGTCCAGCGACATAGCCATTACGCTAACTGCTGGTTCCCAAGGACTGTCCCTTTTTAAAAAGTTCATTTACTGGGGCCAGCAGACAGAGTGGTGGTTACATAACTGGACTCCCACATGGTCAACCATGGTTCAAATCCCAGACCTGGTGGCTTGAAACTCACACCAGGCGCGTGTGTGTGTGTGTGTGTGTGTGTGTGTGCCTAAAGTCCCAGGAGGAGAATGGAAGAGAAAGATTTTCAGCATGGCCATCCCCCCGGGGGGAGGGTGATTTCTCACTTTCTCTCTCACTGTCTCTGTCTCTCTCCCCAGTGAGCACATGTGCCATAAGGCAAAAACATCTACCCCCAAAAAAGTGTATTTATTTATTTATTAGCGGCACCCCTAACAGGGTGTGTATGCCATGATCCACCCCAGCCTCAGTCACCTCAAATCACAGGCTTGTGCACATGATATGGATACTGTTTGCTAAGTACCTGCAAACAAGAAGTATTTCTATTCTACCTTTGCAAATCGCCTGAGGGAAAATGTTACAAGCTAGACTGCAACTGTTTTGCAGCTGTTCTGCAACTCTTCAGATTTCCTTGGTCTGCAACATCCATGAGCCAGAAGATATAACCCCTGTAACTTTTGCAAGTGGGGGCCCAGACTTGAGAGTCCAAGCTCTGCTCGAATCACCAGTGGTAAAACCCGAATTCTCCTACTGAGTGGCTTGGTTTCTTGGTGGTCTGTTTTCTATAACTCACATATAGGTGTGGAGGGTGTGGAGGGAGAGGTAGATCCTAAATGTGAACCAGGGACCTTCCCATGTGGGTCCTGTTGTATTATCATGCACCACTTGCTGGCCCCAAACTCCCTTTAAATGTCAATAACCCAAATAACCAAACGGTTGCAAAATCAACAGACAATTCAAGAGGCCTTACTAAACTTACTGTCTCAGTTTTCCTTCCTGGGTCTTATAGATGCTAATAAAAACATTAGGGTAAGGTCAGCCGGTGTTGTGGAGGCACTGGACTCTCACATGGCTGAGAACGGTTTGAGTCTTGGACCTGGCAGCTTGCTTTCTCTCTCTCTCTCTCTCTCAGTCTCTCTCTCTGGTGAGCAACATACCCTATAGCAAGTTCAAAAATAATAATAACACTGGGGCCAGCAGGTGGCATGGTGGTTAAAAGCACTGGATTCCCACATGGCCGACTGTGGTTCAAATCCCCAATGTGGTGGCTTGCTTTTTCACTTTCCCTTTCTCTCTCTCTGGTCAAATTAAAAAATAATAACAAATGGAATTAAATAAATACTTCGTTTAAAAAAATAACAATACTAAATAAATAATTCTTTTTAAAGAAAAAGCCATTAGGGTAATTAACATGAGAATGAGGAAAGACAGAGGAACAGTTAAAGGACTCCTTCCAGGAAGGTTGTTTTTATTTATTTATTTATTTATTTATTTATTTATTTATTTAATTTTATTTTTTTAAAGATTTATTTTTATTTATTTATTGATTCATTCCTTCATTTTAATTTGACCAGAGAGAGACACAGAGAGGGAGAGAGGAAAGTGAGAAAGGAAGCCCCCAGGTCCAGGACTTGAACCGTGGTCGGCCATGTGGGAGTGTCCAGCATCTTAACCACCACGCCACCTGCTGGTCCCTGTTTTTATTTATTTATTTATTTTATTTTTTTGCTACAGGACAGTGCTCACAGGAGAGAGAGGCAGAGAGAGAAAGCACTTCCCAAGGGGGATGGCCATGCTACAATCCCTTCTCCTCCAATTTTTTCTATCCTCCTCTTGAGATTTTGGGCATGCACACATACATTTAGAGTGTTTTTCAAGATGATTTGAGACTTGCACCGCACTGTCGGCCATGTAGGATCCAGCTGCCTTAAACGCAAACGACCAGCTGGCCCAATATTTTCTTAGTTTGACCTAATATCATGTTTCTGTTCGACAAGTCTACCCAAGGTATCACATTACGCTAAGTCATCATATCCCTTAGGATTCTTTGGCTGTGGCAAATTCTCAGATTTTCCTTATTTTTGATCACCTTGACAGTTTTGGCCAAGGTATTTTGTAGAATGTTCTTCAACAGGGATGTATCTGTTTTCATCATGATGATACTAGGGTTACAGGTTTTTCGGAGAAAGTTATAGTCATTTTCATCATATCATTATCAAGGGTATATATTATCAACGTGAGTATTCACAGTTGATACTAAGTGTGGATATCTGACTAAGGTAGTGTTTGCCAGGTTTCTTCACTGTTAACTTACTTTTCCCCCTTTTCCATAGTATACACCTTGGAGAGAGGTCATCATCTAGTCATAGTCCATATCTATGGAATGGGAGATTTTTTTTTTTTTTTTGGCCAGGTTTTTATGAGAGAGGTCTTTGCTATAGGGCACGTGCGCTCACCAGAAAGAGAGAGAGAGACAGAGAAACAGAAAGCAAGAAATCACCCCCCGGGGGGATGGCCATGCCGCAATCCCTTCTCCTCCATTCTCCTCTCAGGATCTTTGGCACGCACGCATACGTGCCTGGTGTGAGTTTAAGCCACCGGGTGTGGGACTCGAACCGCGGTCAACTCCATGGGAGTCCAGCGACACAGCCATTATGCTCACTGCTGGTCCCCAGAATGGGGGATTATACTCCCCTTCCTTGAGGGGGCAATAGGTATATAAACTGTTGGAATTCTGTGAAGGCGATTTGTCCTTTCTCCCCCATTTATTTGTATATTTAGTCACTTATTATATCAGTATCAGTATGAGCTCAAATTTATTTTATACTTTGACCATAATTCAATGCCACTTTGTTTTGTTGCCCAGTTCTAGCTTTGGCCCCTGGGAACTGTTGTGGTCGACTTCCATTTCTCCTTTGACATATTCCCATAAATGTGTGTGTGTGGGGGGGTGGTGTGTGAGTAATTCCTTACTTTTTTTTTTTTAATCTTATCTTTTAAAGAATTATTTTATTTAACCTTATTTATTTTAATTTTACTAGAGAGGGACAGATAGAAAAAGTGAGAAAGCAAGCCTCCAGGACTCAGAGACAGTCGGCCACGTGGGAGGCCAGCGCCCTTAAGCACCACATCACCACTTGCTGGCCCCAGAGTAATTCCTTACTTTAGGGCACTTCCGGATGCTCTAGGCCAGGCTCATCCTGTGTATTTTCTGCTCCAGTCCTAAAATCAGGCATTTCTCAAAACACGGGTTTCTTTTATTGAAGTGAATGCAGCATTAGAAACCAAGATCGGGGCCAGCCTCATGGCACATTGGTTAAGCACTGTGCATTGTGATTGTGGTTCAAGCTGACTGTGGTTCAAATACTAGGCCAGTGGCTGGACAGACACACTAGGTACAGGAATATGTATGTCTCAAATCCCACTAGGCATGCCCCAAATCTCAATGGGATGTATGTAAAAACGGAAGAAAGGCTTTGCAATGTGATTGCATCACATTTTGGGGGTGCTTTTTCTTTGTCTCTTTCTCTCTGGCAGCTGCACATACCCTCTGGCAAAGAATATTTTATAAGGGGACCAGCAGATAGTGTAATGGTTGTTGTTCGACTCCCACCTGGTAGACTGCAGTTAGAGTTCCAGACTTGACAGCTCAAAACTCATGCTGCACCTGTGTGCCTGTATACCCAAAATCCCAAGAGGAGGATGGAAGAGAAGGGATTGCAGTGTGGCCATTCCCCATGGGAGGTGATTTCTTGCTTTCTGTCTCTTTCTCTCTGGTGAGGGCACGTGCCCTATACCAACAACAGCTCTGTAAAAAAAAAAAAAAAAATTAAAAGAAGCCAAGATCTGTCAAATGTGCTTCTTGTTACCAAAATTAAGACTTTTTTTTGGGGGGGGAGGGACTAGCAGATCGTGTAATGGTTGCATCGCTGGACTCCCACAAAGTCAATTATAGTTCGAGTCCCAGACCTGGTAGCTTGAACTTATGCTGGTCACGTGTGCATGTTTGCTCAAAATCCCAAGAGGGGAATGGAGACAGGATTGCAGTGTGGTCCTTCCGCCATGGGGTGACTTTGACAAAGGAATGCAGGGGTTCAGGGGTGATTGGGCCCAGCACTCACAGTGACACACTGGTTCTGTTTCAGAAAACCAGACAAACCAGATGCCAAGGAATGGGATAATCCAGCGAGCACGGAGGAGTTAATATTCTAAATCTAGGCCCCCACTAGGGGTTGGACATGGTCTTTTCTGGAGGAATAGGGAAGGGGAGGACTGGGGCTATGCAGTGTCAAAGGAGGAGGAGGCAGAGAAGCAGAAAGACTAATCTATTCAAGGTACTAATCTATTCAAAGTACTAATCTATTCGAGGAACTAATCTATTCAAGGTTTTCAGGTTACCCTGTAGCTCCAGGGAGGGGCAGTTAAGTTTGCCAGAGGGCAGAAATCTTAGACAGCTATCAGCCCTGAGTTATTCATGAATTCAGGGTCTCTCCATATCAGCTCTTGACCGATGTTCAAGAGTTGTGGACACAGACAGTAGGTATAGCAAAGTGGGGAGTTTATTGAAGGAGAGGGAAGGGAAAACAGAGCTCCCAAGAAGGGAGGGGTCTTAGAAAATGGGTTGCCAAGGAAAAACTGTGGCAGGGGGCTTTTATTTGGGTCAGGAAGGGCTTTGTCGGGATTTGCTGTAGGTGGGGCTTGTGCATGCATTCCCCTCCTGGTGGGGAGGGGCACTTGCTGGGTGGGTCCAGTTATTCTCCTAAATTTGGAATGGGTACCAGGCTAGACCTGTTAGGCAAAAAAGCAGGGAGAAGACTGCTCACAGTGGGAGCAAGGGTGGATTTTGGAAAGAACAAGACACACAAGTAGAGAAAAGCGAGAACTGAGCGCTGATGGAGCAGCACTGTGCCTGTCCCAGGTTTACGCATTTATCGGGCAATGGGGGAAGGGAGAAGCCGGAGGTGAAAGCTGTGTGTCTTCTATTATCAACTGCAGCCTTGGAGCATCTTGCTTCCCTTGGTCTAAGTAAGCCCTCCCACCCATTCTCTGGCTGAAAGTTTCCTTTAACCTCTGCAGGCTGGGCAGTATCCGCCCGCCCCGAGCAGGACAGTCTGTGCTCTGCTTCTTTAAAGCTCAGATTCAGCCACTCCCTACAGGTACCAAGGTCAGGAGATTCTTTGTCTAGAAGGTGGAGATGTAAAAACCATTATCTTATCCTCTGCCTGGGACCAGCAGATGGCATAATAGCTATGTTGCTATCCCAGTCCCCCACTGGGTCTGGGACACGAACCACGGTCGACTACGTGGGAGTCCAGCGACATAGCCATAACGCTAACTGCTGGTTTCCAATAAAATAATTTTTTAAAAGAATTATTTATTGGGGCCGGCAGGTGGCATGGTGGTTAAGGGCTCTGGACTCCCACGTAGCTGACCGTAGTTCAAGTCCCAGACTTGGTTTGCTTTCTCACTTTCCCTCTCTCTCTCGCTCGCTCTGTCTCAATCTGGTCAAATGAAAATAAATAAATAAATTAAAAAAAAAAAAAAGGGACCAGCAGTTACCGTAATGGTTATGTCGCTGGACTCCCACGTAGTCGACCACGGTTCGAGTCCCGGACCCAGTGGCTTAAACTCACGCGGGGTGCGTGTGCGTGCGTGCCCAAGATCCCGAGAGGAGAATGGAGGAGAAGGGATTGCGGCGTGGCCATCCCCCCGGGGGGGTTATTTCTCGCTTTCTCTCTGTCTCTGTCTGTCTGGCAAGCGCACTCGCCCTATAGCAAAAACCTCTCAAAAAAAGAATTATTTATTCAATTTGATTTATTATTATTATTACATTTTATTTTAATTTGACCAGAGAGAGGAAAAGTGAGAAAGTAAGCCACCAGGTCAGAGACCTGAACCATAGTCGGCCACGTGGGAGTATCCAGCGTCTTAACCACAACACCTTCTGGTCCCCTGTTATTATTATTTTAATTTGACCAGGAAGAGACAGAAAGGGAAACTGAGAAAGCAAGCCACCAGGTCCAGGAATTGAAATGCGGGTAACCACATAGGAGTTCAGCACCTTAACCACCATGCCGCCGGCCAGCCCCATAAAATATATATATATTTTTTGGAGAGGTTTTTGCTATAGGGCATGTGCCCTTGCCAGAAAGACAGAGAGAGACGGAGAGACAGAAAGCAGCGAGAAATCATGCCCCAGAAGGGATGGCTAGCTGCAATCCCCTCTCCACCATTCCGTGTATTTATTTACTCTGCTCATTAACTTTGTTTGGCAGTTGCTAATCTAATCTACCTTGCATGTCATTGTTAACCACATGGTCAACCTGGTTTGAGTCCAGGACCTGGCAGCTTGTTTTCTCACTTTCCCTCTTTCTCTTTCTGGTCAAATTAAATAATAATAATAAATAAAATTAAGTGAATAATCTTTTTTTTTTTTTTTTTTTTTTTTTTTTTTAAGATTCTCCTTTGATTTACCTAGTCCTAACCAGTTACTAACTTGTGATTTACCCTAATTTTTTCAAAGAAGTAGATGTAGAAGGAACAGCTGCAAGTAGGTAGCAGAGAAAAAGAGACTCCTTTTTGGTTTTGTTCATTTATTTATTTTAGTTTATCTTATTCCTGATATAAAGCACACACATACTAGAGAGAGAGAGAGAAGAACCCTTGACAGGGTCTCCTCATAGGGTGATCCACCTTCCCCAGCCCCCAGCTCCTTGGGTTATTAGGAACTCACATACTCTCCTGACATACCTTCAGACTGACCCTGGGATCCAGAGTCAGTCTGAAACCAGAGTTGGCCCTGTGGCTTCCTCTGCTGCAGTTCTTTTTGCTCCAGAATATGCCACCAGGCTGAACCTTTTTTTTTTCTCTTTTCCATTTAACCTCTTATGTACATAGAACACTTCCTTTCTGACATGAAGTTAGCCTATTGTGCTAAAAGAGTTGATTTACTTTTCTTGCCTTTGCATTCTATTTATCTACAGATATATGATAAATGAAGTTGATAAATATTATAGATACTCATAGTATTTTAATTGTTCTCATATGAAACAAAATACAGATCCTTTTCAGGTATCTGAAACATTACTAATAGGAAACACAAGTTTTATTTTGCAACTAGAACAAAGCGTTCACTCTGGCCATTAATTCTTTAGAAAGGAGCCAAATAGATTGGTTAGAGTGTACCTTTGTTTTTCTTGATTGGCCCTTTGTTGAAACAATAGCCTATTGAAAGCAGTCTACAGTCTCCAAGGTCAGTGGGAAAGTTCCTGGGATATCAGACAACTGGATAGAGCTACTGTTCTCCCTTCCCAATATGGTTCTGAAAAATGCCTTACCAGGCTCATGCCATGACACAACTGCTCAGGAGGAGCTGGATCCCCGATGGCAACCCCAGCTGAAACCCCTGGCCTACTCAGCCTGAAACATGCTGGGTGCACATGCAAGTGCCCATGATCAACAGGCTGGAGGACTGGATGAAGGGGATCATGGCATTACCAGATCCCAGGGAGAGTGATTCTTCCTCACATCCACAAGCATGCATTATATCAAGAATTTTTTTTTTTTTTAAAGGGGACAGCAGGTAGTATAGTGGTTAAGGTGTTGGATTCTTACATGATTGACTGTGGTTCAAGTCCTGGACCTGGACTCAACAGCTTGAAACTCATACTGGGCACATGTTCATGTGTGCCTAAAATTCCAAGAGGAGAATAAAGGAGAAGGGATTTTGGGGGACCAATAGGTGGCATGGTGTTTAAGGCACTGGGTACTCCCACATGGCCAACCACAGTTCAAGTGCCGGACCTGGTGACTTGCTTTCTCATTTACCCTCTCTCTGTCTCTCTCTGGTCAAATTAAAATAACTGAATGAATAAATAAGATTAAATGAATAATTCTTAAAAAAAAAAAAAGGGGTGGCCGGCAGGTGGCATGGTAGTTAAGGGTGCTGGACTCCCACATGGTCGACTGCGGTTCAAGTCCCAGACCCAGCGGCTTGCTCTCTCTCTCTCTCTCTCTCTTTCACTCTATCCCTATCTGGTCAAATTGAAATAAATAAGTGAATAAATAAATAAAGTTAAATAAAAATAATTTTAAAAAAAGAAGGAATTGTAGCCATCCCCCAGGGGTGTGTGTGGTGTATGTGTGTGTGTGTGTGTGTGTGTGTGTGTGTGTGTGTGTGATTTTCTCTCTCTCTCTCTCTCTCTGTGTCTCTCTGGTGAGCATATGCACCTATAAAAAATTTAAAAAATTTTTTTTTTAATTTAATTTCAGATGATTCCACAAAGCACCAGCAAAATGTTCAACCTTGAGCAAACAAACAGGCAAAAGGTCAGTAGCAGAAAAATAAGACAAAACAAAAAAACAATGTGGAAAGCTCTTCTATGAGAATATGTTATTTATGTAACAGGAAAAGCAAACCTCCTCCTCACCCTGCCCTCATCCATGGGAGTGGAGGATTACTTGTATCAGAGGAAAATAAGTCTTCATATTGCCTGTCTTCTACTAGAACCGTGGGAGTACGAGACCTTAATCAAGAATTTAATTTAGCAGAGGGTAGCAGGAAGATGACACACGCAGGAATTTACTTTGGCAGAGTACAGACATGGGCTATTTCCAAAGTTGATCTCTGTGTAGCAAAGCGGTGGCCTTGAAGAGATAGATAGCTCGGCTATGAGGTCTGATTCTTAAGCTAATTTTGAACATATTTTTCTTTTCTAATGCCTGGTTAGGAACAGCCCAAGAGCTAAAAGATACTAAAAGAAGTGACATTGTCCTGTCAAATGAACTCTGCTATCTTTGTAGAGAGCAGGGGTGACGCTGTGCTGGTGACAGAAGTCCGAAGTCTCTCTTTCTCTGCATGGAAGAGTGCTACATTCATAATGCAGTCCTGTGTCTCAGAGTCAACGCCCGTCTTTGGGAGTTGGTGAGTGTTTACCTTCATCGTTGCTGAATGGAGACTAGGAAGAATTAGGTGAAGAACTGGAATATCTCCAAGGAAACTGAACTGACTGCCCACACCTACTCCGGGTAGTCTTACTGAAGTCATATTCTACATAGAATGTATAATTCAAAGGTGAGAAAATGTTTGTCTTGGAAAAGGAGGACAGATTCTGGTCTGAGAACAACCCCTGTGAGTGATCTCTTGAAATGTGATCTCTTTTTTTTTTTTTTTTTTTTTAATTTATTTATTTTTGTATATACTTTCAATCATATTGTTTGGCTTACAATGAGACCATTTCGATATGTGAACATTTCTCCCCAGACCCGTTGATCGAAATATCTTCAACAGATAACACCACACCTCCCCATCCCGTCAATGCTCTACCTCTGTATCCCTTCTCCAAATGTCTTTCGTTGGGCCCCACTCCTCCACATACACCTCATCTGACATTTACACCCATCTCTTGTGTTTGTTCAACTGTTAGTCAATCAGTTTCAGACATAGAATGCAGACAAACGGTATATGTTAAGTGGGGACATACAATGTCTCTCCTTCATAGCCTGGCTTGCCTCACTCAGCAGTACATCTTCCATATTCTTCCACTTTCTGTCAAAAGCCAGGGCTCTGTTGGTTTTTATGGCTGAGTAGTATTCCATAGAGTATATGTGCCACAGTTTTTCAATCCATTCCTCCATACGGGGGCATCTGGGTTGGTTCCATGAAATGTGATCTCTTGAAAGGGGTTGGAGACACTAGAGGAAATTCTTTTTTTTCTTTTCTTGTCAGACGTGTGTACTTGCCGGACAGAGACAGAAAAAGGAAAAGCGAGAAATCACCCTCCAGGGAAGATGGCCATGCCTCAATGCCCTCTCTTCCATCCTCCTCTTGGGATTCTAGGCATGCACGCACACGCACATGGCGTGATTTCCAAGCTGTGGGGTTCGAGACTTGAACCGTGGTCAGCCATGTGGGAGTTCAGTGCCTTAGCCACTATGTTACCTGCTGGCCTTTACAGGAAATTCTGAAGATGGATATCTGGGGGACAGCAGGTGGTGTCGTGGTTGAGGTGCGGAACTCCCATATTGCCTACCATAGTGCAAGTCTCGGACCCTGTGGCTTGAAAATCATGCCGGGCATGTGTGCACGCATGCCTAGAATCCTGAGAGAATGGAAGAAAAGGGATTGTGGTGTGGCCATCCCTCAGGGAGGTGATTTCTCACTTTCCCTCTCTTAGTCTCTCTCTGGTGAACACACATGTCCTGTGGCAAAAAACAAATAATAATAATAATAATTTTTTTTTTTTTTTTTTTTAAGCAAGAAAATTTGAACAGAGGAGATGCTTTCAGAGAGGAAAGCAGACTTGTAGATGAGGAGAAACAGTGGGAATTTGGGTGTGCCCAAGACCCCTGCAAAAGGCTTACATTCTTTTGACAAGAGACAGAGTATCACTTAAGAGTAGGTCCAGCTACATATACCGGAAAACTCAAAGTAGCTAGATAACTAAATGAAAATTTATCTTCTGTGCATAAGAAGTCCAGAAGTGTTAGTTTCAGGACTGAGATGACACTGTGTTTATCAAAGACCCAGTTTCCTTTTGGTACTGTTAGATGACCCTATGCTTTCGCGACTAAGATCACAAAATAGCTGGAAGCTTTCTTTGTTTTTGTTTTTGGAGAGCTTTTTGCTATAGGGCGCGTGTGCTTGCCAGAAAGAGAGAGAGACAGAAGTGAGAAATCATCCCCTAGGGGGATGGCCACACTGCAATCCCTTCTCCTCCATTCTCCTCTTGGGATCTTGGGCACACACTTACACGTGCCCAGCATGAATTTAAGCCACCAGGTCCAGGACTTGAACCACGGTTAACTCCATGGAGGTCCAGCGGCATAGCCATTATGCCCCAAGCTGGAAGTTTTTTTAAGAAGCTTTCCCAGAAGTCCTTCCCAACATCTTCTCACTTATGGCTCATTAATCATAACTTAATCAAGACTTTTCCTAGTTACAACAGGGAGATTTGAGCTAGACATATTGCCACCTCTAATAATAGAGAAACTGATGGTAAGAAGTAGAGGACAGAGACCAGTAGAGGGTGGAATGGTTATGTCCCTGGACTCCTACATAGTTGACCACTGTTCAAGTCCTGGACCCAGTGGCTTAAAACACAGCGGGCATGTGTGTGTATATATCCAAAATCTTGAGGAGACTGAAGGAGAAGGGACTGTAGGGTTTCTACCCACCCAGGGGGGTGATTTCTTGCTTTCTGTCTCTCTGTCTCTGTCTCTCTGGCTAGCACATGCACCCTATAGCAAAAATCTCTAAAAAAAGAAAAAAGTAGAGGATGAGGGGCCAGCAGGTGGCATGGTGGTTAAGGTGCTGGACTCTAACATGGTTGCCATGGTTCAAATCTTGAACCTGGTGGCTTGCTTGCTCACTTTCCTTTTCTCACTGTCTGGTCAAATTAAAATATAATAACAGAGGCCAGTAGGTGGCATAGTGGTTAAAGTGCCAGACTCCCACAAGGCCACCACGGTTTAAGTCCTGGACTTTGCAGCTTGCTTTCTTGCTTTCTCTGCCTCTCCCCCCCCCCCTTTCTCTATCTCTCTCTCTCTCTCTCTGTTGCTTTGTTGTCAAATTTTTTTAAAAAGTGAATAAAATTAATAATTCTTTAAAATAATAATAACAGGAACCAGCAGATGGTGTAATGATTATGTCACTGGATTCCTACATGGCCAACCACGGTTCAAGTCCCGGACCTGCTGAGTTGAAACTCACACTGGGCGCGTGTACGTGTGTGCCCAAGATCCTGAGAGGAGAACGGAGAAGAAGGGTTGCAGGGTGGCCGTGCCCCCTAGGGGGTGATTTCTCGCTTTCTGTCTCTTTGTCTCTGTCTCTCCAGCAAGTGTATGCGCCTTATAACAAAAATCTCTTTAAAAAATGAAAAATTAGGGACCAGCAGTTAGTGTAATGGCTATGTCGCTGGACTCCCACGTAGTCGACCGCGGTTCGAGTCCCGGACCCGGCGGCTTAAACTCACGCCGGGCGCGTGTGCGTGCGTGCCCAAGATCCCGAGAGGAGAATGGAGGAGAAGGGATTGCGGCGTGGCCATCCCCCCTGGGGGGTGATTTCCTGCTTTCTATCTCTCTGTCTCTCTCTCTCTGTCTGGCGAGCGCACGCGCCCTATAGCAAAAACCTCTCCAAAAAAAAAAAAAAAAAAAAAAAAAAAAGAAAAATTAAAAAAAATTATTTAAAAAATAAAATAGAGGGTGAATAGTGGGTAGGCCACCAGCAGCCTGTGATACTGTCATATAAAGTTAAGAGAGAAGTAGAGGGAAATTAATATATATCTACTCTCAAATGGTTGAGGACAAAATGTGTGTGTGTGTGTGTGTGTGTGTGTGTAGAGAGAATGAATGTTAAAAGTGGCAAATGTAGGAAGATGTTTAAAACTTGATTAATAGCGATAAAAGCATAACTGAGCTTCTTGTATTATTATTATTTTTAAAATAAGTATTTAATTTTATTTATTATTATTATTTTAAATTTGCTACAGGGCACATGTGATCACCAGAGAGAGACGGGAGAGCAGGAAAGTGAGAAAGCAAGCTGCCGGGTCTGGGACTCAAACCATAGAGAGCCATGGGGGAGTCTGGCATCCTAATCACCATGCCACCTGCTGGCCCCCTTTGTATTATTTCTAAAACTTTTCTGTAAGTTTAAACTCAATTCAACCTAAAAAGTTTTGTTTGTCTTGTCTTCTTCCAAATTGCCAGAGGGCAATTTTTAAATTGGCAGTGGGGCAGAGGGAGAAAGCACTTCCCAATAAGGTGTGGTCAAACTTCAATCCCATCTCCTCTACTTCTCCACTCTGTTGGGATTTGGGGCATGCATGCACACGCATCCACACTCATCCAACATGTTTTTCAAGCTGCCAAGACTGGGATTCAAACAAGAGGATTGGCCATATGGAATCCAGCTGACTTAACCACCAAGGCATGGAGCTAGCCCAGGAATTTAAAATTTATACCTCCTCTTATTTCCCTCTCATGAGAGTCCTATACAGAACCTCATGTTATTTTTGCCTTAACCCAAATCAATATGATATCCCAATATTGTTAATAAATTAACATTTTGCTGTATTATAAAATTTTGAATTTTGAGATAACAGTGCCATCTAGTGGTTATTCTGAACATATATTCTCATTTCTTTTGGGTATGCGTATACCTGAGTGGAATTGCTCTTCTGCTCATGGATATTCAGTAACCACTAGTTTTTGTTGTTTGTTTTTTAATTGCCAGCAGGCACATAGACAGAGATAGACAGAAAGTGAGAGAAAGAGAGAGAGAGAGCGGGGGGGAGAGAGAGAGAGAGAGAGCGAGAGAGAGAGAGAAACCACCCTCTAATGTCTAACAGTATGGTCACACCACAATTCATTTTTTTTTTTAAGAGATTTTGCTATAGGGTGTGTTCATTTGCCAGAGAGACAGAAAGCGAGAAATCATCCCCACCAGGGTAGATGGCCACGCTGCAATCCCCTCTCCTTTATTCTCTCTCAGGATTTTGGGAGCACACGCACCCAGCCTGAGTCTCGAGCCCCTGGGTCCAGAACTCTAACCGTGGTAAGCCACATGGGAGTCCAGCACGTTAACCACTACACCACCTGCCAGCTCCTTTTTTTTTTTTTTTTTTTAGATTTTTGCTAAAGGGCGTATGTACTCGCCAGAGAGACACAGAGAGACAGAAAGTGAGAAATTACCCCCTGGAGGGGGGATGGCCACACTATGATCACCTCTTATCTACTCTCCTCTCAGGATTTTTGGGCACACATGCACACGCACACACGCCTGGCATGAGTTTCAAGCTTTTGGATCCGGGATGTGAACTGTGATCAGCCCTGGGATTCCAGTGACATAACCGTCACGCCAGGTCTTCCAGTCTTTTCCATTTCTCCATCCCGTCAGGGTTTGGAACAAGCATGGCCCCAAGCATAGTTTTTCAAGCCATTGGGGCTAGATGTCAAACCATGATGGGCCTTGCTGGATTCAGCTTCTTAAGCGCTAGGACACAGGGCCAGTCTAGCTGGTAACTTGCTTAACTTGAGAGGTTACCAAACTGTTTTTCAAAACTGATGCATTATTTTACATTTTCACCAGCAATATATGAGGGTTCTAGTTGCTATACAACCTTGCATTGTGGTTAAGGCGCTGGACTCCCACATGGCCAATGACAGTTTGAGTCCTGGACCTAGAGGCTTGTTTTCTCACTTTCTCTCTCTCCTTGTCAGTCTATTTCTGGTCAAATTAAAAAATCATAAATAAAATGAAATAATTTAAAAAATGATAGCCATTCTAGTTGGTATAAAGTAGAATCTTGTATTTTTGAATAGCATTTTATTCACTGGTGGTGTGACACATCTTTGCACTTGCTTATTGGCAATTTGTATATGTTCTTTGGAAAAGTGTCTCTTTGGATCCTTCACTCATTTTTTTTTTTTTTCTTTTAGAGAGATTTTTGCTATAGGGTATGTGCACTCACCAGAGAGTAGAAGACAGAAATTGAGAAATCACCCTGCAGGGAGGATAGCCATATTGCAATCCCTTCTCCTCCATTCTGCTCTCAGGATTTTGGGCATGCATGTACACATGCCTGGCAGAGTTTTAAGCCGCCAAGTCTGGGACTCAGACCACAGGTGACTATACGGGAGTCCAGTGACATAACCATTATGCCATCTGCTGGTCCCCCTTTGCCCATTTTTAGGTGGGGTCATTCATCTTTTTGTTTCTATAAGAGGGTTTTTTTTTGTTTTTTAATATAATACATACTGGATACTTGATCCTTACTGGATGTGTGGCTTCCAAATTATTTTCTCTCATTCTATGGTTGTCTTTTTTCACTTTCTTCATAGTGTTCTTTGGCACACAAAAATTTTTAATTCTTTTATTTTTATTTTAAAAATTTTGTTAAAGGCTCAGGAGCTCACTAGAGACACACAGAGAAAAGTGAGAAAGCACCCCCCAAAGGGGGACAACCACATCACAATCCCTTCTCCTGGGGTGAATGTGTTGACTGGGTGCAGGGTAGCCCTGGTACTAAGTCCATAGGGGCCAGCCTGTAGCCTGGGTCCTAGAGTCTGAGTATGCCCAAGCAGACTGAGGCAGGTCTGGACCCAATGTTCAGAGGGGCATAGGTTTGTAGACACTGACCTGGAGCCTGGGTCCAGCCTGGTGCTGGGGAATGCTTAGCATTTGGACCCATGGGGGCTGGAGTCTGCAGGTACTAGGCTGGAGTCTGGTCATAAAAGCTGGGGCAATGCGCACTGGCCTGGTGCAGGGGCCTGCCCTAAGCCATGGGCCTATAGGGCTAGCCTGGAATTGGGACAGGACAGAAGTCTGGGCTTTTGAGGCTGGTTGAAGATAGGGACCAGAGGTGCTACCACGGTGCTGGCGCAGGCCTAGAAGTTAGGTCACGTGTGCTATCCTGTCCTGGAGTTTGGAGCTGCAGAGACCAGACACAGTGGTTCAGGCCTGAAGCTTAATGTTTGGTGCTGCTAGTGCCAGTCTGGCCCTGGGGTGGGCCTGAAGCCTGAGATTTGTCAAGCCTGGATCCTAGTGTTTGCCTAGGGCCACTTGAGCTGGCCTGGTATTAGAACAGGTCTCAGGTCTGGTGGCTAGATCTGTGAGTGCTCACCTGGACCCTTGGGGCCATGGCAAAGCTGGTGACTTACTTCACTCTCCTTCCCCATTTGGAAGTTCTCTCTCTGCACCGTGCTGCCCAGGCTTCAGAGAAGTGATGCAGATAATGCAAACTTCCTTATTGCATTTTTTCTTATTTTTGTGCTACGATCACCTGGTATAATATCTCACCTCTTTTGAAGGTATTTTCTTCATTCATGAGTAGTTGTTTAAGTTGATGTTTCTGTGATGTGACAGGTGCTAGAAAATCCTATTCCCACTTGCTGATGTCACTGCTCCTACTTTTCTCTTATTTTTAAGAATTATTTCATTTAACTTTATTTTTATTTATTTTAATTTGACCAGAGGACAGAATGAGAGAGAGAGAGAGAAAGTGAGAGAGTAAGCTGCCAGCTCCAGGACTCTAACTATGGTCAGCAAAGTGGGAGTCCAGTGCCCTTAACCACCATGCCACCTGCTGACCCTTTCTTTCTTTTTTTTAAAAAAAATTATTTAATATTATTATTAGAGGTTTTTTTTTTTTTTTTTTTTGCCTTAGGGTACACATACTCACCAGAGAGAGACAGAGACAATGAGAGAGAAAGTGAGAAATCACCCTCCAGGGGATGGCCACACTGCAATCCTTTCTCCATTCTCCTCATGGGATTTTGGGCATGCACACACGTTCCAGCATGAAATTCAAGCTACTGGGTCCAGGACTTAAACCACAGTCAGTCACATTGGAGTCCAGCGACATAACTGCTACGCCATCTGCTGGCCCCTAGTATTATGATTTTTATTTATTTTTAAAGTTATTTAATTTTGTTATTATTTGTCCCGGCCCAGGGGACAGTCGAACAGGTTTCCTGAGGGAAGGAGTGAGAGACAGGACGAACAATGCAGTGTCACAGCACGGAGATGACGCAGTGTTACAACTCTTCAGGGTCATCCGGAGACGACGCAGTGTCACAGCTCACGGTCGTCCGGAGATGATGCGGTGTCACAGCTCTTCAGGGTCATCTGGCGATTGTGGGCCAGGGATCGTGGTTATATACATGTTGGTGGGCCGTGATTGGTTGAATGAAGGATAGTAAAAAGGTGGGTTATGATTGGTTGCTTTTGTGGACCAATCATGAGGTGCCGGATATGCAAATCTTAGGGATTCTAAGCTTACCGATTTGCTATGGGAAGTGGCCAGAGTATGGTTTAGCCAATTGTGGCCTTTGTAATTGTTTGCTCTCTGAGCCTAAGATGGCAATAGTAAGAGACTCATGAAAATGGCCTCAGCAGACTCGCTGGTGCACAGCCTCCCACAATTACTATTTAATTTGACCAAAGAGAGACAGGGAGAGAGAGAGGGAAAGTGAGAAATCACATCGCCAGGTCTGGGACTTGAACTGCAGTTGGCCATGTGGGAGTACAGCATCCCAACCACCATGCCACCTGCTAGCCCCATGATTTTTAAATTTGACCAGAGAAAAGAAAGAGAGAGGGAAAGTGAGAAAGCAAGCCATCAGCTCTGGGAACTGGACTCTAGTAGTTAGAGCATCCTAATCATCACACCACCTGTTGGACCCTCTGTTTTTTTAAATTTATATTTAATCATTGTATGTTTTTACAGTGTACAATATAGTTTTTCAAAGCATGCATACAGTGCATGTCGATCAAGCCAAAAATATTACCATATGCATTATCCTCAACAGGTAACTTTTCATTCTTGTGTCTGTTAAATGTTTCTCTCTGAGCCCCTCCCTCCCAACTCTCCCCACCTACACACTTTTGATTATTGTAGCTTTGCAGAAGGTTTTGAATTCTGGAAGTGTGAATCCTCCAACTTTGTTGTTCTTTTACAGATTGTCTCGGATATTGAAGATCCTTCATAATTCCACATTAATTTGAAAATTGGCTGTCAGAGTTTTTCAAGCTGCAGGGTCTGGAACTCCATGTGGGATCCAGTGCCTTTGCCACCATGCCACCTGCTGGTCTGAGTATTGTAGTATTAAATCTTCCAATCCATAAGCGCAGAATGCCTTTTGTTTGTTTTGTTTTTCTATAAGGCCTGTGTGTGCTCTTAGGGAGAGACAGAAGAGAAAGTAGTAATGACTCCCCTAGGGAGTACAGCCATACCCCAATCCCTTCTCCTCTATTCTTCTCTGAGGGCATGCACACACATGGGCTGGACGTTTTTCAAGCTGCATGTATCCAGTTCTCAAACAGCACAGTTGGGCATGTGGGATACAGATGCTTTAGCCACCATGCCACTTTTTTCTTTTTTTTTTTTTTTTTTAGGTTTTGTCATAGGGTCATTCTCTCGCTGGTGAAAGGAGGGTAAGTGATAAATCGTTTCCTACCCCTGCCTTGGGTGGATGGCCTGTCACAATTCCTTCTCCATTCTCCTCTCAGAAATTTGGGCATGTGCACCTGGTGTGGTTTTCAGGTTGCCAGGTTAGGGACTTGACTGCTCCAGTGCCATAATCACCACACCACCTGCTGGGCCCCAGCGTGGCTTTTATAATTTAGGTCTTTAGTTTCTTTCAGAAATGTTTTGTATTTTTCGGTGTAAAAGTCTTACACCTCTTTTATTAAATTATTCCTACATATTTTATTCTTTTTGTTGCTATTCTAAGTAGAATGACTTGGGACCAGCAGTTGGTGTAATGGCTATGTCGCTGGACTCCTATGTAGTCAATCGCAGTTTGAGTCCCGGACCCGGTGACTTAAACTCACGCCAGGCGTGTATGCATGCATACCCAAGATCCCGAGAGGAGAATGGAGACGGGCCTATGGTGTGGCCATCGCCCCTAGGGGGTGATTTCTTCCTTTCTGTCTTGGTCTTTCTGGTGAGTGCACGTGCCCTATAGCAAAAACCTTTAAAAAAAAAAAACAAAAAAACAAACTAAGTAGAATGACTTAATTTCCTTTAAGTGAAATTAATATCCTAAACCACTTAATTTCTTTAAATAATCCTTGGATTATTTCTAGTGTACAGAAAAAATGTAACTTTTTACTATTCTGTAGCCTAAAACTGTACTCATTAATTAATTAATTCATTTTTTAAATTTGCCAGAGGATGGTGAGTCAACAGGTGACATGGTGGTTAAGCCGCTGGACACTCCCACATGGCTGACCAAGGTTCAAGTCCCAGACCTGGTGGCTTGCTTTCTCACTTTCTCTCTGTGTCTCTCTCTGGTCAAATTAAAACTAATGAATAAAAAATAAAATTAAATAATTCCATTTGTTGTTGTTATTTTTTTAATTTGACCAGACAGAGACAGAGAGAGAAAGGGAAAGTGAGAAAGCAAGCTGCCAGGTCCAGGACTCAAACCGCAGTCAGCCATGTGGGAATCCAGCACCTTTAACCACCACACCACTTGCTGGCCCAATAAATAATTCTTTTAAAAAACAGTTTACCAGAGGGTACATGTGCTCTCCAGAAAGGGAAGGAGAGAGAGGGAAAGAGAGGAAGAAAGCACCCTTTAGGTCAGCAGGTGGCATGGTGATTAAGGCACTGTCTCCAACATAGTCAATTGTGGTTCAAGTCCCAGATATTGTGGCCTGAAAGTCATGTGCCCAAAATCCTGGGAGGAGAAGGGATTGCAGTTGGACATCTCCCCTGGGGAGTGATTTCTTACTTTCCCTCTCACTGTCTCTCTTTGGGGGGTGCATGCACCCTATGACAAAAACCGTAACAAAAAAAAAGTGTGCCAAAAGTGGGTCAGCAGGCAGCATGGTGGTTAAAGTACTGGACTTCCACATGGCCAACTGCAGTTTGAGTACCAGATCTGGTGGCTTGAACATTAACTGGGGCACATGTGTGTGTGCCCAAGATCCCAGGGGAAAGTGGAGGAGAAGAGCCTGCAGCATTGCCTCCCCCACGAGGGGTGATGTCTCACTTTCTCTCTCACTATCTCTCATTTTGGTGTGTGCCCACGCCCTATGGCAGAAATCTAAAATAAATAAATAAATAATAAAAAATAAATGTCCTCTCCTTTTTTTTTTTTTGAGGCTTTTGCCTTAGGGCATGTACATTTACCAGGGAGGGAGAGAGAGGGAGAGAGAGGGATGGGGGAGGGGAGGAGGGGGGGGGAGAGAGAGAGAGAGAGAGAAAGTGAGAAATCATCCTCCAGGGGGAGATAGCCACACCGTAATCCCTTCTCTCTAGTCTCCACTCAGGATTTTGGTAACACAGGCACATGTGCCTGCCTCGGGTTTCATGCCACCAGGTTCAGGATTTGAACTGTAGTTGGCCACGTGGGACTCCAGCGCCTTAACCACCACACCACTTGCTGGCTCTGAGAGAACATTTTAGAAGATATGGAAGAGGAGCCACTCATTACCAAAAGCTCACTCTATCTGACAGCCATACACAGTCAACACCCATGTATCCAACGGTTCTGCACCCACAGATCACAAGCATTCAGAGAGGCTGGACCCATAGTGCAGCAGTTTAGCACTGGGTAGAGGAAGCCTGCTCTCAAATGGTTGATCAGGGTCTGAATCTCAGCCTTCCTGGTGGCAACATGCCAGATGGGCCTATTTAAGTGTGCCTGGGATCCTGACAAGGTGGAGAACTGGAGGAAAAAGCACTGTAGTGTGGCCAGGTCTTAGGTGTGCTTTGTCTCACTTCCCCTTTCTCTGTCTCCTTCTCTCAAAATACATTATGTTACCTGAAAAAACAAAACTGGTTGTATCTGTACTGAACAGGTGCACACTTTCTCGTCATTATTCCCTAAACTGTGTAACAAATATTTATATATATAAGTATTTACATTATTTAAGTAATCTAAAGATGATCTAACACTTCCAGGAGAATGTGTGTAACGGGACCAGCAGTTGACGTAATGGCTATGTTGTTGGAATCCCCAACCACGGTTCAAGTCCTTGAACCCGGTGGCTTAAACTTGTGCCGGGCAAGCCAAGCGCACACGCCCTATAGCAAAAACTTCTCAAAAAAAAAAAAAGGATGTGTGTAGGTAATATGCAAACACTTACATAAGAGACCTGAGCATCCCAGATTTTGGTCCCTTGCAGATACCAAGAACAGACTATAACCTTCTGCAAATGCTCCCAAGGGTGATGGCAGAGTGTTTTCATCTTAACAGCCCCTTTCAACACTCTGAAATACTTAACATTTCTTACAGTCTAAAATACACACTCATCTGGGTCAGCTGGTGGTATGGTGGTTAAAGTGGCTGGAACACACATGGCTGTGAGACCCCCACCCCTAGGCTTCAAAAACACACCAGGGAGACCAGCAGTTAGCGTAATGGCTATGTTGCTGGACTCCTTTTTAGTTGGACTGTGGTTCAAGTCCCGGACCAGGTGGCTTAAACTCATTCCGGGCCCATGGGCGTGTGTGCCCAAGATCCCGAGAGGAGAATGAAGGGATTGCACCCCTGGGGGGTGATTTCTCGCTTTCTGTCTCTCTCTGTCTTTCTGGTGAGTGCATGCACCCTACGGCAAAAACCTCTCAAACAACAAAAACACCAGGTGCCTGCGTGCGTGCGTGCCCAAATCCTGAGAGGAGAATGGAGAAAGCATGGCAGCTTGGCCATCCTCTCACTTTCTCTGTCTCTCTAGGAGAGTGCACTTGCCCTATGGCAAAACTGAACAAAGGAAACACACTCATCATACCTTCCCCACAGGCACTAAGACCTTGTCCTTTTTTCCCTGCTGCTCAAGTGATCAGCACATGGTAGGTGTTAACAGTGGTTGAGGTAGTAAATTCCTCCAGGTAGTAAATTCCTCTAAAGATGGTAGACTAGCTTACACCTTCAAATGCCTATAGGAGATGGGCAATAAATAGTAAATAGGGCCACTAGGGCCTGTAATAAATGAGGCCAGGTACCCCATTCTCCAGGATAGTTTCCTTAACTAGTCTTCTGGTAGCATCCTACTCTACCCCTACAAACTACATAACAATTTGTCTCCTTTCAAATATGCCAGTCTTTCCTGCAGTAGGGCAGACAGGTTATGCCCAAGGTAGACTCCCCAAAATGAAATCCAATCCCATAACTGACCTCATACCAGCACTCATTCCAGGAATACACATTTCCTTCTCCAAATTTGGCTATTATTTTTCCTTTGGCCATGACATGGGTCAGGAATTTAAAAAGGGAAAAAAAGAACCCCACCATGGGATCAACAGGTGGCATGGTGGTTAAGGCACTGGACTCCCACATGGCTTACCCCAGCTCGAGTCCCAGACCTGGTAGCTTGCATTCCCCTCTTTCTCTCTCTTCTGTGGTGAGTGCACATGCTGTACAGCAGATTAAAATAACAAATATAATTATAATTATATATTAAAAAGAACCCCAATATACCAACGTTTACTATGAATTGTTCAACTTTTGCGGAGAGCTGTGCTCTAGCAGCCGCCCCCTCCCCCAGGCTATCTACAGAGGCGGGTCGGGCCCGCTTTACTCCAGGAGTGGAAAAGCCGCTCCAGCCGGCTTCTGGCAAAGTGACTTCGTGCCGAGTCCCAGCGTTCCCAAGGGCGCCCTCGAAGGACAGCCCGCAGGGGACAGGCGCCCAGGCTCGGCACGGAGGAAGAAGCCGGAGAGACCAAGCACGCACAGGCCAGGGCCTCCCAGAAGCCGGTCCCTAGCGCCGAGGGTCGCTTACGCACTCCTCGAACGTTCAGCCTCTGCGCCCAGTGCAGGGCTGGGACACGGCGGCGCGACGAGGAACCCCAGAAGTGGGGGAAACGCGTACTGGCTGCTGACGTGCCAATGCGCGAGAAGCCAGGGAAAGACCGATTGTCACCGTAGAGCCCCGCGAGAGGGGCGGGGCGGCAGTGTCCCCCACAGCGCCTGCGCAGAGAGCCGGTTTCCAGGGCGCGGCTACGCGAATAGCGGAAACCACGGCGCAACGCCTGCGAGGCCCACTGACGCGCAGGCGCACTGAGCGGTCTCCGGCTTCTCCGAGCACCCATTCCCGCGCAGGCCTCGGGGCGGGGCCTCGAGGGGCGGGGCGTAGGGGCGGAGCTCAATGCGGAGGGCAGGGCCGCCTTTCACTCTCGGCTCGCCGCTGCTGTCGCCGCCACCTTCTCCAGTCCACGACAGTCATGTTACCCAACACCGGGTAAGGCGCAGAGGGCTGTCGCGGGGAGAGACTCGGCTGGGCGGGTTGTGTTGGTCCGTGAGGCCTCGGTGGATCGCCGCGGGTCAGCCCCAGCGGCGGGAGGGTCCGCGAAGCAGCCGGGCGGCTCTGGAACTCTGGTCGGCGCTGGACGCTGTGTACTTAGAATCTGGCAACGCTGGAGCAGCAACCGAGGTTGCGTACCGCAGGGTTGCAGCGGTGTAAAAACTTCCTCCGCAGGTGGAGAGGGTCGAGAAGAGTTAACCCCGCTCCTCCCGGTGTTACCCTGACCTTGGGTTTAGCAATTGCTGTGTGTATACACGCAAGTTCTAGGTGAAAGGTCACTGAAACAGCTCTTGACATTAATGAGCGTCCATTCGTTCTGAACGCTCAGTTTTAGAAAGTAATGGTCTATTTAGGAGGAGATCTACAAATTAGTAACAAACTGACCTTAAAATATAGGTACTTTGGGGATTTTTTTGTCACTTAAAATTTCTTTAAGAATTATTTTATTTAACTTTATTTTAATTTGACAAAAGAGGGACAGAAAGGGAGACAGAGAGAGAAAAAGAGAGAGAGGGAGGGAAAGTGAGAAAGGAAGCTGCCAGGTCTGGTACTCGAACCATGATCGGCTAAGTGGGAGTCCAGTGCCCTTAACCACCACACCTCCTGCCCCTGGCCTCAGTCAGCCTCAGTCATTTAAAATTTTTCAGTGTGGCAAAATATAGACATCAAATTTGCCATCTTAACCATTTTTAAGTGTGTAGTTTTGTACTGTTAATTATATTCACACTGTTGTGCAACCAATATCTAGAACTTTTTCATCTGGCAAAACTATATCCATTCCACAAAGCCCTTCCCCCGATGTCCCCTTCCCACCAATGCCTAACCACCACCTCTAACTTCTGTGTCTCTAGTTTGTGTATCTTGAGCTGAGTGATGTGTTGTCCATTCTGAAATTTAATTGAAATACAGGCACATACTCAAAAGACTTGAACAGTTCCAAGGAATGTAGGGTAAAAAGGTAATCTTATGTTTAAAATCCAATCTTCTATTACTTTCTGGTATGTTTCCATTCTGCATTTTTCAAAATTTTCAATTTTTTTTTTTTGGAGAGTGTTTTTCTTTTATTTATTTTTTTGCTATATGGCATGTGCACTTGCCAGAAAGACAGAGGGAGACAGAGAGACAGAAAGTGAGAAATCATCCCCCAGGGGGGATGGCCACACCGCAATCCCTTCTCTTCCATTCTCCTCTTGGGATCTTGGGTAAACACGCACACACACCCGGCGTGAGTTTAAGCGACTGGATTCAGGACTCAAACTACAGTCGACTATGTGGGAGTCCAGCAGCATAGCCATTACGCCAACTGCTGGTCCCAAAAATTATTGATTTTTAAGAGAGATTTTTTGGTATAGGGCATGTGTGCTCACTGGAGAGACAGACAGAAAGTGAGAAATCACCCACAGGAGGATGACCACACTGCGATGATCCCTTCTCCATTTTCCTCTCAGGCAAGTACATGCACCCAGCATGAGTTTTTTTTTTGAGAGTTTTTTTTTTGTTATAGGGCGCGTGTGCTCGCCAGACAGACAGAGACAGACATAGAGACAGAAAGTGAGAAATCACCCCCCGGGGGGGTGGTCACACTGCAATCCCTTCTCCTCCATTCTCCTCTTGGGATCTTGGGCATGCACGCACACGCGCCCAGCATGAGTTCTAAGCCACCGGGTCCGGGACACGAACCGCGGTTGACTACGTGGGAGTTCAGCAACATAGCCATTACGCTAACTGCTGGTTCCCGCTCCAGCATGAGTTTTAAGCCACAGGTCTAAGACTCTAACCTTAGTTGGTGAAATGGGAGTCCAGCGATGTAACCATTATGCTATCTGCTGGTCCCCATCCTGTGCATTTATAAACATACTTTGTATACCATTTGAACACACATCTTTAAAAATAGTAAATATCATTTTTGACCTTGCTACTTTTATGTAATATATCTGGGGACATACAGTTAGAATACATGCAGTTTCCTCCTTCTTATCTATTAGTTGCCAGGGGCAGGTGTACTTGACAGAGAGAGGAGGCAAGCAAGTACCCGCCAGGGCTAGTCAGTTGCATTGTACGCAGCCCACTGCTGGGTTCCAGTTGAGTCTGGCAGCAAATTATAAAAAAATGGACCAGCAGATGGCATAGTGATTGGAGTGCTAGACTCTCATGTGGCTGACCACAGTTTGAGTCCAGGATCTGGCGGCTTGCTTTTTCACTTTTCCACTCTCTCACTCTCTGGTGAGTGCCTGTATCAAATAAAAAAGAAAATAGTATTGATAAATAAAATTAAATAATTCTTTTTTTTTTTTTTTTGGAGAGGTTTTTGCTATAGGGCGCGTGCACTCTCCGGACAGGCAGAGAGAGACAGAGAGATAGAAAGCGAGAAATCACCCCCCAGGGGGGATGACCACGCCGCGATCCCTTCTCCTCCATTCTCCTCTCGGGATCTTGGGCACGCACGTACACGCGCCCGGCGTGAGTTTAAGCCACCGGGTCCGGGACACGAACCGCGGTCAACTATGTGGGAGTCCAGCGACATAGCCATTACACTAACTGCTGGTCCCAAAATTAAATAATTCTTAAAAAAAGAAAAAAAAAAAACCCCAAACACCTCCAATAGGGTTGGTCATACATACCACAGTCCTTTTCCCTCCATTTTTCCCTCCCATTAGAGTTTTGAGAACATACACTCACTTGCCCTACATTCATTTATTTCCTTATTTTTTTCTTTCTTTCTCTAGAAGGTATAAGCACTTGCTAGAGAGAGTTGGGGAGAGGAGAAAGCAATGGTCAGTTGCAATCCCTTCTCCTCTACCTCTCCCTCCTTTCAGGATTTTAGGCACCATGCACATGCGTCAGACATGTTTTTCCATCCACGGTGTCAGGGACTCCAACTGCACAGTTGACCATGTGGGATCCAAGTGCCTCAACCACCAGGCCACAGGTTGGCCCTATGTAACTTTTTGTAAATTATTTTTCTTTCTTTCTTTCTTTCTTTCTTTCTTTCTTTCTTTCTTTCTTTCTTTCTTTCTTTCTTCTTTCTTTCTTTTTTTTTTTGGAGAGGCTTTTGCTATAGGGCGCGTACGCTCACCAGAAAGACAGAGACAGAGAGACAGAAAGTGAAAAATCACCCCCCAGGGGGATGGCCATGCTGCAATCCCTTCTCCTCCATTCTCCTCTCGGGATCTTGGGCATGCATGCTTACATGCCCAGTGTGAGTTCAAGCCACTGGGTCCAGGACTGAAACCATCGTCGACTACATTGAAGTCCAGCGACATAGCCATTACACCATCTGCTGGTCCCAAAATAATTGTTTTTATTAAAAAAAATGATTAATACAATTTTTGTCACATTTCCTTGATTTTGAGAATTTTAGTAAAGTTTAGATTAACTCTACATTAGCAAGTTTTAATCATCTACCAATGGTATTGAGAAATTTGGAACCTTTCTTTGAAGTGTTTTTGGCATCTGTATTCCGGTCCTCTTATTTTGGAGCTGAGAGTTCATTACTAAGATAGCTCTGGGCTCCCTTTGCCTTTTTTCCTGCCAATGCCTGAGACTCTGAGTGAAGAATGGAATGCCATTTACTTTACTGGGAATCAGTCTGGCTGTATCCAAGGCAATGTAGACTTTTTGAGTTTGTTTGTTTGTTTGTTTGTTTAGATTTTTGCCGTAGGGCACATGCACTCACCACAGAGAGATAAGGAAAGTGAAACATCATCCTTGAGGAGGGACAACCACGTTGCTGCCCTGCTTTTCATTCTCTTCATGGGATTTTGGGCATGAACATCCATATGCCTGGTGTGATTTTCAAGCTGCTGGGTCCAGAACTGGAACTGTGGTTGGGCATGTGGGAGTCCAGTGCCTTAACCACTATGTCACCTGCTGATCCCCACCATTTAACATTTTTTTTTTCAAAATTTGAAGTTTTTCTTTTTTTAAGAAATTTTTAATAATTATTTATTTTATTTCATTTATTCATTCATTTTTAAATTTAACCAGAGAGAGACAGAGGTTGAGAGTGAGAGAGAGGAAGTGAGAAAGCAAGCCACCAGATTCAGGACTTGAACCCTGGTCGGTCAGGTGGGAGCGTCCAGTGCCTTAACCACCACACCACCTGCTGGTCCCCAACCCACCATTTAACATTTTTAATTAATTGTCTTCTGGTATATTCATAGAGATGTACAACCGGCACGTAATCAATATGAAAACCTTTTCATCATCATCTCCAAATTCTCCAACTCCCAACTCTGTGCAATTGGCAACCTTTGTATCTCTAGATTTGTCTGTTTTTTTTTCTGGAGAGACTTTTGCTATAGGGCGTGTGCGCTCGCCAGAAAGACAGAAAAAGAAAACAAGAAATCACCCCCCCCCCAGGGGAGATGGCCACGCCACAATCCCTTCTCCTCCATTCTCCTCTCGGGATCTTGGGCATGCATGTACATGGGCCTGGTGTGAGTTTAAGCCACTGGGTCTGGGACTTGAACCACAGTCGACTACATACATGGGAGTCCAGTGACATAGCCATTACTCCAACTGCTGATCACATATATTTGTCTGTTTTTTTTTTTTTTTTTAGAGGTTTTGGCTATAGGGCGTGTGCGCTTGCCAGACAGACAGACAGAGACAGAGAGACAGAAAGTGAGAAATCACCCCCCAAGGAGTATGGCCACGCTGCAATCCCTTTCTCCTCCATTCTCCTCTCGGGATCTTGGGCACGCACGCACACGCGCCTGGCGTGAGTTTTAAGCCACCGGGTCCAGGACGCAAACCGCGTGGACTACGTGGGAGTCCAGCGACATAGCCATTACTCTAACTGCTAGTCTCGAGATTTGTCTGTTCTTGATATTTCATATAAATGGAATCATGCAGTATATGGTCCTTTGTAAACAGCTTCTTCCACTTAACCAAATGGTTTTGGTTCAATCATATTGTAGTATGCAACAGTGTTTTCTTGTATTATTCAAATGCAAGGTAAATCTCAAAGAGAAATAAATTAATAAAATAAATCTGCTTTTTAATTTTTTTAGCCAAATCATGACAGCTTTCCAATTGCAGGTGTTACAAATAATGTCTTTTTAATTTCCCTTTGATGGGGGGGGGGGAATGTTACATTTTAAAAATTTACTGGGATCGGGGACCAGCAGTTAGCGTAATGGCTATGTCGTTGGACTCCCACGTAGTCGACCGCGGTTCGGGTCCCGGACCCGGTGGCTTAAACTCACGCCGGGCGCGTGTGCGTGCGTGCCCAAGATCCCGAGAGGAGAATGGAGGAAAAGGGATTGCGGCATGGCCATCCCCCTTGGGGGATGATTTCCTGCTTTCTGTCTCTCTGTCTCTCTCTGTCTGTCTGGCGAGCACACGCGCCTTATAGCAAAAACTTATTCTTCAAAAAAAAAAATTTATTGGGACCAGCAGTTGGTGTAATGGCTATGTCGCTGGACTCCCGTGTAGTCTACCATGCTTCGAATCTTGGACCTGGTGGCTTAAACTCACCTTGGGTGCGTGTGCGTGCATGCCTAAGATCCCAAGGTCCCAAGAGGAGACTGGAGGAGAAGGGATTGTGGCGTGGCCATCCCCCCTGGGGGGTGGTTTCTCACTTCCCGTCTCTCTGTCTTTCTGGTGAGTGCACGCATGCTATAGCGAAAACCTCTCCAAAACCTCTCCTGACCCGAATTTTAGCACCAGTTTTTCCATGTCATTGTCTAGATTAAAGCATAAAAGGAGGGGCCTACAAGTGGCCCAGTGGCTAAGGTGCTAGACTCCCACATGACTGACCGTTGTTCAAGTCCCAGACCCAGCGACTTGAAACTCAAGCCAGTGCATGTGCGTGTGTGCCCCAAATTCCCAGGAGGAGAGTAGAGAAGGGATTGCAATGTGGCCATCTTCCCTGTGAGGTGGTTTCTTGCTTTCTGTCTGTCTCTTTGGCAAGCACATATGCTGTATAGCAAAACAAAACAAAACAGAACAAAGGAGCCAGTGTTCAGGCAAGTGATATATGCCTTAACTTGTTGCCATCCTTAATTTCTTCATCAACCTTGCTTAAAAGACTAAAATTCCAACTGTTCTTTTTCTTTAAAAAAGAGTTATGTATTTAATCTCATTTATTCATTCATTTATTTTAATTTGATCAGAGAGAGAGAGACAGAGAGAGAAAGTGAGAAAGCAAGCCCACCAGGTCCAGGACTCAAACTGGTCAGTCATGTGGGAGTGTTCAGCGCCTTAACCACCACGCCACCTGCTGGTATTCCCCCACTGTTCTTTTAAAATAGATTCCTGTCCTCAGCCCCAAAGGTCATTGGCAAAGACTTTTTTTTTTTTAGATTTTTGCCATGAAATGCATGTGTTTACTAGAGACAGACAGAAAGGGAAAATGAGAAATCACCTCCAGGGGGATGGCCACACCATGATCCTTTCTTTTTTGGGTTTTGACCATAGGGTTATGTGTGCTAGCCAGGGAGAGAGACTGAGAGACGGTGAGAGCGAAAGTGAAAAATCACCCCCCAACACCCCGGGCAGGGAGATAGCCACACACAATCCTTTCTTCATGCTCCTCCTGGGATTTTGGGCAGGCATGCACATGGCATGATTTTCAAGTCACCAGGACCAGGACTCAAACTGAGGTCAGCTGTGTGGGAGTCCAGTGTCTTAACCACCACACCACTTGCTGGCCCCCTTCAGCAAGTACTTTATATAGACAACAGGTGTTCCTCATTCATGCTCATGTTCAGAATGGAATGAGGTGCATGTTGTCACCCATACACTCGGACACATAGCTGTCCTGCTGCCACTTCCCTGGAGGCTCCTTACTCCTTGCATCTGTTGAATCTTTGACTTTGTCATTGCAATGCCAGGCAGTCCTGGTGTCCACTTGCTGGGCACCAAGGCCTGGACATGAGCCAGAGGCACGTGGCAGCACTTAATGCACTGGTGCTCTTGTGCATGGGTGCCTGCTTGGCCTCATAACAGCTGGCCCTGCATTGGAACACAAGGCCCTGCATCTTCCCTGTTATCTTTCTCTAGACTCTTCACCATGGAGTCCATTGCCTCCTATACCCCAAGCTGCTGCCGTTCCGCCATAGCGACCATGCTGCCCTGTGTTGGTGCCCACATGATGGGCCCTAGATCCTCCCATCAAAAATGATTTCTGAGTCACTGTATAATGGGATCACAGTGACGTTATTAGCTATCAGATGGGCAAGGGAGTAAGAGAAAACTTCACAGGGACCAGCAGATGGCACAATCGTTTTGTTGCTGGACTCCCATATGGCTGACTGTGGTCCAGACTGAGTCCTGGACCTGGTGGCTTGAAAATCATGCCAGGTGCATGTGTGTGTGTGCCCAAGAGGAAAATGGAGGAGAATGGGAGGAAAATAGAGGAGAAAGGATTGCAGCATGCTGTCCCGTGGGAGATGTGATTTCTCACTTTCCCTCTCACTGTCTCTGTCCCTCTCACTCACTCTCTCTGGCAAGTGCACAGGCCGTAAGGCAGAAACCTCTTTAAAAAAAGAAAAAAAGAAAGAAAATTTCACAGAGAGGCTAGCAGGTGGCATGGTGGTTCAGGTGCAGGATTTCCACATGGCTGACCACTGTCCCAGACTTGGCAACTTGAAAATCACATTGGATGCATATGAGTGCATGACCAAAGTCCCGAGAGGAGAATGGAGAAGAGGAAATTGCGGTGTAGCTATCTCTCCTGGTGGGGTGATTTCTCACTTTCCCTCTCTCTCTCTCTCTCTCACTCTGTCTCTCTCTAGTAAGCACATGCACTCTATGGCAAAAATCTTTAAAAAAGGAAAATGTGGGAACCAGCAATTAGCGTAATGGCTATGTTGCTGGACTCCCACATAGTCGACCACGGTTCGAGTCCTGGACCCGGTGGCTTAAACTCGCGCCGAGCGCATGTCCGTGCGTGCCCAGGATTCCGAGAGGAATGGAGGAGAAGGGATTGCGGCATGACCATCCCCCCTGGGGGGTGATTTCTCACTTTCTGTCTCTAATGTCTCTCTCTGTCTGTCTGGCAAGCACATGCACCCTATAGCAAAAACCTCTTAAAAAAAAAAAAAAAAAAGGAAAATGTCACAGAGGAAACATGTATGCTATGAAAATGTGCATGAGCTCTTGATACTGTTACAGAGTGTCAGAGTTTCTAATGAGGTCTCATTTGTTCTGTCTTAGGAAGCTAGCAGGATGTACACTTTTCATCACAGGTGCAAGTCGTGGCATCGGCAAAGCCATTGCGTTGAAAGCAGCCAAAGATGGAGCGAATATTGTCATTGCTGCGAAGACCACACATGCGCACCCCAAACTTCCAGGCACGATCTATACTGCTGCTGAAGAAAGTGAGTGTGTGCTCGCTTCGGCAGCACATATACTAAAATTGGAACGATACAGAGATTAGCATGGCCCCTGTGCAAGGATGACATGCAAATTCGTGAAGCGTTCCATTTTTAAAAAAAAAAAAAAAAAAGAAAGTGAGTGTGACGGTGCCATTTCATCAACTGTCCTCAGAGTGGTTTCAATACATAGATGATTTCTTGGTGGAACCAGCAGATGGCATCATGGTTATGGTGCTGGACTCCCACATAGTCGACCGTGGGTCGAGTCCCAGGCCCGGTGGCTTAAAACTCACACTGGACACATGTGCGTGCGTGCCCAAAATCCCTAGAGGAGAATAAAGAAGAAGGAATTGCGATGTGGCCGTTATCCCTGGGGGTTGATTTCTCACTTTCTCTTTCTGTCTCTCTTTGTCTCTCTGGCGAGTGCATGTACCCTGTAGCAAAAAAATTTCTAGAAAAAAGATAATTTGTTGGAGAGTTTAGTTGAAGGTATTTGAAAAAACTAACCTAAAATTAATTTTATCTGACTTAAAGTAGTATTTATTTTGTCACTTGAAAGCAGTCGTTCTGACCGTTTTTCTCTTCCAGTGTTTTTAAGTGATAAAAGAAATTTCAGTAAAAAGTTATGTCTCACAAGGGCAGTGGCTTTTGGATGGAATAGGGAGACCAAGTAATGGAAGTAGGGAAGAGAGTTTTTTTCTTTTCTTTCTTTTTTTTTTTTTTTGAGAGAGATTTTTGCTTTAGGGTACCTATGCTTGTCAGAGACAGAAAGACAGAAGGCGAGAAGTCATCCCCTGGAGGGTTGGCTGTTGGGAGCCGTGCCCCAGCCGAGGTGGGTGCACAGGGAGGCGACGCAGGTGAACAGGAATCAGACTGAGACCTCACGCCCCTTTAGCATGTTCTCAGCCGACTGCAGCCAGAGTAAACTCCAGACTGCAGCCCTGATGGCCAGAAGTCATGCGTATTTATTATAGAAGGAGTTTTTACAGTAGTGGGATGGGTGAGGGGAAGTAAGTGAAACATTTTGCTCTAAAAAGTAAGGCATTTAAAGTATAGGAACAATAATTATAAAACATGACATCTGTTTTGTTTAGGTATAAACAGTCATAATTTTTAGAACGAGGAAGTCCATTTTTTAGGTGTATTCTCTTCTTTGATTTTGATTACCGGGGAGGGTCTTTGGATAAGAGGGCTCCCAGAAATCTTGACCACTTCAGTCAGACCAGCTTGATCACTTGAATCCCAAATTGGCCTCAAGTCAGCTTTTTGAGAACTTTAGCTTCAGGCTAGGGTGGTAGCAATTACTAGAAATAAATCTTGTCTGGTTTAGTAAAGACAAGGTTAGTATATACTAAAGTGAAATACTTATGTTATCTCTGGGGTAGTCTACAGCTAAGGGGGTGAGTCTACATAGGAAAGGAATGTGGTCTTGCGAGTAGCTGACTTGAAGGTTACTGTGTACTTGGGACCCTCTACATGCTGCTAATGACTGTGGCTTGGGGAATGGCAGTTTGCCCTTGTCCTGAGAGTAAGGGTGGCTTATGGTCTTTGGGGTAACAGCACCTCATGGATGAGTCCCCGAGTCCCTCCCGGCTACTGAGATCGTTTTGCCCATTAGTAGCTTTAACCTAATGCTTACCTATGTAATCCCTAGTAAGAAAAGTGAATGTAGCATTCTCTGTGGACATTTTCTAGAAAGGCGGGGTGAGTCTAATGGGAGTAACTCCTGTTCGCAGCCGCCGCCCTACGCAGCTGCCGCCTTAGTGGATCCGCATTCTTTCAGGATTATTGTAAAAATTATAGTAAGGCTGGGGGTGCCTTTATGGGGTACTGGGGTATGGCAATAAGGCCCATGGCAGAGAAATTGAGTGCAGGACAGTACAGCAACACAATTCGTGAGGTCCAGAACTCGTAAAACTGTTGACCTTGCAAACAGTTCGCCTCAGCCGAGTCCTTGCTCTAGGCACGAGGGGCAGTTCTTTCATACTCAGCCTGTGTTAACTGCATGGTCCCAGCAGTTGGCCACACTGCAGTCCCTTCTCCTCCATTTTCCTTTTGGGACTTTGGGCATGCACGTACTCACAGCCAGTGTGAGTTTGAAGCCACTGGGTTCGGGACTTGAACCGTGGTTGACTACATGGGAGTCCAGAGATGTAACTGTTATACCATCTGCTGGTCCCAGGGAAGAGAGAATTTGAGGGGTGGATGATGTGTACATTTTGGAAAAGCTCTCAATGTTAATTATTCTCTGCATAATTTGCATGTCATTGTTTTGTTTATTTATCTATTTGTTTATTTAAAACATTTTTGGTAGAGGTCATGTGCACTTGCTGAGAGGAGGGGAGGAGAGAAAGAGAGAATGGTCATAATGCAATCCCTTCTTTTCCATTTTCTCTTACTTTTGAGATTTTGGGCATGCACACACATGCACCTGGTGTGTTTTTCAGGCTGCTGAATCTGAGAGTCAAACCGCACAGTTGGTCACATGAGAGTCACCTATCTTAATCACCACCCCCCCAGCTGGCCTGCAAGTTATTATTTTAATATGTTCCATTGACAAGTAGTTATGTATTTATATTCAAGGTATTGTCCTAGGCACAGTGCCTAGGGCTTAAAAATTCAACTTCTGGGGACCAGCAGGTGGCGTAGTGGTTAAAGATGCTAGATTCCCACATGGCTGACTGCTGTTCGAGTCCCAGACCTGGCGGCTTGCTTTCTCCCTTTCCCTTTCTCTCTCTCTGGTCAAATTAAAAAATAATAACAAATGGAATAAATAAATAAATGAATACTTCTTTAAAAAAAAATTCAACTTCTGGAGACCAGCAGGTGGTGTGGTAGTTAAGGTGCTGGATTCCCACATGACTAGACAATTCCAGTCCCTGACCCAGTGGCTTGAAAATCACATGGGGGTGGGGGAACAGATGACAAGGTGGTTAAGGCACTGGACCATGGCTGACAATAGTTTGAGTCCCAGGCCTGGTACCTTGCTTTCTCACTTTCTCTCTCTTTCTCACTCATGCATAATAATAATAATAATAAATAAAATTATATAAATAATTCTTCTTTTTTTTTTTTCTCAGAGATTTTTGCCTTAGGGTGCATGTGCTTGCCAGGGAGAGGAAGAGGGAGAGAGAGAGAGAGACAAAGAAACAAAGATAATGAGAGGGAAAGTGAGAAATCACCCTCCGGGGAGATGGCTATGCCTCAATCTCTTCTCCTCCATTCCCCTCCTGGGATCTTGGGCATGTATACACACGTGCCCAGTGTGATTGTTAAGCCACTAGATCTGGGACTCAAACTGTGGTCAGCCTTGTAGAAGTCTAGCGATGTAACTGCTATGTCATCTGCTAGTCACAAATAAATAATTCTTTAAACAAAAATAATCGTGCCCAATGCTTGTGCATGCATGAGGTGAATGGAGGAGAAGGGATTGTAGAGTGGCCACTCCCCTGAGGGGTGCTTTCTCACCTTCCCTTTCTCTCTCTCTGCCTCTTTCCAATGAGCACATGTGTCCTATGGCAAAAAAAAAAAAAAAAAAAAAGTCAATTTCTGTTGATACTGCTAGTTTTCTGAGTCATATTGTTAGCATTATAGATATGTTAAAGGAATGCATATGAAGTACTTATGAGTGAAATGATGCCATGGATTTATTTTAAAATACACCAGCAGAAACAAAACAGGAAGGAGAAGTTAAATTGAACACCTGCGAGAACAGTAACAGTCAATGAAGAGAGGTGATGGATTCATGACAGTTCATTATACTATTCATATTTTTGTAAACTTTTGGGTATTTTCCATAGTAAAAGTTTTTTTAGATTACCTTCTGTTTGCTTTTTTTTTTTTTTTTTTTTTAAATCTTATTTGCCAGAGAACATGTGCACCTGCTAGAGAGAGACAGAGAGAGGGAAAGTGAACAAACACCCCCTATAGGGCATGGTCAAGCTACGATCCCTTCTACTCCATTTCTCCTCCTTTTCAGGATTTTGGGCATGCATGATGTACATGTACTCAGTGTGTTTTTTGAGCTGCCAGGTCTGGGACTCAAACCACAAGGGCAACCATGTGGAATCAGCTGCCTGAAGCACCCAGGCCATGAACTGGCCCTCTTTTTAATAGAATTAGAAAATAAGACAAATCAAAACTTTCTACTTTTGTTTCTTTTTCTTGTTCCTCAAGTTTTGGCCCTAGGGTGTATGCACTCACTAGAGAGAACCAGAAAGAAAAGTGAAAAATCACTTGCCACCAGGTCCCAGACTTGAACTGTGGTCAGCCATGTGGGAATCTAATGCCTTAACTACCATTCCATATGCTGGCCCCATTGGTTTTATTTTATTATTTTTTAAAGAATTATTTATTTACTTAATTTTTAAAAGATTTTTTTTTTTTTTTGAGAGGTTTTTGCTATAGGGTGTGTGCCAGAAAGACAGAGAAACAGACAGCAATAAATCACCCCACAGGAGAGAGGCCACACCACAGTCGCTTTTCTTCCATTTTCCTCTCGGGATCTTGGGCACACATGTACACATGCCTGGCGTGAGTTTAAGCCACTGGGTCCAAGACTCTAACCTTGGTTGACTACATGAGAGCCCAGCAACACAGCCATTACACCAACTGCTGGTCCCTAAAAGAATTATTTTTTATGGGCCAAAAGTGGTTAGGGGCTGACCATGGTTCAAGTCCTGGACCTGGCAGCTTGCTTTTCCACTTTCCATTTCTCTCTCTCTCTTGCTCTGTCCCTCTCTGGTGAAATTAAAATAAATATATAAACAAGTAAATAAATGAATAAGGTTAAATAAAATAATTCTTAAAAAAAAAACAAAAACAATCTTTCCTTAAAAAAGTATTTTTTTATTTAACTTAATTAATTATTTATTTATTTATTTTACTTTGATCAGAGAGGGGCAGAGAGAGAGAGAGAGAGAGACAAAGTGAGAAAGCAAGCCGTCAGGTCCAGTACTTGAACTGTAGTTGGCTGTGTGAGAGTCCAGCATCCTTAACCACCATACCACCTGCTGGCCCCCAAAAGAATGACTTTTTATTTAAATTTATTTATTTATTTATTTTTAAAGAATTACTTTATTTAACTTTTTATTTATTTATTTATTTATTTCAGTTTTACCAGATAGGGAGAGAGAGAGAGAAAGAGAGAGAGAGAGTGAGAAAGCAAGCCACTAGGTCTGGGACTTGAACCACGGTTGACCATGTGGGAATCCAGCACCTTTAACCACCGAGCTACCTGCCGGCCCAAAATTTATTTATTTGTTTATTTATTTATTTAAATTTGACCAGGAAGGGACAGAATAACAGAGAAAGTGAGAAAGCAATTCTCCTGGTCTAGGATTCAAACCATGGTTAGCCATGTGGGAGTCCAGTGCCCAATCACCGCCCCTTGCCAGCCCCAAGAATTATTTATTTTTTTTAATTATTACTTATTTTATATTTATTATTATTATTATTATTTTAAATTTTCTATAGGCTCACCAGGGAGAGACATTGAGAGAGTTAGGTAAAGTGAGAAAAGCAAGCCACCAGGTCTGGGACTTGAACCACTTTCGGCCATGTGGATGTCCAACGCCTTAACTGTGCCACCTGCTGGCCCTTCTCTTTTGTTTCTTTCCTTTTTTTTGAGAGATTTTTGTTATAGGGCAAGTGTGCTAGCCAGAGAAAGAGAGAGAAAGTGAGAAGTCACCTCCCGCAGGGGTGATGGCCATGCTGTAGTCCCTTTTCCTCCATTTTCCTCTCAGGATTTTGTGCACACAGGCACATGCACCCTGCGTAAGTTTCAAGCTCCTGGGTCAGGGACTCAAACTGCAGTCGAGCATGTGGGAGTCTAGAGCCTTAGCGGCTATACCACTTGCTGGCCCCCCTCTTTTGTTTCTTAATAGAGTTGGCTGAGGGAATCTGAAGCTGATTATGATTAGTCATTTCATCCTCTGTACGGTGACATCACTAGTGGTTGTATTTGTTTATATTGAGTTTCTCAAAATAGGATGCTTTTTTCTTTTTTTTTTTTCTTTTTTTTTTTTTACTATTTCATGTCACTTAGTTTAATACTGGAAAGGAACTGTTCAAACATGTAGGTATTTTCTTTTTTTTTCACTTTATTTATTATTATTATTATTATTATTATTATTTTTGTATATACTTTCAATCATCTTGTTTGGCTTACAATAGGATGCTTTTTTCTTTTGGCTACTCTATCAGAATGGAAGGTATAATCTTTGAATGCTTGGCCCCAGGAGGTGGTTAAGGTACTAGACCCCTATATGGCCAACCATGGTTTCAGTCCCAGACCTGGTGGCTTGCTTTCTCACTTTCCCTCTCTCTCTGGTGATGTGCTCTATAGCAAATTAAAAAATAATAATAATAGGGGCTGGCAGGTGACATGGTGGTTAAGGTGCTGGACTCCCACATGGCTGACCATGGTTCGAGTCCTGGACCTGGCAGCTTGCTTTCTAACTCTCTGTCTCTCTTTAGTCAAATTAAAGTGTAATAATAATAAATAAAACTAAATAAAATAATATTTCCTTTAAATAATAATAATAAATAGAATTAAATAAGTAATTCTTAAAAAATAATAACCTTTGAATGCTTCAATACATTTTTGTTTGTTTATCCTTTATAGTCGAAGCAGCTGGAGGAAAGGCCTTGCCGTGTGTTGTCGACGTGAGAGATGAAGAACAAATCAGTAACGCAGTGGAAAAAGCAGTTGAGAAATTTGGAGGTAGTACCTTCGTTCTGAAATAATTTTCTTGTTTTTTTTTTAGAATTATTTTATCTAACTCTGTTTATTTATTTATTTTAACTTGACCAGAGAAGGACAGAGTTAGAGAGAGAGAGAGAGAGAAAGTAAGAAAGCAAGCTGCCAGGTCCAGGATTCAAATCGCAGTTGTCCACATGGGAGTCCAATGCCCCCAACCACCAAGCCACCTGCTGGCCCCAATAATTTTTGAATATTGATAAAATAGAGGTGTAACTATAATTTTTTTTTTGAGAGGTTTTTGCTATAGGACACATGAGCTCACCAGACAGACAGAGAGAGACAGAGAGACAGAAAGTGAGAAATTACCCCCCAGGGGGGATGGCCACGTCGCAATCCCTTCTCCTCCATTCTCCTCTTGGGATCTTGGACATGCACGCCCACACGCCCATCGTGAGTTTAAGCCACCGGGTCCGGGACTCGAACCACGGTCAACCACATGGGAGTCCAGCGACGTAGCCATTACACCATCTGCTGGTCCCAGAGGTGTAACTATAATTTTGCATTTTTTGTTTTCTGAATCTTTGAAGCATAACCAGAAACAAATGTGTGCTCCTGTAAGAGCATGGCTTAAAGCCATCTGATAACTTATTTTTGAATTATTTTATCTAATTTTATTCATTCATTCATTCTTTTTTTTTTTTTGAGAGGTTTTTGCTATAAGGCACGTGCGCTCACCAGAAAAACAGAGACAGAAAGCGAGAAATCACCCCCCGGGGGGATGGCCACACCGCAATCCCTTTTCCTCCATTCTTCTCTCAGGATCTTGGGCACATATGCACATGTGCCCAGTGTGAGTTTAAGCCACCGGTTCCAGGACTCAGACTGTAGTCGACTCCATGGGAGTCCAGCGACATATTCATTACACCAACTGCTGGTCTTCTATTCATTTATTTTTAATTTGACCAGAGAGAAACAGAGAGAGAGAGAGAGAGAGAGAGAGAGAGAGAGAGAGAGAGAAGGAAAGTGAGAGAGTAAGCCATCAGGTCTGGGACTCAAACCATGGTCGGCCATGTGAGTGTCCAGTGCCTTAGCCACCATACCACCCGCGGGTCCCGCCAGCTGATGACTTTTCTTTAAATGTTGAAATTTTTTTTCAGTAATATAAGAAATTAACCACTGGAAATAAAGTTCTGAACCTTGAAAATAATCTAAAAACGTGGTTCCTCATATGTTATCTGCTTGCTTCTTTGTCTCTTCCTGATTAATGTAAATATTATTTTGATATTTACTGGATAAAATGCAAATACTTTATTTTCTTTTTTTTTAATTACCAGAGAGTGTGCATGCTCACTGGAGAGAGAGACAGAGACAGAGAAGGGGGAAGAACTCCCAAGAGATGTGGTCATGCCACAAACTCAGTGTGTTGCAAACACTTTATTTACATTCAAGATACTTTTTATACTGAATTTCAACAGACTTTTTTTTTTTTTTTTTTTTTTGAGAGGTTTTTGCTATAGGGCACGTACACTTGCCAGAAAGACAGAGAGAGACACAAAGACAGAAAGCGAGAAATCACCCCCCGGGGGGATGGCCACGCCGCAATCCCTTCTCCTCCATTCTCCTCTCGGTATCTTGGGCATGCACGCACACGCACCCGGCATGAGTTTAAGCCACCTGGTCCAGGACTCGAACCTTGGTCGACTACTTGGGAGTCCAGCAACATAGCCATTACACTAACTGCTGGTCCCAGACATTTTTTTTTTATATACCTCTACACACACTTCCTACTCCGGCCAAAATAGTTTACTTCCTTGAATATTTTGCCTTTTTCTTTTAGACATTTTTGCAATAGGGCATATGAGCTCACCAGAGAGACAGAGAAAGACAGAAAGACAGAAAGTGAAAAATCACCCCCAGTGGGGATGGCCATGCTGCAATCCTGTCTCCTCTATTCTTCTCTAGGGATTTTTGGGCATGCATGCACACATGCCCAGTGTGAGTTTTAAGCCTATGGGCCCAGGACTTGAACCACAGTTGACTGAGTGGGAGTCTAGTGACATAACCATTATGCCATCTGCTGGTTCCAATATTATACTTTTTTTTTTTTGGAGAGGTTTTTGCTATAGGGCACAGAAAGACAGACAAAAAGTGAGAATCACCCCCCAAGTGGATGGCCATGCCACATTCCCTTCTCCATTCTCTTCTTGAGATCTTGGTCATGCACATACACGCGCCCGGTGTGAGTTTAAGCCACCGGGTCCGGGACTCAAACTGTGGTTGACTACGTGGGAGTCCAGCAACGTAGCCATTATACCATCTGCTGGTCCCACCAATATTATACCTTTTTAAAGTTTTCTTTTTCCCCTTCCATAGGCCTCATCCCACTACCTTTTTTTCTTTTTCTTTTCTTTTTTTTTTGCTAGAGGACTTGCCAGAGACAGAGAGAAATCACCCCGTGGGAGGATGGTCACACTACAATCTCTGTTCTCCTCTTGAGATTTTGGGCATGCATATATACACAATCAGCATGACGAGCCACTGGGTCTGGGACTTCACCCTTGGAGTTGGCTATGTGGGATCCAGCTCCCTTAACCTCAGTGCCACCTGCTGGCCCCTTTGTTTGTTTTAATGAAAGAAGGAGAAAGAGAGAGTGAGATATCTTTGATGGGATCGCACCATTTTGTAATCCTCCTAACCCAGCCTCCTGGTTAGCTAGGTCCGAGGTGTGCCAGCATGCCCAACCTGTTTAGGTTGGGCTGGGAGCTGCACCTGGGCTCTTGCTTGTGCCAGTCAGAATGGATTCCATAAAGTTTGATTTGCTGAAGTTTTGAGTTTCCTTAAAATGAAGTTATAAAATGTAAATAGTTGAATCTAAAGTTATTCTAAGGACACTTCATGAGAAACATTAGCAATACAAACTCTATGTTGAAGCTCATGGAAATTGAGGAATGAGGACATGATCAAAATTTTATGTTGCTATCTGTGATGAAAGGATACTTGGGACTAAAATATTCTCTTTTTTTTTGCTTTTTCCTTTTTCTTTTGTTTTGTTTTCCTTCAGGAAACCATAGGTTTACCTCTATACAGTGTGCCAATAATTCCAGCTGTTTTGGGTGATTTGAATGATTAAAATATTTTTGTGAACTTAATAACCTTATTTAAATCATTACTTACATATTTTGAGCGAGGGGGACAGAAAAGTCATAAGAGGATAACAAAAGATGTTCATGGTAACAGTCTAACTGCTAAAGGGAAAACTGTGGTGTTTCTACTTGATGGAATATCAAGTGCCCTTTTATTGTGTTTATTTCTTTAAGGATTTTTTCCATAGGGTGCGTGCACTCACCAAAAAGAGACAGAGACAGAGAGAGGAAAAGTGAGAAATCACCCTCCAGGGGAAATGGCCATGCTGCTATCCCTTCTCCTCTGTTCTCCTCTCAGGATTTTGTGCATGCACTCACACACACCTGGCATGAATTTCAAGCCTCTTGGTCCAGGACTTGAACTGCTGTTGGCCATGTGAGAGTCCAGCGCCTTAACTACTGTGTCACCTGCTAGCCCCAGGAGACCAGTGTCTTAATCACCATACCACCTGCTGGCCCCATATTCTAACATTTTTTTTTTTTTTGAGAGGTTTTTGGTATTAGAGAGTGTGTGCTCACCAGAAAGAGAGAGACAGAGAGACAGAAAGCAAGAAATCACTCCCCAAGGGGAATGGCCACGCCACAATCTCTTCTCCTTCATTCTCCTGTTGGGATCTTGGGCAAGCACACACACGCGCCTGGTGTGAGTTTAAGCCACCAGATCTGGGACTCAAACTGAAGTCAACTACATGGGAGTCCAGCGACATAACCCTTATGCCAACTGCTGGTCCCCCCTTTTTTTTTTTTAATAATGTCCACATCTTCTTTTTTTTTTTTAATAACTTTATTTAACTTCTATTTATTTTTCAATTTGAACAGAAAGGGACAGAGTGAGAGAGAGAGAGAGAGAGAGGAAAAGTGAGAAAGTGAACTGCTAGGTCTGGGACCCACATGGCGGTTGGCCATGTGAGAATCCAGCACCTTTAACTACCATGCCATATTCTAACCATTTCTTTAAAAATAATTATTTATTTAATTCCTTTTGTTGTTATTATTAATTTTTTTTTGGAGAGATTTTGGTATAGGGTATGTGTGCTTGCCAGAAGGACAGAGAGACAGAGAGACAGAAAGTGAGAAATCACTCCCCAGTAGGAACGGCCACACTGCAATCCGTTCTCCTTCATTCTTCTCTCGGGTTCTTGGGCATGCATGCACACACACCTGGCGTGAGTTTAAGCCACTGGGTCCAAGACTTTAACCACCTCTTGACTACATGGGAATCCAGTGACATAGCCATTATGCCAGCTGCTGATCCCATGTTGTTATTATTTTTTAATTTGGCCCAACAGAGACAGAGAGAGAAACAGAAAGCGAGAAAGCAAGCTACCAGGTCCAGGACTCGAACCATGGTTGGCCATGTGAGAATCCAGCACCTTTAACTACCACGCCACCTGCCAGTCCCTATTCTAACCATTTTTAAGTATACAGCTCGGAGGCATTGATTTCATTCCTACTGTTGTGCACCTATCATTAAGTGCCTTTTAAAAGAACAACAGGCACAGCTGCTCTGGCACATTGGTAACCCAGAGCTCTGCAATGATGGAAACCATATGGAGAATTGGGGGTTAGTACTTAGGTTGACCTGTACTTGCTGGGCATTTGCCCAGGATCCTGGCTGAAAGGCTTTTGGGAGGTATAGCACGAGAACCCTGTTGAGGGTGCTTACCATTTTCTATCTCTTTCTCTCTCTGCCTCTCTCTTTCATGAAAGGAAGAAAGAAAAAAACTTGAAAGATAATGAAGGTCATGTAGAAACAAAGGGAAATGGTCGAAGCAGTTTTGTAGTTTACCATTTTCTTATTATTTCACTGAGCATATTGTTTGGATTTTTTTTTTTTTTGGAGAGGTTTTTGCTATAGGGCGCGTGCGCTCGCCAGACAGAGAGACAGACAGACAGAAAGTGAGAAATCACCCCCCAGAGGGGATGGCCACGCCGCAATCCCTTCTCCTCCATTCTCCTCTCGGGATCTTGGGCACGCACGCATACACGCCCGGTGTGAGTTTTAAAGTTTTAAGCCACCGGGTCCGGGACGCAAACTGTGATCGACCACGTGGGAGTCCAGCAACATAGCCATTACGCCAGCTGCTGGTCTCTGAGCATATTGTTACATGAAGATATATACTATATAGGTAGAAAGTGGATGGAATGTACAGAAATGGTAGTTATTCTAGGTTTTGTTTGATTTTGTGCATGAGTCACTAAAACAACACCAATGAATTACCTGGGATTGAAGCTCAAGGTCTATTTTTCTAGTTTCCAAGATTGTAAAGGAGCACTGTCTTTAAGTAAAGGGTGTTGGGGTGCAGAGACTAGTATGCTTAGAAGGAGGGCAGGCCTTGGAAACATGCTGGAGAGAAAGAAGAATTTGACCCAAGGTTCTTGGAGACAGGGAAGTAAGAGAACAGATAAGGGTGGATGCTACAAACCATTAAGCTCTAGGCCTTACTGGCGTTTCACATGGAGCTCTGGTGATTGGCCGTGTTTCCACAGTGCCAGTGAAAGTCATGTGTGTGCTGTTTCGAAGTAGCTACTGAATGTTGCATTAATGTGTTGGTCAGTCATGCTTTCTAAAAGAAGTATTTGTGAATCAGCTCAGGGCCCAACTGTGTACAGGGTCTTCAAAAGTTACAGGCAAGTATATATATAGAAAAACTACACAGGGATTTCAGATATTTTTGGCATTAAATTAATACTTTTCATTGGAAATATTTATTTTTTCCGTAACTTATGGGAGTCCCTTTGTATAGAGTAAATGCGGGGACCAGCAGGTGGCGTGGTGGTTAAGGTGCTGGATATTCCCACATGGCTGACCACGGTTCGAGTTCCAGACCTGGCAGCTTGCTTTCTCACTCTTTCTCTCCTTCTTTCTCTCTCTGGTCAAATGTATAGAGTAAATGCTTTTATTTATTTATTTTTTACGATAAAAATGTCTCAAGTTAAAATGAAATCGATTATTTTAAAACAGGGATTGATATTTTGGTGAATAATGCCAGTGCTATAAGCTTGACCAACACACTAGAAACACCTACAAAAAGAGTGGATTTGATGATGAATGTGAACACCAGAGGCACCTACCTTACGTAAGTTAGAAGGAAGAGTTCCGGAGGAGGAGGATGTAATGTAATGTTTTCTTAGAGAATCTACTTAATTGTAAACAGATTTGGGCCAAATTAGCAGTACAGTTTTGAATTTGGTCCTTTTTTTTTAATTTAATTTTTTTTAAATTTTGCTATAGGGTGCATGTACTCACTAGAGAGAAAAAAAAAGAAAGGGAGAAATCAGCCCCCAGTGATATGTCCATACCAAAATCTCTTCTCCCTATTCTCCTTTGGGGATTTTGGGCATGCACGCACATATGCCTGGTGTGGTTTTCCTGCCACCAGATCCAGGACTCAGACTGGGTTTGGCCATGTGGAATCCAGCGCCTTAACTACCACATCACCTGCTGCCCCCTATGTCACCCTGTTTTAATTCATTGGTCAGTTGTGGATGGTAGTGGATATTACAGGTTGACTATTCTAATCTGAAATCCAAAATCTGAGGTGATCCACAATCTAAAACTTTCTGAGAGCCAATATGATGCCATAAGTGAAAAATTCCACACCTGACGTCATGTGATGAGTCATAGTCAAAATGCTATAATGTAAAAATACATAAAATCACCTTCAGGTTATATATATATAAGATATATAAGAAACATAGATAAATTTTAGTTTAGACCTGGGTCCCATCTCCAACATATTTTATTATATTTATACAAATATGCCCAAATCCGAAATACTTCTGGTGTCAAGTGTTTTGGATAAGGGATACTCAACCCATACCGAGATTTACAGAGCAGAAAACTGAGATTAGAATGCCATATAATTTGCTCAAGGTCACACAGTGAAGGGAGAGAAGGAGGGTCTGTGTGACTTGAACACCTGTGTTTTGTACCACAGGGTTGACTGACAAGTTCATTAACTTTTTCTAAAAATTATGTGAGGAAAGGAGAGGGAAAATTTGGGATGGTTTTGGTTGAAGATAATCTCAGCTGAGTTTAAGGCCAATGTGTCAAGGATTTGATTATTTTCTTCAAGCAGATTGTGTTGTCAGGCCATTCAGCAAAGTTTCAAAGGATGAAAATTAGTTGCTTTCCCTTGCTTGATTCTAAAAGACAAATAAAACAAACAAAAACTACTCTATAGATGACTAAGGAAGTTCAGTTGTTCTTTTTTTTTTTTTTTCCTTAGGAAGTTCAGTTGTTCTTAACAGTAGTTTGAGATAGAACTTAAAGAAGTGGGGATGCTAGAAAGCTATTAACTTGACTTGTGTTTTCTTTTGCTTTCAGATCTAAAGCATGTATTCCTTATTTGAAAAAGAGTAAAATTGCTCATATCCTCAATCTCAGCCCACCATTAAACCTAAATCCAGTGTGGTTCAAACAGCACTGTGGTAGGTAGTAGGATGAGGGCGGGGTTTGTCAAGTTAATTTGTTTTGAATTAAATCAGTGTGTCTATGATGTAGTCACAACCTGTATGTAGCACTCGACATTAAGTTTTCTATGTCTAATCAGTAAGTAGCATTTGGGAAAGTAGATTCTTAATCTTTATCTGTAGTTTCTTAAATCGAAGTACAATTTACACGTGGTAAAATGTACAGATCTAAATGGTTCAGTCTGTTGAGTTTTGACAAACGTACCTACCTGTATAACTAGTGCCCGAATCATGATACAGATTTCCATGATCCTGGAAAGCTCTTTCATGTTCTTATGGATTAATTTTATTGTATGTCATCTATTCTTTACTAAAGTTGGTTAAAAATGCTCTAAGACATATTCTTTTTCTTTTTTTTAGTAGAGGTTTTTGCCTTAGGACATGTATGCTCATGTGAGCAAGAGAGAGAGAGAAATAGAGACAGAGACCGTAAGAGGGAAAGCAAGAAATCCCCTCTTGAGGGGGGATGGCCATGCTGCAATAACTTCTCCATTCTCCTCCTGGAATCTTTTGTTTTTTTTTTTTTTTTTTTCGCTATAGGGCGCGTGCGCTCGCCAGGCAGACAGAGAGAGACATAGAGACAGAAAGCAAGAAATCACCCCCCCAGGGGGGATGGTCACGCTGCAATCCCTTCTCCTCCATTCTCCTCTCGGGATCTTGGGTACGCATGTACACGCGCCCGGCGTATTTTAAGCCACTGGGTCCGGGACGTGAACCGCGGTCGACTACGTGGGAGTCCAGCGGCATAGCCATTACACTAACTGCTGGTTCCCCTCCTGGAATCTTGAGCATACACGCACATGTACCCAGCGTAAATTTCAAGTCACAGGATCTGGGACTCGAACTGTGATCGGCCATGTGGGAGTCCAGTGATGTATTGCTACACCATCTGGCCTCTCTAAGAAATATTAGTTACTTTTCATAGCAGTCTAATGATTTAAGGAGAGTGTGTTAAGAAACAAGATTTATGTATAGGAGTCTCCTTTAAAATAGTTTGTATCAGATATTTAAGTTTTTTTTTTTTTTTTTGGAGAGGTTTTTGCTATAGGGTGTGTGCACTCGCCAGACAGACAGAGAGAGACATAGAGACAGAAAGTGAGAAATCACCCCCCGGGGGGATGGTCACGCCGCAATTCCTTCTCCTCCATTCTCCTCTCGGGATCTTGGGCACGCACGCACACGCGCTCGGCGTGAATTTTAAGCCACTGGGTCCGGGACGTGAACTGTGGTCGACTACGTGGGAGTCCAGTGACATAGCCATTACGCTAACTGCTGGTTCCCCCAGATATTTAAGTTTTTATTTTGACCTGATTTCCTAACATTTAGAAAGGTACTTAGAATGGCAACTCACAGTCCAAAACTAAAAGGAGTTCCACTTTTTTTTTTTTGGGAGAGATTTTTGGTATAGGGCGTGTGCACTTGCTGGAGAGACAGAGAGACAGAAAACAAGAAATCATCCCCCAGGGGGGATGACCACACCACAATCCCCTCTCCTCCGTTCTCTTCTCAGGATTTTGGATATACACGCACACACACATGCCCAATGTGAGTTTAAGCTGCTGGGTCTGGGACTCAAACTGCGGTCAACTATATGGGAGTCCAGCAGTGTAACCATTATGCCATGTGCTAGTCCCAAGAAGTACTGTTTTAATTGACTGGGTTAAATTAATTTACAGCCCTTTTTGTTAGTATTTTGCTAGCAGTAGTTTCCCTTTAATTTATCATTTCCATTCTTTAAAATGAAAACAAACAAACAATAGTGTAATTTACGCCCATAGTGTTAAAAAATAAAAGTTAAATAAAATATTAGAATGGAAATGTATACAAATAATTTATAAGAAATTTGAAAGTGTTCTTTTTGTTTTTTACTGTAGGGCATGTGCACTCATTGGAGAGTGAGAGAGGGAAAGTGAAAAATCACCCCCTAGTAAGATGGCCATGCCACAGTCCTTTCTCCTGTGTTCTCTCTTGGGATTTTGGGCACATATACAAATGCACCCTGTGTGATTTTCAAGCTACCAAGCCAAGGAACTTGAACCACGGTTGGCCACGTGGAATCCAGTGCCTTAACCATCATGTCACCTGCTGACCCCTATATGAAAATTCTTTAAGAAATGACTTATTTAAAAACTTAATGTTTTGCATATTTTATACTATTGGAAATAATTCTTGAAAATATATCAGAGAAAATATAGTAATAGAAATTGTTATTTCTACTCAGAACTTAATGATTCTCAAATGATTATTCTTTGTGGTTTCTTTTAGCTTATACCATTGCTAAGTATGGTATGTCTATGTGTGTGCTTGGAATGGCAGAAGAATTTAAAGGTGAAATTGCAGTCAATGCTTTATGGCCTAAAACAGGTATGTACTTAAAATAAATCTATTCACCAGATTTTCATTTATTGTCCTTCACCATTTATGAGATACATCTTTGATGTGGTAGGGTAGAGATGAATAGACAACAGTAACTTCGATCTGTTTTTTGGGAAACAAGTTAAACCTTTCTTTTTTTGAAAGAATTATTTTTATTTCACTTTATTTATTTATTTATTTAAATTTGACCAGAGGGAAACAGAGAGAGAGAGAGAGAGAGCGGCAAAGTGAAAAAGGAAGTCACCTGATCTGGGACTCGAATGGTGTTTGGTCATGTGGGAGTCCAGCGCTCTTAACTGCTGTGCCACCCGCTGGCTCCTAAACCTTTCTCTTGCAAGTTTTTATTTAGTTACTCTGATGAGAGCAAGACAGAGAGAGAGAGAGACAATCACTCTCAACAAGGTTTTATGCCGTGAGCCTCCCCCTGAGCCTTTCTGAGCCAGGTAGGATCATGGGCATATACCACATGCCTGGTGTGTACTGATCAGCCCAGGAACTGAACCTTGATCTTCCATATGGCTTCAGCCTCACAGGGCATTGTGTCAGTGTTGCACTACTGTGGCTGAGCCATAAGCTTTTTGTTGTATAGAGCAAGATTCTTTTCCATCATCTAACAGCTTTGACCTAGACTACATGACTAACTCTTGAGCCCATAGCTGTAGTGGGGACTGGATGGTGGCACAGCATTAAAGCAACACTCTGCAAGGTTGACAACCATGTGGGGACGTTTTGGGTTCATGTCTGGAGACCTCAATGAATATGTTAGGCACATGTGTGTCCATGATCTGGGGCTGGCTGAGGCTGGCTAGGTGGGTTGTGGCATCATTAATAGTTGTAATACCAGAATACACAGGGAACTCAAGCGATTTTCCTAAAAAACAAAACAAAACAAAAAAAAGATCAACCCAATTAAAAGATGGGAAAATGAGGGGCCGGCAGATGGCACGGTGGTTAAAGGTGCTGGACTCCCACATGGCCGATCATGGGTCAATCCTGGACCTGGTGGCTTGCTTTCTCACTTTCCCCCCTTTTCTCTCTCTTGCTCTGTCCCTCTCTGGTCAAATTAACATAAATAAATAAAGTTAAATAAAATAATTCTTAAAAAAAATAAAAGATGGGAAAATGAACTGAACAAATATACATAAAGAAGACATACAGATAGCCAAAAAGCATATGAAAAAATACTCAACATCCCTCATCATAAGGGAGATGCAGATCAAAACCACAATGAGATACCATCTAACTCCAGTCAGAATCGCTAAGATTAAAAAGTCAAAAAACAGTAAGTGCTGACTGGGTTGCGGTGAAATGGGAACTCTCATATACTGTTTGTTGGAAGGATTGTAAATTGGTCTAGCCACTGTGGAGAACAATATGGAGGTTCCCAAAAATACACAAATAGAACTACCATATGATCCAGTAATTCCACTCCTAGGTATCTACCCCAAAGACAGGAGACCACTCAGTCAGAAAAGGGCTTGCATAACTATATTTATTGTGGCATTATTCACAATTGCTAAGACATGGAACCAACCCAGATCCACGAACAGATGAATGGATTGAGAAAGTGTGACACATATACTCTCTGGAATACTACTCAGCCATAAAAAAGCAACAAGATCTTGGCATTTGATAGAAAGTGGACAGACATGGAAGATTTACTTTTGAGTGAAGCAAGCCAGACTATGAAAGAGAAACATTGTATGTCTTCACTTAATATATACTGACCGTCCACACTCTATGTTGGAAATAAAAAGTTTAGAGGATATAGAAGCATGGAAAATGGTTATGGATACTGGAAACAGAGTAGAAGAAGATGGGATAAGGGGGAGAATGTGAGGAAAGAATCTAAGGAGAAAAATAGAGAGGCAAGACATTTATGGGACACAGAAATGGATTGTTATCTGTTGATGATAATGTGTATAGTATCACATTATACTTCACTGATGTGAAGTATATTCATGTTGGGTAAATTCACTTTATAAGCTAAGTGATGTATAGTGATTGAATGTATAAAATAAAATTAAAAAGTAGCTGTAATAGGAACATTGCATATTAGAACATTTGAAGAATCTTGTGAAGGTCAATAGTAGCTTATTCTCATTTATCTTTGGTACCTCACTAAATTCTGCAGTCTTATACTTTGGGTTTTTGTATTTTCTTTTTTTTTTTTTTTTTTTTTTTTTTTTTTTGAGGGATTTTTGCTATAGGGCACTTAAGTTTGTCAAAAGAGACAGAAAGCAAGAAATCACCCCCCAGGGGGATGGCCACAGTGCAGTCCCTTCTCTTCCATTTTCTCTTGGGATTTTGAGCATGCATGCCCATGCGCCTGGTGTGAGTTTGAAACTGCTGGGGCTAGAACCATAGCTGACTATGTAAGAGCCCAGTGATGTAACCATTATGCCATCTGCTGGTCCCAATTTTCTTATATTCTTGCTACAGTTAATCTTTTTTCTTCATAAAAGGTTGGATTTTTCTGTACTTTCACATGGATTCTTTTGAGTTCATGGTGTTTCTAGAGCCCTATCAGATGAAAAATAACATGTAAATGCCTAGGCTTTCTGTGTAAATTTACAGCATGATAGGATACAAGTTGGTGACTTTTTGGCTGGGGAATAAGGTATATAAAAATGAGAGAAAGACTACTTTCCTTTCTTTCTAAAAAATTTTTTTTTCGGGGGACCAGCATATGGCATGATGGTTAAGGTGCTGGACACTCCCACATGGCTGACCACAGTTTGAATCCCGGACCTGGTGTCTTTCTTTCTTTCTTTCTCTGTGTGTGTGTGTCTCTCTCTCTGGTGAAATTAAAATAAATAAATAAATGAATAAATAAATAAAATATTTTAAGTTGTTTTTTTGTTTTGTTTTATTTTTGCTATAGGGCGGATGTGAGAGAGACAGAAAAAGGAAAGTGAGAAATCACCCTCAGGGGGATGGCCACACCATAATCCCTTCTCCTCCATTTTCTTCTTGGGATTTTGGGCACCAGTAAACACATACTTGGTGTGTTTTTCTTTTTCTTTTTCTTTTTTTTTTTTTTTAAGAATTACTTTATTTAACATTATTTATTTATTTTAATTTGACCAGAGAGGAGCAGAGTGAGGGGCGGGGGAAGGAAAGTAAGAAAGCAAGCCTTCAGGTCAGGACTTGAACCGTGGTTGGTCATATGGGAGTCCAGTGCCCTTAACCACCATACTACCTGCTGCCCACACCTTGGTGTGTTTTTCAAGCCTCCAGGTTCAGGACTGAAACTGTAGAGTTGGCCATGTGGGATCCAGCTGCTTCAAACACCATACTATATAGCTGGCCCAAAAGACTACCTTTCTTTTTTTGAGAGAGAGATTTCTGGTACAGGGCACATGCACTCGCCAGGGAGACAGAGAGAGAGACAGGAAGTGAAAAATCACCCCCTAGGGGAAATGGCCATGCCACAGTCCCTTCTCCTCTATTCTCCTCTAGGTATTTTGTGCACACACATGCATGCACCTGGCATGAGGTTTATACCACTGGGTCCGGGACTTGAACCACGATCAGTTACGTGGAAGTCCAGCGACATAACCATTATGCCACCTGCCAGTCCCAAAACTGCCTTTTTTTTTTTTTTTTTTTTTTTTTTTTTGAGAGGTTTTCACTATAGGGCGCATGCGCTCGCCAGACAGACAGAGAGAGACAGAGAAACAGAAAGCGAGAAATCACCCCCCGGGGGGATGGTCACGCCGCAATCCCTTCTCCATTCTCCTCTCGGGATCTTGGGTACGCACGCACACGCACCCGGCGTGAGTTTTAAGCCACCGGGTCCAGGACGCGAACCACGGTTGACTACGTGGGAGTCCAGTGACATAGCCATTACGCTAACTGCTGGTTCCCAAAACTGCCTTTCTTAATGGTTTTTATCTTCCATTTCTAAATCAACACAGGTTAAAGGAAGAAACAGATAATAACTTATTTTATTATTATCATTATTGTTCATTTCCCATGTGTTAATAGATAATGCCACAAAAACCTTAACTTTTTTATCTTAAATTTTTTTAGGAGAATTATTTAACTTTATTTAAGACTATTCTTATTCTTATTTTTAATTTGCTACAGGGCATGTGTGCTCACCAGAGAGACACCGAAAGAGAAGGAAAGTGAGAAAGCAATCTACCAGGTCTAGAACTCCAACCAGGGTCGGCCATGGGGGTCCAACACCTTAACCACATGCAACCTACTGGCCCCTCATCTTAAATTTAAATGATGGGGCCAGCAGGTGGTGTCGTGGTTTAGGTGCTGGATTCCTACATGGCCAATCACAGTTCAAGTCTCAGACTTGGCAGCTTGACAATCATGCTGGGCATGTTTGTGTGCATGGCCAAAATCCCTTGAGAAGGATGGAGGAGAAAGGATTGTGGTGTGGTCATCCTCCATGGAGGAGAATGTCTTATTTTCTTTCTCTGTGGGTTCATGTGCCCTCTGGCAAAAAACAAACAAAAACAAAAAAAATGAAAAGAAAAATTTAAATGGCAATGTCATCTTAGAAAAAATGTCTAGTGAGGTGGGGGCTTGTACGACACCAGAGCGGTTGAAGGTTCATTGACAATTCTTGAAGATGCCACCCAAAAGAAAAAGTGATTCTAGAAAAGGGGTTAAAAAGGAGTGATCATGCTGACAAGAAGTCTCAGGGTCCCAAAGGTGGTGACAATGCAATAAAGGTCAGACAGATCCAATGTGAAAAACATGACTAAATTATGGAAGCCATGGAGAAGTTAAAGTCTGAAATGAGATTCAATGAATTGGCTACACAATATAGTGAAGACAAAGCCAGGCAAGGCGGCGACTTGGGTCGGATGACCAGAGGGCCCATGGTGAGACCATTTCAAGAAGCAGCATTTCAGGAACCAGCAGTTAGCATAATGGCTATGTCGCTGGACTCCCACGTAGTCGACCACGGTTCGCGTCCCGGACCCGGTGGCTTAAAACTCACGCCGGGCGCGTGTGCGTGCGTGCCCAAGATCCCGAGAGGAGAATGGAGGAGAAGGGATTGCGGCGTGGCCATCCCCCGTGGGGGGTGATTTCTCGCTTTCTGTCTCTCTGTCTCTCTCTGTCTGTCTGGCGAGCACACGCGCCCTATAGCGAAAACCTCTCCAAAAAAAAAAAAAAAAGAAGCAGCATTTCCCTTGCCTGTCAGTGGGATGGATAAGCCTGTGTTTGCAGACCCACTAGTTAAGACAAAATTTGGATATCATATTATCATAGTTGAAGCGAGAAAATCATATGAAAGACTGAAAAAAAAAGGAGGGACCAGCAGGTGGTGTGGTGGTTGAGGGTGTTGGATTCCCACATGGCAGACTGCACCTGGACCTGGTGGCTTGCTTTCTCACTTTCCCCTCTCTCTTTCACCCTGTCCCTCTCTAGTAAAATTAAAATAAATAAATAAAGTTAAATGAAATAATTCATTATAAAAAATATCTGATGATATGGGACCAACAGTTGGCATAACGGCTATGTCGTTGAACTTCTATGTAGTTGACCACAGTTCAAGTCCCAGACCTGGTGGTTTAAACTCACACCGGGTGCATGTGCATGCGTGCCCAAGATCCTGAGAGGAGAATAGAGGAGAAGGGGTTGTGGCGTGGCCATCCCCCCCTGAGGAGTTGATTTCTTTTTTTTTTTTTTTTTTTAAAAATTATTTATTTTATTTATTTATTCATTCATTGATTTTTTTTTTTTTTAATTTGACCAGAGAGAGACAGAGGGTGAGAGTGAGAGAGAGAGGAAGTGAGAAAGCAAGCCACCAGGTCCAGGACTCGAACCCAGGTCGGCCATGTGGGAGTGTCCAGCGCCTTAACCACCACGCCACCTGCTGGTCCCCTAGGAGTGATTTCTTACTTTCTGTCTTTCTTTCTGGTGAGCACCCTATAGCAAAAACCTCTCAAAAAAAAAAAAAAAAAAAAAAAAAAAAAAAAAAAAAAAAAAAAACTAATGATAAAGAGGATACACATTGGGAAGTACTTTTTCAAAAATTAAAAAAGCTTACATTTAATGTCAGTACTTAGATATTCAGTGTGGCCCCTTTCCAGGGATTCAGTACTGATATGTCTGCTGCTAGGGCAGCAGTGCCTACTTGTAGGCATTCAGCTATTTGTGAGTGAATTATGTTTTTGGATTCCTTTCGAAAGTTGCCTTATATTCTTCATTACATTCCTTAGAAACTCTCACAGTGATGGATTATTTTTCACTTAAGTTGAGGGCAGGGGAGTTTGTGGGAAGATGAGTGTTGGAATTTATCCCCTGGCTATCTTCTACGTCCAGCTCTCAGCAAACTTCCCAGAGTGGAGCAGCTGTTAGGGTGGCGGACCACGAGGACTAACAGGGAAAGTGCAAGACCTTGTTTCTCCAAGTGACTAAGAAGCTTTGGAGGACCTTGTTCTCTGCGCCAGAGGACAGTACAGGGCCAATAGAGAACGTTGCAGAGAGAATAAATACTCAAGTTCCTGGAGAGAGCTTGGACTGTAGAGATCGTGGGACCACAGCAGGTGGCTCAGTAGGTGAGGGAAGTATTTCCTATCTTTGATCCTTGGACAGCGAAGTGACCAGGGAGCCTTCTTTAGGCCCCAAAATGGATTCAATGACTGGTAAATGTGATACATCAACTGTCCATGGGGCAGAGCCTGCTGCACTTACTACTGCCGGCAAGGGCGGCATCATTTAAAAGAAGTGCGGGAGAAGCAGCCGTTAGCGTAATGGCTAAGTCGCTGGACTCCCATGTAGTCGACCGCAGTTTGCGTCCCAGACCTGGTGGCTTGAAACTCATGCCGGGCGCGTGTGTGTGCGTGTCCAAGATCCCGAGAGGAGAACGGAGAGAAGGGACTGCGGCGTGGCCATCCCCCCTGGGAGGTGATTTCTCGCTTTCTGTCTCTCTGTCTCCCTCTGTCTGTCTGGCGAGCGCACGCGCCCTATAGTGAAAACCTCTCCAAAATAATAATAATAAAAAAAAGATAAAATAAGTGTGAACAGAGCCATAAGGAGACAAAAATTGCAGTACTACTAAGGAGACCCAATATCTGGGCACAAAATAAACAAAGCACATTAGCAGCTTTCAATGAAATAAAACTATTAAAGGAAGAAAATCCTTTTTTTTTTTTTTTTTGGACCAGAGTACATGTATGTGTCAAAGACAGTGAGAGAGAGCCACAATCCTCTTTTCCTCCATTTCTCCATCTCATCAGGATCCTAGGCATGCATGCGTGTGCCTGGGATGTTTTCAAGCTGCTGAGGCTGAGATTCAAACCATGGTTGGCCATGTGGGATCCAGCTCCCTCTGCATAGCACTTAAGCACTGCACCTTGGAGCCAACCCAGAATAAAATATTTTGATTAAAAAAAAAAATCACATTGAGGCTGGCGGGTGGCATGGTGTTTAAGGGCTTTGGACTCCCACATGGCCTACTATGGTTTGAGTCCTGGACCTGGCAGCTTGCTTTCTCACTTTCTTCTCTCACTCTGTCCTTCTAGTTAAATTAAAATCAATCAATCCATCAAGTGAAATAAAATACTTCTTTTAAAATAAAATCATAAAACTTTGGGGTTAGTTCTGTGATATCGCACTAATGTGCTGCTCAAGAGAAGGCATGGCAACTGTGTTTTTAATTTCCCGCCTGGCTGTCTGGAGATGTTTTGACCCTGTGTGTGAGTGCTCAAGTTCTGACAGACTGAAGGACTGGAGAAAGGGAATCACAGTGTGACCAGACCCTGTGGAGGGTGCTCATTTCTCATTCTCATGTGCACGTGCATGTAGTCTGTCATGAGTGCAGCGAGAAACAACTCTGGTACTGAATTATAGCATAAAAAATACTAAGAATAGATTGTTTTGAGGGGCTTGAGTGTTTATTGTTAACACCTGCATAAGTAGCATGGCAGTTCAAGTGCACGAAATATCTCAAAGAGCAAAAACACATTGAAGAAAAAGAAAACATACTTAGAGGCCATACGCAAGGAACATCACAGGCAGATATTGGGAATCCCAGGAGGAAGACGGGAAAAAGAACAAGCAGAGGAGAAACAATAATTGAATTCATAATAGAAAACAATTCCCTTGAGCTGAAGAAAGACTCACATGCATATGTTCTGTATTTATGGGCAGTAGGAGGGAAGAAGATATCTGGAAGAATCTAAGAATTGCAAGGATTAAAGGAAAATCTTACAAACGTTCAGGCAGAATATATGTTATATACAAAGAAAAAAAGATTACAGACTCTTATCTTCAGTGCCAGAAACTCGAAAGTGGTGGAATAACATCTGTACTTTACTGATAGGAAGGGACTCAGCGAAGATAATATTTATTGACGAGATGAAAGGAAGATATGTGGATATGCTACCACACTCAAAAAGGATCTTTCAGAAAGAGCTTTTAACCAAACAGTAAATCTGTCAGGACAGAGACTTTTCAAGATAGGATTCAGAAACAAGAGGAAAATAACGGCAAACAAATTACTCCAATATTACATCATTAAATATAAATGGATATGATAGAATGATTGGGAATGTGAAATAGAGATACCAACGAAGAACTCTCAATATGAAAGAGAGAATGCAAAAGTCTTCTTAAAATCTAGAAGCTGGGGCCAGCAGGTGATATAATGGTTAAGGCTCTCGACTCTCACGTGGCTGACCTGGAGGCTTGAAACTCATGCCAGGTAGCTTGTGCATGTGTATCCAAAATTCCAAGAGGAGAATGGAAGAGAAGGGATTGCAGTGTGGCTATCCCTGCTGGGGGTGATTTCTCACTTTCTCTCCCTGTCTCTCTGGAGAGCACACACATCCTATAGCAAAAATATCTCTCTTGGAGCCGGCAGGTGGTTGAGGCACAGGACTTCCACATGGCTGACCATTGTTCAAGTTCTGGACCTGGCAGCCCCAAAATCACAACAAATAAAGAGATAAATAAATAGATGTTAAAATAAATGAATAAATAAATGCTTTAAAAAATATTTCTCTTAAAAAAAAAGCCTAGGATATGGGGAAGTGAGAGATATGCTAGTCATTGAATTCTAAGGGCTCATTTGAGCATGCTAAAATTGGGGAAGGAGCAGCTGGCGGGTGGCATGGTGGTTAGGGGCGCTGGACTCCCACAAGGCCTACTGTGGTTTGAGTCCAGACCTGGCGGCTTGCTTTCTCACTTTCTCTCTCTGTCACTTTCCCTCTCTCTCTCACACTGTCCCTCTCTGGTCATGTTAAAAATAAAGTTAAATAAAAAATAATAATTAAAAATTGGGGAAGGAAAGACATTCTAACCATCTCATCTTGGGGCAGCCATGATTCTAGGTGATATTTATTTTTGGAGCGGTTTTTGCTCTAGGGCACGTGTGCTCGCCAGAAAGACAGAGAGACAGAGAGACAGAAAGAGAGAAATCACCCCCCTCCAAGGGGGAGGCCATGCCGCAATCCCTTCTCCTCCATTCTCCTCTCAGGATCTTAGGCACGCACGTACACGCGCCCAGCGTGAGTTTAAGCCACCAGGTCCAGGACTCGAACCGTGGTTGGTTATATGATAATTCAGCAACATAGCCATTATGTTAACTGCTGGTCCTGATCATTCTTTTTTTTTTTTTTTTTTTTTTTTCCGCAGAGATTTTTTTCTATAGAGTGTGTGTGCTTACCAGAGAGAGAGAAAGTAAGATATCACCCACCAGGAGGGGATGGCCATGCCGCAGTCCCTTTTCCTCTATTCTCCTCTTGTGATCTTGGGCACATATGCACATGTGCCCAGCGTGAGTTTTAGACCGTTGGGACTGGGACTTGATTGGCGGTCAGCTATGTAGGGGTATAGCCATGTAACCAGTACACCATCTGCTGGTCCTGCTGCTGATCATCCTTTTTATTTTTTGGAGAGGTTTTTTGCTATAGGGCGCGTGCGCTCGTCAAAGAGAGACATAGAGATAGAAAGCGAGAAATCACCCCCCAGGGGGGATGGCCACGCCGCAATCCCTTCTCCTCCATTCTCCTCTCAGGATCTTGGGCATGCACGCACACGCACCTGGCATGAGTTTAAGCCACCGGGTCTGGGACGCGAACCGCGGTCGACTACATGGGAGTCCAGCGACATAGCCATTACGCTAACTGCTGGTCCCCATCCTTTTTTTTTTTTAAAAAAAAAAAGAGATTTTTGCTATAGGGTGTATACACTCACCAGCGAGACAAAGACAGAGACAGAAAGCGAGAAATCACTCCCCCCCCAGTGGGGATGACCACACTTCAATCCCCTTTCCTCCATTCTCCTCTTGAATTTTGGACATGTACACATACGTGCCTGGAGTGAATTTAAGCTATCAGGTCTGGGACTCAAACTGTGGTCGACTACATAGGAGTCCAGCGATGTAACCATTATGCCACCTGCTGGTTCTGATCATTCTTTTAAAAAAAATTTTTTTTTTCTTTCTTCTTAGAGAGAGTAGGGCACGTGTGCTCACCAGAGAGACAGAAAGCGAGAAATCACCCCCTGGGAGGGATGGCCGCATCACAGTTTCTTCTCCATTTTCTTCTCGGGATTTTGGGCATGCATACAGACACGCCCATCATGAGTTTAAGCAGCCGGGTCCAGGACTTAAATCATGGTCGACTACGTGGGAGTCTAGCGATGGAACTGCGGTGCCATCTGTTGGTCCCTTGATCATTCTTATAAGATGGAAACTGACAGGGGCTGGCAGGTGGTGTGGTGGCTAAGGGTGCTGGACTCCCACATGGCTGACTGTGGTTTGAGTCCCCTAACTGGTGGCTTGCTTTCTCACTTTCTCTCTTTTTTCCCACTTGTGCTCTGTCCCCGTCTGGTCAAATTTAAATAAACAAAAGATGGGAATTGACCATTGGATTTAGTAGTCTACACATCTCTATATACCACTTATATTTGTAATTGAATCATTAGTTTATGCTTACGATTGCTTAATGTCTTCCTAACTAGAATGGAAACTTCTTGGAGTAAGGACAGTGTTTGTTCTGTTCATTTTATTGTAACCTATGTAGACATTCAATAAACATCCAATGGAAGAGTAATGAACAAATGAATGAATGTGCAGTATGATTACCATCTGCTTAGGTCCAAAGCAGACATTCTGAGCAAAGCTTATGTAACAAAGAGAACATCGTGTTATAAGGAATATGGAGACATGACAAGGAATTATCAGGAGCAGTGGGAGAAATCAGCTTACTGCTAACATGTTTGCTTGGGCTTTGAGATGTTCATTTTAGAAGATTTACTAGACATCTTGGAGCCAGTAATATCCTATGGTCCTAGACTTGATGACAGTAAATCGAATTTACAATCATCCTCCTTGTAATACATGAGATGATGGTTATACACAGAGTGCTTTTGAAATAAAGCCAGGGGACTGTGTAACTCAAGGTAATGGATCAAGGAAAGAGATTTTCTTTCTTTCTTTTTTTTTTTAAAGAATTATTTTATTTAACATTATTATTATTTCCCAATTTGGCCAGAGAGAGACAGAGAAAGGCAAAGTGAGAAAGCAAACCACCAGGTCCAGGACTTGAACTGTGGTTGCCTATGTGAGAGTCCAGCGTCTTTAGCCACCATGCCAAGGAAAGAATTGTTTTTCTTTGTCTTTCTTTCTTTCTTTCTTTTTTTTTTTTTTTTTGGAGAGGTTTTTGCTATAGGGCGTGTGCGCTCGCCAGAAAGACAGAGAGAGACAGAAAGTAAAAAAAAAAAAAAAAACCAGTGGGGATGGCCACGCCGCATTCCCTTCTCCTTTCTCCTCTTGAAATCTTGGGCTTGCATGCACATGTATCCAGCGTGAGTGAGTTTAAGCCCCTGGGTCCGGGACTCCAACCTTGGTCAACTACATGAGAATCCAGTGATGTAGCCACTACGCCATCTGCTGGTCCCAAGGAAAGAGATTTTCGAAAGGAAGGAAACAACTAAAATAAAATCATAAGGAGATGCTGGAGTTAGCAAGAAGGAGCAAGAATTTTTTTTTCTTTTTTCTTTTTTTTTTTGGAGAGCTATACTGCGCTCGCCAGACAGACAGAGAGAGACAGAGAGACAGAAAGCAGGAAATCACCCCCCAGGGGGGATGGCCACGCCGCAACATTCTCCTCTCGGGATCTTGGGCACGCACGCACACGCACCCGGCGTTTTTTCGAACCGCGGTCGACTGTGGGGGGACAAAGCCATTACGCTAATGTCCCGAGAATTTTTTTTTTTTTTCTGTGGGGCTGTAGGCTTCTGGGCAAAAGCTGTGCTTGGTGGGGCCATGAGGAGTCTTCCATATGGTTGTGAGAGGGCTTGTTTCCCACTGACCTTGAGCAGCTCAGTACAGGCTCACTGGAATGCTGGGTAGATAGGAGGGTGTGGGGTGGGATGGACATACCGCACCCCATGTCTTACAGGCCAAGTTTAGGAACTTGAATTTTGATCTGTGTTCAGTGGAGAGTCACTGAAGAATTTTAAAAACTGAAAGTAAATAATAAACAGAAGGGGGGACCAGCAGGTGGTGTGGTGGTTAAGGAGCTGGACACTCCCACATGGCTGACCATGGTTCGAGTCCCAGACCTGGTGGCTTACTTTCTCACTTTTCCTCTCTCTCTTTCTCTGTGTGCCTCTCTCTGGACAAATTAAAAATAAATAAATGAATAAATAAAATTTAAAATAATAATAATAAACAGAAGGGAAAACAGGAACAGTGAGGTAATGTGGTTGTTGATCAGGTTTAGGAAGTTTAATCTGGCATCTGAATATAGAATGATGTGTAAGATTATAGAGAGGAGGCAGGAAAGCTAGTTAAAATATTGCATTATTCATGAGTGAGGCGATGAAAAGGTATTTGAGAGGGTGTCCAGACTCCTGGCTGTTTGAGAGTCCTCTGTAAAACACCCATTCCCTCATCCTGGACTGTGCAGAGTGACTTTCTTTATGTCAGCTGGAACCAGAAATAATCTCCCAACATTATATTGCCTTTCAAGGAAAAGGAGATTTATGGCCCCAAAGGGAATGAGTACAGTGTAACATGTATCATCCACAGTCAAAGCAGTGTCCCAGTCTTCTGTCCTCTTGCCTGGGTGTTTCTAGCTGCATTGCCCCTCCTGGGTTTAGCACTTTCGCTCCGATATTCAGGACATCCAGAGAAGGGACTGGGGCAGCCTGTTAGTAGTTTCACAACATGAGGGTCTCAGGACTCCAACCAGGTCACCTACAGGGTTGTAGTTTTTTCTTTTTCTAAGAACCATTTCAGGCCAGCTATAGTGATGTACCACAACACTCCGCATGGGAGTGTCCCTGGTTTGCATCCAGAGGTCTCTCTGTACACAGCGGGTATGCAGCATGTCTGTGATCCCGCCTGACTGAGGCTAAGGGTGGTTTGTGTCATGAACAATCTGTTGAGAGTGCCCATCTCTCTCCGAAGAAATCAATGATCTTAAAAACAAAATACCCCATCACATAGTTCCTGGTGAAATGGAGGGTAGGGAGGGAAAGAGGGGTGACCACTACTGTTCAGAATGCCTGCTGCCTCTTACCTCTTGATTGGTCTGGATCAGGGTGGTAGAAGCAGGAAAGTCTTCCATTGGGTTTTACATGGGCCGGGGCAGGGAGTCTGGGGTGACAGCTACTGACTTGGTAATGGCAGCAGAGGGGAAGGTAGCAAAAGTATCAGAATAGCTGCTGTCACCAGGGCCACATTACAAGTAGACGTGGGAGCTCTGCTGACTGGAAAGGGGCTGGGGGACAAGGTACCAGCTGGCCGCCTCCTCTCCGGTACTGAAATCAAAACTAGTTTCTCTGTTTTTCAAGAGACCTATTCACTGACTAGGTTAAAAGTTCATACTGGGCCAGCTGGTGGCATGGTGGTTAAAGCGGTAGGGTTCCACATGGCCAAGAGTGTGGTTCGAGTCCTAGACCTGGCAGCAGCTTAAAGAATATGCTGAGTGCTCGTGTGTACGAGCCCAAAATCCTAAATGGAGGGAGAAATGGACAAGTAGGGGTTGAGACATGACATCCCCCCGGGGGGGTGCTTTCTCTCTCTGTCTCTCTCCAGCAAGTGCATGGACTCTCTGGCAAATGAACAAAAAAAGCTCATACCGTATTTTATTGATTCTGAGATGCTCATGCCTTCTATTTTCACATCTCTGATATCAGTATGTATCTTTTTTTGGGGGGGGGAGAGTTTTTTGATATAGGGCATGTGCGCTCGCCAGAAAGACAGAGACTGACAGAGAGACAGAAAGTGAGAAATCACCCCTACAGGGAGGGTGGCCACACCGCAATCCCTTCTCTCCATTCTCCTCTCGGGATCTTGGGCACGCACACACATGCGCCCAGCGTGAGTTTAAGCCACCAGGTCTGGGACTCGAACTGTGGTTGGCTACATGGGAGTCCAGCGACATAGCCATTACACCAACTGCTGATCCCAAAGGCAGAGTTACTCTTTAAGACTAATATGTAAAATGTCTTATGTAAAAGGAAACCTTCCATTGGTTTTAAGACTCTTGCCTGTTAGGACCAGCAGTTAGCTTAATGGCTATGTCGCTGGACTCCCATGTAGTTGACCGCGGTTTGCGTCCCGGACCCAGTGGCTTAAACTCATGCTGGGCGCGTGTGCGTGCATGCCCAAGATCCCGAGAGGAGAATGGAGGGGAAGGGATTGTGGCGTGGCCATCCCCTCTGGGGGGGTGATTTCTTGCTTTCTGTCTCTCTGTCTGTCTGGCGAGCGCATGCGCCCTATAGCAAAAACCTCTCCAAAAAAAAAAAAAAAAAAAAAAAAAAGACTCTTGCCTGTTGCTTTGTTTTGCTTTTTATTGCCAGTGGTGCCTGTGCTCACCACAGACAGAGAAAGAGAGATAGAATCCCCCCCCAATGAAGTGTGGTTATGCCACAATTCTTTTTCCTCCACCTCTCCATCCTGTCAGTATTTCAGGCATGCACATACTCTTGCTTGGCATGTTTTTCAAGCTACAAGTGCCAGGATTTGAACTGTGGTCAGCCGTGAGAGCTCAAGCTGTCTGCCCAGCAATTAATTGTTACTCTATGGGGCTGACCCACAACTCTTGCCTATTTTGAATAAGCTGTAATTAGGAGAATTGATCAGATGCTGTTAGATGTCTTTAATTATTCCTATTAAAGACTTCAGTTTTAGAGTCACTTTTTTTTTTTTTTTTTTTTTTTTTTTGCTGTTGGGTATGTGTACTCGCTAGAGACAGAGTGACAGGGAGAGAGGGAAAGTGAGAAATCACCCTGTGGAAAGAATGGCCACACTGCAATCCTCTCTTCTTTCTTCTCTTGGGATTTTGGGCACACATGCACATTCACCTGGCATGATTTTCAAACTGCTGGGTCTGGGACTTGAACCACACAGTCAGCCATGTGGGATCTAGTGCCTTAACCTTCCCACCACCTTCTGGTCCTAGGGTGACTTTTATGATTCTTGTGATCCAAGGATTTTCTGTTTTCATTACAGATCTTGGTTATTTTCTTTCCTAGAAACCACCAGTGAATTTCATGTGATTGATTCTATCACTAACCTGTTTTTATAGTCAGCTTTTATAACCTGTTGGGTTAACCTACTAACAGTGCAAAATGGTGACTCACTTCTCGGTTAGAAGTATCTATTTGTACCTTTTCTTTGAAAGAGAAAAAGCCCCCTGTTCCGCTATAAAGTATGGTCATGCCAAATCTCTTCTCTACTTCTCTCTCTTTCAGGATTTTGGGCACACACATATATGTCTGACTTGGTTTTTTAAATATTTTATTTAAGTTTATTTATTATTTTAATTTGACCAGAAGAGACTGAGAGAGAGAAAGCAAGCTACCAGGTCCAGGACCTGAACTGTGGTTGGCTATGTAGGAGTCCAGTGCTTTTAACCACCATGCCACCTACTGGCCTCCTGACATGTGTTTTTAAGCCACTAGGTCTGGGACTTGAACCACATGGTTGGCCATGTGGGATTCAGCCACCTTAACCACCCCACATAGTCTTTTTAGACTTTTTTTTCAGAGAGAGATTTTTTGCTATAGGGCATGTGCACTCGCCAGAGAGACAGAGAGAGACAGAAAGCGAGAAACCACCGCCCTGGGGGGATGGCCACCCCACAGTCCCTTCTCTTCCATTCTCCTCTTGGGATTTTGGACATGCACACACACGTGCCTGGTGTGTTTTAAGCCACCAGGCCCGGAACTCAAACCATAGTCAACTACATGGGGTACAGCGACATAACCATTATGCCATCTGCTGGTCCTCTTATTAGACTCTTAATTTAGAATTTTTAAGAATTCTACTGCCTACATTGAGACTAGGAGTATACATATTCATATATTCTCAAAATGGACTGTACTGGGACTAACAGTTAGTGTAATGGCTATGTCGCTGGACTCCCATGTAGTCGACCGCGGTTCAAGTCCCGGACCTGGTGGCTTAAACTCACGCCAGGCGCGTGTGCGTGCGTGCCCAAGATCCTGAGAGGAGAATGAAGGAGAAGGGATTGTGGCGTGGCCATCCCCCCGGGGGGGGGGGGGTCTTTCTCGCTTTCTGTCTCTCTCTATCTTTCTGGCGAGTGCACGCCCCCTATAGCAAAAACCTCTCCAAAAAAAAATAGACTGTACTGAACTATTGAGAGAAAAAAATCTCCCATATATGGAAGTGAGATGATAACTGAAGTCCAAGAACTTTGGTTAACAGACTGTGGCCCACTAGTTATATAGTGAGTAAAAGCCTGGCTCTAAAGTTGAGTTACAAGTTATATTCCAGCTCCTGTGACCTTGGACTAGTTATTTCACAATGGGTTCTAAAAATTAATTCAGAGAATGTATGTGTAGTATATAGTAGCATGTATGCCTGTGGTCCTAGCTGGCTGAGGTTTGTGGATTGGAGCGTGAAGACTGTGTTGTGGGGTGCCCCAACTCCTCTTGTCTGTCTGTCTGTCTACTCTCATAGAAGAAATAAATAAACTTAAAAAATGTAGGGACGTGGGGCGGGCAGGTGGCATGATGATTAAGGGCACTAGACTCCCACATGGCCGACCATGGTTTGAGTCTCGGACCTGGCGGCTTGCTCTCTCACTTTCCTTCTCACTCTCTCTCTCACTCTGTCCCTCTCTGATAAAATATAAATAAATAAAATAATTCTTTTTTTTTTTTTTTTTTTTTTTGAGAGGTTTTTGGCATAGGGTGCGTGCACTAGCTAGCAAGACAGAGACAGAGACAGAAAGTGAGAAATCACTCCTCAGGGAGGATGGCCATGCCGTAATCCCTTCTCCTCCATTCTTTTCTCGGGATCTTGGGCATGCGTGCACACATTCCTGGCGTGAGTTTAAGCCACCACGTCTGGGACTCGAACCACAGTCGACTACCTGGGAGTCCAGCGATATAACCATTATGCCAACTGCTGGTTCCAGATAAACTTTTTTTCTTTGAGAAAGAGATTTTTGCTCTAGGACATGTGTGCTCTCCACAGAGACAGACAGAGAAAGGAAGCAAGAAGTCACCCTTCCAGGGGGGATGGCCGTGCTCCAGTCCCTTCTCTTCCATTCTTTTCTTGGGATTTTGGGCACACACACACACACACACACACACCTGGTGTATTTTCAAGCTGCTGGGTCCAAGACTTGAACCACTAGGTCAGCTATGTAAGATCCTGCCACCTTAACCATGACATCACTGGCTGGCCCTGTGATTAATTTTTTAAAAGTTCACTTATTTGTTTCCTCCCTGAGAGAGAGAGGGACAGGCACTTCCAGTAGGGTACTCATGCCATGATTCACTCCCAGTATCAGCCATCCCAGATCATGGACTCACACACACACACACACACACACACACACACACACATGAACCCAGTGTGCTCAGGGAAGTCTTGGGAAGTGAATTGAGGACCTTTTCCTTGTAGGTTGTGTTACCACTTTGTTCCCTATTGTTAATTTTTCTTTTTTTAAGAGAGGTTTATGCTGTAGGGCGCACATGCACTCTCCGGAAAGACAGAGAGAGAGAGACAGAAAGCGAGAAATCACCCCCCAGGGGGGATGGCCACGCCGTCTTCTCCATTCTCCTCTTGGGATCTTGGGCACACACGCACATGTGCCCAGCATGAGTTTAAGCCACCGTATTCGGGATTTGAACCGTGGTCGACTACATGGGAATCCAGCGACATAGCCATTATGCCAACTGCTAGTCCCCCCCCCATAGTTGATTTTTAAGTTTTTCCTTTTCTGTTTATTTTCTAAAAATCAGTATTATCTGAATTTAAAAAGGACCTCTCAAATCCAACCAGTGTCTATTGAATGCTTATGGTATATTTGTCATTGTTTTAAATGTTGGGGACATAATGATAAAGAAAAATCAAGTCTCTACTTTCTAGTACAAGGGAAAAAAAGACAATAACTTAGGAAAGGAAACTCCATATTTTTGAGACAGGAAATTGAGGCCCAGAAATGTTAAAAAGGGCTTGCTAAAAGTCATGGCACAAGGGGCAAGTGGATGGCATGGTGTTGAAGAAGTTGACTCTCACATGGCTGACCATAGTTTGAGTCCCAGATCTGGGGGCTTGCTGTCTCACTTTCCCTGGTGAGTGCACATGCTCTGTACCAAATTTAAATAATAATAATAATGATAAATAAAATTAAATGATTCTTTAAAAAAAAAGTCATGGCACTGTTAGTAGAAAAATTCCACTTACCTAACTTTTAACTCAATGCTCTTTCTATTTTATTACTGGCTTTCTTGACTGTCAAGAATGGCATGTGGGACCAGCCAGGTGGTGTGGTGGTTAACACAGCTGAGTTCCACATGACTGACTACATGGTTTGAGTTCCAAACCTGATGGCTTGAAAAACATGCTGGGGGTGGGGGGGGTAGCAGGTAGCATAGTAGTTAAGGTGCTGGACTCCCACATGGCACTGTGGTTCAAGTCCCGGACCTGTAGCTTGCTTTCTTATTTTCCCTCTCTCTCTCTCTTTCTCTGGTCAGAATAAAAATAAAATAAGTAAATCTGGTCAAATGTAAAATTAATTAATTAATTTTTAAAAATAAAAACATGCTGGGTGTGTGTGCACGTGTGTCCAAAATCCTAAGAGAAGAGTGGAGGAGAAGGGGTTAGGGTGTAGCCATATCCCCTAGGAATGGCCATCACTCCTAGGGGGTGATTTCTCACTGTCTCTCCCTGGTGAGTACCTGCAGTCTATGCCCCACACCTTGCAAAAAAAAGAGAATGAAAGAAAAAAGCATGGCATGTGGAACATTATAAGTCAGAAGTCTACTTGAATTTTGCTGTGTCTCATGAGAAGTCCTATATAAGGGTGTGTCATCTCGAGTAAGGAAAATGTGTTTTCTACCCAGTTCTACCTACAGAGCATTTGGCAAATCTCTTAAGCTTTCTGGACCTTGTTTTCCTCTCCTGGTAAATAGAGATTAGCCTTGATAATTATGAGGTGTCATGATTACTTGTTACTTCCATCATGTTGTTATCTGATGTGGAGTCGTGTGTGTGTGTGTGTGTGTGTGTGTGTGTGTGTGTTTTCTCTACAGCCATACACACTGCTGCTATGGATATGCTGGGAGGATCCGGTGTCGAAAGCCAATGTAGAAAGGTTGATATCATCGCTGATGCGGCATATTCCATTTTCAAAAAGCCGAAAAGTTTTACTGGCAACTTTATTATTGATGAAAATATCTTAAAAGAAGAAGGAATAAAAAACTTTGATGTTTATGCCGTTAAACCAGGTAATGCTTATAGTTTTTAAGTGTTTTTCAACATTTTCTGCAATGAACATGCATTTTTTTAAAATAATTTTTTTATTGTAACTTTATTATTATTTTCCAATTTGACCAGAGAGAGAAAGAGAGGGAAAGTGAGAAAGGAAGCCACCAGGTCTGGGACTTGAACCATGGTTGGCCATGTGGGAGTCCAACGCCTTTAGCCACCACATCACCTACTGGCTCCACATCTGTTTTTTATATGTGTTTATGTGATTACAAGATAAACATGTTCTTTTTATTTTACTTTAAGAATTATTTTATTTAACTTTACTTATTTATGTATTCATTTCTTTTAATTTGCCCAGAGAGGCATTGAGAGAGAGAGAAAGCAAAAAGTAAGCCACCAGGTCCAGGATTCGAACCTCATTTGACCATGTGGGAGTCCAGTGCCCTTAACCACCATGCTACCTTCTGGCCCCAACATGTTCTTTTTAAAAACTGGCTTCCTAGTGAATGTGGATATACTAATATAAGCTAAAAAAAAAAGATAGAGAAAGGAAAACTAGAAGTGAATTGAAGTGATATGTAGATACAGAAGATCATATCTGTTACTAGCCATTCTAAATCTTTTTTTAAAAGAATTATTTTATTTAACTTTATTTATTTATACATTTTTAAATTTTAATTTGACCAGAGGGAGAGAGAGAGAGAATGAAAGACAGCAAGCCACCAGGTTCAGGACTTGAACTGTAGTCTCCCGCCCATGTGGGAATCCAGCGCCTTTAACCACCACTCCATCTGCCGGCCCCAGCCATTCTAAATCTTGAAACCAAAAATGAAAATTAGTTTTTAAAAGTTGGTTTTAAAATTGATGGAGTTGGCACACCAGGCACATGTATGTGCATACCCAAAATCCCGAGAGGAGGATGGAGAAGGGCTTACATAGTGGCCATCCCCACTTGTGGGTGATTTCTCACTTTCTGTCTCTCTCTATCTCTGTCTATCCAGCAAGTGCACGTACCCTGTAGCAAAAATCTCTCTAAAAAGAAAAAAATCATGGAGTTGGGGCCAGCAGGTGTCATAGTGGTTAAGATGCTGAACTCCCATGTGATTCATTGCGGTTCAAGTCCGGACCTGGCAACCTGAAGCTTACACTGGTTGTATGTTCAGAAAGGTTCTCACTATGTTGCCCAGACCAGCCTTGAACTCATGACCCTCCTCCCTCAACCTCCGTGAGATGCTGGCATTTGAAATGAAGGGAATGGGGGCCAGAAAGTATCATGGAAGTCAAGACAGCTGGATCCCACATGACTTGACTGCATGGTTTGAGTCCTGGACCCATTGGCTTGAAAAACACTCCAGGTGCATGTGCATGCTTGCCTAAAATCCTGAGAGGAGAATGGAGGAGAAAAGATTGTGGTGTGGCCATCCCTCTTGTGGGGTGATTTCTCACTTTCTCTTCCCCTCTCTCTGTCTCTCTTGGTTGAGTGCACACACCCTACAGCAAACTTAAAAAAAAAATAAAGGGAATAATAACTTCCACCCAGGATTTCTGTAAGAACTCAGAGCAATAATAAGTATAATGTACATGGCACAGTGCCTGCCTTATATATATATAGTACAGTCAACAACATGTAGTAGTAATATTTACAAGTGGAAAGGGAACCAGCAGTTAGCGTAATGGCTATGTTGCTGGATTCCCACGTAGTCGACCGCGGTTCGCGTCCCGGACTCGGTGACTTAAAACTCACGCCGGGCGCGTGTGCGTGCGTGCCCAAGATCCCGAGAGGAGAATGGAGGAGAAAGGATTGTGGTGTGACCATCCCCCCTGGGGGATGATTTCTCGCTTTCTGTCTCTGTCTCTCTCTGTCTGTCTGGCGAGCGCACGTGCCCTATAGCAAAAATCTCTCCAAAAAAAAAATATTTACAAGTGGAAAAACAGGCTCAGAGAGATTAAGCCTTTGCTTATGAGTAATTAGCTAGTAAGTGGCAGAACCTGAACCAGACACAAGTCTTCTCGGTCCTGTTCTAGTATAATCATGGCTTTGAGCTTTAAAGAGTGTCATTGGGGACCAGCAGATGGCGTAATGGTTACATTGCTGGACTCCCACATCATCCACTGTGGTTTCAGTCCTGGACCTGGTTGCTTAAAACTCATGCTGGGCGCATGTGCATGCATATTGAAGATCCTAAGAAGAAACTGGAGGAGAAGGTATTGTGGCGTGACCATCCACCCTGGGGGATGATGTCTCGCTTTCTGTCTTTGTCTCTCTCTGTCTTTTCAACAAACGCACATGTCCTAGAGCAAAAACCTCTCTTAAAAGGGGAGAAAAAAGATTGTGTCATAGTACACAAAAATTTTAGTTTGATTTAAATTAAAATCCCATCAAGTACTGAGAACTTAATATAATCAGATACTGTAATATTAGGATGTAACAAAGATCAATTCATTTCTGCCCTCCAGAAATTTGTTTAATCTTTTGAGAGAAGAAAAGAGAGATTGTTAATATCTAATTTTATTACACTTTTGAAGGTTCTATGGTCTAGCATACATACGACTTGGAGGTATCAGTGTAATGTTAAGAAAGTTAACTTATTTTTTAACCATGCTGTTAGCTGAAAAATAAGACTCAGTGAACAGGATATCTTAATTTTAATTTTCATTATGATAGAGTGAGAGAAACACAGAAAAGACCCAATTACACTGATGCTGGGAAGCAAGTCCTTCTTAATGAGGGACTCCTGCCCCTACTAGGGGGGCTAAGTAAGAAATGAGTCCTGAGCACTTTGGAGGGATGACAGAGAATTATGAATATAAGGAGGCAAAGGCACCTGGAAAGTAGTAAAGACTTTACATAAGAGTTTTTTTTTTTTTAAAGAATTATTTATTTAATTACATTTGTTATTATTATTATTAATTTGACCAGAGAGAGGGGGAAAGCTGCCATGTCTGGGACTTGAACCTCAGTCGGCCATGTGGAAGTCCAGCACCCTAACCACCATGCCACCTGCTGGCCACCCCCCACTTTTTTAAAAAGGTTTTTACCATAGTGCATGTGTGTTCACCAGAGAGACAGAGACAGTGAGGAGGAAAGTGAGAAATCACCCCCCAGTAGGGATGGCAATACTGCATTCCCTTCTCCTCTATTTTCCTTCTAGGATTTTGGGCATGCATGCATATGAGCCTGGCACGATTTTCTTTTCTTTTTTTTTGAGAGGTTTTTGCTATAGGGCCCGTACGCTCACCAGAGGAGAGAGACAGAGAGAAAGCGAGAAATTACCCCCCGAGGGGATGGCCATGCCACAATCCCTTCTCCATTTTCCTCTAGGGATCTTGGGCACGCACACACACATGCCCAGCGTGAGTTTAAGCCACCGGGTCTGGGACTCCAACCACGGTCGACTGCATGGGAGTTCAGCGACATAGCCATTATGCTAACTGCTGGTCCCATGCCTGGCATGATTTTCAAGCCTTCAAGTTTGGGACTCAAACTGCAGTTGGCCATGTGGGAGTTCAATGCTGTAACCACCACACTGCCTGCTGGGCTCAAGAGGTGATTTTTAAAAATTAGACCTTGAGGGACCAGCAGTTAGCGTAATGGCTATGTCGCCGGACTCCCACGTAGTCGACCGCGGTTCGAGTCCCGGACCTGGCGGCTTAAACTCACGCCAGGCGCGTGTGCGTGCGTGCCCAGGATCCCGAGAGGAGAATGGAGGAGAAGGGATTGCGGCGTGGCCATCCCCCCTGGGGAGTGATTTCTCGCTTTTTGTCTCTCTGTCTCTGTCTTTCTGGCGAGCGCACGCTCCCTATAGCAAAAACCTCTCCAAAAAAAAAAAAATTAGACCTTGAGGCCTGCAGGCAGCATAGTGCTTAAGGGTGCTGGACTTCCACATGGCTGACCACGGTTCGAGTCCCGAACCTTGCTGCTTACTTTCTCACTTTCTCTCTCTTTCTTTCTCTCTCTGACTCTCTTGGGTAAAACTAAAATAAATAAATAAATAAATAAATAAAAGTTAAAAATTAGACCTTGAAGAAGAATTTGTTATAGGAGAGAAGGGTAACTGGGAAAGTTTAATGGAGATCAGATAGTTTGATAGTTCTTGTGGGAGCCTTTTCCATTGTACCAGACTGATTTGTAAATATAAACAGAGTGTTTATTAAACAGGTGATAAAAATCTTAATATATTGTAGTCATTACATTAACCTGATTATTTTGGGGTCAACTTTTCAGGCCATCCTTTGATACCAGATTTCTTTTTGGATGAATACCCAGAAACAGTTACCAAGAAAATGGAATCACCTGGTAAGATCTAGACCATATTTTACATTGGAAAATACAGATACTAACTTAATGTATTTCTTTCAAAATACAGAATTGATCTTATAACTGATATTTGTACCTTCTGCTTTTCAACTGTATTGTAATTTCAACCAAACAAGTAATGAAGAGTTCTCAATTAATTCTAGCAAAGAAGGTTGTTTTGGCTACCAGTAGGTTGTTAACATTCTTTGTGTTGGGTTAAACAAACAAAAAACATTGCCTGAAAAACATCCACCTTTTTTCAGGCATGGCCATCCACCCTGGAGGGTGATTTCTCACCTTCTGTCTCTCTGTCTCTCCAGCAGGCACATGCACTCAATGGCAGAAATCTCTCTTTAAAAAAAAAGATTAGATCTTTGGGGCTGGCAGGTGGTGTGGAGTTAAAGGTATTGGATTCCTATGTGGCTGACCACAGTTCAAGTTCTGAATCTGGCAGGTTGCTTTCTTGCTTTCCCGTTCTCTCTCTGGTCAAATTAAAAAAAAATAATAATTATAACAAATGGAATTAAATAAATAATCTTTAAAAAAAAAACTATATCATTGATTCAGTTGCCACTCACATGTATCACAGTATCAGAACCAGAAAAAACAAAGTTGTCAGTCTTTTTTTTCAAAAGATCTCTTATTTAATGGCAGAAATTACCTAAAAAGCTTACTAAAGTCTAGAAGAGTCTGGTCTTCAAGTTAGATAAGTCTAAAATTCTCATTTTTGCCCAACTTCCTAAAATAAATTGGATTTATTTTGTAGGGGAAGACATGCATGAGCTGAGCTCATTTAAATTTAAAATTTTAAATAATAACTACTTATTGATCATGTACATTCATTTTGTTTATTCCAAAAATACTTACTGGGCATCTAGTACGTGCTAGTGTGCTAAGAACTTTGCATGCATTGTCTTGTTCAATGCTTGTGATCCTATCAGATAGGTATTAATTATCCTCATTTTACAGCTGTGATCACACAGCTGGCATGTGGCAGAGTCAGGATTTAAAGTTATACTTCTCTGACTCCAAAGCTCATGTCCTCAACCAGTAAACTTAAATGGCTTTCCTAATACCCATATACATAAAGTCCTTTAAATCATATACTCTCTCTCCTAGTAATCCAATTTATTACTGTATAATAAAGAGTTGCCATCTGATGGAATACATATATAGTTGTTATGATCAGCATGTTTTCTCCCTTTGGGCATAATTACTCCGGGAACAGAATTATAATCAGGTTGTTTCATGATCATGGAATCAGAGCAAGAGGGATTAGGTAAGCAGAATGTCAGGTAAATGTTCCCAGGCACTGGGCTTCAACAGGGATGATTTTGCCCATAGCTGTCTCCCATGAAGACCACGCTCACCCTTGTGGTCATAATACTCAAATTCCTTTGGCTAACTTCCTCCACAAATGCTGGAAAGAACATTTACTTCTGTTCTCTTTTCCCTAATCTTTCTGGTTCAGTCAATGCAACTCTCCTTAACATTTTTGGTATATATACATATATATGTGTGTGAGTGTGAATGTGAGAGTGTGTGTGTGTGTACTTTAAGGTTTTTGTCATAGGGCTCATGCACTCACTGGTGAGACAGAGAGAAAGTGAGAAATCACCCTTATGAGGGTTGGCCATGCCATAATCCCTTCTCCATTCTCTTGAGATTTTTGGATATGTACACACACCCACCCAGTGTGATTTTTTTCAAGCTGCCAGATCTGGGACTCAAACTGTGGTTGGCCACGAGGGAGTCCAGCTTAAGTACCATGTCACCCGCTGGGCCATTCGGTAGATACATTAATAGATCCATATAGATAGTAGTCCTGTATGTCTGGCCTAGGATCTAATTTATCCCTTTCAGGTGGTTTTTCATGTCCACAGCTAGATCCATTGTGTGTTCACATCATAGTTCACCCCTCAGAGGTCACTCTTCATTGCATCTGCAACTTATAAGAACTCCTGTTAACATTCGATTGCACATGGGCTGTCTTGCGGATGCAGTGGTAATATGCTGGCTCTCACATGCTGACTGCAGTCTGAATCCCTGACCTGGTCTGCCTGAAACGTTCTGGGCTTGTGCATGAGTGCCCTGGATCCGACAGGGTGGAGGAGGAAGGGGACCGCAGCGTGGCCAGCTGCTGTGGAGGGCGCTCATGCCTCTCTTTCCTTTTTCCTCTTTTTTTCATGTGAATAGGTCATGCTCTATCATGAATAAAAGGAAGAAGAAACAGGAAAACATTTGATTGTATCTTTTCTAGTCCTGCATATGTCAGTTCATATAACGGTTGTATAATTATTGTAACTATGTAAATAGTTATAAATTAATGTTTTATACCCCTCATGGTAAAAGCAGTATTGTCATCTCCTCCTTGATTTCTCCATCCCTACTCCCCACAGGGACATAGGGAGCCTACTCAGTCTTTTATTTGTTTATTTCATACTTCTGGTTTATTTATTTATTTTAAATTTTGCCACTGGGTGCATGTGCTCACCAGAGACAGAGAGAGAAATCGAGAAAGCGCCCCCATAGAGGATGGTCATGCCATAATCTCTTCTCCTTCACTTCTCCCTCCTTTTGGGATTTTGGGTACATGTTCATATATGCCCAACATACTTTTCAAGCCTCTGGGTCTGACACTTGAACTGCACACGTGTTCATGTGGGATCCAGCCGCCTTAACCATCACACCATTGGCTGGCTCTAGTTTACTTTTTTTTTTTTTTTTTTTTAGAGGTTTTTGCGCATGCGCTCGCCAGACAGAGAGAGAGAGACATAGAGACAGAAAGTGAGAAATCACCCCCCCAGGGGGGATGGTCACACCGCAATCCCTTCTCCTCCATTCTCCTCTCGAGATCGTGGGCACGCACGCACACGCACCCGGCATGAGTTTTAAGCCACCGGGTTCGGGACGCGAACTGTGGTCGACTATGTGTGAGTCCAGCGACATAGCCATTACGCTAACTGCTGGTTCCCTCTAGTTTACTTTTTATTATGGTTTTAGTTGTTTCTGTTCCAGTTCTGGGTTCACTGCAGAAACACTTCTTTTTTTTTGTTTTTAAAGATTTCTTTTTATTTTTTACTTTATTTATTTTAATTTGACCAGAAAGGGTCAGAATGAGAGAGAGAGGGGGAAAGTGAGAAGGCAAGCCACCAGGTCCAGGACTCCAACTTCATTCGGCCAAGTGGGAGTCCAGTGCCCCTAGCCACCATGTCACCTGCTGGCCTGCAGAAACGCTTATTCTTAGCTCAGCTGCCTTTTTTCTTTTTCCCTGTCGTTACCACCTTCTCTCATCATTTCCATCTTTTTGTTCTTTCCTTCTGTTTTCTGGGAAATCTTTTCAGTAGTTTCATTGCTGTTACATACTGCTTTTAATGATTCTTTTAATATGGCAAAAATATATATATATAGTTATTGTACTTTTGTTTCTCATGTTATTCACTTCTTTTTTCATTTTTGTCCTATTATCTTTCAATTTCAGTTAGTTATTTGTGATTTTCTGCCCCTGTTATTAAGTTTGGTCAACTCTGTCTAATTGGTAGCAAGTCTGTCCTTCTAATTAATTAATTCTGTGTGTGGCCTTACACTGCCAAGGTTTTAGAGCCATCTACATGAATAATATTTTACAGTCGCTGTTCCAGAAGTCAAAGAAGAGAAGCCACAGTCACGGTCAAAACCACGTTCTGGAGCTGTGGAAGAAACGTTCAGAATTGTTAAGGACTCTCTCAGTGACGATGTTGTTAAAGCCACTCAAGCCATCTATCAGTTTGAACTCTCAGGTAAGGATTCTATCTGGTAATCCTAGGCTATTATGAAGCAAAGCAGGGTGTTTCCTTTGGAAGAAAAATCAGCCTCCAGTAATGATCACCTTGCTAATTCTAGAATGTGGACATTCAAGAACAGCAAGTAACTATTGATTTTTACTTTTAAGTCAAGATCAGTGCATTTGCATATGCATAAAATACAATTTCATTACAAATATTTCAGTGTTAAATAACTTCTAGGCATATGTAATTGAGAGGAAATCTTAGTTTGAAGCCTAAATGGACACACCCATCATGACGGGTAGTGTAATGTAGTAATCCATCATCAGCCATGGGCACCTTGCCATTTTTATCTTTGAGATTATTCAGGTAGTTATAATTGTAGTCAGTTTATTTATCGATTTTTGGAGAGGTTTTTGCTATAGGGCTCATGCACTCACCAAAAAGAGAGAGAGACAGAAAGCGAGAAATCACTCCCCAGAGGGGCAATCCCTTCTCCATTCTTCCCTCGGGATCTTGGGCATGCATGCACATGCACCTGGCATGAGTTTAAGCCACTGGGTCTGGGACTTGAACCATGGTGAACTACATGGGAGTCCAACGACATAGCCATTATGCCAAGTGCTGATCCCAAAGTCAGCTTTTTAAGACTTAATATTTTTCTTCTCTACATAACATTAATGCACGTTAACGATAGCTTTAAGAACTAGCTACCTTTAGGGACCAGCAGGTGGCGTAATGGTTACATCACTGAACTCCCATGTAGTGAACTGCGGTTAGAGTCCTGGACCCTGCGACTTGAAACTCACGCCAGGCATGTGTGTATGTATGCTCAAATCCTGAGAGCAGAATGGATGAGAAGGTATTATAGCATGGCCATACCCCCAGCGGGGTGATTTCTTGCTTTTCCCTCTGTCTTTATCTCTCCAGTGGGTACATGTGCCCTATAGAAAAAAATCTATTAGAAAAAAAAAAAAAAAAAGAACTAGCTACCTTTGGGACCAAGCAGTGGCATGGTGGTTAAGGTACTGAATTCCTACATGCTCGATTGTGATTTGAGTCTCAGACCCATTGGCTTGAACATCATGTGGGGAGGAGATTATTTATTAATGGAGGAGAAGGGATTGAGGCATGGCCATCTCCCCTGAGTGGTGATTTCTTACTTTCCCTCCCTCTGTCTCTCTCCAGCAAGTGCACATACCCTATGGCAAAACCTAAAACAAACAACAATCCACAAAACAAAACAAAAACGAGCACCTTGGTTTGATTATATGCAGACTTTTTATTCTTTGTCCTCTTTGGTTTATCTTCATCCATCCTCACTTTCCTGATTTTAGTTCCTTTTTATCCCTAGAATCCATGGTCTGTTACTTCAGGCACTTCCTTGCCTGTACCCCACCCTTCCTGGGCCTTTTGTGTTTATGTCATCCCTTCTGAAAGCCTATGCCTGAGTCAGTCGATCAGCGCGGTTGCATCCAGGCTGCTGAATTCTGCTGGAGAAAAGGAATAGAATAATCACATCATCCATCAATAGACATTCTCCGTTGCCCTTCTTGAACTAGGATCTAAGGAGCACTTCAGAATTCTGTGTTGTGGTCAGCCTGCTACTTCATTTTCCAGTGACTGCTTTGAACCTTCTCAGTGTTTCTCAGATCTCCCATCTATCCCTCTACTTCCCTGCCAGTGTTAGCAGATAATTCTTCTTTGGCAGGGAAGTTGGAAGCCTACACAGACAAAAATTGCTTCACCTTCCTGCCGTCAGCCGTGACGGACATCCTCCTCTCCTCCTTCCTTCCCAATAGAATGGAGTTCAGCTCTAGATCAGCGCATCCCTGGCTTTAATGACCATGTGGACTACCTGGGATGTGCCTGAAATGCAGACCTTGGTCCAGTAGTTCTGGAGTAGGGCCTGAGATTCTGCATTTCTGTCAGCCATGACAGTATTGTAGTTCATGGATCACGTTTTGAGGCAAAGTTCTGAGTTCATTGCCTCTGACCATCTCAGGAACTTTGTGCTATTTTATTTTTTAAGAATTCTTGGGGAAGGAACCAGCAGTTAGCGTAATGGCTATGTCGCTGGACTCCCATGTAGTTAACCGCGGTTCGCATCCCGGACCCGGTGGCTTACAACTCACGCTGGGCGCGTGTGCGTGCGTGCCCAAGATCCCGAGAGGAGAATGGAGGAGAAGGGATTGCACCGTGACCATCCCCCCTGGGGGGTGATTTCTCGCTTTCTGTCTCTATGTCTCTCTCTGTCTGTCTGGCGAGCGCACGCGCCCTACAGCGAAAACCTCTCCAAAAAAAAAAAAAGAAGAATTCTTGGGGAACCAGCAATTAGCGTAATGGCTATGTCGCTGGATTCCCACGTAGCCGACCGCGGTTCGCGTCCCGGACCCGGTGACTTAAAACTCATGCCGGGCGCGTGTGCGTGCGTGCCCAAGATCCCGAGAGGAGAATGGAGGAGAAGGGATTGCGTCATGACCATCCCCCCTGGGGGGTGATTTCTTGCTTTCTGAGTCTATGTCTCTCTCTGTCTGTCTGGCGAGCGCACGTGCCCTATAGCAAAAATCTCTCCCCCCCCCCCAAAAAAAAAGAATTCTTTTATTTAACTTTATTTATTTATTTAAATTTGACCAGAGGGGGACAGGGGCGGGGGGGGGGCAATGAGAAAACAACATGCCAGGTCTGGGAATTGAACCGTGGTTGACCATGTGATAGTCCAGCCCCTTAACCACCACACCACCTGCCAGCCCTGGAACTTTGTGCTATTAATTGTGCCTTTCCTCCAATCTGCTCACCTGCAGCCTTCTTTCAACAGTTTAGTGCTCTCAAATCAATTCTATCTCTGAAACAGAACACAGCGACTGTAACAAACCACACATTCCCTGCCTTTTTTCCTCCTGTTCAGAGCCAAACTTATTTTCATCTACAACTTACTCCATTTTTTCTTTATTTTTTTAGTTTGCTGTAGGGTGCGTGCACCTGCCAGAGAAAGAGAGAGAAAGTGGCAAAGTGAGAAAAACCTCCCCCAGGGTGGATGGCCACACCATACTCCGCTTCTCCGTTCTCCTCTAGGGATTTTGGGCACTCACGCACATGTTCCTGGAGAGCCTTTCAAGCCACCAGGACTTGAACGATGTCAGTCATCTGGGATCTGGCCACCTTAGCCACCATGTCACCAGCTGGCCCCAGCACACTCTCTTGAATACACTTTGCTCTGGTGTTTCCCAGGTCCACAGAATTTGCTTTCATCAAGGTCCTCTCACTCCCATGTCACCAGTGGGCATTTGTCATACCTACCTTGTGGCCACATTTCAGCATTTTATGCTGTTGACCTTCTGGAGATTTTTGCTATAGGGTAGGGTGTGTGTGCTTGCTGGAGAGACAGAGACAGACAGAAAGTAAGAAATCACCCCCCAGGGAGGATGGCCACGCTACAGTCCTTTCTCCTCCATTCTCCTCTCGGGATTTTGGGCACACACGCATATGCACCCGGCATGAGTTTGAAGCTGAGGGGTCCGGAACTTGAACTGTGGTTGACTACGTGGGAGTCCAGCCATGGAACCATTACGCTATCTGCTGGTACCCTGAAGATGCTCTTTCTTCAGCTCTCCTTGCTTTCCTTCTGGCCTGTGATCATTTCTTGTCAGTTTCTTTTGCTGGATGCTTCTCCTTTATCCTTCCCTTAATGGATGCTCCTTAGGTCACTGACTTAGCACTCTACATGCTACAGATTTTCTCTAGGAAACACTATCCATTCACAAAGTTTCAATGACCACATGAAGTGATGAATTATGTTTCTATATTTCTAGCTTAGCTAGATCTCATTTCACAATTTTACCTCGTTGTCACAAAGATGCCTTTTTTTAAAAAGAATTATTTAATTTAATTTATTTATGTATTTATTTAAATTTGACCAGAGAGGGATAGAACAAGGCGGGGGGGGAGGGAGTGAGAAAGCAAGCTGCCAGGTCTGGGATTGGAACCACATTTGGCCATGTGGTAGTCCAGTGCTCTTAACTACCATGCCACCTGCCGGCCCCAGTGCCTTAATCTTAAAATGTCCAAAAGAACTCGTCATTCCTAACACCTGCCTTTGCTATTATACATTACATCTGCTTTTCTTTTGTCGTTCTCTCTTAGTTAAAAAATAAAACTAAACTAAAAGCACCCGTTGGGCCAGCGTTGTGGTTAAGGCAACTGGATCCCACATGGCCGACTGAGTGCTTTCAGCCCCAGATTTGGCAGCTTGGAGAACATTTCAGGCATAGGTGTGCACATGCCCAAAATTATTTTTTTAAGAATTATTTTATTTAACTTTATGTATTTATTTTAATTTGAGCAGAGAGGGACGGGGTTGGGGGGGAGTCAGAAAGTAAGCCACCAGGTCTAGGACTTGAACCATGGTTGGTCATGTGGGAGTCCAACGTCCTTAACTACCATGCCACCTGCCGACCCCTACATGCCCAAAATTCTGAGAAGAGAATGGGGGAGAAAGGATTGTGTATGTCCATTCCCCCGAAGGGTGATTTCTTCTTTCTCTCTCTGGCAAGCACATGTACCCTACAGCAAAAACTTTTAAAAAATAGGAATTTAAAAAACCACCCATATTGGGACTAGCAGTTGACGTAATGGCTATGTTGCTGGGTTCCCATGTAGTTGATTACGGTTCTAGTTCTGGACCTGGTGACTTAAACTCACGCCCGGCGTGTGTGTATGCATGCATGCCCGAGATCCCAAGAGGAGAATGAAGGAGAAGGGATTGCAGCGTGGCCATCCGCCCTGGGGGTGATTTCTCGCTTTCTGTCTCTCTGTCTTTCTGGCAGGCGCATGCATCCTATAGCAAAAACCTCTCCAAAAAAACCCATATTGACTTAATTTCCCAAACCCCAAACTAGCAAATCATTTCTTTGCACCTCTCCTGCCTTTTCTTCTTACACTCAAGTTACCTAGTCCTGTGGTTCTGCTATGAAATTCTTTCTCAAATGTGCCCGTGTTCTCCATCCCCACAATCCTGATACAGGTGGATAAGCTCCTGAACTACCCCACCACCTTCCTTAACCAACTTTCTGCATCTTCTTGATCCCTCTCCAGGTATTGTCTATACTGCAGGAAGGGTAATCAAGTCAAAATGCAGACCTTATGATGTCATTCTCCCTCTGTGGCACACCCTATCGATGAACGTAGTAAAATCCTTTACACGGTTCCTGTTGTTCTGCACCTGGAGCCTCGTGAGCTCACCTGTGCACCGTGCACTCCCTTTCTGCCTAGCAGTCCTGCTGCACTTTGTTCAGTGCTTCATGCCTGTTGCACTCTTGATTCTGTTTTGTTTGTTTTAGTTTGCTATAGGGCACATGTGCGTGCCAGAGAAAGACAGAGGAAAACGGAGAAATCACCCATGAGGGGCTGGCCATGCCACAGTCTCGTCTCCTCCATTCTCCTCTCGGGATTTTGGGCACTTTCACAGATGCGCCTGGCACGGTTTACAAGTCATCGGGTCCAGGACTTGAACTGCGGAGTTGCCCATATAGGATCCAACTGCCTTAACCGCCACGCCATCTACTGACCCCTGCTTTTTCTTTTTTCTGCTTCATAGCCTATCTCCACTGCCTGAAATATTTTCTTCTTCCTTGTCCTACTAAGTGATTCATACTAAACTTTCATATCTCAGCTTCAGCTGGGTTATCCTGACCTTTTTGTTTTTTTAAGATAGTGTTTTTTGCTACAGGGTGTGTGCACTCGCCGGAGAGACAGAAGAGAAATCAGCCCCTGGGGGGGATGGCCACGCTGCCGTCCCTTCTCCTCCAGTCTCTTCTTGGGATTTTGGACACGCATAAACACGCACACCACACATGCCCAGTGTGAGGTTTTTGTCTGTCTGTTTTTTTTTTTTAAGAATTATTTATTTAATTAAAAAAAGATAATTATTTATTTAATTTTATTTATTATTATTTTTAGATTTGTTATAGGGCATGTGCACTCACCAGAGAGCGAGAGAGAAAGTGAGAAAGCAATCTGCCAGGTCCGGGACTCAAACTGTGTTGACCATGTGGGAGTCCAGCGCCTTAACCACTATACCACTTGTTGGCCCCACCCAGTGTGTATTTTAAGCCACTGGGTCCAGAACTCAAACCGTGGGACTACATGGCAGTCCAGTGATGTAACCATTTCGCCATCTGCTGGTCCCTCTCCTGACCATCGCTTTTTAGAATTTATTTATTTATTTATTTATTTATTTATTTATTTATTTATTTGAGAGAAAGGGAAAGTGAGAAAGCAAGCCGCTGGGTCCAGGAACAAAACCATGGTTGGCTTTGTGGGAGTCCAGCACTCTAATCACTGCATCACCTGCTAGCCCTCTCTTGACCATTGAAAAAAATTATTTATTTTAAATTGTCTATTATTATTTTTTAATTTTACTAGAGAGAAAGACAAAGAGGGGAAGTGAGGAAGCAAGTTGCCCGGTCTGGGACTCAAACCATGGTCAGCCATGTGGAAATCTAGCGCCTTAACCATCACACCACCTGCTGGCCCCTCCTGACCATTTTTTAACTGAACATTTTATTGTGGTAAAATATACATAACATACAGCTTACCATTTTAACCATTTCCCAAGTGTACAGTCCAGTGTGTTCTGTGCACTCACAGCGTTGTGTAGCCATCACCACTAGAACTTTTTCATCACCCCAAAGTGAAGCTCTGAATCCATTCAACAGCGACTCCCCATCTCCCCTCTTCCCAGTCCCTGGTAATCACTATTCTACTTCTTTTTTTTTTTTTTTGGAGAGGATTTTGCTATAGGGCACCTGCACTTGCCAGAAAAACAGAGAGACAGAAAGCGAGAAATCACCCCCCCCCCCAGGGAGGATGGTCACGCCACAATCCCTTGTCTTCCACTCTCCTCTTGTAATCTTGGGCAAGCATGCATACACAGTGTGAGTTTAAGCCACTGGGTCCAGGACTCGAACCGCAGTCTACTGGGAGTCCAGCGACATAGCCATTCCGCCAACTGCTGGTCCCTCACTATTCTAGTTCTCTCTATGGACTTCACTGCTCTAGGTGCCTTGACTTTTTATAAATGTGCTCCCATATCTCCCTCCACTTCTTCTTTTTTGAGAATAACCATAATTCTCTTGTTTATTGAAGTCTTCAAAGCCTAGCATAGTACCTGGAATATAGTAAGTGCTTAATAAATGCTGGATTTGATTGGCAGAGACCCAAGGTTTTTAATCTGGGTAACAGCATTTTGTAAGATTATTTGAATTGTAGTGATCATTAAATTTAAAAAGAACGAGGCTTCCTTAACATTAGCTCCTCTATATCTATCTCCATGTAGGAGAAGATGGTGGCACGTGGTTTCTTGACCTAAAAAACAAGGGTGGGAACGTCGGAGTTGGAAAGCCCTCTGATCGGGCTGATGTGGTGATGAATATGTCTGCTGATGATTTTGTAAAAATGTTTTCAGGTGAGTTTTCAATCTTTGTGGTTGACCTATTATTCGGGGAAATTTAGTCCTGACATTTTACTTTTTCCCTTCCCAAATACTCAAGAGTTGTCAATGTTCATAGCTACCAAGTATAATCTTTGTAGCTACGCATTTTTTAAATTTAACTTTATTATTATTTAATTTGACAACATTTCGGTTGATGAGCTTACGGTCTCGGAAAGGATGATTTTACTGTTGCCTCCGTTGTTACTTCTACTACATCCAACAAATGGAGAGTAGATGTCAGAATTTATTTTTGCAGGACTAAAAAGTTAATGTAATGTAGGGAACAGAGACATAAAAGTATTCATAGGTGCCACCTTCCATTGTGTTACAATATCCTATTTCCAGTAATACAGTGATCATCAAAGGTGATGAACTCGGCAGACACTCACTTTTTTCTTTGGAGAGGATTTTTTTTTTTTTTTTTTTTTTTTTTTGCTAAAGGGCACGTGCGCTTGGCAGAGAGACAAAGAGACAGAAAGAAAGAAATCTCCCCCCGGGGGGATGGCCATGCCACAATCTTTTCTCCTCCTCTCGGAATCTTGGGCATGTATGCACACATGCCTGGCGTGAGTTTAAGCCACCGGGTCTGGGATTTGAACTGTGTTCGACTACATGGGAGTCCAGCAACATAGCCATTATGCCACCTGCTGGTCCCGCAGAGGCAGCACTTTAAAGCATTATAAAATTTACTCTAAAGAATATTTCATGTAATGAATTTAAAAGTAGCATTTATATTTTGTTCAGTTTTAATCTTTTTAAAAAAGAATTATTTATTTTATTTATTCATTTTATTTATTTATTTATTTATTTATTTATTTTGGAGAAAGGTTTTTGTTACAGCACGCGTGTGCTCATCAGAAAGACAGAGAGAGAGACAAAAAGACAGAAAGCAAGAAATCACCTCCCCAGGGGGGATGGCCACGCTATAATCCCTTCTCCTCCATTCTCCTCTCAGGATCTTGGGCACACACGCACACACATCTGGCGTGAGTTTAAGCCACCAGGTCTGGAACTTGAACCGCACACATCTGGCGTGAGTTTAAGCCACCAGGTCTGGAACTTGAACCGCGTCTACTACATGGGAGTCTAGCGAAATAGCCATTACACCAACTGCTGGTCCCTTCATTCATTTATTTTAATTTGACCAGAGAGAGAGTGAGAGATAAAGTGAGAAAGCGAGCCACCAGGTCCCAGACTTGAACAGTGGTCAGCCATGTGTGAGTGTCCAGCACCTTAACCACTATGCTATGTGCTGGTCCTTCAGTTTTAATTTTTATTAATTGAGGATCACACATATTCTGTGCCCTCTAAGTCTTGCTTTCCAGTTCTAATCAAGGATACTAATGACTTAATGTTTATCTGAGCTAATCTGTATATGATGTGATAATGATCAAAGTTTCTTCAACTTTTCTGTTTTTTTATAGTAGTGTTAAATGTTCATCATAAAAAAATTAAATACACTTAAGAAAATAAAATGGTTCTTTATCATACCATTGAGAGATGACCAACAATTAATTTGGTATTGCATAATATACATGTATGTGTGTGTGCTTATAAAAATAGGATCAAACCATTACTCTATTTTGGTAAACTTTTTCGCTTAGTACATGGTAACATATATTTTTTTAGAGATATTTTCGCTATAAGACATGTGTACTAGCTGGAGAGATAGAAAATGGGCCATGCTGCAATCCCTTCTCCTCCATTCTCCTCTTAGGATTTTGGGCATGCATGCATACATGCTTGGTGTGAGTTTTAAGCCACTGGGTCCAGGACTCAAACTGTGGTCGGTCATGTGGGAGTTCAGCTACATAACCGCTATGTCATCTGCTGGTCCCAGTGATAACATCTTTCAGTGTTAGTGAATAGTTATCTCTTTAATCACTTTTAATAGTGTTTTAACTATTACTCCGTAGAACTTAAACCCAGTTTTTTGGATACACTCAAGAAATGTGTGTGCCAGCAGGTGACATGGTGGTTAAGGTACTGGATCCCACATGGCCAAACACCTCATTCCAGAGGCTTAAACCACACAGTGGGTGTTTGTGCGTACCTGCCTCAAATCCTGAGAAGAGAATGGAAGAGAAGGGATTGCAGTGTGGTTGTCCCCTCAGGAAGCTGATTTCTCACTTTTCCTCTCTCTGTCTCTGTCTCTCTCTCTCTAGCAGCATGTGTGCCCTGAGATAAAAACCTCTTTAAAAATATTTCTTCATTTTATAGAAATGAAGCCTGACACTTTGATCAATTAAATAATAAACCCAAGGTTAGAAAATAAGAAACTGTGGGAGCAAAGTTTTGAATCCAGACTAACTCCAAAGCTTATGGTCATTATTATGCAATTCTGCCCTTCAGAGGTAGAAGAATCAAGTGACTTCTTTAGTTTACATTTTACTTACTAGCATGAAGTTGAAATAATGATCTTTCCATTTTTATCTTAATTTTTAAAATTTATTTATTTATTTATTATTCAACTTGACCAGAGAGAGAGAGAAAGAGAGAGAGAGTGAGAAAGCAAGTCACTAGGTCCGAGACTCTAACTACAGTTGGCCATGTGGGAATCTGGTGCCTTAACCACTATGCCACCTGCCAGCCCCCATTTTTATCTTTCTATAAAGACGTTCTTGGATTGACTAGAAGAGGTCAATCAGCTGTATGAGTAATTTTTAAAAAGTATGTTATTTATGATATATTTATAGCAATAGTTTAGATTATAACTAAGTGAGTTTGCTTCTGTTTCTTACTATTCATAGTTTATCCTACCAGCTTTCCTTTGAATGGATACAATTCAGATCTTATATCCTAAGAATTGTCATTTAAGAAGTCAGCGGGCCGGCAAGTGGCGAGATGGGTTAATGGTGCTGGATTCCCATGTGGCCGACTGCGGTTTGAGTCCTGGACCTGGCAGCTTGCTTTCTTGCTTTTCCTTTCTCTCTCTTTCTGTCAAATTAAAAAATAATAACAAATAGAATTTATTTATTTATTTATTTATCTTTTTTTTGGGAGAGGTTTTTGCTATAGGGCACGTGTGCTCGCCAGAAAGACAGAGAGAGACAGAGAGACAGAAAGCGAGAAATCACCCCCAGGGGGATGGCCACACCACAATCCTTTCTCCTCCATTCTCCTATCAGGATCTTGGGCACGCACGCACAAGCACCTGGTGTGAGTTTAAGCCACTGGGTTCAGGACTCGAACCATGGTCTACTACATGGGAGTCCAGTGACATAGCCATTACACCAACTTCTGGTCCCTACAAATAGAAATTAAATAAATAAATTAAAAAAAAAAGAAGTCATAGCCGTTTCTATGGCCTAATTTCTGTAACAGATATATTACAAATACAACCATGTGAGAACAACTAGAAATCATAAATCAGAATCCTCTTTTGGCCAGCAGAGGCCACTATATGGTAAAGCAGTGTGATAGAAATGAAATAAATTACACAAGGTTACTTTTCTTGAGGAGGGATATATAGTTGGACCTCCATATCCACAGGTTCTTTATTTACAGATTCAACCAAGCACAGATTAAAAAAACTTTTTTAAAAAACGAACTAACATAGAACAATAAAATATAATACAAAAATTTTAAAAATACAGCACAACAGCAATTTACGTAGCATTTAAAGTAGGTACTATAAGTAATCTGGAGATGGTTTAAATTAACATGGCAGGATGTGTGTGTATCATATGTAAATACTCTCACATTTTTTTAGGCACTGGAGCACCCACAGATTATGCTGTCTGGGGATTCCTGGAACCTTCCTCACACAGATACTGAGGGACAATAGGATAGACACTATTATTGGGGTGTCGGGAAAGTCATGACACATTTTTGCATAGAAAAAATGTGTCATGACTTTTATGATGACCCAATAGGGTTCCCCCCTCCCTTTTTTTTTTTTTTTTTTTTTTGGTATTTCTAGAAGGCATGCGTGCTCATTACAGACAGAGAAAGAAAGAGAAGGCACATCTCAATGGGGCTTGGTTATACCACAATCCCTTTTCCTCCATTTTTTCCTCCTGTTAGAACTTTGGGCCCTCATGCACACATGTTCTGCGTGTTTTTTTTTTTTTTTTTTTTTTTCTTGAGAGGGATTTTTACTATAGAGTGCAAGTACTCATCAGAGAGACAAAAACCAATAAATCACCCTATGGGGGGATGACCATGTTGCAGTCCCTTCTCCTCTATTCTCTTGGGATTTTGGGCATGCACACACATGTGCCTGGCTTAAGTTTTAAGCTGCCAGGTTCAGGACTCAAACCATGGTTGACTACGTGTGAGTCTAGTGACATAACCATTATGCCATCTCTGAGTCCCTGTCCTGTGTGTTTTTTTTTCCCTTCTTTTTTTTTTAAAGGTTTTTGCTATAGGGCGCGTGTGCTCGCCAGACAGACAGACACAGACAGAGAGACAGAAAGCGAGAAATCACCCTCCGGGGGCGATGGCCACGCCCCAATCCCTTCTCCTCCATTCTCCCCTGGGGATCTTGGGCACGCATGCACATGCGCCTGGCGTGAGTTTTAAGCCACTGGGTCCAGGACGCGAACCGCGGTCGACTACGCGGGAGTCCAGCGACATAGCCATTACGCTAACTGCTGGTCCCTCCTGTGTGTTTTTTCAAGCCACCAGGACTTGGAATGCAAACTGGAGCTGGCCATGTGGAATCTGACTCCCTTAACCATTAGGTCATGGGGCTAACCCAATATGTATGTGTGTGTATAAATAAATACATAGATATGAATGAATACACACACACACACACACATGTATACATATTAGATTTTTTGCCCTAGGGCATGTACACTCACCTGAGAGAGACAGGGGGAAAGTGAAAAATCACCCACCCACCCCAGTGGGAATGGCTATACCACAATCCCTTCCTCTCCATCTTCCTCTTGGGATTTTGGGCCACACACATATGTGCCCAGAGTGATTTTCAAGCTATCAGGTCTGGAACACAGACAGTGAATGGCCATGTGGGAGTCCAGTACCTTAACCGCTATGCCACCTGCTGGCCTGATTATATATTTTGAAGCACATCAGTTTTTAATTTTTTTTTTTAAGAATTATTTTTTATTGGGGCCGGCAGGTACCATGGTGGTTAAGGGTGCTGGACTCCCACATGGCTGACCACAGTTCAAGTCCTGGACCTTGTAGCTTGCATTCTCACTTTCCCCCCTCTCTCTCTGTCTGATCGAACTAGAAAATAATAATAAAGTTAAATAAATTTAAAAAAAATAGAAAAGAAAGAACTATTTTTATTTTATTTAAAATTTGTTATTATTATTTTCCAATTTGATCAGAGAGAGACAGAGAAAGAGAGAGGGAAAGTGAGAAAACAAGCCACCAAGTCTGGGACTTGAACCATGGTCGGCCATGTGGGAGTCCAGAGCCTTTAACTACCATGCCACCTGCTGGTCCCAATTTGTTTGTTTTTGAAACAGAGTCTTGCTGTGTCACAGTCCTCTGGCCTCAGCCACCGAGTAGTTAGGACCAGAGGTACGCTCCACCAGGCCCAGTTTTCAGACAGGGTCTCATTGTGTTGCCCAGGCCACCTTGGCAACATTCAAGATCCTCCTACCTCACCTCCCAAGTTTCTGGGATTACAGATGCATACCTCTGCCATAGCCTTTAGATTGGACCAAGAATCAAAACACGGGCCTCCCTTGTGGCCCCAACCTGTGCAGCATAGCATCTTAGCAGTGCATGCCACCCACCACAGGTGGGTCTGTTTTTAATTTCAATATGGTCTAAATTATCTGTTTTTTCTTTTGTTGCTTATGCTTTTAGTGTCATATCTATGAATCCTTTGCTAGACTCAAGGTCTCAGAAATTTACCCTTATATTTTCTTCTAAGATTTTTTTAGTTTTAGCTCTTACACTTAGGTCTGTTGATCCATTTTGAGTTCATTTTGTATATGGTAAGTGGTACGGGTCAAACTTCATTCCTTTGCTAGATATCTAGTTATCCCATCATCATTTGTTGAATAGGCTGTTCTTTCCCCCATTGAATAGTCTTGGTACCTTTGTTGATGTGTTGGTCATAGCTGAATGGGTTTAGTGAAACCCAGAGCTATTTGGACAAAGTTATATATAGAATTACCATATTCCCCAGAATTTCTATTCCTAAGTATGTACTCAAAAGAATGAAAAAACTGGTACTTGGGCCTGCAGGTGTCATAGTGCTTCAGGTGCTGGACTCCATGTGGCCAAGTATGGTTCAAGTTCTGGACCCAGAGGCTTGAAACTCATGCTAAGTGCATGTGCATGTGTGCCCAAAATTCCAAGAGGAGGGTGGAGGAGAAGGGACTGTGACATGGCTATCCCCCCAGGGAGTGATTTCTCACTTTCTGTCTCTCTGCCAAGCACACACGCCCTATGGCAAAAGTCTCTCAAAATAAATATATAAAGTCTATAAAAAAAAAAAACAGGCACTCAAACTGTACATGCATATTCACAGCAGCACCAGTAGTCAGAAGCTTAAAAACACCCCAAATGTCTGTGAATAGATGAAAGAATGAGCAATTGTGGTTCATACATAGAATGAAATAGTACTCAGTCAGAAAAGTAATGAAGTGGGACCAGCACATTGTGTATGGTTACATTGCCGGACTCCCATGTAGTTGACCACAGTTCGAGTCCAGGACCCAACGGCTTAAAACTTACTCCAGGCTCATGTGTGTGTATATCCAAAATCCTGGGGACCTGCAGTTGCTGTGATGGCTATGTCGCTGTACTCCCTTGTAGTCGACCGCGGTTTGAATCCCAGACCCAGTGGCTTAAACTCGCACCAGGCATGTGTGCGTGCATGGCCAAGATCCCAAGAGGAGAATGGAGGAATTGGGATTCCAATGTGACCATCCCCCCCCCCCCCCCCCCCCCCCCCCCCCCCCCCCCGGGGGAGTGATTTCTCGCTTTCTTTCTGTCTCTCTGTCTCTGTCTTTCTGGCGCGCGCATGCGCCCTATGGCAAAAATCTCTCTCAAAAAAAAAATATCCTGAGAGGAAAATGAAAGAGAAAGGATTGCAGCATGGCCACCCCCCCTGAGGGGGTGCTTTCTCACTACCAAAAAAAAAATAGGAATGAAGTACTGATTCATGCAACAGTGTGGGTGGACTGTAGCAACATTAAGGTAAAGATGCCAGACACAGACATAGTGTATAAATCCTTTTATTTTTATTGTTAGAGAGTACATTTACTTGCCAGAGAGAGTAAGAAGGAGAAAGCTAATTCTTTTTTTTTTTTTTATTTAAAGAAGGGACCAGTAGGTGGTGTGGTGGTTAAGGCGCCAGACATTCCCACATGCCAGACAGCGGTTCAAGTCCCGGATCTGGTAGCTTGCTTTCCCACTTTCCCTCTGCTCTCTCTCTGGTCGAATTAAAATAAATGAATGAATAAATAAAATTGAATAAATAATTCTTTAAAAAGAGAGAGAGAGAGAGAGAGAAAGCATCCCCCAGTGGTGCGTAGTCATGTTGCAATCCTTTTATTCCTTTCCTGTCAGGATTTTGGGCACACATGCACATGTACTTGGCATGTTTTTCAAGCTACCAGGGCCAGGATTCAAACTACAGTCTGCCATGGGAGATCTGGCTCGCTTAACTACTGGGCTACAGTTCTATCCCTTGTATCAATCCTTTTTTTCTGAAATATCTAGAGTAAATACATTCATAAAAACAAAAGAGCTGCCTGTTGGTTGCCAGGATCTAGAGAGAGGAGAACTGCTAATGCTGAATCTCTCAGTGTTTCCTTTTGAGGTGATGCGTGTTTTGGAACTATTGGGTCCTCAGGAAAGTCATGAGGCATTTTTGCACAGAAAAACAGAAAAAAATACGTCATGACTTTCTCCATGACCTTATAGGTAAGAGAGGATGGTTGTACACAACATTGTAACTGTAGTGAATTATTTGTCTTCCTTGTTCTCTTTAATTTTTTAAGAGGTTTTTGCCTTAGGGCATGTGTGCTCACTGGAGAGAGACAGACACAGTGAGAAAGTGAGAAATCACCCCACGGGGTGGATGGCCACGCCACAATCCCTTCTCTTCTAGGCTTCTCCCTGGATCTTGGGCATGCATACACATGCGCCCGATGGATTTTCAAGCCACCGGGTCTAGGACTCCAACCCAGTCAGCCATGTGGGAGTTCAGCGACGTAAACTCTACACCATCTGCTGGTCCCATGTCTTCCTCGTATTATTAGGTCACTACTGCCATCATGGGGATCTGTTTTCACGACTCTCTCTGAACCTCATAACTTTGCACAGACACCACCTCTGAATACCAAGAGACTGAGGTGGGGGAACAACATTCAGTCAGTAACATTAGTCAAGACTTCTGTCTTTTCACAACTCTGTGATGCCGTTTTCTACTTTGTTAAACATATCAGATTATCCTTCCCTACCACCCCCCTCCTGTCTTCAGGTTACACTGTAATCATTAAGCCTGCTACACAGCTGCTGTCTGAGGAATCCCTCTAATGCTCCCTCTGTTGGGTCTCCTATTCCCTGGATCCCATGTTTTCTTTCTGGGTTTACATCCTCATTGGGGTGGTGCACATTCTCTTGTAGCTTAATGAGAAAGAAGGTATTAGAGGCAATTTTGTGTGTATTTGAAACTTTTTATACTACTAGCACTCTTTTTTTTTTTTCTTTTTTGAGAGATTTTTGCTATAGGGTGCATGTGCTCGCCAGACAGACAGAGAGAGACAGAGAGACAGAAAGTGAGAAATCACCCCCCAGGGGGGATGGTCACGCCGCAATCCCTTCTCCTCCATTCTCCTCTCGGGATCTTGGGCACGCACGCACAGGCGCCCAGTGTGAGTTTTAAGCCACCGGGTCTGGGACGCGAACCGCGGTCGACTATGTGGGAGTCCAGCGACATAGCCATTACGCTAACTGCTGATTCCCTACTACTAGCACTCTTGATCATTTTGTTGGTTAGGTACAGATTTCTGTGTTAAAATTCACCCTTTCTCAGAATTTTAAAGCCATTGCTCCATCTTCTCAGATTACTATTGAGAATTTGATCCCATTCTTCTTTTTTTTTTTTTTTTTGGAGAGGTTTTTGCTATAGGGCGCATGCGCTCACCAGACAGAGAGAGACAGAGAGACAGAAAGCGAGAAATCACCCCCCAGGGGGGATGGCCACACTGCAACCCCTTCTCCTCCATTCTCCTCTTGGGATCTTGGGCACGCACGCACACGCGCCTGGCGTGAGTTTAAGCCGCCGGGTCCGGGATGCAAACCGCGGTCGACTACGTGGGAGTCCAGTGACATAGCCATTATGCTAACTGCTGGTCCCGAGGATTTGATCCCATTCTTCTTAATCTTTTGTATCTATCCTTGATCTTTCTGAAAGCCTTGGGAATCGGAACCACCTTTCTCTATCTATGGCTTTCTGAAATCTCAATGATACATGTTGGCCTGGTCTTTTTTTCTGTCATTTTTATAGGTACAGGGTGGGCCCTTAGGAAATGTTCTTACGTTATTTCTTAGTTCTGTTTCTCTTTTTTTTTTTTTTTTTTTTTTTGAGAAATTTTTGTTAAAGGCTGTGTTGAGAGACAGAGACATAAAGTGAGAATTCACCCCAAGAAGGGATGGTCATGCCACATTCCCTTCTCCTCCATTCTCCACTCCAGATTTTGGGCGCGTGCACACACACTCCCAGTGTGAGTTTTAAGCCACTATGTCTGGGACACGAACTGCAATCAAATATGTGAGAATTCAGCACCTTAACCACTATGTCACCTGCTGGTCTCCTTAGTTCTTTCAGTTTTCTCTACTCTTTACTTTCTGAAGAAAAAGTTACATTACCCTTTCTCCTACTGCCCACCTCGTTGTATAACTTTTTGCTACCAAGAAAAAATACACAGTTTGTTTATCCATCATCTGTTTGGGTTGTCTCCACTTTTTTGTTTAAGGTTATTTATTTATTATTTCTCCCATGAACAAGAGACTCTTGCTCGTGGAAAAAGTAAAGCTTTAATGGTAAACACGCGTGCCCTGTAATGCTGAGAGGCATGCAGCAGCCACAGGGCCCTGTCCCTGGGTGGGCCTGAGCACACACTAGGGACCCACGTAGAGCTCTCAGGATCCTGGGGAGCTGGAGGGCTGGGGAAGGGGATCACGGTGTGATGAGAGCCATGCCGTTGAGGCTGCTTCTCTCCCTCCCCCCTTCCCCCTTCCCCCCTCCCTCCACGTGTGTGTGTGCCTATGGTTTATCATAAAAAGAGAGAAACAGCACCCCAATAGGGTCTTGATGCCACAGTCCCCCCCAGCACACACTTCAGCCAGCCCCAGATTGTGGGCAAACACACACATGCCCAGCACACTCAGGGAGGTCTCTGGGCATGAACCCTGAATCTTCCCTAGTCTGGTCTCAGAGCATCATATTATACGACTATGACCACACTGCCCTTCTTCGTACCTCCATATTACACTTTTTTAATGTATTTTTAAAATTTATTTAATTTTATTTGTTGTTATTATTTATCTTTTTTAAAATTAAAAAAAAAAATCTTGTTATTTTCTATGTTTTAATTTGACCAGAGAAAGAGAGAGAGAAAGTGAGAAAGCAAGCTCTCAGGCCCAGGACTTGAACCACTGTCAGCCATGTGGAGCCCAGTGCTGTAACCACCACGCCACCTGCCGGCCCCTGTACTGTACTTTAATATTGTCTATAATTTTTCTTTTAACTGGTGCGCTCTAGGGTTCTGTTCTGAGAACATTCCTTCCTTCCTTTTTTCCTCCCTACCCTTCTCATTCCTTCCTTCCCTTTAATATGCCACAGGCCATACATGCCTGAGAGACAGAGTATCCCCCTAGTGGGGCCTGGTGGTGCTGCAGTCCCCTCTCCATCTCATCAGGATCCAAGGAATGCTTGCACACACACCTGGTTTGTTTTTCAAGACACAGGCTGGGACTCGAATTACAATCAGACATGTGGGAAAAAGCTTCCTCTACACAGTGATTAACCTCTGCACTACAGAGCTGGCCTGTTGTCTACCAATTTTTTTTTTTTTTTTTGAGAAGAGTTTGCTATCGGGTGCGTGGGCTCACCAGACAGACAGAGAGAGACAGAGAGACAGAAAGCGAGAAATCACCCCCCAGGGGGGATGGCCACGCCACAATCCCTTCTCCTCCATTCTCCTCTCGGGATCTTGGGCACACATGTCCGGCGTTAAACCACTGGGTCTGGGACTCGAATAGTGGTCGACTACATGAGAGTCCAGCAACATAGCCATTATGCCATCTGTTGGTCCCAGTCTACCAAATTTTTAATTTCCGAGAACTTCCTTTTCCCCTCTAATTTTCTTTTCCTTCCAGCCCCTTCCTCCTCATTCTATCCACTCCCCCTCTTTTTCTTCTATTTCTACCTCCGTTCTTTCCCTTCCCCCCTTCCTTTCATCCATCCCATCCTCTTTTCTCCCTCTTTCCTGTATTCCTCTTCTGTCTCATTCCTGCATTTTTAAAAATAGACTATAGGTTAGTTTACTTTTAACACCCATCATGCCATGAATTCATAGGGAATAGGTTCCAGTAGCTCAGGCTCCTTTCCATTGGTTCTCACAAAGTGTGCTTCTCTGGGTGGAGCAGGCTGGCGCTTTAGTTGAACCCAGGTACCTTTCTCTTTGGCTTCCTTCTTTTTCTAGTCATTTTCCTTCACACGTTTTAGGAAGCTGTCTCTGCTCTTAGAATGCTTAATATGCTCCATACGCGCATTAATTCTTTTGGCAAGAATCGTGCCCTTAACTTGTTTGTTCACAACAATGCCAACAGCTTGCTGGTAACATTGTAGACTTTTCCAGTTTTGCCATGGTAACATTTGTGGGACATTCCTTTTTGCACAGTACCCATTCCCTTGATATCTACAATATCACCTTTCTTGTAGATCTGCACATATTTTGCCAAAGGAACCACTCCATGTTTTCTGAAAGTCCTAGAGAACATACACTGGGTGCCTCTCCTCTTTCCCTTTGTGTTCGTCATTTTGATTAATTACTGGAAGATGGCAGTTCCAGCCGAAAGGAAGTCATTCCTGCATTCTTGACACAGTGTTGTGTTTTCTTCTCTAATCTATAAGGACAAGGGTTTGGGAAGTTTTAATTTATTCTTCATTTACTTTGTTTTCATTTTCTTTCTTTTGTGCCTATATTCTGTGTCCTTTGAGCTGCTTTTATTTATGATTTTTGTCTTGCTCTGGTTTTGGTCTTATTTGATGTCCTTTATGGGCAAGGTTCTCTCAGGCTGACTGGGAGTTCTGCATTTGTGAATGGGACTTGTGGACTGGCAGGCGTCACCGTGCAGTCCCAGAGCAGGAGCTGTTTATTTAGAGCAAGGATACCCAGTGTTCCTAAGTTCTTAGGGGCACTATTCTGTTTCTCCCAAGAATAAAGATCTCACACTATTTTCCATGTAAATCAGAGTTATCCCTTAATCCATAATTTGTAAAATTAGGCATTTTAACATTGTATTTGCTTGATGTAATGCACAGCTCAGTTTATTTCTTTTTTTTTTCTTTTTCTTTTTTTTTTTTTTTTTTTTGAGAGTTTTTCGCTATAGGGCGCGTGCACTCGCCATACAGAGAAAGACATAGAGACAGAAAGCGAGAAATCACCCCCCAGGGGGGATGGTCACACTGCAATCCCTTCTCCTCCAGTTTATTTATTAAAATAAAAGAGTTAGGGGCCAGTCAGGTGGTGTGGCAGTAAGGTGACTGGATCCCACATAGCCGACTGCATGGTTTGAGTCCTTGACCCAGCAGCTTGAAAAATATACTGGGCACATGTGCATGCATGCCTAAAATCTCAGGAGGAGGATGGAAGAAGAAGGTTTTACAGCATGGCCGTCCCCCCTGCAGGGTGCTATCTCCCATTTCCTTCTCTCTTCCTTTCTCTCTATGGTGAGCACACATACCCTATAGCAATTTTTTTTAAAGAATTATTTTAACTTTCTTTTTTTCTCTTTTCTCTCTTATTTGACCAGAGAGGGACAAAGAGGGAGAGAGAGGGAGAGAAAGTGAGAAAGGAAGCCGCCACGTCTGGGATGCAAACCACGGTCAGCCATGTGGGAGCCCAGCACCCTTAACCACCACACCACCTGCTGGCCCCAACCCTATAGCAAATTTTTAAAAAGAATTATTTATTTAACTTTATTTATTTTTAATTTGATCAGAGAGGGACAGAGTGAGAGCGAGAGAGAGGAAAAAATGAGAAAGCAAACTACCAGGTTCGGGACTCAAACTGCAGTCGGCCATGTGGGAGTCCAGCATCCTTATCCATCATGCTACCTGCCAGCACCTCCCCATAATAGTTAAAAATAAAAAAAGACATGATCTTTTCTCTCTGTAATCAGTCTGTGAAGCTTCATCACAACCCCTCTTTAGAATAACTTACAGGTGTTTAATCTTTTTTAAAAAGAGTTCTTTTTTTAACTTTACTTATTTATTTATTTTAATTTGACCATAGAGGGACAGAGTGAGAGAGAGAGAGGGCAAGTGAGAAAGCAAACTCCCAGGACCAGAACTCAAACCGCAGTCTGCCTTGTCCAGCGCTCTTAACCACCACGTCATCTGCCAGCCCCCGGTGTTCAATCTTTCAACATGTATGTAAACTACATTAACCCAAATGCTTCTTCCACAAAGAATCTGAGTGTGGCACGGGATTATGGACTGCTAGTGCCCCAGACATATGTTGTGCCTTCTAGGAAACGTGACTGTATATAAATTAGCATAGTATAAGACAGAAAGCCAGAGTCAGACTCACTGGCTCTGAAGTGTGGCTTTGTGTGACCTTGAGCAAGTCAACTTCTTAGTCTCATCATTATTTTAGTATTGAGAGAGAGAAAAAGTGAGAAAACACGCCTCCAGGTTTGGAACTCAAAAACCACGCTCAGCCATGTGGGAATCCAGCACCTTTAACCACCATGCCACCCGCAGTGGCAGTGCCAGACCTGTACTGACATTAGATGAAGAGTCGCAGGTACAAATTTCCTTTTCTCTATGGAGCTAATATTTATTATATGTTGTTATTAGCTATAGTTCTATTTTCATTCTCACCTTTATACCCTGATATTTCTATGCTTAAAATAATGCTGACACTAGGACCAGCAGTTGGCGTAATGGCTGTGTTGCTGCACTCCCATGCAGTCAACTATGGTTGGAGTCCTGGACCTGGCAGTTAAAACTCATGCCGGGCACGTGTGTGTGCATGCCCAAGATCCCAAGAGGAGAATGAAGGAGAAGGGATTGCGGTGTGGCCATCCCCCCTGGGGGGTGATTTTCTTGCTTTCTGTCTGTCACTCTCTGTCTTTTTGGTGAGTGCACATGCACTATAGCAAAAACAAACAAACAAACAAACAAACAAAAAAAAAAAACCTCTCCAAAAAATAATGCTGACACATACTCTTGTGTCCATATAATAATTATTACTATTTTTAAGAGTTTTTTTTTTTACCTTAGGGCACATGTACTCACTGGAGAGAGAGAGAGAGAGAGACAGGCAGGTACAGTGAGATGGAGAGTGAAAAAGTACACCCCAAGGGGTATGGCCATGCCACAGTCCCTTCTCCATTCTCCTCCTGGGATCTTGGGCAGGCACGCACATGCCTGAGCTTCAAGCCACCAGGTCTGAGACTTGAACTGTGTACTGGCTGTGTGAGACTTCAACATAACTGCTATGCCATTTTCTGGCCCCCATAGAATTATTTCTTAAGAATATTTTATGGAGCCAGCAGGTGGTGTGGTGGTTAAAGGTGCTGGACTCCTACGTGGCTGAGTGTGGTTTGAGTCCCAGACCTGGAGGCTTGTTTTCTAACTTTTTCTCTCTCTCAATATTAAAATAATAATAATAAATAAAGTTAAAAAAGAATATTTTATGACATTAGGATACTTTTCAAATTTAAACTTGAAATGCTAAAATTTAATGAACTAGATTCATAGATTAGTCAGTTAATTAAAATAAATAGTATTTAGGGACCAGCGGTTTGCATAATGGCTATGTCGCTGGACTCCCATGTAGTCGATTGTGGTTCAAGTCCTGGACCCGGTGGCTTAAACTCACACCGGGCACATGTGCATGCGTGCCCAAGATCCTAAGAGGAGAATGGAGGAGAAGGGATTACTGTGTGGCCATCACCCCTGTGGGGTGATTTTTTGCTTTCTGTCTCTCGGTCTCTCTGTTTCCAGCGAGTGTATGCACCCTATAGCAAAAACATCTCCAATCAATCAATCATTCAATTAATTAATTAATTTAAAAAAATAGTATTTGGTGAAACCAGCAGATAGTGTGGAGGTTACATCACTGGACTACCACATAATCTACTGCAGTTCAAGTCCCGGACCTGGTGGCTTGAAACTCACGCTGGGTGTGTTTACATGCATGCCCAGGATCCTGGGAGGAGAATGGAGGAGAAGGAATTGCTATGTGGCCAACCCCCCCCCGGGGGGTGATTTCTCGCTTTCTGTCTTTTTGTCTCTCCAACGAATGCACGTACCCAATAGTAAAAATATCTAAAACTAAAATAAATAGTTTACTGTTGCGCAGCCTCCCACAGACCAATCGTGAGGTGCCGGATATCCAAATCTGAGGGATTCTAGTGGCCAATCATGGCAATTGTTTGCTCTCTGAGAAACCTTGGCAGACTCGCTGTTGTGCAGCCTCCCACAGTTTACCAAAATTCACTGGGAGTGGGGGCCACCAGGTGGTGTAGTGGTTGAGGTGTTGGACACTCCCACATGGCCAACCATAGTTCGAGTCCCGGATCTGGTGGCTTGCTTCCCTATTTTCCCTCTTCTCTCTCTCTCTGGCCAAATTAAAATAAATGAATGAATAAATTAAAAAAAATTATTTTGGGAGTTATGTATCCTTTAATGTGCTGTAACTAGTATATGATTGTTGTATCTTCAGCTTTTTGGTATAATCTTTTGCCGATTGTTGTTTCTGTGTTATCTTTCATATTATAGGATATTGTTAACATGTAAGTTTAGGTCTTGGGATTCCCAAGATACTGATAAAATGCCGTAATAGAAATTCTAAGTAAGAGATTTATAGAACTCAAGGATTTTCTTCTTGTAATGCATGTTCTTGAAGCAGTAGATCCCTAAGGGCTCTAACAGTTGCTTTTTTTCTCTCCCATTTTCTCATTTTAGGAAAACTAAAACCAACAATGGCATTCATGTCAGGAAAACTGAAGATTAAAGGAAACCTGGCCCTAGCAATCAAATTGGAGAAGCTAATGAATCAGATGAATGCCAGATTGTGAAGGAAAAGGGAAAAAAAATGTTGACTACTATGCTCAGAGTAAAAAAGCTCAACAGTTAAAATCTAATGTTTGTTTTCTTCCCTAATGTATAAGGATATGCCTGTTTTGTTCTGGAAAAAAATTCTGTATCTGTAAGATTTCAAATTTTAATTAAAACAGCTAGTTTATCATATATAAGCTTCATTAAGTGGAATTCTAAGACATTTTTTTTTTATATTTTGAGGATTTTACCCTCTGAGCCTTAAATCTCATTCTTCTTTCTTCTTTCATGAAAATGATTTTGAACAACCAGTCAGGGTCATGCAGAAAAGTTAGCTTTTTTAAAGCCTCTTTTCATGTAAAAATGAAGCTAATCTTATTTTTAAAATTTAGTTTTAGATTGTATACTCATGAAAATCTTAATGATATTTTGAATTTTTATATACTTAAAGAAAGTCTTCTACATTGCATTTTAGATGAATCATATAATAAACTACTTAGTAAGTAATACTTGTGAAGACTAAATGAAACAAAAAACTTTTCATTGTGTTAACTAGCTAAGTATAGTTATCTATAGGAAAACTAATGTCATTCACATGTATCCTATTTGAAAGTATGTAAACAATGTCCTAGAATAAAATGATTTTCTTCCCAGAAGTCACAGTGTTTTGAAATGGGGGCAGTAGAATAGATGGTCAAGGGCCAACTTATATATACCCCAAGTTCCTGTGCTGAAGTCCTAACTCCCAGTACCTCAGAATGTGACTGGATTTGGAGATGGGGCCTTTAAAGAGGCGATTAAGGGGACCAGCAGAAGGCATAATGGTTTCATTGCTGGACTCCCACGTAGTCAACTGTAGTTTGAGTCCCCAACCCAGCGGCTTAAAACTTATGCCGGGTGTGTGTACGTGCATGCCCCAAATCCCAAGAGTAAAATGGAGGAGAAGGGATTGCAGCGTGGCCCCATCCCCATTGGACCGTGATTTCTCACTTTCTGTCTCTCTGGCAACCACAAAAATCTCTTAAAAAAATAAATAAATAATTAAAGAGCTGATTAAGTTAAAAGCAACTTAGTGTGTGCTATTCCAATGTGGTATCCTTTTAAGAGAAGGAAAATTTTCTTTATTTGGAGAGATTTTTGCCATAGGGCGCACGTGCTTCCCAGAGAGACAGAAAGTGAGACACTCCCCCCCACTCCCAGTAGGAATGGCTACATCACAATCCCTTCTCTTCCATTGTCCTCTCAGGATTTTGGGCACACACGCACACACCCCTGGTGTGTTTCAAGCTGCCAGGGTCTGGAACTTGAACTGTAGTTGACCATGTGAGAGTTCAGCACTTTAACTACTATGCCACCTGCTGGTCCCAGGAGGAAGAAATCTGGATATCAGAAGAGACACCGGGGTTGCGTGTCCAGAGGAAAGACTATGTGAGCACACAGCAAGAAGGCAGCTGTCTGCAAGCCATGGAGAGAAGCCTCAGAAGAAACAAAACCCATGGACACCTTGATCTCAGGCTTTCAATCTCCAAAACTGTGAGAAAGAAATGTCTCTTCTTAAGCTACCCAGTCTATGGTATTTTGTTATGGTGGCCCTAGCAAATAATACAATGGTTTGGGATGGATAAACTAAACTTAAGAAAAGCTCTTATCTTTAATTTTAATGAATGAAAAATACTTGTTCAGTGTAATTCTGTTTTGTGTGTTTAATACAGGGTCTCACTGTATTGCTCTCCTCCTGTTAGGACCACAGTGCCCACCCTGTTTTCAGGTTGGGTTGGAAACCAAACCCAGGCCTCTCATGTGGCCTCAACCATGACATACCACTGCCTTCCTGTTAGTATGGCTATAGCTAGTGGAACTCTTTGCATTCAGTGCAGATCTTTCCTCCTTTATTCATGATAGAACATGCACATGCACATGAGGGTGAGACAGGGAGAGACAGCATACTTCACAGGGTCTGTTCATGCTGCAATACCCTTCCTCCAGTCCTCCAGCCCTTTAGACGGGCACACCTGTGGGTGCCCAGCCTGCTTCAGGCCATCCAGGTCCGGGATTTGATCCTCAGGCATCACATGGGATCCAGCATCCCTGAGCAGTATGTTAACAATGCACTGCAGAGCTGGCCCCTGTCTAGTGCTTTTACTTCTCATCTTCTACTCTAAGATTATTGTGCTGTTAAGCACCTTGGCTAATTCAGACCTTTCTAAGAACCACAATATTAAGAGCATTTAATCTATATTTTACAAGTAAGGAAACAGGATCAAAGATGAGAAAGGACTACTACAAGAAAAAAATGAATAGATCCTATCTAACAAAAAATTTCCAATATAGTGACCCTTAATGGAACTTGAGGATCCCTGCCTCTGGCTTTTTTTGCTATTGGGTGTGTGCGTTAACTGGAGAGAGACAGACAGAGAGAGAGAGGGAAAGTTAGAAATCACCCCCCAGAGGAAATGGCCATGACAGTCTCTTCTCTTAGTCTGCTCTTGGGATTTTGGCCATGTGCGCACAAAGGGGTCAGGTACTCAGATTGCTCAGTCAGCCATGTGAGATCCAGCTGCCTTACCCTCCACGCCACTGGCTGGCCCTGCTTCTGTTTTTTTTCATTTTTTCCAAACTAGGGAAAATATGGCTGGCTGGTGTGGGGCCCCTTAATGTGGGGAGGCCTCAGTGGTCCAACCTTTGGCAAATATAACCTTTGTTATAATTCTGTCACTTTCCATTCCATTTTATTCATCCTGTTTTTAGTAACTTAGTTCATTTTCTGCCACTATACTAATTCTACAGAGTGGGTAATTATAAACAGTAAGTTGGGTCAAGTAATGCTTTCACAGTGTACCTCATTGCAAAGATGTTCTATTGAGGGTGGTGGATAAACTAGTGTCACCTAACCTGTTTCCAAGACCCCATTTATCCTTTCATGAAAGTCCCATTTTTTTGTGCGGGTGGCTCTAAGAGCTCTTTTAAGTGCTTGAACTTTCCAGTCACGTTGTGGCTTTAGCACTGAGCACCTCGTGACCAGCGAAGCCCATGATTTCCCCACCTACTATGCAAGAAAAAGAAACAAAGGGAACCAGACGATGGCCCAGCAGTAATGAAACACTGCGAGGCTGACCTTCATGGAAGGTTCTGGGTTCTGGAGACCTCCCTGAACACACGTGCCCATAATCTGGGGATGGCTGAAGCTGGGGCTAGGTCACAGCATGAGGACCCTGTTGGGGATGCCTCTCTCTTTCTTCCTCTCATGGAAGAAGAAAAGAAATGAACTTAAAAATAAAGAAGTAAACCCAATCTTGTAATTTCTAAAAGTTGGAGTCAGAACTTGCAGTAAATTGCCACTGACTGCAGCTTAGAGCAGCTGTCTTCAGAGCTGCAGCTTTCCAACTGGTGAGTCACCACAGACTCCAAGATAATACGTTCTAGGCCAGACCCATGGTCTGGTGGTTGGAGGAGCTGGATCTTACATGGCCAATTAAGCAGAGCGTGATAGGCCTGCTGCTCCTACATTCTACAAGGGGTCTCTGAAGTCATCAGCATAGTCTTTTGGGTCCTTTCTTTTTTTAATTTCCTATAGGGCATGTATGTTTGCCAGAGAGAGAGAAAGAGAGAGAAATCCCCCTTGGGGTGGGGGGTGGGGAGAATGGCCATGCTACACAATCGCTTCTTCTCTATTCTCCCCTTGAGATTTTGGGGCAGACATGCACATGTGCCTGCTATGGTTTTCAAGCCATGGGATCTAGGACTCTAACCACATAGTCAGCCATGTGGGATCCAACTGCCTTAACCTCCATGCCACCTACTGGGTTGACCATTTACATTTTTTTTTTGAGAGGGAGAAAAGGAGTTTATTTAGTTGTACTCAAGCACAGAGCGAACAAGCCCACGGCCATCTCTTAGAAATTTTTAGTACTTTTTTTACCATTATACTTCATTTATTCATTGTTATCTGTAATATAAATTTAGCTATATCAGTATTACTCTCACCCTTAACGGTTTTTCCAAAATTGTTCTGTGCACCTTTTCCTTTCTGTTCTTATGGTGACATTGAATCTGTTAACTTAGACTTCTGACATACACTGATAGATTAAGGGAAGCTACAACATATTTCCTGTAAGCTACACTGTTTAACAAAACAATCTAAACATCTATGAGTATAATATTATGGTAAACAATATTATTACCATGTTCCCCATTTATCTTGTTCCATTGTGCCCCTTGAGTGAACAATCCTATCTGAGACCCCAGTCCAGGTGCATTTTTGTGAATACTGTCTAAAGTAAGTGGCTTACGTTTTCTCTTCTAAGCAAACAGGCTTATTTATGACCTTATTTGTTAGAATAGTTACAGAAGCTACAAACACCAGTTAACCCTTAAAGTATAAGAAAGAGGAATAAAGTAAAAAGCAAACAAAACCAACGGGGTTAGTGGGCCACTAAGTGGCATGGTGGTTAAGGCACTGGACTCCTACATGGCTAACTGCAGTTCAAGTCCTAGACCCAGTAGCTTGAAAATCATGCCAGGTGTTCGTGCACGTGTACCCAACATCCCTAGAGGAGCATGAAGGGATTATGGTGTGGCTATTGCCCTGAGGGGATGATTTCCCACTTTCTCTGTCTCTCTGGCAAGCACACACACCATATGGCAAAAAACATTTGCCAGTTTACTATAAAAGATTTTTTTTTTAAGAATTATTTTATTTAACTTTATTTATTTTAATTTGACCAGAAAGGGACAGAGTGTGAGGGAGAGAGAGAGGGAAAGTGAGAAAGCAAGCAGCCAGATCTGGGACTCGAAATGCGGTTGGCCATGTGCCATGCAGGACTTCAGAGTCCTTTACCATGCCACCTCCTGGCCCCTAAAATATATGTTTTTAAAATAATTATTCTATTTAATTTTATTCATTGTCATTATTTATTTATTTATTTAATTGAAATTGACCAGAGACAGAAAGAGAGAGAAGGAAAATGAAAAAGCAAGCTGCCAGGTCTGGGACTCAAACTACAGTCAGCCATGTGGGAGTCCAGTGCCTTAACTACCATGCCACCTACTGGCCCCTGTAAAAGATATTGTAAATGATATAAACAGTTTGTGGTGTAAGGTCTGGCTTGGTCCCAAGCACACAAACTTCTGACCCATGGAGTTGAAGCGCACCACCCTCCTGGTGTGTGGATGCATTCACCAGTCAGGAAGCTCCTGACCATTTACATTTAATGAAACAATTGAGGGGCCAGCAGGTGGCGTGGTGGTTGAAGGTGCTGGAATCCCACATGGCCCGCCATGGTTTGAGTCCTGGACCTGGTGGCTTGCTGTTTCGCTTTCCCTCTTTCTCTCTCTCTCTCTCTCACTCTGGCCCTCTCTGGTCATATAAAAAATAAATAAAGTTAAAGAATTCTTTCAAAAAAAGATTAAAAAAAAGAAACAATTGATGTAGTTTGATTTAAGTAGACCATATCTGTTATCAATTTATTGTCTCACATTTCCAAATGTATCCTTTTCCCTGCTCTATGAAAATGGATCTAGGTTCTTTAAATATTTTTCCCTTGCTGGGTGGCATGACAGTAAGCTTTTCCAATAGAGAGTCCTAAAGAGACGAGGAGAAAAAGTTTCCTGGTTTCAGTGTGCTCACTGGGTGCCTTTTCTGGCTTCTCAATAACTCTGTTCCTATAGCACAGGTAGCATTTTTAGTCATGGTGGCTAGTGGAATTTAGTGGTTGACAGTTTTCCCTGGCATCTGCCCTCAGGTGCTTTTGTGCTGGAGTCTCTCCAGTGACACACCTCCCTGTGGACAGCTTTCCCTGGCAATCTGAGAGGATGAAGTCCCTGTAGATCTTAGAATGTCAGGACCTGCTCGGCTGAACATGTTTTTCTGAGTGGGGAAAGCTGTGGATTAGAAATAAACATAACAGGGACCAGCAGTTAGCGTAATGGCTATGTCGCTGGACTCCCATGTAGTCAACCGCAGTGCAAGTCCTGGACCCGGCGGCTTAAACCCACACCGGGCACGTGTGCATGCGTGCCCAAGATCCCGAGAGGAGAATGGAGGAGAAGGGATTGCGGCATGGCCATCCCCCCTGGGGGGTGATTTCTTGCTTTCTATCTCTATGTCTCTTGGTCTTTCTGGCAAGCGCACGTGCCCTATAGTGAAAACCTCTGCAAAAAAAAAAAAAAAAAAAGAAAAAGAAATAAACATAACAACAAAAACATCAAGACACACGACTATAGAAAAGCGAGGACCAGGTGGGCCCAGCTTCTCTGATGGAGAAAGCTAGGGCCCAGAACCGGCCCCAGGTTTATTCTTTCGTAGGGCAGAAAATGGGGTAGGAGGAAATGGAATGCAGAGAATGGGGGAAGAGAGGGGCTGGCAGGTAGCGTGGTGGTTAAAGTGCTAGACTCCCACATGGCTGACCGTGGTTCGAGTCCTGGACCCGGCAGCTTGCTTTCTCTCTCTCTCTGGTCAAATTAAAATAAATAAATGATAAAAATAAAATAAATAAAGTTAAAATAATTATTTAAAAAAAAAGGATGGGGGAAGAGGAAATGGAGTGCAAAGCCAGTTGTTTTTGTAAATTGTCTGAAGATGTGAAAAGGTGGCGCCATGTAATTTCTCAGATCTTTTTGTGGCTAAATCTGATAAACAAATGTGGCTTCCTTTAGCCTCATACTGCCCTGCAGTATTGGTATCCACAACAGGAAGATAACAGATAACAACAGGCAGCAGTTTTTGTATGTAAATGCTCTCATAGCCATTGCTAAAGAAGTTCAATAGCTCATTTCTGCATGTCTAAAGGTCACGTGTTTTTCTCAGATTGGCTGCTCTCCACTCTAGACGGCAGTTTCAGCCAGTTTTGTCACCACAATACTGTGGTGACTTCTCTGACATTTGGTGAGCCACGCCATTTCATGACTCTTCAAAAGGTCTGGATCTCAGGTGGGTGAGACTCTCTTCCCTGAAGGCTCTCTCTTAGCCCTTGGGGTTGCTCACTATACCTGCTGCTTCTATTTTCTTCAGAGTTCTCTCTTTTTTGAGAGATTTTTACTACAGCACGTGTGTGCTTGCTGGAGAGACAGAGACAGAGAGACAGGAAGTGAGAAAACACCACCAAAGGGTAAGGCCATGCCACAATCCCTTCTTCTCCTTTCTTCCATTGGGATTTTGAACATGCACACATATGCGCCTGGCGCAAGTTTCAAGCCTCTGGGTCCAGGACTAGAACTGCGGTCGGCCATGTGGAAGTCCTTCAACATAACTATTATGCTATCTGCTGGTCCCCAGAATTCTCTTCCTACAGACAATCCCCTGCTATTGTAAGCCCTGGTTATAATTCATGCTTTATTTATTTTTAGAGAAATTTTTGCTACAGGGCATATGTTCTTGCAGGAGAGACAGAGAGAAAGAAAGTGAGAAATGATCTCCCAGGGGGAATGACCACACCAGAACATCTTTTCTTCCATTCTCTTCTTGGGATCTTGGGCATGCACACACATACCCCCAGCGTGAGTTTTAAGCTGCTAGATCTGTGACTCGAACTGCAGTTGACTCCATGGGAGTCCAGCGACATAACCATTATGCCATTATCTGGTCCCTTCTATTCTTTCCTTCAGAGAGTTTTTGTTATAGAGCGCATATGCTCACTGGAGAGACAGAGACAGAAAGTGAGAAATCACCTCCTAGGGACATGGCCACGCCACAGTCCCTTCTCCTCCATTCTCCTCTAGGGATCTTGGGCATGCATGCATGTGCACTGGGCGTGAGTTTCAAGCCTCCAGGTCCACAACTTGAACCATAGTCGGCCATGTGGGAGTCCAGCAACATAACCATGATACTATCTGCTGGTCCCTTTTTTTCTCTTCTTGTAGATAGGATCTTGTTGCCCAGGCCAGACCCAAGTTCATGAGTGGCTGTGATTTCAGCTGCAGGCCACCATGCCCAGCTTTTAGGTGGGATTGGGAACCAAACTTGGGCCCATGTGATCCCAGCCCATGGAGCACAGTTCCTAGCAGCATATGCCACTGCAGCTGGGCCTGCTTTTACTGTTTGCTCTCTCTAGACTTAACCTCTCAAGTCCTAGCGGCCCTGGTAGATCGGATTCCACATTTTGTAATGCCACCCAATGAGAGGATCACAGGGTCAAGGACGCTTCTATATGCAAGACAAGTCAACAATGACCCAGGAAAGAAACGTGGCTGTAGGACTTACTTCAATGTACTGTTCTATCTGGGTTCTTGGACGCTCATGTCTTGCTGATTAGGTTGCTTTCCATGACCTCGAAACAGCCTTTTTTCTTTTCTTTTTTTTTTTTTTTTTAAGGTTTTTGCCATAGGGTTTGTGTGCTCACCTGAGAGGAGAAAGATAGAGAGAGGGAAAATCAGAAATCACCCCTGAAGGGAGGGCCATACCTCAATCTCTTCTCCTCCATTCTCCTCTTGGGATTTTGGACAAGTACACACAAATGCTCAGTAGGATTTTTTTTTTTTTTTTTTTTTTAGAGGTTTTTGCTATAGGGTGCGTGTGCTCACCATAAAGACAGAGACAGACAGGGAGACAGAAAGCGAGAAATCATCCCCCAGGCGGGATGGCCACACTGCAATCCCTTCTCCGTTCTCCTCTCGGGATCTTGGGCACACATGCACACGCACCCGACGTACGTTTAAGCCACCGGGTCCAGGACTTGAACCACGGTCAACTACATGGGAGTCCAGCAACATAGCCATTATGCCAACTGATAGTCCCTAGTCAGTAGGATTTTCAAGCTACTAGGTCTAGGACTTGAACTGCAGTCTTGTCAATGTAGGAATCCAATCACCCTCACCAGCATGCCACCTGCTGGCCCTGCTTCTTTTACTAGCTTTTTTAAAAAAAGAATTATTTAATTTTATTTATCATTATTATTTTTACTTTAAAAAAATCTGCTATAAGGGCACATGCACTCATTAGAGAGAGATATTGAGAGAGAAAGTGACAAAGCAAGCCACCAGGTCTAGGACTCAAACTGTGATTGGCTATGTGGAAGTCTAGTGCTTTAACTACTACACCACCTGCTGATCACTTAAGACCAGCTTTTATACTCCTCAGTGGGAGAGTTAGTTTGTTCAGCAAGGTATCTCATCATGGCTGGAAGCTTGCATCATTTAAAAAGTTCATCATGGGCCAGCCCCCAGTCAGGTGGTTATGTGAACTGGATCTCACGTGGTTGACTGTGGTTTAAGTCCCAGATCCAATGGCTTGGAAAAACAGGCCGGGCACATATGTACATGTGACCAAAATTTGGAAGGGAGAAGAAAGAGAAGAAATTGCAGCATGACTATTCCCTATGGGAAAGCTTTTTCCTTTCTCTCCTGTCTCTGTTTCTCTCCAGTCAGTGAACATGTTCTATGGCAAACAAACAAACAAACAAAAACAAAAACATCATGGGCCAGCAGGTGTTGTAGTTGGGATGCTGGTCTCCCATGTGGCTGACTGTGGTTCAAGTCCTGAACCTGGCGGCTTGGTTTCTCACTTTCCTTTTCTTTCTCTGTCTCTCTCTGGTGAGCTTACATCCCTGTAGCAAGTTAAAAAAATAATAATGATAAATAAAAAATTAAATAAATCTTTTAAAAAATACATCATAATGAATATATCTTTTAAATGAATTGTGCATCTTTTAAAATATTTTGCCAGTGGGTGTGTGCGCTTGCCAGAGAGAAAGTGAAGAATCTTCCCTCCCCTCCATGGGCTATGGTCACATCACAATTTCTTCTTCTTCATCTCTCCCTCTTTTTGGGATTTTGGGCATGCATGCACACGTGCTCAGTGTTTCTCAAGGTGCTGGTTCTGGGATTAGAACTGTGGGGTTAGCCATGTGGCATCCAGCTGCCTTTACCACCACACCATGGGCCAGGCAGGGATTGCATGTCTTAAAAAAAATTATGGGGGCTGACACATGGCATGGCAGTTATATCACTGGACAGACATGGCCAACCAGTTTGAGTCCTGGACCTAGTGGATTGAAACTCAAACTGGGCGCATGTGCATGTGGGCCAAAGATCTCAGGAGGAGAATGGGAGAAAGGGAATTGTAATATAGCTATTTGGCCTTGGGGGTGATTTCTCACTTTACCTCTCACTGTCTGTCTGTCTTTGGTGAGTGCATGCACACGAAGGCAAAAATCTCTTTAAAGAAAAATTGTGGTTGGGGGTCCAGTAGGTGGCATAGTGGTTATGGTGGTAGACTCTCACATAGGACTGTGGTTCAAATCCTGGACCTGACAGTTTGAAAATCATGCCAGCCATGTGTGCACATGCAAGCACACACCCAAAATCCCAGGAGAATGGAGGAGAAGGGATTACAGCATGGCCATCCCCCGGGGTGATTTCTCACTTTCCCTCTGTCTCTCTTGGGAGAGCAAATGCGCCCTACAGTAAAAATCTTTTTTTTTTTTTTTTAAGAATTATTTATTCAATTTTATTTATTCATTCATTTACTTTAATTTGACCAGAGAGAGAGAGAGAGAGAAAGTGAGAAAGCAAGTCACCAGGTCCAGGACTTGAACCATGACTGCCCATGTGGGAGTGTCTAGCACCTTAACCACCATGCCACCTGCTGGTCCCTAGCAAAAATCTTAAACACTGAAAAAAAATTGTGGTTGGGGCCAGCAAGTGGTGTAATGGTTAATGCACTGGACTCCTATATGGTTGACCAGGGTTTGAGTCCTGGACTTGGTGGCTTGAAAAATCACACCAGGTACTGTGCCCAAAATCACAAGAGGAGAATGGAGAAGGAAATGCTGCATGGCCATTCCCCCTGGGGGATGATTTATCACTTTCCCTCTCACTGTCTTTCTCTGGTGAACTCATGTGCCCTATAGCAAAAACCTCTTAAAAAATTATGCTTGGGAAACAAAACAAAACAAAAAACGCTATAGGGACCAGCAGATGATGTAATGTATAATGGTTAGGTCATGGGACTCCAACGTAGTTGTTCACAGTTCGAGTCCTGGACCTGGTAACTTAAACTCATGCTGGCCATGTATGCGTGCATGCCCAAAATCCCAAAAGGAGCATGGAGAAGGGTGTGTGGTGTGGCCATCCTCCCTCGGGGATGATTTATTTCTTTCTGTCTGTTTTTCTCTCTCTGGCAAGAGCACACACCCTATAGCAAAATCTCTCTTAAACAACAAAACAGCTAGAATATAAAACTTAACCTCTTTACCACTTTTAGGTGTACAGTTCAGTGGTGTTAACTATGTTTCATTGTATGACTTTTTAAAAAATTTTATTTAACTTTATTTATTTATTTAAATTCGACCAGAGAAGGAGAGAGAGAAAAAATAAAAAATGAGAAAGCAAGCTGTCAGGTTCAGGACCTGAACCACGGTCGGCTATGTGGGAGTCCAGCACCCCCAACCACACCGCCAAATGCCAACCCCTCATTGTATGATTTTTAAAAAATAATTATTTATGAAGCTAGCAGGTGGTATGGTGGTTGAGGGTACTGGACTGCCACCTCGCCGACCTGGTTTGAGTCCCAGACTTGGTGGCTTACCTTTTCACTTTCCCACCCTCCCTCGCTGTGACCCTCTCTGGTCAAACTAAAATAAGGAAGGAAAGAGAAAGAAGGAAGGAAGGAAAGGAAAGAAAGATAGAAAAAAAAGAAAATAATTCTAAAAAAAAAGAAAGTGAAAAAACAAGCTGCCAGATCCAGGACTTGAACCGCTGTTGTCCCATGTGGGTGTCCGTTGTCTCAACCACGTCATCTGCTGTCCCCCATCCTATGACTTTTTAGTCAACTTGAATCAGCTCTGGAAAATAAGGAAAGTAAAGATGGGTTGGTAGAGACCACCATATGGGAGAACATGGCCCATGTGGCGAAGGAAGTTACTCTTCTGGGTTTTGGATGACCCTGGGTCCTCTCCCTTTGTTTAGAAGCTAGCTTGTTTCTCTAACTCAGTTGTATTCTTTTCTCCCCTCACTTGTCCCAAGGGTAGGAGTGACTGAGGTATCCCTGTCATGGATTGGGTGAGGCCAAGATGTGGGCACCACCCAAAGTCCATCAGATAGGTTCTATTTTTTTGTTTTTTTTGTTTTGTTTTGGAGAGGTTTTCGCTATAGAGCATGTGCGATCGACAGAAAGAGAGAGACAGAGAGAAAGCGAGAAATCACCCCCAAGGGGATTGGCCACACTGCAATCAGTTCTCCATTCTCCTCTCAGGATGTTGGGCAGGAAGGCACACACGCCCAGCATCAGTTTAAGCCACCAGGCCTGGGACGTGAACCGTGGTTGACTACATGGGAGTCCAGTGACATAGCAATTACACCAACTGCTGGTCCCTACCAGATAGGTTCTAAATGTTACTTATTACCATTGTTATTGTCTTGGAGATGCTCAGTACTGTTAAGTAGAAAGAGAGTTAACAACCTGGACTCTGGAGCCAGACTGCCTGGGATGAATCTGGCTCCTCCAGCAACTATCTTTGCCATCTTGAGATTTATCAATCTCGGTGCCTCATTTTCCTCATCCATAAAATGGCAACGGTAATAGAGCCCACTTCATAGAGTTTTAGGATCAAATGAATCAGTACTCCCTAAGCACTTAGTGCAAACTCTGGGCTCATGTAAGTGCTATGAAAGTGTTTGTCAGGTGAAATTAGGTGGAGGAGCTTGGTAGCATGCAGCACGTCCAGCCTCACCTCTGTGTCATGCCGTGTAGGCAGTGTTGTGTCGCTGGTGTGTTGCAAGACCTCGTCTTAGTGTGTTTTAGGTGTTATTACGCAGCCCCGCTCCTTCTGAGATGGTGCATATGCTGGAGTTAGGTGTTAGGCACTTCCACGGGACTGTCGGTCGGAGCTGTTCTAGCACATCCCCGGGCGTCGAGGAGACTCTACTCAGTGCGTTGTAACAGGTGCCCCACACCTTACTGACAGAGCAGGGTCTGCTCTTGGCTTTCAGGTGGAGCTGCGGGGAGCTCCGAGGGAAGCTGCACACCTGAGATCGCAGCAGGGATCGTGGGTTCCACACCTGTCGGGACGGCGAGGACACAGCTCGTGCGCGCCTGTGTGTAGCAGGAGAGTCGGTCCACACCGCCTCTGGGCAGCGACGACCGCGAGCTCGGTGCCTGTGGTAGGAGGTGTCGTTACACACTTCCTGTGGGTCTCGCCGACCACGGCGCGTTTCCGGTGCCGGCTGGAGCCCGGGTCCGAGCCCCCGCCCCGCTCGCCGGCCCCGCCCCTCCCGCGCCCCGCCCCCTGCCCGCCCGCCCGCCGCGCTCCGTGCCGGGCGCGCGGAGCCCGGGGCGCACGGAGCGGCGCGCGCCGGTCGGCCGAGCCAGGCTGGCGCCCCCTCCCCGCGCGTCCGCCCGCCGCCCGCCGGGCGCCTTTCCCGCGCCACTTGCCTTCGGTGCCCGGCCTTCCGGCCGCTCTGCCTCCGGCCCTCCCTGCCCTCCGTCTCGCGCCGTCCCGCCTGGGCTGCCCGGCTCCCGCAGGCCCCCCGCCGCCCGCGTTCCTATGGACAGACGCACAGACACCTGCAGGTGGGTGAGAGCCCGCGCGCGGGGCGGGGACGAGCGCGCCGACGCTGCGACCGGGCGGGGACCCCTTTGTGTGGGGGGCGGCCGCGCCGTGACCCGGCTGAACCCTCCTTTTGTCTGCTCTCCAGGGAGCGAGGCCGGAGACCCGGGCAGCCGGCCGGTGGCTGCCACGGGCTGGGGGCCCGCGGGGCGGAGACCTCCGGCGGCTGGGCGGGCGGGCGGCCCCGGCTCTGTCCGCTCTGCTGGGCCGGCCGGCCGCCCAGCATCCCCGGTGGCCGCGGGCGCCCTGCGCGGGTCTGGCCGGCCGGCTCCTGCTCTTGGGTCTGCCGAGGTGGGCAGGAGGGCGGGAAGGAGGACGGAAAGACCTGCCCTGCTAGTTTCCAAGTCTTGAGGTGGTTGTGGAGAAACTGAGGCGCTCGGGGCTTCGCCCGCCTCGCTTCCCGGCCGGCGAGGCTGAGCGCGGTGCTTTGGGGCGTGTGTGAAGGAACGTGCGGCGCTGCGCTCCCTTATTTATTGTTTCTAACGGAGGAGGGCTTTCTCCGCGGCGCCTCCGCCCCCCCCCCCGCCGCGTCGGAGGCTGCGCACACCGTTTGCGTTTGTTATCAAATAGATCGAGCGGTCTAGTCCCGGGGGAGGAGGTCGGCGGACCGGCCGCCGCTCAAGTCCAACCACAGTCAGAAAAGGATGTTTCTGGTTTTCTGGTGGCTTGCAGTTTTTGGTTTTGGATCTTTAAAGGGGTTAGAGGCAGAAAAAAATAAATACACAGCAGTGATTTTTACAATGATGGATTTCTTATCTTTTTTTTTTTTTTTTTTTTTTTTTTTTATAAGTTTTGGAGCAAAGTTTTGCCTTTTCCCAGACTTCTTAGAATTAGCATGACAGAATGTTCTACCTATTAGATAAACAGTTAAAAAGCCCGGGACTGCGTTCACGGGGAAGGTAAAATTGGACTACAATAAACAATGATCGAGCTGTCCGTTCAGGCTCAACCCTTTATTTTTTGTTGGTTTAAATTAAGATATAAGGTCTTTCACCACCTGTGATGAGAACATGAATATTAGATCTGTTTATTCTGTGATTGTGCCTCCTTTCTTTCATTCTGTACACAGAATTTATGTATTCTGTAAATAACCCAGTGGTTGGGTTGTATGTTTTGGAGAGTATGTAGGATGATAGTTCCCTATTTCTCCTGTTTAATTAGCTGGCTGAGTTTCTTTATGAACAGTTGCTAGGTATTTGTAGATTTTCAAATAATAAATGAAGTTGAATAAGCACCCAGAAAATTAATTTTACAGATTCTGGTTTGTAAATACTGGTACGGACTTACATCTTTGTATTAATCTCAAGCTGCTGCCCACTTCTGGTAACTTTTTTTTTTTTATTCTGCATATGAAAACCTATATTGACAAACTTAAATTTGATATTTACTAAGGAGATTTTTTTAAAAAGCAGTTTTGCTGGATACACAGAAATAATGATATGTATGAAATGTAGGGAATGAAGGCTTTTAAAAAAACTTATCTAAACTTGAAGGAAAAACTTAAATGGTGGAAAAACATTTGTTAGATTTCTATCAAGATGGAGAAATTGACCAGAAAAACAGTATACAACTAGTGTGTTTTTAATTAGGCAAACTGATTATTGTTATAAGAAACAGATTTTTATGCTCAAAATAATGATTTTTTTCCTTGTAAAAATGTTATTATTTATTTATTTATTTATTTATTTAAAATTGGACCAGAGACAGAGGGAAAGTGAAAAAACAAGCCGCCAGGTTTGGGACTTGAACTGCAGTTGGCCATGTGGGAGTCCAGGGCGGTAACTACCTACCACACCACCTGCGGGCCCCAAATAATGGTCTTTTTCTAGGAGAAATACTTATCTTAGATTCTTGGCCCAGTTACATTAACCAATTGATATTATTGCATGCTGAATTTTATAAATGTTTGGAGTGTATATTACGTACGCTTTATGTAAAACCTGCAAGAAGCTACATCTAACAATGATCAAACTGATTCCTTTATGTTGGTCAAATTTTATTAGTTCCTGCTTTGACTTCCAGTCTAGATTAGGTCAGTGCCTTTAAACTGAGTGAAAGCACAGAAGTGGTGTGCGGCTCTGGTAGTTTCTCAGTCAGTGCTTTCACTCCTTTTCCATTAAGAGCAGCCCAAAGAGGAGAGGATTGAGATTTGGATAGACTGTATTGTGAATCATGGATGGAGTTCTAGACCACTCCCATCATCTTTGTCAGCTCTTTGAAGTATTTAAAAAGATAAGCAAACAAATTGAATTGCTTGTTTATGTATTTGTAGGGCTGTCAGCGGAATGATAAGATTTAACAAAGAGTCACTGTGTACACTGAACACTAACAGAGTATGGCCTGTACTGTGACTTTGGCAAAGTTGTAATTGTGCCTAACAGCTTTCTGAGATGTCAGCGTAGTGTCTTTCTGTGGGCTAACTCGAAGATAGTACTAGTTTTGTTTTTGATATGTAGATACTAATTTTTTCTTTTGTGTAATTCATAATATTTGAGTGTAATCAGAAGCATTCCAGAGAACCTTACACATTTTCAACTGATTCCCTTCCTGGTAAGTTGGTGTTCAGGAAGGAATATATTTTCCATTTTGCGTGGTTGAAATTTTTTCCTGCTACTTTTAAATTTATGTTTTAATTACTACTATTATTATCATCTTAATTATTTATTTAATTTTATTTATTATTATTTTAAAATTTGCTACAGGGCACATGCACTCACCAGAGAGAGAGAGAAAGCAAGTGCCAGGTCTGAGACCCAAACTGCGGTCAACCCTGTAGGAGCCCGATGCCTTAGCCACTATGCCATCTGCTGGCCTCCATTAATATTATTTTTAAAATTTTGTTATAAGGCATGAACACTCACCAGAGAGAGACCGAAATGCAGGGGAAGTGAGAAAGTACCCATGGTGGGAATGGCCATGCCATAGTCCCTTCTCCAGTCTCCTCTTGGGATTTTGAGCATGCGCAGCTGCTTGGCATGTTTTTCAAGCCACCAGGTCCAGGACTCAAATCACACAGTCAACCCTGTGGGATTCAGCTGCTTTAAACCACTGCACCACTGACTGGCCCTATGCTGCCTTTTATATTCTGACAAATAAATGATACTTTGAGAAAATCTGTATTTGTATAAAATTGGATTTTTAAATACAGCTGACATTTACCAATTTCTTTTTTTAAAACAACACTAAGCCATCCACAGTTAAATTTGATAGGCTTTAAAAACATCCATGCACTTGTCTAGCATTTTCCTGTCTGTTAGTCGTCAATGTGGTATCATTAAAGGAAATTTAAAATGGCCACTTTATGTTAACTGCAACCCTGAAATGAGTAGCATTATGATTAGTAATAATCACATGGAAAATTGAAACAGAAATTTTATCCTTTAGAGCAGATCTGCGCATTTTAAGTCAAGTTTTTCACACAGTTTTTGTAGCTTGGTGGGGAAGCAGATCTGACTGTGAAGTGTGGCCAGTGACCTCCCATTTCAGCCTTTAACGTCCTGCGTTGTTTAAAAACAGTACAAAACCCATGCTGCTAGCTGAAAATGCAGGATTCATTCTTGGATTAATATTCTGGTACCAGATGTATCAGGCTGGCTCTAAAGAAGCTTTTTCTCTTAAATACTGTCAAAAATAGAGAAGCTGAAGATTGGAGAGAAGCCATTTATTTTGAACAGTTTATTTTCTGACAGTTTGTGTTTGTAAAGAAACCTGCTCATAATATTTACTTAAGAGATCTACATAGCTGCTCAAAGAAACCCCACAGGTTTATTTTTTTCCTTTAAAAAAGTTTCCATAGAGCTTAACTCTTATGTGATAGCTCTTGACTTTGCTTCTGATTAGTTGATTTATGGACTTTATTTACCAGCATGATTGGAGAATTCTTTTGCTAGACTGAAATTGCACTCTGCCTGTGCTCTGGTTCGTTTCCTAGGTAACAAATGCACTGCATAGATTCCATAATGAGGACTGTGGTTGGCTAGTTACTGTGTAAATTCTGTTGTTTGGTAAAGCTTAGTCTCAAATTCAAATAAAGGTCAAGAAACCAAAAGTATTGAAAATGCAAATTTTTGAATTTTCTTTTGAATCTAATGCCAACAAAGTTTAATAGGTGTTCCTGGAGAAAGGCAGATTATGCAGCAGTATTCAAGTTTGTTTTGCAAAGTCTTACATTTAAACAGTTGGAGAGCTTTTTCACTATTTCATAGTGGTAAGGGCTATGGCTCTACTGACAAAAAAGGATGTATTCCAGAAACGTGATCGCGCTTGCAAACACTGCAGTATAGAAAGGGATGTGGTCCAGCACATCGATAATATTTTTTAGACCAAGAGGAAAGTAGCATGCATTTCTTAAAAGAAAAATGATGCAACTTTATGTGAAATGTAACTTTAAAAAACTTTAAAGAGAGATTAAAACCTAAAACTTTAAAATCTTATCATAAAACGATACATTTTACTTTAGCCTTCTTCTTTCTGATCTGCTTTAACTTTGGCCAGTCTAGCACCAGAGAGCAAATCCCCCCCCCCCTTTTTTTTTGTAATTAGAAGTTAGAGAATATGTTTCTTCCTTTTTTTTCTCCCCCAGAGAAGTTTTTGCTATAGGGCATGTGTGCTCACCAAAAAGACAGAGACAGAGAGACAGAAAGTGAGAAATCATCCCCCTGGGGGGTGGGGGGGAGATGGCCACACCGCAATCCCTTCTCCTCCATTCTCTTCTTGGGATCTTGGGCATGCATGCACACGCGCCCTGTGTGAGTTAAGCCACCAGGTCTGGGACTCAAACCATGGTCGACCACAAGGGAGTTCAACAACATAGTCACTACGCCAACTGCTGGTCCCCAGATCTTTGAATTTAACTGCCAAGCGGATATATTCACTCCATGGTCCACAAGAATTACACGTTCAGCATGCTTTACATTTGAATTACTATCTTCCCCTTTAAAATTTATGTTTTCTCTTGTATTCTCTAGCTCAGTGAATGGTTCCATCCATTTTCCCAGTTCAGAAATTTATGACTTAATCGGACTCCTCCCCAATCCTCAGCCCCAGTTTTCATACCTAGTAGATCAATTAATTCTTGTTCCCCAAGACTTCTCAGCTCTGTGTACCTTCTGTAAGTCACATACTACTCTGTCACCTTTTCTTTAGTCTTAGTTCTACAGCCAAATATTGGGTCGTTAGAAGTCATGGTGTGTTTTCTATACAAAAGTGTGTCATGACTTTTCCAGTGATCCAATATATTCAGTACGTGACAAAGTCCTTATGATAAGACTTTTGAAGTCATCATTGGATAGTTTAAAGTTTATTGAATCCTTGAGAAAAATGTCCTCGGTCTTTCACATTTAGCACTATTTATCAGTGGCTTTTATACTGGAAGGCCAGTTTGGCTGAATAAAAATATTTGTACCTGACTCATGTCTTTTTGTCTTTTTTTCCCCTCAAAAAATGGTGTTCTGAGACCAGCAGGTGGCATGGAGGTTAAAGTGGCCGGATCCCACATGGCCAGCTGCGTGTTTGAGTTCTGGACTTGGTGGTTTGGAAATTATGCCAGGTGCTTGTGTGTGTGTGCACCCAGAATCCCAAGAAGAAAATGGAGGAGAAAGGTGGTGGTGTGGCTGTCCTTCCTGGGGGTGACTCACCCCCCGCCCCCATGAGCACAGGTTCCCTATATAGTATACTAAAAAAAAAATAGAAAAAAAAAGTTCTTGACCTATAGATCAGGTTACATTCCAATAAACTCATCATAAATTGAAAATATTTTAAGTTTTATGTGCCTTTACTACACTTAACTTGGAACTAGCAGATGGTGTAATGGTTGCGTTGCTGGATTCTCACATAGTCGAGTGTGTGGTTCAAGTCCCGGACCTGGTGACTTAAAACTCATGCCAGGCGCATGTATGTGTGTGCCCAAAATCCCAAGAGGAGAATGAAGGAGAAGGGATTACAGCATGTCCATCCTTCCTGGGGGGTGATTTCTCGTTTTCTGTCTCTTGGTCTCTCTGTCTCTCCGATGAGCGCATGTGCCCTGTAGCAAAAATCTCAAAAAAAAAAAAAAAAAAAAAAAACTTACCATATATCATAGCTTAGCATAGCCTACCCTAAATGTGTTCAGAACACTTAGCCTACAGTTAAGCAAAATTGTCTAACACAAAGCCTATTGTATTGTGTGATGAAATGTCGATCATGTCTTGTCTTGTGTTACCTAATCATGATGGACTGCTGAACTCAGTGGTGGTTCCATAAGGTAATATTAGAGGGCCAGCCCTATAGCTCAGTGTTAAGACCCCCATGGCTGGCTATGCAGTTTGAATCCTAGTTCCAGTGACTTGAAAAACATGTCAAGCACTTGTGCACGTATGTCCATAATCCTGATGGCAGAAAATGGAGGAAGGATGTGGCATGACCGTGTCCCCTTTCGGGTGCCTTCTCTCTCCCCCACATTGGCAAGGGCAGGTGCCTTCTGGTAATACCAAAAAAAAAAAAAAAAAAAAAAGTTATAATGCAGCTGAAAATTTCAGATTGCCTGGTGACATTGTAGCACAACACTTTGCTCACATGTTTGTGGTAAGGCTGGTGTAAACAAACCTGTACTGCCCATCAAATAAAAGAACAGCATACGCAATTACGTGTAGTATATAACATTTGATAGTAAACAACCGTGTTACTGGTTTATATACTTACTATACTGTACGGTGTACTCCTAATTATATGAAAAAAGTTTCTTGTAAAACAGTAGGCTGTGTTATGTCTGCCCCAGCTCACACATCTGATGTTCACTGGGTCTCTTGATTTTATCATCTTCTCTTGTTTTCCTTTTCCGAGGTGTGTGTGTTGTTTTGTTTTGTTTTTCTTTTCCTTAGTCTGTCCTGAGCTCTGTTGTTCCTCTGTGTACATCTTGTTAATCTGGCCGGTCTCACTTTCTGACTGTATATCTTATTTGAACATGAAGGAAAAATATGGCCTCTCCGTGTAGCTTCCTTTATGACATTCTCTGAGGTTGACCACTCTCGGGCTTCTCTCTCTTTTCCACTGATGCCTCCTCTCTGATTTGGATTCTGCTTCCAACATTTTTCCCCCAAGGGCTCTTAGGTCATTATGGTCTTGTAGTCTTCTCTTGAAGTCTGAGTAACTTTACTGGTTGGTCTTAGATACAATTTCTTTCTTTCTTTCTTTCTTTCTTTCTTTCTTTCTTTCTTTCTTTCTTTCTTTCTTTCTTTCGAGAGGTTTTTGCTGTAGGGCACGTGCATTCGCCAGAAAGACAGAGAGAAACATAGAGACAGAAAGTGAGAAATCACCCACCGGTGGGATGGCCATGCCACAATCTCTTCTCCATTCTCCTCTCGGGATCTTGGGCATGCAGCCACATGCGCCCGGCATGATTTAAGTTCTCCCGGTCCGGGACTCGAACTGCAGTCAGTTGACTATATGGGAGTCCAGTGACATAGCTATTACGCCAGCTGCTGGTCCTCTTAGATACAATTTCATTTAAACAGGTCCTCTTTTTTGTTTTCTTGAGAGATATTTTTTGCTATAGGGCGTGTACACTTGAGAGACAGAAAGGGAGAAATCAACCCCTCAGAGGAATGACCATGCCAAACTCCCTTCTCCATTCTCTTCTCAGGATCTTAGGCACGCACACCCACTTGGTGTGAGTTTTAAGCCTCCAGATCCTGAACCACAGTTTACTAGCAACATAACCAGTAATGCCATCTGCTGGTCTCATGGGGGAGGGATCCACTTTTTTAGAGGGTAGTTTTTGGTAATTTCTTGTTTCCCAGTTCTTAGAATCACTGAAACTCTCCTTTTCTCCCCTCACTTGCCCAGTCGCTAATCCTGTGTGAGTTCCATCTTTGTGGGTGTTTCAACCCTGCTTATTTACCTGTTGTTCCTGGGGGCTACTATCACTTAGTTTTGTTGAACGTCTTTTGTTATCCTAGTTGCTCCATCTTTGTTCCCCACCCACCTTGTGATAATCGTAGATTCTCTTGGAATTGTAAGATCTTTTTTTTTCGGTGGTGGTGGGGAGAGTGGGGGAGATTTTTGCTATAGGGCGCATGTGTTCACCAGAAAGACAGAGAGACAGAAAGCGAGAAATCACCCCCCAGGGGGGATGGCCACGTTGCAATCCCTTCTCCATTCTCCTCTTGGGATCTTGGGCATGCAAGCACGCGTGCCTGGCGTGAGTTTAAGCCACCGGGTCCAGGACTCGCGACATAGCCATTATGCTACCTGCTGGTCTCAAGATCTTTTTTTTAAAGAATTGTTCTGTTGGGACCAGCAGTTAGCGTAATGGCTATGTCACTGTACTCCCACATAGTTGACCGTGGTTCGCGTCCCGGACCCGGTGGCTTAAACTCAAGCCGGGAGCGTGTGCGTGTGTCTCTGTCTGGCGAGCACACGCGCCCTATAGCAAAAAAAACCCAAAAACCTCTTCCCCCCCAGAAAAAAAAGAATTGTTCTATTTAACTTTATCTATCTATCTATTTATTTATTTTAATTGACCAGAGAAGGATAGAGTGAGTGAGTGAATGAGAGAGTGAGAGAGAAAGTGAGAAAGTGAGAAAGCAAGCTGCCAGGTCCGGGACTTGAACCATGGTTGGCCATGTGGGAGTCTAGAGCCCTTTACTACCACGCTACCTGCTGGCCCCTGTAATTGTAAGATCTAATACAGAGGGGTTTTTTTTTGCATACTGTGCTCAGTTCCCTCCTATGATAATGTTTTGTATTGATTTTTTAAAAGAATTATTTTATTTAACTTTATTTATTTTAATTTGACCAGAGAGGGACAGAGCGAGAGTGCAAGAGAGTGAGAGTGAGAGGGTGAGAGAGAAAAAGTGAGAAAGCAAGCCACCAGGTCAGGGACTCAGACCATGCTTGGCTATGTGGGAGTCCAGCACCTCTAACCACTACTCCCCCTGCTGACCCCTGTATTGACATTTTTTTTTTTTCTTAAAGGGGATTTTTTATATAGGGCGTGTGCGCTCGCCAGAAAGAGAGAGACAGAAAGCGAGAAATCACCCCCCCCCCCCCGGGGGGGGATGGCCACATCGCAGTCTGTTCTCCTCCATTCTCCTCTCGAGATCTTGGGCACGCATGCACACGCGCCCAGCATGAGTTTAAGCCACCGGGTCCGGGACTTGAACCACGGTTGACTACATGGGAGTCCAGCGACATAGCCATTATGCCAACTGCTGGTCCCAAAGATTGAGGTTAATATTTTGCCTATGGATGTGCTGCAGCACCATTTGTCAAAAAGGCTATCCTTTCTCCATTGAATTGCTCTTGCATCTTTGTAGAAAATCAGTTGAGCATATTTGTGTTGGGTCTGTTTCTTGGTCTGCTCCATCTGTTTGTATGATTAGATTTGAGGAGAGTCCAAACTCAGCTTCTGCCACTGTCATGCTTGCTTTACCATCTTGCTTACTTGAGTCTTATTTCATTCTTTTCTTTAGGGGAGGAGGGGAGATTTTTGCTATAAGGTGCATGTGCACCCTATAGAGAGAGAAATTACCCCCTTCCCCTGGCGGGGGGAATGGCCACACTGCAATCCCTTCTCCTCTAGTCTCCTCTCAGGATTTTGGGCACACTTGTACATGCACCTGGCTTGAGTTTGAAGCCACTGGAACTTGAACCATGGTCGGCCACATGGGAGTTCAGTGACATAACCGCTATGCTATCTGCTGGTCCCTAGTCTTGTTTCATTCTTTTTTTCCCCCCTTGTTTCTTTTTTTTATTATTATTTATTTATTTATTTATTTATTTGAAGAGGTTTTTGCTATAGGGCGCGTGCGCTCGTCAGACAGACAGAGAGAGACAGAGACAGAAAGCGAGAAATCACCCCCCAGGGGGGATGGCCATGCCGCAATCCCTTCTCCTCCATTCTCCTCTCGGGATCTTGGGCACGCACGGGCACACGCGCGCACACACGCCCGGCGTGAGTTTAAACCACCAGATCCAGGACTCGAACCGCGGTCGACTACGTGGCAGTCCAGCGACATAGCCATTACGCTAACTGCTGGTCCCATTATTATTATTTTTGAGAGGTTTTTGCTATAGGGCGTGTGCACTTGCCAGAGAGACAGAGAGAGACAGACAGAAAGCGAGAAATCACCCCCAGGGGGGATGGCCATGCCGCAATCCCTTCTCCTCCATTCTCCTCTCAGCATCTTGGGCATGCACGCACGTGTACCCGGTGTGAGTTTAAGCCACCAGGTCCGGGACTTGAACCACAATACCGTGGTTGACTACACAGGAGTCCAGCGACATAGCCATTACGCTGGCCCCATATTTAAAAAAAAATTTTTTTAAAGAATCATTTATTTATTCATTCATTCATTCATTCATTCATTCACTTTTGACCAGAGAGAGAGCGCGAGCGAGCAAGCTGCCAGGTCTGGGACTCGAACTGCCGTCGATCATGTGGGAATCGGGCCGTTAACCACCACACCACCTGTTGGACACTCTTGTTTCATTCTTAAGTAGGCATTTTTTATTTTATTTTATTTTTGAATCTTGGAGTGCTATTTTTTTTTCTATTGTTTAAAGGAGGCAGATATCAGAATATATAAGAAAGGATAAGAAATGCAATAATTTGTTTAGTAATCACTTTTCTAATCCTTCTGACTTATGATGTAGTGATAAGTCAATATGTATTTATTGTAGGGTGTTTCTTTTCTAAATGATTCACGTTCTTAGCATTTTCATAACAGTTCTTGTTGAGTAATTCATTTATTTTTTTTCTGGCATCTTCAGAAAACAAAGAGCTCACATTAGTGGATTTCTCATATAACTCTAAAGCTTATCTTATACACAAAACTTAAGATTCTTTTTTCCAAAAAAATTTTTTTTTTTAATTTGTGAGGGCACATGTGTTTGCGAGAGAGAGAGAGGAAGAGAGAAAGAACCCCCCAAACACCCCCCCCCCCCCTCGTGAGGGATACTCACATGGCAGTCGCTCCTCCTTTATTTTCCTTTTGGGATTTTTGGCCATGAACATACATGTGCTCAGTATGTTGTTCAAGCCACTGTGTAGTTGGCCATGTGGGATCCGATGGAGCATGGTCACTGTTTTGTTGCAAATCTTCTCATTATCAAAACTAATATGTTGGGCCAGCTTTGTGGCTTGGTGGTTGATGCAGCTGGATCCCACATAATTAACCTTATGGTTTGAGTTCCGGACCTGGTGGCTTGTTAAACAGGCCAGACGTGTATTCGTGCCTGCCAAAAATCTTGACAGGATGGAGAAATGGAGGAGAAGGGATGACAGTGTTACTATTCCTAGTGGGTGGTGCTTTCTCTTGTCCTCTCTGTCTCTCTCTGATGAGTGTACGTGCCCTCTAGAAAAACAAAAACAAAAAAACTACTAGTGTAATGACTAGTAATGAATTCTTTTGGCTAGCACCTGGTTAAGAGCAGACTTGGGACTCAGATTGACTGTGTTTGTTGTGTTTTGACCCCTACTAAATCTTGCTTCAGGCCTGATTAATACTTAATGTCTCCTGGCTTTAATTTCTGCATTATAAAGTGATACAGTACTCAGTACTATATACCTCATAGGATCGCTGTGAATATTAAATGAATTCATGTGGGTTGAGTGCCAGGCATGTTGGGCACATTATTATTGAAGTTTAAATATCTAGAAGACAAGGTATTTGAGCACCAGATAACAGAAATTGAGTTTAATGAAACCTTGGATTATGTGGTATAAAGTACCTATGTGTTTCTACCTCATAGTGCTAGTAGTTATCATTTTTTTAAGATTTATTTGACTTTATTTTATTTTATTTATTTTAATTTGACCAGAGAGGAATAGAGTGATAAAAATTGAGAAAGCAAACTGCAAGGTCTGGGACTTGAACCGCAGTTGGCCATGTGGGAGTCCTGCACCCTTAACCACCACTTCATCTGCTGGCCTCAGCCAGTAGTGTTAATCTTAATTAGCACAGTGGTTTCAAATTACGTATCTATGTAGTATTTTCACTATTACCCTTTGACAGATGGTCATCAGATTTTGGACATGGGGATGTTTATTTTTTTCTTAAGAATTATTCATTTTATTTATTATTATTATTATTATTTAATTGGCTATAGATAACATGCAGTCACCAGAGAGGGAGCAAGAGTGAGAAAGCAAGCTGCCAGGTCTGAGACTTGAACAGCAGTTGACCATATGGGAGTCCAGTGTCTTCACCACCATACCACCTGCTGGCCCCAGGATGTTTATTTTTATTTGAATAGAATACTGTGATTCAGGTGAGTGGCCTGAGTGGTCATGTGATGCAGGATGAGTAGTGAAAGGCAGAGTCTGGTGTCCAGGCAGTGCTAGGAAAGACTCCTCATTTATTGGCGCAGACAAGAACTCTGCCTTGTATCAGTATACAGGTAGGGGTAGTGGAGAGCCAGATTTAAGTAGACACATAGTAATGAAGTGGTCAAGTAGAGAGTGATGAGTGAGGATGTGACCTTGGTGTTTGACCTGGACCACCAAAATTCTAACATTTCAGAGAGACTGAAGACTACTGGCTTCATATAATGAGTATGATTCAGAATGAACATTTTTTTTGTTTTTTATAAATGGATTAATTTTGAAAATATGGGTTTATAATAAAGCTTTCAGTAAAATTTGAAGTGTGGAAAAAATGAAATTTAATTTATAGAGAGAATCTCATGACAGTCTGATTAAATATGACAGACTGTGAAAACAAATGTGAGATTTAGTTTTCTTTATGGTAGTTAAGGATAATTTTATATGTGTTATGTGTTGACCTCTTGTATTTTGTGTTTGTGACTACTTGGGAGATTGTATGAGTCCATTCCTTTTTATTGGAAAACATCTGAAATCTTTTTGCAGTGTTGATTTTATTTTCCTCAGAATTATATCTTAAGATATTTTACTTGTTCAGGCTGCCACTCCCTGCCCTCCCTGCTTTTTTCTTTTAATTTTTTGCTATAGGGCACATGTGCTCACGAGAGAGAGAGAGAGAGAGAGAGAGAGAAAGAAAGAAAGAGAGAAAGAAATCCTCCTACCTCTAAGGGATGGCCACACTAAAAATCCCTCCTCCATTCTCCTCTTCGGATTTGGGGCATGCATGCACATGTACTTAGTGTGATTTTTCTTTCTTTCTTTTTTTTTCTTTCTTTTTTTGGAGAGGTTTTTGCTATAGGGCGCGTGCGCTCGCCAGACAGACAGAGAGAGACAGAGAGATAGAAAGCAGGAAATCACCCCCCAGGGGGGATGGCCACGCCGCAATCCCTTCTCCTCCATTCTCCTCTCGGGATCCTGGGCACGCACGCACATGCGCCCGGTGTGAGTTTAAGCTGCCGGGTCCGGGACGCGAACCGCGGTCGACTACGTGGGAGTCCAGCGACATAGCCATTACACTAACTGCTGGTCCCGTTAGTGTGATTTTTCTTTTTTTTTTTTTTTTTTTTCTTTTTTTGGAGAGGTTTTTGCTATAGGGCGCGTGCGCTCGCCAGACAGACAGAGAGAGACAGAGAGATAGAAAGCAGGAAATCACCCCCCAGGGGGGATGGCCACGCCGCAATCCCTTCTCCTCCATTCTCCTCTAGGGATCCTGGGCACGCACACACACGCGCCCTGCGTGAGTTTAAGCCGCCAGGTCCGGGACGCGAACCGCGGTCGACTACGTGGGAGTCCAGCGACATAGCCATTACGCTAACTGCTGGTCCCCGTTAGTGTGATTTTTCAAGCCACCAGATCTGGGACTTGAATCACTGAATTGGCATGTGGGATCCAGTGCTTTAACTTCTATGCCATCTCCTTGCCCACTGTTCCACTGTTCCCCCACTTTTAATGCAACTGTTTAAGTGTTTCTGCCACTCTCTCTCTCTTTCTTTTCTTTTTTTTTTTCCAGAGAGATTTTTGTTATAGGGCATGCACACTCACCAGAGGGACAGCAAGAAATCACTCCCCTGGGGGGATGGCCATGCTGCAGTCCCATCTCCTTTTGGGATTTTGGGCACACATGCACACGTGCCTGGTGCCACATTCTCTTAATAAGAATGTTTTTACCTTCCCTGCGGAATTATGGGTTAGAATGTAAAAATTCTGTGGGTCCATTACCTTTTTTAAATTTTTATTATTATTATTTTATTATTATTCTTTTTTTTAGACATTTAATCACTATACATCATTTGGTTTGTAAAGAGAATTTACCCAACATGAAATACATTTCAGACCAGGCCAGTTGAGAATACTATACATGTTATCAATAGATAATAAACCATTTTTGTGTCCCACAAATGTCTTGCCTCTCTATTTTTTCTCCCTGATTTCCTTCCCAAAACTCTTCCTTTCTCCTACCCTACTTCCACACTGTCTCCAGCGTCCGTAACTATTTTCACTGCTTTGTAGGCCCTCCAATCTTTAAGTCTCTACCATAGATTGTGGACAGTCTGTATATAAGTGGAGGCTCACAATATCTTTCTTTCATAGCCTGGCTTCACTCAGCTATAAATTTTCCATATTTGACCACTTTCTATCAAATGACAGGGCCTTGTTTTTTATGGCTGAATAGTACTCCATAGAGTATATGTGCCACATTTTTTTCAATGCATTCATCTGTTTGTGGACATTTGGGTTGGTTCTATGTCTTAGCAATTGTGAATAATGCCACAATAAACATGGATGTACAAGCACTTTTCAAACTGAGCATTCTCCTTTCCTTTGGGTAGATTCTCAGGAGTGGGATTGCTGGATCATATGGTAGTTCTATTTGTAGATCTTTGAGGAACCTCCATATTGTTTTCCACAGTGGCTGGACCAATTTACATTCCCACCAACAGTGTAGGAGAGTTCCCCTTTCACCACAAGGGTCCATTACTTCTGAATAGAACCCAAGACTATGTTTAACTAAAAATGTGGTTTTTTAGTGAGTTCTTAACAGAACTCAGATATTCACATACTCTCTGGTTATTGCTGTTGTGGCAATTGCGGTATTTAATTGAACCTGAAGGTCACTTGGAGTTTTCCTAGTCCATTATATTAGACCTCTGAGAAGTTTTTTTCAAGTGCAGTTCAATATTTATGATTTAGTTAATCGTTAAACTAAGGACTTTCAGAAGCATTTGAGGGTGGAGGGAAGGCCATACATTTACAGAGGTCCTTATGAAGTATGAAATTGTGACACTGAATTAACCTTTCTTTTGGAGCTCTCTGCTGATAAAGCTGGCTTCTGTCCAAGTAGTGGATATGACCAGGCTTTGACTTGACCTGTGACCATAACACCTTTGCTACTTCTTTTTATGGCTTGGTCATATGCACATAAGAATGCTCCAGAGGGAAACTCTTAGGTTATAAGAAATGACTGTGATTGAGTATCTCAGCTTAATTCTTTTGAATGGGAATTTTTGTTCTATGTGATAAATGTGCAGCATTTAGCACCAAGGGAACTATGTACGTACGGGATATTGATCAGACTTTCTGTACCTGTTCAGATTAAAATAAGACCCTGCGAATCATATTAAACGTAGCCTTACTTCTTTATTCTTAAATTTTTCCTCTTTTTTTTTTTTAACCCCTTTGAGGAACTTTGACTATTCTCAGAAAATGAACATCTGTACATACAACATACAATTTTATATAAATTTTAGGAAATATATAGATTCTCGTGACACATGATGCTAATAATAGTCTCTATCTGGGCATTTACATTTTAACATATGGTTTTCTTCTGGCTAAAACTAGAAACTTTCTTTGGAGAGGTTTTTGCTATAGGGCGCGTGTGCTCGCCAGTAAGACAGAGTCAGAGAGATAAAAAGTGAGAAATCACCCCCCAGGAGGGTGGTCACGCCACAATCCCTTCTCTTCCGTTCTCCTCTTGGGATCTTGGGCACGCACGCACGCGTGCCCGGCGTGAGTTTAAGCCACTTGGTCCGGTACTCGAACCACAGTCGACTACATGGGAGTCCAGCAATATAGCCATTATGCTAACTGCTGGTCCCAGAAACTTTTTTTTTTTTTTAATTTAACTTTATTTATCCATTTGTTTGTTTGTTTGTTTAAATTTGACCAGAGAGGAACAGAGCTAGAGAGAGGGAAAGTGAGAAAGCAAGCCACCAGGTTCGGGAGTTGAATCACGGTTGACCATGTGGGAGTCCAGTGCCTTTAACCCCCGTGCCACCTACTGGCCCCTAAAACTAAAAACTTCTAAGGTTTGTGGTAAGAACTAGGAGAGTGAGCTTTTAGGCTTCAAGGGAAAATTTACTTTTTTGAGACAGGAGAGATTAACATGGTATTTTTCTATCAAAAATCCATTTAAGTGTTTTTTTCTTTTCTATTAAATGTACCAGTAGTGTGCATCTGCTTCAATCATTCTTTTGCACTGTAGGTTATGAAGAAATAGTGTCTCACTACTGGTGTATTCACAAAGGCAGCTAGCAAGGAAAAATTAAAAAGCTTAAATTCTCATTCTCATTTCTAAGGGAATAAAGACGGAGAATTCATTATGTTAAGCATTACAAATAAGCATGTATTAAATCAGCTACATATGATGATGGCACATTGTTGGAGCACCCCAAGAAAGATAATTTGCATGGAAGATGATTATTCAATAGGGCTTTAATTTACAAGAAACATTCCACCATTTAATTGAGCCCTTTTACACACAGTGCTTCATTTCAATAGATTGCACTTGCTCCCTGCATATGTACAGTGCCATAGGGTGTTTAAAATCTGATTCCGTCTAGCTGGAAGGTGAAACAGCAGCTGAAAATCATGTCATAAAAATATACATTATTAAACATTTGAAGATTGTTTTTGAAATCGGTTTTCTGTTGGCTGGTATGTACCATAAAGCTGATTGTCTAATTTTTTTTTTCTATTAAGATTTTTATAAGATTATTCAGCCCTGCTGGCCACTAGTTAAACTGTATTATTCAGTTTAACATTTTTTCCCCTTTTATAGATCATTTCCCTATAGTGTACTTTTGTGAAATAAGCGAACATAACCCGCATTTGTAGTCATTATGGAAAAGGAATTATCTGGTGATTAAAAAAGATACTAGAATAAACATTTCAATAAATAATTGACTTCTGATTAAAATGCCCAGAAGATAATACATGGTAAAAAAAATTTTAAAGGATGATGTAGATATGTTTAATGTATTCTCTTTTATTAGCAGCAGAATAGTGTATGGATAAGCTTTATCACAGAGATGTTTTGGATGAGCCTATAACTGACTCCTTGTTGATCTTCTATCCTTGGGACATTTAAAATAAGCAGCATTGTATGAAGCCAACAGCCAGGACAATTTTTTTTTAAGTTTATTTATTACTTCTATGATATACATTATATGCATGTATGATATATCTATTTCCAAGGCTCAGCAAGCCAGGATTATAGGCACTCTTGCACATTTCTGATGTATACTGAGTCCTGAGTCCTTGGGTCCTGAACTCCAGACCTTCCCATATAGGTACAGCATCATGGAGCATTGTCTTACCAGAAACATTCCACCAGGACCTACTGAGGCTGTTGAGCCAGGACCAATTCTTTTTCTTTTTCTTTTTGAGATATTTTTGCTGTGGGGCACGTGTGTTCCCTGGAGAGACAGAGAGAGAGAGAGAGAGAAACAGAAAGCCAGAAATCACCCACCCAGCCCCCTCCCAGGGGGAATAGCCACACCACAATTCCTTCTCCATACTTTGCTCAGAATTTTTTGGGCATGCATGCACTGTACACATGCCTGGCGTGAGTTTCAAATCACCAGGTTGACTACATGGGAGTCTATTGCCTTAACCACCACACCACCTGCTGGCCCAGGACCAATGTTTTTTTTTTCAGAGAGATTTTTGTGATAGGGTGCATGTGTTCTCCAGAGAGACAAAGTGAGACAGAGAGACAGAAAGTGAGAAATCACTCCCTGGGGGAGATGGCTACACTGCAATCCCCTGTCCTCCAGTCCCCTTTTGGGATTTTGGGCACACATGCCCAGCATGAGTTTGAAGTCTTTAGGTTCAGGACTCTAACTGGGGTCATCCATTTGGGAATCCGGCGATGTAACCGCTACACCATCTGCTGATCTGCTGGTCACAATATTACTTTATTTATTTATTTATTTATTTTTTTTTTTTTCAAGGGATTTTTTTTTGCTATAGGGTGCCTGTGCTTGCCAGAGAGACAGACAGAAAGTGAGAAATCACTCCCCACCCCCAGGGGGGATGGCCACACCACAATCCCTTTTCCTCCATTCTCCTCTCGGGGTTTTGGGCACGCACGTACATGCACCCAGTGTGTTTCAAGCTCCTGGGTCCAGGACTTGAACCGCGGTCTACCACATGGGAGTCCAGTGACATAAACATTATACCATCTGCTAGTCCCACCAGGGACTGTTTTTTTTTTTTTTTTTTGCTATAGGGTGCGTGCGCTCGTTAGACAGACACAGACAGACAGAAAGTGAGAAATCACCCCCCAGGGGGGATGGCCATGCCGCAATCCCCTCTCCTCCATTCTCCTCTTGGGGTCTTGGGCACGCACGCACATACGCCCAGCGTGAGTTTAAGCCACTGGGTCCAGAACTTGAACTGTGGTCAACTATGTGGGAGTCCAGCGACATAGCCATTATGCTAACTGCTGGTCCCATCCAGGGACTGTTCTTTTTTTTTTTTATTTTTTTAAATTAAATTTAATTTAATTTTATTTTATTTATTATCTATTTTTTTATTACATTGAATTACATATAACTTTACAGTGTATTACATTGCTTTTTCAAAAGGGAATGCCATGCATGTCAGTCAGTACAGAGACATTAATCTCCCCCGCTTCAACATTCAATATCTTTCCTATGTTTCCCCCAATCATTATTATTATTATTCTAATTATTTTTTATGATAAACATGATTTTTTTTCCAATTATCAGATCATAAAGTTCCCAACAATAGGAAACGTAGACTGCACTCAGGGCTGGACCAAGGGTGGGTCTCGTGTAGCCCCGCAAATGTAGGTGAATCTCCATGGAACACAGTTTCAGGAACGCGGCTCAGGAAAGCAGAGACGGCCATCAGCGGTTGGGGCACGCGGGGCAGAACCCGGCCACGGCACGTGGGGGCAGACCCCGGCCACGGCACGCGGGGGCAGACCCCGGCCACGACACACGGGACAGGGCCCCGGCCACGGCACGCGGGGCAGAGCCAGGGACTGTTCTTAATGGGGATGTGCCAATGAAGAAACACCAGAGGTTGCAGGTTAAGTCAGAAACAAAGTAAGGATATCTGTTCGCATTGTTTTGGAGGTTCCAGTCAGTGTAGTATCATAAGTCAGAAAAAAATTGGGATACCGATATTAGAATGGAAGCTGTACATTTATCACCATGTGCAGGAATAGTGATGAGTGTAGAGGAAAATAACATTCCTGAGAAGTTGGAGAAAGGGATGGTTGAAACATTTTTTTGGTTGGATAACTTCCATGTTTTCGATGAATAGAGGCTTTCTGCTGAAAGTGGAAGGGCTGAGAGTGAAATTGGGCTACTAAAAAGAGTGGGAAGAGAGGGTTTGGAGCAGCTGCTGTGGTAAAAAATTACTTGGAGTAGTTCCAAGAGCACCACTAAGGGTGAATTAATATGAAGACACTGTGGAGTCAATCAACAGAAGTTGGTTCCTGGCAGTGAGGGTGGTTTTTAGTGAGCATAAGTGATTGATTAACTGCGTGGGCAACTTGAAAACCACCTGAGTGGTTAAAGAGAAGTGATTTAGCCCTTCCGCAAAAGTTTGCTCCTGAGATCTGATATTTGTCTGCATAGACTCTGACGTTGGATACCCAGTAGGATCAATTATAAGTAAAGTAAGGGGGAGAAAGAATGAAACTGTTTGGGAAGAGAAGCCTGTGTGATGTTTTTGTAGTGGGCATATCTGTCAGGATGTCTCCGATTTTGTACAAAAAGACCCAGAAAATGATTCCTACTTTCTAGGATTGCTGTGAAGATTAACTTGAAATCAGATGTCTCCATAGATATGAATTGCCTGCAGTGCCCTGCCTAGAGTGCATCTTAGATAATCTGCTTTTAAAACAAAAGCAAAAATCTTGAGCCTGTTTCTTCCAGATATTTAAGAAGCCTTGTCTCCCACACATTCTTCAGTATTCCGCATCTTTAACTTTCCTCTTTGCGCTGGTCCTGGCTGGTTTGCTTTTGTATCTTGAAAATCCTGTGCTTGAGCTTGCTGCTGCTTGCTGCTGTTTCTGAGCCTTTCTTTCATAACCACATTTCTCAAATAAATGGATAACTCTTTCTAATTCCAGAGAATTTGGCTGCTTTCCTCCTTTCTACTCAAAGTCTTCACATAGCTAAACATAGATGATATGCAAATAAACTACTGAGTAAACTGTCAGGTGATAGGAAGTGCCATGGTGATAAGTATAAATTCAAGGTGGGAGGTGGAGGGAGTGCCTTGCACAGGTTGCAGGAAATTGGCTAACGTTTGTAGGGATGTCTGGACAGGTGTTGGTAATGGGGACAGTTGATCTAAAGCAAGTGAAGAAGCAGATTATGTAAACATCTGGGTAGCAGAGCATTCTGGGCAGCCAGTGCAGAATCCCTAAGGTAGGGACAATGTTGGTGTGTTTGAGTTAGAGCAAGGGGAATTTTGCAGATGAAACTAACCCGATAGGAGATAGCTAGAGAGGAAAGTAGATAGATGCAGTGTTGTAAATGGAAATTATCTTCTGGTTGCTTCTGTTTCTTTAGTGAATATGAGTGAGGATGGGACAGAGGGAGTTGAAATTTGAAGATGCTTAAAAAAAAAAAGGGAGAATGGAAAGTATAGATTCAAGTGTGATACCAGCAGCATCAGTATCATCTGATAATGTGATAGAAATGCACATTCTTGGGGTCTGTCCCAGACTCACTGAATCAGAAACTCTGAGGGCAAATAATCTGTCCTCACAGGCCCCCTGGTTATTTTGATATGGAAAACAGTTTGAGAAACATTGCACCAGTAAGATAAGTAGAATTAGTTAGTACTTAGGACCCACTTGAGTTTAGTAGTCTTACATTTAACATGAAAACAGTCATTAAGTTATGTTGACACAAGAAAGAGATAAGGGAATTGTGGTATACAAGGGATTATTTTAAATGATGTACCATGAAATCTAAGCTACATAAAAAAGAGGGGCTGGCTCAGTGGTATAGCAGTAATTTGCTGCCAAGAAGTTGGATCCCCATGGCAACCACAGTTCAAATCTCCAGTCCAGTCAGCTTGAAATATGTTGGGCATGTGCATGTGAGTGCCCAAGATTAGCTGAAGGAAATCATGGCTTGCCCAGAACCTGCAGAGGATGCTCTTTCTCTCTCTCTCTCTCTCTCTCTCTCTCTCTCTCTCTCTCTCAAGTGTGTGTACACCCACTCTATTTTAAGAAACGGAAATTTGGGGCTGGCAGGTGGCATGGAGGTTAAAGGTGCCGGACTCCTACATAGCTGACTATGATTCGAGTCCTGGACCTGGCGGCTTGCTTTCTCACTTTCCCTCTCTCTCTCTCTGTCCCTCTCTGGTCAAATTAAATAAACAAATGAAGTTAAAATAAAACAGTAATAAAAAAGAGAAATGGAAATTTAAAAAAAAGGAAAAAAGTGGAAATACATCTCATGTTCAATGATAGGAAGACTTAATATTGTTAATGTGTCACTGTTCCCTAAAGCTTTCCCGATTAAAATTCTAGCACCCATTTTTATAGTATTGGAAAATCAGATCCTTAAATTCATTTGGAATTACAGGAGGCTGTGTGTAGCCAAAATAATCTTGGAAAAGTTGGTGGTCGTCTACTTCTTGATTTCAGTATTTACTGCAAAGCTGTAGTGTTCAGAACAATGTGGCCTTGGCATAGATAAAAATATAGACCAGTGGGGCCCAGCCCCATGGCCTAGTGATTAAGGGAGCCAGATCACACATGGTCGACAGTGGTTTGAGTCCTGGCCTTAGTGGCTTGAAAAACATGCCTGGCACATGTGCATATGTGTTCAAGGTCCTGACAGGGTGGAGGAGTGCAGGAGAGGGGATTGACTCCCTCTGGGGAGCACTTTCTCCTTTTCTCTCCCTCTGGTGACCGCATGTGTCCTCTGACAATTAAAAACATAGATAATGGGCTGGTAAATGGTGTGGTGGTTAAGGCATTGGATTCCACATGCAAATTTATGTAAAATGGATAAATTCCATGAACAATGCAAACCATCAAAGTTCATCCTAAAACAGCTAGAAACCTTTACCTATGGCAGAAATTCGATTTATAGTTAAGAAACCTTCCCACAAAGAAAACTGCAGGCCCAGATGGCTACACAAGAGAATTCTACCTAGCATTTAAGGAAGAAATGATACCAATTATATACAGACTATTCCAGGAAATTAAAGAAAAAACTTTCCACTGATTCAATAGGGTAGGCACCATAACCAGGAAAAGATATTAAAAGAATCACAGATCAGTATCTCTTGTGAACATAGCTGTAAAAATTCCTAACAAATTTTTTAAAAATTATTTTAATTAACTTTATTTATTTATTTATTTATTTATTTATTTTTTGGAGAAGTTTTTGCTATAGGGTGCGTGTGCTCGCCAGACAGATAGAGAGACAGAGAGATAGAAAGCGAGAAATCACCCCCCAGGGGAGGTGGCCACGCCACAATCCCTTGTCCTCCATTCTCCTCTCGGGATTTTGGGCACGCACGCACACACGCCCGGTGTGAGTTTTAAACCACTGGGTCCAGGATGCGAACCACAGTTGACTACATGGGAGTCCAGTGACATAGCCATTACACTAACTGCTGGTTCCCAAAAATTGTTTTAATTAACTTTATTTATTTGTTCATTTATTTCGTTTTTAACTTGACCAGAGAGGCACAGAGAGAGAGAGACAGAGAGAGAGGGAAAGTGAAAAGGCAAGCCTCCAGGTCCAAGACTTGAACTGCAGTCAGCCATGTGGGAATCCAGCACCCTTATCCACCACTCCACCTGCCAGCCCTCTGAACAGAATTTTAGCAAGTGAAATCCAGCAATTCATGAAAAAGAAAATACGTGATGACCAAGTGAAGTTTATGCCAGGAATCCAAGTTTGGTTTAACATTCAAAACTCATGTAATATAATTTATTATCAGTCTGAAAGAGAAAACTTCATGATCATTTGATTGTAGTAGATTTTAAAGAATTTGGTAAAATTGAATATCTGTTCAAAATAAAAATTCTCAAAGGACTAGGGGATAGAAGAAACCTCGCCAACCAGATAAAGATATCAACAGAAATAACCAACTCTGACTTAGGCTCGGAGAGGAGGCACAACATGCCTTTCTCAGGGTGGATCCAGTACAGGGGTGTCTTTTATTTGGTTTTTGAGAGCGAGAGACAGAGTTTGGAATTAACTAATAGTTAAGAGTTTTTTTCCATTGATCTAGCCCAAAAAGGTGGGACGTGTGGAAGCTAAGGACATGTTGCTTATAGGTGGATTTTACAGTTTTTAGTTTGGTAAAGAAAGGTTGCTGAAATCAGAAGTGGAATGTACTTTAACAGAAATAAGGAGGCTTCATGTACATCACAAAGATACTTTGCCAGGGACAGGATATAGGAAGAATCCTGTTACCAGTGGGTCAAAGTGGTCTGTTAATGTGGGACCAGCAGTTAGCGTAATGGCTATGTCACTGGACTCCCATGTAGTCGACTGCGGTTCAAGTCCTGGACCTGGCGGCTTAAACTCACACGTGCGTGCCCAAGATCTCAAGAGGAGAATGGAGGAGAAGGGATTGCAGCATGGCCATCCCCACTGGGGGGTGATTTCTCGCTTTCTATCTCTCTGTCTCTCTCTGTCTTTCTGGTGAGTGCACGCGCCCTATAGCAAAAATCTCTCAAAAAAAAAAAAAAAGTCTGTTAATGTTTGTGGGCATGACTTCCTTCAGGCCCCCTTGGAAAGATTTTGGAAAATAGGAAAAAGCAGACGGACTTTATCTGGGATAGAAGAAATCTAGGCAACCAGATAAAGGTATGTAGGAAAAAACTATAGCTCACTTGTACTGCATAGTGAAATAGTGTGGGGCTGGCAGGTGGCATGGTGGTTAAGGTGCTGGATTCCCATATGGCCAACTGTGACTCAAGTTCTGGACCTGGAGGCTTGCTTTCTCACTTTACCTTTCTCTTGCTCTCTTCTTTTGGACAAATTAAAAAATAATAATAATAAATAAAAATTTAAAAACAGAGTGAAATGGTGAAAGAGTTAATGCTTTTAGGAACATTCAACTTTGTACTGGAGTTTCTAGACAGGAAAATAAGGGAAGAGAAAGGGAAAAAATGTATTCAGATTGGGGCAAAAATACTCAGCTTAGAAAGAACCAATATTTGTATTCACTGATGTGATATGTGATATTCACTGTGTGGCAAATATAAACACTTCAGAAGAAATACTAGAACTAATTAGTTTGGGAATGATGCAAAATATAAGTTCAGTATGAAAATCAGTTGTATTTCTACATATTAAAAACAGACCTTGTCGTTTAAAAACATCATTTGTAACAGCATCCATAACATTAAATATTTAGACATAAACCTAATAAAACGCATATGGGATTTGTGTACTACAAGCAGTTAAATATTGTTGATAGAAATTAAAAAAAAAATAGAAGTCAAGAAATGTGTTGTGTTTAGGGATCAGAAGACTCACTATTAAGATGTCAGTTTTTCCTGAATTGATCTATAGTTTCAATGCAACCTTGGTCAATATCCCAGCAAGCTTTTGGTAGAAATCGACAAACTGATTCTAAAATTCTTAGGAAAATCCAAAGGACTTAGCACAGCTAAAATAATTTGGAAAAGAATACAGTTACAGGACTTAGATTTCCTTGTTTCATGACTTAAGGTCATAGTAATTGTTAGGCTTGCCCATTCCTTACAGTAATCAAGATAGTATGTTACTGGTGTAAGGACAGATACATAGATCAGTGGCGCAGTGCAGAGTTCAGTGACAGCTTCACAGATAAATCTGGTCAATTGATATTTGACAACAGTGCAAAGATAATTCAGTAGAAAAGGATACTCTTCAACAAATGGTGCTTGAAAAATCAGATATTCATACATAAAAGATGACCTTCAATCTCTACCTTTGTATTATTATATAAAAATTAAAATGGAGCATGTAATAAATGTAAAATCAAATACTGGAAAATTTCTAGAAGAAAGTTGTTTTTTAAGTTTTTATTATTTATTTTATTTATTTTTTTTTAAAGAGAGATTTTTCCTGCAGGGAACGTGTGTTTGCGCAACTGTTAAGCCACTAGGTCTGGAACTCGCACCATGATCAACTATGTGGTAGTCCAGTGATGTAACCATTACGTCATCTGCTGGTCCCAGAAGAAAGTTTAAAATCCCTTATGAAATGTTTGAGACAAGAGTGTTTTGGATTTCAGATTTTTTTCACATTTTGGGATATTTTCATATGCATAATGAGATATCTTGCGGATGGGACCCAAATTTAAACATAAAATTTATTTGTTTCATAAATGAAAGTTATACCTAATACACAGTCGGAAGTTTTTTTTTTTTTTTTTTTTTTTTGGCAATAGGGCACGTGTATTCGCCAGAAAGAGAAGGCAGAGACAGAAAGCAAGAAATCACTCCTCAGGGGGGATGTCCACGCTGCAATCCCTTCTCCACCATTCTCCTCTCAGGATCTTGGGCAAGCATGCACACGCCTCAGGTGTAAATTTAAGCCACTGGGTCTGGGACTCCAACCGCGGTTGACTACATGGGAGTCCAGCGATGTAGCCATTACTCCGAAAGTTGGTTTTAATACAGTATTTTCATAATGTGTGGGACAAACCTGTCACGTGAGATCAAGTGTGAAATCTTCCTTTTGTGGTGTCACTTCAGCACTCCAAAAGTTTTAAATTTTATGGCATCTCCAAGAGAAGAGTGGAGGAAAAAGGATTGTAGCAGTGACCCTCCCTCCAGGGGGATGTGTTCTCACTTTCCTTTCTCACTCTCTGGTGAGTGTACTTGCCCTGTAGCAAACTTAATTTTTTTTTTTTTTTTAATAATTTGGGCTTCAGAAAATGTAAGAACTTCTCTTTGCAAGTGCCATGACTTTTTTTTAAAGAATTATTTATTTAACTTTATTATTTTTAAGATTTCCTATAGGGTACATGTGCTCACGAGAGAGAGAGAGAGAGAGAGAGAGAGAGAGAGAGAGAGAGAGAGAGAAGCACCAGGTCCGGTACTTGAACCATGGTCAGCCATGTGGGAATCCAGTGCCTTAACCACCATGCCACCTACTGGCCCCAGGAAGTGCCATGGCTTTTGTATGTCCCCCAGAAATTCATATTTTGAGACATTGTAATGGGATTAAGAGGTTTAAAAACTATTATTTCAATTATTTCCCAATTACTTTGTTGAAGGGTAGGGATCTTTGGGAGTAGTTTAGTGATTTGGTGGTTAGGGCAGAGACCCCCACTATAGATTCCTGGTAGATTTGTAAGCAGAAGAAATGAGGTAGACAGGGGCCACCTGCAACAGACCCTGCCTCGCTCTACTCAAAATTCTGCCTTTCTCCATTTTCTGATACCTTTGGATTTCCAAGCCACCAGATTCATGAGTCACATAACCTTTATGTTTACAAATTACCAGTTTTGGGTATTTCTATTTAGTCACGCAATAATGGACTAAGACAGGAAACTGCTGTTAAGGAAAATACAAATGACCAACTCCGAGAAACTATTTTGAAAATGATATACCTAACAAAATACTTGTGTTACTGTTTGTTTGTTTAAGTTTGCTATAGAGTGCATTTGCTTCCCCGGGTGGGGGGCAGGGGTAGCCACAGTGCAATCCCTTCTCCTCCATTTCTCCTCTTAGGATTTTGGGTATACATGCACATGCATCCAATGTGTATTTCAAGTCACTGGGTCTGGGACTTAAACTGTGTAGTAGGCCATGTAGGATCCAGCTGCCTTAATCTTCATGCCATCTGCTGGCCCCATATTTTATGAAGAACTGTTAAAACCCTATATTGAAAAAAAAGCAACCCAATAAAAAATATGGGTAAAAGATTTGAACAGATACTTTACCGATGAAGACAGATGCCAAATAAGCCCATGAAAAAAATGGGTGATGTCGGAACCAGCAGTTGGCGTAATGGCTGTGTTGCTGGACTCCCATGTAGTTGACCATGATTCGAGTCCCGAATCCGGGGTCTTAAACTCACGCTGGGTATGTGTGCGTGCATGCCGAAGATCCCAAAAAGAGAATAGAGGAGAAGGGATTGTGGTGTGATCCCAAAAAGAGAATGGAGGAGAAGGGATTGTGGTGTGGCCATCCCCCTGGGGGGTGATTTCTTACTTTCTGTCTCTCTGTCTCTGTCTTTCTGCTGAGTGCACGTGCCCTGTAGCAAAAACAAACAAACAAACAAACAAACAAAAACCTCTCCAAAAAAATAAAAATAAAAGAGTGTCATTAGGGGAATGCAAATTAAGCCACAGTGCATGACCATTATTTATCTTTTAGAGTGGCTAAAATTTGTAAGTCTGACTAGGGCCAGCAGGTGGCATGCAGGTTAAGATGACTAGATCTCATGTAGCCAATTGTGTGGTTCAAGTCCCAGACTTAGGGGCTTGAAAAACATACTGAGCAACTGTGCACATGTGCCTACTATTCTGAGAGGAGAATGAAGAAGGGATTGTGGTGTAGCCATTCCTTCTGGGGGGTAATTTCTTTCTTTATCTCTTGTCTTTCTGGTGAGTGCATACATTCTATAGCAAAATCAAACACACACAAATAAGCAAACTAATATGGTCTGATTATGCCAGATGTTGGCTAGAATATTGAGTAACTACAGTTCTCATACACTGTGGTGAATACACAAAATATTACAGCTACTTTGGCAGATAATTTCCCAGTTTTTTTAAAATATAATTATTTATTGTATTTTATTTATTCATTCACTTATTTTTTTTTAATTTGACCAGAGAGAGACAGAGGGTGAGAGTGAGAGAGAGAGGAAGTGAGAAAGCAAGCCACCAGATTCAGGACTCGAACCCTGGTCGGCCATGTGGGAGTGTCCAGTGCCTTAACCACCATTGCCACCTGCTGGTCCCCAATAATTTCCCAGTTTTTAAAAAAGTTAACATACTCCTACTATTTGATCATAGGTATTTTCCTAATAAAAAGTATAAGGTTGTGTGTGTGTATCCAGGTCAGTAAGTGATACATATATAGAATGTACATTCAGTAATTACACACACACACACGCGCACACACGAGTATATGTATATATACACATGCAGATATGTATATATACACACAGATGTACATACATGCATATACAGACTTGCTTGTACATGAATTATTAAAAAATAACTATTTTCTCCAACTATTATTAATTTGACCAGAGAAAGACAGAAAGACAGAGAGGGGAGAGGGAACGTGAGAAACCAAGCCACCAGGTCTGATACTCGAATCACAGTCTAGAACCTTTAACCACCACGCCACCTGCCAGCCCCGTGTACATGAATTTTTATAGCAGCCTTATTTGTATTAGCTAAAAATTGGAAACGGTCCCAATATTTATCAACAAATGAGTGGATAAAATAATTGTGTATACGTACAGTGGCCTACTTCTTAGCCATAGAAGGAATTAACTGTTGATATATCCAATAGTACAGACAAATCTCCAAATACCTTGGGGTGAGTGAAAGAAACCCGGCCAGAACGCATTTTATATAATTCTATTTCTTTAAACTTTTAAAAAGATTTTTATTTATTTTTTAAAAAGAATTATTTTATTTTAACTTTAATTATCTGCTTATTTTAATTTGACCAGAGAGGGACAGTGTAAGAGCAAGAGAGAGAGAGAGAGAGAGAGAGAGAGAGAGAGAGAGAGAGAGAACGCAAGCCACCAGGTCCAGGGCCTCGAACCGCAGTTGGCCTTGTGGGAGTCCAGCCCCATATTTATGTAAACTTCTAGGATTAGCCTTATCTAATGGTTAAGGGACTGTATTCCACATGGCCAACCACAGTTTGAATCATGACCTCAGTGACTTAGAAAAACACCCCAGAAGCATGTGTTCTCATGCTCAAATCCTGGCAGAATGGAGAGATGGAGAAGGACTTGGCGGTGTGACCTCACCCTGTTGGGGGGGAGGGTGCTTTCTTTCTTTCACTGTCTCTCTGATGAGTGTTTGTGCCCACTGACAACTAAAAATGATAAAATTCTAGGAAATGCAAGTTAACTTGTAGAGATGATAGTGATTGCCTTGAGAGGGTGAAAGAGTGATAGAGGTAGAAGGGAAGAATTATAAAGGTTCTTAGGGAAACATTTGGAAGTGATGTATATGTTCATATTTTGGATTATGGTGATGGTTTCATAACTATTTCTTACGTATGTCACAATGTGTCCAATTGTACACTTAAAATATGTTCAATTTGTTGTATTTCAGTTATATCCCAATAAAGTCATTTTCACAAAGTAAGATAGGAGGGGACCAGCAGTTAGCGTAATGGCTATGTCGCCGGACTCCCAAGTAGTCGACCGCGGTTTGAGTCCCGGACCCGGTGGCTTAAACTCACGCCAGGCACGTGTGCATGCATGCCCAAGATCTCAAGAGGAGAATGGAGGAGAAGGGATTGCAGCGTGGCCATCCACCCTAGCGGGTGATTTCTCGCTTTCTGTCTCTCTCTTTCTGGCGAGCGCACGCGCCCTGTAGCAAAAACCTCTCCAAAAAAATAAATAAATAAAGTAAGATAGGAAAGAAAATTATGATAGGGTGGTCAAGTGTCATAGAAAAACATGCTTTGGATAAATACATTACTAAGCTAGTGATATTGGAAAATAGATAAACACTTGGGGAACTAAAAATGAACGCTATTGACTTACTTTTGAAATTACTTCATTCTTTGCCGTTTTTAGCTCTCAATTTCTCTGTTGATCTGTTAAACACCATGTGGTTTTTACTGATGTATGTTTCTTATCACACTAAAGAGATTTAATACAGATTGGTTGTTCATGATGTCTAAACTGTGCTCATGGCTTCCCAGATTGTTTCAGGGTCCACTTAGAAGTTTTATGATCTAGTTTTTATGTGTTGGTTATCACCAGGACATCACATGCTCTCGTATTTAATTTCACTATAACAAAAGCTTTATCAAAGACAAACATAGATGAATTTGAGGCTTTTAGAAAGTTATTGTTTTGTGTCCTGGATATCTTCTGAACATTATTATACATGTTTACTTTCCTTGGTTCTTGGTACATAGGTGCCCAATGATTATTGAATTGGGTATATACTGTGGGAGGGAGGCTAAGTAGACATGGTGATAGCGGGAAGTAAATTCCAAATCCTGTTCTTTGAGGCATTCCCAGCAAATATATACATATTGTTGCTGTAATTCATAAGAGTGAAAAGAGTTCAAAGATAGTCCTTGTATCAACTTGTTTCTTTCTTTTTTTCGGGAGAGGTTTTTGCTATAGGGCGGGTGCGCTTGCCAGACAGACAGAGAGAGACATAGAGACAGAAAGCAAGAAATCACCCCCCAGAGGGGATGGTCACGCCACAATCCCTTCTCCTCCATTCTCCTCTTGGGATCTTGGGCACGCACGCACACGCGCCCGACGTGAGTTTTTAAGCCACCGGGTCTGGGATGCGAACCGCGGTTGACTACGTGGGAATCCAGCGACATAGCCATTACGCCAACTGCAGGTTCCCAAGTATCAACTTGTTTCTAATAAACAGTAACTATATGGTACTAATTTGACCCCAGTGGGTTATGTTCATGTAATTGTTAGGTTAATATATCATTTAATTAGTATTTCAGTGAGTGCTGGTACAAATATATCACTTTGTCTTTTGTTCTTAATTATAAAATATGTAGAAAGTGGACTGGTATAATAGAAAAAAGAGAGGGTCCATCCCTTTGGTGATATGTCATCTTAATTAAGATCAAGGAGTTTGGTTTTAAGTTTTGTTTGTTTGGGAAAATGACAAAGTGAAAACAGTTTTTGTCATTTTACACTCGGCTTGATTGATGAGATGTGTTAGGAGAAAGGCGGCAGCACATTAAATTGCTTTTACATTTCTGAAACACATAAGATGGAAAATGGAAAAGACAGTAGAAGAAAAAACATGCTACGTGCATATTACTGCCGAGGAAATCTAATTTGATCTTTAGCAATGGCTTTGAGTAGTAGTATCTCCAGTCGTAGATAAGATAATGAGCGCGGGATCATAACGTCTCAAATAACAGAGTGAAATTGATACATTGCATTAGTTGTGCATTATTTATCACATCTGATAAAGCAACAGCATATGCCTGATGCTTTTTACCACCATCTACATGATACTCTATACTCTAAGAGTGGTTATTATTGGTCTTAGGTTAACTGTTTTACAGTAAAAGCTGTGGTATTCTGTGCAAATTAACATCCATAAACTTAAATTATAGACAGGAGAATGGCGGAGGATGCAGAAGCACTCGTAGGAAAGAAAAACGAAGGCACAGAGAAATGAACAGAATGTTGAAACTGAGAAATACATGGTTTTTTTTTTTTCACTCTTAACTATGTACTATCAGTGATTCTAAAAGAGGAAATCTAGACTATCAAGAATATCTATGTAAATATAGATGTTAATTTTTAGTTTCCAATAAGAGCAAAGTCAAAATATAAAGAATGAAAATGTAAGCTAGAAATACTGATGTCCTGAGTTTTCCTTCTAGGAATCCTTTCTAGACCATCTGTGGTTTGGATCAAGACAGCATATGTTGGTCCTTTTCAACATACGAAACGTATCTCTAGCACCTGGCATATAGTACTTGGAGTTGAGGAGGTGCTAAGTAAATGATGTTTATATTTGATCTTTTCTTTCTTCGTGGTATATAGTCTATGCAATCTCCTTATTTTTGTTTGCTGTTTCATTAATTTTTCCTTTACCTTTAAGCCCTTTCTTCAAGATTTTTAAAAATTTCATCATGTGTCAAGTTTGTTAAATTTGATATTTAATCAATTTTTTCCTGGGTCCACTGCTTTGCCTGATTGTCCTACTCCCCCACCCCCGTTGTTTTTAAAGTTATTGTCATAGGGCTCATATGCTTGCCAGAGAGGGACAGAATGAGACAGATAGAGAAGGAGAGTAAGAAATCACTCCCTTGGGGTTTAGCCATCCCATAATCCACTTTCTTCCCTTTCCTCTTGGAATTTTTTTTCCTTTCATTTATTTATTTTTACATTTTTCTACAAACATTTACTTTACATAGCAAAAAATTTTAGCTCATACTCCATAATTCTTGACAGTTTACAAACAACTTTCAAAATTTCAAAATACTGAATTTTAAAGATAATGCTCAAAATATGTCTTATAATTTTGTATAATTTTATAACTCTATAACAACAGAAGCAGTATGGTTTTTATATATATATATATATATATATATATATATATTTTTTTTTTTTTTTTTTTTTTTTTTTTTTTAGAGTGCAGACACTCGATATATATTAAGTGGGGACATGCAATGCCTCTCCTTCATAGCATGGCTTGCTTCACTCAGCAGTAAGTCTTCCATATTCATCCACTTCCTTTCAAAAGCCAGGGTTTTGTTGTTTTTTTATGGATGAATAGTATTCCATTGAGTATATGTGCCACAGTTTTTCTAACCATTTATCAGTTCGTGGGCATTTAGGTTGTTTCCATGACTTAGCAATCGTGAAAAGTGCCGCAATAAACATCAATGTGCAAGCACTTTTTCGATTAAGTATTCTGTCCTTCGGGTAGATACCAAGGAGTGAGATTGCTGGATCATATGGTAGTTCTATTTGTAGATTTTAGAGGAATCTCCAAACTGTTCTCCACAGTGGTTGGACCAATTTACAATCCCACCAGCAGTGTAAGAGAGTTCCCTTTTCACCACACCCCCTCCAGCACTTATCATTTTTTGTTTTTTTAATCTTAGACATTCTGACTGGGGTTAGGTGATATCTCATTGTTGTTTTGATCTGCATTTCTCTTACAATGAGGGATGTTGAGCATTTTTTCATATGCATTTTAGCTATTCGTATGTCATCTTTAGAGAGTGGTTTTTTCAACTCATTCTCCCATCTTTTAATAGGATTGTCTTTTTCCGGAACAGCTGCTTGAGTTCCTTGTGAATTCTGGTTATCAATCCCTTGTCTGATGCATGGTTTACAAAAATATTTTCCCATTCTGAGGGCTGTCTGTTCACACTAATCACTGTGTCTTTTGCCATGCAGAAACTTCTTAGTCTGCTGTAATCCCACTTGTCTATTTTAGGGATCGTAGACTGTGCGTTGGGAGTCTTATTTAAGAAGTTTTTCCCTACCCCAATGTCTCCCAGGTTTTCCCTGGTGTTTTCCAGGAGCAGTTTTATAGTTTGAGGTCTTAGATTTAGATCTTTGATCCACCTTGACTTTATTTCTGTCAGAGGTGAGAGGTAGGGGTTCAGATTCATCTTTCTGCAAGTGGAGATCCAGTTTTGCCAGCACCATTTGCTGAAGAGGTTTTCCTTTTCCCACTGAATTGACTGGTACCCCTTGTCAAAAATCAGTTGGCTGTATGTTTGAGCATTCATTTTTGGGGACTCTATTCTGTTCCATTGGTCCACCTGTCTGTTCCTGTGCCAGTACCATATTGTTTTAATTACCACAGCTTTGTAGTATATTTTTGGGTCAGGTAGTGAGATGCCGCCCACTCCACTCTTCTTGTGCAGAACTGCTTTGGCAATACGGGGTCTTTTATGATTCCAGACAAACTTTACGATTGTCTTTCCTAGATCTGTGAAGAATGTGTCTGGTACTTTGATTGGCATTGCATTAAATAGGTAGATTAATTTGGGTAAAATTGCCATTTTGATTATATTAATTCTTCCAATCCAGGAACATGGGATGTCCTTTCACTTTTTTGTGTAATTTTCAATTTCTTTTTTTATCTTTTCATAGTTTTCCAATTTGGAGGTCTTTAACTTCTTTAGTTAGATTTATCCCTAAGTATCTTATACTTTTTGTGGCTATGGTAAATGGAACAACTTTTTTCAGTTCTATCTCAGTCTGCCTGTTGTTCGTATACAGAAATGCTATAGATTTCTGAATATTAATTTTGTAACCTGCAACGTTACTGTATTCATGTATTACTTCCAGAAATTTTTTTATGGAAACCACTGGGTCTTCTATGTATACAATCATGTCATCTGCAAATAGAGAGAGTTTCACCTCTTCTTTTCCTATTCGAATGCCTTTTATTTTTTCCTCTTTTCTGATTGCAATGGCCAAGACTTCTAGTACTATATTGAAGAGGAGTGGAGAAAGTGGACATCCTTGTCTTGTACCCGTTTTTAGTGGAAAAGCTTTCAGCTTTTCTCCATTGAGGATGATGTTCGCTATGGGTTTTTCATAGATAGCTTTTATTGTGTTGAGAAATGACCCTTCTGTGCCAATTTTGCCGAGAGTCTTGATCATGAAGGGATGTTGTATCTTATCAAATGCTTTTTCTGCATCAATTGATATGACCATATGGTTTTTATCTTTCTTCCTATTAATATGGTGTATTACATTTATGGTTTTGCGTATGTTGAACCAACCTTGCATTCCTGGGATAAAGCCTACCTGATCATGATGTATAATCTTTTTTATAAGTTGTTGTATACGATTTGCTAGTACCTTGTTGAGAATCTTCGTGTCTATATTCATCAGGGATATTGGTCTATAGTTTTCCTTCCTTGTCCTGTCCTTATCTGTTTTAAGGATAAGGGTGATAGAGGCTTCATAGAATGAATTAGGGAGAGATTCACCCTTTTGGATATTTAGAAATAACTTGAGCAGAATGGGGGTTAACTCTTCTTTGAAAGTTTTGTAGAATTCAGAGGTGAATCCATCAGGGCCAGGGCTTTTCTTTGTTGGGAGATTATTTATAACTGATTTGATCTCCTGGCTTGTTATGGACCTATTCAGACTTTCTATATCCTCCTGGCTCAATCTAGGTAGATTATACATGTCCAGGAATTTGTCCATCTCATCCAAATTATGTTTCTTGGCATACAGATGTTCTTAGTACCCTCTAATAATATTTTTTATTTCTACTATGTCTGTTGTTATTTTGTCTGCTTCATTGCAGATCTGATTCACCTGGTTCTTTTCTCTCTTCTTCTTAATAAGTCTCGCTAGTGGAGTATCAATTTTGTTTATCTTTTCAAAGAACCAGCTTTTACTTTCATTTATTTTCTGTATAGTTCGTTTATTTTCTATTTCATTTATTTCTGCTCATACCTTTATTATTTCCTTTCTCCTGGAGTTTTTTGGATCTTTTTGCTGTTGCTTTTCCAATTCCGTGAGGCATGATGTTAGGTGATCCATTTGCCTTCTTTCCATGTTCCTCTTATGTGCACTAATTGCTATGAACTTCCCTCTTATGACTGCTTTAGCAGTGTCCCAAAGATTATGGAAACTCATGTCCTCATTGTCATTGGCTTCCATGAACCTTTTGATTTCAGTCTTTATTTCTTCAGTAGTTGTGGAGTCATTCAGGAGTAGGTTATTAAGTTTCCATGTATTTGAGTATTTTTGAGGATTTCTCTTGATATTAAACTCAAGTTTAATTCCATCATGGTTGGTGAAGATGCTGGATATAGTTTCTATGCTTTTGAATCTGTAGAGGCTTGCTTTGTGCCCAATAATGTGGTCAATCTTCGAGAATGTTCCATGTGGCGGCGAGAAAAAAGTGTATCTCGAGGTTTTAGGATGGAAAGTTCTATAGATGTCTGTTAAGTCCATTTGATTTATGATATCATTTAGATCTTTTATCTCTTTACCTAATTTTTGTCTAGATGATCTATCCAGGGGAGATAGTGCAGTGTTGAGGTCTCCAACAGTTAGTGTGTTGCAGTCTATCTCCCTTTTTAAATCTAGCAGTCTTTCCTTCACATATTTGGGTGCTCCTGTGTTAGGTGCATAGATATTAATAAGCGTTATATCTTCTTGATCGATTGATCCTTTTACTACAATATAGTGCCCTTCTTTGTCTCTTCAAACAGTTTTTTTTTAAAACCTATTTTGTCAGAGATTAGTATTGCGACTCCAGCTCTTTTTTGGTTCCCATTTGCATGGAAAATCTTTTTCCAACCCTTCACTTTCAGTCTATGTATATCTTTATCCGTGAAGTGGGTTTGCTGTAGGCAACAGATAGAGGGTTTTTGTTTTTTAACCCATTCAGCCAGTCTGTGTCTCTTGATTGGAGAATTTAATCCATTAACATTCAATGTTATTATCGATGTTAATGGATCTGTCCCGATGTTTAAGTTGGCCATTGTCTTAGTTGCCTTTTGCTCTTTTGTTTCTGGCTGTTACTTCTTTAGTTTTCCTGGAACAGTACTTTCTTCAGAGTTTCATGGAGAGCTGGCCTGGTGCTGGCAAATTCTTTCAGGTTTTGTTTGAGAAGATTTTAATCTTTTTTTCCCATATGAAGGGTAATCTTGCAGGATACAATATTCTTGGTTGAAATTGTTTCTCTCTTAACACTTTCAGTACATCTTCCCATTCTTTCCTTGCTTGCATTGTTTCCATTGAGAAGTGCGGTGTTAGCCTGATGGGGTGACCTTTGTATGTCACTTGTCGTTTCTCTCTTGCCAATTTTAGTATCTTATCTTTATCTGTGGTCTTAGCCAGTCTGGCTATGATATGCCTTGGGGAAGATCTTCTTGGGTTGATTCTATTTGGTGTCCTTTGTATTTCTTGGGTCTGGATGTTTGAGTGCCTCTCTATGCTTGGGAAATTTTCTTTCAAGATTTCATGGAATAGGTTTTCCATGCTCTTATTAGTTTCTTCACCTTCTGGGATACCAATTATTCGGATGTTAGGACGTCTGATGGAATCTAGTAATTCTCGTATGTTATCTTCATGTGTTTTTGTTATTTTCTCTATCTTTTTGGTGGTTTTCTCTAGGTCAGAAGTTTTATCTTCTACATCAGAGATTTGACCTTCAGCATGGTCTAATCGACTTTTAATACTTTCGAGAGAGGTTTTGATTTCCTGGATTTCAGACTTCACCTCTAATAGTTCCGTCTTATTCTTCCTTAGCATTTCCTTCTTCATATCGTTGAAGGACTTTTCCTCTTGGAATTTTGAGCATACATGCATGTGTGCCTGTTTTGTTCTTCCCGCTGCCTGGTCTGGGATTCCAACTGCAGAGTAGGCCATATGAGATCCAGTGCCTTAACCTTTATGCCACCTGCTGGCCGCCTTCTTGGATTTTTTTTAATACTTTTTAAATTTAATTTTGTTTATTCATTTTTATTTTAATTTGACCAGAGAGAGACGGGGGCGGGGGGGGTGGATGGCACCAGCAGTTGGCATAATGGCTATGTTGCTGGACTGCCACTAGCTGACCACGATTGAGTCCCGGGCCTGGTGGCTTAAACTCAAGCCAGGCGCCTGGGTGTGCGTGCCCAAGATCCCGAGAGGAGAATGGAGGAGAAGGGATTGCGGCGTGGCCATCCCCCCTGAGGGGGGATTTCTTGCTTTCTGCCTCTCTCTCTCTCTCTCTCTTTGTCTTTCTGCTGAGTGCATGTGCCATACAGCTAAAACCTCTCCAGAGAGGGGACCAGCAGTTAGCGTAATGGCTATGTCGCTGGACTCCCATGTAGTCGACCGCGGTTCGAGTCCTGGACCCGGTGGCTTAAAACTCACGCGTGCATGCCCAAGATCCCAAGAGGAGAATGGAGGAGAAGGGATTGCGGCATGGCCATCCCCCCTGGGGGGTGATTTCTTGCTTTCTGTCTCTCTCAGTCTGTCTGGTGAGCGCACACGCCCTATGGCAAAAACCTCTCAAAAAATAAATAAATAAATAAATAAATAAAACCTCTCCAAAAAGAGAGAGAGAGAGAGGAAGGGGAAGAGGGAGAGAGAGAAAGTGAGAAGGCAAGCCGCTGGGTCCAGGACTTAAACCGTGGTCAGCCATGTGGGAGTGTCCACAGCACCTTAACCACCATGCCACCTGCTGGTCTCCTTCTTCGATTTTAATGTCTCAGGGTCTTGTATTTTTAAAAGTTTTTTTTTCTTATTTTGGTTGTTAATTTTTAGTTTTATTTCATTTTGATCATAAGTATGTCTTACTGATTTTTTGAATTTTGCGATATTTTTGGTGGCATATTACATGATAATGTTTTTATTTTATTATTATTTTTTTTTTAGAGAGGTTTTTGCTATAGGGCGCATGCGCTTGCCAGACAGAGACAGAGAGATAGAAAGCGAGAAATCACCCCCCCAGGGGGGATGGCCACGCCACAATCCCTTCTCCATTCTCCTCTTGGGATCTTGGGCACGCACGCACACACGCCCGGTGTGAATTTCAAGCCCCTGGGTCCCGGACGCGAACCGGGATCGACTACGTGGGAGTCCAGTGACATAGCCATTACGCTAACTGCTGGTCCCACATGATAATGTTTGATAAACATTTTTTATGACTCCAAAGGAGTCAGGGCTTTCCACCATGGTAAACTAAGATTGTATTTTCTCATAGGAATAATAAGAAAGTTCTGGTGGTTGTGTTATATAGCAGTAATAGTTCTGTACTATTGGTCAACAGAATGGACAAAATGAGACTTTTGGGTGGTGACCTGAGAAACTGATCTCTGTATGTATAGAATTGTTTTCTTTATGAATATAGATATTCATTTGTATTCTAAACCAGTTGGTTTATCGTTTTTGGACCTTCTTTTCCTTGCACAGACTGGCCATGTGTTTATTTCCCTGAAATCTCCTGCACAGGACAGTGCGGCCCACTGTATGTAAGGCTCAGTGCATGTGGATCTCCAGCTGATGTATCAGAGGCGATTTCATCACTGATGGTGTAGGTAGGTGACTAGGCAGAGCATGTTTTTACCCTGCTGGCTAGGAGCTGACGTTTAACACATCTCCTCTGCTCCTTTGCTCTGACTTCTCATCAGTCACCCATTACCCATCCTCCCAGGACCAGAAACACTAGAAAGTGGAACCCACAGCAGTGGACCTCCCTATAATCATACAAATCTTGGGAAAATGAGCATTTCCTGTGATTTTCGTTTACTCGTGATGGTTTGTTCCCAGTAATGGTGAAGTAGACTGATGCTGGGGACCAGCAGCGGTCTGTTCATTGCCTGAATAATTTTGCTATTCCTAATGATGTCGTTACTCCTACTTTATCGGTGTTGATTGTTGCAATTATTCATATATAAAAGTAATTTTGTCTAGTACCTATTATATGAAGGAGAATTTATTACATATTTCTTTTTATGTAATTTCCTGATCCTCATAGGCTTCCACAATTTTACCTCCTCTGAATGAGAAAAACCACACTATATCCTCGATTATTGGTACTATTTTCCCAACTTATTACATTGAATAACCAAAATATGAATAGACCCCCAATTTACTGAGTCTGGGTGAGCACAGAAGAGATGGAATAGAACAAAGGGACTCCAAAACTGTTACTGGGGTCCTGGGAGTGGAAGGAGTTGAAAAGCTCCTTTTATGTTCTTGATTCTAATGTATTCCCATTCATGAATTTTCTAGTGCCATCCTAATCATCGACCATAAGGAGGTCTTAAAGTCTGTCTTCATCCCTTTCGTGATACAGTAACAGAATACCTGGGACTTGGTCATTTATAATGGACAGAAATTTATGGGCTCACAGTCTGAAAGTTGGGAAGTCCTGTAAGGATGCCAGCATCTGGTGAGGGTCTTGTTCCTGTGTGGCGGTGAGAGAAAGGGGGAGAGAGAACAGGGGCCAAACTCACTGACTTGTAATGGCACCAGTCTCACCCGTGAGGGTAGACTCCTCCCGGCCTAACCTCTTAAGGAACCTCTTAGGAGTTCCACCTTTTTTTTCTCTTTCTTTTTTTTTTTTAAACTTGGCAATGGGCATGTGTACTTCCTGGAGAGAGAAAGGAGAGAGAGGAGAAGGCATCACACCTCAATTCCCTCTTGTCCATTTCTTCCTCTCTTTGTAACCCTGGGCCCACATGCTCATGTGCCTGCTGTGTTTCCCAAGCTGCTAAGTATGGAATTTGAACCGTATAGTTAGACTTATGGGAGGGATCCAGATGTCCAACTGCCATGCCACAGGTTCCACTTATTAATACTATTACAATGGTGATTTACTTCAACGTGAGTTTTAGAGGGGACAGAAATTCCAGGCAGTGTTCATGTTTATCTAAGTTGTTCTGTAGGGTATTAAGAAAGAAATCCTCAGGCTAGCTTTGTGGCCTGATAGGTAAAAGAGCTAGATCTCACATGACCGACCATGTGGTTTGAGTCCCAGACCAGTGGCTTGATAAACATGCTGGGCATGTGTACCTGCCGAAAATCTTGAAGGAAGATATGGAGAAGGGCTCGTGGCATGACCATTTGCTATGGGGGTGAAAGGGTGCTTTCTCCTCTCCTCTCCCTCTCTGTCTCTCTCTAGCAAGTGCACCCACCCTCTAACAACAAAGAAAAGGAATCCTCTTTGTTTTTATTTTTCTTTTTTAAGAAGTTTATTTAATTTATTATTATTATGATTATTATATTTTAAAAAGTTTTCTATGGGGGGACCAGCAGGTGATGTAGTGGTTAAGGGTGCTGGACTCCCACATGGCTGACTGTGGTTTGAGTCCCGAATCTGGCGGCTTGCTTTCTCACTTTCTCTCTGGTCAAATAAAATAAAATAAAATAAATAAATGTAAATAAAATAATTATTTTTTAAAAATTTGCTATAGGGCACATGCATTCACCAGAGAGAGGGAAAGTGAGAAAGCAAGCTGCCTGGTTTGAGACCATGAGGGAGTTCATTGCTTTAACCACCATGCTACCTGCTAGCCAAGGAATCTCTTAGGACATCCCTGAGAGGTGCTGAACAAGTTGTAGTTAACTACCTTTTTTTAAGAGAGATTTTTGTTATAGGACATCTGCATTCACCAGAGACAGAAAGTGAGAAATCACTCCCCCAGGGGGGAGGGCCATGCTGCAGTCCCTTCTCCATTCTCTTCTCGGGATTCTAGGTACTCACACACACACGCCCAGCGTGAGTTTTAAACTGCTGGGCCTTGGACTTGAACCACTGCCGACTACATGAGGGTCTAGTGATGTCATCATTACGCCACCTGCTGGTCCCAAATGGGAATGAACTGCTTTCTTGAGCCTGGGAGGTGTTGAACTTATTTAGGCACTCATACTTCATCTAAACTTCTGAATAGACAGTATTGTTTAAGCATTAAAACACTTTTTTCCTACCTCAGCATCTTTGGACTTACTTACTTTCTCTTTGCCTGGAATTTTCTGCATACTTTGCTTCATATAACTGGCTTCTTTGCATTTCTCAGTTCTCTGCTTAAGAATCGTTTTTTTTTGGAAAGGCCTTTTCTGACCATCCTAATTTCATATCCTCTCTAAGTCTCTATCATAACACTTGGAATTTTTTCATAGCAATTACCATAGCTGTGATTCTTTTAGCATTTCTTCAAGTTTATTTTTTTCCTTTTTTATATAATTTTTAAATTTATTAATTTTAATTATTATTTATACATTTAATCACTATACATCATTTAGATTGTAAAGAGACTTTACCCAGCGTGACACACATTTCAGTCCAGCCCAATTGAGAACATATGCACGTACTTATCAACAAATAATAAACCGTATTTGTGTACCACAAATGCCTTATCTCTGCATTTTTCCTTCAAATTTCCTTTCCTACACTCTCCCCCCCACCCCCCACTCTCTCCACTTTGGCTCTAGTGTCTGTAACAATTTTTAAAGTTTATTTTTTCTGTGAGAGAGACAGACAGACAGACAGACAATGAAGGCTGCATACCACCCCAATCTCAACCAGTCTGGATTATGGGCAAACGGGTCTAGTTGCAGAGGGAGCTTTTTTTGGGAGAGTTTTTTGCTATAGGGTGCGTGCGCTTGCCAGAAGGACAGAGAGAGACAGAGACAGAAAGTGAGAAATCACTCCCCGGGGGGGGGGTGGCCATGCAGCAATCGCTTCTCCTCCATTCTCCTCTTGGGATCTTGGGCACGTATGCACACGCGCCTGGGGTGAGTTTAAGCCACCAGGTCCGGGACTCGAACCATGGTCGACCACATGGGAGTGAGTCCAGCGACATAGCCATTACGCTAACTGCTGGTCCCGAAATTTGAGTCTTCTAATACACTGTTTCCAGCTGAGTTGGAACAAGACAGTACTCTATCTTCTTGTTTTAGCTTTCGTGTTGTAAATAAGTGTTGTTTTCATGATCTCTTTAGTGCTACATTTTTTGCATTTTTGTACTTTTCGTTAATAGTTTTGCTGTGCTCCCCAGGCATAGTGCTAAAGTGCTCTCTAGTGTTCCTGAGCTCAAGGCTCGAGAAGGCTGTGATATAAAGAAAATGTTTGTGTTATATCCTCTTTGTACTGTGCTGCTGGCCATGAGTTCATTATTAATGAATCCACAGCACATAGTGTTTTAAATAAGGCATCCTTTTTTTTTTTTTTTAGAAATTATTTTATTTAACTTTATTTATTTATTTATTATTTTAATTTGACCAGAGAGAGAGAGATAGAAGGTGAGAAAGCAATCTCTCAGCTCCGGGACTCAAACCTCAGTTGACCATGTGGGAGTCCAGCACCCTTAACCACCTCACCACCTGCCAGCCCCATAAGGCATCTTTAAATAGAATTACACATAAAACAAGGTTATATATTGATTGGTTGGCAAAAATATTAGGACCAAAGGTTTGCTGGAATTTAACCCTGCATTTTTTTCTAAGAGCAATGGTTAATTCGGTGTTTGCTAATTCGGTGTTCGCAGTGACTATAGACCATAACTACCACAAGTAATAAGAATAACTACTTACAAATTATCTGAGTGCAAAGGAGGAAACAAATGGTGCTGTGGTGAAGTATAATTTTCTTTAGTTTGGGCTTTTTGGGAAGTAACATGTAGGTGAAATCCATGAAACAAATGTGAGAACGAACATTTTTAGGCATAGGAATGGCTCTAAAATAGTTTGATGTAAAAGCAGTGTCAGTGGCCAGCAGATGGCGTGGTTAAAATGCTGGACACCCACATAGCCCACCATTGTTGGAGTCCCAAGCCTAGAGGCTTTAAAATCACACTGGGTAGCCGGATTCCAACATGGCTGTCTACGGTTCAAGTCTCGAACCTGGCAGCTTGCTTTCCCACTCTGTCTCTTTCTCTTTCTTTGTCTCTCTCTGGTCAAATTGAAGAATAATAATAATAAATAAAATAAATAATTCTTGGGGAGAAAAAAAAAACAGACTTAAAAAAGAAGAAAAGGAAAATAACACTGGACATGTGTGTGTGGTACCCAGAATCCCAGGAGGAGCATGGAAGAGAAGCATGTGCATCTTTCCTGGGGGTGATTTCTCACTTTCCTTCTCACTGTCTCTCTCTCTCTCCCCCTCTCCTGTGAGGGCATGTGCCTTATGGTAATAGCCTTTAAAAAGAAGAAGAAGAAGAAAGGAAAGAAAGCAATGTGTTTGGAGCACAGGAGGAAGTTGTTGGGGGGGAGCAGGAACTGGATTAGGTTGCCTCTTAGAGACTTTCCTAAGGAGTTTAGGAAGATGTAATGGGAAGTCATTGGAAGGTTTTAAATGGAAAGTGATCTGCTTTATGTATTTAAAGGGCAATTGGGGGAGGTGATGGTTTGAAAAGGGCAAGGAGTAAAATGGAAAAATGAGTTACGAGCCTGGCCATCTGTATTCAGTAATTGCCAGATCTACCTCTATTAACTTGGAACTAGGTCTTAGCTCTGTTTCCTCTTCACTGTTGGAGTGAGCCTTTGCCTGATCTGCTTCCACAACTTCATACTGATCATTCTGTCTGATCCCTGTCCCTTGGCATCTCTGGAGAGATGTGATTGGTTGAACTTGCCCATCTTATCATTCCCCAGCCTCTTAAAGCCCTCCAGTGACACTCCAGACCTCTTGATGGTCTGGTGGCTCCCTGCCTTCCAAGTATCAACTGTCACTATGCTTTTTCTTGCAATTAGTGTCCCACAGGACAGAATTTTTCCCTTGCTTCCTGCCCGTTAGTAGTTTGGGGCCTGCTTGTGTATCCATGCTCATGAATCCCTTGCCATTCACTATCCCAGGCAGGGTTAGGTCCTCTGGTATACTCTTTCATGACACTTAAAGCAAGTATCTCACGTTTAACTGTTTTGTATCATTCTCTTAAGTATGAGCCAGGCCCTTAATTTACTTTGTTATGATTAGACTGTTTATTCCACATGTTTCATTTATTTTTGAATCCCCACATACACGATAGTTTCTGGATTATGATAAAGATATCATAAATGTTTCTTGATGGATTATATAATGAATGCTGATTTCTTGACCTGTATTGGGTGATACTTTACTGTATCTTTTCTGTAGATGGGATTAAAGAAATAATGAGGGATTAAAGAAGTAAAACCAGTGTCACAAAACATAGAGGTTCATTTATTTATTCTGAAATAATTTATTGATGGGAACCAGCAGTCAGTGTAATGGCTATGTCGCTGGACTCCCACGTAGTCGACTGTGGTTCGCGTCCCGGACCCGGTGGCTTAAAACTCACGCCGGGCGTGTGTGCGTGCGTGCCCGCGTGCCCAAGATCCCGAGAGGAGAATGGAGGAGAAGGGATTGCAGCGTGGCCATCCCCCCTGGGGGGTGATTTCTCGCTTTCTGCCTCTATGTCTCTCTCTATCTGTCTGGCGAGCGCACGCGCCCTATAGCGAAAACCTCTCCAAATAATAATAATAATAATAATAATAATAATTTATTGAGTGTTAGGTCTAACAATGGAATAGTAGTGAACAAAACAAAATGCTCCTGCTCACTCGGAATTTAGACGTATGTATGTGTATTGTCCACCTACACTTACATGTGGGATTTTTTTTGTTGTTGTTGTTTTTGAGAGGTTTTTACTATAGGGCACATGCGCTTGCCAGAAAGACAGAGACAGAGATACAGAAAGTGAGAAACCACCCCCCAGGGGAGATGCCCATGCTGCAATCCCTTCTCTTCCATTTTCTTCTCAGGATCTTGGGCATGCACATGTGCCCAGCGTGAGTTTAAGCCACCGGGTCCAGGACTCGAACCCCAGTCAACTACATGGGAGTCCAGCAACATAGCCATTACGCCAACTGCTGGTCCCTGCCCACCTACATTTATATAAGAGAACTTCAAAAAGTTCATGGCAAAAGGAATTAAAGTATGAGTTTGGGCTGGCCCTATAGATTGACTAGTGGTTAAGGGAGCCAGATCCCACATAACTGACTACAGTTCAAATCTGGGCCCAAGTGGCTTGAAAAATACTGCTGGGTGTGTTTGCATATGTACGCCAAATTCTGACAGGATGGAAAAATGGAGGAGAAGGGATTATGGCATGACCAAGTCCCACTGGGGTGTGGGTTTCCCTGTCCCACCTCTTGTGTTTCTCTCCAATGAGTGCAGGCACCCTCTGGCAATTAGAACAATAATTGGTTTATTGTGATGCAAGAACTTTTTTGAAATCTATGGATAATTTTTTTAAGAGAGATTTTTGCTGTAGGGTGCATCCACTTGCTAGAGACAGACAAAAGTGAGAAATCACTCCCTGGGGGGATGGCCAAGTCGCTATCCCTTCTCCTCCATTCTCCTCTTGGGACCTTGGGCATGTGCGCACACGAGTCTGGTGTGAGTTTTAAGTCACTGGGTCTGAGACTGGAGCCACGGTTGACTACATGGTAGTCCAGTGACAAAGCCATTACACCATTTACTGGTCCCCATAATTTTTTATAATATGCATTTATCATGAACTTTTTAAAGACCCTTTTGTATATCCATTTCAACCTAATGCCTATATATTATGTATAGATTTTTTAAATTCTGGAATAGTTCTGGATTACAGCAAAGTTCCAAAGATGGTTGAGACATTCCTATTTGCCCCACAACTCATTTCCCCTATTATTAACGTATTACATTAGTATAGAACATCTGTTACACTTAAATTCATACTGATACAGTATTATTAATTCAGTTTCTTAATTTTTACCTAGGGTCTTTTTTTTTCTGTCCAGGATAACTATCCATAATACCAAATACCACAATATTCTGAGCTGTGACTGTTTTTGTGCTTACACACACACACGCACACACACACACACACACCAACACCCACGTGCCCAGTTTGTTTTTCAAGCCACTGAGTCCATGACTTGAACTGAGCTATTGACCATGTGGGATCGAGCCATCTCAACCACGACTCTACCAGCTGGCTCCTCCTTTCCAAAGTTTGTTTACTCCATGAGTCAGAGACACAGCACCCTCAGCAGAGGGTCTTGTTGTCACAGTCTACCCCTAGCCTCAGCAAGCCCTGATTATAAGCTTGCAGGGAGGTCTCCAGATAACGAACCCCAAACTTTCCCACGTGGATCTGCCTCATAGAAATCACATTTTATCACTGTGCCACTGTCGGCCCCCCTCCCCATTCCTTATCTTTTTTTTTTTTTTTTTAAAGAACTATTTTATTTATTCATTCATTTGACCAGAGAGAGAAGAGAGAAGGAAAGTGAGAAAGCAAGCTACCAGGTCCAGGACTTGAGCCATGGTCAGCCATGTGGGAATGTCCACCACCGTGCAACCTGCTGGCCCCCATTCTCTTATCTTCTCTAGGAGAAAGTATTTACAGAAAGTATTTGCAGTTCTTCTATACAATATGATTATCTTCTCCCTCTCCCCATTTATTTATGTGGCCAGTGGTTTATTTTTTATCAGTATCGACTCATGGATATTTATTTTATTCTGTGGGTTAGAATCCGATACTACTCTGAAGCCAGCAAGTGGCATGGTGATTAAGGATGCTGGATTCCCATATGACTGACTGCGCGGCTTGCTTTCTCACTCTCTCTCTCTCACGCTCTGTTTCTCTCTGGTCAAATTTAAAAAATAAAAAAATAAAAACAAATAAATAAAGTTAAATAAAAATAATTCCTTTAAAAAAAAGAATCTGATACTACTTTATTTTGTCAATCAAATTGTTTTAGCCTTAGCCATTGAGAGCTTCTTGAGTTAGCTGACAACTGTGTCCCTTTAGCATGCTCCCATTTGGTTGATTTTTTTGGAGCACTTCCTTATTTCCTGGTACTATGAAGCGTATCTATTTGCAATAGTTTCAGTAATTAGGAACCAGCAGATGGCGTAATGTTTACGTCACTGGACTTCCATGTAGTTGACCACGGTTCAAGTCCTGGACCCAGTGGCTTAAACTCACACAGGATATGTGTGTGTGTGTGTGTGTGTGTGTGTGTATGTGTGTCCAAGATCCCCAGAGGAGAATAGAGGAGAAGGAACTGTGGTGTGGCCATCCCCCTTGGGGGGGGGGGTGATTTCTTTCTTTCTGTCTCTCTGGCTCTGTCTGTCTCTCTGGCAAGTACATGCACCCTTATAGCAAAAATCTCTCTTAAAAAAGAATATTTTCAGTAATTAATAATTTCTCCTCAATTATTGGGTCATCAGAAAAATCATGACGTATTTTTCTGTGCAAAACTGTGTCCTGACTGGACCAGGAGGTGGCATGGTGGTTAAGGCTCTCATGACTGAACATAGTTCGAATCATAGACCTGGCGGCTTGCCTTCTCTTTGCACTTTCCATCCCCCCCTTCTCTCTCTGGTTAATTAAAAACCCAATAATAAATAAAATAAAAAAATAGTTAAAACTTTTTTTTTTAACCTTTATTCATTTAATTTGATTGTTGGTGGTAGAGGAAGTGAGAAAGCAAGCCACCAGGTCCAGGACTTGACTGTGGTTGCCCGTGTGGGAGTGTCCAGCACCTTACCCACCATGCCACCTGCTGGTTCCCATAAATAATTCTTTTTAAAAACGTGTCAGGGGACCAGCAGTTAGCCTAATGGCTATGTCGCTGGACTCCCACGTAGTCGACCGTGGTTCAAGTCCTGGGCCTGGTGGCTTAAACTCACACCAGGTGTGTGTGCATGCATGCCCAAGATCCCAAGAGGAGAATAGAGGAGAAAGAGATTGCGGTGTGGCCATCCCCCCCCCCCCCGGGGGGGGTGATTTCTCACTTTCTATCTCTCTGTCTCTCTCTTTCTGGCGAGCGCACACGCCCTATAGTGAAAACTTCTCAAAAAAAAAAAAAAGTGTCAAGTTTTTCGTCGACCCAGCATTTCATATTGAATTTGACAATACTCTGATGTGCTTATATAAACTCAAGGCTAGTATTGATGAACATTTTCCAGTATTGGATTGGTTTTATTTTTTGTGTTGATTTATCTAACTACTTCTCATAGGTGAAAAAAATTTTTATGAATTTTCTCTGAATAAATATTGTGTTTATAACCACGGTTTTATACTCTCAATTCGTTCAGTTAAAACTTTCACTTTGCAAATCATACTGGAGAATTTTTCATTTCTCTGGCTTTCAGGGACATTTATGGTTGCCAGTAGCTGAACAGATATCATTATGCTAGAAGTGTTTCAGTAATTATATATGCTGAGTAGTAAGATTGCTTCGGCTAAAAAAAGGACTCCACAATATTTGGCTTTTGGTTGTAATTACCAGTTATGCTTGCCAGAAATTAAGTTTAGCTTTCAGAAGCCTAGAATTCTTAATATGTTTGTCTCTAACTAAATGTTTCAGACTGTTATGAAACTGTCAGTAATTCCATTATGTATTTTATGCTCAGCTCGTTGTGAGTTAGAGCTGATGAAATAATGTATAGCATGTCATTGTGCAGCAATAGAAAATGCTTAGGATACTAGGATGTAAATAGTTATATTTAGTTTGATTACAAGGTTGTTTAAAAGGAATCTTAACTGATCCCAAGTACAAATAAAAGGCTAGAGGCCCAGCTGCAGGGATGCAGGTGCTGGATGACATGTGGCCGACTGCGGGTTTGGGTCCTCAGTCAACCTGAAATATATCCAGGTATGTGCACCCAAGATCCAGACTGGCTGGTGGGCTGCGGAGATGGGAACGTGGTATGATGAGAGCAAGGAGAGTGGCTTTCTGTCTCTTACACGCATGCTTCCTGTCATGAAAGGAAAAAAAAAAGAAGGAAAAAATACCAAAATGTTAACAGTAAATATCTATTACTGCTTTTCTGTTATTTTTCAATTAAAAATAAATTGTCATGGGGCCAGCAGGTCATGTGGTGGTTAAGGTGCTGGACTCCCAAGTGGCTGCAGTTCGAGTCCCAGACCCAGCCACTTTGAAACTCAGACTGGGTACTTGTATGTGTGTGTCCAAAATTCCTAGAGGAGAATGGAGGAGAAGGGATTGCAGCACGGCTATCCCCCAGGGAGTAATTTCTTGCTTTCTTTCTGTTTCTCCAGCGAGCTCACAGGCTCTATTGCAAAAATATCTCACACACACAAAATAACTGGCATGTATTACTAGTTTAATGAGAGAATTGGAGATTTTTTAATGTAGGGAAAAGCAGCATATTCTTCAGTTATTTCTGTTTGGTACTGATTTGTTCATTCCATTCTATACCTAAAGTTAAAAGGCAGTTTGAAAAAAAATATTTCCTAATTCAGTTTGGTTTTCTCCACAATGAACTGATGATCCAATTCTTATTTTATAATATTCACACTTGAGAATTTACAAATTTTAGTGTATCTTTTGTTTTTTTAAAATAGGAGGGGCTTGGGATCAGCAGTTGGTGTAATGACTATATCACTGGACTCCCATGTAGTTGACCACGGTTCAAGTCTGGGACTTGGTGGCTTAAACTCACACCGGGCGCATGTGTGTGCGTGCCCAAGATCCCGAGAGGAGAATGGAGGAGAAGGGATTGTGGCGTGGCCATCCCCTGCTGGGGGGTGATTTCTCGCTGTCTCTCTCTTGTCTTTCTGGTGAGCACACGCGTCCTATAGCAAAAATCTCTCCAAAAAAAAAAAAAAAAAAATGAGGGGCTAGCCAGTAGCTGGATCCCACATGCACTCCCATGTAGTTTGTGTGTAGCTTGAAAATAACAATGTGCATGCATGCCCAAAATCCGAAGAGGAGAATGAAGGAAAATTCTCACTTTCTTGTTTCTCTCTCTTTAGTAAGTGCACTCAATATGTAGCAAAAACTAAAAAACAAACAAAAAACCCATATGAAATGGAGTTTCTTGTTATATGTACACAAAAATGGATGAAGGTGTAAAGGTTAACACTCAGTGGTGTTGTATTGAATCCGTGACTTGGCTCAAACCTGCTCAACTGGAACAGACAGAGCTGGGGTTCCAGGGCCCCGAAGCTGCAGCCTGGGCACTGCGGCTGCTGCCATCACCTGCTGCAGCTGTGGCTCTCGGACCTCATTTTGAGGGACAGCTTCATATTTCTCTTGTAGGAGACTGATGGCCTCGATAGATACCTTGGGGAGCCTGTTTGAATTAAAAATACCTGGCATTGTCTAGCTGCTGCTAAATTTTTTTTAGCTTTTGGTGGGAAGGTGAATTAAGTTCATGACTCAGACATGGAAGTTGCAGAGTAGCTTTTGCAGGCCATGTCTCTGAATGTTCTCAGAATGGATCATCATTGAAGATTATAGTTTATTAAAGATATGTTCCAGTCTTCAAATAATTTGCCACTTAGCACAATTAAAGGCAAATGCATTAAAAAAAATTTTTTTTTGAGAGGTTTTTGCTCTAGGGCGCATGCGCTTGCCAGAAAGACAGAGACAGAGAGACAGAAAGTTGAGAAATCACCCCCCAGGGGGAATGGCCACACCACAATCTCTTCTCCTCCATTCTCCTCTCGGAATCTTGGGCACGCACGCACACTCATCCAGTGTGAGTTTAAGCCACTGAGTCCAGGGTGTTTGTGGGACTGGTTTTTAGTCTAGTGTGACACTATATGTTATAAACTTACCTGTGCTTTGATTAAACTAGTCTACCTTTCAGCAGAATGCCCACACATTTCTCATAGTGGAATTTTTCAGTACACTGAAATGATAATCGAGAACCATACAAAACTGTAACACCTCAAAGTAGACCTTAAAAACCAGTGCAGGCCCAGTTGCAGTGGTGCAGGCAGTTGGACACCACTGTGCTATACTGGAACCATAGTGGGAGGTCTGGGTTTTAGTCCTGGGTTGATTGAATAGGCCAGGTGCACTTGCAATCTTGCGTGACTGAGAGGTAGGGTAGCGGGAGGGGGTTCTGGTTGGTGAGACCCTGTTAATGGTATCTGTCTTCTGTCCTATCTTTCTCTGTCAAGAAATAAAACGTTTTGGGACCAGCAGTTAGCGTAATGGCTATGTCGCTGAACTCCTATGTAGTTGACCGCAGTTCGAGGCCCAGACCGCGGTGGCTTAAACTCACACCGGACGCGTGTGCGTGGGTGCCCAAGATCCCGAGAGGAGAATGGAGGAGAAGGGATTGCGGCGTGCCCATCCCCCTGAGGGGTGATTTCTCGCTTTCTGTCTGTCTGTCTGTCTCTCTCTCTTGTCTCTCTCTCTCTCTTTCTGACAAACCCGCATGCCCTGTAGCAAAAACCTCTCCAGAAAAGAAAAAAGAAAGAAAACATTTTTTAAAAAATCAGTGCAACAAAACTCAGATGTCTTATTCACAAAACTGTTTCAAAATTGAGAAATAATTATAGCATATTATAGAACAGTATAATGTAAACTTTAAATGGACATTGCTTATTTCTAATACTTTATTATTATTATAAAGTATTCAGGTAATAATAGCAAAAGTGAAAGTGCTCCAGTAATCTTACCTTCTTCCCACAGATTTTAAATATAGCCTTCTAGATTTATATAATATAAATGTATGTATACATATTCCATTCAATATATGTCATGCTATAAATATTTAGTTTCCACTTTCTACCATTTTAAATTATGTCAGTTACTATCTTTATGTAAAGTTTCTTTTTTGGGGGGTAACTTTTCTAAAACAAAAACTGCTGAGTTAATGACTACATATACTGAAAAGTACATGCAGGATAGACAAGTCAAGGGGACTGAGGGCAAAGCTTGGAGCCATTAGCTTGGGTTTAAAGCCTGGCTTCAACATTTATTAGGTCTGTAACTTTACATTAGTTACTTAACCTCTCCAAGCCCTTGTTTTCTGATTTGTAAATAGTAACATCCACCTATGTCATGCTAGAGTTTAGACTAGTGCCTAGCTCACAGGAAGATGTTGTTATAGGTATCTCAAGAACATTACTGAAGGGACCAGCAGTTAGCGTAATAGCTATGTCGCTGGACTCCCATGTAGTCGACCGTGGTTCGACTCCCGGACCCGGTGGCTTAAACTCACGCCGGGTGCCTGTGTGTGTGTGCCCAAGATTCCGAGAGGAGAATGGAGGAGAAGGGTTTGTGGCGTGGCCATCCCCCCTGGGGGATGATTTCTCACTTTCTGTCTCTGGCGAGTGTACGTGCCCTATAGCAAAAAACTCTTAAAAAAAAAAAAAAAAAAAAAAAAAAAACATTACTGAAAAAGCTGCATATCCAGGCATATATCTTCTCACCAAAGTGGCCTAGACTTAGAGCCATGTTAGAATGAAAGGGCTAACAGTAAGTGAGATGGTCTGCCACTCCCTCATTTTTTCTCAGCAGTGATTACTGTTCCACTTAAAAATTATTACATGTATTGAAAGATAGTTATTATCAGCAGAGTCTTGCATGTCATAATCCTCTGTCCAAGCTTCCTAGCTGGCATACTCCGGTGCACCTGGCATATTCAGGTTGGCTCAGAATCTAAACGCAGGCCTCCCATTATTGCTCCAGCATCATGCAGCAGTGCCTGGTCACCTGTGGCCTGTTATCCCACTTTTAAATATCATCGTAGTCAATCGACAAATGGTGTCAGTCAGGGTACAATTTTAACTGAAATGCCTTTGTATTAATTTGCATTTCTAATTAACATGGTTGTGTGTTTTTTCCTACAGTTTATGGGTATTCACTAATTTTAAAAAGTTTTTTTTTTTTTTTTTTTTTAACTGTGAAACACCTGTTTGTATCTGTTACCAATGTTAGGATTTGTATCTTTTTCTTATTAATTTATAAAAACTCTTTATATTTTAAGAACATAACCTCTTGAGAGGCCGGCAGGTGGCGTAGTGATTAGAGGTGCTGGACTCCCACATGGCCGACCGCAGTTCAAGTCCTGAACCTGGTGACTTGCTTTTTCACTTTCTCCTTCTCTTGCTCTGTCCCTCTCTGATCAAATTAAAATAAAGAAATAAAAGTTAAATAAAAAATAATTCTTAAAAAAAAATAGAATACAACCTCCTGAAAGATGCTTCAAATATTTCCCCAGGACTGTTTTGTTTTGATTATATCTTTTTTTTTTTTTTTTTTTTTTTTTGAGTTGATTTAGTTATTTCTTCCATGAGAGAGGCAGCCCGAATGGGGCCCTCAGGCCTCAATCCCCCCCAGCCAATTTGGGCATGTGCACATACTGGTGTGTAGAGGGAGACCTGGCATGAGAACCAGAGACCTTCCCATGTGGGTCCAGTTGTGTTACTGTTGTACCACCTTCTGGCCCTGTTGATATATTTTACTTTGTTGTGTGTTTAAAAACTTCTTTTAGGGACCAGCAGGTAGCATGGTGATTAAAGTGCTAGACTTCCACATAACCAGCCAAGGTTCAAGTCCCAGACCCAGCGTCTTAAAAATCATACTGGGTGTGTATGGGTGTGTGCCCAGAATCTTTGAGGAGAAGGGATTGTGGTGTGGCAGTCTCCCCTGGGGTGGGGTGTGATTTCTCACTTTACCCCTCTCTGTCTCTGTCTTTCCTGGGAGTGCACATGCAGTGTGCCCATCCCCCCTGAGGGGTGATTTTTCGCTTTCTGTCTGTCTCTTGTTTCTCTGGTGAGCACATGCTCTCTCTTTCAAAAATCCATAATAAATAAATAAATAAATAAATAAATAAAATAAAAAGATAAAGATCTGGAAGGACCAGCAGGTGGCATAATGGTTATGTCACTAGACTCCCATGTAGTTGACCGTGGTTCGAGTCCCAGATCAGTGGCTTAAAACTCATGCCAAACGTGCATGCGTGCATGTCCAAAATCCCAAGAGGAGAATAGAGAAGGGATTGTGGTATGTGGCCATCCCTCCTGGGCAGGGGTAACCTCCCCCCACCCCATGTCTCTCTGGCGAGCACACATGCTCTATAGCAAAAACTCTTGGGGAAAAATAAAAAGCCCTTCTACGAAGAACTATGCCAGTTTACTGAAAATTAACAAATATATTCTTTGTACTGTTTTAAGGAATATTCATTTTGGCAAAAGTTAAAATTATTAGATGAGGGACCAGCAGATGGCGAAGTGATTATGTCAGTGGACTCCCACATGTCTGACTGCGGTTTGAGTCCTGGACCCAGTGTCTTGAAAGTCATGCTGGGCGCGTGTGCATGCGTGCCCAGGATCCCAGGCGGAGAATGGAGGAGAAAGGATTGCAGTGTGTCCATCCCTCCTGGGGGTTGATTTCTCACTTTCCTTTCCACTGTCCCTGTCTCTCTCCAGTGAGCACACGAGCCCTAAGGCAAAAGCCACTAAAAAAATTAAATTATTAGATAAGTTAGTTGCCTTTGAGTATACTCTACATACAATTAATATGAATGTATTCTTATGAATACAGCCTTAATGAATTCATTGATATCCATCAAATTTTAAACTGAGTTTAAAATTTTTAATATGGTCAAGAGTATAGGCCATGAATATAAATATATGCTGATGAAAATATAAATATATCCTTAATGAATATATTGATCTTCATTAAATTTTAAACCAAGTTCAAAAATGTCCCAATATGGTCAAGAACCTAGCTCATGAATGTGAATAAAAACTTATGAAAATGTTCGTAAATATATTCATGCTCATTAATTTTAAACTGTATTAAAAAGTTTTCCCAATAGGGCAAAGAGGATTATATTTGTGAATATATTCATGCGGAGGATATATTCATGAATATAATCATTACAAAGAATATATTCACATTTATTGAATATATTCTAGAATAAAACATTTATAAGAAGACTATACTGCTCTATCACTCTTTGCTTTTTACCAATTAAATGGTGCTTAAAATGCTGCTGTGAAGCAAAGTGAAAATCAGCCTCCCTAAAATTTCACTGAAATCTTCAAAAAGTGAAAAAAATACAAATTTGGTGTATTAAGTGAATTGATCTATTTATAAATTGGCTCCTAGTGAGTAGTTCTCATTCAGGCAAGTTAATTTAGAGCCCTGTGTCTCAGCTTGAGATGAATCATTATTACAGCATCTGTTCTGGGAAAACCAAGGCAAAATAGAAGGAGATGTTGAAAGCAACCAGGTTATTTGAGTACTCAGGAAAGATAGGTTAATAGTCCAGAAGACACAATAGTACCTGTTAGACACCAGGAGGTCTTCAAGCTGCTGCATGAAGTTAAGGGGCAAGTGCTCAGGTTGGTGAGACAAGTATGCTGGCCAGCAAATGCGGTCAGACGTTTTCATTACAGCTTGCTGTTTATCCTGTGAGCACTGGGTTCACATTCATGAGACTGGTTTAGTGATGAAGATTGGTTTCTGGGATTAAACTACTTGCATTTTATTTATTTAAAATTTTTAAAGAGGTTTTTCCTACAAGGCACGTGCACTCGCTGGAGAGACAGACAGCAAGAAATCACCCCCTGGGTGGGTGGCCACACCACAATCCCTTCTCCTCCATTCTCCTCTCTGGATTTTGGGTAAGCATATACACATGCCCGGTGTGAGCTTCAAGCCACCAGGTCCGGGACTCGAACTGCAGTTGACCATGTGGGAATACAGTGCCTTAAGCACCATGCCACCTGCTGATCCTACTACCTGCATTTTAGGCAGGCTCCATTTACTGACCCTAAAATGTAAATCTTTTTTTTTTAGTTGTGGTAGAATTTACATATAATAAAATGCACAAATATTAAAAGTAGATACCTTGGGTCAGTAGAGGTTAAGGCAACTGTATCCTGTGTGGCCAACTACATGGTTCAAGTCCCAGACCCAGAGGTTCAAGTCCCAGACCCAGAGGCTTGAAAAACACACTGGGTGTGTTTGTGTGTGCATGCCAAAAATCTTAAAAGGAGGTAGAAAAGGAGAAACAATTGCATCATGACCATCCCCAATGGGGAGTACTGCTTTCTCATTTTCTGTCTCTCTCTCTGGCAAGTTCAATTTAGGAAAAAATGTAAAAAGACAAAATAGTATAACAATTATGTGTATAACATTTACATTGTATTAGGTATTATATGAAATATAGAAATGAAAGTGTATAAGATGTACACAAGTTATATGCAGATATATGACATTTTATATAACCAACCTGAACATTCTCAGATTCATTATCTACAAGGGTCCTGGAACCAGTACCCTATATATGTGGGGTGGCAGCTGCATAACTAAGAGGGCTGTCATCTAATGTTTATTCATAGGTTTTAGTCTATATATGGAATGGAAAAGTTGGAATGGGGTCAGTTTACAGTGGGCTTTGAATACCATACAGGAATCTGGATCTTTTATTAGTAAAATGTTGGGTACTATATTAAGTGCTTACTAAACATTCTTATTTAACATTCACAACAACAATAAGAGGAGGGTGCCAGTTAGAGCAGATTGCCAGCACATTCCTAGGATGTGCCTTGGAATCGTGTCTCTTTCTTTTGCTGTAAGATAGTTTGATATATTTGCAAGCTTGGAACTGATGATTTGGTAGTATCTGGGGGCTGAGAAGTTTAGTATAGTTAACATTGCAAAATGAGGGACCAGCAGTTGGCAAATGGCTATGTTGCTGGACTCCCATGTAGTCAACTGCTGTTCGAGTCCTGGACCCTGTGGCTTAAACTCATGCCAGGTGCATGTGCGTGCATGCCCAAGATCCCGGGAGGAGAATGGAGGAGAAGGGATTGCGGCTTGGCCATCCCCGCTGGGGGGTAATTTCTCTCTTTCTGTCTCTCTGTCTCTCTCTGACGAGAGCACACGCTCTATACTCCCCCGCCCCCCCAAAAAAAAATTGCAAAATGTTGGATTTAATTTTACTCAAAGTAGAGAAAGACTGGGAGGTCAGGTGACTCACTTCATCTTGGTGTTTTAATGGTTCAGAGAGACATTCTGAGGTTTCAGGTTGTTTCCTACCCAGTGACCTCATAAATCAAGCATTCTTCATGGCCTGTGTCCATCTTGAAGAGTTGGACATAGGCCATGAAGTTCTGGGTAGCTCAAAAGTAATCACCAAAGGCTTCCAAATTTCTCAGCCAATTTATTATTATTTTGCCATAGAGTGCATGCACTTGCTGGAGAGAAACAGAGAGGAAATGTGAGAAATCACCCCTCAGGAGGGATAGCTACACTGCATTAAGTGTCACATTAACTCTAAAGTGCCTTATCATGGGATTTGCTATAGAATAGTCACAAAAAATTCCAGTGAATTAATGGTTTTGGCATCTCCCTCTCCCCCATTATTATGGGCTGAAAGGTTTATGCTATAGGACACGTACATGAGACAGAGAGACAGGAAGTGAGAAATCACGCCCTGGGGGGATGGCCACGCAGCAATCCCTTCTCCTCCATTCTTCTCCACTCTCCTCTTGGGCACACAGACACACACGTGCCTGGCATGAGTTTAAGCCACCAGATCTGGGACTCAAACTGCGGTCAACTACATGGAAGTCCAGCGACATAACCATTATGCAAACTGCTGGTCCCTGGAGATGAAGTCTTTAAAGGTAATTAAGTTAAAACAAAGTCTTTAGGCTCGGTATGTAATTCAGTGTGACTGGTGTCATTGTAAGGGGAAGTTTGGACAGAGACATCTGCATAGCAGAGGGAATTTTGTAAGATGGCCATCTAGGGGACCAGCAGGTGGCATAGTGGTTAAGTATCTGGACTCCCACCTGGCTGACCTCAATTCAAGTCCTGGACCCAGTGACTTGAGAAAACACACTGGGAGGACCAGCAAATGGTGTAATGGCCACCACATGGTCAACCGCGGTTTGAGTCCCAGACCCGGTGGCTTCAAACTCACACCTGGAGCATGTGCGTGTGCCAAAAATCTCAGGAGAATGGAGGAGAATGGATTGCGAAATGGCCATCCTTCGAGGTGGGGGGTGATTTCTCACTTCCTGTCTCTATCTTTCTCTGTCTCTCTGGCAAGCCCACATGTCCTATAGCAAAAATCTTTCTTAAAAAAGAAAAATCATGCTGGGCGTGTATGTGTGCATGCCCAAAATCCGAGGAGGAAAATGGAGGAGAAAGGGTTGTGGCATGGTCATTCCCCCTAGGGGGTGATTTCTTGCTTTCTGTCAGTCTCTAGCTCTTTGGCAGGCGCATGTGCACTATGGCAAAAATCATTCTCTCAAAAAAGAAAGATGGCCATCTAGGAACTCAAAAGGCCTTGGAGGAATCCAATCCTGCTGATGCCCTGATCCTGGACCTTTAGTATTCAGAATTCTGGGAACGTAAGTGTCTGTTCTATAAAGCACTCAGTGTGTGGTATTTTGTATGGCAGCCCTAGTAAACTAATGAAAGCATAACATCAACTATCCAGATGGCCAGATTTATATCATGTTTAGTTTTCTGGGATGTAAAGAAAAGATTTTATATTGCTTGATAAATATGCAACCTAATGGTGTTGTAGAAAAGACTGTAACAAACATCATCTGTTTCCATCCTCTCCTTTCTCTTTTCCTGTAAATCTCAGACTATTTAGCTTGGCCCATATAACTCTCCATGCTATTCCAATCTGTTTTCTTTTTAACTCATATGCTGCTACTTCCCTTAACTTACTCTGTTCTCAATCAAATGAAAGTGTTTGCTGTTCTCTATACCACCTGGGCTTCTTTCCCATATCGCTCATCACTGTTTTCTCTCTCTACTTCCCACACTACTCTGCATAGCCTAATCCTGTCTATTTAGTCAGTCCGTAAGTATTTACCGAGATCTCATATGTGCAGGAAACTGGGCTAGAAGCTGAGAATGTAATGATTAATAAAACCATAAGCCTTGGGTTAGCTGGTGGTACAGTGGTTTAGCTGTATCCCACATGACTGACTACACAGTTCAAGTCTCAGACTCAGTGGCTTGAAAAACATGCCAGGTGTTTATTTGCAGATGACATGATGGTATACATAGAATGCCCAAAGGTATCTGTGAAAAATTTGCTCCAAGTAATAAATGAATACAGTAAAGTGGCAGGATACAAAATCAAATCCAAAAATCTATAGCATTTTTATATATGAACAACAAACTGACTGAGGTACAACTGAAGAAAATAATCCCTTTTACCATAGCCACAAAAGGTATACGGTATCTAGGGATAAACCTAATCAAGGAAGACAAAGACCTTTACAAGGTAAACTATAAAAGTCCTTAGATACTGAAAATGACACAAAAAAGTAGAACATCCCATGTTCCTGGATTGGAAGAATTAATATAATCAAAATGGCAATTCTACCCAAAATAATCGACATATTTAATGCAATTCCAATGACATTACCAGAGACATTCTTCACAGATCTAGAAAAGACAATTATAGAATTTGTCTGGAATCATAAAAGACCCTGTATTGCCAAAGCAGTCCTGTGTAAGAAGAATGGAGTGGGTGGCATCTCACTCTCTGACCGCAAAATATACCATAAAGCAGTGATAATCAAAACAGCATGGTATCGGCACAAAAACAGACAAGTAGACCAATGAAACAGAATAGAGGCCCCAGAAATAAACCCCAAACATACAGCCAACTGATTTTTGACAAAGGATATCATTCAATCTGGTGGGAAAAGGAAAACCTCTTTAGCAAATGATACTGTAAAATCTGGATATCCATCTGCAGAAAGATTAAACTGGACCCCCATCTTTCACCATTATCAAAGATCTAAACTTAAGACTTCAAACTGTGAAACTACTAGTGGAAAACACTGGAGAAACTCTGGAAAACATTAGGGTAGGCTAAGACTTCTTAAGTAAGACCCCCAAAGCATAGTCAATAATTCCAAAAGTAGAGAAGTAAGATTACATCAAAGTAAGAAGTTTTTGCACAGTAAATAGTGTGAATTGACCACCCTTGGAATGGGAAAATATTTTTGTAAACTCTGACTCGATAAGGGACTGATAACCAGAATACACAGGAACTCAAGCGGTTTACCAGAAAAAAAAATGATTAACCCAATTAAAAGATGGGAAAATGAACTGAACAAAAAACTCTCTTAAAGAAGATATACAAATAGCCAAAAAGCAAATGAAAAAATGCTCAGCATCTCTCATAAGGGAGCTGCAGATTAAAACCACAATGAGGTACCAACTAACCCCTGTCAGAGTAGTGAAGATTAAAATACAAAAAATTATAAGCGTTGGCAGGGTTGTGATAAAAGAGGAACTCTCCTACACTGTTGGTGGGTATGGGTATGTAAATTGGTCCATGGGTATGTAAATTGGTCCAGCTACTGTGAGGAACAATACAGAGGTTCCTCAAACACCTACAAATACAACTACTATATGATCCAGCAATTCTGCTTCTGGGTATCTACCCAAAGACAGGAGAATGCCCAGTAAGAAAAGTGCTTGCACATCTGTATTTATTCTGCATTATTCAGAATTGCTAAGACATGGACCCAACCTAAATGTTCACAAACAGATGAATAGATTGAAAAAGTGTCGCACATATACTCTATAGAATACTATTCAGCCATAAAAATGGCAGTTAACATGATGGCTATGTTACTGGACTCCCACGTGGTCAACCGCAGTTCGAGTCCTGGACCTGGTGGCTTAAATTCACCCCAGGTGCGTGTGTGTGCGTGCCCATGATCCCAAGAGGAGAATGGAGAAGAAGGGATTGCGGCGTGGCCATCTACCCTGGGAGGTGATTTCTCACCTTCTGTCTCTCTGGCGAGCGCACGCACCCTATAGCAAAAACCTCTCCAAAAAAAACAAAGATTGGAGGACGTAAAAGCCTTGAAAATAGTTATGGACATTGGAGATAGTGTGGAAGGAGGGTGAGAGACAGGGAAGAGTGTAGGGAAGAAAATTAGGATGAAAAACAGAGAAGTAAGCCATTTGTGGAACACAGAAATGGTTTATTACCTGTTGATAACGTGTATACTATTCTAAACTGGACTAGTTTGAGGTGTATTTCATGTTGGGTAAATTCTCTTTACAAGCTAAATGATGATGTATAGTGATTGTCTAAAATAATAAAAGATCAGAACAAATATTAAAAAAAAAAAATGCCAGGTGGCTTAACAGACACACCAGGTGCATGTGCTATGTATGCCCAAAATCCCAAAAGGAGAAATAGAGAAAGAATGGTAATGTGATTATAACCCATGGGGAATGCTTTCTCACTTTCCTTCTGTCTCTCTTTCTCTCTGCTGAGTGCATGTGCCCTCTAGCAAATTAAAACAGGTGCACAAAAAAACTATAAGCCTGTGGTTAGGAGCTAATACTCAAGTAGGGATGGACAGTATGGTTACATAGCGATCTCGGGGACATTTAGGGAAGCACCCAACAAAACAATGGGTAGGGGGATGGAAGAACTTGCAGAAATGACACTGAATCAGTGTTTCTCAAAAGGGAATGGGGCGAGGGAACCAGCAGTTAGCATAATGGCTATGTCGCTGGACTCCCATGTAGTCGACCGTGGTTTGCGTCCCGGACCCGGTGGCTTAAAACTCATACCAGGCGCGTGTGCGTGTGTGTCCAAGATCCTGAGAGGAGAATGGAGGAGAAGGGATTGCGGCGTGACCATCCCCCTGGGGGGTGATTTCTCGCTTTCTGTCTCTATGTCTCTCTCTGTCTGTCTGGCAAGCGCACGCGCCCTATAGCGAAAATCTCTCAAAAAAAAAAAAAAAAAAGGAATGGGGCGGGACCAGCAGTTAGTGTAATGGCTCTGTCACTGGACTCCCATGTAGTCGATTGCGGTTCAAGCCCTGGACCCAGTGGCTTAAACTCACGCCGGGCGCGTGTGTGTGCATGCCCAAGATCCCAAGAGGAGTATGGAGGAGAAGGGATTGCGGCGTGGCCATCCCCCCCGGGGGTTGATTTCTTGCTTTCTGTCTCTCTGTTTCTCTCTGTCTTTCTGGTGAGCACACACACCCTATAGCGAAAACCTCTCCAAAAAAAAAAAAGGGGAATGGGGAACTGGCAGGTTGTATGGTGGTTAGGGCACTGGACTTTCACATGGCCAACCGTGCGTGGTTCTAGTCCCAGACTAGAACCTGGTTCTAGTGACTTGCTTTCTGGGTGACTTGCTTTCTCTCTCTCCCTCTTTCTCTTTCTGTCTGTCTGTCTCTGGGCAAATTGAAGAATAATAATAATACATAAAATTAAATAAATACTTTTTTTTTTAGGGGGTGGATAGAGTAGGGATAAACATTTGACAATATCTAGGGGAAACATTTGACAATATCTGGAGACATTTTTGGTTGTCCTGACTTAAGGAGTGTGAGTGCTGTTGACATCTAGTGAGTAAGGCTGCTGCAGAATAACCTGTAGTATACAACAAAGAATTATCCAGCTCACCATGCTAGTAGTGCTGAGGGTGAGAAACCTTGCCTTAAATCAGGTTGGGAACATTGAGTAGGAAGGTGTTCTGTCAGTCAAAAAAACAGCAGCCTTTGCAAAAATCTGGAGTTGAGGTTCCATGTGGCTGGAGCTTAGCATTTGAATGGAAATTAAGTTGGTTTGAAAGGTAAGTCTGTCAAAGCCATGTTGAAAATTAGGATATCTTCTCTTGGGCCATTTGGAAAATTTGAGATGGAGGGTAATGTTAATATAGGCAACATCTGTATCCACGGTAATGGAAATCTGTTCATAAGCAAACTACTCATACACTGCGTTGTAACTAGTAACCAATCTGAATTTATCAACAGACACCTGTGACTGAGGACAATTATTCCAGTGAGTGTGAACTCTTGGTTATCCATCTGTGGGTACCTTTGACAGTCTACATAAGGAGGTCCTTAATAACTGAGAATTAACTGGTACTTAAAGGACGTTTAAAGTGAACTCACAGGGCCAGCAGGTGGCGTGGTGGTTAAGGGCACCGGACTCCCACATGACCAACCATGGTTCAAGTCCCGGACCGGGCGGCTTGATTTCTCACTTTCTCTCTCAGTTCCTCTCTGGTCAAATTTAAATAAATAAATAAATAGATAAATAAAGTTAAATAAAATAATTCTTTTAAAAAAGTGAACTCAAAGTAGGACAGTTTTTTTTTTTTTTTTTTTTTTTTTTTTTAATATTAGATAATAAGGGGATTGAGGCTTTCTGTGAGTCCCCAAAACTACTCCCAGGCTCAATAATTCACTGGAAGAATTCACGGATCTGAGAGAGTTGTTATACTCCCAGTTCATCACAATGTACGAATACAGATTAAAATCAGCAAAGGAAAAGGCACATGGGATCAGTCCAGGAGAAGCCAGGCATAAGATTCTAGGCGGCCTTTCCAGTATACTCCTTTGCGTATACTCTTGATTCTTTAAGCTATGATGTATGACAAAATAGGCGAAGTGTTGCCAGACAGGGAAACTCACCGGAGCCAGGGATTTTATTTGTCCGTCATGTAAACATGAAGCATTTGTGTGACTGACCTTAGCTTCTCCATCTTAAGGCCTCCAGGAGGTCAGACTGAAATGTGTGACTCAAGGCTTCAGGCACACAGAGACACTTTTTCTGAAATAATTAGTTATTGTTATTAATTTTTCTGAGAGATACTTGCTATAGGGCATATGCACTTGCTGGAGAGGCAGAGACAGAGGAACAAAAAGCGCTAAATCACCCTCCAGGGGAATGGCCATACCACAATCCCTTCTCCATTATCCTCTTGGGATCTTAAGCATGCATGCATATACACCTGGCATGTTTCAAGCTAATGGATCCAGGGCTCAAACCATTGTCAGTCACATGGGAGTGTATAACACCTTAACCACTACACCACCTGCTGGCCCCCAGAAACACTTATTTTTTTGGAGAGATTTTCGCTATAGGGCATGTGCGCTTGCCAGACAGAGAGAGACAGAAAGCGAGAAATCACCGCCCCCCCGGGGGGGGGGGGGATGGCCACGCCGCAATCCCTTCTCCTTCATTCTCCTCTCGGGATCTTGGGCATGCACGCACACGCGCCCGGCATGTTTTAAGCCACCGGATCCAGGACTCGAACCGCGGTCGACTACATGGGAGTCCAGCGACATAGCCATTAGGCTAACTACTGGTCCCAAAACACTTTTATCAGGCAAGGTATTCCATGAGCTCAGAGGTTTTCCTTAAGGGCTGGTCTTCCTTGGAAGTACAAGATTTGAGCAACTCTGTCCTATAACCCTGTACTGTGTAGGCTGTTTCAATTTTTATAAGTTAAGAAAACGAACTTTTATTCTAGCTTTACTATGAGTTTTTTTTTTTTTAAATTGTGATAAAATAGCACAATAAAACAACAAAATTTAAACATTTTAACAGTTCTTATGGACCATCAGATGGTGTAATGGTTACATCGTTGGATTTCCACGTGGTTGACTGTAGTTCTGGTCCTAGACCTGGTGGCTTAAATTCAAAGCCAGGTGTGTGTGTGTGCATGCCCAAAATCCTGAGAGGAGAATGGAAGAGATGGATTGTAGTGTGGTCATCCCACTGGGGGGTGATTTCTCGCTTGCTGTCTGTCTGTCTCTAGCTGGTGAGTGCATGAGCCCTATAGCAAAATCTCTCTTTAAAAAATTATTATTTTTTAAAGAATAATTTATTTAATTTTATTTATTGTTATTATTTTTCTTTCTTTTTCTTTCTTTTTTTTTAAGAGGTTTTTGCTATAGGGCGCGTGCGCTTGCCAGACAGAGAGAGACAAAGAGACAGAAAGCGAGAAATAACCCCCCAGGAGGATGGCCACGCCACAATCCCTTCCCCTCTACTCTCCTCTTGGGATCTTGGGCATGCACGCACACGCGCCTGGCATGAGTTTAAGCCACCGGGTCCAGGACTCGAACTGCGGTCGACTACGTGGGAGTCGAGTGACATAGCCATTACGCTAACTGCTGGTCCCTATTGTTATTATTTTTTAATTTGACCAGACAGAGAGAGAGAAAAAGGGAAAGCGAGAAAGCAAACCACCAGGTCTGGGACTCAAATCGCGGTCGATCATGTGGGAATCCAGCGCCTTTAACCACCACGTCACCTGCCGGGCCCCGAAAACAGTTCTTAAGTGTACGGTTCAGTAAGATTAAGTATATTTATATTATTATGCAACCATCACCACTATTGACCAAGGACATTTTTTTCATCCCCAAACTGAAAAGTGAATTAAAAAATAACTTCTCATTCCCTGCTCCTGTGGTCCCAGGTATCCACTATTGTATCTTTTCTCTCTCGGAATTGGACTGTTCCGTGTAAGTGAAACCATATGATATTTGTCCTTTTGTATCTGGCTTATTTTACTTAGCATACTATCTTTAAGCTTCTTCTATGTTGTTGCATATTTCCAAATTTCATTCTTTTTTAATGTTGATTCTGCATAGGCTTTACCTTGAGGGACAAAAAACCCCTGAAAACTATAAAATTTCTTTTAAAAATCTTAAATTTACCAAAATCTATATAACTGAAATTCTACGTTAATTCTTAGAATGAATAGCTGGGGTGTGAGTGCACGTTTTTGGGATATGGTTTTTCTGACACGAGTATATGAGAGCACAGAGCAGTGTCCTTCACCAATTAGTTATATTTCACTTAGCCAGATGAGGAAGAGAAGGATGTTTTTGCAGAAATGTTTCTTGGCTTCTTCGGTTTTCCCATGGGCCTCTCTTAGGTCTTCGAGAGTTAATTTATTCTCTTTTGAAGTATCTATTGTATCATCCTTGAAGATTCTCTGGAGTTGCTACTGGTCTAATTGCTATCTGGTCTAACCCTGCTAGACATTCATTTATTAAAATAGCTTTGCATATTATTAAAGCAGTTCTGAGCATTTTTGAGAGGTTTGTTCAAACCTGCATTTTTAGGAAAGTTTGTAATGTCAGTGTACATTTGTCCTGCTTTTATGTGATCTGATATTCCCAAAACGGGGCCCAGGAGGATGTGTAGCAGGTACACAACTGGGCCCACATGGAAGGGTTTTTTGATTAGGTCGTTTGGCCTGCCTGAGTATGCTGGAAGCTTGCGCATGTCCACGAATTGGGTGGATTGCGGTGTGAAGACCTACTGAAGGTTTCTGTCTGTCTCTCATGGAAGAAAGAAATAAACTTAAAAAAAAAAAATCAGAGTGACACAAACGTGCTCCCAGAAATAGATACTTGTTTTTAGGGATAGTTTGGGTGGGGCCAGGTCAGCTCATTGGTGAATAGTTTTGTGTGTTCTCCTGTTTCTAATGCCGAATCAGCTTACGCTGTGTTCAGAGTAATCCATCCTTAGTGTTCACAGGCCTAATGTGTTAAATATAAATAGAAAAACAGACTGCCAGCCTGTGGGAACCAGGCTCGTGTCAGGTGGAGTCACCCCAGCAGGCAGTGACTGTTGCTTGAGAAATTTAAAAACTAGAAATCTATGGATTCTTTCCCCACAGCCTCATGAAACAGTGGTGCTTAGTGTTTAAATATGTTATAAGATAGAGATGAGTGCCAGAAAATCAACATAGGTGAATTGGGATTACTTTTTTCTTTTTCTTTCTTTCTTTCTTTCTTTTTTTTTTTTAAGATTTTTGCTGAAGAGCATGTATCCTTGTCATAGATAGATAGAAAAGGGAACATGAGAAATCATCTCCCCTGGGGAATGCAGTCCCTTCTCCTCCTCTCAGGATTTTGGCTACATGCATGCACGTGCCTGGTGTCATTTTCAAGCCACTGGGTCCAGGACTCCAACCAGTTGACCATGTAGGGAGTCCAGCACCTTAACCACAATGCCACCTTTTGGTTCCTGGGATTACTAATTTTAAAGCAAGAAAAATTCTTCTTCTGTCTCCATTACCTTGGTTGGGTACTCGGTGGCTTAGGGGTTGGAGCTGGAGCATTGACTGCAGCTCTGAAAGCCAGAGGGAGCAGATAATCATCCTTAAGATTCTTTGACAACTTCTAGGAGTTTCATGTTGGCCTTGGGCTTGTGCACCATTTCTTCGGAGTTGGGCACTACATCATCTCTCCTGATGGTATGAAAGGAGTCGAGCCCCATGCCTGGTGTGAGCTCAGGGTTCAAAACCATCACCCATGATGTGGTGAAGTATAATACAATATGGGTAGCACTGCCTTGGGGCGGGGGATCACTAGTTTGCGTCCTGGCTCCTTTATTTATTAGCTGTGTAACACTGGACAAGTTTCTTACATTTGTTGACTCAGTTTTCTCATCTGTAAAATAGAGATGAGAGTAGTAGCTCCTTATAAAGATCCTTAGTGCGTTAATATGTCAGAGATGGTTAGTTGAGCACTCGGAGCACATAAGCTATGTCAGTGTATGTTATTATTGTCATCCTTCTTGTTAACTTTAATTCTTGGGGGACCTTTCTGACACTGAAGTAGGTTGAATCTCTGCTTTATAAGATCTAATGGCACCACTGATCACAGTTTTGATAATAAATACTTTACTAGGTTTATTTGACTATTGGATTGATGATATTTTCTACATAGGTGAGGGTAAGAACCATGTTTGTTTTTGCTCACATTGTTTGTATGGCCTGCTAAGTGTTCAAGATGAATGAATAAAATATTTTTCTGGGGACCAGCAGGTGGCATGGTGGTTAAGGCGCTGGACATTCCCACATGGCCAACCACGGTTTGAGTCCCGGACCTGGTGGCTTGCTTTCTAACTTTCCCTCTCTCTCTGTGTGTGTCTCTCTCTGGTCAAATTAAAAAAAAATAAAATGAATGAATAAATAAAATAAATAATTCTTTTAAAAAATATATTTTTCTGATTATATAATAACTGAACAATAAGAGGTCATTTCCCCTCTAAAATCACAAAGATTTTTAAGAAGTAATGCTGTCCTACCTAGGCAGAGAGGTAAGGAAAAAGATACTATCATGTACTGTAAGTGGGAGCAGTCTATGGTAGAACCTGCTTTGAAGGAAATTTGACCAGGAGAATTACAGAAGTTTCTAGTTTTGAGTCTATGTCTAGGCATTTCTCAAAATGACCTATAGGTTTTAAAAAAGGTTCATTTAAAAAGATGCTCATGGGAACCAGCAGTTAGCGTAATGGCTATGTCGCTGGACTCCCACGTAGTCGACCGCGGTTCGCGTCTCGGACCCGGTGGCTTACAACTCACGCCGGGCGCGTGTGCGTGCATGCCCAAGATCCCGAGAGGAGAATGGAGGAGAAGGGATTGCGGCGTGACCATCCCCCCTGGGGGGTGATTTCTCACTTTCTGTCTCTATGTGTCTCTCTGTCTGTCTGGCGAGCGCACGCGCCCTATAGCGAAAAACCTCTCCAAAAAAAAAAAAAAAAAAGATGCTCATTGTAGGCTTAGTTAATTCACTGAAATAAAGCTAAACAATATATCCATAAGTAAGCATTTGTTTACTTATAGTATATCTATCATTAAAAACCACATAGTTGGGGCCAGCAGCTGGCATGATGGTTAAGCTGTTGGATCCCACATGGCTGACTAAGTGGTTAGAGTCCTGGTAGGTGTGTGCACGCACCCAAAATCCCAAGGGGAGAATGGAGAAGGGATTGTGATGTGGTCATCTTCCCGGGGGTGGTTTCTTACTTTCCCTTTCTCTCTGTCTCTCTCTAGCAAGTACATGCAGCCTATGGCAAAAATATAAAAATAAATACAAATAAAATAAAATAAAAATATGTAGAACCATGGTTCTCAAATTTTTTTAAAAAGTTTATTTGGGAACCAGCAGTTAGTGTAATGGCTATGTCGCTGGACTCCCACGTAGTCGACCGCGGTTCGCGTCCCGGACCCGGTGGCTTAAAACTCACGCCGGGCGCATGTGCGTGCGTGCCCAAGATCCCAAGAGGAGAATGGAGGAGAAGGGATTGCGGCGTGGCCATCCCCCCTGGGGGGTGATTTCTCGCTTTCTGTCTCTATGTCTCTCTCTGTCTGTCTGGCGAACGCGCGCGCCCTATAACGAAAACCTCTCCAAAAAAAAAAAAAAGTTTATTTTGTTTTTGAAATGAGAGAGAAAGAAGGACAAGCACCCTTAGCAGGGTCTCATGCTGTGATCTTCCTCCCAGCATTCCCAGCCAGCCATGACCATGAGCATATATGCACACACCTGAAATTTCCAGGTCAACCCAGTAACCGAATCCTGATCTTCCATATGGTTACCAGTACTGCAGAGAGGCGTACTACTGCTGCATCACCATGGTAGCACTGTAGCTGGGCCAAATATATTTCATAGATGCTTACATAGACTGCAAACACTAGATAAAAACAGATTCCTAAGCCCAGCCCCTTAGTTAGAGAGCTGGAGTTGACTCTAGGGTTGAGCTAAGAAAGAGGTCTTATATTTTCCGACAAGGACCCTACGTCATTTCAGTGCACAGCCTGATGTAAACAACTGTTACAGTAGCTGTCCAGTTGTGCATCAGCTGTCAGTCAGCTGAGCCAACTAAGAAAAATAATGTGTGGTATCCCTGGAAAACAAGAAAGGAAGATGTCAGAAGAACCCAAAACAAAAACAAAAAACAGAAAGAAGGGAAAACAACGGAATCACATTATCTGATGCAAGCCATGAAAAATCTTCTGTCACCACCACCACGCACTGAAAAACTTAGTGGATGAGTTTTCCCAAAAAGAACACAGACTGTGTCAAAAACTGGAGCAGCAGTGCCTTGCTTGGAAGTAGCAGTGCGTGACTATACAGAACATCTACCTTAGAGCTGACCTCCTGGCAGCATTTCGAAGGAGTTGATCGTGAAGAGTGAACTCACTCTCCAGCTCGATGTAAATATCATCCTTCTGGTGGGACCTTTCCTCCCTTGTAACAAAGGTCTCCAACTAGTAGAACATCCATGTGTGGATATGTGTAAAACTATTTGGATGGATTATTAGGTTTAATCATGATGAAGGGTAAAGTTGCTAAATATTGTAAATAATAGTTGGTGGCTGGTTATATTTGAATTAAAAATTTTCTATTTCTCTAGGTATGTGCTTTCTAAGATAACAGATAAATATTGTGTGGGACATATGTATCATAACATTTGTTTGTTGCTTATCTGAAATAAGTTATAAATATCTAAATTGTAAAAAAAAAAAGAGAGAGAGAGAGAGGCTGGCAGGTGGCATGGCGGTTAAAGGTGCTGGATTCCCACATGGTAGACCACGGTTCGATTCCCAGACGTGGTGGCTTGCTTTCTTTCTCTCTGTCCCTCTCTGGTATAATTGAAATAAACAAATGAATAAATAAATAAATAAATAAAGTTAAATAAAAATATTTAAAAAATGAGTGAGCTTATTTGCGGACTGTTTCCTAACTCATGATTTTTCACCCTTATGATGGTGTGAAAGTAATACATATTCATTTAACTTTTTTATTTATTTTAATTTGATCAGGGAGGGACAGAATGAGAGAGAGAGAAGGTGAGAAAGCATGCTGCCAGGTCCGGGACTTGAACCGCAATTGGTCATATGGGAGTCCAGTGCCCTTAACCACTATTCCACCTACCGGCCCCCAAATGCAATGCACATTCAGTGGATACTGTACTTCAAATTTAGAGTTTTGATACGTAGGATGGTAGTCAACATGGGGCAACCTCAGGGAACGTGGCTCTGTCAATCACACGATCACAGGGTAAACTGATACTGTATTCTACAGTGTATTGCAGTCAGTAAATTATATGAGATATTTCAACACTTTATTATAAGATAGGCTTTGTGTTATATGTTTTTGTCTAACTGTAGGCTAATGTAAATGTTCTGAGCATATTTAAGGTAGACTAGGCTAAGCTATGATGTTCTGTAGGTTAGGTATTTTAAATACATTTTTTACTTAATAAATTTTCAACTTAGCATGGGATATATTGGGATGTAACCCCGTAATAAGTTGAGGATCCTCTGTATAGTTTTATTCACCATAGACACTCCTGAGATCCCATGACCAGAGAGAGACCAGGGAGAGTTGAGGAATAAATAAGACCGAGGCATCGTACACAGAGTGAGCAATCATAGTGTTCACCCTCTGGCTTCACCACGTGCCTCTGGTAGTCAAGTGTTAGAATCTGTTTGGGCTGCTATAACAAAATACCTGAGACTGGGTAATTTATTTATTTTTTATTTTTATTTTTTAAGGTTTTTGCCATAAAGTATGTGCACTTGCTGGAAAGGCTGATAAAGACAGTGAGAGGGAGAGTGAGAATTCACTCACTAGGGGGCAAAGGCACACCATAATCCTTTCCCCATTCTCTTCTCGGGATTTTGGGCATGTGTGCACACATACCCCACATGTTTTTCAAGCCGCCAGGTCCAGGACTTGAATCGCGGTCAGCCACGTGGGAATCCAGCACCTTAACCACCATGCTACCCACTAGCTCCAAGACTGGGTAATTTATAAAGAACAGAAATTTATTTCTCACCGTTCTGGAGTCCAAGAGCCAAGCACCAGCAGGTTCAGTGTCCAGTGAGGGCCTGTTCCATTGATGGTGTCTTTTCTAGGCAGCATGCTCACGTGGCAGGAAGGCAGAAGGGCAGAAAGGGACAAATCCTGTGTCCTCACATAGCAGAAGAGCAGAAGGACCTGAACTAGTTCCTGTCAGGTGTTTTATAAGGCACTAATCCATGCATGAGGGTGGAACCCTTGTGGCTTAATCATTTCCCAAAAGGCCCAACCTACTTACCTTTCTTTATTTTCCCCCCTCCTATTCTTTTTCCTTTCGTTCTTTCTTTCAGATTTCTTTACTTTGTTTTTAATTGCCAGAGGGTATGTGTGCTCACCAGAGAGCAAGTGCAACAGAGAGACAGAGACAAAGAAAAAGAGACAGAGGAAACCCCCCAATGGGATATGGTCCTACCATAATCTTTTTTCCTTCATTTCTCCATCCTGTCAAGATTTTGGGCATACACACATGATTCCCTCCCTTCAAACCTTTCTGACAGCCAAGATAGTAGGTGCACCTAGGAATGCCTGGTGTGTTCAGGTTGACCAGAGATATGAACTCAGGGCCTTCCCATATGGCTCCAGTATTATGCCACTGCAAGTGGGCATACCCCACCTCTTTTTTTGTTTTTGTTTTTCTTTCTGAGAGGTTTTTGCTATAGGGTACGTGCACTCGCCAGAAAGACAGAGAGAGACAGAGAGACAGAAAACGAGAAATCACCCCCCAGGGGGGATGGCCATACTGCAATCCCTTCTCCTCCATTCTCCTCTCGGGACCTTGGGCATGCACGCACACGCGCCTGGTGTGAGTTTAAGCCACTGGGTCCGGGACTCGAACTGCAGTCGACTACATGTGAGTTCAGCGACATAGCCATTACGCTAACTGCTGGTCCCATATCCCACCTCTTAATACCACCACAACAGGGATTAAATTTCAACATGAGTTTTGGAGGGGACCATAGCACCAAGTAAACTTAAAATACTCCATGAGCTTTCATGTCTCCCATGAATAGACGAAAGTTGCCTGTCAGTTTCTGCCCCTGTACATCCAGTAGGCTCAGTTGTCAATCTGTCCCTGCACCCTCTGAGTCTATGGCAGAGTTTACTGTCTTCAAAGCTAGATGGCTACTTGGGTAGTCCTATAGAGGGGAGGGAGTACAATTTTGAAAAGTTTGCCACCTGATACACACTGTCATACTCACTTACTTCAACTTGATTCACAGGCTTTTTATTTTACCCTGCTATTTTGGTATAAATCAATATTATACAGTGCCTTTCGCTTAGGCTTCTTTCATGAGCTAGGCAAAAGATTGTAGCAGGCAATCTGAGCCAGTTCTGAGTAGAGTGTAATTGCAGTTTAAAATGATGCATAATTGGGGACCAGCAGTTAGCGTTATGGCTATGTCACCGGACTCCTACGTAGTCAACCGCGGTTTGCGTCCCGGACCCGGTGGCTTAAAACTCACACTGGGCGCGTGTGCGTGCGTGCCCAAGATCCCGAGAGGAGAACGGAGGAGAAGGGATTGCGGCGTGACCATCCCCCCTGGGGGGTGATTTCTCGCTTTCTGTCTCTCTCTCTCTCTCTCTCTCTCTCTCTCTGGCGAGCGCACGCGTCCTATAGCAACCCCCCCCCCCAAAAAAAAAAAAAAAAGATGCTTAATTGTTAAGGGATTTCTTAGCTTGTGTATATTCCACTTGGATTGTTGACCTCCCACCCAGCTTCTCCGATCCATCTCTATGCTTCATGCAGTCCTGAATGGGCAACAGTGGCATCTGTTCTTGACAGGTTGGGCAGGAGGTAGTGGGACAGGGGAGACACAATGCTAAATAGAAAGTTGAGCTGACAGGTGGACGAAACAGGTGGGTAGAATTTTATGAGAACTCAATTAGGTTTGCTCATTGGGTGTGTGTTCAGTATTTATTGAATGCCTTCTCTGTTAGGCTTTGTTAGAGAAGCTTAAACGTTGTTGGGCGCGGTTTCTGCCTTTCAGTAGTCTGCACTTGGTGCTTAGGGAAGGATCACGGAGCAAGAAATGCTTGGGACTGGCATCTAACCATTCAGCCCCCGAGCAGTATACTTGCGTATGGATCCCCAAATCCTAAAAATTATTTAGAAAAACATCATCCTGGGAGTCAGGCCTCAGCAGACAGGAAGATGTTGCCATGTCTGAGATACTAATTGGAAACATTAGGGTATAGATACCTGCTAAGCAGGTTCACAGAGGTGGATAAAGCACTGTGTAATGAGTTAGTACCATAGAAAAAGAAAAGTTCCTGGACCATTGAGGAACCTGGTTTTAAGGATCAAGAAGAGGGTGATCATGCTGGCCCCGTAGTGCAGTGGTTAAGACTGCATGAAGGAAGCACAGGCCAACCAGAGGTGGAGTCCTGCCCCAGCGGCTTGAAGAAACTGAGGCACATGTGTGCATGTCCGGACTCCTGATGGGATGGAGAACTGAAGGAAAAAGGATTGAAGATGACCAAGTTTTATTGGGGGGGAGGGATGCTTTCTCTTTGTTTCTCTCTCTTTCCCCCTCCTTTTTTCTCACATGCACTCAACACCCTATAGCATTTAAAAAAAAAAAAAAATAGGAAGAAAGAAAAAGAATATGACATACTGGGAATTTTGCCATAGAAGTTAGGCATTAGAGGGATCCTGCTACCGAACTTTGGGGACAAAAGGCCTGTTGGGAACAGGACTTCTAAAAGGCAGCTATGTCTGGAAGGCTGTGGTTGGTCCAGGGCCATTTTTGCTGGCTATAAGCGGAGTCTCAGGAACCAAAGGGGCACACAGCTCTTTTTAAAATTGAAAGTGTTTATGCACGAGATGAAACGGAATTCTGTTTAGGCAAGAGGTGTGCTTAAGTGTACAAAGCCAAAAATAACACAGGGACTCCTGGTGGCAAACCAAATAAAACCAGAGTAATCTTGGGAAAGGTTATTTGTGCCCATGGAAACAGTGGCATGGTTCAAGCCAAATTCTGAAGCAAACTTACTTTCTTTTTTTTTTTTTTTTTTTTTTTTTTGGGAGAGGTTTTTGCTATAAGGCACATGCGCTCGCCAGAGTGACAGTGAGCAACAGAGAGGCAGAAAGCAAGAAATCGCCCCCCAGGGGGGGTGGCCACACTGCAATCCCTTCTCTTTCATTCTCCTCTCGGGATCTTGGGCACGCCTGCACACGCACACGTCCGGTGTGAGTTTAAGCCACCGTGTCCGGGATTTGAACTGCGGTCGACTACATGGGAGTCCAGTGACATAGCCATTACACCAACTACTGGTCCCATCCTCAAGAATTTTAAATACTGAAAAGTAAATGAATAAAAATGGATCTGGGGCCGGCAGGTGGCATGGTGGGTGGTTGAGGGCACTGGACTGCCACATAGCCGACTGTTTAGAGTTCCAGACCTGGCGGCTTGCTTTTTCCCTCCCTGCTCTCCCATCTCTCCTCTCTCCTCTCCCCTCTCCTTTCTCCCCTGTCAAATAAAAAAATAATAATAAATGGAATTAAATAAATAATTCTTTTTTAAAAAAAGAATTCTTTAAAGCCTTTTCTTTTTTTTGGGAGAGGTGGGGTTTTTTTGTTTGTTTGTTTTTTGTTTTGGCTACAGGGCGCATGTGCTCGCCAGAGAGACAGAAAGCGAGAAATCATCCCCCCTGGGGCCATGCCGCAATCCCTTCTCCTCTGTTCTCTTCTCGGGATCTTGGGCACGCACGCACATGCGCCCGGTGTGAGTTTAAGCTGTCGGGTCTGGGACTCGCACCGCGGTTGACGACATGGGAGTCCAGCGACATAGCCATTAGGCTAACTGCTGGTCCCAAAGCTTTTCTTGTTTTTAAAAAAAGTTAGGGCTTTAGAAACAATTTTGAAAAGTAAAGATAATGAGGGGTTTTCCTTTCCTTAATATAATAAAATCATATTCAGCTGCAGGAATTTATTTAAAAATTTATTCATTTCTTCAGTAAGCAAGAGAGACAGGTGTCACTAACAGGGTCCTCACACAGGCTACATGCGTGAGCATTTGCCAGCTTCCTTGGATGATCTCCTTATGCAAACCTGGAACTTCTCATGTGGGTCAGCCTCACAGAGCCTTGTGTTAACTTCTGTACCACCTGCTGGTGCCTACGTCCAGGAATTTTAAATGTCATAGTATCAGTTGTGAAATAGATGAATAGTTCAGTGAATCAAAATATAAGTTCTAGAAACATGGCAAAGTAACATTTTTGTGCTTTTAAGCAAAACTGTATCAATTTTTGAATTCCTTTGCATTTCTCAGGAAAACAGTCTTTTTCCTCCTTTAAGTATTTTCTAGGGAACCAGCAGTTAGCGTAATGGCTATGTCGCTGGACTCCCACGTAGTCAACCATGGTTTGTGTCCCGGACCCGGTGGCTTAAAACTCACGCGGGCGCGTGTGCGTGCGTGCCCAAGATCCCGAGAGGAGAATGGAGGAGAAGGGATTGCGGCGTGACCATCCCCCCTGGGGGGTGATTTCTCGCTTTCTGTCTCTATGTCTCTCTTTGTCTGTCTGGCGAGTGCACGCGCCCTATAGCGAAAACCTCTCCAAAAAATAAAAGAAAAGAAAAAGTATTTTCTGGTGGGCCAGCAGGTGACGTGGTGGTTAAGGTGCTGTACTCCCACCTGGCCAACTGTAGTTCAAGTCCTGGACCAGAAGGCTTGCTTTCTCCCTTACTCTCTCTCTGTCTCTCTCTGGTGAGCACACATGCCCTGTAACAAATTAAAAAAATAATAGTAATAAGGAAAATTAAATAAATTTTAAAAATGTTCTGTAATGAATGGTTTGACTTTATATTAAGGGTTTTAGTCCTATGGCAGTGTCTCGAAATTCAAGTCATCCTGGTGTCTGTTAAACTTATTTCAGAGTTTCTAAAGTATTTCATTTTATGAAGAAAAATAGGTTACTCACATTTCCAACATTGTCACTGACTCACCATCTTATCTGGAACAATTACACAACTTTCAGCACTCACCATGCTCCTTCCTGAAAATGAGAGTCAGAATGGAGGACTGTTAAAATGGCATATTCATTAGCTGCAAATCTCATTCCCAGGAGCAAATATTTCCTAATAGTAAGAAAGACCTGTTCTCCCTTTCTGTGAGCCAGTAAAGATACAGGAATTGATTTTTATATTATATAAACTTTATCTAACATGTTATATAATACTATCTTATTACATTAAGGTTTTTTTTTTTATTTTTATTTTTTTTGCCATATGACATATGCACTCACTTGTTGAGAGAGAGACAGACACACACAGAGAGAGAAAGTGAGAATCACCCCCGGGGGCATAGCCACACCACAGTCCTTTCCCTTCCATTCTACCCTTGGGATTTGGGGCACACATACATGCCCAAGTGCTCAGGGTGATTTTCAAGCCACCAGGCCCTGGACTTGAACCATGGTTGGACATGTAGCGAGTCCAGCACCTTAACCACCACACTAGATACTGGCCCCTGCATATTTTATGTATTAATTTAAGGTTTATCTTTTGGCATAAAGAAAATACATCTTAAGACCTGCCGATAGTGTAATGGTTATGTCTCTGGACTCCCATGTAGTTGTCTGCAGTTCAAGTCCTGGACCTGGTGGCTTAAAACCCATGCCAGGCATGTGTGGTGTGTGCCCAAAATCCTGAGAGGAAAATAGAGGAGAAGGGATTGCAGCATGACCATCTCCCCTGTGTGGTGATTTCTCGCTTTCTGTTTCTGTCTCTGCGGTGAGTGCACATGCCCTAATAGCAAAAATCTCTTAAAAAAAACATCTTTATGTAAATGTTTCATCTTTCTATGCATGTGTCAGAAGTGAAGCAGTATTACAAACTGGAGCTTGGTGAAATTTAGTAATTTTGTTAACCAGTAGCCAGAGATGAGTTTTTGAAATTGAACCAACCCTTTAGGTTTTTCTGCACAGAGATGCAAAGACCATGTTGGAGTTAAGGGGGAATTGCAGGACTTGGGCTTTAGGAGCTGTGGAGATAGTAATGCCATTTATCGGGATATTAATGTGGATGTTAACTGTCAGGGTATGTATCTGACCTGCAGGGGTGAAGGAGAACATCGTCTAGTCATACAGTAATGGGAGAAGGAAATTCTCCAATGAACTCTGGTTTTAAAGATTAAAAGGAGGTGGTGAGACCCAGAAAAGGAAACAGAATGGCAGAGTGGTAGAAGGCAGTATTGTGGAAGCCAGGGAAAGAGGGCTTCAGGTAAGGCCAAGAACAGCTCTGAGAGCTGCCAAGAAGCTGAGAGAATAGGACTGAGCAGTGTCTACTGAATTTCTTGACATGGGGGTCATTGATAACCTTGGCGGAGCAGCTCCAGTGGCGTATACAATGACACATTATAATATTTCTATATTGTTCTCTGAAATTTCAGCATCTAGGACAAATTCTTTGTTATAAGACACTGCTACTTTCTTAAGTCTTGGAAAATTCCATCAGGAGAATGAGGCTATTTAAAGTTTAAAGGTAGTTAAAAATGTTAACATCACTTACATTGAGATAGTACAGGTTTTTTATTTGCTGTTCTCTTTGAGTGGACTATGAAGCATGAATCATCATGTCAAATCATGCCCATTGATGAGAAAACCTCTTTAAAATATGATCAAATAATATTGCTACTCAACAGGGACCATCAGGTAGTGTGGTGGTTGAAGTGCTGGACTCCCATATGGCCGACCACAGTTCGAGTCCCAAAACCTGGCAGCTTGCTTTTCTCACTCTCTTTGTCTCAGTCTTTCTCAGGTGAGCACATGTGCTCTATAACAAATTTTAAAATATAATAATAAATAAAAATTTTAAATGGCTAATCAACACATATGAAATGAATTGAATGCCATTGTAATTAATTTTTTAAAGAAATACTTTTATTTAATTTTATTACCTTTTTTTTTTTTTTTTCTTTTTAAATTCAACCAGAGAGAGAAAGGAAAAGTGAGAAAGCAAGCTACCAGGTCCAGAAATCAACTACAATCAGCCATGTTCAGCATCTTCACCACCACACCACTTGCCGGCCCTGTAATTAATTGTTATCTTTTCCTAATAGAGCATACCAAAATCCACGCTTAGTGTAGCCTGTAAGAGTTAATAACACTTTTGCGATATTTGAGTATTTTAGACGTATTGTTTTTTGTTTTTGTTTTTCTGGAAGCATTTTTAATGTCCTATCAGTATAAATTAACCTGGATCAGTTTGCCAAAGAGATCCTGAGTAGCCTTTGTCGGGAGGGGGTAGTTGAAGTATGGTAGAAGGGTCAGGATAAGAAGTACTTCAAATTGTTGCATCTGTTTTCCTGACAGTTTCTGTGAGGTGCTAGAACATACAGGGTACTTCCTGTTCCTTCTGGTAGTCTCACAGAAGAATTCCAGAACCTTTCTTAGGGCCTTTGCTTGTGATTTGCCTTTTTCCCAGAACCATTCCTCTGCCCTCCCCTTCATTTACAACTTCCTACCAACCCTTCAGCAGTTAGCTTAAATGCTACTTTCTTGAGAACCTTTCTCTGATCCTAGAACAGGTCTCTCTGGTTTTATATTCTCTTAGCCTCAGTATATTATTACCTTTGCAAAATTCTTACCAGAATTGCAACAAAATCATTTCTTGTAATAATAATTGTTTACCCCCCCCCCCTGCCCTGCCACCACAAGTGGTCTTCCATATAGGGACAGATCATGGGTGTCTTGTTAATGGTGGTATACCCTAGTAGTTCACTGTTATTCAATATTCTTTGAGTGAAAGGGTGCCATTGATAAGCTCATATGCTTTCTCTAAAAGAAACTCTGGGACTGAAGCCTTAGATGGCTGCAGAGTAGATCATAGAGCTGGTCTAAGGGCCTATTTGGGTGACTCCCAAAGATGCCTGAGTTTAGACCTCGTTTTGTAATACTGCTTCTAAGTTCAGGAGTGATTTCCATGGGTCTGTTTTAGTCTAAGGAGTCTATGAATGTTAAATGAAAACCTCCTTCTTGCCTGAATATAGCATAATATATTGTACGTTCTCTATAGTTACACTGTAGACCACTGAGATTGGGGACAGAGGAGGGAGCCCCAATATTAGGTGAACAATTTCTCAAGTGATTATTCGAGAATTTTACATGTATAAATTTATTTAATACTCACAATAACAAACACCATGAGGTCAATATTGTTCTTATTATCCATGTTATGGAGAGTTAAAGGAGCTTGCCACAGACACATAACTAATAAGTGGCAAAGCTAGGATTTAAATCCAGATCATATAGCAGTGGTGTCCATGCTCTTAACCTCTGCCCTGTCCCAGTTCACAGAAGGTGATCCCTCAATCACATCCAGAATAATCTGTAGGCAGAATTTACCACATTTTGGACCAGCAGTTAGCATAATGGCTATGTCGCTAAACTCCCATGTAGTCAACCGCAGTTCAAGTCTCGGACCCAGTGGATTAAACTCATGCCGAGTGCGTGTGTACACGTATGTGCCCAAGATCCGAAGAGGAGAGTGGAGGAGAAGGGATTGTGGTGTGGCCATCCCCCCTGGGGGGTTATTTCTCGCTTTCTGTGTCTCTGTCTCTCTCAGTCTTTCTGCTGAGCGCACACGTCCTATAACAAAAACCTCTCCAAAAGAAAAAAAAAATCACTACATTTTGTGCGTTTACATTTTAACTTGAAAGAGGTCAGTTGAGCTTCTAGGGAAATAGAGACCACAGAAATAAATCAATCCAATGGAGAAGAGAAAATCTGTTTAGCAAATGGTGCTGGAAAACCTGGGTATCCACCTGCAGAAAGATGAAACTGGACCCCTATCTCTCACCATTAACAAAAATCAACTCAAAATGGATCACAGATCTAAACCTAAGACCTCAAACTACAAGTGGATAATGCAGGGCAAACTCTTGGAGACATTGGAGCAGGCAAACACAGGCAGTAATCCCCAAAATAGACAAAAGGGATTACATCAGGTTAAAAAGTTTCTGCTCAGCAGAAGAAACAATAGTTAAGAGTTGATCTGCAACCTTTGGAATGGGAGAATATATTTGCAAACTATGCCTCTGACAAGGGACTGATAACCAGAATATACAAGGAACTGAAGGGTTTACCCAGCCAAAAAAAAAAAAAAAACAAAAACGATCAACCCAGGACCAGCAGTTGACGCAATGGCTATGTTGTTGGACTCCCATGTAGTCAACCAGTTTGAGGTCTGGACCCGGTGGCTTAAACTCACGCTGGGTGCATGTGTGTATGTGCTTAAGATCCCAAGAGGAGAATGGAGGAGAAGGGATTGTGGTGTGGACATCCCACCTAGGGGATGATTTCTCGCTTTCTGTCTCTATGTCTCTCTCCATTTTTCTGGCGAGTGCACACATCCTATAACAAAAATTTCTCCAAAAAAAAAAGATCAACCCAATTGAAAGATGGGCAAATGAGCTGAACAAACAGCTCTCTAAGGAAGACATGCAAACAGCCAAAAAGCACACCAAATAATTTTTAATTTATATATTTCAGGCTTAATCAGCTTCATAAAAATACTTTAATGACTGCTCCCTTCTCTTCCTCTTCTGTGTCCTGTTGAGACTTAGGGCACACATGCACATGCCCCTGGCATGTTTCTAAGGCTGCCAGGTTAGGGACTTGAATTGTGTGGTTGGCCATGTGGGATCTGGTTACTTTACCCACTAAATCATGGTGCCAGCCCCTGTTATTTTATTTTATTTATTTATTTTAAAAACTTAAATTTACTTAATTTTATCATCATCTTTTTTTTTTTTTTTTTTTTTTTTTTTTTTAATTTGATGAGAGAACAATAGAAAGGGAGAGAGAAAGAAAGCGAAAATGAGAAAGCAAACTGCCAGATCTGGGACTTGAATCACAGTCAGCTAGCTCTGTGGGAGTCCAGCATCCCAACCACCATGGCACCTGACAGCCTCATTATTTTATTTTTTATGACAGAGTCTTGCTGCTTGATTGTCTTGCCTCAGCATCCCAGCTGAGACTACAGTTGCCTGCCTGGCTCTATTTCAGACAAAGTTCCTCTGTGTTGCCAGGCCAGCTTCAAGCTCCTGATCCAGCCCCAGCCTCCAAGGTCACTGGAATTATAGGTGCATGCCACTGCACTTGACCTTTTAGGTTGAACTGGGAATTAAGCCTGCACCTCGGGGCCGGCAGGTGGAATGGTGGTTAAGGGCACTGGACTCCCATGTGGCTGACCATGGTTCGAGTCCCGGACTGGTGACTTTCTCTCTCTCCCTGTTCGTCTCTGGTCAAATTAAAATAAATTAAAGAAACATTTTAAATACACTTAAAAATAAAATATTTAAAATAAATAAAATAATTTAAAAAAAAAATTAGCTTGCGCCTCCCATGTGGTCCCAGCTTGTGTAGCACAGTGTCTTAGCAATGCGTATCACTGCAGCTGGATCCAGGATTCTGTATCACAAATGGGTATTGAATTTTATCAAATGCCTTTTCTGAATCTATTAAAATGATGGGTGTGGTATTTCTCTCATGGACTCTTAACAAGTTTAATTACATCAATTGATTTTCAGCCAGCTTGGTACTTCTGGTCATAATGTATTGATAGTACTCATTTTATACATTGTCAGAGTCAGTTTTCTAATGTTTTGTAAAGGTTTTTTGCATCAGTATTCATGAGGACTATTTGATCTGTAATTAAGAAAATTATTATTTTTGCTGTAATGACTTTGTCAGGTTTTGCTATAAAGATTTAGGTTAGCCTCCTCAAATAAGTTGGGTAGTGCTCCCTCCTCTTCTTATTTTTCTTTTTCAAAATATTTGTGTAATTGGTATTATTGGTATTATTTCTCTCTTGAATATTTGACAGAATTTAGCAGTGAATGCACTTGAGCTTCCTTTTGGAGAAGGTGTTTGTTTTTCAAATTAATTTGAATTAAATTTATCTTATTGATATATGACTACTCAGACTTTCTGCTTCTTCCTTGTGTCAATTTTGTCATTCATCAGCAATTAAGATGTAGTGGTATTAAAACATAGCAGTGGGGCCACCAGATGGTATAGTGGTTAAGTTGTTGGACTCTCACATCGCTGAACGCAGTTTGAATACTAGATCCAGTGGCTTGAAAAATCACACTGGGTGCATGTACGTGTGTGCCCAAGATCCTGGGATGAGAAGGAATTGTGGTGTGACCATCCTCCTAGGGGGTAATTTTTTATTTTCCTTCCTAGTGTCTCTGTGCCCCAAGGCAAAAAAAATAAAATTAAAAAAACCTCTTTTAAACAAACAAACAAACAAAAAACAGTAGCAACAAATCATTTGAAAGGGTCAGTGCTTGATAAAGTGTGCAGCCTACCAGGACTCTGGGCACTAATAATTAGTATAACATTGTTTTTTCTAATGAGATCCAGTGGTCAGTGTTGGGCACTAATGATAGAAAGCTTAATTTTACATTAATGTTTTTCTGGTTTTGACTTGAATAATGCATAGAATGTTTACTTGTCTAAGTTAACTTACATTGTGGTATTAATACTGTTGTAGCTTTGTCCATTAGAATAATCAAATCTCATATTTAACCTAAACTTTGTTATAACTTACTGAATTTCAGGATTTTTTTTTAAGAGAAATTTTTGCTATAGGGCACATGCATTTACCAGAAAGACAGGAAGCAAGAAATCATCTCCATTCTCCTTTCAGAATCTTGGGCACACGTGAACATGCGCCCAGTGTGAGTTTAAGCCACTGGGTCTGGGACTCAAACTGCAGTTGACTACATGGGAGTCCAGCGACATAACCATTGACACCACCTGCTGGCCTGCTGAATTTCACTTTTTAATGCAACATCACTTAACAACTTTGTAAAGCTGAGTAAACTTTACAAAACTAATCATTGTGAATATCAGATATGGGAAAATACCATTTGAAGTTATTTTTCAGTTCTTGAAAAATGTAGAAAAGCATTATTTTTCAATATAGGGCTTATCGGGACCAGCAGTTAGCGTAATGGCTATGTTGCTGGACTCCCATGTAGTTGACCGCGATTCAGGTCCCGGACCTAGTGGCTTAAACTCACACAGGACACGTGTGCGTGCGTGCCCAAGATCCTAAGAGGATAATGGAGGAGAAGGAATTGTGTTGTGGCCGTCCCCCCAGGGGGTGATTTCTCGCTTTCTGTCTCTCTGTCTCTCTTTGTCTCTCTGGCAAGTGCACACTCCCTATGACAAAAAAAAAAAAAAAAAACAACTCTCCAAAAAAAAAAAAAATAGGGCTTATTGTTAGACTGCTAAAGGATATTAGTAAATTTCAGAAGCTATTTATTCTTGGCATTTCAAAAATACCTTGATTGTCTTGTCATTGATTCCATTTTATATTAAACTTAGAATATACTAAGTATATTAATAAACATGTCAGCTTGGACTCAATCTGTTTAATTGCCCTGTATATTAGATCATTATGCCTTCATAACTGTCAGCTAACATTAGTTGCCAGGTAGAAATATATTAACAGTAATACTGGAAAATATTTTTATTTTATGGTACTCAAAAAAAGTTTAAGAGCCTCTTCATGAGATTGCCAATGAATCCAGGATATAATAAAAGTGACTTAATGATTACTGCCTGTTGATTCCTAAAGGTTGATTAGTAACAGAATTAAGTGGAAAGCGTCAGTAAAATTTATAATTGTATCTACTCTGCCTTTTATTTATATTAGTTATAACATGTTTTTTTTCTGACTGTGGGACCTTCAGCAAAGGTACTGTTTTACTGTTGTTTAGTAGCTTTTACCTGTATAGTAGGTTGAGTTTCTTTTATATTTTATGCTTTGATCTACCTCATTTTTATGTACTTAACTGATGCAATATTGTCATTAAAATATTGTGCCATAACATACATGATTTTCTGTGAGTGTAGATAATTTATTTTCAACTCCTTTTCTTACTATCTTATAACACGTAAAGTGGTATATTACTGAACCAGCCATTTTCAAGATGTCAGACCATAATGTCTTTTGTTTGAAAAATATTAATGCAAAAGATAAGTTTTATCTGCTGAAAGGAATACAGCATAAACAGATTTCCCAACGCAGGCAGTTGAGGGAATACTGGTTTAGTTGATTATAGGCCCTAACATAAGTATAAATACACGAGCAAACAAGTGATTAGATGATTCATAAATGCTTATGTTAATTATATAGTTATGATCAAAATGAAAACAGGTAAAAAAACATTTTGACATAGAGTTAAAGACCTCACAAGAATTTATTTATGGAGTCCAATCTGAATAACAATTGTACTGGAGTATTCTGCAGAGAAAACGAAGAATTCTGCTCTGAGGTGTCAAAAACCAGAGATGCGTTTATTACTTTGTGTGTATTAGCGCTTGAGTTTAGCTGTAAGTAACAAACAACAACAATAGTTCAAACAGCTAGAACAAGATGGGAGGGGGCTATGTTTCCCTTATGAATAACAAGGAATCCTGGAGTAGACACTTTAGAGTTGACCATTATGGTGGCTCCACGATGTTACTAGGGACCAGCCAGGCCTCTAGGCTGTTCTCTCCCATCCTTAAATTCTCTTTTCTTGAGCCTCCCATCCCAAGAGGCCCCTGGAGCTTTAGCCATTATCTTTTTTTAGGCAGTAAGAAAGAGGAAAGGCAACTACAAAGACCAAGACAAATCTGTTTTTAGGGGCTTTCCCAGAAGCTCACCCAGTGCTGTTGGCCAGAACTGTGTCATAGAGTGGCCTCTATTTCAGGGAAGGCTGGGAAACGTTTTAACTGAGCACATTGCTGCCCCAGCAAATTGGGACTCTGTAAGGAATAAAAATAATGGACACCGAGTAGGCAAGTAGCAGTCTTTGCCCACACTAATTAAATAGCTGAGTTAAAAAGCTCAAAACAAGGAATCAGGAGTTAGCGTAATGGCTATGTCGCTGGACTCCCACATAGTCAACCGCGGTTCACGTCCCGGACCCGGTGGCTTAAAACTCACGCCGGGCGCGTGTGTGTGCGTGCCCAAGATCCCGAGGGGAGAATGGAGGAGAAGGGATTGCGGCGTGACCATCCCCCCTGGGGGGTGATTTCTCGCTTTCTGTGTCTATGTCTCTGTCTGGCGAGCGCACGCGCCCTATAGCGAAAAAAACCTCTCCAAAAAAAAAAAAGCTCAAAACGGACCAGCAGATGGCTTAATGGTTACATTCTTGGACTCCCATGTAGCTGATGGTCCTACGGTGGTTTATGTCCCCGACCTGGTTGTATACTGAGACACATGCCTGAGGAGAATGGAGAAGAAGGGATTGCAGTGTGGCCATCCCCCCAGGGGAGAGGTTTCTCGGTTCTGTCTCTACAGTGAGCGCACACACTCTATAGGAAAACTCTCAAAACAAATAAACAACAACAACCAAAAAAAAAAAAAAAAAACTAAAAACAGACACACAAACCAGTCTTTCTTTTTTGTTTCTCTACTTTAACCAAAGTTGTTATGAAAGAAATATAAATGAAATAAGTCCCTAAATTGTTAGAATATAAAGGAAATTTAAGATCATATAGTCCTGTTATTTTAAGCTTAGAAGTAATTAGCAACTGTTTGAGGCAGCAGACAGCCATTCCAGGTTTAGAATTTTGGGTTGCAACTTTGATGGTCATTGTTCTTCTTATTTACTTTGCTGCATCTGAGCTGTGGTTACTCATCTATTACACGCCTACATGCACAGACAGCTGTGTTTTATTTACATCATCAGAGGGAAAAAAAATTAAAAAACCGCCCTATTCCCTTGAATGATTCCAATAAAAGAGTTCGGAAGAAATTTCATGTTTCTTTTTTGAGAGTCTTATATGTTCACTTTATTAGTGTTGATGGTGCTGGCAGTGTTCATTTGTTCAATCTTCTATCATTTATTTGAGACAAACTGTATGCCAGACAATAGCATACAGGGTCATGCCATGTTAATTTCTATATCCCCAAGCAGGTCCTCATGAGTGAATGATTAAGTCATAGTTCCTTCACTCAAGGAATCCTCAGCCAAGTCTGGAGATAGAGAAGCAAGTCAGTGATCAAAGTAGAGCAGAGACACATTCCTCAAGAGATGACGGTGGCGTAAGTGAAGGGCATCCACCAAATCTCCAAAGCAGAAAGGGGATCTGAACAGACTTCCACAGGAGGTGACCCCAAGTTCATTCTTGAAGAGACTTTCCAGGTGAGGAAGGAGAAGGAATACATATTAAGCCAAAGAATGTGTTGTAGAGGCCTAGTGGAGGTGAGAAAATGTGGTTAGAAAGGATGGGACCACATGAAGTATGGGAAGAGGCCATGATAGTAGGAATGAGGCTTGAGCGATGGCTGTGGCCATCACAGAGACCTTAATAATAAAAACTTAAGCTAAACCTGCTGATGGGGAGCTGTGGAGGCTCAAGACGCGCACTTTGGCCTGGCCACGGGCCGTTGCAGTTAGGAACCAACAGCCTTAGTGCAGAGCCCACCTCCAGTGAGGCACTTCTTGTCACCCACACCTGCAGCTGCCCAGGGCCGACCAAACACATGAAGATCCTTGTGTCTTTCCATCCAGACTCCCCAGAATCTCCCTCTTGGCAGAGCCTTCATTTTTCCATTCATTTGCAGGCTCTGTGTGCCCCCTTGTACTTTTCCTACCTGTTCTGTTGTCCTCATTCTTACCCAAGGCCTCATAACAACGGTTTTTTTGTTTTTTTTTTTTTTTTAAAGGTTTTGGAGAGGAGAGAGGGAAAGTGAGGAATACCACCCTTTCAAGGGATGGCCTTGCCGCAATCCCTTTTCCATTCTCCTCCTGAGATTTTGGGCATGCATGTATAAATGTTCAGCGTAAGTTTTAAGGCACTGGGTCCAGGACTTGAACTACAGTTGACTACATGGGAGTCCAGCACCTTAACTACTGTGCCATCTGCTGGCTCCAACAAGCGATTCTTTCTGACTCCTTCCCAGTAAGGAATGATATTAGTCATGTGCCTCATCACAGTGTTTTCAACAATGGATTGCATGTACAGTGATGAACCCATAGGAGCTTAATAGCTGTATCATACAGCCTAGGTGTGCAGTAGGCTGGACTATCTAGGTTTGTGCGAGTACACTCTATGATGTTTGCACAATAATGAAGTCCCCAAACAACACATTTTCAGACTGTATCCCTGTCGTTAAGTGATGCATGACTGACTTCTATTTGGTAGTTAGTTATTCTTGGGTTTATGGGACCCCACATGATAGATATGTCCTTTATTTCTACAGTTGTTCTCCCTTATCTGTGGGGATAATTCCAAGATCCTTGGTAGATGTCAGAAACCACACATAGGGGAACCAGCAGTTAGCGTAATGGCTATGTCGCTGGACTCCCACGTAGTCGACTGCGGTTAGCATCCCGGACCCGGTGGCTTAAAACTCACGCCGGGCGCGTGTGCATGCGTGCCCAAGATCCCGAGAGGAGAATGGAGGAGAAGGGATTGCAGCGTGACCATCCCCCCGGGGGGTGATTTCTCGCTTTCTGTCTCTATGTCTCTCTCTGTCTTTCTGGCGAGCGCACGCGCCCTATAGTGAAAACCTCTCCAAAAAAAAAAAAAGAAACCACACATAGTACTGAACCCTATGTTTGCCTTTTAAAAAAATCTGATAACCAAAGGCCAGCAGGTGGCATAGCGGTTAAAGCTCTGACTCCCACGTGGCCGACTGTAGTTTAAGTCCCAGACCTGGTGGCTTGAAACTCAAGCATCCCAAAATCCTTAGAGGAAAATGGAGGAGAAGGGATCATGGCATGGCCATCCTCCCTGAGGGGTGATTTCTCTCTTTCTCTCTCCCCGTCTCTCTCTGTCTCTCTGGATTTAATATTTTCTCATCTGGTTAACTGTGGGCAACTGAAACTGTGGAAAGTTAAACCACAGAAAAGGGAAAGACTACTCTTAATCGTGAGATGAAAGGCAATATGTCAAGAATTTCAGATAGCCAGGAGGCAGGAAACTTGCCCCTGAGAGTGGTGAGAGCTAAAATCAGGCCTACCCACTGTTGCTTCTGGTCTACTGCCTGCCTTTCCACTGGGTCTCCTCCCAGTCTGTCCCCCCTTCTCGGCTAATGATTTTCTTCTCGCTCTCTAAATTAGCCTCTCGTTCTTTCTGTGGACTCCCAGTTATGTTGTTTTCTGATACCCAGCAGAGTATTGATTTCCGTTCTCTGACATCCATCCTGGAATGGATTGGATCTTAGAACTGATCCAAACCTCTCTGTTAGCTCTGCCTTTAGTAATGAATTTTCTGATGACAAAGAGGACATCAGAGGTACATCCTCTTCGTTAAAATGAACAATGCATTTATTGTTTTTTTTAAATCATTTTTTAAACAATTTATCTTCATTTATCTATTTATTTAAATTTGACCAGAGAGGGACAGAATGAGAATGAGAGTGAGAGAAAGAGAAAGAAAATGAGAAAGCAAGTCACCAGGTCTGGGAAAAAACTGCAGTCAGCCATGTGAGTCCAGTGCCCTTACCACCAGGTCACCTGCCAGCCCCAATGCATTTATTACTAAGAGGCTGACTGACCCTGTTTCTTTGACTTTGGAAGTGAAATGTACCATGACAAAGTTAACCTCTTTTTTATTTCTCGTTTCTTTTTTATTTCCCTCTTTTCTTTACTTATGAAGGCATTACTATAATGATAAAGGAAACTGAACAAAAATTTTTCTCCAAATTCTTCAATTGCAAGTCACTAGCTATTGTTTCTTTTTCCTGTGTTCCCTTTCAATTCCTGCCCATATGCATTGATATTAACAGGATACAGTTTGGAAATTTCTTTTTTTCTTTTTATGCCAAATAAGCGTAGTTGTAGGAAATTAAAATAATTGTGATGTGGGACTGTGTGGGGGTGATAATGACTTCTTATTTTGATTATTTCCCTTTAGGAAAGACACTGCTGATCCTGTAACATGGAGGATTGTCTTCATACCTCATCTGAGAATCTGTCCAAATTGGTCAGCTGGGCCCACAGCCATGGGACCATTTGCAGCCTCATTCCAAACCTGAAACACTTGCTTTCTGAAGGTTCCCATGGGAACCTGACTGCAATGTGGGGCTGCAGTGCTGGCCATGCTTACCACTGGCCACTAACAGCTACTTGCAGAGCTGGGTCCCAAGAGAGGGTCTGCTTCCAGGATAACAGAAGTTTTAACTCCGATAGTCCCAGTATAATTGGGGTGCCTTCTGAGACACAGACTAGCCCTGTCGAAAGGTACCCAGGGAGACCTGTGAAGGCAAAGCTAGACTGTAACCGGACCAGAGACTCTTGTGACTTCTCTTATTGCAGTGAGCCCTCTGAACTGGACGAGGCTGTTGAGGAATATGAAGATGAAAACACTCTTTTCGACATGGTTTGTGAGTCTTCGGTTACAGATGAGGATAGTGACTTTGAACCCCAAACCCAAAGGCCTCAAAGTATCACTCGCAAAAGGCCTGGCATAGTACCGTCTTCCCTCCACTCAGGCTCCCAGGCGCAGATGGTTGATGAATGCAGCAATGATGTTATTATCAAGAAAATCAAACAGGAGATTCCCGAAGATTACTACATTGTGGCAAATGCAGAGCTTACTGGAGGGGTAGATGGACCAGCCCTGTCATTGACACAGATGGCAAAACCCAAGTCTCAGGCTCATGCTGGCCCCTCCTGTGTTGGGTCTGCTAAGCTGATTCCTCATGTAACATCTGCCATCAGCACAGAGCTGGACCCACATGGTCTTTCTGCATCCCCCTCTGTCATCTCCAGACCAATTGTCCAGAAGACTGCCAGGGTATCTCTGGCTTCACCAAACAGAGGACCTCCTGGTGCCCATGGCACCAACCAGCAGGTGGCTATGCAGATGCCTGTGAGCACATCCCATCCTAACAAACAGATCAGTATCCCTTTGTCTGCCCTGCAGCTGCCTGGACAAGATGATCAAGTGGCTTCTGAAGAATTCCTGTCCCATCTGCCCAGCCAAGTCTCCTCCTGTGAGGTGGCTCTTTCTCCTTCAGTTAACACAGAGCCAGAAGTGAGCTCCAGTCAGCAGCAACCTGCTGTCGCTCCAACCATTACCACCGAGGCCACAGCACAGTGCATACCAGGTATGGCACATGAGGTGACAGTGAGTCCCTCATCCTTGCATGCCAGAGAATTCTGCGCCATCAGCACTTCTAAAACCATTGGCTCGGTTTGCAAGAATTCATTATTCTCAGAAAGATAGAAATAATGAAATATATTACATCCATGTCAGTGTATAAAAGAACTTCCCTTGAAATAAGGTCATTCATCCAGGTATTATACCTTAAGGCTGAGAGGACAGCTAGAAGATTGTGCTGTTGATGTTGATATCTGACCTTAAGCTGAATTTTATAAATTTTTATTTTTGAAAGTTAAAAAAACATTATTTCTAATCAGTATAAGTTGCTGTTTGATGCTTAAATGACATTGGGTAAATTATGTAATGACAGTAGACCTGATGCTTTTTTGGTATTTATTTGTCTGAACCAAGGTGACATTGCTAGTCATCTTAGTTGCTGTGGTAGTTTGAAACAAGTTTTTTTAAAAAAATCAACAGACATTTCTAAAATGTATTTGATCTTCCCTCTCAAAATTCAGAATTAGATAACTTGCATTATGGAACATGTGATCCTAATTAGAATGGCTTGAGAGAAGACTGAAATAATTATACAAGGTCCCTACACCTGTCATTCTAACAGCCAAATGTTCTTTCATTTTGACATTCAGTCTGGGTTATTGTTAAATAAAGAGGGGCTTGGGTCTCGTGCTTTTGGGTTTATGAGTCAAATCTAATAAGCTAGACGTAGAAACACAGACAAGGATGAACAGACGTGCAGAGAATATAGAAAGCATAAAAATCTGTGGCACGTTTTATTTTCTTTAGTCCTTCTCAGAACAGTCATGTATTTTGGGAAAATCTTCTAGAAGTCTGATACTTGATAGAATTAAGTTGCTTTGCAAACATGTTTTGCTAATTTTAGTGTCAATCTTAAAATCCTCCAGAACAACCTTCCCTTTATGATTTTTTTTCCTAATGTAGTCCTGGAGTTATTAATAAAATAAAAACTGAAAATATTTATATCCCGGTCAAAAATTATGTTTTTCAAGGCATTCATTCTTGTTTCTTTTTAAAATGACAGCTTTATGGAGTATAATTCACATATCATAAAATTCACTCTTTTAACGTGTACAGTGGTTTTTGGTATATTCATTGAGTTTTGCCCCCATCACCATTATCTAATTTCAGAACATTTTCATCACCTAGAAACCTTACATCCGTTAGTACTGTACCCTTCCCCCGATCTCTGGAATTATAAATGGCCTCTTGTGACCATCTTCTTACATTTGACATAGAGGTCTCAGGATTTATCCATTTCTTTCATTCTTATTGCCAAATAATATTTCATTGCATGACTATATCATATTTTATTTTTCCTTCCATCAGCTGATAGACATTTGGCTTTTGGCTATTATGAATAACGCTCTTGTGACCATTGCGTACACATTTTTTATATGGCATGCATTTTCATTTTGCTGGGGCAACTACCTAGGAGTAGAATTGCTGGGTCCAATAATAACTGCTTAACTTGAAGAGCTGCCATATTGTTTTTCAAAGCTTCTCTCTCGTTTCACAGTTGCACCAATAATGTGTACATGTTTCTATTTTTCCACATTGTCACCAACACTTTTTTATTTTCCATGTTTAAAAAGATTATAGCTATCTTGTTGAGTGTGTAAAATAGTATCTCATTGTGGTTTTGATTTGTACTGCCCCGATGACTACTGATATTGAGCTTATTCTGATGAGCTTTTTGACCATTCTTATCTTCTTTTGAGAAATATTTATTCAAATACTTTGCCCGTTTTTAAAAATCAATTGTCTTTGTTTTTGAAAATGTTTTTAAAAAATTACTTCAGTCATTGCATAATGATATGGTCTTTGGCTAATCTTTACATTACTAAACAAAGTGTTATCTTGATTAGGTTGATGAAAGTCATTGTACTAGGAAATTTGACTCTCAGTATATGGAGGATATCAGTAATACCTGTTCACTTAGATAGTTATGAATCTGGTTTGTTTGTTTGTTTCTCCTTCCTTCCCCATCCTTTCCTTTCCTTTTTTCTTTTTTCTTTCTTTCTTTTTTGTAAGAAAGAGACAGCCTGATGGAGTTTCCTGCATTTTCACTTAATTTATATTTGAGGATAGAATTTAGAAATGTATCTGCAAGTGGTTCCATTATGCCCAAACAGTTCAGTAAGGTGTTATTTATGTTGCACACTTTCCACTGACTTCTTTGCATCTACCTAGTAGATAGTAAGTGACACTGGGGCTCCTTATTTTAAACCACATATGAATACCTTACTATATAATTTATTGTAAAAGTAATTTATCCTATTTGAAAAAGAATAATTTAAATCCATTTATTATTGAGTATATTATATTTTTTAAGTTTTTCTTCTCTCATTGAAATTGGACTTCTTATGGTAGGTATGAAACAGGAATGGCCAGGAAGAGCACATAATATACACAATCATACTATGGTTTGACTTACTCTCACAAAAAGGATTGGTTTAGTTTGGGGTTGAACCTTCAAGGAAAACAATTTGAAGAACTGATCATGGGAATTTCCTAAGGAATGGACCTCATGTTTTGATCACTGTTCTGTGGAAGGACATTTATATTGCTAAGATACCATTAGCTTTGGAGAAACACTATTTGGATTGGAAAAAGCAAAGGGACAAATAAAAATCCAATTGACAGTTTTCTTTGTGAGAGGTCTGCAAAGTCAGTGTATAATAGACCTTTGGTCCTTAGAGCCTAAACTAGGTTCTGTATTCTAAAGTTTTTGTTTTATTTGTGTTCGTATACATATTTATAGAAGATAATCATAATTTTAAATGTAGATTTAAAGAAATTTAGAATCCAGAATGTCCAAATGTATATAAATGACTGTGTACTGATGGACCTTCCATGTAAAGCACACTTGAGACTAAACAAAGAAAGATTCTGAAAGGAGTGGCTGAGAGCTAAATCAGGCTTTTTTGAAATGGATGCTAAATAGCTTGAGTTTTTATCAGATCATTGAAGAAGTATTACATACCTTTAAATAATACAGTATTGAGCTTCTTATTGTGTGCTTATTGGCCATTTGTATATCTTCTTTTGAGAAATATTTATTCAAATCTTTTGCCTATTTTAAAAAATTAGCTTGTTTTTGGGCTAGCAGGTTGCAGAATTGTTAAGGCGCTGGGCTCCCACATGGCTGACTGCTGTTTGAGTCTTGAAACTCTTGCCAGGCACGTGTGTATGCTGTGCCCAAAATCTCAAGAGGAGAATGGAGGAGAGGGGATTGTGGTGTGGCCATTCTGCCGGGGGGGGGGGGGGTGACTTCTCATTTTCTTTTCATTCTGTCGCCCTTTGTCTCTCTGGTGAGCACACATGCCCTTTAGTAAGAAGTCTTTCTCAAAAAAATTGAGCTGCTTTTAAAATAAATAAATAAATATCTAACAAATGACTATTGACTCTGCCAGAAACAAAGAGAAATTGTTCCATTTTGTTTAGTTTCACTGATGCCATTTAAATTCTGTTCCCCCAATGGAAAATCATCCTTGTTTTTGTTAGAACTGAGCTTATAAAGTTATGAACTGTTAACCAAGGTGTGGACAAAATAATTAATTTTCATGTCAACCCTGCCTTACTGCCCAATACAAATCTTAGAAAATAATGAAAAAAAAAAGAGGATATATGTTATTAGAAGAATTATTGACTATCTACCAGTAGCTCAGGTTCCATTGATTTTTGAAGTTCTTACGTAAATTTGGGGCATTTGTCATAATGAAATTTAAATCTCTAATGCATCATGAGTTGGGTTTTGTGTGTACATGTATATTTCTTAAATATATTCAAATATATAGTGTTCTTTATGATGTTGTGCAAGGGCTCCTTTTATTAATCAACTCTTTTCCCAGAAGTGTTATGGTAGCAATCATTCAATTTTTGCTTATTAGATTTGTAATATATTGTTCGTAACTTTTCTTTTGAAACTATACATCTTGATCTTTTTCTAGTAAATTCTTAGGTGTTCTTTTTATATTAGAAATACTAATTTATAGTCTGTCAAGTATCATGGAAATATATTTCCCATTTTACCATTAACTTAATTTTCTTGATGATATTTTTCAAGTTTATTTACTTATTTCTTCCATAAGCAAGAGACAGAGAGGGACACAAACCTGGAATCATTTGGGTCAGCCTTGCAAAGCATCATATTCCATGTTTTCACTGCTGTCTGGCACTGAAGACTTTTTAAACAAAAGTTTATGTATTTCTTCCATGAGACAGGGAGGTAGGTACAGGCCCCCAAAAGGGTCTATATACCATGGTCCACCTGCAGCCTCAGCCAGCCAAGATCATGGGCAAAAGCACCTGGCGTATACAGGGAGACCTTGGGACACAAACCCAGGACCCTCCCATGTGACTTCAGCATCATGTATTATGTTGCTGCTGGACTGCTGTGGCTGGCCAGTTGATGTTTTTTTTTAAATAATGGATCGTTATTTTTTTATTTATTTATTTTTGAAGAGGTCTTTGCTGTAGGGCACATGTGCTGGCCAGAAAGAGAGACAGAAAGCTAGAAATCACCTCCCCCCCCAGGGGAGATGGCCATGCCACAGTCTCTTCTCCTCCATTCTCCTCTCAGGACCTTAGGCACATATGCATACGTGCCTGACGTGAGTTTAAGCCACCGAGTCCGAGACTCGAACCGTAGTTGACTACATGGGATTCCAGTGACAGCCATTATGCCAACTGTTGGTCCCATAGATCTTAATTTTTATGAAGACTATTCTTTCAACATCTATTTATCTATAATATTTATCAACCAATTGTTTCTGCCTTTGATATTTTGCTTAGGAAGTCCTTTCCTTACCTTGAAATCACATAAATATTCAGATTTTTCTCTGTTTTTTTATGGTTTTGTTTTTCTTTATCTCCCTGTTTTAACTAGTTGTTTATTTAATTATACTTACTGTCATCATTGTTATTATTTTTAAATTTGTTATATGGCATGCACACTCACAGGAGAGACAGAGAGGAAGCGAGTCACAAGGTCCAGGACTTGAACCATGGTGGGCCATGTGGGAGTCCAACACCTTCGCCACCATGTCGCCTGTTGGCCCCACTCCTTTCCTTTTTAACATTTAACTCTACAGTTAGAATATCTTTAGGGTAGAATCTTACATCATTATTTTTGGAGATAGTCAATTGTTCCAGCATCATTTATTGATTAGTTTTTATTCTCTGCTGAATTGATCCATAAGCCATGTTTTTGTAAATGGGTCTATTTCTAGTTTTCACTTCTGTTCCTGTTGATCTCTTTATCTTTTCTCTCCTAATTTTTACTGTTTGATTATATTTTATACAAGATCAGATGCATTCAAAGAGAGGAATGTAGTCTGAATCATTAAACATTTTGAAAAATTGCTCATGTAAAATTGAGTTCAGTGAGCTTTTAAAAATTGATTAAGGTATTTATTATTTCCAGTTATTTGGTCTGTGTTTCTTTTGTCCTGAACAGAAGATTGGAGTTAAGATAAGTTAAGTTAGAGGAGAGAACTAGTTGTCTTTTAGTCCAAGGACAGATCTTCAAACAGGGTTTCATCCAGAGGTCAGACTTGTAGTTTCTCACTGCTTGTTGCCTACATATTTAGCTTCTCCTACAACATTCCATCCCTGTGGGTATCCAAAATGGTTGTGCTGCTGCATTTCATGTCTGGCAGTTGGCAGAACCTGTATCCCAGCATTCCAGCTAACCCTGAACCAGGCATAGGGACATCAGGCCCCCAAACTGGAAACAGAATTGAGATCAGTCCTACACAAACCATGTGGCTGAGTGTAGGGGTGGTAGAGATGTTCTTCCAAGAACGTTCTAGATACTGTTCTTGAGAAGGATGACATACCAGAGATATCTACTACTCTTGGATCTCCGGCAAAATCATGACATGTTTTTGCATAGGAAAATCTGTCATAACTTTTCTAACAACCCAATATTTATGTTGTTTTTTTTTTGGTTTGGTTTTGTTTTGAGCATTTTTTTTTTAATGTGGGCAGAAATGAAGGGTTGTATGTGTTATTCAAAGACAGAGTAGATTGGGAACCAGCTGTTAGAGTAATGGCTATGTCGCTGGACTCCCACGTAGTCGACCGCGGTTCGCGTCTCGGACCCGGTGGCTTACAACTCACGCCGGGCGCGTGTGCGTGCGTGCCCAAGATCCCGAGAGGAGAATGGAGGAGAAGGGATTGCAGCGTGACCATCCCCCCTGGGGGGTGATTTCTCGCTTTCTGTCTCTATGTCTCTCTCTGTCTGTCTGGCGAGCGCACGCGCCCTATAGCGAAAAAAAAAAAAAAAAGACAGAGTAGATTGAAACAGCGCTCTAAAATAAAGGAAAGAAATAATGTGTATGTATGTATACTTTGCTCTAAAATAAAGGATAGAAGTATGTGTATGTATGTATACTTATATGTATGTATTTTTGTTTATGTGTATACACACACACAGTTTTTTTTCTGTATTTCCTTATTTCACAAAAAATGTATGCCTCTCGTTTTAAGAAAGAACAAGACTAATATTTGTTCTCTTAGCCATACCTCTTCCTGTAGGAAGACCGAGACATAAATTTTGAAAGATAAGTGAAACAAAGTAAAACTTCAGGCTCTTGGGGCCAGCAGGTGGCATAGTGGTTAAGGTGTTGGACTCCTACATGGCCGATGGCAGTTCGAGTCCCAGATCTGACAACTCCAAACTCAACACCAGGCACATGTGCATGCATGCCCAAAATCCCAAAAGGGGAACAGAGAAGAGATCATGGCATGGCCATTCCCCGCTGGGGAGGTGATTTCTCATTTTCTCTCTCTCTGCCTCTCAGCATCTCTCTGATGAGCACATACACCCTATAGCAAAAAATCTCTCAAAAAAGACAACAAAAAAGATTTTTGGCCATTATTTCCCTCTTTATTAAGAGGGGGATCATCTGAGGACTGATATGGCAGGCGGCTCTGGGCATTGAGATAGTAGATACTAGCCTCTCAGAATCTAAAACCAATTGTATCTGAATTGATTTCCAACATTTCTTTATACTGGCATTTGCTCTTAGGATCCTAGCTAAGTCATTTCAGATCTCTGAGACTCAGTATCCTCATTTGTAAGATAATAATATCTGCCTTACGGGGTTATTTTGAGTACCAAATGCAAAAGTACAGCTAAAGAACTAAAGAGAGTATCTGACATGTTAAATATTGAATAGTTAGTTTCCACTCCTGATTAGTATTTTTATTTTCATTATTGTCATTATCATTAGATTGTGTGTAATACTGTTGAGGTAGAGAAATAAATACTGATTTTACACAGTACTTACATTCATCTAGTAAAACATAGTCTATGGACTAGTATCACCAGCATCACTTGGGAACTTATTGGAAATGCAGAATCCGGGCCAGGAGGTGGCATGGTGGCTAAGGCACCTAGACTTCCATATGGCCAACCACTCTTTGAGTCCTGGATCTGGCAGCTTGAAAGTTGGATGTGTGTGCTCAAAACTCCAGTAGGAGAGAAGGAATTGCAGTGTGGCCATCCTCCCTAGGGGGGGATTTCTCACTTTCTCTCTCTGTGTCTCTGGTGAGCACATGTGTCCTGTAAAAAAACACCTCTCTAAAAAGAAAGAAAGAAAGAAAAAATGCAGAAACAGAATTGGCATTTGACAAGATCCTCAAGATACACATATGTACATTGAAACTTGAGAAGTGCTGATCCAGAGAATGCAGAAGTCACATTCTCATTCTGTGTAGCATCCAGTAATTTGGAACACTTCCTGTGTGAGAGAATTCCCTTTCTTTTTCATTTACACTTCCTGTAGAAGAGTCTAGAAACTTATTGTCCAGGTTTAATTTCAAGAAAAGTACAGATTTATGACCTTAGGCTTTGTTAGTCAGAGGCAATCACACCAGACTCAGGGAGATGCAGATTGAAATAACAACGAAGTACTGTTTTACACCCATCAGCAAGGCAAAAAATGATTGATTTTAACTATCCCAAGTTTTGCTGAAGATGTGGAAAAATGGGGCCATGCTAGTGGAAATAGAAATCAGCACAACAAACTACACTTAATATCCAAGAAGGTTAAAGATGTATACATATCACACAACCTGAGAATTCAGGTTTTGAAAGATTTCTTTATAGACACATGGAAGGAAGTAACATCCAGGTGCATACATTGCAACTTCGCTCATGATAACAGTGAAATACCAGTTAACCTAGATATGTATAAGAAATGGATAAATTGTGATATATATTTCAAGGAACTAGATGAATCAGCCATATCTACACTTACTAAAGTGAATAACTATTGAAAATGAAGTTACAAACTATTACTGTATATTAGAATATTGTCAGACTACCCTTTTATTTATTTTTTAAATAAACTTTCTTATGTTACACATCACACACATACAGAGACACACTTCTAAAAAATGTGGCCTGGGAGGGGCAGCAGGTGGCATGGTGGTGGTTAAGGCGCTGGACACTTCCACATGGCTGGCCACAGTTCAAGTCCCAGACCTGGAGGCTTACTATCTTACTTTCCCTCTCTTTCTGTCTCAGTCAGTCTCTCTCTCTCTCTCTCTCTCTCTCTCTCTCTCTCTGGTCAAATTAAAATCGAGGAATGAATAAATAAAATGAAAATAAGTAATTCTTAAAAAAAAAAAAAATGTGGACTGGCCCAGTTATGTGGTACAGTGGTAACACAATATTCTCCAATGCTGGAGGCCATCGGGAAGATCCAGTTTGGTTCTTGGATTGACTTGTGTATGCCGGGTGTGTGTATGTTTGTATGTTTGTGATCCTACCTGGCTAGGAAAGACTGGGTGGGATTGCAGAGTGCGCTCCTGTTGCTCTGTTGAGTGTGTTTGTGTGTGTGTGTGTCTCTACTCCCCCCAAACACTTCCTCTACAGTGAAATAAACAAAATGTTGTTTTTGTTTTGTTTTTGAGAGGTTTTTGCTTATTTTCTTTCTTTTTCTTCTTTCTTTTTTTTTTTTAAATGTCAGAGGGTGCCTGTGCTTGCCAGAGAGAGAGAGACAGACAGACAGACAGACGGACAGACAGATAGAGAGAGAGGGAAAGAGAGAAGTCCTCCCTTCCCCAAAGGGGCATGGTCACACCATACTTCCTTCTCAATTTCTCTAACCTATTGGATTTTGGATACGCATGGATACATCAGCGTGTTTTCAAGCAGCTGGAGCCAGGACTTGAACCACAATTGGCCATGTGAGGGTCACCATCTTTAACCACGAGGCTATGGGCCGGCTCAGGACATTCACTTTTTTTTTTTTTTTTTTTTTTTTTTTTTTTTTTTTTTTTTTTGAGAGGTTTTTGTTATAGGGCACACGCGCTCGCCAGAAAGAGAGAAAGCAAGAAATCATCCCCCAGGGGGGATGACCATGCGGCAGTCCCTTCTCCTCCACTGTCTTCTGAGGATCCTGGGCACGCACATACACACGCCCAGCGTGAGTTTAAGCCACTGGGTCCGGGATTTGAACCACTGTTGGCTACCTGGGAGTCTAGTGGCATAGCCATTATGCCAACTGCTGGTCCCTAAACAAAATGTTTTAAGGAGGAAACATGGACTAGAAGGAAGTTTATCAAATACATGATAGTGGTTGCTTTTAAGGAGGAGTGTGGGAGGTGAGAATAGGAATACAGGAAACTTGGGGCCAGCAGTTAGCGTAATGGCTATGTCGTTGGACTCACATGTAGTCAACCGCGATTGGAGTCCCGGACCCGGTGACTTAAACTCATGCCGGGCGCGTGTGCGTGCGTGCCCAAGATCCCGAGAGGAGAATGGAGGAGAAGGGATTGCGGCATGGCCATCCCCCCCGGGGGGTGATTTCTCGCTTTCTATCTCTCTGTCTCTGTCTGTCTGGCGAGCGCACGCACCCTATAGTAAAAACCTCTCAAAAAAAAGTAGGAATACAGAAAACTTGATCTGTATTTTTAACACTTCCTTCAATTTAATGAATATGAAAAATATCAACATTATTAAATCTGAGTGGTAGGAACCTGAATTAATGTTTTCTTGAAAGAATTATTTAACTTTATTTATTATTATTATCATTTTTAAATTTGCCCAGAGAGAAAAAGAGAGAGGAAAAGTGAGAAAACAAGCCACCTGGTCTGGGACCCGAACTGCGGTCAGCCATGGGGGAATTCAGCCCTTTTAACCACCATACCACCTGCAGGCCCCGAATTAACATTAACAAGAGACAATATAGGAACAGTGCTAAAGGTGGAGGTCCTGAAAAACAGCTTACCTGGGTTCAAATACCAGCTCTGCCTGTCCTTTTCTGAGTGACTCTGACAAGTTACTTAACTTCTCTGTGACTTAGCTTTTTAATCTGTCAAAAGACGATAATATACACGTGCCAGAGACCAGCAGTTGGAGTAACAGCTATGTTGCTGGACTCCCATGTAGTCTACTGCATTTCAAATCCTGGATCTAGTGACTTAAACTCATGCCGCATGCATGATCCCAAGAGGAGAATGGAGGAGAAGGGATTTCTCCGCAGGGGGGTGATTTCTCCCTCGTTTTCTGTCTGTCTCTGTCTTTCTGGCAAGCACACGCACCCTATACCAAAAACGTCTCCAAAAATTAAGATAATATACGTGTGCTGTGGAGCTGATCTACAGGTTAAATTGGGCCAGCTGGTGGTGTGGTGGTTGATACAGCTTCATCACATGGATCACATGGCCAACTGCATTTAAGTTCCCCGATACTGAAGCTTGAAAAACACACTGGGCGTCTGTTCACGCGTGCCCAAAATCCCGAGAGGAAAATGAAGAAGAGATTACAGTGTGGCCATCTCTTCTGGAGGGTACTTTCTCTCCTTCTGTCTCTGTCTCTTTCTCTCTCTCCCCCCCTTCTCTAAGTCTCTTTCTCCCTTTCCTGTGATCACATGTGCCTTATAGCAAATTAAAAAGATATATATATATAAAATGTGTATATATGTGTGTGTATATATAATTAATTCATACAAAACGCTCTGGTTCATAATCATACTTTAGTATTGTTTTGCATTGATTGCTTATTTTTTTTAAGAGAGATTTTTGCTATAAGACTTATGCATTCACCAGAGAGACAGAAAGCAAGAAATAATTTCCCGGGGTGGAGGGCTGGCCACACCACAATCCCTTCTCCTCCACCCTCCTCCTGGGATCCTGGGCACATGTGCCCCATGTGAGTTTTAAGCTGCTAGGTTCAGGAATCAAACCATGATTGACTATGTGGGAGTCCAGTGACATAACCATTACACCATCTGCTGGTCCCTGCTTTTTTTTTTTTTTTTTTTTTTTTTTTTTTTTTTTTTTTTTAAGAGACAGATTTTTGCTATAGCATGCATACACTCACCTGAGAGACAGAGAAACCACCCCCCCAGGGCCTGATGGCCGTGCTGCAGTCCCTTTTCCTTCATTCTCCTGTTGGGCTCTTGGGTATGCACGCACATGTGCCTGGCATGAATTTTAAGCCACCAGGTCTGGGACTTGAACTGTGGTCAGTTAAGTGAGAGTGCAGTGATGTAACCATTGTGCCATCTGCTGGTCCTGAAATTTGATTACTTTTAAAATACAGATAATGAAAAAAATTGTGGAATATTTATGAGATGAGTACATTATTACTAAATACAGAAGGGTTTTTTCTGTGCGTGTATAAGATAGCAAACTTTACTGTATTATCTTCCAGTGTACACATTTATGGACAAAGAATTTGATAATTATCCTCACAAGTTTCAACACTGTGGCTTTCCTCCTTACATTTATGATGGGATACTGTCCTGGGAAGTTTCTTAAAGTTCTTCTGCTGGAATAAATGAAAAACACTAAAACAAAATGTCCTCTGGTATCTGTGTGGCACCCCCCCCCCCCCCCCCGAATCAACATTACTCAAGTTCCATGAGAACTGTATTTGCTTCCTTTATTTCAGTGATGGGAAATGCACACAAACTATCAATAGGTGATTTGATTGGAGTCACAAGGGGGAGGAACTTGCTCTCTTGTTCATTCAGAGGGCTGGGGTCTCTGTTTTACACTGTAGGCCCTTCCTTTCTTGTTTGGCACAGGAATAGCTGAAACTGCTGATTCTATTCCCATTTCCTTTGAGTTTTAGGTTCTGACTGGTTCTTTTCTAACGTTTTGGCTGCTAGAGTATATTTTGAAAAGATAATTTATTTTGTCTGAGAATCATTTTTAAAGGGATTCAGGGTTTAATAGTAGGATTTATTGCATCAGGAGCGCAGAGACATATGTCTCTTTCTTTTTCTTCCAACTAAGCACCTGGATCAGCCACTTGGACTGCAATTTATCAAACCTTTTTTCTTCTCCTTCCAGAATCAGCTATATGACGGACACTGGCTGACCAGTGAAAATACAAAGATAATGTCAAATTACCTCGGATGTCATTGTTTAGAGGAGGCAAACTACCACTTTTTTTTTTTTTTTAAGAGAGGTTTTTTGCTATAGGGCGTATGTGCTTGCCAGAGAGATGGAGAGAGAGAAAGACAGAAAGCGAGAAATCACTTCCCAGGGAGATGACCATGCTGCCATCACTTCTCCCCATTCTCCGCTCAGAATCTTGGGCACACATGCACTTGTGCCTGGCGTGAGTTTTAGGCCGCTGGGCCCAGGACTTGAACTGCAGTCGACTACGTGGGAATCCAGTGACATAACCATTATGTCATCTGCTGGTCTCCAAACTACCACTTTGACTCCAAGTGTGTAGAAGGAATTGTATAACATGTAGTGGACATATGTGAGCAGTAGTTGACTCCATCTTAGGGAACATATAGAAGGGTATTTCAGGTAGACGGGACAACTTGAATAAAAACACTAGGTCAAGGACATTACAGTGTTAAGGGAAGCCAGGAGTTGAGTGTGACTTAAGAGTTTATTTCCAGGGACCAGCAGATGGCATAATGGTTACATTGCTGAACTTCCACGTAGTCGACTGTGGTTCAAATCCCGGACACTTGTGGCTTAGACTCATGTCTGGTACGTGTGCATGTGTGCCCAAGATCCCAAGAGGAAAATGGAAGAGAAGGGATTGAGGCATGGCCATCCCCCTTGGGGGATGATTTCTTGCTTCCTGTCTCTCTGTCTTTCCAGTGAGTACACATGCCTTATAGCAAAAACCTATCTTTAAAAAAAAAAAGGTAGATTTTTTTTTTTTTTGAGAAGTTTTTGCTATAGGGCGCGTACACTCGCCAGACAGACAGAGAGAGACAGAGAGACAGAAAGCGAGAAATCACCTTTCAGGGGGGATGGCCACGCTGCAATCCCTTCTCCTCCATTCTCCTCTCGGGATCTTGGGCACGCACGCACACGCGCCCAGCGTGAGTTTAAGCCACCGGGTCCGGGACTCGAACCACGGTCGACTACATGGGAGTCCAGTGACATAGCCATTACGCTAACTGCTGGTCCCAAAAAAAGGTAGATTTTTCAGGGAGCTAGGAGAGTTGGTGCTGGAAAGAATATGGGTGTGGTGTCCCAGATGCCCCAAATGGTGAGCAAAGGGATGCACTTCATTATGTTACGTCACACTGATAGCATTAGAGGGTTTTACAGTAATCCAGGTGAGAGATAGCAGTTAAGTGCTCAGATGAGGCAGCAGCGAAGGCACTGTAGAGGAAGGGACAGAGGCATACATTTCAGGAACTCGATGTTCTTGTGGAATATCTGTTGCCACATGCACATCCTCTGCCCAAGAGGCACAGCCACTCTTTAAGGCAACATTGGAAGGTCTTTGGGGCACGAAGGTGGATGATTAAGTCATAATTCTTTGTGTGTAGGACAAAGCAGCATTGAGAGTTCTAAAGCATGCCATGATCTTTTATTCATCCATCCATTCAAGAAATAGGCATTCGTGATGTAATGGTTATGTCATGTAGTTGACTGCAATTAGAGTGCCAGACCTGGCAGCCTAAAACTCAAGCTGTGTGTGTGTGTGTGTGTGTGTGTGTGTGTGTGTGTATGTATGTATGTGCACGCGCTCAATGTCCTGGGAAGAGAATGGAGGAGAGGGGATTTTGGCATGCTGTCTCCCTGGGGAGTGATTTCTTGCTTTCTCTCTCTGTCTCTCTCTGTCTCTCTAGTGAACACACATGCCCTATAGCAAAAATCTGTGAAGAAAAAAAATAGAAAGAAAGAAAGAGCCATTGGAAGCCTACCGTGTGCCAAGTGCAGTTTGGGTACTGCATACACAACAGCTAACAAGGCGGAATCTAACTCCTGTTCTCATGCTGCCTGCACTCTAATGGGAGAGAGTCATCCTAGCTCTTACCCTCTCAAAACTTCCTCAATTTAAAACAAAACAAAACTGTGTTTCAAATATTTTTTGTACTAAGATGCCATTAATCAAACTCTGACTCTGTAAGACTGAATTGTTTGCCTTTAGATAACACATTTATTAAAACCATTTCTGGGAAGATATATGACTAACAGTGGTTAAGTGAACAATTAAGTTACTATAATAAATGAAAGGCAAGTCTTTCTTAGCTGGAAATTAAAACTACAGAGGCTACAGGCAACTCGTTCACATCATAATTTACTTGAGACACATTGTACTCAGGTAAAAATAATAAGCCCAGTTTTTTAAAAACTGTAATATTGCTTATTTTTGCAGTAAGTGACCAACCTTTAAGAATTAAAACTATAATTGTTTATTAGTTTTCTGAAAAGCAAAAGTGGAAAATCTAATTCTTTTGCATTGTACAAATGCATAGTTTTCTGAGTAATTACGTTCTTTTTTTTTTTTAAAGTTTGCTGTAGGGCGTATTTGCTTCCCTGAGAGAGACACAAAGAAATAGAGAAAATGAGAAATAACCTCCTCTTCCCCAGGAGGGTGGCCATACTGCAATCCCTTCTCTATTCTCCTCTTGGGATTTTAGGCATGTGTGTACACACACCTGACATAATTTTCAAGCCATAATTTTCAAGCTGCCAGATCCAGGACTTTTTTTTTTTGGGAGAGGTTTTTTGCTATAGGGCGCGTGCGCTCGCCAGACAGACAGAGACATAGAGACAGAAAGCGAGAAATCACCCCCCAGGAGGGATGGTCACGCCGCAATCCCTTCTCCTCCATTCTCCTCTCGGGATCTTGGGCACGCACGCACACGCGCCCGGCGTGAGTTGTAAGCCACCGGGTCCGAGACGCGAACCGCGGTCGACTACGTGGGAGTCCAGCGACATAGCCATTACGCCAACTGCTGGTTCCCCAGAGCCAGGACTTTAACCGTGGAGTTGGCCCTGTAGGATCCAGTACCTTAACCACCAAGCCACCTGGTGGCCCCCGAGAAATTAAGATTGTTTGCCTTTTTTTTTTTTTTTTTTTTTTTTTTTTTGCTACAGTGCACGTGCGCTCGCCAGAGAAACAGAAAGCGAGAAATCACCGCCCCAGGGGGGATGGCCACACCGCAATCCTTTCTCCTCCGTTCTCCTCTCGGGATCTTGGGCACGCATGCACACATGTCCGGCGTGACTTTAAGCCACCGGGTCTGGGACTTGAACCGCAGTCGACTACATGGGAGTCAAGCGACATAGCCATTATGCTAACTACTGGTTCCAAGATTGTTTGCTCTAAGAATTTTAATTTAATTTTATTTGTTATTGTTATTTAAAAATTTACTATAGGGCATGTGCTCTCACCAGAGAGGGAGAAACAGAGAGAGAGAGAGAGAGAGAGAAAGTGAGAAAGCAAGCTGCCAGGTCTGAGACTTCAACTGCTATCAGCTATGTGGGAGTCTAGCACCTTAACCACCACACCACCTGTTGGCCCTGAGAAATTAAGTTTTAACAGCTTTTTTTTCCAAGTGATTTTATATCTTTTTAAACTATCATTTGTCTTAGTATTTCACAAGAAAATTTTCTCGGGACCAGCAGATATAATGGTTATGTCGCTAGACTCCCATGTAGTTGACCATAATTTGAGCCCGGGACTCAGTGGCTTAAAACTCAATGCTGGGTGTGTGTGTGTGTGTGTGTGTGTGTGTGTGTGTTACATGTACCCAAAATCCCAAGAAGGGAATGGAGGAGAAAGGATTGCGGTGTGGCCATCCTCCCCAGGCAGTGATTTCTCAGTTTCTGTCTCTGTCTCTCTGGCGCTCACATGCCATATAGCAAAAATCTTTCTTTAAAAAAAAGAAAATGTTCTCAATTGACTTTTTATTTTTTTCAAATAAGGACACTCATGTATTATATTGATGATATACATATTGTTATTTAGGAGTTTTAAAATTCATCTACATATGATTTAGACTTCCAAATATGCAAAATATACCCAAATACAATAAACTAGCAAGTAGCTGTAATCCTCAGAATATAATCTTCTTCCAGTGAACTTGGATTTGACTAAGACTGTTAGGAAGCCAGGAACCACTTCAGAACTGGAGAGGCGTTGACTTTGATTTTCAGTCCCGGTTTCCATTCCTTGTGGTCTGAAAAGATGAAATAATGTATGGCCCCAGGGTAAATGAGTCAGCATGTCAGCGTGCTGTAGCCTTAGTTCAAGTGTCCCATGAATTCAGACGTCATCCTTGTATCTGTTCGTTAAAGAAGCAGCAGCCTTCTTCCTTGCCTTCCAGGTGGACATGCCTGACCATCCTGGGTCCCAGAAGGGTTGGGCAGAGTACAGGCAATCCTCTTTATTTTGATCCAGCAATAACTTCTCTTTCAATCTATACCTCATTTATGTAACTAATGGCTTATGTTCCCAAAAGAGAGTTATTAGAATTGGAAGTATTTATAGAACATAGGAAAAAATGAGAAAGTATGCTTTTATAGCTACAAGGCAATTTTAAACTCTGTTTCAGGTGAGAACAATGATCAGGTGATTTAATGATTTATGTACCTTAGTTTATTGAGTGTTATGATACATATATTAGTTTGCTACTTCATATTGTCTTAAATCTATTAGATTTCTTAGATGAAAACAATAATTTTTATGACCTTTTTCGATTTTCTTTAGTTTTATCAAGGTAATATATGTATGTGGGAATCAATAAAATAACGTTGTTGAACAGTAACACTCTCTGCCCTTCACTTTCAACATCCCATAATCCCAACTCTTAAAGGAAACTTCTCTTGAGCCTTTTTATTTATTTATTTTATTTTATTTTATTTTATTATTTTTTTGGAGAGGTTTTTGCTATAGGGCGCGTGCGCTCGCCAGAAAGACAGAGAGAGACAGAGAGACAGAAAGTGAGAAATCACCTCCCAGGGGGATGGCCACGCCACAATCCCTTCTCCTCCATTCTCCTCTCGGGATCTTGGCACGCACGCACATGCGCCCGGCGTGAGTTTAAGCCACCGGGTCCGGGACTCGAACCGCGGTCAACTATGTGGGAGTCCAGCGACATAGCCATTACGCTAACTGCTGGTCCCAGCCTTTTTATTTTTGATTCTTCCAAAATTCTGCATCTGTCTCTGTTGATTTATCAACTTCAGAAAATATCCATTGATTCTATGTTGTGAAAGATGGGGAATGAACTCATTTCTGTTAACTTTTCAATATTTGATTGTTTGAAATTGTACTGAAATACACAAGAAACCAATAGAAAAGTGAAAATAATAAAAGAGGAAATATATAATATACTTCTTCCACCTGAGGAGGATATTAGTAGTGCTCCTGTTCTTTTTTCCACTGTTCTCTCCTCTGTTCTTTCAGTCTTCTCTTCATAAGTTTGTCCAGTATTTTCATTTTCTTTTGTGGCCATAACAGCCCTTTCTGCTTTATTCGTAGGTCAGTTCTAAATATGCAGAACTAGCGATGCCTTTTTATTATTTTGACAGTGTAAATATTGTTCATAGCTATTAGTGTTCTAGGATTGCATTTCTTTCCATCCTAATGAATTTCACAATTCATGGGACACTTAGAGGAAAATGTCCCTTTGGGTTGATGGGTGAGTAAATGACTGTACTTCACATAAAGGACTTATAACAGTACCTGATACAGAGAGTAAGCCTTCAATAGCGTGTCCCAGCATTATTAGTAGCACTGTATTTCATTGGATCTGAATGTCATTGATACACTATTTTATGTTTAACAAAAAAAGAATGCATGCCACCAATTAAACTATAAATCCCCAGAAACTGTAAGAGAAATCTTAGATATGTTAAAATGTGAAGAAGTATATCTTCAAATCAGTGAAATGTATTATCCTTGTTTTTGTTACTTTGTGTGTGTGTGTGTGCTTGTTTTCCTAACATTTTTGGTAGCATTTCCTGAGAAAAGCAGTGTGCCGTGATCTTGTTTGGTCCCCAGTTCCCATTTTGAGCCGTCAGAATTCCTGGACTAGTTGATTGAATTTTGGACTAGTTGATTGACCCTAAGTCTGAGGTAACCTTCCCACTCTGAGTTTCCCCTGGCTTGTATCCACTGTTCTCTGGATTTCATGTTTACTTCTTCTCCCTTCTCATTTCATTGGATTCCATCAAAAAGTTTGCTAAAAATAGATAAATAGGAAGTAAACTTTTGAGTCCTTAAGTTGTTAAAAATTCCTTTCCCCTACTATGATTGGAAAATATTTTCTCTGAATAGTTGTTTCTTTTTATTTTTTTTAACAAATTTTTGCTGCAGGGCACATTTGCTAGCTGGAGAAACAGAGACAGACAGAAAGCAAGAAATAACCCCCCAGGGGAGATGGCCACACCACAACCCCTTCTCCTCCATTCTCTTCTTCGGATTTTGGGCACACACTCACATAGGCTTGGTGTGAGTTTCAAGTGGCCAAGTCCAAGGGACTCAAACTGTGGTCGACTACATGGGAGTCCAGCACATAACCATTACGCCATCTGATGGTCCCAATTGTTGTACCTTTTACAAGGAGTATAGATATAATAATCTCTCAAATATCTTTGAAAATTTTAATTAGAACTTTTTTCTAAAAACATTATCTTCTCACCTTTAATTTTATTTTCCTTCAGTTTTTAGCTGTTTTTCTCTTTTATACTGCCACTTTTCCTCTAACGCCTAGTCTACTTGTTCATATTTAAGAGTGCAGGACAGAAATCTGGTGTTGGTTTCTTCTGCAGCTGTGTAAATAGATTTACTTCTCCCTAAACCTTTTCACTGACTGAAAAGTAGGGTGGGATATGTTGATTGGCAGGGGTCCCATCACAAAGACAGATCTCAGATCCCAGCACCGAAATTAGCAGTATTGCTTTTCCACATGATAGGTTCCATTTCCTCAGGAGAGTTTTGTCTGATTTTTTTTTTTTTCCCCCTTTTCTGAAAAGGGGCCAAGGTTGGACAGTAGGGAGGTTAGGGAGTCTCTCCTTGGTTCAGATCCACTTCTTACTGCCGCCATCTCTCACCAGTTGTCCCTAAGCTCAGAGCCTCTCCAAGGTTCCAACAGAATAATTGGCCTCCATCTTGGACACAACCCCTGCCTGCATGGTGAGATGTTCTCTCTCATTACTCCGCATGTGATCCCTGGGTCATTGGCATCACGGAAAACTTATTTAAAATGTAGGCCTCAGGAGATCCATGAAATAGAAATCTACATTTAATGAGATCTTTTATTATTTTATTCACCTTAAAATTAGAGAACAGAGTTCCAGGATACTTCCATCACTGTGTCTTAACTTTAAACACAGGTGGATTAGGACTATATTTGTGGAGTTACTAAATTAAACAATCTTCAAGGACTAGATCCAGGCAGAAATTGAGGACTTCATGCAATTCTTGTGTCAGAAAAACCCTCCTCAGGCACTAACTAACTGTAAGAGAACTGTAAATATAGTAAACAAAGTTCTAGAAGATGGAGAACAGATTTTAGTGGATACCCAGCAATTACCAAAATTTTTCCAATTTCTTGAGGCATATCTCATATAGCATAAAATTCATCTTTTTAAAATATACAAATCATGGCGCCAGCAGGTGGCATGGTGGTTAGGGTGCTGGACTCCCACATGGTCAACCATGGTTCAAGTCCCAGACATGGTGGATTTCTTTCTCACGTTCTCTCTCTCTCTCTCTCTCTCTCTCTCTCTCTCTCTCTCTGTGTGTGTGTGTGTGTGTGTGTCTTTCTCTGGCGAGTGCATATGTTCTATAGCAAATTTAAAAATAATAATAAGAAAATAAAATTAAGTAATTAAAAAATAAACATGCAAAGTATATAAATCACTGGTTTCTAATATATCCAGAGTTGAGCAGCCATCACGAGTATGTAATTTCTGATGAGTTCATTACCCTGAAATTTCCCTTCCCTCTTCATTGTTTACCGTTAGTCTACTTTCTATGTCTGTGGATTTGCCTAGTCTAGGCATTTCATATAAATGGAATAATACAATACATGACCTTTTATATCTTGCTGCTTTCACTTAGAATATTTTAAGGTCTATCTATGTTATAATATGTATCAGTACCTCATTCCTTTTTATGACCAAATAATATTCTGTTGTACAGATAATACCACATTTTGTTTATGCATTCTTCAATTGATGGACAACTGGGCTGTGTCCATTTTTTTGGCTTTTATAATAATTTGTTCTGCTATGAACATTCATATATATGTTTTCGTGTAAATATGGGCATTTAGTACTTGTGGGTAATAACCTAGGAGTGAACTTGGTAGGCCATATGGTAAATCTGTGCTTAACTTTTGAGGAATTACTAAATTGTTTTTCTAAGTGGTCTATATACCAGCAGTGTTTCAGAGTCCAGCGTCAGGGCCAGCAGGTGATGTGGTGGTTAAGGTGCTGGATTTCCTTATGGCTGGCCATGGTTTGAGTCTTGGACCCAGTAGCTTGAAAATCACGCCAGGCTAGTGTGTGTGCATGCCCAAAATCCCAGGAGGAGAATAGAGGAGAAGGGATTGCAGCGTGGTCATCCCCCTTGGGGAGTAGTTTCTCATTCCTCCCAACTCCCTCAGTCTCTCTAGCAAGCACATGCACCCTGTAGAAAAAAAAAGTCTAGCTTCTTCACATCCTTGCCCCAATGTGTTACAATCTGATTTTTTCTCTATATCCGTGATGGAGCACATGCACAAGAGAGAGGGAGGAAATGCTGTACAGGGTCTGATGACGCCATGATCCCCCTCCTGTAGACCTCTGGCCCCTGCGCTCACCATAGAGAGGCAGAGAGAAAAAGGGAAGAGAAATAGGTTTCTAGGGGGGGCCAGCCATGCCACAGTCCCTTCTCCATTCTCCTCTCAGGACTTTGGGTATACATGCACTTGTGCCCAGTGTAAATCTCAAGCTGCCAGGTCTGGAACTTGAACCACACAGTCTGCTATGTGAGATCCAACTGCCTTAACCTCCTCACCATCTGCTGTCCCCCAGATATTATTTTTAAACGTATTTTTATCTCTAGAGTATATTAAGATTTGTGTTATAGGTCCCTAGCTTTTTAACACTTTGTGTATAACAATTAAATTTGCAAATTTTTTTTTCTTTTTTTTTTTTTTCTTTTTGGAGAGGTTTTTGCTATAGGGCACGTGCGCTCGCCAGACAGACAGAGAGAGACAGAGAGATAGAAAGCGAGAAATCACCCCCCAGGGGGGATGGCCACGCCGCAATCCCTTCTCCTTCATTCTCCTCTTGGGATCTTGGGCACGCACGCACATGTGCCCGGCGTGAGTTTTAAGTCACTGGGTCTGGGACGCGAACCGCGGTCAACTACGTGGGAATCCAGCAACATAGCCATTACGCCAACTGCTGGTCCCTAAATTTGCAAAATTATTGTTTTGTGTTATGGTAAGCAGCCATCTCATTGTTAATAAAGCTTTATGTTCTTGTTTCACCTATACTTAAAAATGGGTAGCAAACTGCTAGTAGAAAATTTAAAAGACTTTTATTTTATAATTAACTTTTAAAAAATAACACATAATACACATTTTGTTATTATAAACCGACCCACTTAGAGAAATTAGCGTTCTCCTCTCCATTAGGTTATTACTTCTTGGTGGAATTTAATGAATATTAATAGCCTAACTCAGAAGAGAAGGAGGTAATTTATTAGAGTTTTGTGCATTTCCATTTTTATGTGTTATCTGTTTTCATTTTGTTTTATGTGCCATACATCTTTTGTTTCAAGTTGATTAATAACTCTTTTTTGTTTTTGACTTTATTAATGCATTTTCAGTAAAAATTACCTTCATATTTTGATCCTTACTGATTAAGAAATGCAGTCATAAATTGAATGTAAATTTAAAGGAAGAAATTATTTCTAATCAAAAGTTTGTAATAACTCCATTGTATTATAGCATTTCATCTCTTAAATTCATCAGATGTTACCTTGTATGTTGTATTTGAGTTGGTTCTTAGTCATTGAAGCCAGAAAATGGCAGCACACTCATGAAAGCACTTTTCAGATACTCTGTTCTGACTGTCATACTGATGAACTGTTAACAAAGGGTGATTCTTATTTGACTTCCAAAACTCCTCTTCAGTAGCAGGGTCACATGCTCTTAAGCACTCTTTGAATACTGCATGCAAAATTGCAATAATAATAGCCACTTCGAGAGTGCTTATTATCTCACTAATAACTTACCTTTGTTAACTCAGTTCTCACAACCCCATGAAGTTAGGATTATAATTAACTAAATTTTCCAAATGAAGAAACTATGAGGGGTCTTTTTTTTTTCTGGAGAGATTTTTGCTATAGGGCATGTGCGCTCTCCAGAGAGACAGAAAGCGAGAAATCACCCCCCAGGGGGGATGGCCACGCCGCAATCCCTTCTCCTCCATTCTCCTCTTGGGATCTTGGGCACGCATGCACACTGCGCCCGGTGTGAGTTTAAGCCACCGGGTCCGGGACTCAAACTGTGGTCGACTACATGGGAGTCCAGTGACATAGCCATTATGCCATCTGCTGGTCCCTAAGAGGGGTCTTTTAAAAGTTCAAGGAAAAATAGAATTCAAGTACATGTTTATTTTGGTGCAGAGAATTATTTTGAAATTTATGCATTTTCTATGAATTTTTTTTAAATCTTCTGGTAAGTTGCAGAAAGATTAAAGTTACCAGAGGGAACACAGGAAAAGAGTGGGAGACTTGGGATCTGACCCAGTCGATCTCTTTCCCAAATTCCTGCTCGTAAACTATCAGGCTCACCAGCCATGGTTATACTTCAGGTTTCAGCATCTCTTTCTCTTAGCTGGAAGTTCTCTTTTAGAGCCTGGACCAGCTTTCCCTGCTTGTCTTATTCTTTTAAATGCCATTATTGCCAAAACTAATACTCCTGGTCTTCCTTTTCTAGTCCCAGTCTCCAACTGCTTTGGTTGATTCCAGAGAGAGGATAACAGAGTGTTTAATGGTTGATGGAGGCCTACACAGATGTGCCTCAAAGAATCCTACTTGTTGAGGTGCCAAACATATTGTTGAATGTTGGCAAATAGTATAGATAGGCAAATAGTAAAATCTATAGAAGGAGAAAGGAGATAACTTTCATTTTCTCTATTTTCTTTGGCTTTATATATATTTTAAACGCAGTTTTAGTGTATCTCTTTTTTAAAAAAGCTATTTATTTAATTCCATTTATTATGATTTTTAATTTGATCAGAGATAGAAAGGGAAAATGAGAAAGCAGCTACCAGATCTGGACTCGAACTGTGGTAGGCCATGTGGGAATCCAGCGCCTTTAACTACCACACCACCTGCTGGCCCAGTTTTAGTGTATCTCTTCCTGTGTAAGTAAATTCTCTTATCTGGCAAATGTTAATGAGTAGCTGTTATTTGTTTTTTCAACTATGGATAAACCACTGGGGGGAAAAAGCCCCTGCCCTCTTGGAGCTTGTATTCCCTTCCAGTGTCAGCTCCCTCTAGAACTTCCTTAACAGGCAGCAGTGAAGTGGTCACACAAGTAGCCCGTTTCATCTCGTTGTTAATGCTGTGATGGGAAGGAGGGATTGTTGGGTGAGGCGAGGATGTTGGAGGCTGCTGTGTGAAGAACAGTTTGAGTGGGGCCTAGAGTAGGCATAGAGAATCTCAGTAGCTAAAGAAGAAATTTGTGTTACCAGTGGATGATAAATCTAATGTCAAATCTTAAAACCTTCAATTTTTAGATAAACAAAAGGAAGTCTGAAATAGTAATCTATGGGACCAGCAAATGGTGTAATAATTACATTGCTGAACTCCCACGTAGTCGACCACTGTTCGAGTCCTGGACTTGGTGACTTAAGATTCATGCCGGGCAAATGTGCTGTCTCTCTGGCGCACGCACGGGCACTATAGCAAAAATCTCCCCTCAAAAAGAAATAGTAAATTATCCAGGCATTACTATGTTAAAAGTAGTTTTTTTCTTAGGCATATGACCAAGTTGTATTTCCAGAGAAAAGTAAGACACAAAAGGAAACTGAAATATATAGTTAAGACAAAATGGACTAGACTGTTGTTAATTAAAGAGTTAATTAATTAATAATATTTGGGGCCAGCAGGTAGCTTGGTGGTTAACACACTGGATTCCCACGTCCCAGACTTGGCGGCTCAGAAATCACGCTGAGCATGTGTGCGAAAATACCGAGAGGGGAATGGAGAAGAAGGGAGTATGGTGTGGCCATCCCCCTGGGGGATGATTTCTCACTTTCCCTCTGTAGTCTTTCTTTCTGATAAGCACATGCACTCTAAGGCAAAAACCTTAAAAAAAATAAAAAATAAAAAGACTAATACTTTTAATTAGAAATTTAAATTGGGAAGATATACACCAATGGCCATGTTTAGATGATGGCTTTATGGACAGTTTTGCTGCCTTCTGTATACCTTTTGTTATTTGCTGGAGAATTTTTTTTTTTTTTTTTTTTTTGGAGAGGTTTTTGCTATAGGGCACGTGAGCTCACCAGAAAGAGAGAGACAGAGAGACACAAAGCAAAAAATCACCCCCCTAGGGGGGGATGGCCATGCCACAATCCCTTCTCCTCTCCGGATCTTGGGCTCACATGCACATGCGCCTGGCATGAGTTTAAGCCACTGGGTCCAGGACTTGATCCACAGTTGATAGGAGTCCAGCAACATAGCCATTACTCCAACTGCTGGTCCCGTGGAGAAAATTTTTTTTATTAATCATGTATTACTTTTATGATGAAACTAATGAAGTCATTTTTATTAGGTGAAAAGTACATAGTATAACCTTTTCCTTCCGAGAGTAGTTACTCTTTTTCTCTTTCTTTGGAGAGGTTTTTGCTATAGGGCGTGTGCGCTCGCCAGACAGACAGAGAGAGACAGAGAGACAGAAAGCGAGAAATCACCCCCCGGGGGGATGGTCACGCCGCAATTCCTTCTCCATTCTCCTCTCGGGATCTTGGGCACGCACACACACACGCCCGGCGTGAGTTTAAGCCACCGGGCCTGGGACGCGAACCGCGGTCGACTACGTGGGAGTCCAGCGACCTAGCCATTACGCTAACTGCTGGTTCCCAAGAGTAGTTACTCTTTAAACTATTTGTTTTGTAAACCTCAGATACTTCTAAATTAGGAAATCATTGCACACAGTAAATTTAGGGGATATAAACTTACTGCAATGAATTAAAGTCCTGACTGAATTCCTGAATTGTGCGAATACTCATTTCTCCTTCTGAACATGATTTAATGTTTAATGAATTTTTTCCGAAGAGTCAGATGTTGAAAATAATGAAAGAACATGTAGAGGTTGCTGAAATAGTCGTGCCTGTTTAAAATATTCTGCGCTGTCTAAGTCATTAAAGCATGACCTGGGAAGGAGAGCCACATGTGTCGCGCTCTGGCTTCCTAACTGGAAGTGTGGGAAATGGAAATGCCACATCTTTAACGAATCCATGCATCTTCAACAACTGCCTAACGTGAAGGAAAGCCGAGTTCCAAAACAAGATTCTTTTTTGGAAATGGTATATGATGTATATCAAAGTCCGATGGCAATGGCTCACTGTGTATTTTATGTATTTCTCCAGCAGCAGATCTTTTAGACAAATCCGAAGAAGGTGCTCTTGATTCAGTGTCTCTGGCAGTGTAATAAAAAAGTGGGAGAGAAATTTCTAGTCTCTAATAAGCAGTATATCAAAGACTGCTGTCACGTTCTGTAAAAAAGTCCACAACATGATTTATTACGTTAATTACAGTCATGTGGGTTTCATGCTGCTAAGCCTGCAAATGCAGCCACGTTCTGAAGTTGATTTAAGAATATATTTTGGCTGAGATGAAAGTGCTCCTTATTGTGATTAATATAGTGCAATATTTGTTCTCTTGTTCTCTTCTTTTGCCTTTGCTCTGTTGCAGAGTGCTTGATTTTGTTTCTTTGACTTGAGATTAAGTTCGAGATGGGAGGACGACCTTCATCTAGTTTGTGTTCATACCTCTCATCGGGTCTCCTTTTTGTGTCTTCTCGTATTTCTCCTCATCTTACGTCTCTTCAGGTTTCTCCTAGCTTTACGTCTCCTCTGTAGATGAAGCCTAAGCCTGTTTGAACTCACTACCTTCTAAGCACATGTGGCTAGCCTCATAATGGCCTCCAGTGTATCAGGGCTGTCCTCAAGGCTTGTTAGGTCACACCTACGATGATGCTTCTCTTTTTTGAGGGTAAAAAAGAAGCTGAGAAACCCTTATTCGTTTTATTTAATTTTTTAAAAAATTAGTTATTTTTATTGTATTTTGCTCTAGGGTGTATACACTTGCCAGAGAGAGAGAAAGTGCGAAATCACCCCCTAAGGGGCATGGCTACACTGCAGTCTCTTTTCCTCCATTCTCTTCTTAGGATTTTGGGCATGCACACACACACACTGGGTGTGATTTTCCAGCCACTAGACCTGCAAGTAGAATTGCACAGTCAGCCATGTGGGATCCAGCTCCTCTACCGCCACACCACCTGCTAGCCTGTATTTATTTTTTAAAAAAGCATTCTGGGCACCAGCAGATGGTGTAATGACTATGTCACTGAACTCCCATGTAGTCGACCGCTATTCAAGTCCTGGACCTGGTGGCTTAAACTCATGCTGGGTGCATGTGCATGTGAGCCCAAAATCCCGAGAGGAGAACGGAGGAGAAGGGATTGTGTCATGGCCATCTCCCCTGGGAAGTGATTTCTCACTTTCTGTCTGTCTTTCTGGTGAGTGCACGCACCCTACAGCAAAAAAACCTTTCCGAAAAAAATAAAGGGAATATGTCTCTTAAAGCTATTCTAGATATAGGTATTAACTCCCTATGTATCTTCACATATGTTTGTGACAGGATATTCATTCATGTGAATATCTAACATTGGGGCCTTTTGGAATCTAGCTTAGAAGAATCAGCAAATATTTGCTACATACTGAAGCATCAAGTAGAGGGGGAGCTCAGGCGTGATAGAAAGACTTTGATTTAGTGGGTCGGGATACCTTTTCTTTTTTTCTTTTTTTTTGGGGGTTAGGGAGAGGTTTTCGCTGTAGGGCACGTGCACTCGCCAGACAGACAGAGAGAGACATAGAGACAGAAAGCGAGAATCACCCCCCAGAGAGGATGGTCACGCCGCAATCCCTTCTCCTCCATTCTCCTCTCGGGATCTTGGGCACGCACGCACACGCGCCCGGCGTGAGTTGTAAGCCACCGGGTCCGAGACGCGAACCGCGGTCGACTACGTGAGAGTCCAGCGACATAGCCATTACGCTAACTGCTGGTCCCCACCAAAGGCATTCTTCTTGACAAAACTGGAGCCATTAACCATTGGCTGCACTATCTATGTCAGGGATCAAGAAGATAAGATTTGAAAAATGGTTGTTAGCAATTAGGTAAACAGTGTTGAACTTAAAAATAATTTCAAGAAAGTTATAAAAAAGGTCTGAATGTAGTGGTTTCTAGAGGAAAATATTTCTTTAACTCATTCATTGTTTTATCTAGTACTGGTCAGGTCAGTGTGATTTTTCATTAGTATTTTTTTCTGAGCAGAAATCACTTAAACATCATTTATTTATCTAGCAACTATTCTGCCTGAGAAATAAACTTTGAGACCAGAAAATCTGCATTTTTCAGTAGTGCTCTGCAGATGCTGTAACTAAGGCAGGGCTTGGCCTGAGGGTTAGTTGAAGGAGAAAGTCATTCTCTAGATCTTCTGGGGAAAGGACATTTTCTCAGAGTGTGGCCGCGTGGGCCACACCTGTATGAGAACCATCTAGACCCTTGTTAAAATGCCGACTGCTCCACCCTTTTCACTATGAATTAATTCCTACTCCGAGGCTCTGTCTGGTCTTCTTTTATACATGTGATATCTATCCCCTACCTTTCAACACACACAGTGTCTTGGCCTGGCTTAACTTGTACGTAGAGACAGCAGTTGATACAGATGAGAAAGAAAAGGAGGTCTTCTTCCTGTACTCTAGGGCCTCTGTGTTGGATTAATAAATACTGGTATATTTTGTGCTGTATTTTTCTTTACTAAATTTTTATTAAGAATAAAAATCTCCAGAGGCTCTAGAGTCACATAGCGTACATTCAGGAGAAATGAGCCAGATGACTAATGTTTATTTGATTTCGGCTTCGGTAAAAAATACTGTCAAAATCATGCTGGACTAACTGGTACTATTATTCTAACTTTTAACACTCCTGAATGTGTATGTGAGAAATGTGTTTTACTCCCGCAATTGGAAAAGTTTAACTGAGCATAAAAATAATTTGCTGGTCAGATAGCTGTAATAGCATACAAATCGGGCTTCAATTAGTGATGGTAACAATCCTAGAAAATAGCCTGTGTTTTAATGTTCTAGAAAAAAGCATAAAAATGTACAAGGAGTTGGGTGTTTAAAGAACAAAGAATATACTAACTTTTTTCAGTTTGCCAGAGGGCACATGCACTCTGTGGGGGAAAGAACAAGGGAGAGGGAAAGTGAGATAGCACCCTCCACCAGGGACAGTCACTCGGTAAACCCCCTTTATTTCTCCTTTCAGGATTTTGGGCTTACATGTAGGCACACCCAGAATGTCACTCAAACCACCGGGTCCAAGACTTGAACTGCACAGTTGGTCACATGGGAGAGATCCTAACTTTAGTACATTTTATGGTGGTTGATAAGCTTATTCTCTACTTTTTTTTTTTTTTCTTTTTTTGGAGAGGTTTTGTTTGTTTGTTTGTTTGTTTGTTTGTTTTTAAGCTGTAGGACGCGTGCGCTCGCCAGGAAGACAGAGACAGACAGAAAGCGAGAAATCACCCCCCAGGGGGGATGGCCACGCTGCAATCCATTCTCCTCCATTCTCCTCTCGGGATCTTGGGCACACACGCACATGCGCCCAGTGTGAGTTTAAGCCACCGGGTCCGGGACGCGAACCGCGGTCGACTATGTGGGAGTCCAGCGACATAGCCATTACGCTAACTGCTGGTCCCTATTCTCCACTTTTAAAGTAAATGTAACTTTTTTTTTTTTTAATGAGTTACAGGAACTAAAAAATATTGCTATTTTCTTTATTTTTTAAAAGAGGTTTTTGCCTTAGGTCATGTGCACTTGGGGGGGTGAGGGAAAGAGAGAGACAGTGAGAAAGAAAGTGAGAAATCACCTCTCAGAGGGCATGACCGTGCCTCAATCCCTTCTCCTCCTGGGTTCTTGGGCATGCATGCACACGTGACCAGCGTGAGTTTCAAGCCATTGGGTTCGGAACTCAAACCTTGGTCGGCCATGTGAGAGTTCAGTGACATAACCACTATGCCATCTGCTGGCCCTGAACTATTGCTATTTTCAAAAAGGAAACATGAATGTTGGCTAGTATGACTTTTGTAACTACTGACAGATAAAATTGAAGTTGGCCTAGTTCCTAAGATTATCAATCAGGGATCATATTATATTTAATGATTTTCCTTGAGCATAGAATGAATCTTGGGACCAACAGATGGTTACATCGCTGGACTCCCATGTAGCTGACTGTGGTTTGAGTCCCAGACCTGGTGATTTAAAACATGCTGGGCATGTGTGCATGCAGTGCCCAAAATTCCAAGAGGAGAATGGAGGAGAAGGGATTGCCTTGAGGCCATCCTCCCCCAGGGGGTGATCTCTGCTTTCTGTCTGTCTCTGTCTGTCCCTCTCTGTCTCTCCAGCTAGCACATGTGCGCCCTAAGGCAAAAATCTCTATAAAAATTTTTTTAATTTGAAAGAAATTTGATACATCCGATGAAGTAAGTACTTGAAAAACTATACCGTAATACCAGGGTACTCTTATTTTAAAGACAAGGGAGCTAATAACTATTTATTTATCTATTTAATTTTATTATTATTATTATCATTATCATTATTTGTTCACCAGAGAGAGGGAAAATGAGAAGCAGAGCCACCAGGTCCGGGACTCGAACCACAGTTGACTATGTAGGAATCCAGCACCTTAATCACCATGGTACCCACTACCCCCCATACCATTCTTAATAGATGTCCACACCACCTTCCCTGACCACCACTGATTCTTTGGAGAGTGCCAGCAGAGAATAAGACTATATGATAGTCTGATTGTGAGTCCCAAATTAATTATGTGCCACTCACTTTTGGGTTAATGTATTCTCAGTGCAGTCAGTATGGTTGGTCTGAAGTGCCTTGTGTAATGACACACAGAGTTATCTCGGTAAAATGACTAGTTCTTGAGTTCTTTTCACAACCCCGGTAATAAAGCAGTGAAGTTCCAGCTCTATGGAGCTCACAATCACTGGGAGGAGACAGACACAAGACAGATAAACAAATAAATGTGTAATTAATATGTCAGGCAATGACAGGTATGTAGAAGAAAATAACAACAGAAGAGGAATAGGAATGTGAGAGGTAGAGAGATGGGGGTTGATTTATTTTCTTAGGACACAACTTCATCAAGTGTTTGGCATTTGGAGATTATTTGCACGTAGCACATCCAGTCTCTTCTTGGTGTTCATACTTATAATGACTATATAAGGCCTTCCGTGTAGCCATCTCACTGATCTGGCTTTATTACCTACTCTAACTCTTCTGCTACCCCACATCAGGATTGGTGTTTTAGAGTCCTCCTGAGCACAAGCCAGATTCCTTCCCATCTCTTCCCTTTGCTCGTGGAGTTTCTTCCCGGGATGCCTTGGCTACCTGTTGTGCTTCACCATCCTTCAAAACCAGCCAGGCTCTGGTTTCTCCATGGGTTAGAGCTCCAACACAGCTCAAGGTCTGACTTCTCTCTATCCTTCTCTCTGAGTTCCTAAAGTACCTAGAACCCATGCCACAACCTCAGTGCCTAATTGCACAGAGCCCTGTTTGGACTTTTGATGGGTTTTATGTGTGTTAGTCATCTCTGTAGCTGTGTTGTAATCATCATCACCATCAGGGGCCTTGGCTCCACCCACAGGTCTTCTTGACCTGCTCAGGGCAGGGTGGGTCCTCACAGATGTGGATTAAATATTAACTCCAACAGCAGCTTCATAAATACAAATCTGCTCGCAGATTTTACTTTCTACTTAAGTTTAAAATACATTCTTATTTAATAAGCTCATGGACTGATCATTCACTAGTTTATAAAGAGAATTCAAACATCATTTCTTTTCTCTATGAAGTGAAAAATGAGACAAAATACTCTTAAATGAAAATAATAAAGGAGAAGCAAAACATCAGGAAATATTTCTTATTGCTTCAGATATATCGCTTTAATAAAATCACAAAGGGATGTGACAGCTAAGTTTGTTTTATTTTAAATTGGGTACTGGGGCAGCAGAAACAAGCGGCTGTGAATTTCAGTCTAAAACATAAATCTCTTCCAATTAAATGAGAACATAAGATACTACGCTAATTATGTGTTTTTTCCATGCCATCTCCTAACAAGGGAGGAAGTAATTGGATTAATGGGGCATGGAGACATTTATGTAAATACGTACAGAGAAGCTGTCTGTAAAAAGTTTCTTCAGGCCGTTGGAAAGTATTCTTGAAATCCTACTGTGGCCCTTCCTGGGTCTCCTCTGTAGGCCGCAGATCTCTTGGAAGTCAAGAATCTAAAACCTTTCAGCATGTTGGCTGCGTTCACTGAATGCCCATCCGTGTGTGGTGGGGTTTTAGGAGGTCATTGCTGCTGCTGCTGCTGCTGCTGCTTTGTTTTTTGTTTGTTCTTGTTCTGAGAAGCTTAAATTTAGTGGTAAATATTATTGGCTCCTGTGAATGGTTCAGGCAAGAAATAAGTGGTCATTCATTCAAAGAAGCAAGGTCACCCATACTTTCTACAGAGAATGTATCCATTTTCCCTGTTACAGCCAAAACCACAATAGTGATGCCTTGGCTGCAGGGACCACTCATAGTAGCTCAGCAGGGCACAGCGTTTGTGGAGGAGAGAGCTGATAGAAGTGGAAGGTCTGGGGGACCAGGTGTTTTTTAAAATGTGCTTTTGAAAACCGCACTTCAGAAGATCTGCCTTTCCCGTCATTGATGTTTGGGATGTTGATCATTTGAAATACATAGGGAGGATCTTTGAATTTCAGATTCTTTTATCAGTTCATTTATTTATTCATCCAGTCTTCAAACATTCATTAAGTAGCTCTCATATGCCGGAACATAGGCTGGGTACTTAGAATTCATAAATAACTGATACATGAAAAATTATTTACTCTGGGACCAGCAGGTGACATGGTGGTTAAGGCCCTGGAATTCTTGCATGGCCGACTGCAGTTCAAGTCATGGACCTGGCAGCTTGGTTTCTCACTCTCTCTGTCTTTCTCTGGCAAAATTCATGTGAAAATAATGAAAATAAATAAATAAATAAATAATTCTATAAAGAAAAGAAAAATTATTTACTTAATGGGACATGGACCCTATATACATGTGTATAGAAAAACTGTCCGTGGGGACCAGCAGTTGGCATAATGGCTATGTCACTGGACTCCCATGTAGTAGACCGTGGTTTGAGTCGCGGATCCGGTTGCTTAAATTCATGCTGTGCACGTGTGCATGTGTGTCCAAGATCCCAAGAGGAGAATGGAGGAGAGGGGATTGCGGCGTGGCCATCCCCCCAAGAGATGATTTCTTGCTTTCTGTCTATCTCTCTCTCTGTCTTTCTGGCAAGCACACATACCTTATAGCAGAAACCTCTCCATAGAAAGGAAAACTGTCTATGTAAAATTTTACTAAGAGTGTCTCTAAGCATTTCTTCGTCCTTGAGGTGGTCACAGCCTAACAGAGGTATGAGAATGAAATAACTATGCAGGACAATGTGATAATATAATCCACTTATCAGCAATTTTCTCTCAAATGATAAATACAGGTTTTTATCATAAGAGAGCAATGCATATCTGACCATGTATTGATAGTTTTCTGACCAACTAATTTTCTTTGGATAAAATACAAGGTTACACATGGGAAAGTTCCAGGTTTGTGTCCGGAGTCCTTCCTGAACACACAGATGGGTATGGACCAGTGATCAGGGGCTAGCTGCAGCTGGGGTTGATTGTAGCATGAAGACCATGTTTGGGGGTGCCTGTCTTTCCACCTCTGTCTGTCTCTTTCTGATTGTGTGTATCATTCATGGAAATAAAAAAGAAAAACTTTTAAAAAATGAAATAAAAGTCACAAAGCCCTACATGATCTGGCCCTGGTGGGCTTTCAAACTACTCTTCATACCACTCTTACTCTATTTCACTCCAAGAATGCATTATTCTTTCAGTTTCTTAGATGTTTCCATTGCAGGGTTTCTCATGCTATTCCCTCTACTGTTCTTCCTTCCACTCTTAGTATGACTAGTTTTCTCATTTTTAGGTCTCATTTGAAAGATCTTTTTAGAGAGGCCTTTCCAGGACATTTATCCTTAAATGGATCGCTTACCCTTTCTAACAACATCCTTTTTTTATCTTCATACACCTGTGCCAGTTTGTCTAAGATTTATTTATTTGTGTTTTTGTCTGTTTTTCCCCACTAGATGCTAACTTCCAAGAAAGCAAGGACTGTTTCCGTTATGTCCATCCCTATAGACCCAGGCTACTTAATTCCTGGTGTGTTCAGTTACTCAGTAAATGTGCTCGAATGAAGGCGGTGGCTAAGTAGGACTTTACTGATTTGAAGGAGAAGAAAGCAAGAGGATAATACTTAGGTTTTAGGCTTCAGCACATGGGAGACACTGACTCGCTGGAAGAGCAGGTTTCCTGCATTTTAGGTCTGGGGACATGTAGGTGCATAGGTTCATGGGAGCTGTAAAAACATGAGTCTGGAGTCTACTCATTCACTAGCCATAGAATTTCATTTTTAATTGTTAAATACTTGGTCTGCTTAGGAAAAAAAAATACTTTGTGTTTACATATTTTTGTCTTCTCCATTCTGTTTTGTGACCTTTGGGACTTTACCTACATTCAGTTTTTTACATTTGTCATCAATCACAACTTTCTTAATAAAATAAGACCATTTTGCCTACCTCAATGCATGTTTTTGCCCATTCATTTCTCCTGCTAAATCATACACATACTTGAGAAGATTCAGTCTTCCATATAGAATGTCTTTTGTTTGCATTGAGAAAAGGTTTTTGTTTATCTTCAGATTAGATAAACAGCAAAGCTATGTAGAACTCAAGTTATATTGCTTACTATGTACATTCAAACAAAATGTTAATGAAGTTTGACTACTGAGTTTTGATGAATACCAAAATCCTCTGGAATGTCACCTTTCTTCGTGTAGTACATATCATATGATTAGAAAGCATTCAACAAACATTTCATGGAATCCCTGTTAAGTGAAAAGCACCAAGAACCCAGAAGTTACAGCAATCTCATTCAAATGCAGAGACGATCAGAATTCTGACTTTGAGAACAGAAAATAGAAACATGTCTCACCCTACTTCTCCCTTTAGAAATCACTTGACTGAGAAGCAGAAGCTTATGTTTTCTTAGATGAAACTAGTCTTTTGTAACCCAGAACCCCAGTATGTAAAGAAGGGCTGCTGAGTACAGTGATTGGCCTGGGATTTGGTTGTGACACCAGAAATGTAGATCCCAACTGGAGGCACAAGACCTGTTTTCCACCAGGGTGATGCATACTGAGCGCCAGAGTTAGTCACTGCTAAAGCCTGGGTAGGTAGTGAGGCTTCTTAGGACCCTATTTGACTCTATAAAGCAGCAAGGAGGCAGGGCCAAGGAGAGAAACACATACAGTACACACTCGCCATCTCTGTGAGAAGTGGTCTGCTGCAAGACAAGACAGTGGAGAGAGATTTGAAAGGACACACTCTGTACCAGGAAAAAAGATGCATGCATTACAATCAGCACTGAACTTTATCCTGAAGTTACGTCCTTTAGAGAGAGAAAAATAATAATTTATATTAGGGAGTAAGATCATGCTGACCACTGACTTCTAGAAGACAATGCCCCTGTTGTTCAGGGGAAAAGCAAGCATGAATTGAGAATACTGAGGCATTATGTTGTTTAATTATAAACATAATAAAAGGCTAAAGATATTCTTAAACATTTAAGAACTCAGGAAAGCCTCGTTTTTTCTTATGTACTTTTTGAATAAGCTGTTCAGGACAGACTCTAGCCAGCTGAGAGATGGAGAGTGACCAAGATACTGGTAAGCATTGATTCTGTCAATTTAATTACAGACAGACCAAGATGTGGAAATTGTGATTAAAAGCAGAATATTAGAAATTATCATAAATACTTAGAGTAATTATTCGAAACCTGACAATATGAAAATGTGTCATTTTAATTTATTTAAATGAATTATTATTATTATTATAATTGGGGGGGGGGGTTTCTGCTATAGGGCGCGTGCGCTCACCAGACAGACAGAGACATAGAGACAGAAAGCGAGAAATCACCCCCCGGGGGGATGGTCACGCCTCAATCCCTTCTCCTCCATTCTCCTCTCGGGATCTTGGGCATGTACGCACATGCGCCCGGCGTGAGTTCTAAGCCACTGGGTCCAGGACGCGAACCGCGGTTGGCTACGTGGGAGTCCAGCGACATAGCCATTACGCTAACTGCTGGTTCCCTTAAATGAATTATTTTAAAACAAGATCTCGGTTGAGATCATCTTGCCTCAGCCTCCCAACTGGGACTACATGTGTGTGCCACCACCATGGCTCTCGTTTAGCTGGTGTCTTCCTGTATTATTCAGACCAGCCTGGAGCTCAGGATCCTCTTGCCTCAGCTTCCTGAGTTGCTGGGATTAAGGTGTATGCCACCATACCTAGCTTTAGATGAGACTGGGAATTGAACCCAAGCCTATGTGGTCTCAGCCTGTCGGGCACAGCATCTTAGTAGTATCCATCACTGTGTCTGGGCAAGGAAATACTTGAATTTTAAAAGTTGAGTGAGTGGGCCAGCAGGTGGCATGGTGGTTGGGGTGCTGGACTCTCACATGGCCGACTGTGGTTCAAGTCCCAGACCTGAGGGCTTGCTTTCTCACTTTTCCTCTCTCTATTTCTCTCTGGTGAGTGCACATGCCCTATAGCAAATTGGGGTGGGGGGGGGAACCAATACAGTTATATATATATATATATATATATATGTGTGTGTATATATATATATATATATGTGTGTGTGTGTGTGTGTATATATATATATATATATATATATATATATTTAACGTGGGTGAGTATAAGAGAAAAAATGTAGAAATAGTATAAACTGATTCAAAAGATATTATTGAAAACTAATAATTCAGATAATAGGGTACACAAATAATTGACAGTATAAAGGTGACACTAGGAAAACCAAATGGAATTTAAAAACCAATAATTATAACGATCAAGAAAAAGAATATAATAAAAAATGGTGAAGGACATGGAAGCATACGGTATATTAATTTTGACATCGATTATGGGGGGTATTAATTGATGCTGTATGGGCTAGACTATAGCATAGTAGTCATTCAAGGAGCTGGGTCCTACCTGGCCCGCTGTGGCTTAAATCCCTGCAGCTTAAAAAACATGCTGGGCATACATGTATGTGTAGCCCAAATCTCGACAGGATGGAGAAATGGAAGAGTAGGGATTCCAGTGAGATGGTATAGTGGGAGTGATTTCTCTCTCTCTCTCCCTCTCTCTGGTGAGTCATGTGCCCTCTGGCAGTTTAAAAAATACATATAAATATATACACACACACAGAGTATAAAATAGAGGATTTGTGATATGGTGTAATGTTATAGCAACAATAAACACTGGAAAAATTAACAGAAGAACATAAACTGGAAACAATTTCTTTACTCTTAAAAGGAGTTACTGAAGTAGTTGGCCTCTCTTGGACCTCTGGCTGTTGTTAACCTGCCTGAAGCAGAAGCCAGCAGGAGAACTCAGCTGAGAGAGAGGAACTGGGCAAGACCTTTGATGCAATAATAAAGACAGAGAGTTTGGCATACATTGCAATTACAAGAACTAATTTTGAATCCAAGAATAAGTATAAATAGATAATTCAGTGGAGGCTCAAACTGAATGACATACCAAAACCCAACCAGATGCTGTGCAGGTGTTAACTGTTAAAAATAACATGCTTTTTTGAAAACAGTTTTGCAAATGGAATACTAAAAATTAACAAAGCAGGGGCCGAATGGTAGCACAGCAGTAAAACAGTGCCCTGCAAGGCTGGCCCGTGTGGGAGGGCTCAGATTCATGTCCAGAGACTCCTGTGTACTCCTGTGCATGAGTACACTAGCTCCGTGTTTGCCCCAAGCCAGGGCTGGCCGAGGCTGGGGGGTGGGTTGCAGTGTTGGTATCCTGTTCGGTGTGCGGTCTCTCTCCTCATCTTTTTCTCTCTTTGACTCTTTTGCTCATGAAAGAAATAACCCCAAAACTAAAGGCCTTTGGGCCAGCAGGTAGAGTGGTAGTTAAGGTGCTAGATTCCCACATGGCTGACTAGAGTTCAAGTTCTGGACCTGGGGGTTCTCTCTCTCTCTCTCTCTCTCTCTCTCTCTCTCTCTCGTGAACATATGTCATGCCCTGTAGTAAATTTTAAAAATAGTAATAATAGTGATAAATAAAATTGAATAAATAATTCCTTTTTTTAAAGCCTTTAAAAAATAACAGCCATGAAGCAGACCACTCAAAGTCTGTGCAACTCTATACTCAGATAACTAATCAAATAAAATAAATTCTAATAAAAATATTAGTATAGTTTAAAAAGCATGGTAAACTTGTAACAAATAATTATAAACTATAGCAAAAATAGGAATTTACTGCAAAAAAATGTTAAGGTGAAGTTAAATGAATAGAAAGGGATGTAGGGAGAATTTAAAGTGTTGAGTTACTGCGGTAGGGGCAAAATGCATAAAGGACCGGGAAAAATCATGTATTAAATAACAAACCTGAGTCAAGGAGAAGAAATGTAGAGAATGGGCACCACTTGTAGTACTCTTCATTCACTGTGCTGGCTTCTACTGTATTGCAGTACCGGGAGAAGTCTCAGTAAACTTCCCACAGTAGCAAACAGCAAGAATAGCATTTCAGAACACAGTGAAGTGAAGTTGGGCATTTTAAACAACATTATGAAACAAAACTGCCTCCTAGAAATTTGGTAACACTTTAAAATTACTTTGGAAAATGAAATAAAAAATGATTAAGGAGAAAACATAAGAAAGTTGTTTTATGGTTTCATAGTGGGGAAAAATCTCTAAGTATAACCTAGAATATAGAAAATGGTTTAAAATTGAGAGAAATAAACAATCTCATAAATATAACAGTCACAAATATAGAAGGAACACTATACAAAAAAATCACTGTATACACACATATATTACAGGACTAAATATAATATATAAAACATAATAAAGCTAATAAATAATACATAAATAACAAATATTAAGAATTAAGACTAAATATGAAAACTAAAGTTCCTAAATAGATCTAAAATTTCTATAAATCTTTTTTTTTTTTTTTTTTTTAAAGGACAGAAGACAATTAGAAAGCACAGGGAGCTAATACATATTTGGAAAAAAATGTCATATTACACTTAGGAATGAAATGCAGGGCCAGATGGTGGTGCAGCAGTATAATGTGATGCTCTCTGGGCAGTATCACGTGAGCTGGTTCCTGATTCAAATCCATTGCAAGTCAGTTGACTGCCCAGAGTACAGTGGACATGTGCTTGCCCATGATCCGGAGTGGGCTAAAGGCTGAAAGTGGATCACAGCATTGGGATTCTGATAAGAGTTCTCTCTGTCTCTGTGTAGCTTATGAAACAAAGAAATGCAAAATAAATTAAAACTGTAGTATGTTTTACCAATTAAATACCCAAAATGTCAAGAAACTTGATTATATATCTGGGATAGTGTAATTGAATTAGTGCTTATTATATCTTAAGAGAGTATAAATTGGTACTATGCATGTGCCGGGCAGTAGCAATTAAGCAGTTCTGTTTTGGGAAATTCATTCTGTAAAAATAAATGTGAAAAGTCTGGGACCAGCAGATGGTGTAATGGGCACATTGCTGGACTCCCACATAGTCAACTATGGTTCGAGTCCCAGACCTGGTGGCTTAAACTCTCGCCAGACGCGTGTGCATGTGTGCCCAAGATCCCAGGAGGAGAAGGGATTGTGACATGGCCAATCACCCTGAGAGGTGATTTCTCATTTTTTGTCTCTCTGTCTCTCTCTGTCTTTCTAGTGAGCTCACGCACCCTATAGCAAAAACCTCTCCAAAAAAAAGAATAAATGGGAAATGTCATGCATATAAGAATACCCACGGCACCATTCTTTGTAATAGCAACAGGTTGGAAATAATGCAAATATCCATCCATAGGGAATTAGGGAACTGAATAAATGTATTGTTATATCTCTATTAAATTTGTCATATCTCTATTAAATATTATACAACTATAAGAAAAATTGAGCCAACTGTGTAACAATATGAAGCTATTGCACATAGAAAATTTTCAAAATTATATTCAGACAATTGGTAGCTGTTGGTTGTCATGCAGTATGAGACTTAGCAACAGATGGAATGGGAAGGTGATGTACTTTCACCCTGTATCCTTTTGTAACTTGTAGATACTGTATATATACACCTGTATTGCCTATTCAGATTTTAATTAATTTAAATAAAATGGATCATGGCCCGTATTTTTTAAAAAATCAGTTTTTTACTTTGATCTCAGACCATATAAGTGGATGTTCTAATGGATGGTAAATGGAAAAGTGAAAATCAACTGCAGGTCAAAATGTGAAAAGTAAAACAATAAAAGCTTTTGGAAGAAATAGAAGATCTTTCATGACCTTGGAATAAGCAAGATTTTTAAAACAGTACACAAAAAACATGGACCATAAAGAAAAATATTGATAAATTGGACTATATTAAGAACTCTTGTTCATTAAAATACCATTAAGAAAATGAAAAAACAAGCCATAGACTGGGAGAAGATATTTCTAATATGTATATCTGACAAAGACTCTTATCCAGACTATGTTAATATCTCCTACAAAGAGAAAGAAAAGACCAGACAATCTAATAGAAAAGCGGGAAAAAGACTTGAACAGGCATTCCATAAAAGAGGATATCCAAATGGCCAATAAACATGAAGAGTTGTTCAGCATTATTAGTCACCAGGGAAATGAATATTAAAACCAAAGTGCAGTTATCACTACACATTCACCAGGATGACTAAAACAAAAAAAGATTAACATTAAATGTTGCTGAAGATACGGAGCATCTTTTCTTTATGGTGGGGAAGGAAAATTGGTATAACCACTTTGGAAAATTGGTTGTCAATATCTATTAATGCTGGACATACGATTTCCTATGACCCAACAATTCTACTTGTAAGTCAGTACCCAAAAGAAATGCATGCACATGATCACCAAAGATACCTATGAGAATGTTCATAGAAGTTTTATTGGAATAACCCAAAAGTGAAAACTAAGAGAAATGCAGTGTCCAATAGAACGGATAAAGAAATTGTTTATTTGCATTATGGACTGTTACATAGCAATGAGGATTAATTATTTGCATAATGATATGGATGAAGCTCATAGACATAATGTTGGGCAAGAGAAGCCAGACTCAGAAGAGGGAGTTGACCTTCTAAGATTCCAGTTCCATTCATATGTGTTCCTGTAGTAGCCAGACAGACTTATGAGGTTTCAAGTCATGTAATGTTTTTTCTTGGTTTGGTGAGAGAGTATGACTGAAAGAAGGATCATGAGGAAGGTTCTGGGGTTCTGCACTTTTTCTTGATTGTGGTGCTGGAATCACAAATATATTCAATGTGTGAAAATTAATGCATTTAATGACTAGTCTATTTTATTGTGTGTATATTAATTTTTTTTTTTTAAAAAAAGGACTAGATTAGCTACAGCATGGTGGCACCTGCCTTTAGGTGCAGGTACTTGGGAGGTTGAAGCAGGAAGATCACAAATTTGAAGTCATCCTGGGAAAACCCTCTCTCTTTAAAAAAAAAAGAAAGAAGAAAAAAAGAATCGGAAATTTCTTTTTCTTTTTCTTTTTCTTTTTTTTTAAAGGTTTTTGCTATAGGGTGTGTGCCCTCACCAGAGACAGACAGAAACAATGAGAAAGAAAGTGAAAAATTACCTAGAGGGATGACCACGCTGCAGTCCCCTCTCCTTCATTCTCTTCCTGGGACTTTGGGTATACACACTCCTGGCATGATTTTCAAGCCATCAGATCTGGGATTCGAACCATGATTAACTATGTGGAAGTTCAGTGCCATCTACTGGCCCCCAGAAATTTTCTAAAAAGGCAAAGGTTATTGTATTATTCTTTATTTTATTAGCATCATCTCTGCTCTTATTAGATTTAGGTATTAGGTGTAAAACTTACTTCTTAAATCATCTCTGCTCTTATTAGATTTAGGTATTAGTTGTAAAACTTACTTCTTATACTTGTTTTAAAATAATTTCCTCCCCCTTATGGATAAAATAAATAAGAATGTCCTTACTCTTCCAACCCCCTCTAATGGCGCATGCCTAGCTGTTAGAAAAGGATATGACAGCATGATATTTTTCTTTAGTTTTATATTCTAAAGATGAAATGGCTCTTTCTTTCTCTTTTTAAATTGCCAGGGTGTGCTTGCTAGAAAGGGGGTAGGGAAAGCACACCCCCAGTGGGCATGGTCATGTCACAATTCTTTTTCCTCCCTTTCTCCATCCCATCAGGATTTGGGGCACACAGGTCTGTTTTTCAAGCCACTGGGGCAGGATTCAAACTGTAGTCAGCCACGTGTGATCCTGCTCCTTTAACCGCTGCACTACAGGGCGGATACTGGAATGGTGCTTTTTAAACTAAGAGTGAAGCTTAGAATTAATAGAAGAGAAAGGCTAGAAAACAAAGTTGGGCTGAGGATAGTGTATCATAGTATGAATGTGTCAGTCAACTCTGAGTACATTAGTATGGTGCTAAAAAATGTGGAGGATGCGGCCAGCAGGTGGTGCAGCAGTCAAGGCCCTGGATTCCCATGTGGTCTACTGTGGTTCGAGTCCTGGACCTGGTGGCTTGAGGATCACGCGGGACGTGTGTGTGCATGCCCAAAATCTCGAGAGGAGACTGGAGGACAAGAGATTGTAGCATGGCCGTCTTCCCTGAGGGGTGGTTTCTCACTTTCCTTCTCACTGTCTCTCTCTCCAGCAAAGAAAAGGAAAAAAATGCGGGGAAGATGCAGAAGTGGGAGAGTGGCCACCTCCCCTCAGGAACTGTCACATGGGATGACGTGTCACCCATGCCAGCACTCTGTAACCTTCCATAGTCATCTGCACCAGTTCTGCCCACAGCAGACTAATGCTTTTGCTCACATACCCCTTAATAATACTCTGAAAAAACTATCTACTGTTCACTTTTAAATTAGCATCCAAAGGCTTTTGGCATAAGTTTCAATTGGTTTTTGCAAAAAGGAGGTAGAAAATATTGAATACAGTCAGGCATCTGTATCTGGGTTCTACAACAGCAGATCCAAAATAGTAAAAGAAAAAGTTGGTTGCATCTTTATTGAACATGTACAATAATTTTCTTGTCATTATTCCCTAAATATCAATAGCATACTCTATCAACTATTTACGTGTCATTGTATTGAGTATTTGAAGTAACCTGGAGAACATTTAAAATATATGGGAAGATGTACATAGGTTGCATCCAGGTACTTCCCTTTTATATAAGAGACTTCAGCATCTTTGGATTTTGGTATCCACGGGGGATCCTGTAACCAAATCCCTGTGAATACGGAGGAACACATGGAAATGAGGATGGACTATAACTAGAATGAATATTTCATGATACAACTTGATAATAATTATTAAGTACCTTGTGAATAAAGCACACTTTGATTCTAATAGAAATTAATACAATTTTAAGCCACTATTTTACTTTTATTTTGAACTTTTTTGGTGGTTCTGCAGAATATTCCATTTCTAGTTTAAAAAAATCAACCTCATGTACCTCTGACCTCTTAAGCTGTCCTGAATTTAGAACACTTCAATTCAGGCCCTAGTGGCAGATCTCGTCTGTGTCAGAATATGCATAACACAGAGACAGACAGAAAATGCTGTAGGTACCATTATTGATTCATAAATTCTGTTTGGCTCTTCAAAGTCTTTTATAACCCAGCACATATACTGTAGTAGATTTGAGCTGGCAACTGGAGCAAACTGAGCAAGTTTTAGAAAAGATCCCATGTCAAAGTTGAGGAACTGGAAATGTTTCCCCTAAACTTGTTTGTGACTGTTTATTTCTTGACTTTGAAGTTTGAATATCGCTGAGATAGATATTTGAACAAATAGCCAAAATAAACAGATGTTTTAGTCCTTTTGGCTTTACATACAAATAGTAGAGGAAGCTAATATGATAAAAGATTACATTCAACCTGTGGCTTCCATGCTTTTGATAAGAGATAAGCATTTTTATTGTTGATATATAAACAGTTTCAACTGGAAGATAGTAACATAACCTAAAGTTAATTCTATTGAGGCATGAAACTGTGTTTGTATTATTTGAATTTTGGGAATAATCTTAAAGATATGACTATAAAAATATATACCTAAAATATACATATTTACCTAGTGAATATCTATTCATTTTATAAAGTCATGTGGATTTTGGCAATTATACCTTAGAATTGTCATTTAAAAAATATATAGTTATTCACAAATCTGTATAGTAACATACAAAGTAGTATTTTTGTGAGTAATACCCAGCTTATTATAAACTTTTATATTTATTGTTAGATGTGGTCATTACAAAGAGTTCCACTGGGCAACCTTACAAGTTAATGTAAGGTTATAATGTAAGGTAATCTGATGTTTTTCTAACAAGATAACTGAAGTAAACAAAGCTTCTACATTATGTTTTAGAATCAGAAATTGCATCCCCCCCACCACCCCCCCACCCCCCATTTTGCCAAGAAGGTGCATGCATTCACCAGAAAGAGAGAGAGAGAGGAAACAAGAAAGCAGTCACATAGGGAGTGGTCATGCTATAGTCCTTTCTCCTCTGTCACTCCTCCTTTTTGGGATTTTGGGCATGCACAAACACTTGGCATGTTTTTCAAGCCACAAGTCCAGGACTTGAACCATGCAGCCAACTATGTAGGATCCATCTGCCGTAACCAATATGCCATGGGATGTCCCAGAAATTACTGTTTTTTATTTGGAGAGCGATTTCTGCTATAGGGTACATACGCTCACCAGAGAGACAGAAAGTGAGAAATCACCCCCTGAGGGGATGGCCATGCCACAGCCCCTTCTCCTCCATTCTCCTCTCGAGATCTTGGGCATGCATGCACATGCACCCAGCGTGAGTTTTAAGTCACTGGCTCTGGGACTTGAACTGTGGTCGACTACATGGAAGTCCATTACGCCATCTGCTGCTGGTCCCTAGAAATTACATTTTTATGTTTTAAACTCTATGTTTGCTTCTCAACAATCCATAGAAAAACTTGATTTTCTACAGTATTATATAATTTCATCTTTGGGTTTTCACTTTTTATTTTCACCCAGACTATGTCTGTCACTGTGATGATTTTTAATTTTTTAATTTTAATTTTTATATTTTTTTGCTATAGGGCACTTGCACTTGCTAGAGAGAGATGTAGTGGGAGGGAAAGTGAGAAATCACCCCCTTCCTCCCCAGAGGGAATAGCCATGCAGCAATCCTTCTCCAGTCTCCTCCCAAGATTTTGGGCATACATGCACATGCACCTTGCTTATTTTTCAGTTCACCAGGTCCATTATTTGAACTGTGAAGTTGGCTTGTGGGATCCAGCACCTTAATTACCATGATACCTGCTGGCCCAGTAGTGGTGATTTTTGACAAAATGACTTTGTATTATTGTTTAGATCCCAAATTCAAATTTGCATATTATAGAAACCATTTAAATGATACCACTGAATTTTTTCCCACTAGGGGGAGGTTTTTGCTGTAGGGCGCAGGCACTCACCAGAGACAGAGAGACAGAAAGCGAGAAATCATCCCCCCTCCCAAGGAAGATGGCCACGCCACAATCCCTTCTTCTCCATTCTCCTCTCGGGATCTTGGGCACAGACGCACACACGCCCAGTGTGAGCTTAAGCCACTGGGTCCGGGACTCAGACTGCAGTCAACTATGTGGGAGTCCAGCGACATACCATTACGCCAACTGCTGATCCCGATACTATTGAATTTAACCGTTGTGGAATTGTGGAAAATGGAATAGGGTTTCCTGTATAGGACACTGCCCTGGTGCTTTGTTTCTCAAAGTGTGGTCTCTCAGGAACATAGTGGTGCTAGTTAAGATGCAGATTCCTAGGCCTGCCACCTGGTAGTCTGCCTTTTAATTGAGCATCCTGAGCCCGGAAGCATAGAAAGGTAAAAGAACCACTGCTCTAGAGCAGCATTATTGGATTGTGAATGATACATAACATAAAGAGGACCTGGAGTCCTTGGAGGCAGAAGACAAATCATAAATTAATAAGATATAACAGTGTGTCTAGGAGATAGCTCCCCTTTCTTACATCCCAAAAATAAGAACTAAAAAAGCCTTATTCAGATTTTATTGTCCTGTCTTTATATACCTATGAAGTTTCGTCCTTATTGCCCTCCAAAATACCAATTTTCTTTTTATCACTTATGACAGACTGCCCTGCAGTACCACACAGAATACTTACGAACTGTCTACTTCGTTGCTACTATAGAAGAACCACAAAAATCTGATTAGTTCTTGTAAAATACAGAATTCTAGAGATGTGTTAAAATAGCAAATAGAGATATTTTAATTCCATGAAATGAAACCAGTACAACCTGTTTTCACAAATGAAGTGATTCCGAATGAGTTCGTCAGCTCTAAGGAGGCCTTTGCACACTGTAGTAGGATAGATAGCATGTTTCTATCCCACATTTTTCCTAAAAGGAAGGCTGTGTCTAATCTCATTCTTACCCAGACCTGTATGCACTGAACCAATGTGCCAGTGACACAAGAGGCTCATTTTGATTGTAGAGGGCCGTGCTCTTGTCACGCACATCATTTGTGAAGCTGAAGTTGGCCATTGTAATGTGGCGGGTATGTAAATAACCTTATCAGTGATCTCTGTAAAATTGATTCCTTCTTTCCCTTTTCATGATAAAAGGAAACTTTATTTCAGAGTAGAAAGTACATTGTCTGAACTCATCAACACCCTCTCTATCCCTCCCCTTCCCAATTTGTTACAGACCAGGATGAAAGAGCGGCGGAGCTCAGCAGGGAGCAGAACGAGAAAACCATCCGGAGCACGCAGACCGCGCTCCGCAATTTCCGCGAGTTCCTCATCTCCAAGTATCCTTCTGAAACCAGAGAGATTTATGTCATCCCTTGCAAGGAGTTGGATGCCTACCTTGCCTCTTTCTTTGTTGATGCCAGGCAGAAGGATGGGTCCGAGTATGAACCCAATAGCTTGGCCAATTACCAGTGTGGGCTTGAACGGTACCTGAAAGAACACAGGTATGGCTACAGTATCACCAGGGACAAGGAATTCAAGCGTTCCCAAGAAGCCCTGAAACAGAAGCAAATCGAACTCCGCTGCAAAGGAAAAGGAAATAAGCCACACAAGTCCATGAAGCTCACCTTTGCCGACGAGCTCATCCTGCGGAAGAGGGGACTGCTCAGCCGGTACAACCCTGAGGGTTTGCTCAACCTTGTCTGGCTCAACAACACCAAAGCTTTTGGGCACTGCACGGGCTTCCATGGATCTACCTTGAAGTGGGGTGATATCAGGCTCCGGGTAACAGAAACGGGGCTGGAGTACTTGGAGTGGATGGGTCAAGACACTGGTGACTTGAATGCCAAAACCAAGAGAGGGGGGACGGACTCTCGTGTGTATGCTACCCAGCACGCCCCACAGACCTGCCCCGTTCAGGACTATAAGGAGTATGCCCAACGGCGGCCTCCTGCCATGCGCTATGAGGATGCCCCTTTCTATTTGTCCATCAAGCCTGTTGTGAACTTGGCGGCTCTGCATTGGTACAACTGTCAGGCCCTTGGCAAGAACAAGCTGGCCAAGATGGTGAAGACCATGTGTGAGAAGGGCAACATCCCCGGCAGGAAAACCAACTTCAGTGTGTATCAGAGCTGCAGCACCTTGTCCGAGGCCCAGAGCAACCAGCTGGTGCTGATCTGTAACAATCTGAGCCAGCAGGCAGCCCAGTCAGTGGCTGGGCACTCCAACAGCGGCAACTTCATCGTCTCCGCCTCCTACGACTCTTCCTCAGACACCGCCTGAGCAAGACCCTCGCTTGGCTACTGTGTCCGGAGAATCTACGATATACACTGCTTCCCATCCCTTTCCCTCTGCCCTCAGTATTAACTTTATAAAAATATAAATATATAATATATTTTTCTTTTTACAAATAAGCCAAGGGAGATAGTTTAGTATACTAACATAGTATTTATAGGCTTAAGAGAGATGTCCTCCTGGGTGATCACATGAGTTACTGTTACAGACTTCACAAAACCAGAGTGGTTCTCAGGCAACATGGATAGAGAAGGAATTCTCTTTGTAGAAAACTGTCAGAAAGGAAATGGAGAGTCATCCTAGACGCTGTGTCCTCTACTCCTGCTTTTCCTTCCCACCCACCTCTCACTTTTTAGTCCCCTTAATAAAAGCTTTATTTTTTTAATTTTAAAACTTCTATATTAATTAGGAGACAACACTAATTTTACTGCTTACACAAAACTGTATTCAGTCAGATCCAGAATAGAAAAGTGTTGTATAAGCTTGATAGCAGATTATTTAGTCTTTTTTTTAAAAAAAAAAACTTAATTAGAATTTTAGCTCTTGTGCCTCATTTTTTTGCAGTGTATGAAAATCTAGAGGTTTCGCTAACATATTTCTTTTTAGGGGGAGGGGATGGAAAGAGGGAATAAAGGTGCCATTCTTTTGGAAGATAATATAATTTTAAAACAATATGCAAAGTCTAATGTTGTGGCAAAAGAGACTGTTACATATTTTATTTTTACTGTTGTGCTTGAGTCTAGTAAAATGTTTTGTTGTCCTCAAAAAGTCAGTATAAGTACAGTTTGATTATGAGATTTACAAAATAATATAAAACTACCAACTTTGGAAATGTTGCCAACTTTTAGATTGTATAGTAAGCTGAAAGAGAAGATAGGAGAATGGAGAAGTCTTATAAAAATCTAGAAGCTTTAGTTGAGACAACAGAAGAAGTCATCCTCTTTAAAGTTCAAATCCCTTGAATTACTAACTTCTAAGCATTAAACTTCAGTCCCTTTTCCCTAGTGGGTTATTTGACAAGATAGTTGAGGTCAGAGGAATATTGACATTCATTTTTAGGTAACAATATTTTGTTACCAGGTTTAGCCCAGTTCCAAGCATTCTTGAAAATATTCTCATTTCTCCCATAGTAAATATGAATGCTTTTATCTTGCAATTATAATGGTAATTTTGATTAAACCTTCGTGGTGGATTCTCTAACATCTTTGTTGTCAGGTCTTGAATTACTAGTTAAGATACTTCAAAAATTAAAAGTAGTCATTAGAACTACAAAAAAGCTGAACTAGGTTTCTGTCCTGTATGACACACATAAACTCCAAATCTTAATTGGTTTGTTGGATCTGGGAATTCCATTGGGAGTATTTGTTTTTCAAGACAGCCTCATAACTCACAATAAGCAGGAAGGGAGGTAGTATTTTATGTGTTAATTTATTGTATGACCAGGACAAATTCCATTCTGATTTGCTCTCTAAGTCATCCCAGAGCTGAGCTTTCCCATGGCTAGGCATCTCTTTTCAACCCTAAAGTGTTAGCACATAACCTATTCCACTTAGCTGTGACCTTTCGTTTGATTCAGGAGAGGGAAGCCTGCCATAGACTTTGTGTGGTGGAATAACTTCATTTTCCTCCATAGAGAAACATTTGTTCATATATCTAGAAATGAGAAGAAAAGGCAGAAGATATCTTGCTTTTTGTGTGTGTGGTAATAGTGATGTTAACTACCATTTTGAGGCAGTATGCATGCCAGCACTGTGCTGAGTGACTTCCCATGCATCACACATGTAATAGTCACAAAATGTAAAATCATTAGAAAATGCAGTCATGCATAGCTTAATGATGGGGACACATTCTGAGAGAAGCATCTTTCGGCAGTTTATCATTAGGCTAGTCATACACTGTACGTACACAAACACACTGTCACTCCACCTTCGTGTGTGTGGTCCATTATTGATGGAAACATCATGTGATGTGTGACTGTATGGATAAGTATAAAGAAAGCAAAATATGTACATTCACCTGCCGGCCAAGGAGAACTGCTGCTAACATTTTGGCAAATATTTCTTCAGACATATTTCAGTATGTACATATATATTTCTATTTCCGGTATCTTAACCTTTTCAACAACTTTGAAAAGAAGATGAGTTAACTTCTATTTTATGGTGACATCAAGATTAGTCAATTAGATTATAGCTAAGGAGATGGTAGCCTATCATCTCACACTCAAGTTTTCTCATTTGCCTTTCTCAGTGTCAGCTCGTAATTCATTTCCAGTGATTTGAGCCAGAGATAGGGACATCGTGTCTTCTCGGTTCTGAAGGCTGGCTGGCTGATTAAAGGAATGCTGAGTGATCTTTCTTATTGCACACTATGTCCTCTTAGACACCCCTCCCCAATTCATTTTGAACTACAGAGTCTCCTTACAGATCCTTCCTGTTCTCCTTACACTGTAAGTGATCTGAAGTGCACGTGACAGCCTACTTTAAGGGAACTCTTTTTTTAAGTTATTCTTAGGTGGGTTAACTTTCATGTTTAAAAAGGTAGGTATTTATAAAACATTTAAAAAGCATACATTTTGTTTTTAATTGACATGGTTTCTAAGTTCTTGGTATGTTTTTGTCAGCAAAGTCTGTCTTGAAGAAGAAAGGCAGTCAGTTGGTGCACTGATAAAATTTTGAATCACCGTTTGTATTTATTGAGGTACTGAAATGAACATCTCTCTTTCTAATTGTATTGCATTTTCATTTAGAAGAACACACTTAAGCTGAGAATGTGAATTATTATTTATTTATGTTTTGCTGTGATCACTCAAACCAAGTAGGGACAGTGTGACATTTAGATTCAGAAAACTTTTCTGAAGAATGGCTTCGGAAACAGCCAATATTATAGTACCTCTTTGAGTTAATTAAATTATGAAAAATCTGCAGCTACCTCTAAGTTTTGTGTTTTTATCTAAGCAATATCAAGGGTACACCACTGCTAGGTATTGTTTTTATTATTTGGAACTTTAACTTCAGAAAAATCTTGTCTACGCTGTGGCAGAGTGTACATACACAAATCCACATGGTATTGCTTGTTCCAATAAGATTTGTGCTTCAGCAAAAACTCAGCAGCCCAGCAAGTGTTCACTACAGCTGAATGTGCTACCTTTTCAGGCAATCCGTGGTTCACATAGAAACAATAAAGCCATATTTGCAAAGTTCACTCTTTAGGAGCAGTGTAATGTAATTTCATCCTCATACCAGTGTCCTTCACATGGCTCTGGAAGTCTTGCACTGTCTGTAACAAAAAACACTGAATCCATCTGCCACCATATTGGATGACATAGCTGATCCTTCTTCCATATTTATGTAAATGACAAGCTATTGAAAATAATAGATGTTAGCGATTTTTTTTTTTTTTTTTTTTTTTTTTTTTTTGGTTTTTTATAGGGTGCATGCTCTTGCCAGAGAGAAAGTGAGGGAAAGTGAGAAATCAATCACCTTCCTGGAGGCATGGCTATGTTGCAGTCCCTTCTCCAGTTTCTTCTCGGGAGTTTGGACACACATGCACACATGCGCAGTGTGATTTTCAAGCCGTCAGCTTCAGGACTCAAACCATGCGCTTGGCCATGTGAGACCTAGAACCTTAACCTCCACACTACCTGCTGACCCAATGTTAGCAATTTTTTAATAAAATTAAAGCATGTTTGAGAAGGTTAGAGATATTCAGGGTATTTATGCAAGATAGTTTACTTTTAAGATTTTGTTGTTATTATTAGGGCTGGCCTAAGAATGATTCAGATACCATCCATTTAAAATATTTTTTACTTATTTTTTCCCTATGTTACATTTTTCCCTAGGTGAAATCACTGCTTGACCTACAAAAGAATAGTCTGGAAATTTTCTAGCATAGATCAGGTCTCTGGTTTTCATTTAGGTCATTTTTAGCTGATGATCATAGCATTAATTTATCTGTCATATGGCTTGGCTTCCAGATGACATGAAATCAGTGACTTCATTGAGATGAAAATTTATAGTCCCATCAACAAATAACTTATTGATCAGGCAGGGTCTAGACACTGGGAAGTGTACAGAGGTACATAAAATAGTTTCTGCTCTCAAAGAATTTACCAAAGTTTCTGCAGCTAGAGATTCATTTCATTTTTGAGAACCCAGTAAAAAATTCTATGCCGTTACTATTTTGCTTGGTTTTCAAACTTTGTACTCATGCCTTTGTCATTTATTAATGATTGTGTCGGTTTGCTGCAGAATAGATCATTCTGCTTTGAGCAGAATGTAGAGCCTGTTTTAAAGTCAGTAATAAGGGAAGTCACTTCTGAAGCGTCCATTGTGTTCACAGAGGTGTACATATATGTGAGAACATACAGACTGTCATTTGTTGGGTACCTAGAGCGTGCAGTTGTACTTGGTGTTTTTGTATGTCATTGCATTTAATTCACACATAGGCTTGTTAGGTAAGTATCATTGTTTTTCTTTCATAAGTGAGGAAACCGGACTAGCAGTTGGCTTAATGGCTATGTTGCTGGATTCCCATGTAGTCGACCACGGTTCAAGTCCCAGACCCAACCCAGTGGTTTAAACTCACGCTGGCCATGTGTGTGTGTGTGCATGCCCAAGATCCCAAGAGGAGAATGGAGGAGAAGGGATTGCGGCATGGCCATCCCCTCTGGGGGGTGATTTCTTGCTTTCTGTCTCTCTGTCTTTTTGGTGAGCGCATGCGCCCTATAGTAAAAACCTCTCCAGGAAAATAAAAAAGTGAGGAAACCCAGAAAAGTCCAGTTGGTTGCCCATGTCACAATTAATATGTAAAAGCATCAATATCTGAAACTAGATCCAAATCCTATCAGACACTATCCTTTTCGGTTATAGGTGCTTGTTTGAGAAATGATTTGCAGTGCTTCTTAAAGCTCTCTGAAATGATAAATTATAAATGAGACCGCTGGTGTGAGAAAGTCTTCGATATTCACTCAACTCCAAATTGAGATCAGTGCCATCACCTAGCATGTTCGTTATCGGTGTTGTTTAGGCCGTTACTGTAGTTACTCTGAGAGGAGACATTTGGCAGGGTTTGTTTTCTCCTAGCCATGAGTAGAGCCAAACTTTGTCACTCTCTAAAGAGCACTTACCTTTGTCATGGAGGTGAGTGTGTAGGTGCACAAGGAATGATATGGTTAAGTGATTTGTCATTTGCATTTATCCAAAAAAAGCTGAAAACTCAATTTCAAGAGAGTTCTGTATTATTCAGACAAGGATAGGGGACATTCTAGGCAAAGGGCATACCTCTCTTAAACCTGTAAGCTGAAATTGCCATCAACCAAATAACTAGATATTGGCTGCCAGTCTACCAGGGAGTTGGGTCTTAAAAATACTATTAATAGTATTTAATAGAGAATTGTGTTGTTGGTTTTGTTTTTGCATGAATTGTGATTGCTATATAGCAAAAACCTTTTGGGGCAAAGTATTACCCTTAATGATCCCAGAATTAGACTGTGAGCCAGTTCAAATTTTTGCTGGTATGTCTGTCTGCACAGTTCAATGAGATAAAAACTACTGATTTTAATCAGTCCTCTTCTGACAGACTTTCTTTATTTATAGAAATGGTGTATTTTTATCTTTATAGCCAAAATAAAGTTGTAATACTTAGCATCAATACAGAAAACCTATCATATAATAAAAGAAATAAATTTCCAGGCCTAAGGAAGCAATCAAAGAGAGTATCAGATAATTTATTGCAGGAAGATTTTTTTAAAGGTTCATTCATTAAAAGATAGTTATAAATACTAAAGAATTAGGGAGTTATCGATCAGGTTAATAAGCTTTTTCCAAATAGAATTCCTTTATGCAAGATACTATCTCGGCACTTGTATCATGGTGTGGTGCAGATAGACCATAGGCAAGATCATCCTCAGTTATCTTCGTTTTGCTTCTTCCTTAATGTATGCCATTCTGATGTTGCTTTTCTTTACCACTTGGATCTGGCTGAGATGATATTAGTGCATAGCTTTTTTATAAGACAAAGTGATGAAGCTAGGGTTAATTTTAGAGATCCTTGGCATTGAGTAGGAATGGGATAAAGAAATAACATTGTAATTATCATCCTGTTGGTAGTTGGTGTATTTTCTTTTTTATTTTTTTTTCATGAGAGCAAGAGGCACACCCCAACAGGGTCTTGCACACCACGGTCCACCCCTGGTCCACCAGGGTCACGTGTGGTAGAGTGTACAAGGAGGCCTTGGGACACGAACCTGAGAACTTCCCATGGGCTTTGGCACCACAGAGCATTGGTCACTTCTGTACCTGTGACTGACCAGTATTTATGTTGGTGTGACAACAGAAAAGAGGGGATGGTATTGGTAAACTACTAACAACTCTGATTTCTCTAAATAAAGGGAATAAAGATACTCAAATTTTCTCCTTATCTAGACCATTGGTAAATTGACCAATTGGGCCTGTCAGAGCTGAGTGGCAGATTTGATTTGGTATCGAAGATTATTTTTTAAAAGAGCATTTTAATACATGTAAATTGAGTTTTTATGTAAACCATGTCTTTGTTGAATTAGAATCAGACAGTATTAATTAGGTCAGAGTCCTAATTTGATCAGAGTATTAATTAGGTCAGGGTATTAATGTAAACCATTGTCTTTGTTTAATTATAATCAGAGAGGCTAGACCTGGAAAGGACCCAAGAGATCATCTAGCCCAGTGATTTTCAATGCTGTGAAGAATAAGGGTACCGTGTCCTCCTGCAGGGAGAGATGAAAAGGGCCATGGATGGAAAGAGCAAAGAGAACACATGCTCAGACACAAATTCCCCAGGATTCTCCCTTTCTGTGCCCCTACCTTCCTCCCCTGATGCTCATTAGTCTCAGGTGCTGCTGTAGCTGTTGTGTACCCTCTAGGTGTGCTGGCTGGGAAATAAGGTCGAAAACATCTGATCTAATCCACCCTCCTCTTTTATAGAAGAGGAAACAGCCTCCGAGAGAGAGAAATGCTCAGTGTGAGCTATTTTTGAATGTGAAGTTTTATTTTTCTTTGTGTAGTGTTATATTTTGCTCTTAGCACCTTCTCCTTTCGAAATGTGATAGGAGAATCTCTAAGCATGGCTGGCTATTCCACTTTTATTCTAAGAACATCTCTCAACCTACTTCATTAAGTGTCATGTTCAATTATGGGGGGAGGGGAGATACTATCCACAATCTCCAAGCACATGAATTTAGTTATAGAATATGAACTAACAGGCAACTTTTCGTTTAATTCAGTGTTCATCTGCTTGGACATCCAGCTACGTAGCATCTGTATTACTGGTTGTGAATGCAGTCAACATACCCTTTTTTAGTCTATGGAAAGTTTTAAAACTCATATTTGAACATGTGGGACATATCCTCAGTTAAGAGAATAAATTTCTATGAACATAGCTAGGATGTTTCTGAAGTGAATTTATTTAGAGAGTAACGAAAGGCCTACAGCAGGAGGATATGTAGTAGAAATATAAAGTATTTGCATTTCTTATATTATCTTGCTTGCTCTTCTGAAAAGGAATTCAAGCATAAATATTTTAAAATTTGACAAATTTTATTTATTAGATCATAGTCAAAAAAAGATCAAATTCTGTGTTGAAAAGAGTACAATGTAATTATTTGTCTTTCTACGGAATGTTGAATTTTGCTAGACTTCAAATGTTTGTCTTGGTATTACACTGGAGTCAGAGGACATTTTTTACCGTTATGCATTTATTTCAATAAGAGCTTTGGAAATGCTTTGGCTTAGTTTACTTGTTTGTGGTAAGTAGAATTAGGAAGACATCAGCAATATAGAGCCTGACAGTAATTGTGCATTCTATATTTTAGTGAGTTTTTTACACTTGTTTATTTTCTGTGATTCTTAACATTTTATAAATCAATACCTTAGTATACTTCCACTAGAAATTAATTTATAATTATTTATACTAAATGAAGTAGCAGGTTCATATTTAGTGTTAATCCACTCAGATTAACTTTATCTAACTGAATTTTTATATCTGCAGTTCATTATATTACAAGTTTTTAAATAGCATTTATAACAAAAGAACTTTTGTTTTATAAAAAGCATTTGTTACAAAAAAAAAAAATCTTGCCAAAAACCATTACAATTTCTATGCATTGTGTAAGTTTCAGTGGTGTCACTGTTGAGGTTTTGCATGTTGTTATAGGTGCTCCTTCATATGTGTGTGTGTGGTGTTTATGTGGAATTGTTAACCATTGCTGCTATCACTTATAGTTAAACTGAAAACCTGTGCTAAAGGCTGTGCCAGTTGACATTTGTATGTGTAACTTGAGAAAATATGTACTTTGTTGTTTAATATTTTGAGCCAGCACTTAGTGGCTGCTACAGAATGAAATATTGTAGTTGACAAGTGGTGCCAAACTTGGAAGTCTTGTTTTAGATGTATAATTCCAGGCTAGGTCAGCTATTATTCCACACTTTTCCAGCTCTTTGAAAGCAAAACATTTGCACCAAGAGAAAGAAACAAGATTTCTGAACATTTCCAGTGCTCCCTCCACTGGAATTTAAATTTTTTTCTTATGTTATTTGAGCACCTTACAGAAAAATCAAATAGAATGACGGTGGAACAGATTAATTTCTCTTGACCTAGATATTTTTAGGCTAAACAGTGTAACAGGAGACTGTGAGGTACATATATCATTTGTGTCAGTTAACCCTAGCTTTTCGTTTGAATTGCATTTAATAAGAGTATTTAGTAATTTTATTTATTGATACGTCACAGTTCCCAGATGTTAACTTTTACATTCAACATTTGCATTAGGCTTAATTAACAACTTGGTTGCCTTATAGCCATAGGATAGTCTTCATGCCTACCTGTCTAGTTTGGTTTCCGGTGTAGCTGATTTTGTTTCAGCTATTCCAAACAAACTCTGAAGGTGGAGAGAAAATTCTTTCAACGGGTTAGCTCCTCTGTACTTTGTTAAAGTTCGACATAGGGGAAATACCATTATACTTTTCTTTATACTCTTAAAATGGACAGAAAGCTGCCATAAAATGTTAAGAAAAGAAGGCTGCTTCCTGAGGAACCTTTTTACACCAGCATGCCAAAACTCCTCACTTAGCACAGGGTTCCCCTTTGTCAGTTCAATGGGCTTATAATTACAAGATTCCTTTAATAAAAGCATAATCTCCTGAATTATATAGAGGCTTTTTGTGTGACTGTCAGATCCATGTGACAGCCAGTGCTGTATTTGGACACATTGCTGCTGAAATTACTGATTTAATTCTAAGAGTATTAAAACTAATTCATCAAGGCCCCCACCGCTTCTTTGCTTAAAGCAAAAGAAAGGCAGATTGAACTGTGAGCCTTTTCTCCAGAATATGCTTTAAACATTTATTCCTCAATGAGGTGATAAAGCAATAAAAGGAAATTCAACTATGTGTAGTCTAAAGTTGTACCTTTGTCCAGTCACTTCCAGAATCACAAATTATTTCCTGATTCCTACATCAGGAGTTTTTGGGCAAAACTTGTACCAAGAATTCCTTTTATATTTTGGACACCAAAGATGATGACATGATATATCCAGATCATTCACAATTTCTGATAGCAATGGGCACGTTTATTTGATTCTTGCTCTTGGCTTTATTTCCTACCTTTGGATCTTCTGTACATTTTGTATGTCTGTTCTTCGGCCTGTATGTGTAGGATAAATTTTAAATCAAATAGTACATAACCTATTTATTAGGATGGTAATTTGTAGAGTTTCCAATTTCTTCCATGACATTAAACATTGCACTGTAAGGGTAGGCATAGATTTGCCAGATTAGCCCCTCGGTGAGTAATAGTTTATACCTCTTATGTTGTCATCTGAAAATACAACAGTAACTCCATAGGCCTGAAATCTGGTGAGAGAGTGACTGGAAGCATTTTGGTTTCAACAGAACCCACATGTATGACTCATTTATCTGTAAAAACGGACTACTTGGATTAGTGAAGTGAACGCTAAATTGAGCTTCCGCAAGGTCTTCCTTCTTTCTTATAAATTATTAGAATGTTTGTAAGGTTCCTTTTACTTTGTCACTTAGAAGTGAATTGGGAATAATAAAAAGATGTATCAATTTAGTCGATATAATTGAAGACCAAGTATCTGCCTAGAAATGTAATAACCACAGGTATACTTAGGAAAAATTATGAGAAAATATGGTACTATTCTCTAAAAGTGCGTTTATTTCCCCCCTTATTTGACAGACATTTTTTTTTCTGGCCTCTTGGCTTTTAACTGATTTATAAGAAAAAAGTACATGTGTGCTTGTTTCACTCAGTTCATATTTTAGAACTCTCTTAAGCTGCTACAATTATAATTTTGTGGGAAAGAAAAAGAAAAAGATGAGTTGAAGTAGAGGGAAACTCCTACCGTGTTATGTGTGACCGTGATGCTCTCGGTCAGTTAATCCTCTGCCAGTTGACATTTGTAATAATACGATAAAACTTTTTCATCAATAAGCGTGTACTATTGGTTTTGTTTTTATTTTGCTGCTCACTGATCTTTTATACTAAAACGTTTTCATCTTGATCCGCTCAGTTTTTGCTTCCTATTTGTCTGTGTACTTGTGCTCTAAATAAAATTCTGGATTTATGTCTCAGTAGTTTATGCCGTTGTGTGTATACTGTTTGCCTCTGATGTAGTGTAGTTTTTATTGTTTTCAGTATTTGTTGAACAACCTGAAACATATGGAAATTAGAAAAGCAGTTCAATAAAAGCAGTTGAGTGTGAATGATGTCTCTATAATGAACGCATGCTTCAGTCCCAGTAGTGTCTGTGTTTGGGTATAATGACCAGTCTTCATTCATTCAATAAATGGTTGTGTGTAAAGCTGGCTGATTTTTGTAGCTACAATTTGAAAAAGAAGTTAAACCATATTTTGAAAAAAACTGTGTTGACCTGGATGCAGCCCTGGCCCCAGGTTATAGCCAGTGCTTATCGAATCAAGCCTCAAGCATCTGCGCATATGACCTCTCAGATGCTGCCCAGAGAGTGGCAGAGACCCTGTAGGAAAGGATTTATGGCTGAATTAACCATAGGCTTCCTGGAGCTCTGGGCCTGAAAATCCTATTAATGGAGCAGAAAGCCCCATTGCCAACAATAAGCTCATTCTCTGTCTTGCTGTCTGTAGAACTCCACCAGCAGTTTTTCTTTCCCTCCACTAATCACCTTATCAGATGTTTGTTGTTGTTGTTGTTGTTGTTTCACCAGAGGGTGTTTGTATTCACCAGAGAAAGAGAGAGAAACAGAGGAAGCACCCCGTAATGGAGTGTGGTCCTGCTGCAATCTCTTCATTCTCTGTCCTGTAGGGATTAGGGGCTTGTGTGCTTTCAAGCCACTAGGGCCTTTGAATCATGGTCAGCCATGTGAGATCTGACTCCCTTAACCACTGGGTGTTAGGGCTGGCCCCAAATGCTTTTTTTTGGGAGAGGTTTTCGCTATAGGGCGTGTGCGCTCGCCAGACAGAGACATAGAGACAGAAAGCGAGAAATCGCCCCCCCAGGGGGGATGGTCACGCTGCAATCCCTTCTCCATTCTCCTCTCGGGATCTTGGGCACGCATGCGCACGCGCCCGGCGTGAGTTTTAAGCCACCGGGTCTGGGACGCGAACCGCGGTCGACTACATGGGAGTCCAGCGACATAGCCATTACGCTAACTGCTGGTTCCCCCAAATGCCTTTAAATAGGTTTAGTTATACCAAGCTAAACAGATGTCAAGGTCTTCACTTCCTTATTTTGAGGAATATCTTCTTATATAGAGTTGTTCATTTGCCATTCATTTCATTTAACACATTTGACAGTATTCTTTGAGCAGAATAGGGATGGTAGTTCATACTAAGTTGGTCAATTCAGATGTCTTTGTTACTAAAATTATTAATAATGAAAAATATGTTAAAACACCTGAAGACAATAATGCTTTTTTTCATAGGCTAGTATTTTTCCAGAAGTGCAAACGTATTTCTTTTATGTCTGAGTAATTCATCAAGATCTTTACTCACAGCTGAATATTCCAAATGGAAATTACTCTATTTTTGTATGATAGTATTTTTATATTGCTTTAAAGTTACAGGTAGCAGGTACATAATTTTTAAGGTGCTGAGCTTCGACATGGCTGACTGAAGTTTGAGTCTAAGACCTGGCAGCTTAAAATTCATGCCAGGTGCGTGTGTGTGCATTCCAAAATCTCAGCCATCCTCCCTGGGGGCTGATTTCTCACTTTCTATTCCCCCTATAGCAAAATCTCACAAAAAAGATTTTACAAGTAGGTAAACTATATTTTCATATAAGACAAGGAACCCAAAGGAAGAGGCTGAAAACACAGCAAGAAGGTGGCCATCTGCCAGGAAAAGAAAAAAAAAGCCATACACTAATAAATTGTGAACTTTTCTGTGCAGTAAAATAAAATTTTCCCCAAAATCCTTAAAAATATACAGACCTCTTCCTTTGCATGGACAGAGAGCTGTCTGGTGTTTCTTCCCATTTTTTTAAGAATTATTTTTTATTTAACTTTATTCAGTTATTTTAATTTGAACAGAAAAGGACAGAGCAAGAGTGAGTGAGAAACAGGGAAAATGAGAAAGCAAGCCGCCAAGTCTGGGACTCAAACCATGGTCAGCCGTGTCGGAGTCCAGTGCCCTTAACCACCACGCCACCTGCCAACCCTGGCTTGATTAATTTTTATGAAGCAAATGTATTACTGTAACCACCACCCAGAGGAAGACGTAGATTTATTATCTGAACCTAGAAGCTTCCCTCATGTGTCCTCCCAGTTACTATAAGATAACCACTATGTTGACTTTACTATAAAGTCAGTTTATATAGTTTTGGAATTCAAATAAATGAACGCTTTCCGGGACCAGCAGTTGGCGTGATGAACCCTTTCAATATACTTTTTTTGGAGAGGTTTTTGCTATAGGGTGCGTGTGCTCACCAGAAAGAGAGAGAGAGAGAGACAGAGAATGAGAAGTCACCCCCCAGGGGGAGTGGCCACACCGTAATCCCTTCTCCATTCTCCTCTCAGGATCTTGGGCACGCACGTGCACACACACACACACACACACACGCCCAGTGTGAGTTTTAAACTGCTGGGTCCAGGACTCGAACCGCAGTTGACTATATGGGAGTCCAGTGACATAGCCATTACATCAACTGCTGGTCCCTCAATATCCTCTTTACTGTCTGACTTCTTTTGCTTAATATTATGTTTGTGGGAGTCATTTATGTTTCTGCATATAGCATTCCTGTAGTTCATTCTTTGTCATTGTATAATAATTTATTGTGTAAATATTTCATACACATAGAGTTGTTTATGGATATAGGGTTATTTTCAGTTTGGGGCTATTGTTACTGATTATGCTTTTACGAACATCATACGTACATGCCCTTTGGTACCCAAATGTGCATGTTTCTCTGGGTCTGAATCCTAGAATAGACATGGATTCAACCTTAGCAGATACTGCCGTTAGTCTCCAAAGTGGTAGTACAAATTGACATGCACTCGAGCTGAGTAACAGTGTTCATATTGTTCCACATCCTTACCAACACTTTATAGATTTTGCTTGTTAATTTAGACATTTTGGTGAGTGTATTTTAATTTGTTTCCTGGAATATTAATATTTCTTCTTTTACTCAGGGCCCATTTAAGTGTCGTCTATTTTTAATCAGCCTTTCTTCTAACTTATTTGTTAATAAACATACCACAATATTTTTGTACCTACTGTGTGGCTTACCTTTTTACCAATCTTAATGATACATTTTGATAAGCTTTTGATTTTAACTATAATGGAATTCAGTTTGTTAACATTTTGGTTTTAAAATACGGGGCTACCTCAGGTTCATAGAGCTGAAAAGTGTTTCTAAAAGCTTTTGTTCTACCATGCACATTTAGGTCACTATTCATTTGGAACTTTTTGATTATGATATGAGGTAGGGATTCCGTTTTTCTCATATTGTATTAAGGATTTTTATGTCTGGGACCAACAGACGGTGTGTAATGGTTATGTTGCTGGACTCCCATGTAGTCGACTACGGTTGGAGTACCAGACCCAGAGGCTTGAAACTCACGCTGGGCGTGTGTGCATGCATGCCCAAAATCCCAAGAGGAGAATGGAGAAGAAGGTATTGCGGTGTGGGGGGTGATTTCTTGCTTTCTGTGTCTCTAGAGAGCATACGTGCCCTTTAGTAAAAATCTCTTTAAACAAAAGGATTTTTAGGTCTATTTATGAGCAAAGGTGATCTGTACTTTTATTGTATTCTTTCCATATTTTTATAGAAAAGTTATGTTGCCTTACAAAAGAAGTTGGCTAGTATTCCTACTTTCTGTTAATTAGCACAGTTTGACATTCTTCGGTCCTTTAATGTTAGAAGAATTTACTGTTTGTTGGAACTTAAAGTTCTCTTTGTGAGATTTTTGATTGTAGATTCAATTTCCCCTCTTTTTTTTTTTTTTTTTTTTTTTTTTTTAAGGTTTTCGCCATAGGGTGCATGTGTTCTCTGGAGAGAGAAAAAGAAAGTGAGAAATGACCCACAGTGGGGGGTGACCACAATGCAATCCTTATCCTCTATTCTCCTCTTGGGATTTTTGGACATGCACACACATGCACCCAGTGTGATTTTCAAGCCACCAGGTCCAGCACTTGAACTGTGATTGGCCATGTGGGAGTCCAACACCTTAACCACCATGTGACCTGCTGGCCCCTAGATTCAGTTTCTCTAATGGATGTAGGATTATTACAATTGTTTCAGTTTGGGCACATTATGTCTTTTTAATGTATTTGTGCATTTTTACCCAAACTTACAAGTTTATTGGCATCAGTCATTGTTATACTGGTTTTTGTTTTGTTTCAGTTCTCTGTAGGATCCAAAGTGATAAACCCTTTTTCATTCCTGGTATAATAATTTGTCTTCTCTCTTTGCTAGTTTATTAATTTTTATAGTCTTTGCAAATGTATCTTTTGACATTATAATAATAGCCCCTTATCCACGATGTTTCATTTCATCGTTTCAGTTACCTACAGTCAACTGTAGTCTGAAGATATTAAATGGAAAATTCCAGAAATAAACAATTTATGAGTTCTTAATTGAATGCTGTTCCGAGTAGAATGAAGAAGTATTACACCATCCCATGCCATCCTGCCTGGGATGTGAATCATTTTTTCTACCAGCATGTCTACGATGTGAACACTCCGTGCCATTAGTTGCTGTGTAGTCACTTAGCCGTCTCAGCTATCAGATCAACTGTACAGTATCACAGTCCTTGGGTTCAAGTAACCCTGTTTGACTTAACGTCCCCAAGTATAGGAGAAATGATACTGGCAATTCAGATACTTTAGCGGCAGTAAAGTATTGGGTTATTGGAAAATTCATGATACATTTTTGCATAGAAAAATACGTTATGGCCAGCAGGTAGTGTGGTGATTAAGGCACTGGACACTCCCACATAGCCAGCCACAGTTCAAGTCCTGGACCTGGTGGCTTGCTTTCTCACTCCCCTTCATCTTTCTCTCTTGTGTTTCCAGTCAAATTAAAATAAATAAATGAATGAATAAATAAAACTAAATAATTATTTTTTTAAAATGTCATGACTTTTCTGACAACCCAATACTTCCTTAAAGTAAAAATTTTTTTTCCTATTTCATTGATTTCTGTTCTTAATTTCTTCTATTTTTTTAGTACATTTATTCATTTTATAGTTTCTTGGCATGGTTGATACTTAACCTTTCTTCTTTTTTAAAAACATTACTTATTATTTTTAAAGTTTGTTATAGGGTACAGGTGCTCACCAGAGAGAGAGAGAGAGAGAAAGTGAGAAAGTAAGACACCAGGTCCAGGACTCAAACTGTGGTTGACTGTGTGGGAGTCCATGCCTTAACCGCCACACCACCTGCTGGCTCCTTTCTCTCTCTCTCTCTCTCTCTCTCTTTTCCTTTAGGTTTTTGGTATAGAATGCTTGCTCTTGCTGGAGAGAGAGAGGGGGGAAATGAGAAATCACTCCCAGGGGTGAATGGCCACTCCACAGTCTCTTCTCTGTTTTCCTCTCTGGATTTTGGGTACATACTCACATGTACCCTGTGGGAGGCTGTGCACCAGCGAGTCGGCCGAGGTTTCTCAGAGAGCAAACAATTGCCATGATTGGTTCCCTCAAAAAACCTGACCTTCAAAACCTTGCTCTGATTGGCCACTAGAATCCCTCAGATTGGCATATCCAGCACCTCATGATTGGTCCAAAAGCAACCAATCGTTTACAACCAATCATGGCCCACCGTTTACAACCAATCACGGCCCACCATTTACAGCCAATCATAACCCACCTTTTACGATCCTTCATTCAAACAATCACGGCCCACCAGCATGTATATAACCATGATGCCTGGCCCACAATAGCCAGACGACCAGGATGACAAGGAAGACGACACAGAAGACCAGGAAGACGACGACCCTGGAGAGCCTGAAGAGCTAAAACACCGCACAGTCTCCAGACGACCCTGAAGACCCTGAAGAGTTGTAACACTACATCGTCTCCGGACGACCCTGAAGAGCTGTGACACCACGTCGTCTCCGTGCTGCTCACAATAGATGATGCGACCCTGAAGAGTTGTAACACTGTGTCGTCTCCGTGCTGTGACACTGTGCCGCTTGTTCCGGTTCTCACTCCTTCCCTCAGGAAACCTGTTCGACTGTCCCCCTGGGTCGGGACAGTACCCCAGATTGACTTTTGAGCCACTGTGTGATTCAGACCATGGTCAGCCACATCGAAATCCAGCACCTTAACCACCATGCCACTTGCTGGCACCCTCTTTTTAACTTTTTAAGCACTCTTCAGGGGGAATGGCCATGCCATAATCCCCTCTTCATTCTTCTCTCGAGATTTTGGCCACACATGCACATGTGCTTAGCATGTTTCTCAAGCAGGCAGACCCAGAACTTGAATAGCACTTAGCCATCTGGCATCCAACCACTTTATCCACCACACATCTGTCTGACCTGGCCCTCTATGATTTCCTACTTTATGCATTTAATGCTCATTTTCTCTTTAGGCACTATACGAACTGCGTCTCACAACTTTGACATGTTGTAATGTCATTATTCAGTGTGAAGTATTTTCTGCATCATTGATTTTTTTCACTAGAAAGATACTTATTATCACATAATATATATTAGTTAGAGCTATATTATTGCCTATCAAAGTTATCTTCTTGTAATTTCCATTTTAATTCTGCAGCATATTCTCAATGATTTAATCCTATGAAATGTTAAGACATGTTTTGTGTTCTAGAATTTCTATTTTGGTAAAAATGAAAAATTCAGGCCAGCAGATGGCCTGATGGTTAAGGTGCTGGACTGGATATGGCCAACTGTAGTTTTAATACCAGACCTTGAGGCTTGAAAATTACACCAGGTGTGGGTGGGTGTGTGCCCAAAATCCCAGGGGAGAAAGGAGGAGAAAAGATTATGGCATGGTCATTCCCCCCTGGGGGTTATTTCTCACTTTCCCTCTCAGCATTTCTCTCTGGCAAGCGCCCATGCCCTGTGACAAAAACCTTAACAACAGCAACAAAAAAGTGACAAGTTCAATTTAAAAAGAATATATATTCTGGGGACCAGCTGATGACATAATGGTTATATCATTGGATTCACTCATAGTCAGTCCAGTTTGAGTCCTGGACCTGGTGGCTTGAAACTCACACTGGATGCGTGTACGTGCATGCCCAAAGTTCTGAGAGGAAAATGGAGGAGAAGGGATTACAGCATGGCCATTCCCCCTGGGGGATGATTACTCACTCTATGTCAATTTGTCTCTTCGGAAGAACATGCTCACGTGTCCGCGGTTTGAGTCCTGGACCCGGTGGCTTAAACTCACGCACACGTGTGCCCAAGATCCCGAGAGGAAAATGGAGGAGAAGGGATTGTGGCGTGGCCATCCCCCCTGGGGAGTGATTTCTCGTTTTCTGTCTCTTTGTCTCTCTCTGTCTGTCTGGCGAGCACACACGCCCTATAGCAAAAACCTCTCCAAAAAAAGAAAAATAAAAATAAATAATAAGTAATATTAAATAAAATAATTCTGGGGCCAGCAGATGGCGTAGCAGTTACATCACTGGACTCCTACGTGGCTAACTATGGTTCAAGTCTTGGATCCAGTGTCTTGAATCTCACGCTAAGCACATGTGTGTGCATGCTCAAGATCTCAGGAGAATGCAGGAGAAGGGATTGTGGCATGGCCATCCCCGTGGGGGGTGATTTCTCATTTTCCCTCTGTCTCTGACTCTATATTTCTCTGGGCAAGCACAAGCACCCTAAAGCAAAACCTCTATAAAGAAAGAAATGAATGAATGAATGACTCGGTTTTTCTTATGTAAAATGGGTATAACAGTAGACCCGTTTACGTATTACAGGTAATTTATGTAAAACTTCTTGGTATATAATAGATAATCAGTGCTAGGTATAATAATAAATTTTACACTAGAATGTTTTTATTAATATCAAGCAAATCCTATCAATAATAGGCGTTATCTGAGGTTATGGGGTTGGGGAGAGGATTGCGACCTAGTTGCTTCAGGTAGTATTTTCAGCATTATTTATTCCTCTCTTGCTATAAGTGTTTATTAAACAAGATTATTTGTTCAGCGGTTCTGGGCAGGGTCAAGACTTAAAGGGGGAGAACAGAGTCTTAAGGAGCGTACAAAGCAACTGAAGAGGACTTCTGATCACAATTACAGGACACTCCTAAGCAATAATAAAGCAAATATGAACTGCATGCTGAAGGGGAGAATAAGGAAGAGGGTTGGGTGAGTGTGGACAGAGGTTATGTAGAAGAATTGGAATTGAAAAAGCAAGTATTTTGGTTAGCACACAGTCCGTGGGGAGATCATTTGGGCTCTTTGTGAGGAGGTGACATGTGGTGTCCTGGGTGGCGTGCAGGCAGATTTTGGGAGAGCAGGAGACTGGTGGCTTAGTATAGAGGACTTCCTCAGTGGGAGAGTGAAGGCTGAGGTGAGTTACATAACATGAAACCAGTTTGCGGATCACCTTGGAAATTGCCTTCAGTTGTCATTTGGTATTCCTCAGAGGCCTAGTCAGTAGTGCCTTGTTTGAATAGAAAAACTTTATAGAAAGGGTTGGCACTGTTAGATAAAGAAAAGGTGGGCAGTGTTTTTATTTTGAGGTAGTCTACTTTGATTTTTTTTTTAACCAAAGAACAATTGGAATAAGTTAAGCCTAGTTTTAGCAGATCATAAAGTATAAAAAAGGCCACCTGGGCCAGCACGTGGCATGGTGGTCAGGGCAGCTGGATCCCACATGGCCTACTGTGTGGTTCGAATCATGGACCTGGGATTTGAAAACACGTCGGACGCATGTGCGTGCATGCTTAAAATCCCAGGAGGAAAATGGAGAAGGAATTGCACGTGGCCATCCCCTTTGGAGGGCAATTTCTCACTTTCTCTCTTCCTCCCTCCCTCCCTCCCTCCCTCTCCCCCTTTTTTCCTCTCTTTCCCCCTCTCTCTCCCCAGTGAGTGTGCCCTCAGGCAAATTAAAGAAGAAATATACCATTTAGTCAAGGCTTCCTAAGGTGTGCACAAGACATTTGAGACTATGTATTACAAAATAATACAGCTCTTCGTGTGCTAAGATGTATAATTCTTTTTAAAATTATTTTATTTTATTATTTTAAATTTGACCAGAAAGAGACACAAAGAGGGAAAGTGAGAAAGCAAGGCCATCAGGTCTGGGACTCGAACCACAGTTGGCCATGTGGGAGTCCAGCGCCTTAACCACCATGCCACCTGCTGGCCCCAAGATGTATATAATTCTTTATTTTTTTTTTTCCTACTTCCCTTTCTTTCCCACTTTCCTTTTTTTCTTTCTCTTTTCTGACTTTCTCTCACTGCCCCTTCCTACTTCTCCCCTCCTCTCCTCCTCTCTAGCCCTCCCTTTTGTCCTTCCCTCTTTTTGTTGAAACTAGAAATGCTACATTTTTTTTTCAGTGAAAATTTTAGATAGAATATTCATTGCTTTTCAGCGTTCATTTTCTCCATCTATTATTGAAGTAACTGCATTAGCGCATCAGTTAGTATATTTGCCAAAACAGTTGGGGTTAAATGCAAGGTTCCTACATTGATGCCATGCTAGAAATATTGTTCTCTATTTATTTGAATGCAGGTATACTTGAAAGACATTTCATTTTTAAAAATATTGTTTAGGAATTCTCTGTTATTTATCATGATCCCAGGATGTAATTCTCTAAAGAAGAAAATGGCAAATTATTTTAATGCTTTTATTGTTTTTGTTTCTAGCTTATTCTACTAAGCTCAACAAATTTCCTGTATTTAATATTAATGATGACTTGAATGATCTGTGTACCAGTGCAGTAAGCCCAAACACTACCAAAGCCACGCGGTACGCTCTGAATGTGTGGCGATATTGGTGCCTGACCAACGGGCTCAAAGATCACACGGACATCACCAAGGTAAGGGGCTTCGGGGCTTACTTCTTTCAGCCACCTTCGCTGAGCTCCCACATGCCAAATGCTGTGCCCGGCATTGCAGGGAACACAGGGCTGTAGTCCTCGGCCTGGGGAAGCTTTGAAAGATCTGAATGTAGAAAGAAAAGTAGCCATAGTATAAAGCAGGATTTAATCAATGTTTTATGAATTTATAGATCAGAAATGCCTGGAAAGTTCATATGGATACATTAAATTCAGTTTGGTGAGACTAGAGAGAGGATTGATATTTCAGCTGCGTTTAGAGGGAGAGCTGGTATTTCAGTAGAAGTAGGGGAGGACAGGAGTCTTTTCAGGGTGAGTAAGATTTAGTAAAATTTGGGGCAGTAGGCTCACTTGCCTACAGAAGAGGCCTCATCTCTGAGTATAGTGGTCTATAATAACAATTCGATGACCTGTAAGTGTAAGATAACTTCCTGTGGATGCTGGGAAGGCACTGAAGTTTCCTTTATGTTTGGTAAGGAGAGACTGTATTTGAAAAGATTGTTGCAGGGAAGAATAGGACTATTACAATAGGGAGAAAACTCTGATTATAGGACCTGTAAGCATCTTGGAACTAGCAGGTGGCATAATAGTTACATCGCTGGATTCCCACATAGTCGACTGTGATTCAAGTCCCAGACCCAGCGGTTTAAACCTTACGCTGGGTGCATGTGGGTGTGTGTGCCCAAAATCCCAAGAGGAGAATGGAGGAGAAGGGATTGTGGCATGATCATCCCTGCTGGGAGGGTGATTTCTTGCTTTCTATCTCTCTGTCTCTGTCTCTCTGACTAGCACACATGCCCTATAGCAAAAATCTCAAAAAAAAAAAAAAAATCTGTAAACATCTTAAGGGTTAACATATGGGAAGCCACTTAAGTTTTTTTGAGCAGGAAGGAACATAATAAGTGATATTTTTAAAAAATTAGAAATGATGAAGAGAAAGTTATTTAATGTCCTTGGTCCCTCATTTCCCAGTTTATAAAATGAGCTCTTAATGTCTCTGCCAACCTTAAATGTTGGAGATTTGTTAGAATGAAAAAATCTTGTACATGTGGAAATAGAACAGAAAGATACTGTATTTTGATTTAGATAGAGTAAATCTAAATCAGATATCAAAGTGGACATGTCCAATAAGCTGCTTGGAATGTGAAATTTAAAACATGGTAAGAAAAAATAAGACCAAAAAAAGAAATGGTGGTGGGCCGGCAGGTGGCGTGGTGGTTAAGGGTGCTGGATTCCTACATGGTCAACCATGGTTTAAGTCCCAGACCTGGCGGCTTGCTTTCTCGCTTTTCCTTTCTCTCTCTCTCTCTCTCTGGTCAAATTAAAAAAAATAATATATAACAAATGTAATTAATTAAATAAATAAATCTTTTTTAAAAATGGTGGAAATGTTAAAGCTGGAAGTATAAATTTAAAGGTCTTGCAAATCAAGGTAATAGTTGAAACCCAAGGTCTGCTGAGATCTCAGAGTTTGGGTGACGTGACTGGCCTGGTATCCTGGATATCTACTGTGAGAGGCCCTTCTGCTGGGAAACACCCACGGAGCAAAAAAAGGCAAGGGTAGAGAATGAGCAGTGAGCACATATGAAAAGCAAGATTCTCCCTGAGGGCATCAGTTGATGACATTACTAAAGAAGGGAAGAACACAGGTAGATGAACTAATGAATTCTTGCTTAGGGACCAGCAGTTAGCATAATGACTATGTCGCTGAACTCCCACATAGTTGACCGCGGTTCGAGTCCCGGACCCGGTGGCTTAAACTCACGCCGGGTACATGTGCGGGCGTGCCCAAGATCCCGAGAGGAGAATGAAGGAGAGGGGATTGCAGCGTGGCCGTCCCCCTGGGGGGTGATTTCTCGCTTTCTATCTCTCTGTCTCTCTTTGTCTGTCTGGCGAACGCACACGCCCTATAGCAAAAACCTCTCCAAAAAAAAAAAAAGGTTCTAGCTTAGTATCACATAAACCCTTGCTCCTAGTAGAGACTTATGGCTTATGTTAATAATCTTTTAAGGGAGCCATCCAAAAATGTAGGTATTCAGGTTTGTTTATTTATTTATTTTTTAGGTTAAAATCAGCTAAAGATGGGGCCAGCAGGTGGTTGGTGTTTAAGGCACTGGACTCCCATGTGGCCAACCACTGTTCGAGTCCCAGACCTGGTGGCTTGCTTTCTTGCTTTTCTTTTTTCTCTCTAAGTCTGGTCAGATTAAAATATAATAATAACAAATGGAATTAAATGAATTCTTAAAAATAAAAAGATAAGTATAAATAACAGACAATAGGGCCAGCAAGTGGCATGGAGGTTACCATACTGGATTCCACATGGCCAGCTTGTGGTCCAGTCTTGGACCCAGCAGCTTGAAAATCATGCTGGGCACATGTGCATACATGTGTGTTCAAAATCCTGAGACGAGACAGGAGGAAAAGGGATTGTGGTATGGCCATTCCCTCCTGGGGAGTGATTTCTCCCCAATCCCAACCTCTTTCTGGCGAGAACACCTGCCCTGTAGCAAAAACCAAAAAGTGAAATTAAAAGCAGACAGTAGATTTAGGAAAAACTTTAAGAAGTAGCTTATAGACTGAATATGAAAGACGTTTTTATAGTAATAAAAAGAACCAGAAAAATAAGCTGCTGGGAAACACCCATGGGGCCAAAAACAGGCAAGAGGTAGAAGGTTAAACTGGAGCAGTGAGCACATTTGAAAAGCAAGCCCTCCCTGAGGGCGTCAGTTGATAACATGATTAAAGAAGGGAAGAAGACAAGACATATTAACTAAAAATGATCTAGCAGATTTGAAAATAAATTGAAATGTTCATTTCTGGCCACGAGGGAATAAAAGGATCTAGAATTGTCCTTCTCTTTAACAGCTAGAACACAAGACACAGTCTATGAAACCACTCTTGCAAGCAGCAGAGGATGTGACAATCTGGCTATCGTGTTGAGTTGAGGGAAGACAGAGATCACAGTTTGGGGAGACTGAGGGCATAAGTAGACTAGAAAGAAATTTCAGCATGTAATTGAAAATGATAATAACAAAATCCAGAATTCGACAATGTAAATTTTAGAACTCCAATAAACTATTACTAGGTATGGGAGTCTGTGGCCCATACCCAGGAAAAAAATCAGTTACTTTTCATTCCCAGTCAGTTTGGAGGGGCGGATTTACCCTCATGCTTGAAGCAGCCAAAAACACAAATGCAAGATATAAAACAAAGTTCTGCTAGTCACTGTATAACAAGCAAAGCCCAACACACTTGTCAAATGACAAAAGTGGAGCTGAGTGTCTAGAGAGACCAAAGTGGCTAGAGCTGTCGTGACAGCATACTCAAAAGCAGAGTTACACAGAAAGTGCACCCGAGAGACCGAAAGTTAGTTCCCCTCAACTACTCAGCTGAGTACTGATCACTGTATGTGTGCAGAGAAGCTGCCTGAGGCTGATAAAGCACTGCCTTAAAGGGTTAGAGGCGGCTACCTGGCATTCACACAGAATTGGAAAGAACACCTATTCCCTCTCACTGTACAGGAAAAATCTTAGTATTCATGAGGGACGGTACTCAGAACGGTCTTATATCAGGTGTCAGGAATAATTAGGCCAAGATTGAGCACCGTTTTAATCTCATACAACAGATCTTAAACCAAGACCCAAGAGAATCAAGTGATTTTCAAGAAATTGTGTCTCAGAACAAAGCTTAAGAATATGTTTAAGGGGAACAGCAGATGGCATAATGGTTATGCCTCTGGACTCCCACATGTTGACTGTGGTTTGAGCCCTAGATCTGGTGACTTAAAACTCACACCAAGTGGGGCTGGCAGGTGCCATGGTAGTTAAAGGCACTGGACTCCCACATGGCTGAGCCTGGTTCAAGTCCCGGATCTGACGGCTTGTTTTTTCACTTTCTCTCTCTCGCTCTCGCTCTGTCCCTCTCTGGTCATAAACAAACAAACAAACAAACAAACAAAGTTAAATAATAATTACTTAAAAAAAAAACTTGGGGGCCAGCAGGTGGAGTGGTGGTTAAGGGCACTGGACTCCCACATGGCTGACTGTGGTTCAAGTCCTGGACCTAGCAACTTGCTTTCATTCTCATTTTCTCTCTCTCTCTCCCTCTCTGGTCAAGTTAAAATAAATAATAAAGTTAAATAAGATCATTCTTTAAAAAAATATGCATGCCAGGCACATGTGCATGTGTGCCCCAAATTCTGAGAGGATAATAGAGAAGAGATTGTGGCATGGTCATCTTTTCTTGCTTTCTGTCTGTCTCTCTGGAGAGCATATGCGCCTAATGGCAAAAATCTCTTAAAAAAAAAAATATATATATATATATACACACACACATAGGAACATAGAAATATCTAGAACCCAAGAAATAAAATTCAAAATGTCTGGCATCTAAACAAAAACCATTATTGGGGCCAGTAGGTGGCATGGTGGTGGTGGTGGTTAAGGTGCTGGACTCCTACATGGCCTACCAGTTCAAGTTCTGGATCTGCGGACTTGCTTTGTCACTTTCCCTCTCTCTCTCACCGTGGTCAAATTAAAATATGGTAATAATAAATAAATAGTTCTTTTTTTAAAAAAAAATCATTAAAGAAGCAAGAATATATCCATTAAAAATAAATCATTTTGGGAGCCCGCAGGTAGCCTGATGGTTAAATACACTGAATTTCCACATGGCCAACCATGGTTTGAGTCCTAGACCTGGTGGCTTGCTTTCTCGCTTTCCTTTTCTCTCTCTTTAATCAAATTAATAATAATAATAATAATAACAAATGGAATTAGGGGCCAGCAGGTGGTGTGATGATTAAAAATGCTGGACTCCCATATATCCGACCACAGTTCAAGTCCCGGACCTGACAGCTTACTTTCTTGCTTTCTCTCTCTCTCTCACTCTCTCACTGGTCAAATTATAACAAATAAATAAATAAATAGATAAAATTAAATAAAAGATAATTATTTTAAAAACCTGATGAAATTAAATAAATATTTTTTTAAAAAAAATGAATCATTTGGGGGCCAGCAGGTGGCTTGGTGGTTAAGGCGCTGGAATTCCCATGTGGCCGACCATGGTTTGAGTCCCAAACCTGGCGGCTTGCTTTCTCACTCTCCTTCTCTCTCTGGCAAAAACTCATGTGAAATAATAAATATATAAATAAATAAAATAATTTTAAAAAAATAAAAAGAATCATTTCGGGGCCAGCAGATAGTATGGTGGTTAAGGGTGCTGGACTCCCACCTGGTCAACCATGGTTTGAGTCCAGGACCTGGTGGCTTGCTTTCTCACTTTCCCTCTCTTTCACTCTCACTCTGTCCCTCTCTAGTCAAATTTAAATAAATAAATAAATAAAGTTAAATAAAATCATTTTTTAAAAAATGAATCATTTGGGACCAGCAGGTAACATGGAGGTTAAGGCAGCTAGATCCCACATGGACAACTGCATGGTTTGAGTTCTGAGCCTTCTGGCTTAAAAAACATGCTGGATACACATGTGCGTGCCCAAAACTCAATGGAGAAAAGGGGATTGCAGCATGGCTATCCCTCCGGGAGTGATTTCTCACTTTTACTCTCTGTTTCTTTCTCTTGTCTCTCTCCAGTGAGCATATATGCCTTAGAGCAAATTAAAAAAAAAAAAAAAAAGGAAAAAAAGAAAGAACCAACCAGTCAATCAAAACCAACCCAAAACTGTTAGAGATTATAGAGTTAGAAGATATGGACATTGGGGACCAGCAGGTGGTATGGTAGTTAAGGTACTGGACATTCCCACATGGCCCACCATGGTTCCAGTCCTAGGCCTGGTGGCTTGCTTTTCCACTTTGCTTCTCTCTCTCTCTCTCTCTCTCGTTAAATTAAAATTAATGAATTAATAAAGAAAATTAAATAAATAATTTTTAAAGAAGATATGGACATTGGGGCTGGCAGGTGGTGTGGTGGTTAAGGTGGCTGGATTTCCACATGGCTGACTGTGGTTCGAGTCCCAGACCTGGCAGCTTGCTTTCTCACTTTCCTTCTCTCTCTGTCTCTCTCAGGTCAACTTCAATAAAATAAAACATAAACAGAGTGGGACCAGCAGTTAACGTAATGGCTGTGTCACTGGACTCCCAGGTAGTCTACTGTGGTTCGAGTCCCAGACCCATTGGCTTAAACTCATGCCAGGCTCATGTGCGTGCATGCCCCGGATCCTGAGAGGAGAATGAAGGGGAAGGGATTGCAGCATGGCCATCCCCCTTGGGGGATGATTTCTCACTTTCTGTCTCTCTGTCTCTCTGGCAAGCACACGCACCCTATAGCAAAAACCTCTCCAAAAAAAAGAATGAATAAACAGAGTAATGACAATGAATACAATTAAATAAATAATTCTTTAAAAAAGAAGATATGGACATTAAAACAGTCATTACAACTTTATTTAATAAGTTTAAAATTTTAAATAGAAATATAGAAGATATTTTTTTAAAATACTCGAATGAACTTCTAGTGCCAAACTATAATGTGTGGTGAAAAATAAACTGGTTAGGCATAGTACACATTCAAGAAGAAAATATGTGAACTTGAATATACAGCAATGGTAAGTAACTATGCAATACAGAAAGAAAATGTATGAAACACAGAAAGAAAAGAAAAATTTTTAAAAATCTGTTCAGAACACTAGTGATGTGTAGGACAACATAATTGGAATCTCTGAAAGGAAAGAGAAAAGGAGGGAGGGGGAAGGAGAAATATTTGAATAATAATAGCTACAATTTCCCCAAATTCGGTCAAAACTATAAACCCACCAATTCAACAAGCTCATTGAACACCACAAAAGAAATAAAGAAAACTATACATATGCACATTGTAATCAAATTGGTGAAATCCAGTGATAAAGAGAAAACATAAAAGAAGCTAGAGAGGGGCTGGCAGGAGACATGGTGGTTAAGGCACTGGACTTCCACATGGCGAACTCCGGTTTGATTCCTGGATCTGGCAGCTTGCTTTCTGACTTTCCTTCTCTCTCTCTGTGGTCAAATTAAGTAGTAGTAGTAGTAGTAGTAATAATAATAATAATAAATAATAAATAAAATTAAATAAGTAACAATTTTTTTAAAAGATGGTTTAAAAAAAAGCAGCTAGAGAAAAAAAGACATGTTATATGCAGAGGAACATAGATAAGGTTGACTGATTTCTCATCAGAAACAATGCACATGAATAGACAATGGAACAACTTCTTTAAATTACTAAAAGAAAAATAAAATTGTTTCACAACCCCCAGTAAGGTATTTTCAGAAGTGGGACCAGCAGTTAGCGTAATGGCTATGTTGCTGGACTCCCACGTAGTCGACCACGGTTCGCGTCCCAGACCCGGTGGCTTAAAACTCACGCCGGGCGCGTGTGCATGCGTGCCCAAGATCCCGAGAGGATAATGGAGGAGAAGGGATTGCGGTGTGACCATCCCCACTGGGGGGTGATTTCTCGCTTTCTGTCTCTCTGTCTCTCTCTGCCTGTCTGGCGAGCGCACGCGCCCTATAGCGAAAACCTCTCCAAAAAAAAAAAAAAAGGAAGAAAGAAAACAGAGCATCTTGAAGTTCAATACATATTTTTCTGAGTAAGTGCAAAAATGAAGTCATTTTTCTTGTCAGCAGTGTTTACTTCAAAATTCATTTGTGTTTCTATAAGACTACATGCAGGGGCCAGCAGGTGGCTTGGTGGTTAAGGGCACTGGATTTCCACATGGCCAACTACAGTTCGAGTCCCGTACGTGGCAGCTTGCTTTCTCACTTTCTCTCCCTCTCTCTTGCTTTCTCTTTTACTCTGTCCCTCTCTGGTCAGAATGAAAAACAAACAAATAAATAAATAAAAATCATCCTAAAAAAAAAAAAAAAAGACTACATGCAGATCATAAATACTTTCTTTACTTTTTCCATCCCCCTTATCACAAAGAAAAGTTTGATTCATTCCCTAAAAAGTATTTCTCGTATTATAACCTGCATCTTTCAAGTGTCGACGATTAATATGCAATTCTAGAACTTTGGAATTAGTCAAAAAAAGGTCAGGTTTTTCTTATTTTATTCTTTCTCACCTGGTGTCATCAGCCTCATGACCAAGATTTCATTCTCTTTGGTCATTTTTACATCAAGGTAGCAGCATTTATAATCCATGGTGATTCTTTTTTTTTTTAAATTATTTCTTTTCTTTTATTTATTCATTCAATTATTATTCAGTCAATTATTTTAATTTGACTAGAGAGAGAGAGAGAGACAGAAGAAATGAAAAAGCAAGCCACTTGGTCCAGGACCTGAACTGTGGTCAGCAATATGGGAGAAGGAATGTATTTTTCTTGGAATAAATTTATAAAGGATTAAAGAACTTGGTAACCTGGAGGAATAATTACCAACCAAAATAGTCTGAGAAAACTATGAAAGCAGCCAGTATGGTCCATAAGAATTATATCTTATATGTAAACAATGTAAATTTTGTGACTCAATACTGTACAAAGAATTGCTTTTGCTATTTTATTTCATTTTACTTTTGAATTTTTATTCAAATTTTACTTTGAAATTTGTGATATTCTGTGGAAATCAAGAAAAATGTTCCGTATTCTGAGTCAGCTTGGTTCTGACACCAAGTTTAATTCATTGATTTAACCCATGTATATCATTTCACTGGATGCCAGTTATATATTTTAGGCCTTCTGGTATGTATTAAAGAATTATATCTCAGGGACCAGCAGTTAGCATAATGGCTATGTCGCTGGACTCCCACGTAGTCGACCTCGGTTCGCGTCCCGGACCCGGTGGCTTAAAACTCACGCCGGGCGCATGTGCATGCGTGCCCAAGATCCCGAGAGGAGAATGGAGGAGAAGGGATTGCGGTGTGGCCATCCCCCCTGGGGGGTGATTTCTTGCTTTCTGTCTCTCTGTCTCTCTCTGTCTGGCGAGCGCATGCGCCCTGTAGCAAAAACCTCTCAAAAAAAAAAAAAAAAAAAGAATTATATCTCACAAATGAGATATAATTGCCAGCAGGGAGCTTTCAATCCTCTTTAAGATATACATATAAATATAAGGAAACTTCAAAATATTTGTGGAAAAGGTAGAATTAATGTATGGTTTAATGAACTAGCATTTTGGCCTAAGCTCTGCAGGTCTCACTTACGGTGCTCATGTAGGTACAGTCATCTCGATGTTAGATGAAAGACAGCTGGCCCTTGGAACTAGCAGTTGGCATAATAGCTATGTCGCCAGACTCCTATGTAGTCGACCATGGTTCAAGTCCTGGACCTGGTGGCTTAAACTCACACCAGGTGCATGTGCGTGCATATCCAAGGTCCTGAGAAGAGAATGGAAAAGAAGGGATTGCGGTGTGGTCATCCCCGCTGGGGGGTGATTTCTTGCTTTCTGTCTCTCTGTCTCTTTCTGTCTTTCTGGTGAGCACATGCGCCCTATAGCAAAAACCTCTCAAAAAAAAAAAAAAAAAAAAAAGAAGACAGCTGGCCCACATATTCCCATGTTCTGGTTGGGCTTCCTCACATGGCGATGCTATATGCCAAGAGCAGTAAGAACCTATAAGTGAAAGCAGACACAGCAGAACCCCTTGAGGTCTAGGCTTGGAATTCACACATTGTCCCTTTTGCCATATTCTGTTGGTCAAAATAAGATACATGAATGGCATGGTGGTTAAGGTGCTGGACTCCCACATGGCTGGCCATGGTTCGAGTCCCAGACTGGTGTCTTGCTTTCTCACTTCCTCTCTCTCTCTCTCTGGTCAAATTAAAGTAATAATAATAAACTAAAATTAAATAAGATAATTCTTGAAACACACACACATGGCAAGTCTAGATTCAAAGAATAGTAAAGTAGATTCTATCTCTGGTGAGTGGAACAGCAAAATCACATTTCCAAGGGGTGTGTGTCCAGGGAAAGAAATCATTGCAAACATTCTACCACATGGTGGAAGCAGATTGTAAAGATATGTTACAAGATAAACAGTTCAAAATTTATCCTAAGGGCAATTGGAAGCTCTCAGAGGCTTTTTTGTTTTGCTTTGTTTTTTTGTTTTTGTTTTTTGTTTTTTTTTTAATACTAAAGCGAAAAATAAGATTTTCTGCTTAACATCCCTTATTTTCAAACCATTCCTTTCCTGCAGTCCACGTGGTTATTGTAGAAGCCATCATGTTGGTACAGTGGACCACCTTTTGGTTAGTTGTTTGGATTAGAAATGAACCAATCACAAGCTTTCTTTCGGCTTTTTTCTTGTTCCTACTGTAAATGACAGTTAATCTGTTGCTTATACCTGAAGCTTTAAGATGTAAGCCTTGAAGAGTGCTAGGTGGCAACTTGCTGGTTGGCCAGTGGCCTAGGATTAAGGGAGTTCGATCCCACATGGCTGATGGCACAGTTCAAATCTAGGACCCTGCCGCTTGAAAAATACACAGGGCCCGTGTGCATGCATGCCCCACATCCTGAAAGAATGGAGAAATGAAGAGAGTAGCAGCATAACCACACCCCACTGGGGGGGTGCTTTACCCTTTCCCTCTGTCCGTGTGTCTGTCTCTGCTGGCAAGCACGTGCATCCTTTGGCAAATTTCAAAAAATAAAATCAATTTAAAAAGAAGCGAATCTGCTCAGAAAAGCAAAGAGGTGAGCTAGAGTCCTGAGGACCTTGGAGTTCACTAATTCTGATATCCCTCTTTTCCTAGACTTGTTCAAATTTGGTCTGCCTTTTGTAACCAAAGGAGTCTCAACTAATATAAGAAGAGGTTAACATTTGCAAGTAGGAAGTTGCAAAGTCCAAAGCCAGCTGTGTTTGAGTGTCATGGTTGTTGGGAAGTTACTTTAACTGGTTATTGCTGTTGTGCAAAAAAGCTGTACTTATATTTTGGGTAAACTCTTTATGATTAATTGTTTTTTTTTTTAAATTGCTGGAGACCAAGTTCTCTAGCAGAGAGAGAGAGAGAGACAAAGAGAGAAAGAAAGCACCTCCCAATGGGGCACGGTTATACTACAGTCCCTTCTCCATGTCTCCATCCTGTCAAGATCTTGGGTACGTACGTACACCCAGTGTGTCTTTCAAGCCACCAAGCCTGGGACTAGAACTGTTTGTCGACTCTGTGGAATCTTTTTTTTTTTTTTAACTTGCCAGAGTATATGTGTCTCACCAGAGAGAGAGAAAGAAAGCACCTTCCAGGGACCAGCAGTTAGCATAATGGCTGTGTCACTGGACTCCCATGTAGTCAACCACGGTTCATGTCCCAGACCTGGTGGCTTAAATTCATGCCGGGTGCGTGTGCATGCGTGCCCAAGATCCCGGGAGGAGAATGGAGGAGAAGGGATTGCGGCGTGGCCATCCCCCCTGGGGGGTGATTTCTCGCTTTCTGTCCCTGTCTCTGTCTGGCGAGCACACGCACCCTATAGCAAAAACCTCTTCAAAAAAAAAAAAAAAAAAAAAAAAAAAAGAAAGCACCTTCCAGTGGGGTACAGCCGTGCCACAATCTCCCCTCCCCCATTCCCATCCCATCAGGACCCTGGGCACACACAAACACATAGGTGTGTCCCAAGCCACTGGGTCCAGCGCTTGAACCACATGGGACCTGGCCGTCCATGCACAGCACTTGATCGCTATGCCACAGAACTGCTGCCCAGACACCCACTCACTCTTTCCGAGGTACTGGTGTACTGCATCCTTGAAGTTGATCTGATAATATGGTCAGTCCGTATTTTACGAGGTACCATGTTAGCTGGAACTTGTACATATCAGAGCCATGCCTCCGCTTTGCATGGTATTAGCATGCACATATTTTACTTAACCAAGTGAAAATTGCTGCTATTTTACTTAGAGAAGTTTACGTTTATATTTATATACTTTGCTTTTTGGTGTAATATTACTCATATTTGTGGCAGAAAAAAAAATGAAGAACCTTTCTTTTCCCTATGCTCTGAAACTGCTTAAATGTAAAGAATAGCCAAATTTCTGCATGAAGTCATTTCTTTAGGAGTGATGTGTATCTTTGAGAATCATTTCAGTCTCATTTGGAGCTATCCTGGCATTCCTATCTCTTACTTCCTACTGAACCAATTTTGGCCATTTGTATTTTGATAGAAAATTGTCTGAATTACATTAATACTCCTAAATATTCTTTCATATTTATTCTCTTTGTTCACTATAGTTATAATCTTATTCCTGATATTATTTCAGTGTCTACCTCCTTTCTTCTTATCTCTTTCAGACCTACTAGAAGTTTGTCAACTTTATAGGTCTTTTTCTTTTTTGTTTTGAGAGATTTTTGCTATAGGGCGTATATGCTCAATGGAGAGACAGAGAGACAGAAAGTGAGAAATCACCCCCCAGGGAGATAGCCATGCTGCAATCCCTTCTCCTCCATTCTTCTCTCAGGATTTTGAGCACACATGCACTTGCGCCCTGTGTGAGTTTTAAGCCACTGGGTCCAGGACTCGAATCACGGTTGACTACGTGGGAATCCAACAACATAACCATTATACCATCTGCTGGTCCCAGGTCTTTTCAAATATTACATATTTTCACTATTTTTTTAATCTATTCCAATTTTTATCTTTTCTAGTTCATTAATTTATATTTTAATTTCGATCAATTCACTCTACTGATTATGGATTTCATTTACTTTTTCTAGGTTTTTGAGTTGAATAATCAGTTCACTTATTCTCAATGAAATTTTCTAACAGTCATTCAAGACTATGATCTTATTGGGGTATATCTAACAATATCATATTTGACAAGTTATATTTTAATTTTGCTTAATTTTTTAATCTGTAATTCAGCTTTTATTTTATCTGACTCAAGGACTTTTAGAGGGGGGAATGCTACCTGTACAGTCTCTAGTTAATAAGAATATTTCTTTAAAGGTTTTTGCCATAGAGCATGTGCACTTGCTGGAGAGAGAAAGAGACCGTGAGAACAAAAGCAAGAAATCACCCGCCGAGGGGGATGGCCATGCCATAATCCCTTGTCTTCCATTCTCCTCCTGGGATTTTGGGCACGCATGCATATATGCACCAGAGCGATTTTTTAAAAAGTATTATTTTATTTAACTTTATTTATTTATGTATTTATTTCAATTTTAATTTTAATTTTGACCAGAGAGGGACAGAGCAAGAGAGCAAGATAGAGAGTGTGGGAGGCTGCACACCAGCGAGTCTGCCAAGGTTTCTCAGAGAGCAAACAATTGCCATGATTGGTTCCCTCAAAAAACCTGACCTTCGAAACCTTGCTCTGATTGGCCACTAGAATCCCTCAGATTTGCATATCCGGCACCTCATGATTGGTCCAAAAGCAACCAATCATAACCCACCGTTTACAACCAATCATAACCCACCGTTTACAACCAATCATGGGAATTGTTTGCTCTCTGAGAAACCTCGGCAGACTCGCTGGTGCGCAGCCTCCCACAAGAGAGAGAGGGAAAGTGAGAAAGCAAACCTCTAAGTCCAGGACTCAAACCACGGTCGGCTGTGGGGAGTCCAATGCCCTTAACCACGACACCACCTACCGGCCCCCTCAGCGTGATTTTTAAACTTCCAGTTCTAGGACTTGAACTGTGATTGGCCACATGGAGTCCAGCATCTTAACCACTGTGCTGGTACCAAGAACATGTTTTTGAGGCTTTCTTTTTGCCTTGGAATGTGTATGCAGCCTGACTAGACTATAAAGTTCTGTCTGCTCTGGGACCAGCAGTTAGCGTAATGGCTATGTCGCTGAACTCCCATGTAGTCGACCGCAGTTCGAGTCCTGGACCCAGTAGCTTAAACTCAAGCCGGGTGCATGTGCGTTCATGCCCAAGATCCTGAGAGGAGAATAGAGGAGAAGGGATTGCGGCATGGCCATCCCACCCACTCCCCCGGCGAGTGATTTCTCGCTTTCTGTCTCTCTGTCTCTGTCTTTCTGGCGAGCACATGCACCCTATAGCAAAAACCTCTCCAAAAAAAAAAAAAGGTCTATCTGCTCTATGAAGTTTATTTGAAAAAAGAGCTGTCTTACCAGTCAGGCTTCCTTCTCTTTCTGTCTAACTCAGATAAGGAATTCACTCTGTCAGTATAGTCATTCGGTTTTTCATACCTTTTTAATAGATACTGATTATTAAGCCAGAGATTTTAGGACTTATTCACACAAATTCAAGTGAAAAATTAAGACGCATTAACTTCCTATGCAAAACGTCCTGTCACCTTTCCCTGCAGCTCCAAGTTTAGGAATATCAAGAACAAACAGTATATGCAGGTATCAAGGAAATTAACGTGGGAATGATTCAGAATTCAAGTTTAGTTCAAGAAGCTGTCAGAGAGGATGGTTGAATTTTATTGAAGGGAAGGGAAATGAATGATTTGCAAGTAGGAAAAAAAAGGCCTTCCAGAAAAAAATAGTGAAAGTTACAAAAGGCCAATAATAATAATAATAATAATAATAATAATAATAAATATATATGTGCACATATATATGTAACCTTTGTCACACATGTTTGTAGACACACACGTGTGTCTACATATGTGTGTTTGTATATGCATGTGTGGGGATAGATGCATAACCATTTGCAAACCCTTTCATGATCCAGTACTTTAAGCATTACAACAATCTTTTGATTATTACTTCATATTTGCAGATGGAAAAACTGAAGTTTAAAGAGGTTAGGTGGAGCTAAGTATGGAGCCGAGATCTTCCAGGTTGACGTTCACTGTTCTTTCCACTGTATCATGCTCAGGGCTCAGCTCTCTAGAGGTTGCACAATGTCTTGTCCACAGAATGGCCCCGGGTATGCGTTAGGAGAAGGAAGGAGGGGTCTGGCTCTTCGGGTGTCTTCAAATGTATAACCTCAGTGTTTGTCTCATTCAAGATCCCTGCAGTAAAGTTGAACGAGCTGCTCGAGAACTTTTATGTCACCGTTAAGAAGAGTGACGGCTCAGACTTCCTGGCCACCTCGCTCCACGCCATCCGCCGAGGCCTGGACCGCATCCTGAAGAATGCAGGTGTGGGTTTCTCCATCACCAGCAGCACCTTCAGCTCTTCCACCAAGAAACTCAAGGAGAAGCTGTGGGTGCTGAGCAAGGCAGGGATGTCGGGCGCCCGCTCTCGCAACATCGTCTACTTCTCCCTTTCTGATGAAGAGGAGATGTGGCAGGCGGGGTGTCTGGGTGATGACAGCCCTATCACTCTCCTGTCCACCGTGGTCAAGTACAACAGCCAATACCTGAACATGCGGACACTGCAGGAGCATGCGGATCTGATGTATGGCGACATCGAGCTGCTCAAAGACCCGCAGAACCAGCCCTACTTTGCGCGGACAGACAGCGTGAAGCGGGAGAGTCGGAGCGGATCGACGAGAGTGTGCCACGGGAAGATCTACCATGAGCACTCCAGGGGCCACAAACAGTGCCCGTATTGCCTCCTCTACAAGTACATGTACATCCACCGGCCACCCACCCAGATGGAGGCCAAGTCCCCCTTCTACCTGACTGCCCGGAAGGAGGCCACAGACGTGGGCAGCGTGTGGTATGAGGAGCAGCGGATGGGGCTGCGCTCCCTTCGGGGAATTGTCCCAAACTTAGCCAAGAAGGTCAAACTGGAAAACTGTGAGAACTTCACCTTCGTCTCATTCACTCAGGTCTCCAGGAGGCTGGGCTCCCACAGCTGCTGCCAGTGAGCCCTCCCGAGCCAGGCCACTGCACTGCCCACCCTGTCAGGGCTCCTCCAGGCCAAGGGCCTCAGCTGAGCCAGGGCTGCCCCTGTGGCCAGGCTGGTGCTCATGGTGCAGCCTGTTTGTCCTTTGACTTGGAGTTTGTTTTTTAAATGAAAATCAATGAGCCTGAATAATTCAGATGTTTTATTCAGATGTGTGTCACCAATGTTAAAGTACAGAATCTAACACAGTGTGTAATTGCTACTTACAAGAGCGAGGAAATTAATTTTATCTAGTGCCTTTTTTAGCACAGGTTTTCTCAAAAAAAAAAAAAAAAAAAGAAAAGAAAAAAAAAGGAAAGAAAAAAAAGAAAAGAAAAAAATGCAAACTGTTTAAGTAGTCATTAAAAAAAGTCCCAGTAGCCTAGTAGCTTTAGAATGTTTTAAAGGCTATACAGTTTGTTGAATTACACTCACGATAAGGAACTAGACAGCAAGAGGCAGACATGTTAACCGTTTCCAGGAGAAAAATTGCACTTTTCACTCCTTCGTAGGTAGTTGGTGGATAACTGGGTCTTGTAGTGCAAGTGGCCTCGCCTGAGGGAAGATCCTGGAGTCACATTCAGGCCTCTGCTGGGGCAGGGGCTGCTCTGGCTGCTCTCAGCAGTGGAAGGAAGATGGTCTTTGCTGTCAGTGGAGACTATTTTAGGAAGACAGATTAATGCACCAAAAGGGTGTTTGTGAGAACAAGGTTTCCAGTGACCTTGATGGTTTGTACCATGAGAGAATTTCTAGTCATGAAAGAACATGGCTTGGAAAAGCCATCTGTGATCAAGACGGGGAAACCTCCTGAAGCAGAAGTGCCTACATTTTATTTCTCAGTACCCTTGAGATCTCCTTTCGCTAGAACATTGTTTAGAGTTGTTTGTTTGTTTGTTTGTTATTCCTTGTGTCATACAGTGGTTCTGTCAGCATCTAGCACTAGATCTGTAAAACAGCTCAAGGTCATTTTCAGGCTTACCCAAGAACACGCACCACAGCAAGCTGCAAAAAACAGAAATTCCAAAACGTGTTTATTAAAGAGCTTTGAAATATTTTCGTCAAACTATGACTTGGCAGCCACAAAAGATGTCATCGTTTTAGGTTGGCACCAATGCTTATAACGCAATGATTTAGGCAACCACCAGGTACAAAGCGAGCCCAGCACCGAAGATGTAGTTGTGCAACCAGAGCATAATGATAGGTTAGGAAAGCAGCTTGAAACCATTCCACTCAGCTAAAATGCAGCCTGCCACCTGTTATCGAAACATCAGGAGAATGTTTCTTTTGTTTGTTTGTTTCTTTTCTTTTTTTTTTTTTTTTGAGAGGTTTTTGCTACAGGGCGCATACGCTCGCCAGAGAGACAGAAGGAGACAGAGAGACAGAAAGTGAGAAATCACCCCCCAGGGGGGATGACCACGCTGCAATCCCTTCTCCTCCATTCTCCTCTCGAGATCTTGGGCACACACGTCCACGCGCCCGGCGTGAGTTTAAGCCACCGGGTCTAGGACTTGAACTGCGGTCAACTACATGGGAGTTCAGCAACATAGCCATTACACTAACTGCTGGTCCCAGGAGAATGTTTCTAATAACTACTGTGAATGCAACAGTAAGTGAAAGAGGAGTCCAAAGAGTGCTAATGAGTAATAATTTTGCCTAGGGTTCTTTATTTTGTATTTGAGGAGACTGCTATAACTTTCCACCATTACGTTCCCCTGTGTACTTTCTAACCCCAATTAAAATTCTAACGCAAATTCATTTTGCAGGAGTCTTAAAATCAATCCTGTTTCTTTGTCAAACATTGTCTTAATATTTATTTTAAATTAATTGTTTTTGAAATCATTCACTGGCCATTGAAATGTATAATACCCCCTTTACCAGAGAAGATTCAACCAAGGCTGCCTTAAGGTTTAATGTTGTTACCTTTTCAGTTACTATTACACATCTATTACTTCGTTTACCTGTTGATCTTTCCTAAGTAGAGATTAATTTCAGGATATGTGTATATAAATGATGGCTAGTAGATACTCAGTATTATGATTTGATGTCACATACTGTTTGTTCTGTGGTGGTTTCCTGTAGCGATCTTAGGGTTTTGATTAGAACGAAATCGACATAAAACATTAGGTACAGTTTTCTTTAGTTTGCTAAACACCCAAAGGACATTTTGTTTGTGAAAAGCAGATGGTCATTTACTTGTCAGTTCTGCACTTGAGCTGAAATATAATTTACACGAACTATTAATACTGGGCAGAGCTTGCAGCCTGAATAAATACAGCTTCAATTTTTATTTTAAATAGATGCAAGAAGAAATTGCCATTCAGAATCCCTGGGATCTTTTCAGATTTTAACATTTTCCAAAAGTAGCAATAATGGATCCAGAGATTGTAGTCTTCCTGTTGATAGTGGTTTTTTTTTTTTTTAAGAGTTATTTATTTAGTTTTTTATTCATTCACTCATTTATTTCAATTTGAAAAGAGAGAGAGAGAGAGAGAGAGAGAGAGAGAGAGAGAGAAAGTGAGAAAGCAAGCCACCAGGTCTAGGACTCGAACCGTGGTAGGCCATGTGGGAGTGTCCAGCACTTTAACCACCATGCCACCAGCTGGTCCCGATAGTGGTTTTTCATGAGCTGAAAAAAATGTCTCTGCCTCAGATTTGTTGCCTATCACTTATTTGATAAATCTGTAACCACCAGAGTTCTGAAGTGAATGATCATAATGAAAAACCAGGAGGGCAGATCTTCAGAGATACCCGATGGAGTGAAGCACTGTATCTCAGCTTGCTACATGCCATTGTAATGCCTCCTTGGGGAATGGAGTGAGGGGATGGAAGACATCCATCAAGTACTGCCATGTGTCACCCATGCCACCAGGTATCTCTGTCTGTCATGTCTGTGTTTATATATGTGTGTGCGTGCACGCACACACACACACACACTCCAGATTTATGTGTGATAAAGCCTGATCAACATGCTAAAATGGCAAAGTACCCATCCATGTACAGTCTTCACCATCCTCAGAGGATCTTAAGAGGAGGCCTGAGTAGCTGGTTCCGTTGGGTTGTTGGAAAAATCATGATGCCTTTTTGCACAGAAAAGTATGTCATGGGGCCAGCAGGTGACTTGGTAGTTAACGGCACTGGACTTCCACATGGCTGACCATGGTTCAAGTCCCAGACCTGGCAGCTTACTTTCTCACTTTTTTTTTTCTCTCTCGCTCACTCTGTCCCCCTCTGATCAAATTAAAATAAATAAATTAAGCTAAATAAAGTAATTATTTTTAAAAATTTTAAAAACGAAAGAAAAGAAAAATATATCGTGACTTCTTTGACAACCCAATAGTTGACGTTCAGCTAGGGCAGTTGTTCTCTCTTTCCAGTCAGCTCTAAACCATACCCACCAGGGGACACCATGATTTTCTATTCTTAGCCTAAGGCAGGTGAAAGGAGAATCCCAAGAGAAAGAAAAGGAAAGGATGAGAGTTGTTTGTTTGTTTGTTTGTTTCCATTTACCTTTGGGTTTTTTGTGCTCCAGAGTGGGAATGAGTATCAAGAATGCTAATGTTGCCTCTGGGCCCTACGTCAAAAATGGCGGAGCTGAAGGTCTTACCACAGGACCTGTGGAGTCCTCACATGAGCTCTTGCCAGACCTGCATTTGCTGCAGGCTGTCCTGCTTTCTGAATCCCACCTCTCCAGAATCGAGTAGTCTCCTTGTTGGAAGTTTATTCTGACAGAGATGATAGAGTGTCAACTTGAGGGTATGATTCAGTTAAATACAAAGAGTTAGCATATCATATGCCTGCAAAAAAGTTAACTCTTTTAGTTATAACTTTTGGTAATAATTGAAAATAACTAATAATTATTCACCTTGCCGGCATTGTATCACTCATTTCTTCCATAATGGAGATTATCTTCCTTAAACTGTTAAACTTGAAGGAGAAACCAAACCTGAGAATCTAGTCAAGTTAACACGTTTATGCTCATGAATTCTACCTCCAAACAAGCCCTGATACCTCAGATATAAGCAAAAACAAGTGAAGGAAGAACAGAGAAGCCTGAAGAGGCTTTATGAGAAAGTTTTTCCATATAGTGGATTTGCAAGAAGGAATAGTATGGAAATATCGAACCAAAGCTATAAAAGAAATGGTCTCCTTGATCTGTGGTGTTTTCCAGCTTTCCTTAGATTTATGCTGCGTTACTCTGCCCTGACTGATAGTGTTTGAAGAAATGTGAAATTCGATTACTTTTATTTTCATTTCAATGCACCCTTATTGTAAGCATCAACGTTCTATATACCACTCTCGGTGTGTTCATAGACCCAGTCATCAGGAGAATCTGGACAGAGTCCTACTCAGCACCTGAGCCCTCCAGCTGTACTCGATTACTAGACTGAGAGCTACTTGGGAAGTGCTCACTTGGGCAAGTGGTCGAGTCACTTCCTCAGCTACAGAGTGGATCGGTAGAACGGCTCATCCCCAAGGTGCACAGTGTTAACACTTCTGCTGTTCCTCAAGGTCTGGTGATTAAAAAGAGGCAAAACTAGGATGTATAATCCCTAATTCTCCAAGGCCAGAAAATTAATCTCCTGACTCAGTGCTTCGCCCTACACTGGGATCCCTTCTTCAGGAGTTAGGTTTTTGTTGAATTTTCAAGTTCCATGACTTCTGAAATGATTTCGTTATCTCTGGGCAGCAGTATGTTGATTATTTTTTTCTCAATTTAGACTAATACTGGCCACACTGTTACTACTTAAACAAGTGTCAATATTATGCTTATCAAACATGCCTTTTATAAGATGTGGATTGCTAAAAAAAAAAAAAAAAATTGAGCTAGGAACCGGTTACTTTTAGGCATTAATGAATGCCACTAATGTGAAGACCTCAAAAAAGACTTACCTAAGCCCCATGTATATTTAGAAGCTGTTAAGAGGCAGCTCTAAGTAGAATACATTATAAGTTTGAAATTTGTATATATCTTTAAATTCTTTTGCTTTGGGAGTGAATTTTTAATGTGTTCAAAGAAAAACACTCAGTGGTTCAGGCAGTGTTCTTAGGTAAAGATCCTTGTTATAGTTTCCCATATAAATGAATCACCTTAGCTAAAACATGAGGAAGGGGAGAGATCAGTGCTGACCTAAACCTCATTCCAAGAGGATGCCATGGTGGGGTTGATAATTAAACTATGATCCCTGGAAATTGCTACATCTGACCTGTGTATTCTGATATTACTGACTTCTCTGAGGGAGGCTGCCCATCTTTCAGGCAGAGTTTGTCCATTATTATGATGATTTTGTGTACTTACTAGTTTTTTAGAGTGGAAGAAACCCAGAGAATTTCCCATTTTTTTAGTTGCTTAGTAGAATTGGATTGTTGTACTCTGTTAAAGTGCTTTATTCTCTAAAACAGTGCATATGGAGTTAATTATTTCAGGAAGTACTTATTAACACACCCCTCCAAATCATTGGCTACTCTGTGGTGCATATTAGTTCCATTACTATTAATAGCGATTGATATATCCCCTTGCCCCACTGAATTCAGAATGGGCTCCTAAATAGTTTATGAGCAATATACTAATTAGACTAATTTGCATTTAACTGTTGGTTGTTATTTTTACTGATTTGTTCAAATAAAAATTTCTAAAAGGTTCAAATGTGATTAACACTGTGTTAAGTGCTTTCTTTTTTTTTTTTTTTTTTTTTTTGGAGAGGTTTTCGCTATAGGGTGCGTGTGCTCGCCAGACAGACAGAGAGAGACATAGAGACAGAAAGCGAGAAATCGCCCCCCCAGGGGGGATGGTCATGCCGCAATCCCTTCTCCTCCATTCTCCTCTCGGGATCTTGGGCACGCACGCACACGCGCCCGGCGTGAGTTTTAAGCCACCGGGTCCAGGACACGAACCGTGGTCGACTACGTGGGAGTCCAGCGACATAGCCATTACGCTAACTGCTGGTTCCCTTAAGTGCTTTCTTGAAGCGGCCTCAGATTCTCATTTAATTTTCATAATAGCTCTGTAAGGTTCATCTAATTATTCCCATTTTACTTATTGAGAAACCAAGGCTCAGAAGTTAATTAGCCTTCCCTAGATTCACTGAGCTTATAAATTGGGGAAATTATGAACACAGATCTTTTTATTTCAAATCCACTGTTTGGCCAGTAGATAAACCTGCCTCCCTTGGGCCCATTTAACTATTAAAAAAATTGAGTACAGTTTCTCTTTAGGAAATAGTCCATTTCTCCAGCCACACTGTATCACCCTTTCTGTGTACTCTCACTAATTGATTGATCACTTGGTATAATTTAATTGTTCCTGGAAATCCTGATAGTTTTTTATGAATGAGTATAACAGTTTCTGCCTACTGAGAACCTCTGTCTTTATCCAGAAATTAGCTTATACTACCTGTCATCTACCTTAAAGAGAAGGTGGCCATGTTAGTTTAGACTAATGAAAGTCAATTAGTGGGCCAGCAGGTGGTGTGGTGGTTAGGGGTGCTAGACTTGCACGGGGTCAACCGCAGTTCCTGGACCTGGTGGCTTGCTTTCTCACTCCTTCCACTCCCCTGGCCTCTCTCTGGTCAAATTGAAATAAATAAATAAATAAATAAAGTTAAACAATAATTTCTTCAAAAAAAAGTCAATTAGTTTATAAGTTGCACCTATTTTAACATCAGAATCATTGCTTAAAATGTAAAGGAGTTCCCAGCCTACTTCACAATGACATTGCTCAAGTTTTACATTTTTTATTTTAATTTTGGTGTCAGCTCTTTGGGCTCTCCTAGCAAAATACACTTATCTAGTTATTTTGTTTTCTATTCTTCTTTTCCTCACTAGGGCATATTTATTCTCTTTTGAAATTTAAAAAACAGTACATTTTAGGTAACTCAGATCATCTAGTTAAATTTCTTCCTTTTAAGGAAATTAAAACCCAGAGAGATTAAATGGCTCATCCAAGGCCAGCTAGACAATAATAGTAGATTCAGGTCTAGAAAGTCAGTCCAGGACTCCTTCCTCCATGCCATAGCTGGGAAGGTTTGGATTTTAAAAAGTTAATAGAACTGCACCTGGCAAAATGGCATTGGCTAGCAAATGCCTTCAATGAGCTTTTCCCACCTTCTCAGAAAAACACTCATAAAGTCTCAAAAGCCTCAATTCTAGAATCTGAAAGAAACTGACACCATTAGTGAGGCACATGAGGGTGGATTGGGGTGAAATTTTCCAGATTCTAACTCAATCCGTGGCTTAATTTCATGAAACAAAGGCCCTGTGAAATTAAAATTTGAAGACAACTTAATATCCGTCCTCTTCCCCAATCGCGTCTGTTTCCTTACTTAGAGTCAGAGATCCTGAGCCAGAGAAATAACTGGCTGATCCTCTTCGCCAGATGCTGCATCCTGAAGGGATGAGGGTCTGGATGCACTTCTCTTCCTTCTCGCCACCCCACCTCCTCTTTATTTGGTCTTAGACTCCAAGTTCTAGGACTAAGACATGAGTAGAAAGCAGGAGGGATGACTGGACCCTGCATTCTAGAACAATGTCCTTTAGTGAGGGCAGAGGCTACTCTATAGCAGCAGAACGTGCACATAGGACTTCACAGTATGATGTTAGTTCAGAGATGCAGAAAACCAGGCACTAGGGATGAAAAGGATTCTACTTCAGTAGAAAGGTGGTCACCTAGAAATTGGACTTAACGATATGCATGTCACCTTATCAGCCCAGAATTTGACTGAAAAGGGATTTGACAATCTGGTGGACAAGAAAAATCTGGGGAGAAAGGACCACATTAAAGGATGAATTATGGGGGTGGGGGGACAGATAAAAGTGACTGAACCAAGGAACACGGACAGCTTCCAGAACACTCCTGAAAATGAATGTGAACTACTGCAGGAAACTAAAAAATTTTAGGATCCTATTTGTCATTATGAGAAGAACAGAAGAATTGCTTCTATGCAGCAATAGTAAGTTATCTCAAGATGAGAATGGGTTAAGGAAAAAGAATAAAAATGGAGGCATTCAAGGAAACTAAAAACACAATGATACTAAAATCCACATCGAAAGCAGAAAAGAACAATATTGATGATTTCAAAGTGCAAATCAATTATGTAAAGAACAAATGAGATTTTCTTCATGTTTTTTCCAAAAGGAACAAATGAAAATCATGGGGAAAGTGATGGATTTGGAAGACAGAACAGTAGCTGACATTTGTTTTTCTGGCAGAAGGACTATTGAGGAAAATTTGATCAGCATATAAAAGTGAAAGCTTTCCTGAACAGAATGATAATCTGTATATAGACTGAAAAGACTCAGTACACTCTAGGCCAGAAGAAGGGGTGCGGGAACAAACAAGACCAGTACCTAAGCATCTCCTGCCAGGAGTAGTATGTTAAACTACCACAGATAAACGATGAAAACCCCAGCAAACATCCAGTCAAAAAATAACTCATGCCCATAAAAAAACAGGAGCATTCTGGCTTCGGATTTCTACTCTATAGCACCAAATGCCAGGAAACAAGGAATTCTGAAGGGAATCTTTTTGGAATTTTATACATATTTTACATGGTAAGATAGAGAATATTTTTAATCCTAACAAGCATCCGGGAAATAGACCAGCTATGTACTGTGCTTATAAAGAGTTGTACTGCAATCTGCAAAGTTAGGTTTAAATAAAATGATATTTGCTTAATGTTATAATCTCAAGGGACTCTGGCATAGGAAACACCAGGTCATTATCCACCAGAAGAAAGGTTATGTATGCTTTTAAATAAATATGGCTAGAGTCCACATAATCTAAACCTACCCAAAGTCCTCGCATGAATGAACGGGCTAAATTCATACAAGAAGATGTAACTAAAAATAACTGCCACACCATAGCATCATGTTTCTACGTTTGTATTACTGAAATAATGCATGGTAAATATCAGTAGAAAACTCAGATATATCTTTTACAAAGAAAATATAAATTGCCCTTGATTTCCCATACTGCCATGGAAAACACTATCTGAAAGGAATCTGTTGCCACCAAGTGAGGAAAAAAGCCAGTGGTTCTTTTTTCTTTTCTTTTCCTTCTTTTTTTTTTTTTTTTATTTGGAAAGGTTTTTGGTTTTTGCTATAGGACGCGTGTGCTCACCAGAATGACAGAGTGGTTCTGGGGTTTGTGTTGAGGTTTGACGGTCTGGACTAGAGCTGGTTGATTCCATCCTTGCTGCTGCTTCGCTGTCCTCAGACTCAGAACTAGTAACAGGTATACATTTGAAGATTACAGAATAGCTGTGTTTTTTTTAAAGCAATCAGGAAGAATGAAACTTGTTTTCAGAATACAAATGCAAGAAAAGTTCCATTTCAGTAGCAGGAAGAGGACTTGGGGCCGTGAGGTGTTTTCCTTAGCTGGACTTGAAAGTGTATGAAACTGTTTCAGTTTGGGTATTAAGGGGATAAAGCAGTATAAAAAGTGACTCTGGAGTCCGATGTCAACGTTAGAACTAAAGCTGGGTGGTTTCGTTGTTCTCATTCGCTTGCACTGGGAGGACTTGAAAACTCACAGCAGTGTAGAGCGGGATCCGTGTCAGTGCTCAGTACCTTCCTGGCAGTAGAAAGGTTTATCTGCGCTCCAGGTCTCTTGCCAGTTTAAACTCTGAATTTTCAACACCACCAGCGTGTTTGCTTTCTGTTGACCAATAGAATAGTCCACGGATTCCTTTGAGTTGACTTAAGTTTTCATCCTGAAGTGACAAAACCTCTTCCCAAAGAGATGGAAAGACTCTCTTCTGGGCAGATTCCAAGTAGGAAGCTTCTCCCAGGGTCTTTTTGCCTAGCTTAATGACAAAAGTCTGTTCAGTTGAACTGCACAGATGAGAAACAAAATGCTTTTATTTACAATGTTAGCACTTGCTATGTGGCTATATTTTTCAGAACACTAGCAACAGAATTGCAGAGTAATGTGTTCACTGTGTTTTGGGGGGTGTATTTTTTTCTGAATGTAGAGGACGCCCATAATCTCTTAACACTGGAAACATCATTCCAAATGATGTAGGAAGCGGTCAGTAATGTGAATGATTTCATTGTACCGTGTTCCACTTCTCCCTTCCCCCCAGCGATGGCGGCACCTGTGCGCACACGTCTGTGTGGGAGCACACGTGTGCTAAGGCGGGTATCACATCTGTTTTCTGTCACTGAGTGTCTGAGTTGGGAAGAATTTTCTTGTTCATCTCGCCCTGTCTGCTAGTTAATAATCTAGTATAGAGTCTGTTAACAATTTGCAAAGGTCTGGTTTTTTTTTTTTTTCTTTTTTGTTTTTCAAAGTTGTTGTTATTGCTGTTTGGTTTCATTTATGTACATGCAGCTTGACTGTTTAACCCAGAGTTTTAAAAAATAAAAAAGTTAATGTGAATGTTATGTCTGTTTTCTTAAATAACTTATTTTGTTTGTTTTGAGAGATTTTTGCTATAGAGCATGTGCGCTCACTAAAGAGACAGAGACAGAAAGCGAGAAATCAGCCCCCAACGGGGATGGCCACTCGGCAATTCCTTCTCCATTCTCCTCTTGGGATCCTGGGCATGCACACAGATGCATTCAGCTTGAGTTTTAAGTCACGGGGTCTGGGACTCCGGGAGTCCAGCAATGTAACCATTCCGCCATCTGCTGATCCCTTAAATAACTTATTTTAATGGAATCAGCCGTGTGTATGGTTCCTGAAGATTTTTTATTTTAGTATCGTGTGTTATTCTTTGCATATTGTAGTATGAGGGCATTATGAGCACTCTGTCCCCAGTCGGTGCTTCTGAGCGAATGCTCTGGGGTCAGGAGTCACTCTGACCGACTCTCCCTTGGTCCTCCAGTGTGGCTTTGCCTCACTGAACAGGCGGGAGCTCTGGTGGTGGTTGTAAATTGATCTTGTGTATATGCCTTTAATTACTGTTTCTCTGCTCTTTAAATTATTGTTTATGGCTTTCAGAGATTACAGTTACCTAAGAACGTGTAAAGTAGAAATATACTGCAAGTTTCTGCAAAATATTTCTGACAGCATATAGTGGTGTTAATGGTGGAAAGATGTTTTCTTAAGAATTTTGTCCCTCAGGCAAATTGATTCTCTTCTCATTGTTCTACTGCAGCAATAGTATTTAAAACTTTAAAGACTAGCTGAAAAAATTTTAAGAACGCTTTGGACCATTTTCTCAGGAAAGTTCATATATGTATGCAACATTTTACATACAGATACCCAGGGTTTTTTTTTTGGAGAGGTTTTTGCTATAGGGTGCATGCACTCACCAGCCAGAGAGAGACAGAGAGACAGAAAGCAGGAAATCACCCCCCAGGGGGGATGGCCACACCGCAATCCCTTCTCCTCCATTCTCCTCTCGGGATCTTGGGCACGCACGCAAACGCGCCCGGCGTGAGTTTTAAGCCACCGGGTCCGGGACACGAACCGCGGTCGACTACGTGGAAGACCAGCAACATAGCCATTACGCCAACTGCTGGTCCCCAGATACCCAGGTTTAAAACTCTTACACTAGATACATTTTTAAGAGTTGTCTTTTTGAGATGTATTCTAAAATATTTAAGGTTTACTTCAAGAAAATCCAGATGGGTAGAGTAAATAGAGGCATGTCTGGGGGCCGGCAGGTGCATGGTGGTTAAGGGCACTGGACTCTCACATGGCCAACCGCGGTTCAAGTCCTAGACCCAGTGGCTGGCTTTCTCACTTTCTCTCTGTCCTTCTGTGGTCAAAATTTTAAATAAAAGTTCAATAAAATAATTCTTCCAAAAAAAAATAGAGGCATATCTGATACACAGACTGGCTATGCGTAGGTAATTGTTAAAGCAAAACAATGTGTATGTGAGGTTCATTATATCTTTCTGCTTTGCTTTTAACTGCCAGAGGGTGTGTGCATTCTGCAGAGACAAAACGAAAGAGAGCGAGAGAGGAACACCCACCAATGGGGCATAGTCACACTGCAATCCTTTTTCCTCCATTTTTCCATCCTGTGTGGGATTTGGAGACATGCACACACACGTGCTATGCATGTTTTTCAAGCTGCTGGGGATGGGACTTGAACTGCAGTCAGCAATGAAGGGTCTGATTCCCTTACTGCAAGTCTATAGAGTCAGCCTTCTTCTCTGTTCTTTTGTATGTGTTTAAAATTTCCCATAAGGATGAGATTAAAACAAGCCTGTACACTAGAGAGTCTCCATCCCTGCTCACCATAGAACCGATCTTCAAGCTGAGAGACCTGAGGACAGATCTGATAAACACAGGTAAGACCAAAGACAGATTTTCAGGTGAGCCTGCTGAGTGGTAGCAGCGATGACCAGAGCCAGTGAAGTTTGAGCTTTTACTGTTTTGTTGTTTTTTAATAAAATTTTTTGAGAGGTTTTTACTATAGGACACATGTGCTCGCCAGAAAGACAGACAGACAGCAAGAAATCACCCCCCATGGGTGATGGCCATGCTGCAGTCCCTTCTCCTCCGTTCTCCTCTTGGGATCTTGAGCACGTATGTACATGCACCCGGCATGAGTTTAAGCCACCAGGACTGGGACTCGAACTGTGGTCTACTACATGGGTGTCCATCAACATACAGACATTACGCCAACTGCTGGTCCCTGTTCTCTCTCTTTAATGCAGAAAGTGTATCTGTGGAAATCTTGGGGTTGACTCCAGCAGCCCTGAGGGAGCTGTAGTCATGACGTGTGGACCGAGATGGGATCCAGTTTTGCCACAGTACCGTGAAGAGCGCAGGCCGAGTCTGGAGGCTCAGTTTCAGGCTGATTTCTGAAGGTGTGTGCCCCTCCTCCTGTCCCAGTACATTTCCTTTTTCTTCTCTTCCTTTCAGTTTCCCTGTTTATTCCTTCCTCTACTCAGGAGCATTTTCACTACCATTTTCGCTGGTAAGACACCAGGGGCAGACATGAAAGACATTAAACAAGATGTATTTCTGCAATAAACACGGTTCTTGTATTTCTCATGGGATCCCAAAGAAATAAGGATGAGAAATAAAAATTCCTGCTGGAGTATTTACAATGTACTCAGCTGTTGAAATGTTCAAAATGCAATCAAGGAAGTAATTTAGTACACTTCTAATACACTTAACTATGGTAATAATGTTTAAGAGTTTGGCCAAATTTAAAGAACCCAGTGAATCTTGTAGGACATTATTAGGGAATCTAACCCCCACCACTAACAAACACGTGTCTGGCAGGTAATGGCTCAGATTGTACTTGTGCTTTCTGTGATCTGTCCCTTGGTTAATGGCAATTTGACCCCCCCCCTCCCAGGCAGGGAAGAGTCTGATCTAGATGTTTCCTTTTGTCCTATTTTCTCAGCACGTGTGTAAACTGTGTGCGGCTCACTGCCACGCTATTTCTCCTACTCTCATTCTTCTCTGGGTAACTACTCAGCCAGGGCATGGTCTCCCAGGTATTAGTCATTTGATGTTTTCTTTAAATTGATTCATTTTTTTTTTTACTTGAATTTATATGAAAGCAAAACATAAGCAGAAGAAGAGGTCCTGAGATCAAACCTCGTGGGTTCAGATTCCAGCTCTGCCTCTTATTAGTTCTAAGATCTGGGGCAAGTTATTTGGCCTCTTTGTGCCTCAATATTTCATCTTAAAATGGAAGTAACATGGGACCAGCAGTTAGCATAATGGCTATGTCGCTGGACTCCCATGTAGTCAACCGTGGTTCGCAACCTGGACCCGGTAGCTTAAACTCACGCCGGGCGCGTGTGCATGTGTGCCCAAGATCCCGAGAGGAGAATGGAGGAGAAGGGATTGCGGCGTGGCCATCCCCCTAGGGGGTGATTTCTCGCTTTCTGTCTCTGTCTGTCTGGCGAGCGCACACACCCTATAGCAAAAAAAAAAACCTCTCCAAAAAAAATGGAAGTAACATAGTATCTACTTTATAGGGTTGTTGTGAGGATTAAATAATAACAATAATAATAACACTTATAAAGTACTTAGGGGCCACCCAGTGGCATGGTGGTTAAGGTGGCTGTATCCCACATGACTGAGCAGTTCATACTCAGACTCAGTGGCTTGAGAAACATGCTGCAGAGGCCAGCAGGTGGCATAGTGGTTAAGGTGCTGGACTCCCAGGTGGCTGACTGTGGTTCAAGTCCTGGATCTGGCAGCTTGAAACTCACCAAGTGTGTGTGTGTGCCCACGCAGGCCTGCCCAAAATCCTCAAAGAATGGAGAAGGGATTGTGGTGTGGCTATCCCCCCTGTGGAGAGGGTGATTTCTCACTTTCTTTCTGACTCTGTCTCTCCAACGAATACATGCATCCTATAGCAAAAATATTTCTAAAAAAAAAAACAAAAAAAAAAAAAAACAAATACAAAACACTGGGCATGCATGCCAAAAATCCCAACAGGAGAACAGGGAAGAGACTGCAGCCTGGCCATCCCCCCTAGTGGGCTGGGGGCGGGTTGATTTCTCACTTTCTCCATCTCTCTTGGGGAAATGCACTCATCCTATAGCAAAAACTAAAATAAAAAGAGAAGTACCTAGAATAATTCCCGGTACGCTGTAACTGTCCAGAAAAAACAGGGACTGTTAGCTATGGTTATTATTTCTGTGTACCACTACATAAATGCTGTAGTACTTCAACAGACATACGTATCTAAAAATTAGAAATAGTTGCCATCGATACCCCAAGGATGGTCTCCACTTTCCACTCCCCTCATGTAAAGCTGCGGATCAGCCACGTGGGTTGCCGGATCTCGCTTTTACTTCCTCCCTCCGTCTCTACCCGTGTCTGCTCCTCTCCTCCCCCTCGGCCTGGCATGGCCCCCCCACCCCCGCGCCATGGCCGTCACAGAACTTGAAGTCCTCACGGCCTCTTAAGTTCTGGTCTGGCACACCACACACGTGAGCACTGCCACCCCGGTGCGGGCTGGTGCTCCTGGACTCTGCTGCCTCCAAGGATGGCAGCGTGAGCCCAACATGGAAGGCGTCTGCCATGTCTGAGGAGCCAAGTTTATCCAAAGGGAGCAGCTTTGTGTCTGTGAGCGTTTGACTCAAAGTCAAAAGCCATACTGGGAAAAGACCTGAACTCCCTGCTGGGGAGGCCTACACACCCCTCTGAGCCTCAGCTCGAGGCTTCTGTGAGCCAGCATTTTCACTGTGGCGCCTCTCCCTAAGGATGAAGACTGAGGGGCAGGTGCACTCGGGTTTTCCTGAGAGCACTGTCCTGCGGCCTTCTGTCTGCTGTGGTATTGAAAGGCTGGGCTGCATTCAAGGAGTGCTAAAGAGGCATCCGGCCAAGCAGCAGCTCAATTCTTGTCTTTTTCTTTTTAAAGAATTATTTTATTTAACTGTATTTATTTATTTATTCTTAATTTGACCAAAGAGGGATAGAGTGAGAAAGTAAGAAAGCAAGCTGCCAAGACTGGGACTTGAACTGCGGTCCACAATGTGGGAGTCCAGCACCCTTAACCACCACACCACCTGCCAGCCCCCATCAATTCCTTTTGATCAAAGAGTTTTAACCTGGGACTCCTGGCTGGGCTTCAAGGAGTTCAGTGCCTACAAGTGCAGGCACAGGTGTTTGTGGATGTGCATGTGTGCGGTTCACTTGGGGACAGGGGCCCCTCCCCAAGGGTCCCCTGCTGAGACTGAGATGCCTGTGTTCCCTTCAGGTGGTCACACTTACTTTTATTTATTCATTTGAACACTTGCTGTGAAGTATGCACTAGAGATGTGTATCGGAAAACACACACGTATCTGAACTCTTGGCATTTACATTCTAGTGGGAGAAGGCACACCATGAACAAAGTTAGGCAAACAGCATCCTGTGTTAGAGAGACATGCCACAGAGAGTGAGGGATCATAGAAAAGATGGCTTTTTTTTTTTTTTTTTTTTTTTTTTTTTTTTGCTATAGGGCACATGTGCTCACCAGAAAGAGAGACAGAAAGAGAGAAATCACTCCCGAGGGGGGATGGCCACGCCTCAATCCCTTCTCCTCCATTCTCCTCTCAGGATCTTGGGCATGCATGCACACGCGCCCAGCGTGAGTTTAAACCACCGGGTTTGGGACTCGAACCATGGTTGACTACCATGGGAGACCAGCGACATAGCCACTATGCCAAATGCTAGTCCCAGAATTTCATTCCTTTTTAAGGCTGAAAAATATTCCACTGTATGCATACCCATTTTGTATTTCTATTCATTTGTTGGTGGACATTTGGGTTGTTTCAACCTTTTAGCAATTAGGAATAGTGCTGCTATGAACATGGGTGCACAAATCATGTTCCAGTCCTTGCGTTCAATTCTTTCGTGTATATGCCATGAAGTGGAATTGCTGGATCAAATGGTAATTCTGTTTAATTTTTTAAGGAACCACCATGCTGTTTTCCATAGAGGCTATTCTATGGAACCATCACCTTATTGGTTGTCAGAAAAGTCATGACGCATTTTTGCACAGAAAACCAGAAAAAATACATCATGACTTTGACAACCCAAAACATTCCTGCCAACAGGGAACAAGAGTCCTCCAAATTTTTCCATATCCCCAACACTTGTTATTTTCTGAGTTTTTATTATTATTATTATTATTATTATGGGATGGAAAATGGTATCTTCCGGTTTTGATTTACACTTCCCTAATGATTAGCAATGTTGAGCCTCTTTTCATGCGCCTTACTTTTCAAGGATCACTCTGGCTGCTGTGTTGAATATTCTCAGGTGGGATAGGAGGCAGAGATAAAGACGTGGACGGAGGAAGACCATTTGCATGGCTATTGCAGTAATCTCGGAAAATAGTGGCTTGGAAGAAGATAATAGTGGAGGCAGTAAGAATTCATGGAATGGATATACTGTGAGGCTGTAACAGACAGGATTTAAAGAAAGGTGTGAGAGTGAGTCGGAGTCCTGGCCTTGGCAGCTTGAAAAACATGCCAGGTGTGTGTACGTGTGTGTGGTGCCCCAAATATTGATGGAGTGGAAGAAATGGAAGGAGGATTGCAATGCGACCACACCCCATTGGGGGATGCTTTTCTCTGTCTCTCTGTCTCAGATGGGTATACCCTCTGGCCCCCCACCAAATTAAAAAAGAAAAAAAAATACAAACAAACTGAGCAGTGTTAGGAAGGGAGAAGATTTCATGCTGAGTAGATTCCTAAGAATATCCACCTCAGTACCTCACTGAGCTGTTAAAGATTAAAATAGTGTGAGAAAGTCTTGCTTCTTCCTTCTGAAAAGGTTCCTAGAGGTAGCGATAAGGAAGAAAGCTGGAGAAGAGAAGAAAGGTACATAGGGTACACAGGGGAGGGAGGAAAGCAGAGAAATTTGAGAGGAGGGCCCAGAAACTACATGGACGAGAAGGCAGAGTAGCTGGTAGAGATGTGGGTATAAAGAGAACACCCCTGTCTCTGAATTCTCAATGGCAGTTAAGAGTGATATTCTTCCAGTGCCTCATAAGTGCCTTTTTCCCAAGAGTTGATGAGGGCTGAACTGATTTAGCTATATACCCACCACCTATGCCCCCCAATTTTCACTGGCTTGCAACTGGGTACTGAGCTAAAGGTCCTTGCCTCCCCCTGGAATCTGAGACCCTCTGGAATCTGAAAACAGCCTATTAGCCTCCTGTCAATGATCAGTCTATACACATGAGTCTGCCATCCAACTGGACTTCCGGCTGCTTCCCAGTGGCCTCGCCATCTGCCCTTCTCCCTGCCTTTGGGCATTTCCTCTGCTTTGAATGCTGCTCTATCTCCAAGTTAAAACCCTCTCACCTTGAACAAGGTCAAATGCATGTTCTCTGATGTCATCACTGGGCCTTCAGGCCCACAGCCTCATTCTCTCACCAGGCTGCACCCAGTAGGAGTTACTAATGGGTTTGTCTTGTCTGCTCTAGATTGTCAAGATTCTTTTTCTATTTTTAGTTGCCTGAGAGTGTGTACACTCGCCAAAAAGAGAAAGGGAGAAAGCACTCCACAATGTGGCCTGGTCACGCTCAGTCTCTTCTCCATTTCTCCATCCTGTCAGGATTTGGGGCACGTACACACAAATGCCTGGCGTATTTTTGCCATAGGGTGGGCACCACCACGCCCCAATGCCTGGCGTATTTTTCAAGCTGCCAGGTTAGTGATTCAAATTGCTATCCGTCGTGTAGGATTTAACTCCCTTAACTACCAGGCTTAGGGGTGGCCCTAGATTGTCAGATTTTTTAGGAAAGTGACAAGGCCCTTGTTCTTGTAGCCAATGTTCATTCTTTATGTGTTCATTAAGAAAAACTGTGGGGGTCTACTGTATACTAGTCATCATGCGCACAGAGGTGAATTAGGAAAGCAGTTGGAAAATGCTGATTGAGTGGGACCACCAGATGGTGTAATGGTTACATTGCTGGTCTTTCACGTAGTCAACCGTGGTTCGAGTCCTGGACCCAGAGACTTCAACTCATGCTGGACACAGTGCATGTGCATGCCCAAGATCTCAAGAGGAGAATGGAGAAGGGACTACGGCATGGCCATCCCCTCTGGGGAGCGATTTCTTGCTTTCTGTCTCTCTGTCTCTTTGTCTCTCCAGCGAGTGCATGCGCCTTATAGCAAAAAAAGAAAAAAGAAAGAAAAAAATACGGGTTGAATTTAATGCTATTGGAATGGGACTTCTGCTAGCTGAGGGGATTTTGGCAGTGGTGTTGAACTAAACTAATTCATTCACGTTTTCCCTGTTGATCTGTGTTTAGTGTAACCATATATGCCAAATCCCTGTCCTCAATGGGCCCTACATGCTCATAAAAGCTGAGTTTCTATTGCCAAAGTGAAGCAAAAGACTGAAACTTAATGAGACAGCACATGGATTGTTCAGGAAAAAAATCTGCCTTTGAAAGTACTGAGTCATTTCAGTTTTTATCCCAGGATCACACAAAGCACTGCCAGCCTATTATGTGGTAGCGGCTTTCAAAACTTTTTTTGCCATGACTCTCACAGTAAAAAAAAAGATTTATTATTATTTTTTTTACATCAAAAGGTCTCATATATTATTTCATTCATTCCCTCAATAAGTAGGTACTGAATACCTACTATATATATTAAAATAATATACTACATATATTATTTTAAGCGAACTATAGTAAATAAAGTAAAAGAGGAAGAAGGGAAAGGAAAAAGAGATAGAAACAAAACTTCTTGCCCTCGATGACCTTACATATTTGTGGAACAGACAGTAAATAAAATAAGTAAAATATATATCCAAATAAACGTCCAAAAAGACTCACCAAAAAACCCACCTATTACTATATACAGTACACTCTAGGTTGCTATTTTATATTTTTAAAAAATACTGATCACATCCACTAAACCATTAGGTTGGTTGTGATAGGGTGAGAGTCATACTTCGAAAAATATTAGTGTGTGTGGGGGGGAGGCAGCAGGTGGCGTAGTCGCTGTGGCTCTGAACTCCCACATGGCCAACCACAGTTTAAGTCCTAGACTTGGCAGCTTGAAACATGCTGGGTGACTGTGTGTGTGCTTATGTGCCCAAAATACCGAGAGAAGAATGGAGAAGGGATTGTGGCACGGCTATACTTCTCACTTTCTCGGTGTCTCTCGCTGTCTCTCTGGGGAGCACACACACCCTGTAGCAAAAGTCGCTCTAAAAAAAACAGAATATGAAATGAAAAACACTGGTAGGGGCCAGCAGGTGGCATGGTGGTTAAGGTGCTAGACTCTCACATGGTCAACTGTGGTTCGAATCCCGGACTTGGCTTGCTTGCTCACTTTTTCTCTCTTGCTCTGGTGAGCACACATGCCCTGTGGCAAAAAAAAAAAAAAAATAAATAAATAAAATTAAATAATTCTTAAAAAAAAAAAAAAATGCTGGTCTAGTTGGTTTATGAAGCAGGCAGAATAGGCAGAATATGGCCCAGGAAAACAATGTGGAGCATCACTCAGGGCTTCTGACCAAGCCCACTGCTGTCCTTCCCATTATCTTCAAACCCCACAACTGTCTTCATTTGCTCTTTATGAGATCTTCACCTTTGCCTGGAGTAGCCCTTCCCTCCCTTGCCAGGTAAAATCATGTGACTACTTCCAGCCTCTCCAGACCACGACACACTCTGGGACACCTCCCTCTACACCACTGCTTTCTGCTATGCGTTGTAATGATCAGTGTACCAGAACAGAGTCCTCTTCACTCGAGCTCCCTAAGAGCAGATCTCACTCAGCTTTTTATTTTTAATTTATTCTTTTATGAGAGACAAAGGGATAGAGAAAGCACAAGACAGCACACCTCCAACAGGGTCTTGACACCATGACTCCTCCTCAGCCTTTACCAGTCCCAGACAATGGACACACACCTGGCGTCCTCAGAAAGGTCTCCATACGTGAACTGAGAATCTTCCTATGTGGGAATGTCTTGTAGAGCACCTGATTTTTTTTTTTTTTTTTTAAGATTTTTTGCTATGGCATGCCTATGTTTGCCAGAGAAAGAGAGTGAGAAATCACCCTTGGGGGAGATGGTCATGTTGCAGTCTCCTCGCCATGCTCCTCTCTGGATTGTGGGGACACACATGTGCCTAGCATGATTTTCAGGCTACCGGGTCCAGGACTCAAACCATGAAGTTGGCTGTGTGGGATAACAGCTCCAATCTCTGAAACGAAGGAAACCAACTCATATTCCCAAGAGAAAGAATCTAATGGACTCTTTTTTTTTTTTTTTTTTTTTTTTTTTTTTTAAGAAAGAATATAAAAGGATTCTGCAATTGTCTAATCCTGCTTCACTTGGTCTGGGTAGGATGGGGTTGGTGAAAGTATCTATAGATAGAGAGAAAAGGAGCTGGCAGGTGGTGATTAAGGTGCTGGACTCCCACATGGCCCACCATGATCTAAATCCTGGATCTGGAGGCTTGCTTTTTCACCATCCCTCTCTCTCTCTTTGGTCAAATTAAAAATAAAAAATAAAATTCAATCTTTTTTAAAAAGAAGGAAAAAAAAAGGGATCAGCAGATGACATAATGGTTATGTTGCTGAGCTTCCACATTGCCAACCATGGTTTGAGTCCTGGACCTGGTAGCTTAAAACCACACCAAGTGTGTCTGCACCCAAGATCCAGGGAGGGGAGTGATTTCTTCCTGTCTCTGTCTCGCTGGTGAAGACACATGCCCTATAGCAAAAATCTCTTTAAAAAAAAAAAAAAAGGGAAAAGAAATGGTAAAAAGGAAGAACTTTGACAATATTGACAAAAACTAGAACTTCTGTTCTACCTCTAGAAAGGATGAGGGCTGAAGGCCACAATAAGATCAGTTACAGGGACCAGCAGGTGGCGTGGTAGTTAAGGGCACTGGACTCCTACATGGCCAACTGCGGTTCGAGTCCTGGACCTGCCGGCTTGCCTTTTTTACTTTCTCTCTCTCTCTCTGTCTCTCTCTCTCTCTCTCTGTCTCTCTGGTCAAATTAAAATAAATAAATAAATAAACGAATAAATAAAGTTAAATAATTCTAAAAAAAAAAAAAAAAGATTAGTTGTAAAAAGTTACATAAAACACCAGATCATAACCTAGTAAAAAATATAAGTTCAATCTTTAATTATTCCAAGTAAAAACGAAATGTAGACTTTGGCCAAATGACCTCTTAAGTTTCAGGAATCTACAATTCCATGATGTATAAATATACTATGAAAACTCTGTACAAGATATGTTACAGAATTCTCTGACCATGGTTTTCAGACTTTATTTTGAATCAGACTCTAATTCTGTAGGCCTTGGGTTAATAAATAGGGATGGCATATTTAAATAAGCACCTCAGATTCAGTGACAAAGGGTCATGTTGAAAAACATGCTTAATCTAATTTCTTCCAAAAGTAATTGAAACGGGGCTCAACTTGTGTACTTTTTTTTTTTTTTAAAGAGCTATTTTATGTAACTTTTTAAAAAAATTTGACCAGATTGAGACAGAGCAAGAGAGAATGAGAGAGAGAGGGAGAGTGAGAAAGCAAGCTGCCAGGTCCAGGACTCAAACCACGGTTGGCCACGTGGGAGTCCAGTGCCCTTAACCACCACGCCACTTGCTAGCCCCTATATATTAAGTTTTTAATTGAAATAAAAATGGGTGGGCCAGCAGGTGGCATGGAGGTTGGGGCCATGGATCCCACATGGCCAACTTTGCAGTGTGAGTCTTAGACCTGGCAGCTTGAGGATCACACTAAATGCATGTCTGTGCCCAAAATCCCGAGAGGAGAATGGGTGGCAGCATAGCCATCTCCCCTGGGGTGGGGTGATTCTCACTCTTCCCCCATCTCTCTCTGGTGAGTGCATGTACCCTATGGCAAAACACTAAAAATAGAAAAAAAAAAAAAAAAAAAAAAAAAATTATGAAATGGGCAATAAAACCATACAGGCATAGGCCAGCTCTACAGCACAATGGTTAAGCACCATGCAGGATAAGCACCATGCAGGAATCAAATTCCACAAGGCCAATTATAGTTCAACTCTCAGCCCTAGTGACTTGAAAAACACACCAGGCACATGCACATGTGCCCAGGATCCTGAAGAGAAAGAGAAATGGAAGAGAAAAAGATTATGGAATGACCAGGCCCTGTGGGGGTACTTTCTCTTTGTTTCTGTCTCTCTCTTGTGTGCGCACATGTGGATAAGTAAACATACCCTCTGGCACTTAAAAACAACAACAAAAAAAACTATACACATGAACCAGTCAGTGGCATGCTGGTTAAAGTGGCTGGATCCCACATGGCTGACTACGCTGTTTGAGTCCTGGACCTGGCAGCTTGGAAAACATACCAGGTGCATATATGTGTGTGCCCAGAATCCAGAAAGGAAAAATGTAGGAAAAGGGATTGTGGCGTAGCCATTCACCATGGGGGGGAGGGGTTGCTTTCTCATTTTCTCTCTGTCTCTCTCCGATGAGCACACATGCCTTCTGGCAAAAATGGAAAACACACAAACGCACACCATTTCTGTCACTAAGTAAGAGCATATACAGATTTTAAACCCACCTTTCTTATTGTTTTTAATGGCATTTAGTCACATCATACATAACAGCATGTTTATGAAAGAATTTAAGACTGGTTGACAATTCAGTCTTATCCTGGGTTTTCTTTAAAAACTAAGAATAGAGGAACTAGTTAAGAGTTCACAATGTTGCCAAATGATAGGTTGACTGTAAACTCAAAGGTACACATCAGTCCTATAAACAGCAAAAGCGAATGTAACTTATTGAAGCCTGTTGGCTCACATTTTTAAAAAAGCACCCTCATTTCTTTAATATTAAGTACTATAAATGGTTCTTGAAAATCTATTGTGGACGTGATCTATTCAGTCCACCTGGGGGATGATTTTATGTGCCCATCTAGTCTGCAGTCTGATTTTGAGTTCAAAACCAACGGCATTACCAGCTATGGTCACAGGTGGCGTCCTCAAGGCCTCAGGTGATACCGCATCCAAAGCGCCCGTCATCCTGTGACCCTGCTTTTGGGTTTCACTTACATGTTTTCTTTCAAAGAAGCCAAAAATATAAAAGTCCACCAAAATTCTGAAAGTCATAGTTTGTATAGCACTGAATAACAGCAGCTTTGGCATTTGATATTGCAAAGTCACTTTCATCACAAATACTTTCTTCATTCTGGGTCAAGGCGAGGTAAAACGGGAAGAATAAGATTCCCAAATGCAGAGTCTTGAGTAATGAAGTATCCAGATGAATGTGCATGAGCATGCTGGGAAAAATTTTAAAAAAAAGAAAGAAAAAAGAAAGAAAGAAACAATAGCAATTAAGAATCAGAATTTTTCAAACATTAAAATGACCTAACCTGAATTTATGAAAGCTAATTTACTTAAAAATCAGTTCTTATTCTGCTCACTTTGTTTAAATACACAGGGTACAAGCAGCATCAGGTACTTATTTATCAACCTCACTATCTCCTCTGTGACTCTTCAGTCAATAAATGAGTCAAAGACTTGAACTGTTTTGTTCCTTGGAATGAGGAAAACTAGCGTCCAAGGCCCTACCGTCCTCTGCAAAAATCAGTTCTTATTCTGCTCACTTTGTTTAAATACACAGGGTACAAGCAGCATCAGGTACTTATTTATCAACCTCACTATCTCCTCTGTGACTCTTCAGTCAATAAATGAGTCAAAGACTTGAACTGTTTTGTTCCTTGGAATGAGGAAAACTAGCGTCCAAGGCCCTACCGTCCTCTGCTCTTGGTCAACGAGGCAGGAGCTGAGAAGGAAAAGCAGTAGTTGGAAGGATGGGAGGAAGGCAGTGACTGCTGGTGATTAAAATACCAACATTTTGTAGAGAACACTGGAATGTAAATAACAGAAAACCATGAGTGACTTCCCTGTCATTTAAAAAAAGGAAGACTGTTTTTAGCTCTTCTAAAGTGAGATCTTTATAATGTCCCTTCTAATTCTAGGATTCTACGGTTTTAAAATCATAGGCAATTAAATTATGCCACCAAAAAAAAAAAACATAAAAAAACAAACCCAAGGTCTCTGGGAATCTTAAGTTATCTAAGTTGGAGGTAATACTAAACCCATTCAGTATTCTGAAGAATATTTTTTAAACGGATGGAACTTCACGTTCCCACTCCAACGGTAAGAGTTATTAGCCTTTAAACATTCCCTGCATATCAGTTGTGCTGATCATTAAAAAATAATCCAATACATAAACCAATGAGACTATCAAAGGATGTAATGACATATGACAAATTGGAAAAAATATATGTACTAGTAAACCAGACAGTTCACCTTTTAAAGTCATCCTGTCCCTCTAAATATCTTGAACTCCTGTGTGCACGAGTAGCTCCTTGGCAGGTACAGCACACATCAATCATGCCCACACCAATGCCATAAAGATACTTTCATTACTGCTATATTGGTCCTTCAAATCCTTCGGGCACGACTGAACACAGGCAAACCACTGCAATTATGTGTGGAACATTTTTATTGATATTGCTCCACTGAAATACAAAATAACTACTGTCCTGGCTTCTCAGACCAGGGAACTCCGGGAGACAAGAATGCCGGTCACACTCGGCTCACCTGCAGCGCTGCCTTCTGCTGGGCGGCGATGTGCTGCTGCTCGGCATGGTCCCGGAAGTCCTTGTTCAGAGCCGGTCTCGACAGTGCGATGCTAAAATGGGAACCTCAGTTACTGGGTGGCACGCACTTCCATTTTTTTTTTTTTTTAATTTAATGATAATATAGTACTTTATAAAAATTGACTATAGCTGGCAAAAAATGTATAAATGCACAATATAAAATGAGATGTTTTGATATTTGTATCCATGTGGAATGGTTAAATCAAGTACTCAACATATCCACCAGCTCACACACTTAACTTTTTGTTGCAAGAACACTTAAGATCTCTTTCTCTTAGCAATTTTCCAGTATAATATACATCATTATTAACTACAGTCATCATGCTGTACAATAAATTTCCTGAAGAGACATCCTTACTAAATCACATTATCCATTATGTGTTCTTTTTTTAAATAATTCTTTATTTGATTTTATTTCTTTATTATAATTACTATGTATTTGATATAGGGTATGTGTGCTCACCAGAGACAGAGAGGGAGAGAGAAACAGAGAGGGAAAGTAAGCTGCCAGGTCCGGAATTTGAACTGTGGTCAGCCACGTGGAAGTCCATTGCCTTAACCACTATGCCACCTGCTGGCCCCCCCCCATTATGTTATTTTTTTTTTTTTTATAAAGAATTATTTAACTTTATTATTTTTTTTTTTGTTTGACCAGAGAGGGACAGAGAGAGAGAAAGAATAGTAAAGTGAGAAAGCAAGCTGCCAGGTCCAGGACTTGAACTTCAGTTGGCCATGTGGGAGTCCAGGTACTTAACCACCAAGCTACCTGCTGGCCTCTCTCTTTTCTTTTTTTTCAAGAGCGAATTTTGTTATAGGGCATGAGTGCTTTCTGGAGAGACAGTGAGAGACAGAGAGACAGAAAGTGAGAAATCACCCCCCAGAAGGGATGGCCACCCTGCAATCCCTTCTCTTCCATTCTCCTCTCAGGATTTTGGGCACACACACATGCCCAGCTTGAGTTTAAGCCACCAGGTCTTAAAGTAGATGTGTAGGAGGCAGTCTGATGATCTGAGGAGAGGACTGGAACAGAGCTACAGGTTATCAACACCTACATAACAGGTCATGGGAGTGGATGCAACTGTCTGGTGGGGGGAAAAAAGATGGGGACTGGGAAACCTGGTCTAGAACAACTCTGGGGACCATCAAATGTAAGAAACAGGCAGTGAAGAAACAGTCTCCTTCTATTGCTTTCTAAATTGTAAGAGCAAGTGAACAGAAGCCAAGGAAAGAGTATTTTAGGAAGGAGGGAGTGATTTGCGCTGTCAATAAGACTCATAAGGAGAGCACTTGGTTCTGCCAGAGTTGGCAGCAAAGAGGTTGCAAATAATCTAGGCAAGCACACATTCTTTGGTAGAAAGAGGAGGGCCTGGAAATCAGACCGCAGTGGGTCGAGGAGTGATTAAGTGAAAAAGTAGAGTATAAATAACTACTTTAAAAGAGGAGAGAGAGAGAGAGAAAGAGGGGAGAGAGAGAGAGAGAGAGAGAGAGAAGTGGCTCAATGGGACAACAAACTGAGGGAAGAGTCTGAATACGGCAGAGACTAAATACAATGAAGCTCACTACCTGTATTTTACCTACTTTGCAGAGTGCTTAAAAAGCAGGCCACTGGGAGTAACAAAAAACATACAAAACTTTTTTTTAAAAAAAATAAAACAACCATAGGGAAAATAAATATTCTAGTCAGGATACTTAAAATCTAACCAATTCAATAGTCCAAATTTTGAGTCTAACTAGAAAATGAAGGAAAATGAATGAATGTGTTACCCCAAAACATGTCTCTTTGATATAAAAATTGTTTTTGAGGGACCAGAGATGGTATAATGGTTATGTCACTGGACTCCCATGTAGTTGACCACAGTTGAGTCCCATACCCAGTGGCTTAAAACTCAGGCTAGGTGTATGTGCATATGTGCCCAAGATCCCAAGAGGAGAACGGAAGTAAAGAGATTGTGGCATGGCCATCCTCCCCTAGGAAATAATTTCTTACTTTCTGTTTCTTTGTCTATCCAGCAAGCGTACACGCCCAATAGCAAAAATCTCTCTAAAAAAAATTATTTTGAGCTAAAGGTAATTAAGAAGCAGTGAATGGAGGAAAAGCTCTCTCTTCCTCACTCTTGTTCTGCCTACAGACAAGAAATAAATTCTCCTTTACTAGAGACAGCTCTAGACTCAGTAGCCCAGAGATGACCCGTGGAATCTGCAACAAACCATGCTCCATTAGTTTTCTCCCAGACATTTACCTTCCCACAGTTTCCCACACTTCGAAGCCGAAACTGACTTTTCTTTGTTCTGTCATTACTCTATAGATTTACTGTTTTTTGTTGAAGAGACTATGTAAATTGAGTTCTAAGCCCTTATTTGGAGTTACTTTTCATTGAGGTTTCTCCCATATATGCCCCTTAACCTTGTTTGATTTTTTTTTTCTTGTTCATCTGTCTTTTGTTACAGGGGTCCACCCCCAACTGAGAGCTAAAATAGGTAAAGAGAAAGTTTAGTCTCCTCTACAGAAACAAAACAGGTATAAAATGCAATGTTAATACACCATTAGAAACCAACCTGAGTTACAGGCTGAGTATTTCTTACTCAAAACACTCAGAGCCAAGAGTATTTTGGATTTTTTTCCCTTCAGATTTTAGAATATTTGCATATATCTAATGGGATATCTTGGAGATGGGACCAAAGCCTAAAACATAAAATTCATTTAGGTTTCACATATGCCTTATACAGAAAGCCTGAGGGTAATTTGTACTTTTTTTTAAAATAGTTTTTTTGGTTTTTTTTTTGCTGTAGGGTGCATGCGCTCACCAGGGAGAGACAGGGGTGGGAGGACCCAGTCAACTATGTGGGATCCAGCACCTTACTACCTGCTGGCCTTTATATTTTTAATAATTTTGTGCATGAAACTCTTTGTGGTTATGCGTGCATGGGGGATTTTTGGGCATGCTCAGGAAAGATACATCATAGCTAAAGAGGACTAGAAAGGTCTTCCTTTTTCTCCTTGGGGGCAGTAAATAAACTATGTGTTGTTTACCTGCCTTTTCACTGTGATCTATCACATGAGGCCAGGTGTGAAATTCTCCATGTGTAGCTAGCATCATATTGGCACTCAAAAAGTTTGGAATTTTGGAACAGTTCAGAGTTCTGATTTTTGGATTAGGGATACTCGGCCTATATTTGGTCCAAGAAATTTTTTTTGCATCACTAAGTATAAAAACCACTTTATTTTTGGGACCAGCAGTTAGTGTAATGGCTATGTTGCTGGACTCCTATGTAGTCGACCGCAGTTCGAGTCCTGGACCTGGTGGCTTAAAACTCACGTCGGGTACGTGTTCGTGTGCGCCCAAGATCCCAAGAGGAGAATGGGGGAGAAGGAATTGCGGCGTGGCCATCCCCCCTGGGGGGGGGGTGATTTCTCGCTTTCTGTCTCTCTCTGTCTGGCGAGCGCACGCGTCCTATAGCAAAAACCTCTCCAAACGAAAACAAACAAAAAAAACAACAAAAAACCATTATTTTTATTTAAAATGTATATGCTTAACGAACAATAAAGTAAAATAAAAATAAATGTTTCCATCTATTATCTTTTTTAAAAGAATTATTTAATTTTATTTGTTATTATTATTTTTTTAATTTGCTATAGGGCACATGCATGTGAGAGAGAGAGAACGAGCGAGTGAGCCTCCAGGTCTGAGGCTCGAAATGTGGTTGGCCATGTGGGAGTCTCACACCCTAACCACCATGCTACCTTCTGGTCTCTCCATCTATTATCTTGAAAAATATGATTAAGAACAGCACCCCAGGGGGGCCAGCATGTGGTGTGATGGTTAAGGCATTGGACACTCCTACATGGCCAACCAAGGTTTGAGTCCCGGCCCTGGTGGCTTCCTTTCTCACTTTCCCTCTCTCTATATATCTCTCTCTGGTGAAATTAAAATAAATGAATGAATAAATAAAATTATTGAAAAAAAAAAAACAGCACCCCAAAATAGTAGTCAATACCTAGCTCCAGGATGATTTGTTGAAGATTGGTTCTGCATAAGTAATTTTCTTTTCTCCTTGTCCAATTCTGCCAAGATTGCAACTCTGTTTTTGTTTTGAAAACCTAAAAAGGAGTGGGGTAGGAGGAAAAAAAAAGATACACATTTTAGACCAGTTTTACAAACCTAAGACATCTAGAACCTAAAAAGCAAAATGCCTATTCTCTGACATAAAAATGAGCTCAGTTGTACTTTCCCTAAAAGTTTACTTTTTCCCTGCTCTCTCTTTCCCAGCAATGTTTTTTTTTTTTGAGAGGTTTTTGCTATAGGGAGCGTACGCTTGCCAGACAGGCAGAGAGACAGAAAGCAGGAAATCACCCCCCAGGGGGGATGGCCACGCCGCAATCCCATTCTCCTCCATTCTCCTCTCGGGATCTTGGGCACGCAGGCACACGCGCCCGGCATGAGTTTAAGCCACCGGGTCCGGGACTCGAACCGTGGTCGACTACGTGGGAGTCCAGTGACATAGCCATTACGCTAACTGCTGGTCCCTCCCAGCAATGTTAACAGTATAATATATAGATATAGATGCAAAGGGTAATACTGACTGAAGATTTCTAAGACTTAGTTGTGAAGAATTACATTGCCAAGGTATAGGTTACAGCATTTGTTTTCTACAAAACCTTTAGCAAAATAAATAAAATCTTAGTGGACCTGTATATTACAGGGGGACATCAGTCAATTATTATTATTATTTTTTTTTTTTAGAATTATTTTATTTAACTTTATTTATTATTATTATCTACCCCGCACAGTCCATCTTTGGGTCCAGTACAATTATTATTTTTAAGGTTATTGTCATAGGGTATAAACACTTGGCAGAGAAAGATGAGAAGGAGGGAACAGGAGAGAGAGAAAGTAAGAAACCACCTCCCCTTCTCCCCCACCCTGGGAAAATGGCCATGCCACAATCCCTTCTCTATTCTCCGCCTGGGATTTTGGGCACACACCCACCATGCCCAATGTGATTTTCAAGCCGCCAGGTCCAGACCTCAAACCACAGTCAGCCATGTCGGAGTCCAGCACCTTAACCATTACACCACCTGCTGGCCCTAGGAGTACAGATTTTCTCAGTCCTCAATTTTAGGCCTCTTCATGAATGCCTCTTTCATGGGGGAAAAAGCACAAGATATACTCTCATCAAAACAGTATTTCCTACCTCTTCCTCTACCTCTCCAAAACAGTATTTCTTTTTTAAAAGTTCTTTCTATAGGGTGTGTGTATGCTCACCAGAGACATAGAGAGAGGGAAAGTGAAAATTCACTCCCAAGAGGGATGGCCATGCCCTAATCCCTTCTCCATTCTACTGTCAGGATTTTGGACATGCATGCACATTCCTGATGCGTTCACGTTGCAGGTCAGGACTCAAACAGCACCATCGACCATGTGGGATCCAGCTGCTTTAACCTCCATGCCATCTGCTGGCCTGAAAAACTATTTCTTTTTCTCAACTGCTTTCATTCAGATATGACACACTCTCTTTCCAGGAGCAAGTCAAGGAACTGCAGTGGGCCAGAAAGCAATTCTGAGAAAGTAAGGGAGCATAACTGATAGGATAACAGAGTTGTGTCCTTTATCAAATAATACTGGGCTTGATTCTGAGCTTCAGACTTAACATAAGTAGAGCAGAGGCTGCAATGGCCTGGCCCAGGACACATGGCCAAGACAGAGAGATGGAGCGAAGAGGATTGAGGCATGACCATGCCCCACTGGGGGTACTTTAGAAAAAACTTTTTAAAGAATTATTGTATTTAACTTTATTTGTTTTAATTTGACCAGAAAGGGACAGAGAGAGAGAGAGAAAGAGGGGGAAAGTAAGAAAACAAGTCGTCAGTTCAAACAGCAGTCAGCCATATGAGAGTCCAGCATCCCTAACCACCACGCCCCCATCCGGCCCCTACTTTCTTTCTCTGTCTGTCTCTTGGGTGAGCGCATCTGCCCTTCAGCAATGAAAACAAAAGTTACGTGTCAATAGTCAATGAAATCTTGTAATGAAGAAAAGACAGATTCAGTGCTGTTAACGTTCAATTGGACTGCCATTCCTAACGATGCTCTTAAAGGAAACATGTTTCTGCCCTACAACGGACAGCAGCACTGCCTTCCTCCTTATCACCCCGTGGTTTTGTTTTTGGTTAAGGTTTTGGTCTTTAATGTCACTGCCCATTAAAAGGAACCAGTTTTAGGGACAGTACTAGTTCCATGTCTTCGGACAGGGAAAACATCAAGATGAGCTGGGAGGATCTTCTTGTCAGAAAGCAAGATTTTAAAACAGAGAGATCCAGGCTACGGCTGCAAGGACACGGAATCCAGCTTGAGGTTAGCCAAGCTGTCACAATTTGAACATTAAAAAAGAATAATAATTATAGTTAAATGGAATAAATTGAATCTGTGAGAAGCCACAAATTCATAATGAGATGCAAAAGGGAAAGTTAAAATACATGAAAAGATAGTTCTAAAGAAGAGTGAAAAATAATAGGGCATTTAATGTCTTCATGTGTTAATTAGGTTGGTATTAACATTTAGGTGTTTTGTTTTTCCAATTAAGTATCTGTCTGTTTATGAAGTAGAGCTGTGTGCTTTTTTGTTTCAGTACGCGTGGGAGGGATCGATACAGGGGACTGTGACTAACCGAAACAGTCCCCCCAAAAGTAGGTACTGGGCCATGAACAGGAATGAGGATCAGCACAGGTCATCACACACAGCCAACGTAAAAGGAGATCCAGTGTTGATGAGTGTCTATGGTCACTTCAGATGACCGAGTACGTACTGTGAGTTCAAACGGGTGAAACAGCCAAATACCCTAAACAGTTAACTCTACAGACCTGATTCCCAATCTCTTGAAAGAGAAAACATCTAAAATTCCTGGAATATTGTTACCAGAAAAGATCAATTCATAATGACAACAGAATACTTGGTTATGTGATACTGATGACACAAAAAGTAAAGAATATCTCAACTTAGGCAATAACTCCAGTTTGCAAAAAATTAAAGGCAATGAGCTTTGGAAAAAAATAATTCAACTAATTTAACAGGTAAAAATGTAAACTAAAGGGGCCAGCAAGTGGCATGGTGGTTAAAGGTGCTGGACTCCCACATGGCCAACCACGGTTCAAGTCTCGGACCTGGTGGCTTGCTTTCTCACTTCCTCTCTCTCTCTGTCGCTCTCTGAAAATAATAATGGAAAATAATAATGATAATAATAATAAATGAAGTTAAATAAAATAATTCTTAAAAAAAAATGTAACTGTAGAAGGAACCAAATTCACACCAGATACAGCTTTTGGTTAAGCTTCAGACACCACCAAATCTTAAGAATCAAACGTATCAACAAACCCCAACTGGCTAATCTGAAATGTTTTGTTTTGGTAGTGATAAGATTAATCCATGAGGCCAGCAGGTGGAGTGGTGGTTAAAGTATTGGATTACTCCATGGCCGACCATGGTTAGAGTCCTGGACCTGGCAGCTTGCTTTCTCTCTCTCTCTCTCTGGTTGATTTAAAAAATATTAATAACAAACATAAACAAATAAATATTTTTTAAAAAAGATTACCATAACCCTAGGAAAGTACAGAAAAATTACTAAAATTCTGGGAAAGTATAGAAATAAGAATCTGTTGGGACCAGCAGATGACATAATGGTTATGTTGCTGGACTCCCACGTAGTTGACCTCAGTTCAAGTCCCAGACCCAGAGGCTTAAAACTCACGCTGGTATGTGAGTATGCATGCCCAAGATTCCAAGAGGAGAATGGAGGAGAAGGGACTGTGGTGTGGCCATCCCCCCCCCAAGGGGGGGGGGGTGATTTCTCACTTTCTGTATCTCTGTCTCTCCAGCAAGTACATGTGCCCTATAGCAAAAATCTCTTTTAAAAAAAAGAAAGAAAGAAAAAAATAAGAATCTGTGAAGATTATTATAACCCCAGGAAGACATAAAAAATAAGTATAGAGGGACCAACAGAAAGTATAATGGACTCCCATGCAGTCAACCGCAGTTTGAGTCCCAGACCCAGCAGCTTAAAACTCACGCCAGGCACATGTACATGCGTGTCCAAAATCCCAAGAGGCGAATGGAGGAGAAGGGACGGTGGCGTGGCTGTCCCTTTTGAGGGTGATTTCTTGCTTTCTGTCTCTGTGGTGAGTGCATGTACCCTATAGCAAAAATATCTCTAAAAACAAACCAAAAAAACAATTATAGAGAGAGTGAATACATAAAACTATGGCCTAATACTTATTTATTACCAGACGATATGTGTACTTGTCAGAGACAGACAGAGACGGGGTGGGGAGGGAGAGGGAGAAAGCATCTCCCTGTTGGGCATGATCACACAATGCCTACTCCTCTCTTTCTCCCTACCGTCAGGATTTGACCCTGGCCATGTTTTTCAAGCTGCTGGGGCTGAGACTCAAACCATGTGGTTGGCCATGTGGGATCTGGGTCCCTTTACCACCAGGTCATGGGGCTGGCTCCATGGGTTAACATTTTTAAACAGATTTAATCTTAAGTAAGTTTTAAGTAGTAAATTTTGTAATCACCATATAAAGTGCTTGAAATATTACAGAAACCATATTATAATTTAATTATGAAAGAACATTTAACTAAATAAGATTATAATCAATTTCCAAAGTCTAAAATTTTTAGTTTAGAACTTTAGTGTGGATAAGTAGTTTTAATGAAATGAGTATTAATTATGAACAGTGATGAGTACTTTTCTCCATGCTTAAAACCTCCTCAGACATGAAAGCACAGAATTAAGTGTGAAATGGAATGGAATGCTTGGGAATTGGCAAGTAAATCCAAGTGACTACAGCACCAATTATGTGTGGAAAAGCAAAGAAAGAAGAAGCTGGGAAGGTAAGAAGAAACCAGAGACAGGGATGTGTTAGATGGAGAATTAAGTTTTATTAAATAAGCAGCAAGCTTCTGATAGTACTGAGTGAGACAAGGCACAGTGCACTCTCTGCATCCTCTAGGGCACCCTCTAGTGGTAACAGAACGGATCACAGGGCAGAAAAGACAGGCAGCAAGGAATCACAAGGATCGACGATATGTGGTGGGCTAGAGGCTGATTCAAGAAACCTAGAGGCTGATTCAAGAAACCACACAGATGAAATAAAATGACGTGATAGACTAGAGAGAAAAGACAAGCATAGCTCCCAGGCTACAGCCTGACGTGTAGTAGGTGATCACTAGGCTACTAGTGGACTTCTAAAATCCCCAAGTGCTTTTACCTGTGGAGGGCCCGCACTACATCACACCCGACACTACACAATGAGCTCATATCCCATATTCAAATGTGAATTCTAATATTTCTGAGTTTCCTCTTTGCTTTGGAAATTATGGCTGGAAGCACCTTTATTTATAATTGGCTGTGACTGCTTGGTTATCACACAGAATATTCTGAAATGTTTGTAAGGTGAGAAAATATCAAATGTATACATGGTATTCAAACGTAATGAAAATTTAGACTATTCAATTTAACTTTATACAGGTTGTTTCATTTTTGAGGCTGTAATGTATGTCAAAATGTAGGGGGAAACACAATGCTCTGTAAGGCTGACTCACGTGGGAAGGTTCCAGGTTTGGATCTAGAAACCTCCACGAGTACGTTAGGCACACACACGCCCATGATCCAAGGCTGGCTGGAGCTGGGTGTTTCTCATGCTGTCAGGACCCTGTTGGGCGTGCTTGTCTCTCTCTCTCTTGTTCATGAAAGAAAGAAACAAATGAACTACAAAAAATAATAATAATAAAATAACCTCAGGGCCCAGTCTCGATGGCACAGGTGGTAGTGTGAACTGCACTGTAAGAAGCCAAATGGCTTAACCATGGATTTGGATTACAAATTATCCTGAGAACATGCTGGATATGTGTGTGGCCAAGATCCTGACAAGTTGCAGAAATATGAGAAGGGGACTGCGGCATGACGAGACTCTGTTGAGGGTGTCTGTCACTCTCTCTGACAAAGAAAAATGTTTTAAAAAAGGAAGTTCCATATAAAAAAAAAAAAGTCAAGGAAGTGGGGACCAGCAAGTGGCATTGTGTTTAAGGCAGCTGGATCCCACATGGCCGTCTGAACAATTCAAATCCAGGACCCAGTGGCTTAAAAAAAAAAAAAAAAAAAACACTGGGTGTATATGCATACATGCCCAAAATCCTAAGAGGAAATGGAAGAGAAGGGATTGCAGCATGACTTGTGTGGCCATCTGCCCAGGGGGTGTTTCTCACTTTCCCGCTCCTCTCTGCCTCTCTGGTGAGCACACGTGCTATATGGCAAAATTAACAACAAAATTCAAGGAAGGGTCTATGTATGGTCAGATATATTAGGCTTTTAAAACTTCTTGGATGAATGAGAGACACAGAGAGAAGCACGCCAACAGTCTCCATGCCATGATCCACCCCAAGCCTTAGCTAGCCTAGATCACAGGTGCACAGGCACACTATCACGTATACAAGGAGACCTCCAGGACATAAGCACAGGACCTTCTCTTATGGGCCCAACTGCATTTCCACTGTGCCACTGTCTGGTCCTGAGTTAGGCTTTTATTTTCTGATTTTGTCTAATTCTCCCCTATCTTGTCTAATTCTCTATCTTTCCTTCTTGAATTTAAAAAAATAATCTAAAAAATAGTCTATGGAGGCCAAGAGATGGTGTAGCTGTTATGTTGCTGGGCTCCCACATGGATGACTGGAGGCTGAATCCCGGACCTGGTGGCTTGAAAATCACGGCAGGCGCGTATACACGTATGCCCAAGATCCTGGGAGGAGAAGGGACTGCGGAGTGGCCATTGCTCCTGGGGGGTGATTCCTCACTTTCCCTCTCGCTGTTTCTATCTCTCTCTCCAGTCAGCACAAGCACCCTAAGGCAAAAACCTCTGGAAAAGGGGGAAAAAAATCTAGGCCCAGCCATGGTGGCACATCTGCTAAGACACTGTTCTGCAGGCTGGGACCACTAGAGAGGCTCACGTTCAATCAGTCTAGCCTAAATGCCAGAAGCACGTGTCTGTAACCCTAGTTGATTCAAGGAAGCTGAGGCAGGAGGCTTGCAAGCTTGAGGCTAGCCTGGGTGGCATGGTGAGATTGTATCTAAAAAAAGAGCTGGACGTGGTGGTGTGTGCCTGTAGTCCCAGCCTGGAGGGTATGGTAGGAGGATCACAACTTGGTGAGAGTCTGTCTTAAAACAAAACAAAACAAAACAAAAAACAAACAAACAAACATAAAAAACTAGGACCAGCCAGTGGCATGGTGGTTAAAGTGGCTAGATCCCACATAACTGACTGCATGGTTCAATTCCCAGCTTGAGGAATACACCGGGTATATGTATAAGTGTGCCTAAAATCCTGAGAGGAGAATGGAGAAGGGACTGCGGCGTGGCCATACCCATTGGGGGAGGGGGGATTTCTCACTCTCCCTTTCACTGCGTCTGTCTGTCTCCCCAGCAAAGGCATGCACCTGAAGGTAAAAAACCTCTTAAACAACAAAAACAAAAACAAAACTTGACTGAGACTGGGAGGAGAGGGAAAAAATGTCCAAGAAAGTTCCAACTGAAATGATGCTGGAACTAAATATAAAGGATGAATAAGTTAACTAGGTTAATTAGGGGTGGAGGACAAAAATAACCCTTCCCTTTTTAAAAAGATCACTCTAGCTGCAATGTCAAGATTAGACTAGGCAAAACAGTCACAAGACTATTACTGTAGAACAAGCTAGAGATGAAAGAAGTTAGTAGTGGCTGTGGAGATGAGAAATACAAACAGATCTAAGAGCTGTTTAGGAAGTTAAGTCAATAGGTTAGTGATGGATTAAACTGGAAGTAAGGAGCAAGGAAGGAGGCGTCATGGGTGGCATCTGGACTTTTGGCCTATGCAGGTAGATCATTTGTTAGTTTTCTATTCCTACTGTAACAGATTACCATAAATTTAGTGGCTTAAAATAACACAAATATGGGGCCAGTGGGTGGTGTGGTGGTTAAGGACCTGGATTCCACATGGCCACTCACAGTTCAAGTCCCAGACCCAGTGGCTTGAAAATCAAGCTGGGCGCATGTGCGGGTATGCCTGAAATCCCAAGAAGACACTGGAGAGGGAAATGTGGCATGGCCATCCTCCCAGAAGGTGATTTCTCACGTTCTCTCTGTCTGTCTGTCTCTGGTGAGCGCACATGCCTTATGGAAAAACCTTTAATTTTTTTTTTTTCTTTTTAAATAGAGAGGAAAGAAAGAAAACACACAGAGATCTATTATCTGACAGACCTGAGTTCAGAAGTATCACTGGGCTAAAATCAAGGCGTGGAAACCGCTGTTCCCTCCTGGAGGCTGTAGGAGGGAATCTGTTTCCTTGCCCTTGCCTATATTTAGGTAATGGCGGACACTTCTTGTTCCTTTCAGGATTAAAAAATTATTCAGCCCTTAGCCACCTCTTGGAGTTCTGTTTAGGTATCTCCCAGTGTTCACATTTTCTCACCTGGACCCAAAGCCTTGTCCGTGTTAAACCACTATTACTTTTCTTTCCATCGAGCTTTCTCTTCTTCATGACTGCCTTTTAAAGATGATGATGAAGTAGCTTCTGTTTAAATCGACCTTTCATTTTTCTTTTGCTCTTACACACAAACTTACTGGTCTTTTAATACTAAGGATTTCTGGGACCAGCAGATGGCGTAATGGCTATGTCACTGGACTCCCATGTAGTCGACCATGGTCCAAGTCCTGGACTTGGTGGCTTAAACTCATGCCGGGCAGGTGTGCATGCGTGCCCAAGATCCCGAGAGGAGAATGAAGAAGAGACTGCAGTGTGGCCATCCCTACTGGGGGTGATTTCTCGCTTTCTGTCTCTCCCTTTCTGGTGAGCGCACGTGCCCTGTAGCAAAAAAAAACCTCTCAAAAATAAATAAATAAATAAGGATTTCCTGCTTAATAACAGATGCAGAAGAGGTGCAAAGATTCAGGAAAGTTCTTTTACCCATAGTCTAACACTTTCAGTTTTTTCTTTTTTTTGTACTATAATGCTTTATTCTTTATTTTTAAAAATTGTATTTATGTACATACTTTCACTGTACATCATTACAGAATACAAAATGAGATTTTCATCCAGAATACACTGTATATTGGCTCAATCAAGGATATTACCATATGTGTTATCAGCCACAAATAATTTTCCATTTCTTATTTCTCGGTATATATTTTTTTTCACTCCCAATTTTTTCTAAGATGCTACAATTAGAATGTTCAAATTCTCCAGGTAAAGGACAGTATGGGGAAAATGAATAAACTGAGTTATGAAATCAGGTTGTGGTCTCATCTTAGTACTATCACTTACTATTATTGGGAAAATCATTTCGCCATGCCTCAAGACCAATACGGGCAATAGTAAAAACCTCAGAGTGATTATACAAAATATAGAAAATATAAGTAAAGGGGCTAGCAGGTAAGTGTGGTGGTTAAAGTGCTGGACTCCCACCTGGTCGATCACAGTTTGAGTCCTGGACCTGGCAGCTTGCTTTCTTACTTTCCTTCTCTCTTTAGTCAAATTAAAATAATAAATAAAATTAAATAATTATTTAAAAGAAAAAGAGAATATAAGTAAAATACCTAGCACAAGGCCTGCCATGTGGTAGTTGCAAATACTAGCTGCTGTTATTATTACCTAGCATTCTCTCCCTATTTGTTAGACTGTACACAGCACTAGATTACTGTCAGCGCCACACTAATAATTCCCTCGGTGACGTTTTCATCAGACAGGGTACAACTGATTAGCCTGCAGCTTTTTAAGCAATCACATTAGGGGACCCCAGGTTCTCTCCCAACTACGCAAAGTCTCGAGTTACCTTTACCTCATATTCTGCCTTGATCCAATTTCATTCTCAATTTCAACCTCAGGCCTATAGATAAATTCTAGTAGCAGAAATGTATTTTATTCTCTGCTTTAGCAATGAAAATCAAACAAAAGGAAATCTAGCTTTGAAAAAATCCACTCCAGGGACCAGCAGATAGCATAATGGCTATGTCGCTGGACTCCCACGTAGTTGACCGCGGTTTGCGTCCCGGACCCGGTGGCTTAAAACTCACGCCGGGCGCGTGTGCGTGAGTGCCCGAGATCCCGAGAGGAGAATGGAGGGGAAGGGATTGCGGCGTGGCCATCCCCCCTGGGGGGGTGATTTCTCGCTTTCTATCTCTCTGTCTCTCTCTGTCTGCCTGGTAAGCGCACGCGCCCTATAGCAAAAACCTCTAAAAAAAAAAAAGAAAAGAAAAATCTCCAAAGTATGTCTTCATATCCACATTCTCTTTATGATTTTTTTTTAGAGGTTTTTGTTATAGGGTGTGTGTGCTCACCAGAGAAAGAGAGAGAGACAGAGACAGAAAGTGAGAAATCACCCCTCGGAGGGATGGCCACGCCACAATCCTTTCTCCTCCATTCTCCTCTCGGGATCTCAGGCATGCACGCACACGCGCCTGGTGTGAATTTAAGCCACCAGGTCTGGGACTTGAAACATGATCAGCTACATGGGTGTCCAGCGACATAGCCATTACGCTATCTGCTGGTCCCACTATAGGCATTTTGAAATACCTGTAAAATAACAGAAACAAAGAATTTATGATTTTTACTCAGTATTTCACCAGGTCTCTCAGAAGTCAGGTTGGACTGACCCAGATGCCACCTTGTGAGCATAGGAGTTTGACATTTACTAATAAGAATTCTGTTGCTTTACAGAGAATAGTACCTTGATCAAATTCTAGTATTTAAAAAAAATTTTTTTAATTTTTAAAGTATTTAATTATCTTTATATCTTTTTTTGATTTGCTATATATTTACTGTATCATCAGAGAGACACAGAGATGGAAAGTGAAAAAGCAAACTGCCAGGTCTGGGACTCATACCATAGTCAGCCATGTGGGAGTCCAGTGCCTTAACCATCACATCATCTGCTGGCCCTCCAAATTCCAGTATGACAATCTGTCTCTACATAATAAAATTATCAAAACATTACTTATCACTTGCTGTACTTTTTACCTACCAAATGTTCCCCATTAAGTCGGATTACTACAAAGTAAGACTTCAGTGACTGGCAAGAGCTTATAAAATTTAGCAATATTGATTACTATTATAGTATGAAAGACTGCTAGATCTGAAAACAGACTTAGTGAACACAATGGGATGTTGCTCCCAACTATTAATAAGGTACAATGCATAGATCAAGTATTTTTAAAAATCATGGTTTAAATATCAATTTAAGATAATCAAAGCATTTGCATTCAATCTCCATATTAAGTAATTCTTATACACATACACAGTAGTACAGAAATTATTTAATGTAGAAGGTAAAATACAATAGATCCAAATAAATAAGAATTTAAAATTTTAATTGAGAGCCTGGGAGTCTACAGAACATGATATGGACTCCCTCTGCTGGTACCAGTAGCTCCATGATGATGACAAAAATCACTGCAAAAGAGGACCAAAAACCAAAGGACTACTCTAAATGAACTTCTACTTAGATTATATTTCATAGTGGATTTGACTATCAGTCTATCAGAGTCAATACTAAAAATGATTGAATTTTGACTGAAACTGCTAAATAAAAAAGTAACCAGTAAATTATAAATATTATATTACTTGTGCTATAGAATAAAGGAATACTTTAAAACTTATTTTCATTTGGGCTGCATTATATGATTTTTAGCAGCATGTTTTTTTCAAAAATAGATTTTTAAATTTCATTTTCTTTATTCTTTTTTTTTTTTTTTTTTTTTGGAGAGCTTTTTACTATAGGGCGCATGTGCTCACCAGAAAGACAGAGAGACAGAAAGTGAGAAATCACCATCCAGGGGGAATGGCCACGCCGCAATCCCTTCTCCTCCATTCTCCTCTCGGGATCCTGGGCACGCACACACACCCGCCTGGCATGAGTTTAAGCCACCGGGTCCGGGACTTGAACCGGGATCGAGTACATGGGAGTCCAGTGACAAACCCATGACACTAACTGGTGGTCTCCATTTTCTTTATTCTTTTTTGAGAGCTTTTTTTTGCTATAGGGTGTGTGCGCTTGCCAGAAAGACAGAGACAGAGAGATAGAAAGCAAGAAATCACCCCCCGGGGGGATGGCCACACCACAATCCCTTCTCTTCCATTCTCCTCTCAGGATCTTGGACACACACACACGCGCGCGTGCGTGCCTGGCGTGAGTTTAAGCCACCGGGTCCGGGACTCAAACCGTGGTTGGCTACATGGGAGTTCAGCGACATAGCCATTACGCTAACTTCTGGTCCCCCATTTTCTTTATTCTTGATAGAGTGTATTCTACACACATGAGAGAGAGCGAGAAAGACAGAGATACCTTCCACAGGGTTGGGTCAGGCCATGATCCCCTTCTTGCAGTCCCCAGCCCATCAGATTTTGGATACTTACCTATGTGCCTGGCATGTTTCAAGCTGACTGGGCCTGGGAACCTAACCTTGATCATCACGTAGGATCTGGCTTCTCTTGAGCAGCACATTACTACTGTACTATGGAGCCAGCCTTCAAATTATTTTTAATCTGAGCTCTTATAACTTAACGGTGAAAAGACGGTCAATTACCATAAGGGGATACTGTGATTAGTCCGTACAGCACACAAACCGCACACAGTTGACAGAATAGTTTTAGATGGTAAAATGTAACCATAGGTAGCTTTTTACAATACTACACCTGTATAAAACCTGTGTAACCTTTAGTTTGTCCCAAGTACAACTAATACACTAAAACAAAACCAGCAGACTTCCAACTTCCAATACTGGCAGAATACTTTGGTTGTACTAACTTTGTCACAAATATGATAAATTCTGGACAGAATACTAACAATTCATTCTTTGAGACACTGGAGATGTATAAATCATGCAGAAACTGCAATTGGTAAGATTTGGGAACTTGTAGCCTAACTTGAAGTACTCCCCAATCTACAAAAAGCTTGATAACCTTGCCTCATTATTGTAGCTTGATCTGTCAGTGGACAGAGTTCAGTGCTGGTAGAATAACCAAAAAAACTAGGGGAGAGACCTGAGAGAAGAGAGGAAGAATAAAGCCCAATCCATCCATATTAAATCCACTCAAAGTTTCCTCTCACTGCAAAACTACACATACTCATATGAAGAAGACTCCAAGGAACCTAATAATAAAGCAGTAGCTGGAAGTTGAAAAAACTGAGCAAGATTTTAGCTGCCACCCAGCACAAGAGAGATGAGAGTTTGTAGCCTAACTTTAGCCAAGCTGTGTGCTAGAATATAAATCACATTTCAGAAAAAGACAATGAAATCCAGAGTCTCTACAATATATTAATCATAATGCCCAATATCCAACAACAAATCACTATTTAGGAAGAAAAAAGAAAATGTGTCCCATATGCAACAAAAATGCAGGCAACATAAACCAACCTCAGAGACCGAGATGATGCAATTAGTAGTCAGGGACTTAAAATCAGTTATTATAGGAGCCAGCAAGTGGTGTGGTGCTTGGGATGCTGGACTCCCACATCGCAGACTGTGGTTTGAGTCCCAGACCTGGCGGCTTGCTTTCTCATTTCCCCACATCTCTCTGGTCAAATTAAAATAAATAATTAGGGACCAGCAGATGGCATAATGGTTACATCACTGAACTTCCAAGTAGTCAACAGTGTGGATTGAGTCCCAGACCTGGCAGCTTAAACTCATGCCGGGCATGTGTGTGTGTGCGTGCCCATGATCCCGAAAAGAGAACGGAGGAGAAGGGACTGCAGTGTGGCCATCCTCCCCGGGGAGGTGATTTCTTGCTTTCTGTCTCTGTCTCTCTGCCAAACGTACACGCCCTATAGCAAACATCTTTCAAAAAATAATAAATTAATTAATTTAAACAGATAATTCTTAGGGGGAAAAATCAGTCATTATAAATAAGTTCAAGGGCCCAGCTGTGGTGGTACACATTGCTGAGACACTGTACTCTGCAGGCTGGGACCACATGGGAGGTCTGGGTTTGATTCTTGGTCTAACCTAAAAGACTATGCACACTGGCATGTATCTGTAATCCCAGAGACCCAGGACACAGGCAGGAGGATTGTGAGCCCAAGGCTGGCCTGGGCAACATGGCGAGACCCTGTCTAACAACAACAAAGAGAGCCAGGCATGATGGTGCAGACCTATAGTTCCAGCTTGGAGGCTGAGGTAACAGGATCCAACACAGAGAAAACCTATCTTAAAAAAAAAAGCATTCAGGGACCAGCAGTTAGCGTAATGGCTATGTCACTGGACTCCCATGTAGTCGACTGTGGTTCAAGTCCTGGACCTGGTGGTTTAAACTCACGCTGGGCACGTGTGTGTGCATGCCCAAGATTCCGAGAGGAGAACGGAGGAGAAGGGATTGTGGTGTGGCCATCCCCCCAGGGGGTGATTTCTTGCTTTCTGTCTCTCTGTCTCTCTGGCAAGCGCACGCTCCCTATAGTGAAAACCTCTCTTTAAAAAAACGCATTCAAACACTTAAGGAAAAAGACACATAATAAATAACTGGAACATTTTAGAAGGCAAATATGAGTAAGAAAAAAAAGAACTAAGTGGGAATTCCAGAGCTACAAAAGTACAATGATTGAAACAAAATGTTTACTGGATTGAATTAACAGCAGATTAGAGATACCAGAACAGTCATTAAAATTAGCCAATTTAGAATAATGAAGTAAAAAAAAAAAAGAACTAAGGAAAAATGACAGTTTTGGAGATCTGTGGGCCAATAATAGGTAATCTAATATGTGGTATTGCAGTCCCAAAAGAGGAAAGGCTGGATCTGAAATTTTTGTTTTATTAAATAATGGACGAAAACACCCCACATTTAGTGAAAGACATCAATCTGCAGATGCTAAAATTACAACAAACCTCAAGCAAAAAAAGTATCCCTACCCATATCATAGTCAAATTGATGAAATACAAAGAGAATCTTGAAAGGAGCCAGAGGAAAATAACATATTACTTATAGGATAAGAAAACCACCATTAGAAAATGAAAAGGCAAGCAAGACTGGGAAGAAATATTTGCAAAACATTTATCTAACAAAGGATTCATATATAGACTCAAAAAGCAAACAAAAAGGCCCAACGACTTGATAATAAAAAAGAAATAACCCAATTTAAAAAATTAGCAGGGGTCAGTAGCTGGCGTGGTAGTTAAGAATGCAGGAGTCTCACATGGCCGACCGTGGTTCAAGTCCTGGACCTGGCAGCTAGCGGCTTTCTTTCTCACTTTATCTCTTTCTCTCTGTCCCTCTCTGATCAAATTTAAATAAAGTTTTAAAAAATTAGCAGGAGGACCAGCAGTTAGCATAATGGCTATGTCGTTGGACCCCCATATAGTCAATCACGGTTCGAGAACCAAACCCAGTGACTTAAACTCACGCCGGGTGCGTGTGCGTGCGTGCCCAAGATCCCAAGAGGAGAATGGAGAAGGGATTGTGGTGGCCATCCCCCCTGGGGGGTGATTTCTCACTTTCTGTCTCTCTCTGTCTTTCTGGCGAGTGAGAGCATGCGCGCCCTATAGCAAAAACCTCTCAAAAAAAAAAAAAAAAAAAAAAAAAAGCACAAAAGGGCTGGGGCCATGGCATGCTAGTTAGGGGAATCAAATTCCCAAATGGCCAACTATGTGATTCAAATCCCAGCCCTCGCAGCTTAAAAAACCAGGCTGTGTGCATGTGTATGTGTACCCAAAATCCTAACAGTATGGAAACTGGAGAAGGGACTGCAGTATGACCATGCCCCATGGGGGATGTTTTCTCCTTTTCCCCTCTCTTTGGCAAAATAAAGTAATAAATTAGCAAAAGATGTGAACTTTCACAAAGGAACATTTATAATGGCCAGTAAGTGCCCAGCATTTATCGTCAGGGAAATGCAAGTTAATACTACAGTGAGATGTCACCTCACACTTTCTAGAATGGCTAAAATGAAAATACTGACAACACAAAATGTGAAGCAACCAGAACTCTCACACATTGCTGGTGGGAATATAAAATGGCACAACCCCGTTGGAAAAAAAATTGGTAGCAGGGCCAGCAGGTGGTGTTCTGGTTAAGGCGCTGGACTCCCACTGGGTAACCACTGTTTGAGTCCTGGACTTGGCAGCTTGCTTTCTCATTTTCTCTCTGTCTCTCTCTGCTGAGTGCATATGCTCTACAGCAAAATTAAATAATAACAATAATGATAGATAAAATTAAGTAATTCTTAAAAAAAAAAAAAAAAAAAGTCTGGGGGCCCAGCAAGTGGCATGATGGTGCTGGATAAGGGTGCTGGATTCCCATATGGCTGACTACAGTTCAAGTCCCAGACCTGGACGCCTGCTTTCTCCCTTTCCCTTTCTCTCGGTCTCTCTCTGGTCAAATTAAAAAATAATAACAACAAATAGAATTAAAATAAATAAGTTCTTTAAAAAAAAAAAAAAGTTTGGTAGTAACCAACAAATAAAAACGTACCTACACAAAAAGTTACAAATAAATGCTCATAGTAAGTAGCTTTTATTCACATGGCTAAACAACCCCAAACCTCACAAAACAAAAAATGAACAAACTGGAATACTATTCCACAATAACAAGAAATCATCTACTGATCCATATACAATTTAGATGAATCTGGGGCCAGCAAGTGGTGTGGTGGTTAAGGGCGCTGGACTCCTACTTGGACAACTATGGTTCAAGTCCCAGACCTGATGGCTTGCTTTCTCACTTTCCTTCTCTCTCTTTTGCTCTGTCTCTCTCCGGTCGAATTTAAATACATAAATAAATAAAGTTAAATAAAGTAATTCTTTAAAAAAATATATAGATGGGGACCAGCAGTTGGCGTAATGGCTATGTCGCTGGACTCCCACGTGGTCGACTGCGGTTGGAGTCCCGGACCCAGTGGCTTAAACTCACGACTGGGCGTGTGTGCGTGCGTGCCAAAGATCCTGAGAGGAGAATGGAGGAGAAGGGATTGCGGTGTGGCCATCCCCACCTGGGGATGATTTCTCACTTTCTGTCTCTCTGTCTCTCTCTGTCTGTCTGCAAGCGCACGCGCCCTATAGCGAAAACCTCTCAAAAAAAAAAAAAAAAAAAAAAAAAAAAAAAAAATATATATATATATATATATATATATATATATAGATGGGGGCCAGCAGGTGGCATGGTGATCAAACAGACATGATCAGAACAGAATATATATTACCTTTTAATGGAGGCTTGTCTCAATAAGCAGGAAACTACTTCCAAAGTAGATTTAGTATTTCCTAGAGATTAACTTTTATGAAACATTTTAAAATAAAAACTTGGGGCTGGCAGGTGGCATGGTGGTTAAAGGTGCTGAACTCCCACATGGCTGACCGCAGTTCAAGCCCTGAACCTGATGGCTTGCTTTCTCACATTCCCTCTCTCTCTCTCTGATCAAACTGAAAAATAATAATAGTAAAGTTAAATTAAAAAAAAATAGCAATGAATGTGTCTAGCTTCATATGTTTTAGAAAGAACATAACACAGGTTAAATTTGAGTAATGAAAATAAACACAGATATTGCACGATGATGGTATAACAAGTGGTTCTGATTTCAAGAGAAACAAGAGAACACGAATGTCAGAGGAGGATAAATGGCTTATGGTAGGAATAATCTTAACACAGATTAAGACAGATTAAGACATTCAATTAATAATATCAAGAATGTTGCTTATCTAATACAATGTTGGGCCTATTTTAAAATTGGGGCTTTATTTCACTATTCGTTTTTTAATTCTGGCTATGGTAACTGTCCTACACTAAATTTTCTTGTATTCAAATATATTTAGTATATGGGGAAAAAGTTCTTGGTAATTAAATTTCAGCATGCATTACCTTGTCCTGAAGAATTTGCTGCCATCTTCCTATTCTGTTTCAATTCTATCCAGTGGCAAGTGGTCAGCGCTTTGCAATCACCTGTAAATCATGTGAACACACATATAAAATACACCATACTTTAATTATAAACTAAAAGTTTCCAGAAACAGCTCAATTCCCTAAAAAGAAATGTCTGTAGTTTCTTAATCTCTTCAGATACACTGGAAAAGCACACAGACTTAAATCACTCTTTTAAACCCTGCAAAGAGCCTCAAGCACTTAATTAAATAAAACATATACACTGTTCATTCCTGCAGATGTTAATACCAACACTTAGCAACATTTAGGTTGTATTTCCAAAAGACTACCAAATATATCGACCAGTTGATAGTGTCAATACGGTCAATGTGCTAGGAAGAAAAATCACTCATCTACGGTGCCTCACCACTTAAAAAACACACCCAGTAACTACTGAGTACACTAAAAGTCAAGAAGAAAAGGAAGCCTCATCTTTACGAAGTTCTTAGTCTGCCCCATACCCGGTTGAGATGCTTGAAGATTAGTTACTTATCACAGGGTGCCCACGATCACTAAGCTAGTGAGAACACGACTTTGGCTGCTGGCGTCCACACTTGTGCTTCTGTACCGCACTCCCCCCGGGTGGGAATGGTCTTACTCGGGGGCCGCGCCCACAGCTCCTAACGCACGCGCTCTTTAAAGGGCGTGGACGCGCGCGCGAGGCAGAAAACTGATTCTGGGAGTGATGCCTTCCAAGGAGCCCGGGAAAGGGCAAGGGCTAGAGACGGATGCTGGTTTGAATGAATGAATCGCTTTTTGTGTCTCCTGCGGCTGAAGCACTAGCGGTGCAAAGCCACGTTCGGACCGGAGGACAACATGACCGTCTTGGAAGGGGAACGTTAAGCCGGGATGTGACCAGGCTGGACTGGGCTCTCCGAAGCGTCTTTCCCTGCCGCAGAAGCCGGGAACAAGTCGGGTTGGAGCTGCGGTCAAGACGAAGGAAAACAAGGGGGAGAGAGAAAAGTCTGGTGGCAAGGTCGGCGGGGAGGCGGCTGCCCTGTGATTACAAAGACGGCGGCAGCAGGTCAGGGCCGGGCCTCGCTTCTCCATCCTCCGCCGCCAGGCTCTCCTACTTACCGCGGAGGCGAGGGCGCTAGAACTGCGGAGCTGGCCGAGCTCGGCTCTCCAGGGGGGCGCGACCACTCCGGCAAAGGGAGCTCAACGCCCCACGCTCCAACCTTCCCGCCCCCGCTACGCTTCCGCCACCTGACGGACTTGCGCCCGAGGGAGCGGAAGTCCTGCCTCCCGCCGGGACCCAACAGCTACAGCCCGCAGTAACTCGCCTGATAACGGCCGTCTCAGAGCAGACGCCACTTCCCTTCCAAAGAGTGACAGCCGAAAAGGCTCATGGGAGATGCAGGCAGTACCGTTGGGGGCGGGTTCGTAGTGGGGGCGGGGCCTAGCGCGGCGAGGGGCGGGGCTACCTGGCAGGGGCAGTGTTGAGAACAGTTGGGTCTCTAACACAGAGAGTCATTTTCTCAGGGCCGCTGGCTGCAGAAGAGCCACCTGCGTGGTGACCCATCTTGCAAAGATGTGACTCTACCTGGCCTGGGCCTCAAGGACAGGTCTTCAGAAGCCCACCTGGGCTCACTTTCCAAACTTTAACAAGCTCGTTGGATTGTATGTCCCGTTGTGAGCACACACACATGCCCACAAATCCCAGGGATGTTCTTTATCTACGGTTTATTTCGTCTGCGTTTATTTTTCATCTACAATAATTATATGCAAGGAAAGTACTGAACATGTAGACGTTTCTACTACTGTTCAATAATCTGTATTTAAGAAGTGGGTGTGCCACATCGCAGCACAAGACGGTCCTGGAGAGATCACCTGATGCCTGATTGCAGCACAACAAATCTACACGTTTACGTTAAAAGGTAACCTTATCAGGGGCCGACTGGTGGTGTTGTGATTAGGGGCGCTGGACTTTCACATGGGCTTCTGCGGTTGGAGTCCCATAACTTTCAGCTTGCTTTCTCACTTTCCTTCTCTCTCTCTCTCTCTCTCACATACTCTGTCCCTCTCTGGTCGAATTAAAAATAAATAAAGTTAATTTTTTTTAAAAGTATTATTTTTTAAAAAGGCAACCTTATCTCAATTTGTATCACCTGTTGTGCTGCTGTTCACCCCTGTTGTGCATCTTTTCTTGAATTCAAACATGTCTTTAAGAATCAATGTATGCTCAGGAGTGTTTATTATACACAGTTTTATTGTGCATGGACCTATGACAGATAATTTCAAAACCAACCGTTTATGGGACCAGCAGTTGGCATAATGACTGTCACTGGACTCTCATGTAGTTGACCATGGTTGAAGTCCCGGACCTGGTGGCCTAAACTCACGCTGTGTATGTGTGTGTGTGTGTGTGTGTGTGTGTGATTGTAGTGTGGCCATCCTCCCTGGGGGGGGGTGATTTCTCGCTTTCTGTCTCTCTTTCTGGTGAGCGCATGTGCCCTATAGCAAAAACCTCTCAAAAAGATGGTTTTTTTTTTTTTGGCTATAGGGCACCTGCACTTGCCAGAAAGACAGAGAGAGACAGAGAGAAGAAAGCAAGATATCACCCCCCAGGGGGGATGGCCAAGCTGCAATCCCTTCTCCTCCATTCTCCTCTCGGGATCTTGGGCACACACACACACATGTGCCCGGCATGAGCTTAAGCCACCAGGTCTGGGACTTGAACTGTGGTTGACTACATGGGAGTCCAGCAACGTAGCCATTATGCCATCTGCTGGTCCCAAAAAATGCATCTTTAAAAACAAAAACAAAAGAAGGTTTTGTTTTCACTGAATTGCCCAGACTGGCTTCAAACTCATGGTCCTCCTGCTTCAGCCCCTCAAGTATGTGGATTATAGGCATGCACTGCACCCAGCTCTTGACTGATCTTTTTTTTTTTTTTTAAGAATTATTTATTTTTATTTTGTTATTATTACTTTATTATTAATAGTAATATTTTAAATTTGACCAGAGAGAAAGGCAAAGTGAAAAGCAAGCTGCAAGGTCTGGGACTCAAACTGTGTTTGGTCATGTGGAAGTCCAGCACCTTAACCAGTATGCCACCTGCTGGTCCCTCTGTGTTTATGTTTTTAATTGCCAATGGACATCTGCACTTTGAAGAGGGAAGCGGGGAAATGGGGCATAGTCACGCCACGATCCTTTTTCCTCCATTTTTCCATCCCATCAGGATTTTGAGCATGCACGCATGCGACCAGTGTGTTATTTACTAAAACCACCAAGGACAGGATCTGAAATATATTCAGCCATGTGGAACCTGACTTTTCATGCACCAAGCTTAATCGCTGTGCTATAGGGCCAGCCTTCTGGTGGTATCTTAATCCATTTTGTGCTGCTATAAGAGAATACTGAGACTGGATAATTTATAAGGAACAGAAATCTATTTCTCAGTTCTGGAGATCGGGAAGTTCAAGATCAAAGGCATTGGCATCTGGAGTTGGGTGGGGGCCTTCTTGCTGCATCCTCATGTGACAGAAAGCAGAAAGGCAAAAAGGGAGGAGCTTTGTGGTCCTCACACAGCTGAAGAGCAGAAGAAAGAACCCATTCTTACAAGTCCTTTTCATAGCAGCTTTACTCCACTCATGAGGGTGGAGTTCTCATGACCTACACACCCTCAGTAAGCCTACTCCCAATATGGTTGCTCTAGGACTACACTTCCACATGAATTTTTATAAGGGATAAAAAACATTCATACTTGGGACCAGCAGTTAGCGTAATGGCTATGTCGCTGGACTCCCACGTAGTCGACTGCAGTTCGAGTCCCAGACCTGGTGGCTTAAATTCACGCTGGGTGCGTGTGCGTGCATGCCCAAGATCCCAAGATGAGAATGGAGGAGAAGGGATTGCAGCGTGGCCATCCCCCCTGGTGGGTGATTTCTCGCTTTCTGTCTCTCTGTCTCTCTCTGTCTGTCTGGCGAGCGCATGCGCCCTATAGCAAAAACCTCTCCAAAAATTTTTTTCAAAGAATTATTTCATTTAATTTTATTTATTTGTTTATTTTAATTTGACCAGAGAAAGATAGAGCGAGTGAGAGGGAAAGTGAGAAAGCAAGCTGCCAGGTCTGGGACTTGAACTGTGGTCAGCCATGCAGGAGTCCAGTGCCCTTAACCGCCATACCACTTGCTAGCCCCAGGTGTTTGCTTTTCTTAAGTTATTAGGTTAGCATTGTTAACAGTTCCTCTAGGCTTGGTGCCATTATAAATTTGCTGAAGGGCTTTTATTTAAGATCCTTAATGACAAAATACCAGCCTTATGCTGCATGCTCCAAATCCATGAGCATTCTTAAAGTTCCCTGAGAGTTACTCAGTACCTTTCGTTTGCTACCTGGAGCCAAGTTTACTCAACCCCAACTTTAGAAAAGGGCTGAATCCCTCTTAGGACTAAAGGTAGAAGTACTCGCGGTAATCCCTAAAACCTATAAATATTATATGGAAAAAGGATCTCTGCAGACGTGAGTATATTAAGGATTATGACACGGGGAGATGATCCTGGATTATCCAGGGGGCCTAAATGCAGTCACAAGTGTCTTTTTAAGAAACGGGCAGAAAGAGGGCCACTAGGTATCATGGAGGTTGGGGCAGCTGGGTCTCACATGGTCAACTGAGCAATTTGAGTCCTGGACCCCGTGGTTTAAAAATCACGCTGGGCCCATGTTCTTGAGTGTCCAAAATCCTGAGAAGAAAATGGAGGAGAAGGGACTGTGGCATGGCCATACCCCTGGGAGCGATTTCTCTCTCTCTTTCTCTAGCAAGTGCATGCACCCTATAGCAAAACAAAACAAAAGATAAAAGAAACAGGCAGAAGGAGCAGTTAGAGCCTTAGAAACCTGGATCCCACATGGCCTACCACAGTTTGAATCTCGGCCCTATGTGGCTTGGGCTTCCACAACAAAATACCACAGACTGGGTAGCTTAAACAATAGAATTTATTTCTCACAGATCTGCAGACTATAAAGCCCAAGATCAAGGTGCCAGCAAGGTAGGTTTCATTCTGAAGTCAGTTGTCTTGCCACCTGTTCATGTGACTTTTGTACACGTATGCAGAGTCAGAGAGCTCTCCAGTGTCTTTTTTTTTTTTTTTAAGAATTGTTTAATTTTATTTATTATTATTATTTTAATTTTGCAAGACAGAGAAGGAGAGAGAGAGGGAGAAAGCAAGCCCCCAGGTCCAGGACTCGAACCATGATCGACCATGTGGGAGTCCAGCATCTCAACCACCATGCCACACCTGCTGGCCCCTAATGTCTCTTCTTCTGAGAATACTAATCCTATCAGATTATGGCCACACCCTTGTGACCTCATTTATCTGTAATTACTTGCAAACAATGCTGCAATAAGTGTTTTTGCGCACATACCCTTAGGTCCTAGTACCTTTATTTTGATAGCAAGTCATGTTTTTGCTAGCAGAGGAGGCTGTGCAGGCAGATTTCCTTAAGCTGATAACGTTTGTTTCAGGGCCTCAGTAATGCAAGTAGGAGAGCCCTGCTATGGGTAGGTTGAGGCTCCATGGGAGGTCTGGGTTTGGTTTCTGGCACAATTTAAACAGGCTGGATAAGATGGTATGTGCCTGTGATCCTAGCTGACTGGGAGGAGGCTGGGGCAGGAAGCATCGTGACATGGCAAGAATCCCTCTTTCTTCCTCTCATTCTCTCTCCATCCTGTATGCTCTCTCTCTCATTGAAGCAGAACTCCTAGGTCTGTAAGCCATGGGAGAAGTCTTAGCAAAGTGTGTGCAGGGACATGCATTTTTGTAAAAATTTAAAAAGGAAATTATTTTATGGCAACCAGTTAAGACAACTATGCCTCTCCGTTCTGAATTCTCCTTCCCAACAACTATGCCTCTCCGTTCTGAATTGCTCCTTCCCTTTGGGTTGCATGACTTTGGGGTGGCTGCAGGCACTTTTGTAAGCTGAATTGAGAATTTCTTTCAGTTGAGCAGGATATATTTATGAGGTTCACTATCACTTCTTTTTTTTTTAAGTTTATTTATTTAACTTTATTATTACTATAATTTTCCAGTTCGATCAGACAGACAGAGAGAGAGAGAGAGAGTGAGAAAGCAAGCCACTAGGTTCAGGACTTGAACCGTGGTCGGCCATGTGCGAGTCGAGTGCCTTTAACCACAATGCTACCTGCTGGCCCCAGTTCACTATCACTTCTGTGCATAGTTAAGTTATTGCTAGATATCTTGGTATAGGTATGTTCCTTTGAAGATGCAGTGTCAGAGAGCATGTTGTGAAATGAATTTACCTTATGGCATTTGGCACAAAATGCATGACAGAACTGGAGAAGAAATAGTTTGCCATGTGGAACCAAAAACTAGTCTATAGAAAATTCTTTTCAATGTAAGAGTTATAAGATTTTAAGCAAATGAATCCGTTCTCATTCGTGACTAACCAAAACCCAAAGTTCTCTATCAGGAAGATCCTTGATAAAGTAGTACATAAAATTGTAAACTCATCATACAGTCATACAGTATTTTTTTTTTTTCCCTCTTTGTCGAATTTACCAGAAACAAATAAGATTTCTTAGGCCAGAAATCTGTAACAATCTACAAATAGCCTGTTCGTGGTGTAAGACCGCAGAGGTATCAGATTGCATCTCAGCACATTGCCAACAACAAATTAGAAGTTGAAGTAAATGCTTCTTTTTCTTTTTTAAAAAAAAATATTTCATTTATTTCTTCCATGAATGAGGAAGACAGAGTCAAAGAGAGCACCCCAACAGGGTACTGATCCCACAATCCAATCCCAGCTCTCAGCCAGCCCCAGATCATGAGCAAATGTATGTCTGGTGCACTCAGGAAGGTCTCTGGACTTGAACCAGGGACCCTCCCATGTCAGAGCATTGTGTTTTATTACTGTACCAGCATCTGACTTTGAAATAACCTCTTCTAAACCATTCATAATAAGAAGCAAATTTCAATCAGTCATGCTAGAAGAAAGATTTCATTATCTTTCCAGTTTATGTACAGAAAATAATATAGGGCTAGGGGCCAGCAGGTGGCTTGGTGGTTAAGGGTGCTGGACTCCCACATGGCTGACTGCAGTTCAAGTCCCGGATCTGGTGGCTTGTTTTCTCACTTTCTCTCTCTCTCGCTCTGTCCCTCTCTGGTCAAAGTGAAATAAATAAATAGATGGATAAATAAATAAGATAATTCTTTAAAAGAAAATAGGGCTAGCACCATGGCCTAGTAGTTGAGGGAGTCAAAGCTCACATGGCAGACCTCACAGTTTGAATCTCAGTCCCAGCAGCTTGCAAAACGCACCAAGCACATGTGCAGGTAGGTGTGCCCAAATCCAGACAGGTTGTAGAATTGGAGAAGAAGGGATTGCAGTGTGATGCTAGAGAGTGCTTTCTCCCTCTTCCTCTCTGTCTTTTGTCCCTCTCTGGAGCACATGTGCCCTCTGGCAAAATTTCTAAAAATAATATTAGAAAACAGTTGGGCCAGCAGGTGATACGGAGATTAAAGCGACTCGGCCAGTTCAGAAGCTCAAGTCCCAGATCTGGCAGCTTGCAAATCACACCCGGTGCATGTGTGTGCATGCCCAAAATTCTGAGAGGAAAATGGAGGACAAGGGATTGCGTCATGGCCACAATGGGGAATGATTTCTTGCTTTCCGTCTCTCTGTCCCTCTCTGGCGAGCATATGTGCCCTATAGCAAAAATTTTTTAAAGAATTATTTTTTATTTAATTTTATTTATTCTTTCATTAATTTATTTTAATTTGACCAGACACACACACACACACACACACACACACACACACACAGAGAAAGTAAGAAAGCAAGCCATCAGGTCTGGGACTCGGACCATGGTCAGCCATGTGGGAGTGTCCAACATCTTAACCACCATAGCAAATTTTTTAAAAAGATAGAAAACAGTTGTTATACGAAGAAGCATTTAAAGTATATGCATCCAAAGACTATGAGAAATAGTATTATAGAAGTGTGTCAGACAGTGAATAATTTTTAAACTTTTATAATGTTTGTGAAAATTTTCTTTTCTTTTTTTTTTTTTTTGAGAGGTTTTTGCTATAGGGTGTGTGCACTCACCAGAAAGACAGAGACAGAGAGACAGAAAGTGAGAAATCACCCCCCAGGGGGATGGCCACGCCACAATCCCTTCTCCTCCATTCTCCTCTTAGGATCTTGGGCACGCATGTACACGTGCCTGGTGTGAGTTCAAGCCACTGGGTCCAGGACTCGAACCGTGGTCGACTACATGGGAGTCCAGTGACGCAGTCATTACGCCATTTGCTGGTCCCAATTTCCTGTTTTCTAAACTTTCCATTGTAGTAATTTATTTTTTCATTCTAAATAAATATTCACCTTTTTTCCAAATTCCATATCTGAAATTTGAATTCTTTTTCTTGAAAGGGGCCTCACAAATTATTTAAATTCCATAAAGCATAAATCTTCAGGCCAGCAGATGATGTAGTAGTTAAGGTGCTGGACTCCCACATGGTCAACCACAGTTTGAATCCTGGCCCCGGCAACTGGAAACTCATGCCAGGCTCATGTGTGTGCATGCTCCAAATCCCAAGAGGAAAATGAAGGAGAAGGAATTGTAGCATGGCCATCCCCCATGGGAGGTGATTTCTCACTTTCCCTTTCATTGTCTTCGTCACTTTCTGGTAAGTGCATGCGCCCTGTGGCAAAACCCAGAATGAATAAATAACTAAGTTAACTTTAAAAATGCAATTCAACAGTTTTTACTATATTCACAGATTTGCACAACTATCACCACCACCAATTTTAGAACATTTTGTCACTCTAAGAGAAAACTATATTCTAGGTATTGTTCCCAATGTACCCACTATAATTTGTCTTTTGACATATGATATTTTTAATATTGAATTTTCTTAATTTTCCTATAGTCAAGTCTCTCTCTCTCTCTGTCTTTTTCTTTCTTTCTTTATTTTTTTTTAACAGCATCTAGATTTCCAGTTTCCGGTGTTGCTTTAAGGTCTTCTCTCCCCCCAAGGGCATATAAATAGTCTTCTAAATTTTATTTTTACATTTACATCTTTAACTCATCTGGAATATATTATTTCTTAATCCTTCAAGTAGACCCTGACTTCTTGACTAGATTTAAAAAAGAAATTATTTAATGAGAAAGAAGTTTCTCTTTTAAAACTTGGAGGAGATAAACTTGTAAAGATCAGGCCCAAAGGTCAGAGCAGGGAGGAGGAGCACCCTTAAAGGGCAGAGTCCTGGTCAGCCATGTGTGGCTTCTGCAAGGCACATGCTGTTTCTCAGATGATGCCTTGAGACCTTCCTTAACCACATGACTTTCTCTTCCAAATAAGGAGTTAAAAATGGGATCCCAACAGCAATGGTAAAAAATAAGCCAAACTGTGCTTAGCAACCGGCTTCCAAAGACTACAGTATTGGGGTGGCCCTATTGCTCAGTGGTTAAGCCCTGTGCATAGGAAGCCAGATCCCACATGGCTGACTCAGCCCCGGCAGCTTGAAAAACACACTGGGTGCAAATGCATGTGCACCCAAAATCCTGACGAGATGGAAAGGGGGTGCTTTATCTATCTCTTTCTCTTTCTGGTAGCACACATGACCTTTGGCTATTAAAAAAAAGAAAAAGACTATAGTAAAGAATAGAGTATGCAAGGCCGGCAGATGGCGTGGGGGTTAAGGGCACTGGACTCCCAAATGGCCAACTGTGGTTCAAGTCCTGGACCTAGCAGCTTGCTTTCTCACTTTCTCTCTCTCACTCTGTCTCTCTCTTGTCAAATCAAAATAAGTAAATAAATAAATAAATAAAGTTAAATAAAATAATTCTTTAAAAAAAAAAAAGAAAACAATATGAAAGACCAGCAGATGGCATAATGGTTACGTTGCTGGACTCCCATGTAGTTGCCGTGGTCCGAGTCCCAGACCTGGCAGCTTGAAACTCACACCAGGTGCATGTGCATGCATGCCCAGAACCCTGAGAGGAGACGGGATTGTGGCATGGCCATCCCCTTGGGAGGTAATTTCTCACCTTCTGTCTCTTTGCTTCTGTTCGTCTCTCCAGTACATGTACATGCTCTATAGCAAAAAAAAAAAAAAAAAAAAAAAACTCTAAAAAAATACAATATGGAAAACCAGGAGTAACTTTACAGTGGAGAAAATGGCCAAATACTATTTTTTTTAGAGAGATTTTTGCTACAGGGCATGTGCGCTTGCCAGATAGAGAGAGACAGAGAGACAGAAAACAAGAAATCATATCCCAGGGGATGGCCACACCACAATCCCTTCTCTTCCATTCTCCTCTTGGGATTATGGGCACACACATTCATGTACCTGGTGTTCATGCTTCTGGGTCCGGGACTTAAATTGTGGTCAACTATGTGGGAGTCCAGCAACGTAACTATTACCCCATCTGCTGGTCCCCCAATATATTAATACCTCCACCTGGTGATTAAGCTTAGCATCCTCAGTGATATGACATGTTGACAGCCTATACCCCTGATATGATATGATGACAGTGGCCCCTCATCTCTGAGGTCTTCCTCCCCAAAACCCATAACCAACTATAGCCATGAGAAAAACATCAGACAAAACCCAATTGAAAAGCATTCTACCAAGCACTTGACTGACAGTTTTCATAACTGTCAAGGTCATCATAAACAAGGCAAGTCTGAGAAATTGTCACAGAGGTTAAGGAGACATAACTACAAAATGTAATGTGATATCTGGGGCGGGATTTTGAAACAGAAGAAGGAACAACAGGGGGGCTCGCCTGGTGGCATGGTGGTTAAGTCAGCTGGATCCCCCATGGCCGACTGCATGGTGAGTCCTGGACACAACAGCTCAAAAAACACGCCAGGTGCAAGTACATGTGTGCCCAAATTCTCAAGTAGAGAAGGGACTGCAGCGTGGCCATTCTCCCCCCGGGAATGACTTTCTCATTTTCTCCCTGTCTCTCTCTATTGAGTGCACACACCCTGTAGCAAACTTAAAAAAATAAAAAGGAAAAACTAGTAAAATATGAATAAAGCATACAGTTTAATTAATAGCAGTGTACCAGTGTTGGCTCCCTCGTTGTGACAAAGGTCCTATAAGGATATTATAGCATGGATGTTAAAGAGAGACTCTGGGTGAGGAGTATGCAGAAATTCTCTATGATGTCTTTGTAATGTTTCGGGAAATCTAAAACTATTCTAAATAAAAAGTGTCAATGGGGTGAGGGGTGGCAATTCTCACTGCTGGCCACATCCTTCCTGAAGGAGTTTATCTAAGCCAAGAAACCAGCCTGCCTTTAGAAACCAAGAGTTGGTTGACTCTCCGACCTAGTGCATAACACAGTATGTGGGTAGTCAGGAAGGAATTCTGAGAAGTCATCTCTCCAGTCCCATCCTCCACCCCAGCTAGCTCAGAGAAGCCTTCTAGAATAGTCGAGCCTGGCTGCCCTGGCCATGCCACGTATCCCACCGCAGCAAGCACGTGGTTCACAGTGACAGCAACACCCGACCCACATGCTGCCCAGGATCACCAAAAGCTCATTTTCTGAGCCTGTTGCTCTTAGCTCTTTTTTTGACCTTTGACACTTGCTTTTACCACTACCACCACCCACCTTGCTTTAGCCCCCAATCTTACCTCTTACTCTGGTTCTCTGCTCTCTGCTCCTCACTTTACTCAGTGCTGCACGATCTGCACCACCTGGCGCTAGCTGCAGGTGGGAGATAGTCCTTCTATCTTCCTTCACTTGCCCAGCAAGCCCAAAGCCCCTTGGGGTTTCAGCTGGCAGGGGTGGACACTATGTGGTCTCTCTTACACGTGATGGGTTATCATTAATGCAATATCATCAAATATAAAGGGCATTCTCTCTACTCTAGGGAAAATTTAAGAGCTATCTAGAGAAGAGTAGCTTTCTTGGGACCAGCAGATAGCATAGTGGTTACATTGTTGGACTCCCACATAGAAAATGTGGTTCAAACCCAGATCCGGTGGCTTAAAACACTGTGGGCACATGTGCGTGCGTGCCCAAAATACTAAGAGGAAAATGGAGGAGAAGGGATTGCAGAGCGGACATACTCCTGGGGGTGGGGGGTGATTTTTCACTTTCTTTCTCTCTGGTGAGTGCATGCACCCTATAGCAAAAAAAAAAAAAAAAAAACTCTTACCAAAAAAAAAAAAGAGTAGCTTTCTTGGGGCCAGGAGATGGTATGGTGATTAAGGTGCTGGATTTCCACATGACCAGCTGTGCTGTTCAAATCCTAGACCCAGCAGCTCTGAAATCCTGCCAGGTGCATGTACTGACATGCCCAAAATCCCGAGAGGAGAATGGAGGAGACAGGAATGTGGTGCGGTCATCCCACTGCTGGAGTGACTTCACTTTTCTTCTCTCTGTCTCTCTCTCTGGCAAGTGCATGCACCCTATGACAAAAAACCTTAAAGGAAAAGAAAGAGTAGCTTTAAGGCGTGAGTTTGAAGTTGTGGGGTCTGGGACTCAAATTGCTGTCGACTATGAGGGAATCTAGCGACATAACCATTACACCATCTGCTGGTCCCCTACTTGTGATTTTTTGACTTTACCCAGGTAGTAAGCAATATGCATTCAGTAGTACCCATACAACCATTCTGTTTTTTCACTTTTAATATTCAATACATTATATGAGCTAGTCAGCATCTTCTGACTAGAGATTTTGGCTATGGGGTACATGCGCTCGCTAGAGAGACAGACAGTGAGAAATCACCCCCCAGGGGAATGGCCACTCTGCAATCCCTTCTCCTCCATTCTCCTCTCAGGATCTTGAGATGCATCCACATGCGTCTGGCTTGAGTTTTAAGCCACCATGTCTGGGATTCAAACTGTGGTCAATTATGTGGGAGTCCAGTGATGTAACCACTATGCCATTTCTTGGTCCCTAGTCAACACTTTATTATAAAATAAGCTTTGTGTCAGATGATTTTGTCCAACTGTAGGCTATTATAAGTGTATTGAGCCTGTTTAAGGTAGGCTAAGCCAAACTATGGTGTTCAGTAGGTTTGTGTAGTAAATACATTTTCAGCTTAATGAAATTTCCATCTTATGATGGGATTTCCAAAATATAACCCCATCATAAGTCAAGGAGCACCTGTATATCAAATTATATCTTTATAGCATATATTCTATTTTTAAAAATAATTATTTATTTAATTTTACTTATTATATTATTTCTTAATTTGACCAGAGCGAGAGAAAGGGAAGGTGAGAAAGTAAGCCGCTGGGTCCGGGACTCTAACTGCAATCAGCTTTGTTGGGAGTCCAGTGCCTTAACCATCACACCACGTGCTGGCCCCAATATGTTCTATTTTTTCAAGGGACCATGGCGTGGTTTAGTTTTTGAGTCCTTTTATGTTTCCCGATCCCTAGAATTTACTGGCCGTGTCCTATGTGTTAACAGTCCAGGGGGTTCTGGGTACCAAAAGTACTGATGGATGGACGAAAGTCAGCAGCCCAGGTCTTCACTGCGAGGCTATATTTAGATCTAAGGGTCGAGGTGAACTTTGCTCTTATTTCAAGGTTAAATGACTTGACCACTAACTATCAAAAGTTCTTAAGATTCCACCCTGAGGGACTGGGTGTGTGACTTTTCCCAGGAAGAATGTAGGTCTGCCTTGACTTAATGTCAAAAAATGGTTGGAATGAGTATATTTGGAAGACTGGCAACCTCACAGGACGGTTGACCTGGAGGAATTAAGTGCAGTGGCTCATTGATGCCATCACAGGTCAGGCTCTCTCCATTTATTCTTTCCTCTCTTTCTCTCTTTTTCTTTCTTTCTTTCTTTCTTTCTTTCTTTCTTTCTCTTTCTCTCTCTCTCTCTCTCTCTCTCTCTTTCTTTTTAAAAAATATTTATTTAGGGGCCAGCTAATGTTGTAATGGTTACGTCGATGGACTCCACGTAGCTTGACCATGGTTCTAGTCCTGGACCCGGTGGCTTAAAACTCATGCTGGGCATGTGTGCATGCATGCCCAAAATCCTGAGAGGAGAACGGAGGAGAAGGATTACAGCGTGGCTGTCCTCCCTGACGGGTGAATTCTTGCTTTCTGTCTCTCTGTCTCTGCCTCTGTCTCTCCAGCCAGCGCATGCGCCCTATAGCGCATCTCTCTCAAAAAAAGAATGATTTATTTCACTTAGCGAACCTCAGGTTATCAGGATTATCTGTGCTGGTGGCCACAAGATGGCTGTAACTAATTCAGGCATCAGTCCACACGTGACTGCAATTGAAAAGGGGAAGAGAGAGAAAGGGCACGAGCAATGAAGCCATGAAGAAGGGGCGGATGACTCTTCAGTAGGCAACACTGTGGCTGACACCGCTCTCTTCTCTCTCCTTGCCTATTTCCTCATTCCTTTACTTTTTGCTTTATCTAAACTATTAATAGCATTCCCCGAATCCACATGTGCATCAATACTGGAACCAAATGGAAGAGACCACAAGCCAATAACTTACTATCTCTGGACCTCAGCTTCCTCATTTCAGAAGTGCGGGTTGTAGATTAGATGCTCCTTTTTTATAGAAACTTTTTTTTTTGAAGTAGAACATAAAAGTTCACATGTTATAAATGTACCACTTGATGAATTTTTACAAAGAACTATTCTCCAGATCAGGAAGCAAGGTATTATCAGTACCCCAGAACCTCTCTACAAGAGTAACACTATTATGACTCGAGCCCTATACATTAGTTTTGCTTGTTGTTGAACTTCATGTAAATCAAATCAGGCAGCAAGATTCATTTATATGTTGTTTATGTTTATATGTCGTTCCTTTATTTTCTCTGCTACATAATATCCCCTTGTGTGCCTATACCACATTTATTTTATTCATTCCACTGTGATAGCCGTGGGAGTTGTTTCTTCTTCTTCTTCTTTTTTTTTTTTTTTTTTTTTGAGAGGTTTTTGCTACAGGGCGCGTGCACTCACCAGAAAGAGAGACAGAAAGCGAGAAATCACTCCCCGGGGGGATGGTCACACCGCAATCCCTTCTCCTCCATTCTCCTCTTGGGATCTTGGGCACGCACGCGCACCCAGCGTGAGTTTAAGCCACCAGGTCCGGGACTAGAACCGCAGTCGACTATATGGGAGTCCAGCGACATAGCCATTATGGCTACTGCTGGTCCCAGGAGTTGTTTCTATTAGTAGTCTTGGCAGTTACAAGTGGCATGTTCTTGAATCCCTCTTTCGGTGAATACAAGGTTGCATTTCTATCGTGTTCTGGGAGTGGAACTGCTGGAACACCGAATGTGTGAGTACTCATCTTCCAGATGCTTTTTAAGAATCATTCCTGGGGCTGGCAGGTGGCATGGTGGTTAAAGGTGGTGGATCCCAGGACCAGCAGTTAGCATAATGGCTATGTCGCTGGACTCCCATGTAGTTGACCGCGGTTCAAGTCCTGGACCCAGTGGTTTAAACTCACGCCGGGCGCGTATGTGTGCGTGCCCAAGATCTCGAGAAAAGAAGGGAGGAGAAGGGATTGCGGCGTGGCCATCCCCCCTGGGGGGTGATTTCTCGCTTTCTGTCTCTCTGTCTCTCTCTGTCTTTCTGGTGAGCACACGTACCCTACAGCAAAAAAACCTCTCCAAAAAAAAAAAGGTGCTAGATTCCCACATAGCTGACTATGATTCAAGTCTTGAACCTAGCAGCTTCCTTTCTTGCTTTCCCTTTCTCTTCCTCTCTCTGTCAAGTTAAAAAATAATAATAACAAATGGAATTAACTAAATAAATAATTCTTAAAAAAAGGCATTTTCCCTAGTAACGGAACCGAGCAGTAGGTATCCAGCCAGGAAGTGGGTTTTCTTTCCTCTCCAAAGTTTTGCTGCTATTCAGATGCAATGCCCAGGCTTCCAGCACTTGCCAGTTCAACGCCATCTGTAGCCCACCTTCTCTGATGGGTAGCCACTACCGTGCCTACATACCCCACACCAGCACCTGCTTGTGAAGAAAGCCAGGTAGCAGATATCCTTCCGTAATGGCAGCAAACTGCATTTCTATGGCTAGATGAAGCCCAACTGCTCAGAACCTGCAGAGCAGGCCAAAGAAGTTTTGGGGGCTCTGGAAAATATCTACTCCACTTCATACCCAGAGTTACGAAATGAATCTATCAACAGATAGTTAGTTCATCTGAGCTCTTCTAAAAGTTATGAACCTGGGAGATGCCCAATAAACATCATCTTAAAAGTTTAGGAGTCAAAGGACCCTGTAATAGAATTTTTCAGTAGAAATTTGCCTTGTAAGCAAGTTTTCAACAAACAGGAAATTTCTCCAGAGTAAATTACTTACAAATGCTGTTTACAAAAGTAGGCTTGGAATGTTAATTTATAGTTCAGATTAATGTATAGAGCTATGAAAAAAGTGTTTCTCAAAGTAGTCTACAGATCAACATCAGCCTAATTATCACCTAGGAGGTTGTTAAAAAAGAAAAGAATTGGGGTTAGTGGGTGGCATGGTGATTAAGGTGCTGGACTCTCACATGGTCAACTGCAGTTCAAGTATTGGACCTGGCGGCTTGCTTCCTCATTTTCCCTCTTTCTCTCTCTGGTGAGTGCATGTGCCCTATAGAAAATTAAAAAAAATCATAATACGATTAAATAATTCTTGAAAAAGTTAAAACATTAAGGGGGGGTTGGCCGGTGGCATGGTGGCTGGGGTGGTGGCTGGGGTGCTGGACTCCCACCTAACTGGCTGCAGCTCAAGTCCTGGACCTGGTAGCTGGCGTTCTCACTATCGCCCCTGTCCCCCATCTCTGGCCAAATTAAACAATAAGTAAGTAAATAAATAATTCTCTATAAAACACATTAAGGGGGCCAGATGGTGATGGTACAGTGGTAAAATGCAGCACCGTGTACTGGGACGGATCTGGGCTCACATCTGGAGACCTCCCTGAGTAGGGGCAGAGTTGCCCATTATCCAGGGTTGACGGAGGGTAGGGGAGGATTATGATTTCCTGACCCAGTAGGGAGTGCTGTCTCTCCATTCTCTCTCACTCATAGAAGAACACACTTGAAAAGAAAGTGTAAACATTCATTTTAAATTAAAAATTAATTGTGTGTGTGGTGTGTTTGTAGACAGGATCCGCTGTGTCGTGATCTTCCAGCCTCAGCCTCCCTGTAGCTGAGACGACAGCTTGTAGGGTGGACTGGAATGGAACCCAGGCCGCCCACGTGGCCTCAGCCTGCCAAGCAGCGGCATCCAGCACATACTCCCGGCCACTGGACTGATGTCAGATTTAGAAAATATTCCAGACCGGGACCAGCAGATGGCATCATGGTTATGTCACTGGACTCCCTAGTAGCCAACCATGGTTTGAGTCCCAAACCCAGGGGCTTGAAACTCACGCCGGCATGTGTGCACGCATGACCCAAATCCCGAGAGTGGAGGGGAAGGGATTGCGGCATGACAATCTCCTCTGGGGAGTGATTTCTTGCTTTCTGTCCCTGTCTCTCTGGTGAGCACACATGCCCTATTGCAAAAATCTCTCTCAAAATAAAGTTAAAAAAAAAATTCCAGACCCACCCTAGAAGCAGAATCTCTTGGGTGAGGTCTGGAAGTCTGCATTCTAACCAGCTCGCAGGTGGTTTTTAGGCACCCCAAAGCTTGAGAATCACAGCACTGACTCTATGACTGTGTTATATTACTCACTGCAGGAGGGTCTCTGTGCTTTGGGAGGCCAGGAGATTTTTAACAAGGAGAAAGAAAACGATCCTACCATCTTCTCACAAGCCTCTCTGCTAGTTCTGGGGCAATTTCCAACTTTGCTTGCAAAATTCTTCAGACCCTGGCCTCAAGTGGACCTTGCTTATTTCTGGGGATATCATCAGCTGAATTACATCGTCCACACAATTTTGTCTCTGTTGGGGATCACGCCTTCTCAGCTGCCACCCTCGTTTGAGACAGCCCTCTGTGGCTTACTACATGTCATTATGAATGCCATCTGAAAACCTCCTTTGTCCTCACCAGCCGTCCACTTCAGAAGTGGTGGTGTTATTTTGAGACAGAGTTTGGGATGCCATATAGAATAAAGCTATGATTGTATTAAAAACCAGAGAGGATAGGCAGCTAACACAAACACGAAGGAGGCCTAAGCACACGCCGTACCAGGGCAGAGAATGAGAGACTATTTCGTTGAGATGGCTTTGTTTCTGGGCTCTGGTACTCGTGGCCAACCGTCACAGGCTTGCTAGTGAGGTTTGCAGGACTTCAGTTTGACATGCTTACTGACTTCTGATGCTCAATGCCTTGTTTTCTGAAAGCCATACTATGAACCTAAGATTTTCTATGGATAGGGATGGACCCATTCCATATATATATATATATATATATATATATATATATATATATATATATATATATTTTTTAATTTAAATTCCTTTTTTAAAAAGATTTATTTAACTTTTTTTTTGTGTGTGTGGAGAGGTTTTTGCTATAGGGCGCGTGCGCTTGCCAGAAAGAGAGAGACAGAGAGGGGGAAGATGGCCACGCCACAGTCCTTTCTCTTCCTTTCTCCTCTCGGGATCTTGGGCACACACGCACGCACACGGGCCCAGCGAGAGTTTAAGCCACCCGGTCCGGGACTCGAACCGTGGTCAACCACATGGAACATAACCAGTGACACAGCCATTACATATATTGCTGGTTCCAGATTTATTTAACTTTATCATTATCATTATTTTTCTTTTTTAAAAAGAATTATTTTAACTTTATTTTATTTATCTTTATTCATTTATTTAAATTTGACCAGAGGAGGACAGAGAGAGAGAGAAAGAGAGAAAAAGCAAGAAAGCAAGCTGCCAGGTCTGAGACTCAAATCACGGTCAGCCATGTGGGAGTCCAGCACCTTTAGCCATGATGCTACTTGCCAGCCCCCCCCTCCCTTTTTTAAAGAATTATTATGTTTACATTATCACTAGTTTTCAATTTGACCAGAGAGAGACAGAAAGCGAGAAAGAAAAATGAGATAGCAGGTTGTCAGGTTCAAGATTTGAACCACAGTCAGCCATGTGGGAGTCTAGTGCCTTAACCACCATGCCACCTGCTATCCCTATATTCTTGAGTTCTAGTGCATTGAAGGGGGAAGGGTCTCCCCGCATCATCCTTCCTCCACACACATTCAGTGTAGCTCAGCCCTAGAAATTGGAACTTCTTCCCATAAATTCCAACAGATACCACAGCCCTCTGCCTCAATACAGAAACTGCATGTTTCCTCCTCACCACCATGTTGCTCTTAAACCTTTTAGTAGAGGGCCAGCAGGGGGCATGGTGGTTAAGGTGCTGGACTCCCACATGGTTGACCATGATTCGAGTCCTAGACCTGGTAGCTTGCTTTCTCATTTTCCCTCTCTCCTTCTGTCTCTCTCTGGTGAGTGCACATGCTCTATAGCAAATTTATTTTTATTTATTTATTTGGAGTGGTTTTTGCTATAGGGTGCCTGTGCTCAGCAGAAAGACAGAGAGAGACAGAAAGCGAGAAGCCTCCCCCGGGGGGGATGGCCACGCTGCAATCCTTTCTCCTCCATTCTCCTCTTGGGATCTTGGGCATGCACACACACGCGCCTGGCGTGAGATTAAGCCACTGCGTCCGGGACTCAAGCCACGGTCAACTACATGGGAGTCCAGCGACATAGCCATTACACCAACTGCTGGTCCCTAGCAAATTTAATAATAACAATAACTTAAAAAAATTTAGAAAACAACTTTTAGTAGAAGTACAGTCACACGTTCTGGGACACAAAGTTATTTCAGTGATAATTTCCCACCGCAAGGAATGCTGAAGTGTAACAGGAAATGGAGAATATGAACAGGCAGGACTGGGCTAAATTTGAACGGTGGAAACTTTCTACCAAAATATTTTCCACCGAAGTTCACTTTCTTTAGTTTTGATGACTACCCACTGGATCTTTGTGGTCAGATGCCATTGACCAACCAGGAAATTGGAAAAAAAAAGAAATAAACTGTTTCACACAGCTTTTTAGGAAGATTTTGTTTATTTACTTATTTATAGGAGCATACAAAAGCAGTACTCTGACCCAAACTAGGCAAATGGAAGAGTTTGGAGCACAGTATATTTAATTATGGAAACTCTATGGTTATCATTTCTTAAGAATAGTAGAGAAAACTGGGCAGAGGAAGGAAAGAAAGGGAATTAACACTTAGGAAGCACCTACTCCACACCAACATTTTGCTGGGACCATGACACAGAGAATGCTATTTTCCTCTTGCGACCACCATAAGCTAAGTATTTCCTGCTCTCCGTCTTCCCTCCTACTCTTCTTTTGGAAGTTTACTTTATTTATGACGGTGCTTGTATGTGCATGTGCGCATGTGAAAAACAGGTAAACAGAGACGGAGGCACCCTCTACAGAATCTTGTCACGCTGCAGTCCCTTTCCCAGCCCTCCAGCTCCTCAGCGTCTTGAGCACCTACCTGCCTATAATCCTGGTAGGTTCTAGGCATTGGAGAGCCAACCTAGGGTCACCCCATGGCTTCCAGCCTGCAGTTCAGCACAGTACTGTCTATGCCACCAAGGCTGGGCCCTCCCCTGTTTTAGGTCAGGAAACAGGTTCATTGAGGTTAGTTAACTTGCTCATGGTCACTCACTTGTCATGAGTAATGAGGCATCTGAATATGGATCTTTATTTTTCTCTAGAAGAAAGCAGTATGCAGTCTTTTTTTGTTTTCCTTTTTTTTTTTTTGCCATAGGGTACATGAGCTCACTGGGTGGGAGGCAGGGAGAGGGAAAGTGAAAAATCAACCCCCCTCCAGGGGGGCTGACCATGACACAATTCCTTCTCCATTCTCCTCCTGTGATTTTTGGGCACACATGAGCATGTGTCCCACATGATTTTCAAGCCACCAGGTCTGGGACTTGAACCATGGTTGGCCATGTGGGAGTCTAGCACATAGACTGGACATGCCACATGCTGGCCCCGTGGCATGCAGTCTCTTTTTTTTTTTATTTTTGAGAATGATTTATTAATTTTATTTTTTATTACTTTTTAATTTGACCAGAGAGAGATGAGGGGCGGGGTGGTGGGGTGGTGGGGTGGTGGTGAGAAATCAAGCCATGAGGACCAAGACCTGAACTGCAGTTGGCCATGTGGGAGTCCAGTGCCCCAACCAGCATGCCTTCCACTGGCCCCATGCAGTCTTTTTTTTTTTTTTTTGAATTATTTTATTTTATTGTTATTATTTTTTAATTTGACGAGAGAGAGAGAGAGAGAGAGAGAGAGAGAGAGAGAGAGAAAGTGAGAAAGCAAGTTGCAAGGTACAGAACTCAAACCACAGTCAGCCATGTGGGAGTTCAGCCCCTTAACCACCACGCCACCTGCCAGCGGCATGCAGTCTTAATAAGATCTCTACTATGTCAAGGTGGCATGGTTGTTAAATATTCAATAAGCAAAATCTATATGTCTCTAGGACACTCATTTCTAGTCATATTTGTGCTATTAAGTTGAAAAGTTTTTCCTTTTTATTCATGATAGAGCACATGTGCATACACTACACAGAGAGAAAGTGCACCCCAATGGGGACTTGGTCACATTGCACTCCTTCCTCCATTTTTCCATCCCATCAGGATGCTGGGAACACAGGACAGCACCACCAGGCTGGGACTTGAACCCCAGCTGCCTTGTCAGGTCCAGCTTCCTCTGCACAGTGCAGCACTCCCGTGCCTACTGCAGGCTATTTATTTCAATGCTAATTCAGAACAGATAATAGGGTCTGTAGTAGTAGGGTACATGTGCTCATCAAAGAGAGAGACAGAAAGAGAGTGGAAAGTGAGAAAGCAAGCCACCAAGTCCAGTCGACAATGTGGGTGTCCAGTGCCTTAGCCACCACGCCACCTGCTGGCCCCAATGCAAACATTTTTTAAATTCAGTCATCGTTTTCTCACAATATGCATTTTCTAGGAACTTTTTGAAGACCCCCTTGTCTTCGAGAGGACCAGACTTTGGCATTCCTGTGAGTTCCATGCAGCATTTAAAATTGTTCCCAGTGCCAGCTGCATCCGGTCTTCCCCAACCACTGCAGACGCCCTGTGGGGGAGATAAAATAGCTTAAGGTCTAAGGGTTGAATACTGTGAATTACACCAGGGAAAATAAATTTGGGAAGACTGACTTCCACTGGGAAAAATACTCCCTTCCAATGAGTCATCCTACCCATTTCTTTGCTAGGGGACTGATGACCCTCTAATGACCTAGCCCTATAAACGGCCTCAGAACAGGTAAGCAGGGAAAAGGAAGTGAACTTGCACCCAAAAACACTAAGAGTAAAATCTTGTCTACCTCCCCCATGCCAGAAGTAAAGCTGAGCAGCAGCAGCTCAGCCGAAGGCCTGGAAAGGAAGCACAAACGCATGACAAACACTCGAACGTCAAGGTTCTTTGAAAGGGTGTTTGGTCAAGGTGAGTTTAAAAGCCATACATCATTCCGCACACACTACCTACTGGCGCTCACGCTCAGGTTTAACCTTCCAAAACCCGGCTTAGCTGCAGAAGCGCGGTGGCATGGGGGAGCGCAACATGAATTTGAAGAAAACCCACACTGTCTCCCTGAATTCCCTTGCAGGTTCTCCACCTATATTCTCCAGCTCCTCCGAGTCCCGTGCTATTCTTAGGCTGTGTTCTGTGATTCCGCCTATTAGGGGTTATTCCTGCGCGCGCCCCCGGAGCCAGAAGACCCCGATTCAAGCGCACGTCCCCACAGCCCCCGGCCCCAAGCGTGGCTGCTGGCGGCTGGAATGGAACAGGATCCCCAACGTCTTCTCCCACCTCCGACTTCCGTTAACCACTGACTCCAGGGGCAGCGCGCAGCGTACACAGGGCCGGGCTCCCCGAGGCAGGTTGGAAGCGCGGAGGCCAGCCGCCCAGGGCTCACTTCCTGCCGGGCAGCCGGCGGTCTGCTGCGGGCCGGGGCGGGGCGGAGCTGCCGGCCGCCCCTCCCCACCGCTCTCCCTCCCGCCCTCCCTCAGTTCCTCCCGCCCCTCCCGGGCGGCCCCGGAGCGGCGGGGGCGGGGCCGCGAGCGGTGGGCGGCGTGGCGGTGCGGGCTGGGCGCCTGGGCCGAGGTGCCAGCGGACCCGTGGCGGCCGGGCGTGGAGCGGGGGCGCGCGGCGTGGAGCAGCCTGGCCCAGCCCGGCCCAGCCCAGCGCGGGCAGAGGCGAGCCGGCGGGTGGCGGCTCCCAGCCCGGCTGGTGCAGGGCCTCCGACCGAGCGGTGGCCGAACGGGGCCTCGGTCCCGGGAGCTCCGGGAACCCGCCGCTTCGGGCAGCAGGAGGAAGCGGCGGCGGCGCGTCCTGAGCAGTGCACGATATGGCGGGCGGGCCCCCCAAGGCCCTGCCGTCCACGGGGCCCCATTCCCTGCGAGACATGCCGCACCCGCTGGCCGGCTCCAGCAGCGAGGAGGCCGTGGGCGGCGATAGCACGCCCAGTCCGGACCTGCTGATGGCCCGCAGCTTCGGTGACAAGGTGGGGCGCCTGGGGTTGCGGACTGGGGAGCTCATTTTGTCCCTGGGGGAGGGGTGGGTGATGGACCCGGAGCCACCCTGGGATGGGATCGCGCCCACCCTGGCGCCCCTTCATGGGGGACGGGCGTGCCCTTGCCCCCTGAGCCCTAGGAAAAAGCATCTCTCTGCCGCCCCCGCGGGGTCGCAGTAGCCGGGGCAGCGACCAGAGGGGACGGTCCTGGCTGTGACTGGTTGCGAGCGCCGGTGACAGCTGGTGGGGAGGGGTCTCGCCTGCGAGAGCGCGTGTGCAGTGGTCCGGGCCGGGGCCGGTGCCGGTGCGGTGGGATGGGGTCTTAAGTTCCTCCAGGTGCATCCCTGAAGGCTCAGCTGCCGAGTAACTTGTGGCTCCTCTAGTTTCCTGAGACTGCAAAGAAGCAAGAGTTAATGGTTCTCCTTGGTCGGGCTGGGCTGCCCGCATCGGCCTGCGAGAGTCGTCTTCTTCCCCCCCAGGCAGTCATGTGGGGAGTGATCTTTGTTTAGGGTTGCTGTTTGCCCTGGGGAGTCACCTGACTCAGACCCCAGCCGGCGGCGGGAGGAGAGGCTCGCTGTGGTTTTCTGTCTGGGGCTCCCTTCACCTCTGAGGGCCTACCACACTGTTTAGGTTTGGCAGAAGCTGGTTTTGTGGTTGATAGAAAGAAAGCTCGCCCTTTGACCTTCTTTGTGCAGAGAGAGGCTCTTGATTTTCTTAGAGCGAACAGTTCTCCCTGCTGTGCCGAGAGAGTCCAGCCAGGAGTAAGGGGCGGCCCTCCTCCTGCCCTCACCCCCATTTCAGCTGTGACCAGACTTGAGCAGTGATTGTATTAGCTGCTGTTGCTACTTAGTCACTAATTGAGGAAATTAGAATTGTTCTCAGCAGTTGTGATCGGGAATTCCTCCCCCTAGTAAAAGATTAAATGAATTCTTCCTTGTCCCAATAGTAATTGAATCAAGAACCCAACTTTCTTCCTGGGCTTGGATAGGAGGGCAGTGGAACAGAGAAAATGAGTATGAGAAATATAGCCTGCTGTCTTACAGTCAGGGCAGATAGCTAGGGAGTAGAGCTGTACCTTTAGAGGGTTTGTGGAAGCAGGGAACAAGAAAACTTTAAAAACTCATGAAACAATGGATCGAGAGGTTTGCTATGTGTATGGTCTCTTTGAGATTACGTCCTTGTATTTTATAGAAGTTTATAGACTATATGAAGACCTGGGTCACTTGTAAAATATCTTGCCCATATTTAACATCAAAACGTAATTGTTGAATGACTGAATGAGTAATTTGATGCTTTCTTATGGACAGAGAAATTGATTTTCAGTGAATAAAAATAGAAATTGAGGTTAAAACCCGATGTCTTCGCAGTTCTGTACAGGATAGTGAATTACCCACCGTTGCCGAGTGACAAACCACCCCAAAATTTGGCACCTGGAGTTAGCGTGTATGGCCCAAAAATCTGAGAGACCCTGGGAGTTCTGACCCCGAGTCTTCTATGAGGTTGCACTTAAGCTGTTGGCTTGGGCTGCAGGCAGCTGAAGGATGGATTGGGGAGGATCTGCTTCCCAGCTCACTCACGGGGCTGGTGGTGGGCCTTCGTTTCTCTCCGCATAACTGCTCCACATGGCCTTTGGTTTCCCAGAGCAAGTGATGTAAGAGAGTCCAGGACTATCACCTACCTCGTATAACCCAATCTCAGACATGACTACCTTGGCTGTATTCTCTTGGTCATATAGGCAGACATTGGTACCATGTGGGAAGGGGGCGTGAGTACCAGGAGGTGGGGATTGGGGCCATCTTGGAGGCTGGCCACTAAAGACAGGTATTTTATTTTATTTATTTTTTTTTAGAGGTTTTTGCTATAGGGCGCGTGCGCTCGCCAGACAGAAAGAGAGAGACAGAGAGACAGAAAGCAGGAAATCACCCCCCAGGGGGGATGGCCATGCCGCAATCCCTTCTCCTCCATTCTCCTCTCAGGATCTTGGGCACGCACGCACACGCGCCCGGCGTGAGTTTAAGCCACCTGGTCCGGGACTCGAACCGCGGTCGACTACGTGGGAGTCCCGCGACATAGCCATTACGCTAACTGCTGGTCCCAAGACAGGTATTTTAAATATTTCCTTAATGATCTGTCCTTGGACGATACCTGACTCAGAAGTATGGGCAATTAAGTGCTTGAAGGACAAAAGTCCTGTACCACCAACATCTAGTTGGTGGGCCAGGAGTTAGGTTCAAGGTCTAATTACTGATGGCTTCTTTTACCGTGAGTTCATTGAGAGAGACAGTCTTGAAGGCATTGTTATTAATTATTGAATGTGCTATAAGTCTCCTAACAGCTATGGAGAACATCTAAATGACACCATTCTCAAGGGCCTGATTTAGAGTAAGGCACTTTCCCTTAGAGGCTAAGCATTGTCATTTGTTTCTCTGATTGGAGAGTAACATTTTCCTTGCATCTTGGCATACACCTATGTTCTCATAACTCTGGAGAAATTTCTGCACAGAGCATCTAGCAAGCAAGAGAGGTGAGTCAGAGCAAGGGGAAGGAAGCCTTGCCTTTGCCCGGCGTTCCCTGGCTTGGGCAGCCTCGGGGTTATTGGAGGGCAGGGAGGGAACTTGCGTGCTATAGTCTGTCTTTGAAAAGAAGCCTGCATGTTTGCATTTTGGGACATTGGGGTTGTGGTCCCGGATGACAGGATTCAGGCAAGAGGAATGAAGATTTGTGCTCCTGGTGCACAACCATTATGCAGAGGGTGTTTCTGTGGAGCCCAGGATGATAGCATGAACAGCTCGGTCTAGCGTCAGCTGGAGTGGCCTCCGCAGTGCTTGGGTAGGTGAGGAAGACCAAGTGTGGGGACCCTCCCGTCACCCGCCATCTTCCCAGATCCCTCCAACCGTGGCGTGGTGAGAGGAATTCTTTCCATCTACAAGGGTTATTAGGACTCATTCTTTTGATGCCAGTTCAGCTCACCAGGTCTTCTATCACAGTATCTTTTATCTTCACCTAAAATGTAAATAAACCACTTGGCCTGTCTTTCCATTTTTTGTACTTTCTTATGTAAATTGCTCTGAGATGCTTCTCCTCTGACTGAGCTGCCAAGTTCTGTGTGCCTCCCAAAACTTCATACCTAACCCCTCTCCAGCCCCATTCTGTGGTAACACCTCTTCCCACATCCTCTATCTCTTCACTGAACTTTTCAATACTTCCATCCGTTCAGGCCATTGATACCAGGGTAAGGAGATGGGGCTCCTGCTCTCCCTCCATTCTCCATTGCCGTTTCCCACCAAGCTCTGCTCTTTTAAGACGTGTCAAAAAAAAAAAAAAGAAAAGAAAAAAAAAGACTTGTGTCATTTCATTTCTTTTCTTTCTTTCTTTTCTTTTCTTTCTTTTTTTTTTTTTTTGAGAGATTTTTGCTATAGGTGTGTACGCTCGCCAGAGAGACAGTGAGAAAGTGAGAAATCATCTTCCAGGAGAGATGGCCACGCTGCAGTCCCTTCTCCATTCTCCTCTCGGGATCTTGGGTACACATGTACATGTGCCTGGTGTGAGTCCCAAACTACCAGGTCCAAGACTTGAACCATAGTCAACTACGTGGGAGTCCAGCAACGTAACTATTAGGCCATCTGCTGGTCCCAACTTGTGTCATTCTTTCTATTCATTCAGCAAATATATGAGGGTCTACTGCAGCTCTAGGAACTTGATATGAATGAACCAGCCAAAGACCCCTGCCCTCACTGCAAACACTCTAGTGAGTACACAGCGTATTATGCAGTAAATGCTATGTGTGGAAGAAACGGCAAAGGAAGGGATAGAGGATTCAGGAGCACTGGCTGGGGGTGGGGCACTCAGGGAGGCTTTACAGAGAACTGGAGATTTGAAGGGGGTCAGGGAGTTAGTGGGTAGATGCCAGGAAAAGAATGCCCAGGTGGAGGGAACAGCTGAGGCAGAGGCCTGAAGGCTAATGCCTGGTGTGTCAGGTAACCGCCTCTGGGCCAGCATGGCTGGGTCAGAGTGAGCAGTGGGGAGTCTTAGGCAGAGGGCAGGGAAAGGAGGGGTCAGATTGTCTTGGGCCTGACAGGCCACCCTGAAGACTTCGGCCTTTACTTCAAAATGCTTGGAGGGGGGACCAGCAGTTAGCGTAATGGCTATGTTGCTGGACTCCCACGTAGTTGACCCCGGTTCGAGTCCCGGACCCAGTGGCTTAAACTCACGCCGGGCGCGTGTGCGTGTGTGCCCAAGATCCCGAGAGGAGAATGAAGGAGAAGGGATTGCGGCGTGGCCATCCCCCCTGGGGGGTGATTTCTCGCTTTCTGTCTCTCTCTGTCTGGTGAGTGCACGCGCCTTATAGCAAAAACCTCTCCAAAAAAAGAAAAAAAAAATGCCTGGAGGGGGTGGGAGAGGGCACTGTAGGGTCTTGAGCAGGAGAAGGCATGGTTTGACTTGTGTGTTGAAAAGGATCACAGAAGCTATGGAATCGAGAATACCTTGTTTGACTAGTTCACTGAATTCGTTAAGATTCTTTTTTATTTAAAAGGATGTAACCCAATCACGAACTGGCCAGAAAAAGAAAAAACAAAAAAACTCTCCTGAACATATTTTGAAAAGGTCTAGGTGTTTGGCCTTCAGGAATGGCTGGAGCAAGGTATTCAAATGATGTTGGAAATCAGTCACTTCCCATCTCTTGGCTCTGCTGCCTCGTGTTAGTTTTATTCTCGAGCTAGTGAAGGGATATGTTCTACGAACAAGCTTCAGGGCTCCAGCAGAAAGAGAGCACCTCTTTCCTGATAGTTCTGACAACAGCCCTGGACTGGCGTCTCGTTGGCTTAAACTGGGTCAGGTGTCTAAACCAGTTTGTGACTCTCATCGCCTAGGGCTGCATCAGGTGCTTACCTTTGGGATGAGGAGAGGGAATTAGAGAAAAAAAAATTGTGAAGTATGTACATACAATATATAAAAATGCGACTGTAGTTTAAAGAATTAAATCTATCTGTACTGTTTAAAGAATAATAAGGTGAACACTCATGTTCCTGCCCCTGGGATAAAGATGTGGAATATTCCTCATATTCTGGAAGCCCCCTCTGTGCCTGGGGAGGAAGGAGGTGGTTTTCAAAGCAGAATCAGAATACCAGGAGGAGGAATGAAGGCCGGGCAAGCAGGAAGCAGCAGCCGTCCGTCTCAGACCTGCCATTACCTCTTTCCCCCATGTCATTTATAATTTCACGGCTACTCATTCACTCTCGTTCATTAACATCTTTCCATTCCACCTTCAACTTACTATCTTTTCTTTTATTCAGGTTTTTGCCATAGTCCCATCTTCTCTGTTGGCCTCTAGGGATTTTGGGTGTGTGATGTGTGATTTTTTTTTTTTTTTGAGAGTTTTTTTTTTTTTTTTTTTTGCTATAGGGCACGTGAGCTTGCCAGAAAGACAGAGAGAGAGAGAGAGAGAAATCACCCCCACGCCACAATCCTTCCCCTCCATTCTCCTTTTGGGATCTTGGGCACTTACGCACACGTGCCTGGCGTGAGTTTAAACCACTGGGTCCAGGACTCGAACTGCAGTCGGCTACGTGTGAGTTCAGCGACATAGCCATTACGCTAACTGCTGGTCCCTGAGGTGTGATTTAAAAAAAAACTTTTTTTAGGTTTTTGCCATGAGGAGTGTGAGCTCTCCAGAGAGAGACAGAGACAATAAGAGGGAAATGAGAAATCACTCCTCAGGGAGGATGGCTGGCCACGATCCCTTTTCCTCCATTCTCTCAGGTCTTTAGGCATGCAGGCACACATGCCTGGAGTGGTTTTTCAGGCTGCCAAGTCTGGGACTCTAACCATGCAATTGGCCATGTGGGATCCAGCCATCTTAACCACCACACCACCTGCTGGCCCACCATCAGTTTCTTAACTTTATTTTCTCTGGTTGCCTTCACCCCTTTTACAGTTCATCTGCCCTCTCCCATGGCTACACCTTTCCATCCTAATAGCTAGAACCCATCGGCTCTGGGCCTGGCAGGTGGTGTAGTGGTTAAGGGTGCTGGACTCTCACATGGCCAGCTGCAATTTGAGTCCTGGACCTGGCGGATTGCTTTCTCACTTTCCCTCTCTCTCTCACACTGTGTCCTCCTCTGGTCAAAGTAAAATGAAATAAATAAACAAATGAAATTAAATAAAATAATTAAAGAAAGAAGAACCCATCGGCTCTGAAATAATGCTGGTACGCATCATCTGTTGCCTTACCGTCCTGTCGTTCTGGGTCTCTGAGTCGGTAATAAGTGACTGTTCCTGTTCTCGATCTCTTCTCTTCCCCTGCCGCTCTGGGTTCTGGGGCCCATCTCTTCATTTGCCCCTGCCACTATCCTCTACTCAGTCTCTTGCTCTCCTCCTTTTCTGTCCAACCTGGATTATTTCATTCATTCATGTTCTTCACTTGTGCCTGGGGGCAGTGGCACCTCTGGGTGTTGCTGCCAATGTAAAGTCACAGGTTCCCAACACAACTGGGGCCTATGGGGTGCTAGGCACTCCTTCCTTTCCACAGTCAGCCCCCCCTTCTGCACAGTGGCTCATCTGAAGCTTTTTTTTTTTTTAATATTTATTTAATTTTATTCACTCATTCATTTCTTTTAATTTGACCAGAGAGAGAAAGAGAGACAAGGAAAGTGAGAAGGCAAGCCACCAGGTCCAGGATTTGAACCATAGTCGGTCATGTGGGAGTGTCCAGTGCCTTAATCACCACATCACCTGCTGGCCCCAGATATGAAGCTTTTATCTGCTCCTCACACCCTCCACCCCTTCGCTTCTTTCCATGTTCTGCTGAGAGAAGATAGAAGCCAGCAGAAGAGAACTTCTTTTGGGGGTCTGATGGTGGTGCAGCATTAAAATGCAATGTTCTTCAAGGAGCACCCACATGGAAGGGTTCCGAGTTTGGGGCCAGAGCCTCCCTGAGTATATTGGGTGTGTGTGCTTACGATCCAGGGCTGGCTGGCAGTGGAATTCCGTTGGGGGTACGTGTATGTGTACACACACTCTATCTCTCAAGGAAGAAATAAACCTTTAAAACATTCAACAAATTTAGAAGAAGGAAAAAAAAACACTTCTCACCTAATTTCTATTTTTTTTTTTAAGGTTTTGCTATAGGGTATGTGCACTCCTCAGGGACGGGGGAGGGCGCTGTAGGGACAGTGACAAATCGGTCCCCCCCTCCAGGGAGGAGGGTGGGACTCATGCCACAGTTCCTTCTCCTCTGGGGGTTTTTATTTTTAAAGAATTATTTTATTTAACATTTATTTATTTATTTATTGATTTATTTATTTTCATTTGACCAGAGAGGGACAGAGCTAGAGTGAGAGAGAGGGAAAGTGAGAAAGCAAGCCATCAGGTCCAGGACTCAAACCATGGTTGGCCATGTGGGAGTCCAGTGCCTTTATCCACCATGCCATCTGCCAGCCCCCTCCTCTGGGCATTTTGGGCTTGCATGCACATATACCTGGCATGATTTTTCAAGCTGCCAGGTCCAGAATTCAAACAGTGGTCAGCCATGTGGGATTCTAGCACCTTAACCACCACACCACCTGCTGGCCCCCTAAGTTACTAAATGTTTTAAATCCATAACTATCCCTCCTGTCTTGTCTTTAATTTTTGCCAAAGGGCTCATGCACTTTCTGGAAAGAGACAGACAGTTTGGAAAGTGAGAAGGTACCCCTTCATGGGGAGTGGTCATGCCACAGTCCCTTTTCCTTTCAGGATTTTGGGCATTTATATATATCTGCCCATTGTGTGTTTTTTGGAGAGATTTTTGCTATTGGGCACGTGTGCTCCCCAGAAAGACAAACGGAAAGGGAGAAATCACTCCCCATGGGGGATGGTCACACCACAGTCCCTTCTCCTCCATTTTCCTCTCAGGATCTTGGGCATACATGCACGCACACGTGCCTGGCATGACTTTAAGCCACCGGGTCCGGGACTCAAACTGTGGTTGACTACATGGGAGTCCAGTGACATAGCCATTACACCGACTGCTGGTCTCCCCATTGTGTTTTTCAAGCTGCTGGATCTTGGATTTGAACCACACAGTTGGCCATGTGAGATCCAGTTGTCTTAACCACCACACCATGGGCTAGCCCTAGTGAGTCTTTAATGAATTGTGAAGTGGTTATGATTGTTATTCCTTGATACTGTACTCTCCTTATTTCTATATTTTTGCCTAATTGTCAGTTTCTATATTGGTTGCAGTCCTATCAGGAAATAAATGTCATTGGAGGTATTTCTTTTTTTTTTTTTTAAGAATTAATTAATGAATTGATTGATTATTTTAATTGTTATAGGGCATGTGCACTCACCTGAGAGAGAGAGAAAGAGAGGGAGAGGGAAAGTGAGAAAGCAAGTCGCCAGGTCCAGGACTCAAACCGTGTTTGGCCATGTGGGAGTCCAGTGCCTCAACCACCATGTCACCTGCTGGCCTCCTGGTATTTCTGTCAGAGAGACTACGGTAGAGAGAGTTAAACAGGAGATGGAAGGTGTGAAAAGGCAAGCAGGGAATGAAAGGTTGCCCAGACGGTAACAGTGGCAGGAACCCGCTGTCATGCTCAAGGTTGGAGGTGTCAGTGGGAGGAGGTAATGTTGGTGGAACCCAAGCCTGTGGGCATTAGAACCGTAACAGGGCTGCTCTGCAAGAGCCGGGACCACAGAGGCAAGGAGCTCAGGAGGGGAACCACTGCCAGGCGCACAGTCTGAAGAAACAAGAAGGGACTTGAGTAGAGGGAGAACTACCCTGGTTCCTCTCCTCATCTCACCTTCTGGTCTTTTTCTTTTTTAGAGTTTTTGCCTTAGGGTATATGTGCTTACTGTGGCAGGGAGTGGAGAAGGGGAGAGACAGACACAGTGAGAGGGAAAGTGAGGAAATCACCCCCAAGGGGAGATGGCCATGCTGCATTCCCTTCTCCATTTTCCTCCTGGGATCTTGGGCTTGCATGTACATGTGTCCAGTGTGAGTTTTTAGCCACTGGGTCTAGGACTCGAACCATGGTTGGCCATGTGGGAGTCCAGTGACGTAACTGCTATGCCATCTTCTGGCCCCATCTGATCTTTCTTTCGTATCAAACATTGGACAAAATACTGAACTTGGTGGATGTGGGACCCTGGTAAAGGTAATCAGTCTTGCCTGAGATTTGCTAGATGGATGTTAGGGGAAAGAATTTCTTTCTGATACACTGTGAGCTGTTTTTTCCGGCAGTGTGTAGAACGCTGCTTAGGAATGAAGCCAGAGGCCCAGCCTTGGTGTTGCAGGCAGCCGGCTGCTGCTCTTTAGTGCTAGGAGCCACATGACTGACCCCAGGTTTGGATCCCAAGTTGACCTGAAACCTGAAACACGGAGGGTGCGCCTGCCCAGGATCCTGGCCTTGGGGAAGGCGATCTCAATGTGATGAAACCCTGTTGAGAATGCTTGCTTCTCAGTCTCTCTCTTTTTCTCTCATAAAGGAAATTTTAAAAAACAAAAACAAAAAAGAGAGGAAAGTAGAGCTAGGAGAGGAAGAGAAGTGCAAGGTCACTTGAACTTTGGATCCCACTCTGCTAGCTGTGCCTGAGGCAAGCATGGCTTCCTGGTTATCAGAGATAAATTCCCTTTTGTTTACACATTTTGGTTTGTTACTTGAAACTACAAAAAAAAAAAAAAAAAAAAAAAAAAAGGAAAAAAATCAAACCTATTCATACTTTGAGTATGAAGTAAAAATGGAGTTTGAGGTTGGCAGTATTAAGAGGGTGTTAAATTCCAGTTGGTTAGCCTTGATATTAGGCTGTATGGCTGCAAATCAGCACAAGTGGCAGAGCTTGCATTTTCACCAGGTCCTTGAGATTTGAGGAGGGTTCAGGTCTGGGTTAGGGAAAGCACCACAGCTGAGGGAGAAGCTTGAGCAAAGTTTCCAAGATAGTAAAGACCTGTGATTGCAGGAGGAGGGCTGACCTGGGTCCTATGTTGAGAGTAAGTTTGCAGATAGGGAGGTTGAGAAGTGAATGAGGTGGGTAGGCCCATCTAGAGATCTAAAGCTGCTTTGAACACTTTGATAGGGATTAGCTTTTGTTCTCTGGGCAGTAGCCATCCCTAGAGGGGTTTTAAGCAGGGGAATGTATTATATGATCAGTGGTTGGCATGGGAGAGACTGCCAGTGAAAGAGCTAAGATAGGAAGGGCTAGGGGCTGGCTTAGTGGTTGGGGAAACTTGGTCCCCATAGCTACTGAGGTTCAAATCCTGGCCTGGGGACTTTCTCACTCCCTCTCTCTGTCTGTCTGTCTCTCTCTGGCAAGTTCATGTGCCTTGTAGCAATTAAAACAAAACAAAAAAATATAGGAAGAGGTAGCCTGGTTTAGGTTGTTGTCTGGAAGAAGAAAGATTAGAAAAATGTAAAGATGAGTAACTTGGTATCGTGGGGATGACTGCTTCTCTAGTCTAGTCTAGACCAATGCCGAATGGTACCCTTGTGCACAGGGGGAACACTGGTTGAGAAGCAGGTATGTGAGTGAGGTGAAAAGATGTCTAGGGTGCAGTTTGAAGCCAGGAGTTCAGGATAGAGTTTTATGAAGCCCACTGTTGAACACCTACACAAACTTCAAGGCAAATGTTGCCTTCAGGAAGCTTTCTTTTACTAACTAGAGGTGTAAACCCAGTAGATCCAAGTAGAGATGGGGATGGAAGATGTGGAGTTTGAGGTTGAAATTTAGGCAGTATGAGTATTAAAATATAAGATGGAGAGCAGGAGGTCATAGGCATTTGAGAATTGAGTGTTAGTGGAGGTGACTGGGGCAGGTGTTCATGGTAAACAAGAGCCTCTCGCAGTAAAATACACATATGAACAATAGCTTGGCTGAGGAGCACTCATCCATGTATGAGCAATTGGGTTTGCTCTTCAAATATAAGAGGGGTATATGCTGACTCATGTCTGCCTTGCTTCACAGAATTCTTTATTTTGGCTGCCAGACCAGGGATCAGGAATTATTGTCTTTTTATTTTTAAGAATTACTTATTTATTTTGATTATTATTATTTTTTAAATTTGACCAGAGAGAGACAGAGAGAGGAAAAGTGAGAAGGCAGGTCAGGATTGGAACCTCAGTTGGCCATGTGAGAGGCAGCTCCTCAACCACCACGCCACCTGCTGGCTCCAGTTATGATTGTCATTTGTGTGAGTTTTCCCACGTATGTGTAGTTGGGGAAAAGGGTTATTTGGGAAAGGTGTGTAAGGGTGCTTATTTGAGAAAAGGCACAGAGGCAGGAAAAGCAAGCAGCCTGCCTGGGTAGCAGAGCATAGGCACATTTCAAAACCCCTGGCTCTGGAGCATCTGCTCTGTGCCTGGCTCCATGCTAGGTACTAGGCTATGAAGAGAGGTAAGAGAAAGGTCCAGGAGACATTCATGGTCCAGTGAGGAAGAGAGATACATCAACAGGTGGTGACAATAAAATGAAAAATGCCCAGTGTATTTACTGGCTCTGTGGCCTTGGACAGGTTTCTTAACCTTGTAATGCCTTCATTCCCCTTATCTAAATTTCGGATTATTTTACAGGGGTATTCTGAAGCTTAAATGAGTGTTTTGAATAGTGTCTGGGACACAGTATATGCTATGACAACGCTAGGTGGTGTTGTGCCTTAGAAGCAGACCCTGGTTTTGATCTGCATCTCCCTTACGATGATGGATGTCAAGCATTTTTTCATATGCTTTTTGGCTGTTCGTATGTCTTCCTTAGAGAGTTGTTTGTTCAGTTCATTTTCCTATCTTTTAATTGGATTGGTAATTTTTTTTTTTTCAGGTAAGCAGCTTGAGTTCCCTGTGTATTCTGGTTATCAGTCCCTTATCTGAGGTATAGTTTACAAAAATATTTTCCCATTCCAAGGGTTGTCAATTCACACTAATATGAACAGGTGAATGGTGGATTGAAAAAATGTGGCACATATACTCTATGGAATTCTATTCAGCCATAAAAACAACAAGATCCTGACATTTGATAGAAAGTGAATGAATATGGAAGATTTACTGCTGAGTGAAGCAAGCCAGACTGTGAAAAAAAGACATTGTATGTCTCTGCTTAACATATACTGACTGCACTCTGGCGAAAATGGAAAGACTAGAGAATACAGAAGTATGGAAAGTGGCTAGGGATAAATTAAGGAGAAAAATAGAGAGGCAAGACATTTATGCAACACAAGGGATTATTATCCACTGATGATAATGTGTATAGTATCCTGAACTGGACTGGTGAGAAATGTATTCATGTTGGGTAAATTCTCTTTTCAAGCTAAGTGATGTATACTGATTGACTGTATAAAATAAGTTAAAATTTAAAAAAAAATTTAAAAAGAAATAATCAGGGATAGGTTTGGAAAAGAGGTATAATACTTGTTCACTGAAAATGACAAAATGTTACTGAAAGAAATTTAAAAAGTTCTAAAAAAAAAAAAGTAGCAGACCTTTAAAAAGGATTTAACTACCAGAGGTTTGTGTGAAAGGTTAAAGAAACAGTATTAGAATGGGCAAGGGAGATAGGGAATGAAGGTTATCAGTGAAGGTATATTACTTCTGGCTATGTCTCCCAGTGTCAGGAAGCCCTGACTTGAGTCACGTGTCCATCCTTAGAGAAGTCAACTGGGCCATGAGAGTTAGTTAGGTACTGTAGGGACCAGCAGTTGGCGTAATGGCTATGTCGCTGGACTCCCATGTAGTCGACCGCAGTTCAAGTCCCAGACCCGGTGACTTAAACTCACGCCGGGCGCATGCGCTTGCGTGCCCAAGATCCTGAGAGGAGAATGAAGGAGAAGAGATTGCGGAGAAGTGCATATACCTTATAGCTAAAATCTCTCTCAAAATAAATAAATGATAAATAAATTAATTAATTAAAAGTTAAGAAAACTCTCCAAAAACTGGAATGTTTTCCTCACTTTCTTCCTCAAAAAGACATACCATATCCTTGGGGATAAGCAGTTAGCGTAATGGCTATGTGACCTCATCGTCAGCCATGTGAGATCCAGCCTGTGAATGGCTTATTTCACTTAACATAATGTCCTGAAAGATCAACCATTTTGTAGCATAGGACAGAATTTCTTTCTTTCTTTTTTTGGAGAGGTTTTTGCTATAGGGCACGTGCGTGTGCCAGAAAGACAGAGAGAGACAGAGAGACAGATAAGCAAGAAATCACCCCCCTGGGGGGATGGCCACACCGCAATCCCTTTTCCTCCATTCTCCTCTCGGGATCCCTTCTCCTCCATTCTCCTCTCGCACACACACGCGCCGGTGTGAGTTTAAGCCACTGGGTCCAGGACTCGGACTGCAGTTGACTACATGGGAGTCCAGCGACAGAGCCATTATGCCAACTGATGGTCCCTATGCTTTTAAAACTTATTTATTGGGACCAGCAGTTAGCATAATGGCTATGTCACTGGACTCCCACGTAGTCGACTGTGGTTCAAGTCCCGGACCCGGTGGCTTAAACTCATGCCGGGTGCGTGTGCGTGCGTGCCCAAGATCCCAAGAGGAGAATGGAGGAGAAGGAATTGCGGCGTGGCCATCTCCCCTGGGGGGTGATTTCCTGCTTTCTGTCTCTCTGTCTCTCTCTGTCTGGCTGGCGAGCGCATGCGCCCTATAGCAAAAACCTCTCCAAAAAAAAAAAAAAACTTATTTATTTCTTACAAAAATCAATACAACACATTATGTTAATACTTGAAGTGCTAAAATGAATGTATTGTACCTGTGCTTGAGTCCCTTCCTCTTTTTTTTTTTTTTTTAAAAAAAAGAACCATTTAATTTGTTATATAGTCATTCATTTTATTTTTAATTTTGACCAGATAGAGACAGAGAGAGGGAAAGTGAAAAAGCAAGCCACCAGGTCTGGGATTTGAACTGTGGTCAGCCATGTGGTAGTGTCCAGCATCTTAACCACCATGCCACCTGTTGGTCCCCCCTTTCTCTTTTTATTAGGTGCTGTGCAAGGTTTTATGCTCCTTGGGAGATAAGACACCTAAATCCCAGAAATGAAATTAGGCTGGCCCAGATCATGTCTCAGAGCTGATATGCCAGGTAAACACAATCTTACTAGGATAAAAATGGAGGGGCCAGCAGGTGGCGTGGTGGTTAAGGGCGCTGGACTCCTACATGGCTGACTGTGGTTCAAGTCTGGACCTGGCGGCTTGATTTCTTATTTCCCTTTCTCTCTCCCTCTTGCTCTGCCCCTCTCTGGTCAAATTAAAATAAGTAAATAAGGGTGAATAAAATAATTTTTAAAATGCTCATGGAATATTGTTTCATTGCAAAGATGGGAGCGAGACCTTCTTTAGGACTATTAAATTAGGGGAGAAGTATGTTCTAGGGGACTGGGATTGTCGTCCTGCTAGCGTCAGCATCTGTGCTGCAAAAATGCAACGGAGCAGCCTTTCTCTGCACCGGTCAAGCAAATCCTGTTTAGTTCATGACTTGCATCAGCAATTGTGAAGGGCACTTGGACATTTCCTTTATTCCTCAAAGATTTATATGGGCCTATCATGTACTCTGTCTGGGGGACACATAGACGGATACAATGGCCTTACCTTCTGGCCACGGAAGGTCTGGAAGGGAGACAGAAGTACAAGTGAATAATTGCAGTTTTCTTTTTCCTCTTCAAAGTTCACTTATTTATCTCTTCTGTGTGTGTGTGTGTGAGAGAGAGAGAGAGATTGAATCCTAGCAGGGTCCTCATTTTTTTTTTTTTGGAGAGATTTTTTCGCTATAGGGCGCGTGTGCTCGCCAGACAGACAGAGAGAGACATTAGAGACAGAAAGCGAGAAATCACCCCCCGGGGGGGATGGTCACGCTGCAATCCCTTCTCCTCCATTCTCCTCTTGGGATCTTGGGCACGCACGCACACGCACCTGGTGTGAGTTTTAAGCCACTGGGTCCGGGACCCGAACCGCGATCGACTACGTGGAAGTCCAGCGACATAGCCATTACGCTAACTGCTGGTTCCCAAGGGTCCTCATTTCTAATCCTCCACAGCTTCAGCCAGCCCAGATCGTGGCTGCACATGCCCAGTGTGTACAGGGAAGCCCCAGGGACTCGGGTGCAGGGGTGATCAGGCCTAGCACATGTAGCAGGCCTGCTGGATTTTAGCCGGCAACAGTCAGACCCCGCATCTGCAGTGGAGCTTGGGCCTTTGTCCAGGGCCCAAAAGACTTAGAGATGTAGTTAAGCAGGCAGTGTCTATTAAGAGAGGGATGGAAGAACTCAACTCCCAAGCAGAGAATGGGTCCCAAATGGGTTGTCAAAGAGGAACTGGGCAGGGGTATTCACCTGGGTCAGAGGGTTTTGTCTGTGCTTATTTTCAGGTGGGGCTCATGGATACGTTTTTCCTCGTGGTGGTGGGCATGTACTGGATGGGTCCAGCTATTGTTCTGCTTAATTTTTTTTCTTCCTTGTGCTTGAGTGAGAGGGAAGGTAAGATCACCTGCCAGGGGGAGAGCTACGCTGCATTCTCCTCCTGGCACTTTGGCATGCATGCACACATGCTTGGAGTGATTTTCAAGCTGCCAGTCTGAGACTTGAGTCACTGTCGGCCATGTGAGAGTCCAGTACCTTAACTATCACGCCACCTACTGATCCCTTGTTCTCCTGATTTTGGAGTGGGTACGAAGGTCAGGAGATTCTTTGTCTCAAAGCTTTGGGCCATAAAAACCATGATCTTTTTACTGGAATGTGGGGGCGGGGCTGGAAAAAACCTTAATCTTTGCTAGGTCATGCTGCCTAGGTCAGTCACTGAGCCACAGCTGCAAGCTGTCTCTGTGAGCAAGCAGTTCAATTTTGGTCTCTGAACTTAGAGGTGGTTTTGATTCCATTTTGGGCTCATGCATAACCTAGCTATGTTAGAGTCCCTGTCTCCTGCCCTACCAGGATGCCAACCTGGGAGATTCTCATAAGGACCGAGCACAGCAGGGTGTTGTGCTGCTGCTGCACTGTGGTCCGGCCTGAATTATCGCAGTTTAACACGGTGATGGGCATCTCTAGAATGGCATGAGGGAGATCAGAGTGACTTTTTGAGTTAAAGAAATTCTAGGGCAGAGCATGTTTGACAAAGGCTTTGGTTACTTAGTATAGATGACAACTGCATTTTTCTTTTAAATTAATGGTCAGTGTTGTGATTTTAAGAATTTGAATAATGGGGTCGGCAGGTGGCTTGGTGGTTAAGGGCGCTGGACTTCCATATGGCTGACCATGGTTCGAGTCCTGGACCCAGCGGCTTGCTTTCTTACTTTTTCTCTCTCCCTCTTTCTCACTCTGTACCTCTCTGGTCAAATTAAAATAAATAAATTTAATAAAGTGAAATAAAATAATTATTAAAAATAATTTGAATTTTTTTTTTCTGGTCTGATAGGAAAAGGTTTTTTAGTTTTTGTTTTTTGATGAGAGAGGGAAAGAGAAAAAGAGGGAATGTGAGGGGAGGATGGGGGATATGGGAGAGATAATTTTGACGGTCTCGCCATTGTGATCTTTGGTCCCACCTCCCAGTAAGCTAAGATTACAGGCATGTGCTCCTGTGCCTGGCTTGTTGAGGTGGTTCTGGGATCCAAACTGAGTCTCCTGTGTGGCCCCAGCCTTGGGCAGTGATGCCCTACCGTTGTGCTACTCTAGCTGGGCCTTACGTGTGTGTCATCCCAATGACTGTTCTTTACCAGTATAGCCAAGATTGGCTGCATAGTTTGTGGGGCCCAGTGCAAAATTGAAATGCTGTCCCCTTGTTTAAAAATTACTGAGATTTTCACAAAGGTGACACCAGGGCAATAAGCACCCTGTGGGACCTTTCTGAGCACAGGGTCTCATGCAGCTGCGCAGATCGCACCCTCATGAAGCCAGCTCAGAGTGTGTCCTGCAGAGCTTCTGGTTTCCAGGTCCCGTTACGAGATCACTACCCTGCCTGTGTTCTGGGTCAGGCTTTTCCTGTTCTCTGGTATGCGTGCATGTGGGTTGGGGTCCCCGGGGCTTGCGTTTCCAGTCTTGGGTGACTGTGGAGCTTGCCTGGACTACTCTGTCCCCTACAAACAACAACATCCCTCACGAGCATTCCCTGTTTCTAGAACTTACCATGGTCTCCCCTTGCCCAGTCTTTGATGTTTAATGCATGCCTGCAACTGCTTCTCATTTCCCTGACTGTTGCTCTCTCTTCCTTTTATCACTGTCTCTTCCTTTTATCTCCTTTTGTCTCTTCTGTATCAAGGGCATCCAGCATACGCTCCCTTGGTTGCCCTCACCTCCTCCCATAGGCAGTGGTTCTATGTGTTTGTAATCATTGCCAACATTTAGGGAGCCCTTACTTTGGGAGTGTTACTGCATTATTTCAGTGTACTCCCCTGTGATGGAGTTACTGTCTGAGTTACTGTCTCATGTTCCGCTGAGGAAGTGTAGACTTTAAGAGATGACATAACTTGTTCAAGGTCACGAAGCTAGAAGACAGTGAGGCTGAGATTCGAACTTGGGTCTGTCCGATCTCAGGGCCCACTCCCTTCACCACCACCACCATAGAATCAGTACTGTGCTGAGCACGTTGCATTCCTTACACACAGCACGGCCTGCAGGCCAGCCACTACCGTCTCTGCCCGTGTCTCTCCTCTCACACAGTTTCTAGCTTTTTTGGCCTCTTCCTCCGCACTGCACCAGTCCCTCTTGTTAGAGAGGTTTCCGCAGGCTCGCCGCCTCTGCCTGCTCACTCTCCCCATCACCGCCAGGCTCCGTGGATGAGCCGCCCCTGTGCACGGCTTCCATCTGCCTTGCCATCTGTCTCCTCTTGCTTCAGCATCATACCTGCATGGTCCAGGTCCTGCCTCCACTCCTCACTGCTTAAAGAGATTTTCTGCAGTAGAATCCCAGGCCTTTCGAGCTGCAGAGACCTTGGAGGTCATCCACTCCAAGCCTCTCATGTGCGTGTGCTTTTTTTGGCTGTAGGACATGCGTGCACACAGGAGAGACAGAGAAAGAGGGACAGTGAGAGCCCCTGCACACTCCCCTGCCGGAGGGGATGGCCATGCCGTAATCCCATCTCCGTTCTCCTCTCGGGATTTTGGGTTTGCATACACACATGCCTGGTGTGGTTTTTCAAGCCACTGTTGAGTCCAGGGTTAGAACTGCAAGGTCAACCAGGTGGGATCCAGCACCTTAACTTCCACGCCACCTGCTGCCTCCACTCTCTCTCTCTCTCTCTCTCTCTCTCTCTTTTTTTTCCATTCCTGAAAGGTAGTTTGCATAAGGGAAGAGAGGGGACATGAGGAGGTTGGTGGACAGACACTCTTGATGGAGTCATCAAGCTGTGACCTCCTTTCCCCAGCCTTCCACAGTGCACCCAGGTTCATGGGTGTGCTCACACTGTGCCTGAAGGTCACCAGGTGTCTGAACCCACGGCTGGCCGTGTGACCTCCAACACTAGTTCAATACACTACTGCCTATGCCACCAAGGCTGGGCTCAGGCCCCTCGAGTTTTAGTCAAGGAAACTGGCCCAGACTGAGAAGTGACTTGTCAGATCAAGGTTACCTCGCTAGTTCATGGCAGAGCTGGTGTTAGGACCCAGGTGTCTAGACCTCTGGTTTGGTGCCCATTTTTCTTTCTTTTTAATAATTCTATTTTTAAAGAGTTATTTATTTTACTTTATTTATTCATTCATTCATTCATTTTTATTTCAATTTGACCAGAGAGAGACACAGAGAGAGGGAAAGTGAGAAACCAAGTCATCAGAACTGGGACTCAAACCATGGTCGACCATGTGGGAGTGTCCAGCACCTTTTCTTTTCTTTTTCTTTTTCTTTTTTTGGAGAGATTTTCTCTATAGGGCGCGTGCGCTCACCAGACAGACAGAGAGAGACATAGAGACAGAAAGTGAGAAATCACCCCCCAGGGGGGATGGACACGCCGCAATCCCTGCTCCTCCATTCTCCTCTCAGGATCTTGGGCACGCACGCACACACGCCCGGTGTGAGTTTTAAGCCACCAGGTCCGGGACATGAACTGCGGTCAACTACGTGGGAGTCCAGCGACATAGCCATTACGCTAACTGCTGGTTCCCAGTGTCCAGCACCTTAACCACCACCCCACCTGCTGGTCCCAGTGCCCATTTTTCTTGAGTGACATCATGTACAGATGTCCCCTCAAATTTTTTCTTACCATTTATTTTTTAAGGGTCTGTTCTGTTCATGACTACCCCAGCCCAATGCCTGGCCCACAGTGGATGCTTAATAAATATTCACCGAATAAATTGATCCTTTCTTTCTTTCTTTCTTTCTTTCTTTCTTTCTTTCTTTCTTTTTTTTTTTTTTTTCTTTTTTTGGAGAGGTTTTTTGCTAAAGGGCTTGTGTGCTTGCCAGAAAGACAGAGATAGAGAGACAGAAAGCGAGAAATCACCCCCCACAGGGGATGGCCATGCCGTGATTCCTTCTCCTCCATTCTCCTCTCAGGATCTTGGGCATGCTCACACATGCGCCTGGCGTGAGTTTAAGCCACCAGGTCTGGGACTTGAACCGCGGTTCACTGCGTGGGAGTCCAGTGACATAGCCATTACACCAGCTGCTGGTCCTGACTTTTCCTTTCTTTGTCCTCTCTGGGTCTGCCCCTGCATCTCTGGACCCTTCTCTTTTTCCTCTCGGCTCTGCAGCCCACCCAGCCCTGGTCTCTGCCCCTTTGCTAGGTCCTTCTTCAGGATGGCCTTTGCAACAGGGCTGAGGTTTCTCACATCATCTCTACCTTCCTTCCAGTCATCTTTCTTAGTGTTCCTATAACCAGTCACTCTATTTCCTTCGAGTCAACCATTTTTTTCCTCTTTGTATCTATCCTACCGATGAAGTTGCAGAGGAAGGGGAAAGGCTTTCCTCTCCATGCCAGTTAGCATCACTGAAGACCCTCTATGGCGAGTCCTTTTTGTCCTTGGATCCTCCTTCACTTAGAGAAGTGCTTGGCCGTGTGGCACCCTGCACTGTGGGCAGACACTTGGCATACTTCACTGCCACGTAACCCTCCAGGGAATTGTCCACTTCCTAAAGAGAGTGGTCAGAAGTTTGTGCCATGTGGGTGCCAGTCTCCCCCAGTCATCCCGAGGGCACAGCTGGGGCATCTCTGGTGCTTGGTGTGAAGCATGTGCCACCTGGCACCAATGGGAAGCCTTGGTCCTTCTCTTGGTTTCTAAGATACTGCTCCCTTTGGGTTGCTTTTGTACCTTCCTGGCTGTTCCTTCCCAGTCGTCTTTGCTAGTTCCTGCCCCTAAATATTGGAATGCCTGAGGACTCAGTCCCAGTGTGTCCTCTCCTGTGTGGTGTCCCTGAGCGATCTCATCCAGCCTCTTGGCTGTAAATCCCACCTGTACACAGATAACTCCAGGCCCAAAACCTCTCTCCTGAATTCCAGACTCTCATCTCTCACTGCTTTCTTGACACCGAGATGCATTCCTAACAGGCTCTTGAGCTAGCCTGTTGGAACTGCAAACTCCTCATCCATCTTGGAGATGGAGAAACTACCTCCTCCAGTCTTTCCTATTTCAGAGACTGACATCTCCATTATTCCAGTTGCTCAGTCCCAAAAAAAATCCTTGAAATTATCCTTAACTCTCCTCCTTCTCATCCCACACCCGATCCATCAGCATATCCTTTTGCAATTTATCCATAATCTGGTTACTTCTTTCTGTCTCCACCACTCCTATCCTGACCTCGTCATCCTCATCTCTTGCCTGGGTTATGAGAGTACTCCTGACTAGAGTTCCTGTTCCCACCCTCCCCACCGTCAGTCAGCAGCACAGCAACCACGGTGGTGATTTAAACACGAGGAATGGAAGTCTCTCCATGCCGCTGTTTTGCCTTTGCTAGAACCATGCAGAGATTTTTTCAGTTCTCATGTGGTGCCCTTCCTGGCCTCCGTGGCCCACGCATCCTCTGGCCTGGCTGCTTCTCTGTCCTGTACCCACTGCTTTCTCTCTTGCGCATTCCTTTGCCTCAGGCCTTTTGCATTTGCTGTTGGCTGTACCTGGAATGTTCCTTCTCCAGGTAGCATCAGGGCTTGTTCATTTATTTCATTTTTTAAAAAGAATTATTTATTTATTTATTCATTCATTTTAATTTGACCAGAGAGAGACACAGAGAGAGAGAGAGGAGAGGGAAAGTGAGAAAGCAAGCCACCAGGTCTGGGACTCGAACCATGGTCAGCCATATGGGAGTGTCCAGCGCCTTCACCACCATGCCACCTGCTGGTCCCCATTTATTTCATTTAAAAAAAAACAATTATTTATTTAATTTTATTTGTTATTATTTTAATTTGCTGCAGGGCACGTGTGCTCATCAGAAAGAGAGAGAGAAAGAGAAAGAGAGAGAGAGAAAGCAATCCACTAGGTCTGGGACTCGAATTGCAATTAGCCTTGTGGGAGTCCAGCACCTTAACCACCATGCCATCTGCTGGCCCCCATTTTATTTCATTCTTGCCTCTGAGTATTATCACACAGGCCTCCCCACACCACTCTGTATAAACTAGTAATTGCCCCCTCAATTGCCCAATTATCCACTCTAACCCTGCTTTATTTTGCTTCATAACACTGTCCCACCAGACCTGTTTTGTTTACTCTCTTTCTTGTACTAGTCTAAAAACTCCTTGAGGGCAAGAGCTTTATCTGCTTTGCTTGCTGCTGTAATTTCAGAGCAAGAACAAAACCAAGCATGAGGTGGGTACACAAATATTTGTAGACTTAGTAGAGGGACATGTGCTAAATAATGTGTGTTCAAGGGTATTTGTTGCAGGATTTTTAGTATTTAATTTTTTTTCTTTTTTTCATGAGTGAGAGGGACAGATACAGTGAAAGAGAGACAGCTTCCCCAACAGAATCTTGACACTATGATCCATCCCCCAAATTCAGCCAGCCCTGTATCTCATGGCAGATGTGGGCTGTTGTACTCAGGGCACTCCCAGGATGTGATTCTCCAACCTCCTTCTGTGGGTCAGCCTTGAAGGGTGTCACTTTTACTGCTCTATCACTGTCTGACCCCACAGTATTATTTTTAGTAGAAAATATAAGAAAGGGCTTAAATAAACATAAATAAGTTAATTTGGAAACTATGGTAATGGCAAAATATATTTTAAAAAAGACAAAGTACAAATGGTGCATACTCTACTGTTGTTTGTATACATGAGAAGTTACGTGCAGGGACTGACAGGTGGCCTGGTGGTTAAGGTGCTGGACTCCCACATTTCCAACCGCTATTCGAATCCTGTACCTGGCAGCTTGCTTTCTCACTTTCCCTTTATCTCTGTCTGTCTCTGGCCAAAAAAAAAAAAAAAAAAAAAAAAAATTGTAACAAATGAAATATATAACAAATGAAATATATATAAAAAACGTTGATGTGTAGAATGTATTAACTTTGGAAGGATACAGCATCGCCTCTCAGATGGGTCATTTTCTGACCTCTGAGACTGTAGTCTTTTTCACCTGGAGGCTGCTTAACTAAATTAGGAAGAAAGAGGGGCCAGCGGATAGTATAGTGGTTGGGGTGCTGGACTCCTACATGGCCAACCATGGTTCAAACGCCCGACGAGTGGCTTGCTTTCTCACTTTCCCTTTCTCTCTTTCTGGTCAAATTAAATAATAATAAATGATAGTAAATAAATACATCTTTAAAAAATGAGAGGGAGAATCTTCTTTCTCTCTTCTTAATTTGGTTAGTAATGGTGCATATTGATTAAAAAGGAGAAACCTGACTACTGCCATCTCGGATATCCCTGATCATGGTTCAAAAAAAAAAGGTGCAGGAAGCCGTTCTCACTCATAGTCCTGTCGAGTGGATGCTTACATTGTCTGCATTTGAACACGGGTCGTAACCCAAAGGAAACAGTGCTAAGCTGTGACTAAGAGTGTAGAAGAGACCGTGCTCTTCTGTTTGTTCGCACCCTGTTCTGATCAGATCTGAGTGACTCTCGGCCCATGGTGAGCTCTCCCGTGGTCATTCAATTTTACAAACTATCTTTTTGTCTTGGATTGAGAAGTTCTTTTCTTTCTTGGTCCAAGGTGAGGAGGAGAGCTCAGACATGTAGTTTCACACTTGTCCAAACTGTCATGGGCCTCTTTTCTTCCTGTCACCTCTTGGCTTTCCTGGCAAAGGAGGGCCTTGGACATTGTCTGTCTGTAGGAAAGAAGAGGTGGTGTTTTCAGCCTACTGACGTTAGTTCTCTTTGCATTTGAGTTTCCGAGATAGCAGTTCTCGTCCTGGTGAGGGTTACCTGGCCTTGTTGCAGCTTCTCCCCAGAGAGACGAACGACCAACTTTTGACAAACAGGAATGGAAGACGTGTTCAATGATGGGACAACAACGCCTCTTTGTCAGAGTGCAGCTGAAGTGCCTAGACTCTCCTGTTGTAACCAAATGCTCCTCTCCAGGTGTGCTGAGAGGCCTGACACATTTCTTTTTTTAAGTACTCTTGAAGCTTTTTTGTATACCGTGGATAGTATACATGGTCTTCAAAAGGTTCATAGAAAAATGTGTATTATGCAGATAGTGTAATGGTTAAGTTATTGGATTCTCACTTAGTCGACTGTGGTTCAAGTCCTGGATCCAGTGGCTTAAACTTACACTGGGCGTGTGTGTGTGCATGTCTAAAATCCTGAGAGGAGAATAGAGGAGAAGGGGCTGCAATGTGGCCATCCCCCTGGGGGGTGATTTCTCACTCTCTCTCTGTCTCTCCAGTGAGTGCACACGCCTTACAGCAAAAACCTTTCTCTAAAAACGAAAGAAGATACATATTATGAAAAAACTATGCATGCAAATTTTTTTGCACCAAAAATAATCTCATTTAAAAAAAAAGAATGATTTATTTTTTATTATTTAATTTGACCAGATTGAGAGAGCGAGAGAGAGAAAGTGAGAAACAAGCCACCAGGTCCAGGATTCAAACTGCAGTCAGCTATGTGGGAGTCTAGTGCTTTAACCACCATACCACCTGTCAGCCCCAATAAACCGTTTCCCCATGAATTTTCTAAAGTTCCCTTGTATTTTCTATAGTATTATAGAAAATGGTAGGTGTGGGCTGACTTGGGGAGATTAAGGACAAGACACTTTTTAGATTTCGAATTGAATGAGATCCACATGTGGGTCTGTGTCGTTAACATGGGCATTCATAGATTTCTAAGCACGACTCAATGCCATGGTCTGAGCAGAATAGTCACATCTCCACTTACAGCCTGACACTGAAGAACAAGGTAGCCACTGTTTTTGTTTGTTTTTCTCTGTGCATTTTCCAGTGCTGAGCATGAGTGGAAAGGATAACATTTATTACAGACACATTTCAGTGTTCTAAGATTTATTATAAGTTGTAGAAGCAATGTTTGCATTTCACCTAAACCAGTTGTGGTATCACATAGATGAATGTGTTTTCAAGTGTTGACCTTGGTATGTTAGTTCCTTAAAACAAATGAAAACAACAGTTTCCACTTTTTTTTTTTTTTTTTTTTTTTTTTTTTTTGAGAGGTTTTTGCTTAAGAAATCACCCCCCAGGGGAGATGGCCACACTGCAATCCCTTCTTCTCCATTCTCCTGTCAGGATCTTGGGCACACATGCACATGTACCTGGCATGAGTTTGAGCCACCAGGTCCAGGACTTGAACCACAGTCGACTACATGGGAGTCCAGCAACATAGCCATAACGCCAACTGCTGGTCCCCAATAGTTTCCACTTTTAACTCTCCTTGTGTTTAAGTTATGGTGAGGCTGCTAAAAAGTCCAGGTTTTGAGTCAGCCCTGTAGACTTGTGGTTAAGAGAGCCAGATCCCATATGGCTGACTTTGTGGTTCAAATGTTGACCTCAATGGCGTGAAAAACACTCTGGGTTCATGTGCACACATGCTCCAAATCCCATCAGGATGGAGAAATGGAGAAGGGATTGAGACACGATCACACCTCACTGGAGGTGTGCTTTCTCCATCTCTCTGTGGCAAGCCACACTGCCCTCTGGCAATGAAGCCAAGAAGGAGAAGTTTTGCTGTTGATTTATTTATGAATCAAGAAAAGTTCACCTACACGGATAGTGAACTAAAAAGTCAAGGAAACTAGGTTTATGTGTTGGCAGTAAATGGGAATCTAGTAATGGAAATCTATTAATAAGCAATTACCAGCCACTGAATGAATGAAGTACATTTGCTGCCTCTGGTTCCAAAGCAAGGAAATCGAAAGCAGTGTAGAGAGGTTAGTTAGAGTAATGTGGGTATTGCAGCTGAATAGAAAGAACAGAGCCTTTAGCATCAGCCAAGTTAGTCCTAATAAATCATTGACTGGCTGGCAAGTCACTTATCTCCTGGGAATCTCTGTGGTCCCATTAATAAAATGGGTTTATATCAGTACCTCATAAAGTTATTCTGGCAATCTAATGAGATTATGTATAGAAGGACTCAAAAGCTATTCTTATAACTGATTCTCATAACTCACGACCAACACATTTTCTATGATTATGACTAAAAATCTTTGCCTATTTTTGAGAGTGATTAACATAGGGATAGGTGCATTTCATAGTATATGGAGTATTTTAAACATTCAGAAATTAAAAGAAGGAACAGAAGTAAAAAATGCTTTATAGAACAGTGAGGTCACATAGTATAAGGTTATTATAAAACTGAATGCATAAAGAGAAGAGGAAACAGACCGAGTTCTGCAGGAAGAACATGAACTGTGGGGAGGCCATTCTTGAGTGCGTTCTAGGATTCATTAACTATTGTTTGCAAGACCAAGCTGTGATAGCCCTAGCAAATTAACAGTGCGCAATAAATATTCACAATTGTATTATATTTACATTACGTTGATCTGATTATTACCGTGATCTTATTATGGTAGGCATTTTCATTTCCTCTCCTTTATTTGATTTTCATCTTGTCTCACTAAGAGTGAATTACCCTTGGCTCATTCAACACGTTGATTCTGAAAAGCAAAAAAGAGATCTTCCTGAAATGTGAGCTGTGTACCTTGAGGAAGAAAAGGTTTATTTCAGCTGGCAAGAAAACAGGTTTGTCTCCCAAAGGAAATAGATGAGCGGAACCAGATTTAATCAGAACGTTCATATTCCATTAATTTATTCATCAAATATTTATCAAGTGCCAGTACTGTGGTAGGCGCTCCTACCCAAATTCCCTTTGGACTGGCCATTACATTTCAGGGCTTTTTCAAGTTCTTGTTTCTTCTTTTCTTTTCTTTTCTTTTCTTTTCTTTTCTTTTTTTTCTTTCTTTCTTTCTTTTTTCCTTTTAAGTTTTGCTGTAGAGCACCTGCACTCACCAGAGAGAGGCAGAGAGAGTGAGAGAAGGAAAGAAATCACCCTCCGGTGGGGATAGCTATGCCATAATCCTTTCTCCTCCGTTCTCCTTTGGGGATTTTGGGCACACACGCACAGGTGCCTGGAGAGACCCTCAAGCTGCTGGGCCTGGGACTTGAACCATGCAGTTTGCCATGTGAGATCCAGACACCTTAATCTCCATGCCACTTGTTGACACCCTTGTTTTTCTTCTTTTACCGCAAGGGGAAAAGATAAGTGTCTACAGCCAAAATTATTGCTCTTTCCAGTTTCTCATTGCCAGTAGGTAGGAGAGCTATTGATTTTTGTATGTTATCTTGCGTCTAGCCACATTACTGAATTTCTTACACATTTTGAGTCAGCTAATTGTTCATTTAGGAAAATTCAAGGGAGTGATGTATTTTGCACCTTTTAGTACCCCCTTTCAAAAATTTTTCCTTAGCCGCTTTGTTTTATTGACTTGAATCTATAGAAATGATATAAAAATAGTGAGGTTGTTCTTATTTTGTTATTTGTTAAAAGGAACATATCGAGTGTTTTCTCACTAGATATAATGTTTGCTGTTTTTTTTAAAATCAAATTATATACTTTTTTTCTATATGTAGCTTATTAATTTAAAAATATTAGGAATGAACATATTTAATAAAATTCTTTCTTAGCATCTATGATAATTTGATTTTCCTAAATTAATCTTTTAATATGATTAATTGACATGTTAATACTGAACTGTTCTTATATTTATACTTGGGAAAGCTCCTACATGGTTTTAGGTTCAATTTGCTAAAGTTTTATATGGAATTTTGGATTTATTTTTTAGTTATTACACTTTCTTTATTCTCTCCCTTTTCTCTGTTTGGCTTGGTTGATCAAGTTTACTTTGTTTAGGCAACCTGGTGGTGTGGTGATTAAGTTGGCCAGATCCCACATGGCCGAACATGGTTTGAGTCCCTGACCCAGTGGCTTAAAAAAGCAGGCACATGTGTGTGCGTGCCCAAAATCCCAAAAGGAGTGAAAAATGGAGAAGGGATTGCAATGGGACCATTCCCCTTGGAGGTACTTTCTCATTTTTTCTCTCTGGCATGCATGCTCGCTCTCTGTCTTTTTTTATTTTTTGGAGAGGTTTTTGCTGCAGAGCGCGTGCACTCGCCAGGCAGAGAGAGGCAGAGAGACAGAAAGCGAGAAATCACCCCCCAGGGGGGATGGCCACGCCGTAATCCCTTCTCCTCCATTCTCCTCTCGGGATCTTGGGCACGCACGCACACGCGCCCGGTGTGTGTTTTAAGCCACGGGTCCGGGACGCGAACTGCGGTCGACTACGTGGGGGTCCAGCGACATAGCCATTACGCTAACTGCTGGTCCCTCTCTGTCTTTTCTTCAGTATGTGAATGTGCCCTTTAGCAAATTAAAAACAAAAACAAAACAAACACAAGATGTTTACTAGATTCAGTTTTATTTTTCTCCAAGTTTTTGGTCCTGTTTCTATGTTACTAATGTTTATAATTATACTTTTCTGTCATAGGCAGACTTAATTAGCATCTGTAATTATCTCTAGGATAAGGAGAGACCTTTGGGCTTGCTTTTACTTGCCCTTTTAGTTTTGATTGATATCATCCTGAGTTCGTGACTGTGGCTAATACTGTTTAAAAAAATTAAAGTCCCTTCTATTTTATGAATACTTTTCTTAACTGTTGCTTCCAATTTCACAGTAATATCAGAATTAGTTCCCCATTTAGCAAATGTCTTCTTTCTTTTTTAAAAAAAATATTTTAACTTTATTTATTTATTTAACTTTATTTATTTTAATTTGACCAGAGAGGGACAGAATGCGAGAGTAAGAGAGAGAGAGAAAGTGAGAAAGCAAGCCATCAGGTCCAGGACTCGAACCACGGTTGGCCATGTGGGAATCTAGCACCCTTAACCACCATGCCACCTGCTGGCCCAAACGAATGTCTTCTTTCTTGAACAAAGCTTAATTTTTGTTTATTTTTTTGTTATGTCTATGCATAATTTAAGGATAAAATCAAACCCTGGGAGATCAGAAAATGACATGGTGGTTAAGGTGCTAGACTCCCAAATGGTTGACTGCAGTTTGAGTCCTAGACCTAGTGTTTTGAAAATCATGCTGGGCATGTGTGCGTTTGTGTACTAAGTGCCAGGAGGAGAAAGGAGGAGAAGGGATTGTGCCATGGCTATCCCCTCCAGAGGGTGATTTCTCACTTACTTTCTCCCTGTCTGTCTCTCTTTCTCTAGTGAGCGCATGTGTCCTATAGCAAAAAACAAACAAATAAACTCTTAGAACAACAATCTCTGGGTGGTATACATTATTCTTTTCTTTCCAAATGGTAGTTTGGCTGAATTTTTTCCTAAATGGACAAATGTATTTATGAAAACATTATAGATTTTGCTGGCCCCATAGCACATGGAAAATGCATAGTATGAAAACTTTATGTGGTGGGAACCAGCAGTTAGCGTAATGGCTATGTCGCTGGACTCCCACGTAGTCGACTGCGGTTCGCGTCCCGGACCCGGTGGCTTAAAACTCAAGCCGGGCGCGTGTGCGTGCGTGCCCAAGATCCCGAGAGGAGAATGAAGGAGAAGGGATTGTGGCGTGACCATCCCCCCTGGGGGGTGATTTCTCGCTTTTTGTCTCTATGTCTCTCTCTGTCTGTCTGGCGAGCACACGCGCCCTATAGCGAAAACCTCTCCAAAAAAAAAAGAAAAAAAAAAGAAAACTTTATGTGGTTTGAATCCTAGCCCCAGCAGCTTAGAAAATATGTGCATGCATGCCCCAAAATCCTGACAGGATAGAAAAATGGAGAAGGGATTGGGTTGTGACCACGCCCCCATTGGGGCGGTGCTTTCTCTTTCTTTCTTTGGCAAATGTTTGTGGCCTGTAGCAATTTAAAAAAATGGATTAAAAACTTTGATAAAAGGGAGTTTTTATTTTATGATTAAATAAAAAATTACTTATCACTTGCTCCTTATTCTTTCTTCCACATTCAGCCTTTGCCTTCGCTGCAGTGACTGGCGTAGGTGTAGAAGGGAGGGGAGTGGAGAGAATGGAGACTAGATACTTACAATTGCCCTTAGCCAGGCTTCCTGTCCGTGCTGTGGCAGTTAACCGGACAGTAGGCTGACTGAACCCTCCTCAAATGGGGAAGTGAGAAAGAGTCCCCCTGCAGGTGGAGAATTTCACAGCTGTTCCCAAAATACCCTTCCTGTTTTCTTTCTTCAAGTAGCTGGCAACTCAGCATTCCATAGTGCTTTGATCGCCCCACCTCCCTTCCCAGTGCCTGCCCCGCTCTGTCTCTGTCGTCTCTGAATTGAGGAAATCCCATCTCTTCCCATGTCCAGCAGTTCTCACTGAGGTCCTTCAGGTTTTATTTCTCAACTCTGGCTAAATTAGGTTTTTCCATAAATTTAATCCTGCCTGTTATTCCTCTTCTAGAAATTCCTCAAAATTTCTTATTGACCGATTGCATCAGCATCATCTCTGTTTTCTGGCCTTTTTATGGGTTTATTCTTGTGTGTGTACATATATATTGTTTATATATGTAAAGACATATTATTCTTGTTTATGTACATATAAGCATATATACATAAACATATATATGTATATATAACTTTTTTTTTTTTTAAGGCTTTTGTCATAAGTTGTATGCACTCACCGGAGAGAAACAGAAACAGAGAGAGGGAAAGTGAGAAATCACTCCCAGGTGGGATGGTTACATCACAGTCCCTTCTCCGTCCTCTTCTTGGAATTTTGGACACATACACACATGTATCTGGCATGATTTTCAAGCTGCCAGGTCCAGGAGTTGAACTTTAGTAAGATACGTGAGTCTAGCACCTTAACTATCACCTGCTGGCTTTATATTTCTTTTGTCATTTCCCTGGAATTGGGAATGACACGAGAGTCAGACACAGAGCTCAGCCTGCCATTGCTGCGGACTTAGTGCACCGTGCTGCTTTTCACTGGCAGGGATGTAGCAGCCTCTTTGACCAGCTTCTCTACTGGCTTTTCCCCTTCCTCATAGCTTTGACAAGAGCAGCAGGTGTTAACTTGAATGTTATGTACCATGCATCACAACACAGCAAACGGCTTTGCCCACCCTGCCGTTTATCAGGTGGATGTTCTGGTTATGTACTTCTGCTTAACAAACCACCACAGAAATAAGTAGGTTAAAACATAATTTACTATTATGCCTTATGGTCGTTGGTTGACTGGGCTTAGGTATGTGATTCTTGTTTGGAGTCTCGGATGCATTTGGATTCCGATGTTGGCTGGGACTGGAGTCACCGAAAGGCTCCATTGGGCTGGTTGCCCAAGATGATTCATTCATGGCTGGCAGTTGACTAGAGTGACTACATGTGACATCACCGTGTGGCTTGTGCTAGCTAAAGCATAGTGGATAAGCACTTGGAGGGTATGTCCCAAGGATGAGCGTTTTTGTTTTTTTTTTTTAAAGAATTACTTATTTAATTTTGTTTATGATTATTTCCAATTTGCTATAGGGCACATGTCTTCATCAAAGAGAGAGAGAAAGAGAGGGAAAGTGAGAAAGCAGGCCACCAGGTCCAGAACTCAAACTGTGGTTGGCCATAAGGGAGTCCAGTGCCTTAGCCACCATACCACCTGCTGGTCCAAGAATGAGCATTTTAAGAGTCAAGAAAAGGGCCTGGCAGGTGGCATGGTAGTTAAGACGCAGGAGTCCCAAATGGCCAATTGTGGTTCGAGTTCCTGACTGGGTGGCTTTCTTTCTTACTTTCTCTTTATCTCTTTCTTTCTAGCCAATTAAAAAATAATAATAATAAATAAAATAATTATAAAAAATAAGGGGAGGACTGGCAGGTGGAATGGTGGTTGGGGCACTGGATTACTGAATGGCTGACTGCAGTTTGAGTCCTGGACCTGGTAGCTTGCTTTCTCACTTCCGCTTTCTCATTCTCTCTGGTCAAATTAAAACACAGACACACTCTGGACCAGCAGTTGATGTAATGGCTATGTTGCTGGACTCCCATGTAGTCGACCACGGTTCGAGTCCTGGACCCAGTGGCTTAAACTCACGTGCCCAAGATCCCGAGAGGAGAATGGAGGAGAAGGGATTGCATCGTGGCCATTTCCTGGATGTGGGGGGGGGGGGGGGGGGGGTGATTTCTTACTTTTTGTCTCTGTCTTTCCCTGTCTTTCTGGTGAGCACACGTGCCCTATAGCAAAAATTTCTCTCTCTCAAAAAAAAAAAAACCAGATGGTTAAGAGGGTAAGTTTTATGATAGATGTATTTGACTACTATTTGCAAAAGAGAGAGAAAGGAGCTTGTAATCTCTGCTTGTCACAGCCTGGGGAAGTCATTCTATAGTCCTGAAAAAATCATGTGTGTGGGTTCACAGATGGCAGCTAAAAGGGATCTCTAAGCTTGAACTTGCACTTTTGGAAGCTGTTTCTTACACACCCAAACCCAAGAAGAATGGGTTTCCTGCCTTTTCTATGTGGCTCCTCCCTTGGCATGGAGGCACCATTGCGCATAGAAATACAAACGTTTCCTAAGTGTGACTTCAGCACAGCATTTGTCTGACTGCTGTTTGGATCCTCTGTTACCTTGAGTGATTTTGGTGACTGTTTTCCTGGGTTTGATCTTCATCGTAAGATGAGGTTTCCTTGGTCTAAATATTACCGTCTTTCGTTAGTCACAACTGACAGAGGAAAACTGCTTGGGTCATTGATGACAGTTGGAATCTTTGTCTTCAGTGTAGACATCGATGACACTTAGGCAAGTCTAGAAGAGAGGGGACCGTTCTATTATCAACATTTTCTCTTCAGTTAAGATATAATAGGTCAGGTGCCAGCAGGTGACATGGTGGTTAAGGTGCTCTGTGGTTCAAGTCTGGACCCAATGACTTGAAAATATGCCAGTTTGCATGTATGTCCAAAAATCCCAGGAAGAGAGTGGAGGAGAAGGGATTGCAGTGTGGCCCTCCTCCCTGAGGGAGGTGGGGTGGTACAGGTAATTTCTTACTTTTTTCTATCTCCAGCAAGTGCATGTGCCCTATGGTAAAAACCTGAAAAAAAGAAGTGTTAGTGTTTTCCTTTATGGATTTTGATTTTGGTTTGGAGTTTAGAAAGCCTTTTCCACTCGCAAGATTTAATACACTATCTAAATTCAAAATCAGCAAACAGGCCACAGGCCAAATATGGCTAGCCCATGTGTTAAACATCTTGTTTTTGTCCTGATTAACTTTTTATTTTGAAGTATTCATAAATTCACAGGAAATTACAAAAAATGTCTCTAAGGCGGTCCCGGATATTCTTTCTTTTTTTTTCTGGAAGAGGTTTTTGCTATAGGGCATGTGCACTCGCTAGAAAGAGAGAGAGAGAGACAGAGAGAAAGCAAGAAATCACCCCCCAGGGGAGGTGGCCACATCTCAGTCCCTTCTCCTCCATTCTCCTTGGGATCTTGGGCACACATGCACACGTGCCTGGCCTGAGTTTAAGCCACCAGGTCGGGACTCAAACCGCGGTCGACTACGTGGGAGTCCAGTGACATAGCCATTATGCCAACTGCTGATCCTAATCCCAGATATTCTTTATTCAGTTTCCTCCACTGATAATGTCTTAGGTACTTGGTAACAATGCTGGGAAATTGACATTGGTGCAGTCCACAGAATGCATTCAGATTTCACCAGTTTTACATGTACTCATTTGACTCTGTGTGTGTGTGTGTGTGTGTGTGTGTGTGTGTGTGTAATTCTACTCAGTTATACCACATGGGTAGATTTCTGTAACCAGTACCTCTACAATTAATATATAGAATATGGGACCAGCAGTTAGCATAACGGCTATGTCGCTGGACTCCAACGTAGTTGACTGCGGTTCACATCCCGGACCTGGTGACTTAAAACTCACGCCGGGCGCGTGTGCGTGCGTGCCCAAGATCCCGAAAGGAGAATGGAGGAGAAGGGATTGTGGCGTGTCCATCCCCCCTGGGGGGTGATTTCTCGCTTTCTATCTCTCTGTCTCTCTCTGTCTATCTGGCGAGCGCACGCGCCCTATGGCAAAAACCTCTCCAAAAAAAAAAAAAAAAAAATATATATATATATATATATATATATATATATATATATATATATTAGAATATGCCATCGTTATAAGGCTCCCTCTTGCTGTCCTATATTACCAGCCTCTCAGGTCTTTCCTTTTTAAAAATTATTGATTTAATGTTATTATTATTATGACTTAATTTGCTCTAGGGCATGTGTGCTCACCAGAGAGAGACATGGGGGAGAGGGGGACAGTGATGAAGCAAGCTGCCAAATCTGGGACTTGAACAGAAGTCGACTATGTGGGAGTCCAGCATACCATGTGGGGGTCCATGCCACCTGGACTAATGGGCCTTGCCTCCCATTAGTCTTAAGAGTGTTTTTTACATTTTTTAATGGCTGAAAAAATCCAGAAGAATTACATTTTGTGTCATATGAAAATTAGTGAAAATAAAACTTCAGCATCTTATAAGTGAAGTTTTACATCTTTTTTTTTAATTTTTAATTTTTTTTTAGTTTTTGCTGTAGGGTGTGTGTGCTCAATGGAGAGAGTCAGAGAGAGAGAGAGAGAGAGAGAGAGAGAGAGAGAAATCATCCCTGACTCTGGTCGTGTGGGATCCAGCCACCTTATCAACCTCCACCACCGCTGGCTCTCTATACACAAAATTCTAATGGAACATGGCCACGCGTGTTTGTTTACCGGCTGACTGTGGCCACCTTCGTACCGCAACAGCCTGTCTGAATGGTTCAGATGGAGACCTCATATGGCCTGCAGTTTGAAAATATTTGCCATCTTGTCCTTAACAAAGGTAGTTTGCCAACCCATGATGTAAGTCATCATCTATTCTTTTTTTTAATCTTTCATTTATTTCTTTAAATGATCTGTCACTTATTTATGTGTTTAGCATTAGAAAAGGTTATAACAGGGGACCAGCGTAGTGGCTACGTCACTGGACTCCCATGGAGTAGACCATGGTTCAAGTCCTGGACACCGTGGCTTAAACTCACGCCAGGAGCGTGTGCTTGTGTACCCTAGATCCTGAGAGGAGAATGGAAGAGGAGGGATTGTGGTGTGGCCATCCCCCCCGAGGGATGATTTCTCGCTTTCTGTCTCTGTGTCTCTCTGTCTTTCTTGCAAGTGCACGTGCCCTATAGCAAAAACCTCTCAAAAAAAAAAAAAAAAAAAAAAAAAAAGAAAGAAAGAAAGAAAGAGAAGGATATAACATATTTTCTAAATAGTTGACCAAATCCTCCTGCAGCCTTTATTGCATAATCTATTCTTTCTTCACTAGTTGAAGTTTCATGGTTATCGTATTAAAACTCAGAGCTGGAAGCTGGCTCTGGTGCAGTGGTAATATGCTGCTCAGGAGGTTCAAATCCCTGAACCTGTCTTCTTGAAATGTACAGGGCATGTGCCCATGTGCCCCAAATCCAGCAGGCGTGGAGGACTGGCGGAACGAGATTGTGGTGTGACCAGGTCCTGATGGTGTTCCTCTCTCTCCTGTGTGCTCACGTGCATGCACATGTGCAGTAACATGAATGACACAAACAAAAATCCCTCAGATCTGTTCCGTTAATTTAGGGATGACAGCGTGAGGCATCAAGCTATTTGGATGAGATATTTATTATCCGTTGGGCATGGGAACTCCTTACCTTTAGCGCTAACTGAATGTCCAAGCCAGATGTGCCCCTCCACAAGGGTATCTGACCGCTCAGGTCTACTCCTCAGTGCAGACATCGTGATGGGTCTTGTTTTGTTTTTCTGGATTCGTTGAGGAGTTGCCGATGGCCAAATGGAGCTGTTAATGGCCTTTAGAACTTTATGTTGGTTCTTCTCTGGAGCTGGCTGGCTCTTAAAACCCCTTGAGAAGAGAGGTGGCTTGATTTATTTCTCTGACCCTGGTGGATCAGGGACGTCCTTATTTTAGGGAATACATATGGGCCCCTCAGTGGCACACGTGGTAGGACACTGCTGTGTGATGCTGGAGCCACATGCGAAGGCCTGGGATTTGGATCTTGGGTTGACCTGAACATGGCAGGTGGGGCCTCGGGCATGTCTGTATCCTCGCTGGCTGAAAGACAGGCAGTGTTAGGGAGTGATCACAGCGTGATGAGACCTTTTTGAGGGTATCTGTGAGTCTTGAAATTAAAAAAAAAAAAAAAAAAAAAAAAACCTTGGGGAAAAAAAAACACATTTGGACCCAGCCATGATAGCACACACTGCTTGATGCTGCTGTTCATCAGGTGGAGGCCACATGGAAAGCACAGGTTTGATTCCCAACCTCTCCTAAAAGCCGAACCAATGACACATGTCTTTAGTCTCAGCTACTCGGGAGGCCAAGGCAAGAGGATCGTGACTTAGTGAGATTCTACCTAAATTTTAAAAACACAACACAAGGGCCTGCAGGTGACTTGGTGGTTAAGGTGCTAATTCCCACCTGGCCAACCACAGTTTAAGTCCTGGACCCAGTGGTTTGAAAATCACACCGGGCACGTATATGTGTGTGCCCAAAATTCTGAGAGGCGAATGGAGGAGAAGGAGTTGTGGAGTGGCCATTCCCCCTGGGGAGTGATTTCTGAGTTTTCCTCTCTCTGTCTCTGGCAAGTGCACATGCCCTATCACAAAAATCTAAAAACACACAAACAAACACAACACCAAAAATGAAACAAAAGCCTATGTGAGGCACTGTTCACAACCAGCACTTCTGTAGATACTGCATTTACAAAGGTGCATATGCTGGTAGCTGGAGGTGTCTTGTCCGGTAGGTGTCTGCTCAGTGGAGTCTGTGACCAGGGAGCCTCTGCTCTGGAGTCTAGGGAATGGGTTCCATTTGTGCCTCTGCTTGCTACTGGATGAGTGACCTCTGGCCCATTGTCTAACCTCCCTGGACCCTAACTTAATCTCACATTAGTAAAACAGGGATAACAACCCTGTCATTATAGGGGGTGAATGAGACAGAATATGTAAAGTGGCTTACATATTGCCTGGCAGAGTATGAACTTAAAACATTTATTTATCTTCCCTTCCCTTGACCTAGAGTATGTGTGTAAATTGTTGTAAAAAGAATGGATTTTGGCACCAGCAGGTAGAATGGTGTTTAAGGTACTGAACTCCCACATGGCTGACTATGGTTCAAGTCCCAGATCTGGTGTCTTGCTTTTTTGCTTTCTCTCTGTCTCTCTGGTGAGCACACATGCTCTATAGCAAACTTAAAAAAAAGTATAGATTTTTTGTCTCTAAGTCCTATAACCTTTCTTAGCCCCAAGAGTTTGCTTTCTATTTTGAGGTTCAGTTGTGTTTTGTTTGAGTCAACTCAAAGCCCAAGTTCCTGGGTGCCCAGCTGGCCATGTTTGCTCTCTGCCAAGAGTGGGTTCAGATGCCCAAGAGCACTTTGGCTGGCCAGGTGGTGTCAGAGCCAGACTGTGACTGTCTGGGGGCCCTTCGTGCATCTGACCTTTTTAAATTGGGTATGGTCAAGACTCCCCTGTGCGTGTGGTGAGGGCTGCTGGCTTGTGTCAGTGGACAAGTGGCTTGAGTCGGGTTTCACTGAAGCAGATGACTGCAGATGAGTGGCCGCGGGGAGGCAGCGCTCCCTGGCAGAGATGATGTCAAGCACCCAGTGACCTTGGGTTTAGCCGTTGCTGAGCATCACAGTGAGGCTGGCAGGACTTGCTCTCTTGTCCTGAGGATGATTCTGTGGACAACACTTACGGCTACAGAACGTGTGTTTTCTCAATTTTGCCAGAACTACAGCAGTTCCCAATCCTCTGTAATTGACCTGTGTTTGCAATACGATTCTTTGTGCTGTGGCCAGACTGTCGCTGCCTAGGAAGCGTTCATCAGGGTGTCTCAGGCCCTCGGCCTTTGTTAATACCTCTCTCCTGTCCCTGCCTCACCATCTACTACCTGGTTCAGGTACCGTTTGTGAGTGAGTGAGTGTGTGTTTGTGCGTGCGTGTGTGTGTGTTGGGGGGTGGTATGCCTGGACGACTATGGCAGCTCCCTAACCAATGCCTCTCCTTTCCTGTACCAGCCCTCTTCATTTGTTCGACATGCTTTTTCTGAAGTCCTTTCGTAAGACTTACGCATGATTGCCACTTCACTGTTCAGAAGCTTAGTTATTGCCTTTGGGGTGCACCTCAAATTCTTAAGCCTGTTATTTAAAATCCCTTGGATTCTGGGGCTAATCTGCTTTTCAGATCTTATTTCCTGCATGTCCCCCTGAGCGGCTCAGGTATTCATGATGCCCAGGCCCCAGCCGTGCCTTCTGCCCTTCACCCGGGGGCAGTTTTGCTGACGTGGTGTCTGTCCCAGGAATACCATTCTCATCCACTAAGTGGCTCTTCATTGTTGACAAAGGGCATTCACATCCCTTCTCAGTCATCTCCACATAGCCTCGCCTCCTGGATGGGGTCTTGCCATTTGCCAGTGAATGTAGGGGAGCTTAAGGGGTTTTATTGTGGCCTCATAGCCATAATAAATGTGAGCTGGAATTGAAACTCAGGCCTTTGTCATCCCATGAAGCCCTGGTCAGACAGCCCTCTCCGCAGCCTTCCTGGGAGAGCAGAATTATTCCCACTTCCTTCTCAGCTCTAGTTCAGAGGGCTGCCTGCACTGGGCTCCTCAGGCACACTCCTGACACGTCTTTTCTCCATGTCTGGAACTGCACCTGGCAGTCAGGAGGACCTCTGTAAGTACTGGGGTCAATACAGGAATAAAGAGAGTGCTGTCCGTATCCTCTAATTTGTGGTGGTGGGGGATTAGCGCAGTCTGGTAATTAGGCCACTTAAAACTCCCATGTGTTGGAAAACATCTGTATCCTAGTCTATGGAGTAAATAGGGAGTGATAATTATTTTGTCCCACTCCCTCTGCCATCTCATAGAGACATGATCAAGTCTTTCATTACTCAAAGAAAAATACTTACAACACATTTAATTATATGTATTTTAGGAATGTAAATCTTTTAGCTCAGTTTTATCCAACGGCAGCAATACTTACGAGCGACTTTGAGGACTACCAGCTCTCCCTTAATCTACCAGCACCCTCCTCCGCAACAACCTTAACTAAAAAAAAATAATATTTTCCAACTCAGTTAACATTGTTGTGCATTATATGTAAAGCATAAATAGAAGCATCTTCAGAAAACCGTGTGGCTTATCTATCTCTTGTGTATTGGCTTCAGGAGAAGCCTCTAAAGCTCCCCATTGAGGTGGACACCTCATACCCACTGCCAGGCCAAGGCAAAGGAGCTATCTTCTTTCTGACTTTGTTTGATGTCACAACGTTTGTAGACAGTTTTCAAGCTGTTTTTCCTCATTCATTCTTTGATTTTCTTCCTTCTCTGTTTCTGCCCCTCTGCGTCTGTACATTGTTTGAAATAAGGATTTCAGAGCACTCACCTTCGTTTGCTGATCGCATTTCTGCCTTTGAGCTCAGAATGCCCCCGTGGAAAGGCAGGACTATCACCTGCATTAGGTTTAAGACCCTTTTCTTTTATGTTCTTAGCCCCTGCCTGTTTTTCTTCTTTCCTTTATGCTATCCTTTTGTGGCTACTTTCTGAGCAATGTTGGTTTAGAAGATTCTGGTCCTGCCTCTTTGACCCCTTAATGTTTTGACTATGTCAGACTCTTGGTTGCGTGTGTTCTCATTTCCAGTGAGTAAACGAATGGGGAGATAAAATGACTCACCTGCGGTCTGAGTCATGTCAGGAGGAATGTGGGAACTATTAGGTCGTCCGAAAAATCCTGATGTGTTTTTCTATGCAAAAATGCATCATGGCTTTCCAGGATGACCTAATAGATCTGGAGCAGCCAGGTAGACCTCCAGCCCGGGTGTCCACCTGTGCCTCTGGGTTGGAGGCTGGCACATGTCAGGCTTCTGGAAAAGGTGCCTGGGGAAATGATGTCTCAGGCCTTGAGTCCCACAGAGAAGCGGCTCTCCTAGCCGCAGATCTGCGTCAGTATTCTATAGTGTCTTGCCACAAAACCCACCCTGAGAGGATTCTATCCATTCTGTTCAAGGAGACAAAAATGAACTGAAAACTGTTTTAGAGGAAGTACGACCTTTTGAATATGGTCACATGTGTGTTATTTAGCACATTCTCATCTCATGTCTGTTTAGGTTTAGGTTGAGGGTTTAAGGACATCCCACCCCTAACCATGTATGCGTCATACATTATGGAATGTGAGAGTCTCTACTGGAGGGCGATTCCAGGTTGGCATCTCATGGAAGGTGAAGTATTTCTGTTTTCTTTTTTTAGTTTAGAGAGACTAGAATCTGCAGCACCTAAGTTTCCTCTATAGGTTTTTTTTCTTTTTAATTTTTAAGTTCTTCCCCCCCCCCCCTTTTGCCATGGGGTATGTGTGCTTGCTATGGGGAGAGTGAGAAAGCACCGCCGTCCCACAGGGAATGGCCACACCACAATCCCTTCTCTTTCACTTCTCTTCTTGGGATTTTGGGCATGTGTACACATAACCTCCAGCATGTCTGTCTGTCTTTTTCTTTTCTTTTTAAAAAAGAATTATTTTATTTAACTTTATTTATTTATTTTAATTTGACCAGAGAGGGACAGAGTGAGAGAGTGAGAGAGGGAAAGTGAAAAAGCAAGCCACCAGATCCGGGACTTGAACCACGGTCAGCCATATGGGAGTCAAGCACCTTTAACCACCATGCCACCTGCTGGCCTCCCCAGCATGTCTTTCAAGCTGTCGGGTCCAAGACTTGAACCATGAAATCGGACATGTGAGATCCAGGCATCTTCACCACCACACTACCACCTGGCCCTTTTCCATAGGTTTTTGTTTTGTTTTTTTTTTTTTTTGGTTGTTGTTTTGTTATAGGGTGTGTTGAGACACTGGAGGCAGAGATAAACTCATACAGAGGAAACGTGAGAAAGCACCCCTGGTGGGATGGTCACCCCACAGTCCCTTCCCCTCCATTCTTGGGATTTTGGATGTGTGCATGTGCCTGGTGTTTTTTTTTAAGCCACTGGGTCCAGACTTGAACTGTGTCATCGTCTATATGGGATCCAACTGCCTTAATTTGCATGCTATCTGCTGGCCATCCACAGGTTTTTTTTTTTTGTTTGTTTGTTTGTTTTTTTTTTTTTTGGAGAGGCTTTTGCTATAGGGCGCATGTGCTCGCCAGAAAGGCAGAGAGAGACAGAGAGATAGAAAGCGAGAAATCACCCCTGGGGTGATGGCCACGCCACAGTCCCGTCTCCTGCATTCTCCTCTCGAGATCTTGGGCACGCACGTACGTGTGCCTGGCATGAGTTTAAGCCATCAGGTCTGGGACTCAAACCACAGTCAACTACATGGGAGTCCAGCAACATAGTCATTACGCCAACTGCTGGTCCCAATCCACAGGTATTTCTAAGACTGAAAACAACAAGTTCTCTCCAGGGAAGACTCACATTTGCTTTTTTTTTTTTTCTTTTTCTTTTTTTTTTTCTTTTTTTGGAGAGGTTTTTGCTATAGGGCGCGTGCGCTCGCCAGAGAGACAGAGAGAGACAGAGAGATAGAAAGCAGGAAATCACCCCCCAGGGGGGATGGCCACGCCGCAATCCCTTCTCCTCCATTCTCCTCTCGGGATCTTGGGCACGCACGCACACGTGCCCGGCGTGAGTTTAAGCCGCCAGGTCCGGGACTCGAACCACGGTCGACTACATGGGAGTCCAGCGACATAGCCATTACGCTAACTGCTGGTCCCTCACATTTGCTTTTACACATGCCAAATTTAGCAAATCATTTTTGGTCCCAAAGTGCTAATTAATTCCAGAAAAAGAGTTTTCTACCTTAGACAAATGGTGAATTTTTAGTAATATTTGAGGCAAGGGCACTTTCTTTTCTTTTCTTTTCTTTTCTTTTTTTTTTTTTTTTTTTTTTTTTTTTTTGCCCATAGGGTGTGTGTGCTTACTGGAGAGAGACAGAGAGAAAGTGAGAAATCCATGTTGCACTTCCTTCTCAGGATTTTGGGTGCACACACACATGCGTCAGGCATGTTTTTTCTTTCTTTCTTTTAAAAAAATAATTATTTAATTCTATTTGTTGTTACTATTTTTTAATTTGACCAGAGAGAGAGACAGAGAGAGAGAAAGGAAATGTGAGAAAGCAAGCCACCAGGTCTGGGACTCGAACTGTGGTTATCCATATGGGAATCCAGCACCCCAGCCACCCCACCACCTGCTGGCTCGTCAGTGTGTTTTTTCAAACCACTGAGTCTGGGACCAGAAATACAGAGTTGGCCATGTGGGATCCAGAGCTTTATCCACCCCACCACCTGTTGGGCTGAGGCAAGGACACTTTTAGTTTTGCTAAAAGCAAAAGGCTTTTATTTATTTATGTATTTTAAAATAATTATTTAGTTTTGTTATATATTTTAATTTGACCAGAGAGATAGAGAAAGGGAAAGTGAGAAAGCAAGCCTCCAGGTTCAGGACTCAAACCTTTGTCGTCCATGTGGGAGTCCAGTGCCTAAACCACCACATCATTTGCAGCCCCCCATTTATTTTGTTAAAAAGGTTTTTATTGCCAGAAAGCATGTGTGCTTGCCAGAGAGAAAAAGGAGAAAGAAAGCACTTCTCAATAGGGGGAGTCACACTGCAATTCTTTTTCCTCTCTTCGTCCATTCTGTCAGGATTTGGGGCACAGACGCACACTTGCCCAGTGTGTTTTCAAGCCACAAGGGCCAGGATTCTGACCATGGTCAGCCATGTGGGTCCTGGTTCCCTAAGCATAGTGCTAAACTACTGCACTGCGGGGCTGGCTCAGGGCTCGTTAAGTGCACCTGCAAAGCGTGAGCTGTAAAAGCAGACCTAACAGAAAGCATTTGGCACTGTTGCTGGCGGCCGAGTTAGTCCTGCACTGTTCTGTTCCTTGCTTTAGTGGTTTTGCCCTTGAGAAGGTTTGATCTGGGGTGATGATTAATCAACAAGTATTTGATCACCTCATACATATTTAGCTCATATTTAGCTCTGTATGGTACATTGTTCTAACTTTTTTTTAAAACTTTATTGAACTTTATTTTTATTTTAAATTGACCAGAAAGGGACAGAGAGAGAGAAAGTGAGAAAGCAAGCATCCAGGTCTGGGACTCAAACCACGGTGGGCCATGTGGAAGTCCAGCATCCTTAACCACCACACCACTTGTCAGCCCCAGTATATTGTTCTTCTAGGTCCTTGATCTGAAAACCCAAAATGCCCCTTTCCTTGACCATCTGATTCATTTTGTCAAACAGTGGTTTCCATGTGTGTGGCACTGTGTCAGATGGGAGCACAAAAACATGAAAATTAGAACTAGGTTTTGTAAGAGGCATGAGTGGTACAGGTAATATGTATTGAGCAAAGGGTGGGAAATGAACAAATACTTCTTTTTTCTAAGAATTGTTTGTTGGGACTAGCAAGCGGTATGGTGGTTAAGGCATCAGACTTTCACATGGTCATCCATGGTTCAAGCCCTGGATCTGGCAGCTTGCTCTTTCACTTTCTCTCTCTCTCTGCATTATTTATTTAATTTTATTTATTATAATTATTATATAATTTGCTATAAGGCATATTTACTCACCAGAGAAAGAAAGAGAAAATGAGAAAGCTGGGACTTGAGCTACTGTCGGCCGTGTGGGAGTCCAGTGCCTTAACCGCCATGCCACCTGCTGGTCCTGGAACAAATGTTTCTTAGGGATAATTCTAAGCACCTTCTTCCTGTCTGAGACATAAAGAGGAGCTCCTGGACTGTGCCGTAGCACAGGCCTCCAAGAGAGGCCCAAGAGTTGGGCTCCTCCCTTGTTACTTGAGTGACCTCACACATTGTTTTGAAGCCTTTTTGTTATATGTAGCACGAACAACTTGGATGCTGAGGGGTTCTCCACCCCAAGTCCTCATGTGAGTTTGGTACATAAATGTCAGTGGAGGAATGCCTTACGTAGCTTTATGGGTTTGCAGTTAGCAGCCTCCTGAGAAAATGTCAAGGTAGACAGGAGAGAGAGCAGATGTCTAGGTGAACTGTGCCTTTTGGGGGGGGGGGGTATCACTTGTGTTTTTGGAAAGCTGCTTGTTTGATCACTTGAGGCCTCCAAATGGCCTGCACACACTTGACCAGCAGTAGAGAAAAGTTCTTCCTGTTGTGGGTCTTAGTGATTTCTCAGTCAGGAGCGTCCAGGTCATGCTTCCCCAGCTTGTTATCCATTTGGCAGATTGACTCGTTCTTTCAAGTTGTCCCAGCATCCTCAGCTTGCTTCCTTCGATGGATGGAGCACTTAATATAACCAGTATTGCACTGCATCATCGTCCGAGGTCTCCGTGTCCGTATCCCCAACGAGACTGAATTGCTGAAACACAGATGCTGTGTCTGATTTTGTTTAGAAGCCCTGCATCAGCATTTTGGCTGACATGTGTTAGGTGTTCCATGCGTGCTTCAAATAGTGGCTCTTCCTTAGAAGGAATGAACAGGAATCATATTGAAATTGAGCCGAGAGTTGGGGAAACTCTTTTCCTGCAAGAGGCACAAGAATGTCTGGAGAAATGATTGTTGGTGTGGAGATTCTTAGAAAAAGGTAGTAACAGACATCAGAAACTTTGCCAAGGAATGTGGATTTGAGCCTCCATTTACACTTCATTTATGATCTTGTTGGGGGTGTTCTTTGGCTCAGGCCAACAGGTGAATTTTACTTGAAGGGAAGTTTTCTAGTAGAAGGCCAGTGGAAACATTTCCAGTTTCTGAATGACTTTATATATTTATTTTTATTTATTAATTAAATTTACTGTAGGGCATGTGCACTTGCTTGAGAGAGGGGGAGAGGAAGTGAGAGAGGGGTTATGGCTAAGCTGCACTCCCTTCTCCTTCATTCTCCTCTCAGGATTTTGGGTGCACACACTCATGCGTAGACTTGTGGTTTTTCAAGCTGCTGGGACTTGAGCCTTGCAGTTGGCTACGTGGGATCCATCTGCCTTGACCACACCACTGCCTAGCCCTCTGAGTGACTGACTTTATTTGCTTACAGATAAAATTTTAAACTAGGTGGTCTCTTACTATAGTCTAAACAGAAGTCTTTGGGACTGGCCCCGTAGCCTCATGGTTAGGGGAACCAGATCGCTCCTGGTACACTGTGGTTTGAATTCCAGCTCCAGTGGCTTGGAAAACAAGCTGTGTGTGTGTGTGTGTCCAAAATTTTGACAGGATGGAGAAAGGAGAAGTGATTGCCATGTGACTGCATTCCATTCAGGGCATGCAATCTCCCTCTCCCTTTCTCTCTGTGTCTCTCCATCTCTCTTGAAAACATACATGTCTCAGGACTAGCAGTTAGCGTAATGGCTATGTCGCTGGACTCCCATGTAGTCGTCCATGATTCAAGTCCCAGACCCTGCGGCTTAAACTCACGCCGCACGCATGTGCGTGCGTGCTCAAGATCCCGAGAGGAGAATGGAGGAGAAGGGATTGCGGCATGGCCATCCCTTCTGGGGGGGTGATTTCTCGCTTTGGTGAGCACACACGCCCCTGTAGCAAAAATCTCTCCAAAAAAAAAGAAAGCATACACGTCTCAGCAATAATAATAATAAAAGTCTTTGCCTTATAAGGAATAGCCCACAATCCGAAGTAGGAAACGTAAAATGTTCGGGGAAGATACCAACATAGAGACCACAGACTGGTGGGCCTTGAATCCGGGAGACACTTGTACACGCAACCTTGGAGTTTTGGGAGAACGTTTGAGTTGGGGATTCTGGGATGGTGGCAGGGAAAACCAAACTTCCTACTAATTATTAGCAAGCCTAGTCCCAGAACTTGTAAAGATAACATTTGAATAACTTCCCAGAAAAGAAAATAACTCTCTATATTCTAAAATTTCATGCTGTTTATATCACTGTTTTCTCTCTAGATTTAAAAATTACATACACATTGTATAGACATTATATATACTAATCAGCTTTGCTGCAGTAATAACTCCCCAAAATTCAAAGATTGCAACAAACATTAATTTTTAGGTCATGAGTGTTGGCAGCTTGAGTCCTGTGGCAAAAACCAAAATAAATAAATAAATAAATAAAAGAATATTTAAGAGTCAGAATAGGGAGCCAGCAGATGGTGTGGTGGTTAAGGTGGACTCCTGGACTCCCATGTGGCCAACTGTGGTTCGAGTCCTGGACCTGGTGGCTTGTTTTTTTGCTTTCCCTTTCTCTCTCTTTTTCTCTGGTCAAATGAAAATAATAATACTAATGATAACAAATAAAATTGAATAAGTAATTCTTTTAAAAAAGTGAGAGATTAGAGTGCTACTGTAAAACTATTGGGATTTGGCTCACTTGGTTTTTTTTTTTTTTCAGATTTTTCCCATAGGGCGCCTGTGTTTGCTGGAGAGAAAGAGAGGGAGGGAGAGAGGGAGGGAGGGAGGGAAAGAGAGAGAAAAAGTGAAGAATCACCCCTCAGGGAGGGAGGAAAAGTGAGGAATCATCCCTCAGGGAGGATGGCTACACTGCAGTCCCTGCTCTTTCTCCTCTTGGGATTTGGGCATGTCCATACACGTGCCTGGCATGTTTTTCAAGCTGCTGGATCCAGGACTTGAACTGCAGTCAGTCATGTGGGATTCACTGCCTTTACCACCATCCCACCTGCTGGCCCTGGTCTTGGCTGGCTTTTTCATGGAAGTTCTCTGATGACATTTCTGTGGTTATTTATATGTCCAAATTTTCTACCTTTACGTAATTTCCCTTCAGCCACTTACTATTTTTTCTTAGAAAGCCGTCTAGCTCATAACAGTTTCCCAGTGTATTGATAATGCTCATTCATAGCAGACCCTTATAGAACCAAGATTTGGACGGTTACTGCCTGCTCTTTTTCTTTTTTCCTCTTTCTGGATTAATCAGGCTTCCTAAGTTCTAGTTTAGCAAATTCATCTTTTAGAAGAATTAAATTTTGGTTTTGTTTATAACTTTTACTCCTTTTCGTTTTCTATTTCCACTATCTGGTACCTGTTTTTTTAACGGTAGCACAGAGTTGATGTGACCTAAGTGTTCTGTTTTATCTTTTTCAAATGCATGTTTACCTGCTTTTGAGAACTCATTTATTTCTTCATGTTTTGATGTTCTTGTGTCTGAACGACGCGTTACTATAGGCTAGTCTATATTTTGCTTTTCTTTTGTCTGAGTGATGGGATAACGCAGGCTTGATGTATCATTTTGGCTTACTTGTGCCTGATGTGGTAATTAACTCGGGCCTGCCCTTTGCCTCCCTATGACAGCAAGTGCTGCTGTTATTGGGCCCTTTGGGTTTCTGTAGTACTCCATGTTAGAACGGTCTTGTAGGAGCAGTAGGCTGTTACCAGTTGAATGATCTGTCATCTGGGAGGGAAGACAGGGTTGTGGACAGTCCGATTAGGGAAAGGTGGTGTGGCCGCTCCCTGTGTCTGGATCCACTGTAGCTTGGCTTCCCTTTTTTTTTTTCCCCATCTCACTAGAGCCAGATCCTCTAGCTCTGTCAGTCTGGCTGTCTTGTGCTTGTGCGACACAGCCAGCTCAGCTTACCCTTGTGCCTCTTTCTTTTCTTTCTTTCACGGTCAATGTTAAAGCTTTTTTTTTTTTTTTTGAGAGGTTTTTGCTTTAGGGCGCTTGCGATCGCCAGATAGACAGAGACAGACAGAAAGCAAGAAATCACCCCCCAGGGGGGATGGCCACGCCGCAATCCCTGTGAGAGTCCAGCGACATAGCCATTACGCTAGCTGCTGGTCCCTGTTAAAGCTTTTTTAATTCTGAGGTACAACACAGTCAGCAGCTCAGGGACTTTTTCTGAACAAACTGGTCTGCAGTTTTCCCTGTAGTTTGCTCCCAAGCAACACGGCGAGTCACATCAGTCAGTAAGACGTTGTTGAAGGTCTTTCACATTTGTTGGTTATAATTCCTAAGGAATCAGTATCTAGCGTTCTCACTTCTGGGTAAGAGAAAAAGCATTTCGGTCCATGAATTCACCTACTCGCTCTCGGAAGACATTGCCCAACCCTGCTATTACAAAGACGTGGGTGTCACGAATGTCTTCAGCGATGCACTTCTTCCCTAAGGCATTGGATTCCAGTGTACAGCAGGAACTGCTTCATGGCAAGATCGCATCCTGTAAGCACTCCTTTCAAGACGTTGACCAACTTTTTCCAGTCAGAAGGTGCAGATGACCTCAAGAATGCTTTGCCCACAGACAAAGCAGCTCCTTGGGAAATGGACAGCTTTTTCCTTGGTGCCTTTTTCTTGCATGGTTATCCTTCATGGTGACATAAAGCTAGTGGACAGGGCGCCCTCTGCTGGCGGTCCTTACTTGGTGTAACTGCCTGCGCTTGGAGCTGCTCCTTGTCCACAGCCACCAGATACGCTGGTGGTCTTCATCTGCCCCACTGTCTGGCCTTTGGTGTCCCCATAACACCCAAGATGTCAATTGCACTTTCAATGTGGATGTATATGAGGGAGTTTAAGACATTTTCGGTTTCCTAGCTGAGCATGATAATCTTAATTCCCATGACACTGGTTAAAGATGTCACTTTTGGGACCAGCAGTTAGCGTAATGGCTGTGTTGCTGAACTCCCATGTAGTTGGCCACGGTTCAAGTCCCGGACCTGGTGGCTTAAACTCACGCCGGGCACGTGTACATGCGTGCGTGCCCAAGATTCCGGGAGGAGAATGGAGGAGAAGGGATTGCGGTGTGGCCATCCCCCCTGGGGGGTGATTTCTCACTTTCTGTCTCTCTGTCTCTCTCTCTCTGTCTGGCGAGCGCACACGCCCTATAGCAAAAACAAACCACCAAACAAAACCTCTCTACACACACATACACACACAAAGATGTCACTTTTTAATTCTCCCCTCAATTATATCCTCTTGAAAACCTTTGAAAGTTTTGGCATTTGTATATAAAGGGTAACACCCTTTCCTAGTTTCCGGCGTCAATATCAGTCGAGTCACCCGTTTTTGTTGTCCTTGTCGTTTTGCCCCCCCCCCCCCCCATATGCAACCGGTTTTTCTCTTTCTCTAGATTCAGTTAGTGTCTAGAGGGTGGAGAAAGGGAGAAAGCAGAGCCATTGTCTCGATTCACGGAGTTTATCTGGAAGTCTAGAGGTATGGTTTTTAAATGAGTGTGTAACATTTTGTCTTCCCAATGTAAACATGATTGTTTCCCGGTTGTTGACCTTTGGAAGCTTTCCAAGCTTTTCACTCTGTGTTCTTTGTTCTGTTACGAACATCTTCGAACAGAACAGCTTGGAGATGATACTTCTGAGTTTATGCTCCAGAGTGGACTTACATGTAACTTTACAGCAAAACCACAATCAAGGGCAGTCTGTTCAGTTTACATAGGACACACTCCTTTTCTTTTTTCTTTCTTTTTCTTCTTCTTCTTCTTTTTTAATGTCAGAGGGTACCTGTGCTTGCCAGAGAGAGAGAGAGAGAGGGAGAGACAGACAGAAAGAGAGAGAGGGAAAGAGAAATCCTCCCTTCCCCAAAGGGGCACGGTCACACCATACTTCCTTCTTCATTTCTCTATCCTATTGGGTTTTGGACATGCATGGATACATCAGCGTGTTTTCAAGCAGCTGGAGCCAGGACTTGAACCACAGTTGGCAATGTGAGAGTCACCTTTAACTGCTGGGCTGGCCCAGGACATTCACCTTTTTTTTTTTTTTTTTTGAGAGTTTTTTGCTATAGGGTGCGTGCACTCACCAGAAAGAGAGAGAGAGACAGAAAGCGAGAAATCACCCCCCGGGGGGGATGGCCACACCGCAATCCCTTCTCCTCCATTCTCCTCTCGGGATCTTGGGCACGCTCGCACACGCACCTGGCATGAATTTAAGCCACTGGCAACTTGAAACTCAGGCTTGGCATGTGTGCCTGTGTGTGACCATCCACTCTGGGAGGTGATTTCTCACTGTCTCTTTTGTCTCTTTCCTCTCCTGTAAGCGCATGTACCCTATGGTAAAACTTTTTTTTTTTAAGAATTATTTTTATTTAATTTTATTTATTTATTTTTACTCATTTAAAAAATTTGACTAGAGAGGGACAGAGAGAGAAAGAGCAAGCAAATAAGCTGCCAGGGGTCTGGGACTCAAACCTGCTGGCCCTGACTGTGGCAAAAACTTCTTTTTCTAAAGACAGAGAGAGACAGATGGGACCAGCAGTTAGCATAATGGCTATGTCGCTGGACTCCCATGTAGTCAACCACGGTTTGCGTCCCGGACTTGGTGGCTTAAAACTCACGCCGGGCGTGTGTGCATGCGTGCCCAAGATCCCAAGAGGAGAATGGAGGAGAAGGGATTGCAGTGTGGCCATCCCCCCGGGGGGTGTTTTCTCACTTTCTGTCTCAATGTCTGTCTGGCAAGCGCATGCACCCTATAGCAAAAAAACAAACAAACAAACAAAAAAAAAACCCCAAAAAACCAGACTTTAAGCCACCGGGTCTGGGATTCGAACCATGGTTGACTACATGGGAGTCCAGTGACATAGCCATTACCCTAACTGCTGGTCCCATGGCAAAAACTTTTAAAGTTAAAGAAAAAAAAAATCTTGGGACCAGCAGTTAGCATAATGGCTGTGTCTCTGGACTCCCATGTAGTCAACCGCGGTTCGCGTCCCGGACCTGGTGGCTTAAAACTCACGGCGGGCGCGTGTGCGTGCGTGCCCAGGATCCCGAGAGGAGAATGGAGGAGAAGGGATTGCGGTGTGGCCATCCCCTCTGGGGGGTGATTTCTCGCTTTCTGTCTCTCTGTCTCTCTGTCTGTCTGGCGAGCACACATGCCCTATAGCAAAAACCTCTCAAAAAAAAAAAAAATCTCAAAACTGAAGGGAATTCTAAAGCAGTCCCAATCTGTATCTCTTTTCCTAGGGTAAAAAAGGGAGAGGGAGAGGAGGAAGAAATACTAATTGAAACCTACAAGGTGAGAATTAATATTTTGTAGCAATGGAGTATTTATCAACTTTGTAGTTGTATCTCTTCACAAGGGCTATTTTAGATATTGGTTGCTACAATAAAATCATTAAGGAAATGTCTTTGAGGCACCAACTGTGACTCAAGGCAATGGTTCCTTTCAGCCGCATTTATTGTCGGCTGTCCACCCGGCCTCATAGGTTATAAAGGATGCAGGAATTCTTACAGACAAGTCAACTGAAAATTTTTGTCTTAGTATGTGAGCAGTGCTATAGTGCCCGGTCGCTGCCTGCTGCTGTTGCAATGGCTTCTGTGTACTAACTCAGGCTCGTTATTCCTCCTTTATAGATGAAAATACAGGGGCATAGAAAGATGAAGAAACTTAAGTCACACTGCTAGCAAGTGGTGGAACTGCAGTGCAAACCTGGGAAATCTGGCTCCCATTAGCCTCTGCTGTGTCTACCAAAGGCACTCATATAGACTCCCTTTTAGTGGCAAGGGGTTAGTTCTTGTGTTTCCAAGACTCATTGCATACTTACCAAGGACCGGTCTGTGCCAGGACTAGCAAGGTCTCTGCTCTTACGGAATTTACAGACTGGTTGGGAGTCCATCAGTCAATCAGTGTCTGATAAAATTTCAAACAGCAATAATTCCTATAAAGAAAATGAAGCCAGAGGAAGAAGGGGCTAGGGAGGATGGGGGGAACGCAGGGATATTTGAAGATTTTATGGGCTAAGAAGACCTCGCTGGGTAGGTGTCGTTTGAGTCTAAACCTATTTGAAGAGAAGAACTAGCTACAGAGACATCTGGAGAGGGAGGGAGGGAGGGAGATGGAGATGGAGACTGATTTCCAGGTGAAGGGAACGGCAGTTTCACAGGCTTGAGGTCAAAATGAGGCTGGGTGTGCCAGGCCAGACTGAAGACCAGCTTATCACTGGGTGGACGTGGGGGAGAGTGTTGGTAATGAGGTCAGAGCGAAGGTGAGGGCCAGGTCATATTGGCCCTTGTGGGTTATAGGAAGGGGTTTGAATTTTCTTCGGAATGTCATGGGGTGTCTTTGAGACCTTTGAGCAAGAGAGTGACATGTTTTGATTTACATTTTTTTTTTTAAATTTGCTGCATGGTGCACATACTTGCTGGAGAGAGACAAGGAGAGAAAGAGAGAGAAAGTGAGAAAGAACCCCCAAGGGAAGGTGACAATACCACAGTCTCATCTCTCTTGGGCTTTTGGGCATGAACGCACATGTGCCTGATGTGTTTTTCAGGCTGCTGGGTCTGGACCTTGAATCATATGTTAGTTGTGTGTGATTCAACTGCCTTAACCACCATGCCAGCTGGCTAACTGGTTACATATTTTTTTTTAAGAGAGATTTTTGCTATAGGGTGTGTGAACTTGCCAGAGAGACAGAGAGAGACACAGAGTCAGAGACAGAAAGCAAGAAGTTATTCCCCAGTGGGGATGGTCATGCTGCAGTCCCTTCTCTTTCATTCTCCTCTTGGGATTTTGGGCATGCATGTACATATGACCGGAATGATTTTTAAGTCACCAAGTCTGGGACTCTTAACAGTGGAGGCAGCAATGTGAGACCAGGCCACCTTAACTTCCACGCTACCTGCTGGCCCCACAGTCTCCCTTTTAAAAATACTTTTATTGTGGAAAATTTTGAACATACATTAAAGAGCAGAGAATTGTGTAATGAACATGCAGATGCCAGCTTCAGCAATGATCAGCTCTTAGGCATCTTTTTTGTTTGTTTGTTTGTTTGTTTTGTAATAGGGCATGTGCGCACACCAGAGAGACAGAAAGCGAGAAATCACCTCCCTGGGGGGATGGCCATGCCATAATCCCTTCTCCGCCATTCTCCTCTCAGGATCTTGGGCACGCATGCACATGCGCCCGGCATGAGTTTAAGCCACTGGGTGCGGGACTTGAACTTCAGTCGGCAACATGGGAGTCCAGCGACATAGCCATCATGCCAACTGCTGGTTCCAACTCTTAGGCATCCTGAATTATTTATATCTCTTCCTACCCTATCCTTAGTTATTTTGAAGCAGATACCAGACATCTTATTATTTCATCCATAAATATTTTCATATATACTATATTTCTAAAAGATGAAGACTTTGTAAAAATCATACTTCCATTATCATACCAAATGTTTATTTCATATCAATTTTTAACTGATCGCTATTCAAATTTTCCTAAATATCTCAAAGTCTTTTCCCTGATACATTTCGTTTTGAGGCAATTGGATGACAGATCTCAGAAGTGTTCTATCTGTAGGTTCTCCCATCTCCATCTCTTTTTTCCTTGCAATTGATTTATTGGAGAAGCTGAGTCTGATTCTCTTTCATTTTACAAAGTGTGGATTTTGCTCACTGCATCCTCCTCATATTGTTGAATGCATCCCTCCATTCTCTATTGCTTCTAAAACTTGGTGGTGCGTGGTGTGTTCAGGATTCAGATTCAATTTTTTGGCAAGAATACATCCTACGTCAAGTAGGTGTGACCGTCTTTCAGGAAGCACATGATGTTTAATTATCTCCTTGTGATGGTTGATTCAATTTATGAATATGTTAAGTTTTTTTTTTTTTTTTTTTTTGGGAGAGGTTTTTTTCGCTATAGGGCGCGTGCGCTCGCCAGACAGACAGAGAGAGACATAGAGACAGAAAGCGAGAAATCACCCCCAGGGGGGATGGTCACGCCGCAATCCCTTCTCCTCCATTCTCCTCTCGGGATCTTGGGCACGCACGCACACGCGCCCGGCGTGAGTTGTAAGCCACCGGGTCCGAGACGCGAACCGCGGTCGACTACGTGGGAGTCCAGCGACATAGCCATTACGCCAACTGCTGGTTCCCAAGGTTTTTTTTTTGAGAGAGATTTTTTTGCTATAGGCCATGTGCACTCACTGGAGAGAAGAAGAAAGTGAGAAGTCACCCCCCCCCTCCCCCCCGGGGGGATGACCACACCACAGTTCCTTTTCCTCCATTCTCCTCTTGGAATTTTGGGCATGCATTTCGCATGTGCCTGGTGTGAATTTCAAGCCTCTGGTCTGGGATGTGAACTGTGGTTGCCCATGTGGGAGTCTAGTACCTTAGCCACTATGCCACCTGCTGGCCCCTAAATATGTTAATACGTTAAGTATTTAAGACAGTTCAGGCGCCTTACTGTTTAGCTGGGCCTCGGTGGTGGTCTTGCGAATGTGGGAAAAACAGATGGTGCGCTCACAGAATCCCGTTTCCTGTGAGGTCTGCGATGGTGGGCCGTTGCGTTCTCTGTCCCCGAGTTGTTTGCTTGGGTTGGTTCCTTCGGAGCTTCCTGAGAGGACTCTAGTACAGGACATGCCATACTTGGTTTCTCTTGATCATAAGAGATCTGGTCCTCTAAGAAGCACTGAGTAAGGCCTTCTGAGGGTTGGTGTTGACTTCAGAGGTGTTTGTTGTTTTGGCTAAACCAGCGACTTTTGCTGACAGCCTCCAGGCGAATGTGTGACTTCATATGTAAAGTGACTCTTTCCTGCTTTCAGGATCTCATCTTACCCAACGGCGGTACCCCAGCAGGCACTTCGAGTCCAGCTTCTTCATCCTCCCTGCTCAACAGACTTCAACTTGATGACGACATGGATGGCGAGACCAGAGATCTTTTTGTCACTGTCGATGACCCGAAGAAGCACGTGTGTACTATGGAGACCTACATCACGTACAGGATCACCACCAAAGTAGGTCCCTGCATTGTTTTCTGCCTGTGATGGATGGTTTTGGGGAGTCGGGGGTCTGCCCTTCGTGGTCTCTGCCTCTGCTCTCTTCCTCTCTGTGTGCAACCGCTCGCTTCTGTCACCGTGGGGGCCGTGGCTTTTTGAGAGAGTGGATGAATTCAGATGAAAAGATTTACACATGATAGTTCTCTTAAAAATGTACGATAGGGCATGTGTGCTTGCCAAAGAGAGACAGAGAGAGAAAGAGAGGGGGGTAAAGTGAGAAGGCATCCTCAGAGAGGGATGACCACACTGCGTCTCCTTCTCCGCCATTCTCCTCTCGGGACTGTGGCCGTGCATGCCCACGCTCCTGGCGTGATTTTCCAAGCTGCTGAGTCTAGGACTCGAGCTGCCTAGTCAGCCGTGTGGAATCCAGCCCCTTTTACCACCACGCCATCTGGCCGGGTCTATATATGATAGTGGTCTTTTTTTTTTTTTTTATTTTGAAGAGAGGGAGAAATTATATCTAAGCTTTTCAAATAAATGTTTAATCTCTGTGCTTGCACTTATTTTTATCATGATATTATTTAATATTTAATATAATATTATTTAATGTGATATTATTTAATTAATATCATCTTGCTCTTTTGTCCCCCCCGTTTTTTTTTTTTTTTTTTTTTTTTTTAAGATTTTTGCCATAGGGCATGTGCAGAAGACAGTGACAGTGAGAGGGAAAGTGAGAAATCATGCCCCGGGCGGGGGATGACTATGCCACAGTCCCTTTTCTTCCATTCTACTCCTGGAATTTTTTTTTATTTTGCTATAGGGTGCCTATGCTCGCCAGACAGAAAGAGAGAGACAGAAAGTGAGAAATCACCCCCCGGGGGGGATGGCCATGCCGCAAACCCTTCTCCATTCTCCTCTCGGGATCTTGGGCACGCACACGGGCACGCACACACACACGCCTGGCGTGAGTTTAAGCCACCGAGTCTGGGATGCGAACCGTGGTCGACTACATGGGAGTCCAGCGACATAGCCATTATGCTAACTGCTGGTCCCTCTTTTAGTTAAATTTTTGCAGATGAGAAAATAGGAAAAGTTGAAATAACTTGTTTAAGATGATAAAGTTGATAACTGGGATTCTAACTTGAATTTATAAGACTGTAAAGCCTACATTTTTATTTTTAAACATATGCTTTTACATAATTTCACTTATGAAAATATGGTAATTTGGGGCCCGCCAGCGATGTGGTGGGTAAAGTGGCTGCATCCCACATAGCTGACTGTGAGGTCTAAGTTATAGACCTGGTGGCTTGAGAACATAGATTGAGGCGTGGTCATCCCTTTGAGGGGCACTTTCTCACTTTCTCTGTCACTCTCAGGTAAGCACATGCACCCTATAGCAAATTAAAAGTGATAAATTCAATGCATTATTTGTTATTTTTTAATATTATTTTTTGGAATTAAATTTTTTAATTTTTGCTTGAGGGTGTGTGCCCTCACTAGAAAGAGACAGAGAAGAAAAGGAAAAAGCACTTCCCCTGGGAAATGGTCACACCGCAGTCCCTTCTCCATTTCACCCTACTTTTGGGACTTTGGGTACACATGCACACACACCTGCCTGGCATGTTTGTTAAGCTGCTGGGTCTGGGATTTGAACTGCGGAGTCGGCCATGTGGGATCCAGTTCCTTAACCACAGGCCACAGGCTGTCTCATTTGGAATAGCTGTAACAGTACTACATTTTTAAGATTTGAGCAGGGTCTCTCAGTCTTGTCAATATCGACATTTTTGGGACGAATAATTTTTCGTTGTGGGGGCTGTCCTGTTGTAGGGTGTTCTCAGTTTCTCTGGCCTCTGCCCCTGGAATAGCGTAGTACCCTCCCCTAGTCCCTAGTCATGACAACCAAGATGTTCCCAGACATTGCAAAGTTTCCCTCAGCAAAAGTGTGCCACTGTTGAAAACCACTGATCTAGAGGAAGAGTCACAATATCTGCTTTATTTGGGAGAAAATTTACATCATCACCTAGTATTTTTTTTTTCTTTCTTTTGGAGAGGTTTTTGCTATAGGGCTTGTGCGCGCGCCAAAAAGACAGAGAGAGACAGAGAGACAGAAAGCGAGAAGTCACCCCCCCAGGGGGGATGGCCATGCTGCAATCCCTTCTCCTCCATTCTCCTCTCAGGATCTTGGGCACACATGCACATGCGCCCGGCGTCAGTTTAAGCCACCGGGTCCAGGACTTGAACCGCGGTCGACTATGTGGGAGTCCAGCAACATAGCCATTACACTAACTGCTGGTCCCATCACCTAGTATTTTTGAATTAATAAAGCTTAAATCAGAAAATTATACTATTTTTTGGTATCTTCCCCCTGCAACTACGTGCCACATAATGAAGGAGTCATAAATATTTTCAGAAGTTTCACAAGTAATTTTAGCACTTTCCAGAGAGAGAGAAAGTGAGAAAGCACTGCTCAGGGGGCATGGTCACACTGCAATCCTTTCTCTTACATCTCTTACTCGTTTCAGGATTTTGAAAACACATATGTGCCTATTGTCTTTTTCTTTTTTTTCTTTTCTAGAATTATTTATTCGATTTTATTTATTCATTTATTTTAATTTGACCAGAGAGTGAGAGAGAGAGAGAGAGCAGAGTGAAAGCAAGCCGCCAGATACGGGACTCGAACAGCGGTTAGCCATGTGGGAGTGTCCAGAGCCTTAACCACCACGCCACCTGCTTGTCCCCACCTGTCATGTTTTTCAAGCCACTGGGTCAGGGACTTGAGCCACGTGGGATCCAGCTGCATTAACCATCGTGCCATGGGCTGGCCCAATTTATTTATTTTTATGTCAGAGGATATGCATGTGTGCGTGCAAAAAAGAACCTCCTCAGTGGGACCTGGGCAGGCCTCAATCCTCTTTCCCTCTGTTCTCTATACTGTCAGGGTACGGGGTTTTCATATGTATGCTCTGTGTGTGTTTTCAGACATTGCAGTAGATGGAGGTGCCTGTATGGAGGGGGCCAAGAGGGGCTCTGATGAGCATGTCTTTCTTCTTTTACCATGCTTTTTCACTTTTTTTTTTGTAGAAAATATATATTTATTTTCATGTAAAAGTTTAGTAGGGGGACCAATAGTTAGCGTAATGGCTATGTTGCTGGACTCCCATGTAGTCAACCATGGTTTGAGTTCCAGACCGGGTGACTTAAACTCATGCCAGGTGCATGTGCATGCATGCCCAAGATCCCGAGAACAGAATGGAGAAGGGATTGCGGCGCGGCCATCCCCCCTGGAGGGTGATTTCTCGCTTTCTGTCTCTCTGTCTCTATCTTTCTGGTGAGTGCATGTGTCCTATAGCAAAAATTTCTCAAGAAAAAAAAAAAAGTTTAGTAGGCAGGGGGCCGGCAGGTGGTGTGGTGGTGGTTAGGGGCACTGGACTCCCATGTAGCTGACCATGACTCAGGTCCCAGACCTGGTGACTTGCTTTTTCACTTTCTCTCTCCCCCTGTCCCTCTCTCGTCAAATTAAAAAATTAAAGAAAATAGTTAAATAATTCCTTTTTTTTTTCCTTTTATTTTGGAGAGGTTTTTGCTATAGGATGTGTGCGCTCACCAGAAAGACAGAGAGAGAGAAAACGAGAAATCACCCCCCAGGGGGATGGCCACACCGCAATCCCTTCTCCATTCTCCTCTCGGGATCTTGGGCACGCACGCACACGCGCCCGGTGTGAGTTTTAAGCCACCGGGTCTGGGATGTGAACCACGGTCGACTGCATGGGAGTCCAGCGACATAGCCATTACGCCAACTGCTGGTCCCAGCAGATGTGAGATTTAACGATAAGGTTATCGATGACTTTGGTGAGAGCAGTTTCCTGGGTGGTGCAAAACCAGTTTGCAGTGGGCGAGGGCAAATAAGAGGTAAGACAGAGAGACATGAATGTTGGTAGTTTGGCAGTGGAAACAGAAAGAGTGGTAGCTAGGAGGGAGGCTTTGTTTTTGTTTCTGATAGAAGTGACATGTTTAAGTGGAAGTGGTGGACAGTGTTGGTAAATAAGGAAACACTCAGATGTAGGTTGGAGAGGAGTGTGGGAGCAATGGGGAGGTGGAAGGAGATCGTAGCCTAAGCAGAAGTGGAAGGATTGGCCTCTGCCAGGGGTACTTTCCCATTGCGAGATAGAGAAGGGAAGTATTACCAGGGGTACTTTACTATTTACTATTCCAGGATAAAGTGTGTTTTGTGGCAGGAAGTTAAGGGGTTCTTTGCTGATCGCTGCACTCTTCTCTGTGATTGGATCATGAGCTAAGAGCGAGGAGGGTGGATTTGAAGTGGCACTTAGGAGTTTTCAAAACATTTTTTAAAGAATTATTTATCTAACTTTGTTTATTATTATTATTCAATTTGCCAGAGAGAGAGAGAGAGAGAGAGAGAGAGAGAGAGAGAGAGAGAGAGAGAGAGGAGTGAGAAAGCAAGCTACCAGGTCCAGGAATTGAACCATGGTTAGCCATGTGGGAGTCCGTGCCTTAACCACCACACCACCTGTTGGCCTCAGGTTTTCAAAACTTTGACAGGCTTTTTAGTCCCTGATGTGGAAAATGAAGGAGATGTGATGATAAGGACTGAAGTGATGGGTCGGGGAATTGATGTTGAATGAGGAAAGAAGTAGCGACAGGAATAGGCAGTATGACAAGGAACTTTAGGTCACAAGAAGATGAAACCCCCAGGCGAAGTGGAAGAATCTGAAATATAGGGGTGCTGTTTGGAGGAGGGAAATGTGTGAATTTCTGCCTGATGATAGTCTGCGGAGAGGGTAGGGACTGAAAGGAGACAATTCAGCTGAGGGGTGGGTGTTTGTATTCGAACCACCCATACTGGAAGGTGTTGGAAAGGAAGCCAGAGAGCCAGGGAACCAGGAGAAATGACAGGTATGAGAAGGGACAGAAGGTGCACATAGCCTGGCGGCGTGAGCATCAGAGGGTTTCTGTGGGCTGGGGAGGAGCGGTGATGAAGGACAGTGTGGGAACACAGGGGGTCTATAGCAACTCCTGGCCTCAGGTGGGGGGTGGGTTTGTGGAACGTGAGAAAACAAGCAGCTCATGGAGGGATGGCAGGAGGCTGTATTCTCAGTGGAGCACCAGGTTTCAGAATTTGAATAGGTCGGAGAACTTCAGGGCTTTATTGATTATCGCATGGATGTTCCAGAGGGCATGGCGGAAAGATCTGAGAGGACGGAGATAAGTGGAAGCTTATGTCAGAAGAAAGGAAGTCCAGGGAAGCATGAGGCTACATGGGCCGGGGTCGCTGTAGTCACCATTCTCAGGTGTTCTCTTAGGGCAGTGGGGTTTTGAAGAAGGATGGGGTTGGTTAGTTACTATTCGATAAGAAAGAGGTCCCTTTGTTGGGGGAAGGAGTCACCTAGACTTCTTAGGCTCCTGCTGTGGGCTGAATGGATGGCACTTCTTTTTCTTTTCTTTTTTTTTTGGAGAGGTTTTTGCTATAGGGCGCGTGCGCTCGCCAGACAGACAGAGAGAGACAGAGAGATAGAAAGCAGGAAATCACCCCCCAGGGGGGATGGCCACGCCGCAATCCCTTCTCCTCCATTCTCCTCTCGGGATCTTGGGCACGCACGCACACGCGCCCGGCGTGAGTTTAAGCCGCCGGGTCCGGGACTCGAACCGCGGTCGACTACATGGGAGTCCAGCGACATAGCCATTATGCCAACTGCTGGTCCCGATGGATGGCACTTCTAATGAAGGCCTTTTCTCTGGAGTGAATCAGTTGTACCTTTTGGGTTGGATGGACATTCTTTGCAGTGGCTTGGGGCCATAGTTGTTAGGCATTTCAACTCCTGGGGTGTAAGGGGAGACCTCTTATTGGGGGTGGGGGTACAACGTCCAGGGACAGGGTACCTGCTGTATGGTTGATTAGACACAGATTTTGTAGATCTTCCAAAATATGCATTTCTAACAAATTGCCAGGACTGCCTAGAAATGACCAAGCTATGTTAAGATGAAGTGATGGTGTTACACTTCTAGTGTAGTCACTCAAAATAGGTTTTCCTCCTTTTTTTTTTTTTTTGGAGAGGTTCTTGCTATAGGGTGCATGCACTCGCCAGACAGACAGAGACAGAGAGACAGAAAGCAAGAAATCACCCCTCAGGGGGGATGGCCACGCCGCAATGCCTTCTCCTCCTTTCTCCTCTCGGGATCTTGGTCACGCACGCACACGTGCCCGGCATGAGTTTAAGCCACCGGGTCTGGGACACGAACCACGGTCGACTACATGGGAGTCCAGCGACATAGCCATTACGCTAACTGCTGGTTCCAAGTTTTCCTCCTCTTTTTTTTTAAATTACGATATTGTTTATATACTTAGATACACATTTTAAAAATTCTTTCAACAGGTTAGTAAACTTGCTAAATATCTTTAAAGTAAATTTTCTTTAAATGACTAACCAATGAAAACTTTACAAAATTGTTAATTCTCAAAATAAATATTCTTTACAACAACTCCTGGGCCTGATTTCCTATTCTTAGACCTGATGTTAGGTGTGTACCAATAATCCTGTGATCTTTGTTGGACATTCTAGGTTGTGGATACACAGCGTGGAAGAATATAGACCAAAAGGATGTAGTGGTCATCTCTGATTTCAAATTGTGGGTCTGTGCTTTTCTTTTCTTTTTTAAAAATTGTTTTCTTGGGACCAGCAGATGGTGTAGTGGTTATGTCACTGGACTCCCACATAGTTGACCGGGGTATGAGTCCTGGACCTGGTGGCTTAAAACTCATACCAGGCGTGGGTATGTGCGTGCCCAAAATCCCAAGAGGAGAATGGAGGAGAAGGGATTGTGGTGTTGCCCTCCCCCTGGGAGGGGGGGTGATCTCACTTTCTGTTTGTCTCTGTCTCTCTGGTGAGCACATACGCCCTATACCAAAAATCTCTCTTAAAAAAATTGTTTACCACAGATATTTGAAAGTAGAGATTAACACACACTTCTTTACTTCTTCTGTGTGTTCAACCTTGAATTTCACTAAGGAAAAATTCACTATGAATTCAGAGTTTTATTTGTCTACGTATCTTTTGTATACTCTGAGTCCTATAATTGGATTTCCCTTCAGAAATTCACAATAATGTCTGTGGCCCAGTTTTAGCAAGTGTGAAATATTCCATTATGTGTTTTGCTAGCCTCGTTCCTGTCTCTTCTGTCCTTTTTGTTTTTTAATCATTCTCACTTCTAATATGTCATTTGATCATATTTTACACACCACTATGTCTTTTCAAGACACGCTATGGTAAAAATAAGTAAAACACTGGATCTAAGAACGTGAACATCGTTTTATTTCATGATTTTGTATCTTACTGCTTTCTAAAACATCAACACATTTTTTTCCTGTTGTATTAAATCTCTCTGTCCTTAAAGGAGCTTTTAAAAAATGAGTTTTTTGGGGCTGACAGGTGGCGTGTTGGTTAAGGGTGCTGGACTCCCACATGGCCGACTGTGGTTCAAATCTCCAACCTGGCCAGCTTGCTTTCTCACTTTTTCTCTATCTCTCTCTCTTACTCTGCCCTTCTCTGGTCAAATAAAAATAAAAATAAAAAAATAAATAAATTTTTTTTAAAAATTAACATATTTTTGGTATACATAATTATAAAAGTATTGTATGAAAGTGATATAGTATTTGGTTTTAAGGATGAGTATAAAGAGGACAGTTCTGAATTTTTCTTCTAATCTTTATATCAAGATTTTGGTGGGGGAGGTTTTTGCTATAGGGTACATGTGCTCGCTGGAAAGAGAGAGAGACAGAAAGCAAGAAATCACCTCCTGGGGGGGATGGCCACACCACAATCCCTTCTCCTCCATTGTCCTCTCTGGATCTTGGGCACACACGCACATGCTTCTGGAATGAGTTTAAGCTTAGTCTGAGACTCGAACCATGGCTGACTCTGTGGGAGTCCAGCAACATAACCATTACACCATCTGCTGGTCCTCAAATCTTTTTATTTAAAGAATTATTTTATTTAATTGTACTTATTTATTAATTTTTAAATTTGACCAGATGCGGGGAGAAAGAGAGAGAAAGTGAGAAAGCAAGCTGCCAGGTCCGGGACTTGAACCATGGTTGGCCATGTGGGAGTCCAGCGCTCCCAACTACCATGCTACCTGCTGACCCCGGTCCCCAAATATTTTGTATCAAGATTTTAACAAATAAATTTATAATATGTGCAATTTATTTTATATCCTGTTGTTTTCTCTTAAAGCTATTTTAAAGGATTTTTGTCATTGAAATTCTTCTTTTGTTTTTGGAGAGGTTTTTGCTATAGGGCGTGTGCACTCACCAGAGAGACAGAAAGCGAGAAATCATCCCCCAGGGGGGATGGCCACGCTGCAATCCCTTCTCCTTCATTCTCCTCTTGGGATCTTTGGCACGTACGCACATGTGCCCGGCGTGAGTGTAAGCCCCCGGGTCCAGGACTTGAACCGCGGTCAACTACGTGGGAGTCCAGTGACATAGCCATTACGCCAACTGCTGGTCCTGTCATTGAAATTCTTACAAGCATAATTATTAATTACCATAGAATAAATATACCATAATTTCCTCAGTAGATTTTTATTGTTGGACATTTTGGTTGCTTTGATTCCTTTTCTATCTTAAATAATATTGCAATGAAGGTTGTTGTACAGGTATCTTTGCCACAGTTTAAAAATTATTTTCTAGGGATCAGCAGATGGTATAATGGTTACATTGCTGGACTCCCACATAGTTGACTGTGGTTTGAGTCCTGGACCCAGTGGCTTAAAACTCATGCCAGGCATGTGGGCATGCATGCCCAAAATCCCAAGAGAGGAGAATGGACGAGAAGGGATTGCAGCGTGGCCGTTCCCCCCCGCAGGGGGGGTGATTTCTCATTTTCTTTGTCTCTGTCTCTCCAGTGAGTATGCACACCCTATAGCAAAACTGTCTCCCTAAAAAATGTGTATATTTTCTGGCTTAGCTGTTGTTATGGTGGTTAAAGTTATGTTATGGATCCCAAATGGCTGACTGGGTGGTTTGAATCCTGGACTGAGTGACTTGGAAAACGTGCTGGGTGTATATGTGTGTGTCCCAGCATTCCTGAGAGGAGAAATGGGGAAGGGATTGTGACATGACCATGCCCCATGGGGATGGTTTCTCCTTTCCCCTCCATTTTTCTTTCTCTGGTGAGAACATGTGCCCTCTAGCAAAATTATAAAAATATATATTTTCTGTAGACTCTTAGAAGTAGAATAACTGTGATTAAAGACATAAATGTAGGCCCAGTTCTGATAGCTCTGGCTGGATACTGCTGTTTAGCAGGTTGGGGCCAGATGGGCGGCTCGGGCTCAATTCTTGGCACAACCTAAAAGCCTGGCCCCAGGATGCCTGACTGGAGGCCCATCCAGGAGACTGAGGAAAGGGGATTGCAACAGGTGAGCCATGCGCATGTGCACGCGTACACACATGCAAAGATGATTTAAATAGAAGACAAGAGAATCATAAATAGAAAAGAGAATACAGGTGAATGTTTTATAAACTTACAAAAGGATTGGCCTTATTGGTGACACTAAATGTAGCAACTGTAAGGGAAAAAGATAGATAATTGATTGAATAACAATGAAAACATTCGGTATCAGAAGAACCACGTGGAGGGCCAGTAGGTGGTTATGGCGCTGGACTCCCACAAGGCTGATTGTATTTTGAGTCCTGAGCCTGGCGGCTTGAATATCATCATGCTGGGAGTGTGTGTGAGTGTACCCAAAATCCCAGGAGGAGAATGGAAGAGAAGGGATTGCGGTGTGGTCACTCCCGCCGCCCGGACCCTGGGGTCATTTCTCACTTTCCCTCTTATTGTTTCTCTGGGGAGCACTCACACGTCCTATGGCAACAGCCTTACGAAGAAAAAAAATAAGAACAGCCACTTGGAAATCATGGTAGACAAATGGCAATAAAGAGTTTGTTTGTTTGTTTGTTTTTGGAGATTTTTTGCTAAGGGTGTGTGCCCTTGCTAGGGAGACAGAGAGAGAGAGAGAGAGAAATCCCTTCTCCATTCTCCTCTAGGGATTTTAGGCACGTATGCACCTGTGTCCGGCTTGAGTTTCAAGCCGCTGGATCCAGGACTCAAACTGTGGTCAGCTACATGGGAGTTCAGCACCTTAACAGTTACACTACCTGCTGACCCCGAGAGTTTACAAAAATAATGGGGCCAAATAATGGCACATGTGCCTTATAGCAAATTAAAACAATAATAATAATAATAACAACAACAACAACAGTGATAATTTATAAAGTGTTTACACAAACGTAAAAATACATGACTCACAATTAAAAACATATTCCCCAACAAAAGAAGAAAAATAAATGACCAACAAACATTTGAAAGGATGTTCAGCCCCAGTGGTCATTAAGGAAAAAAAAGTAGAAGGGTACCATTTTTTTTTGGAGAGGTTTTTGCTATAGGGAGCGTGCGCTCACCAGACAGACAGAGACAGACAGACAGAAAGCAAGAAAGCACCCCCCAAGGGGGTGGCCATGCTGCAATCCCTTCTCCTCCATTCTCTCAGGATCTTGGGCACGCACGCATATGCATCCAGCGTTAGTTTAAGCCACCAGGTCTGAGATGTGAACCACGGTCGACTACATGGGAGTCCAGTGACATAGCCATTACACTAATTGCTGGTTCCAAGGATACCATTTTTTAATGATCAGTCCATCAAAGGTACCTTCCCTGAGGATATGTGATAGGATTATACGTGGCTATATTTCTGGAAGCTGTTCGTTAGTTAAAATACACGTGCACACTTTCATCCAGCAATACTGTCTTTAGGAATTTATTTTAAGGGGATTATCAGACCTATGCCCAATGATGTTGACTACAGCATTGTTCATTAATTAAAAAATGGGAAACAACTGGGAATTTGGTGCAATGTTGGTACAGCTATCCGTGGACTGTTATGTAGGTGTGAGACTGATTGTGTGGCTCCGAATGAACTGACATGGAAAATGCCCAAGGTCAGTGCAGGGCTCTGCTACTCAGAGATCACATGGGAGGTTCCCACACTGGAGTCCCACATTGGCGTTCCGAGGTCGCGCTATATGTGTGTGGTTACGTATGCAGGCCCCGTGATCCTGGCTAGCTGGAGGGGGAGGGGAGGCTAGTGGCGAGGGAGTTGGATGATGGATCATGAAGCGAAGACTGTTGGGGATGACCTGTCTTTCTCTCTCACTCTCACTCTGTTTCTGTCTCTCTCTCTCTCTCTCTCATGTAAGAAAGGAGAAAACTTAAAAACAAACAAACAAACCTAGGTGTATTAAAGAGATACAAAAAATGAATGAGTAAATGAATATGCACAGAAAAAATATGGATAAATGTGAACTATGATGTGAATTGTATTTTTATCCAATTAGAGGGTTATGGCTGCTCTTTTTTATTTTGCTTTTTTATTTTTCCTTGAGTTTGAAAATAAGTGTCGAACCTGAATGAATAGGGAGGAAAACCCAGATGTGGTAGGGGAGCTGGAACTGCGCGGTCCTGCGTGGGGGGTGGGGTGGGGGGGTGGGGTGGGGTGTGTGTGTGTGGGGGTGTAGTGAGTGTTAGGCTAACGCCCTAGGTATTTCCGTCCTGCTTTCCCTGAAAAGTCATCAGCGGTGACTTGTTTGGATTTAAGCATTGTCTTGTTACCCCTCCTCTTTTTCTCCAGTTCTACAGTTCTGGTTTCTTTGAGTGGAGCCTTCTAGTAATTCACAAATAGCTAACCGGATGAATTTTCCCACTTTCGGCTCTCCAGCCCTGCACCTGCCCCTCACACCCCCCCCACACACACCCAAGCAAAGGGGAAGGTTGTCTTTTATGAGAATATGCTGGTACCTGGGACTCTGAAAAGTAGCAAACGATGCAAAAAAAGTTAGGTGGAGGTCAGCGGGCATTCTAAGACCCAGTTCTTTAACTTCCCAGTTTCGCATAGACTGTGAGCACAGCTTTTGGGAAGGATGAAATCATCATTTTCGATGCCACAGCTGTTCACAGCTTTTTCTTTGAGGGACGACTCTTGTTCGTGTGTTTCTAAGATGTTCTCAGTGTTGTGGATTAAAACTTGACTTGAAAGGGTAAATTTATAAAACGTAGCTTGAACCATTCTTGCACTTTAATTTCTGAGAATAGTGACTGTCATATGTTCTAGAAGGTACCCTCATAGGGAAACATGGCTTGTCTGAGACATGATTTTTAGTTTGGGCAAATTAATGAGTAAAAATCTTGTATTGGTATAGATTAACTTAATTTTTATTTACCATTGTTTTTCATTATTAAAGTGCTGCAGTTACGTTGAAGAGAACAGAAAATTTAGGAAAGAGGATAAGATAAGTATTTTTTTTTTTTTTTTTTGCAAGACAATGTCATTATTTCCTTTCAGATTTTTTTTTTCTTAAACATCTAAAATACAATAGAGTTTCAAGGTTATGGTCCCGGCCAAAAAAAAAAAAAAAAAAAAGGCAGATTAAGCAAAACCTTTCCTATTTTCATCTAAACTGCCTCCTAAGTAAGCAGTGGTCTGTTAGCTCTACTTGTTTCCCATTTGCCTTTGGGAAAACTTGTCAGCATATTTAGCAGAAAGTGGAGACTCAATTTCTCTTAACAGATTTGGATTCATTAGCGATATCCTGAGTGGAATTGTTCTGCTGAAAGAAATTCTCAGAGTTAAGCTTGGAGAAAGTGAATCAAATGTTTCTAAACAATTCTATTAGGTTGTCAGAAAAGTCATGACTTATTTTTCTATGGATTTCTATGCAAAAATGGATCTTGACTTTTCACATGACCCAGTAGTTGAGTTCCATTCTTGGAGGGTAGAAATTGAACAAAACAGAACAAAACCCGACTTTTTCCTTCTAACCCCTTGAATTTTTAACTGGGCCTAGACTAGGCCTGCCGTGTTGATAAACTCTGCCATTTGGCTGGTGGGTTTGGTGGAAAGAAAGCGTATTCTTGCCCAGTTTGGTTATTCTAAGAGAGCTTTTTTCCTTCCCTTTAGCCAAGGTAGGCTCCTGTTCCCTTATACTTATTTTTTTTCCATTTTATTCTCATTTGCAGAGTACGCGGGCAGAGTTTGACCTGCCAGAATATTCTGTTCGCCGAAGATACCAGGACTTCGACTGGTTGAGGAACAAACTGGAAGAATCCCAGCCCACTCATCTCATTCCCGTAGGTAGTAAGTCACTGCAGCTTGTTTCTCATTTTCCTGCTTTATCTTCCCTGAAGATGTGTACCCCTTATGTTATGGGTAGACTTTGCTAGATAGTGCATACCAGATTCACCCGCCAAATGTATGTAAAATGTATCCATGGATACTGTGTATCATATCCTTTTGGATTTGAGTTTCTGATTTGCTCTACAGTGTGCCAGGTTCTTGGGTGGGTGGGGCAAATTTTCACTTGCATCATAACAATTTCCTGAGCTGTGCAAAGTCTGAATTATTATTGGCTGCATCTGAAGATTGAAACTGGAAGCGACTTATTGAGCTGACTCTTTTGTCCTTGGTAGACACTGTTCTTATAGTTTGACTACTGACACCAGGTGAAGAATGACGCCACCCGTGACAGCTGACTGGGTTGTCTTTAGAAATGGGTAACTCAGGGTGCAGGAATCTACTGCTCATCCATTCAAGCAGTGTAACTTTTGTATACTATTTACACTTGTACTTTTTTTTTTTCTTTAGGAGAGAGAGAGAAAGGGAGAGACAGATAGGTTTTTTGTTTTTGTTTTTAATGATTGTGTGTGTGTGTGTGTGTGCTTGAGAGAGAGGGAGAGAGGGAGGCACCCTTGACAGGATCTCATCATGCTGTGGTCCGCTTTCCCCAGTCCTCAGCTTCTCAGGATCCTGGGCATCCACTGCATGCTAGCACATTTTTAGGCTAACCTTGTGGCCTAGACTAGTCCCTGTAGTTGGCCATGTGACTTCCAGCCTTGCAGGGCACACGGCATTTGACCACTGTGTCACAGCTGCTGGGTCAGAGATAGATATCGTTGGCAAGATCTCCTGGTGTTGCAGTCCTTCATGACGGTGCTACATGTACACCACTAGAAAGCCAGGATTACAGGTCTGGCAGCCATGCCTGGTGTGTTCAGACGGGGCTGGCAACCGAACTCATTCCTCCCATGTGACCTCCAACCTCTTGAGTGATGGCACTGTCCTTGCATCACTGTGTCTGGGTCTGCACATTGTGAAAGACAGAACCAAAGCAAATCAGATTTAACAGACTAAATTAGGTGGGCACCTGTAACACAGCATTAAGTGCTATATGAAGGAAGATGGATCCCATGTAACCAACCAGAGTTTGAATCCCGGCCTAGGTAGCAACATGCTAGGTGTGCATATGTGTGCCCAGGATCCTGATGGGATGGGGAATTGGAGGAAAAAGGATTACAGTGTGACCAGGCCCCATTATGGGGGTGCGTTCCTTGTCTCTGTCCCTCTCCCTTCCCCTCTCCTCTTCCTCTTTCACGTGTGTGCATGCAGGGGCCTTCTGGCATGAAAAGGAGAAAAAGACTACTAAATCGACGTGTTTAACGAGTACTTTCCTGGCTACTTTTTTAGATAGTCAAAATAGTAACTATTTAGACCCTTATGTAGTTGTTTCTTTGGGTTTTGGAGATTTTGGGGCAGTTTGGGTCGTCATCTCTTCAGAGGGGCTGATTTATCTTTCAGCAAAAAGTTTACTTGAATGATAACTTTTTAGCTCTACCAACTTTTCCACTACCACAGCGTCTTCCAACCTTCTCTTTCCTCGTGGGTGAAGAGGCTGAATACGCTGTGAACGGGCAGGCAGCTTTCTGGGTTTCCCAGGCAGAAAGAGCCATGTTGCCACCACTGTGACAGGAATGAAGGGATTTGCCTGAAGCTCCTGAGCTCTGGTCTTTCTCAGGGCAGCTCCTCTTCGCCATCATGGATCTCTAAGTCTGAAGTTTTGCTTTTCCATCTCAAATCACTTAAAAACATACCTGAGTAGAAAATAAGGTTTTTTTTTTTTAAAGGTTTTTGTCATAGGTGTGTGTATCTGCCAGAGAGAAACAGTGAGAGAGAAAGTGAGAAGTCACTCTCCAGGGGGATGGCCACAGGACAATTCCTTCTTCATTCTCTTCCTGGGACTTTGGACACACATGCTCAAGTGCCTGATGTGATTTTCAAGCTGCCAGGTCTGGGACTTGAACAACGCAGTTAGCCATATGGGAGTCTGGCATCCTGACCACCATGCCACCTGCTGGCCCCAGATACAAGTTCTTAAATAATTAGAAGTATCCCTTAAAATAGGATCTTTTAAAAAACTACCAGAGGGTATGTGCATTTGTCAAAGAGATATGAGGGAAGGAAGGAGGGAGAAAAAGAGAGAGAGCGAGCAGGTATGTAGGGAGAGGAAGAAAGCACCCCCGATGGCATGTAGTCATGCCGCACTCCCTTCTCCTCCATCTCTCCATCCTATTGGGAATTTTGGCATGCACACATACATGCCCAGCATGATTTTCAAACTTCCAGGGCGCAGGGTTCAAGCCATAGTCAGCCACATGGGGTCTGTCTTCTTTAACACTAAGCTACAGGTCCAGCTCTGAAACAGAATCTTAATTTGGCAAAATTGGCAACTAATGAATAGTTTAAAAAAAAATTATTTGGGGCCAGCAGGTGGCATGGTGGTTAAGGTGCTGGACTCCCCCATGGCCTACTGTAGTTTGAGTCCCAGACCCGGTAGTTTGCTTTCTTACTTTCCCTCTTTATCTCTCTCTGGTGAGTGTGTATGTCCTATAGCAGATTAAAAATAATACTAATAAATAAATTTAATAATTCTTTTTAAACTGCCTTAGGACAATTGTAGAATTACATAATTAATGTGAAGATGTTCGAGTTCTCACATAACCCCATCCAGTTTTGTTTGTTATGAACACGTTAGGATGGCACATCTATCACAATTAAACCAGCCACCATCATCATCATTACATCAATGTTATTATTATTATTTATTTATTTTGGAGAGGTTTTTGCCATAGGGCATGTGCGCTCACCAGACAGACAGAGACAGACAGAGAGACAGAAAGCGAGAAATCACCCACCAGGGGGGATGGCCACGCCACAATCCCTTCTCCTCCATTCTCCTCTCGGAATCTTGGGCACGCACACACACGCGCCGGGCATGAGTTTTAAGCCACCGGGTCCGGGATGCGAACCACGGTCGACTGTGGGAGTCCAGTGACATAGCCATTACGCTAACTGCTGGTCCCAATCAACGTTATTATTAACTAAAAGTCCTTTATTCAGAGTGCCTTTATTTCTGCGTAGCGTCCTTTTTCTGTTTCAGGATCCCATCTATTGTAGGATGCTATATTCCATGTACGAGTCAAATCTCTTTAGGCTCTTCTTGGTTCTGACAGTTTCTCAGGCTTGTCTTTATTTTTGATGACTTTGGAAGTTTTGAGAATTGCTAGTCAGGTATTGACATTTGTTTGATGTTTTTCTTATGATTAGACTGTGGAAAACTCCGTTAGAAAGTGCCTTCCCTTCGTGTCATAGCCAGGGGTATGTGCAACCAACAATACACTGCATATCATTGTTGGTGCTGACCTCAACCACCTGCTTTCAGGGGATTTTCAGCAGGTTTCCCACTGTATAGTCCCTCCTTTTTTCCTCCCTTCCCCTCCTCTGCTCTTCAAAATACATGGTCCTCATTATGCCTCAGGGGAGTTAGGGTCCCCCTCCTGGCAGCTAGCGTGCTGGACAGTTAGTACTTGAAGATCAAAGGTGAGCGAGATCAAACAGTGCCACCTGCTGGTGAAACACAGTAATGCCCGCTGTGATTCCCAAGTTTCTCTTTATGGTCTGGATAGAAGCAATGAGTAGGGAGGTACTTTATAAGCAAGTGCAGACTTAAATTTTTTCGTAAATTCTTGATATTCACATATCCAAGTGGAGAGAGATTTAATATTGGAGAGCATCTCTGATTTAAACATAAAATTCAAACCAGAAACAAGCCTTCTTTTTCTCTACAGAAAATCATTTTCCAGCAACTTTCCTAGGAGATTTCCATCTATTATTAAACATCGACTCTGACTTTGTATTAATCTTATTACTAGGTCTGGTAGTTGATCTTGAAGAAGAGCAGTGAGTGCGGTAATGGATTATAAGACAGAGAAGGCATTCCTGCCCTGGGCATCCTGTCATCTGAGGGGACCCAGTAAACACAACAGAGTTTATTGTGTAGATTTTTTTTTTTTTTTTTTTTTTTGTAGAGGTTTTTGCTACAGGGCACATGCACTCGCCAGAAAGACAGAGAGACAGAAAGCGAGAAATCACCCCTCGGGGAGGTTGGCCACGCTGGAATCCTTTCTCCTCCATTCTCCTCTCGGGATCTTGGGCACGCATGCACATGCGCCTGGTATGAGTTTAAGCCATCGGGTCTGGGACTCGAACCATAGTCGACCAAATGCAAGTCCAGCGACATAGCCATTATGCCAACTGCTAGTCCCTCGTTTCTTTTTTTAAAAAGTAACTTTATCAAGATATAATTCATATACCATGTAATTCACCCATTTAAAATGTACAGTTCAAAGGCTTTTAGTATATTCATTAGAGATGTACAACCACAGCATAATCAATTTTGAAACCCCTGTATCACCCTAGAAAGACACTTTGTACCCCTCAGTTATCACTTCCAAACCCTCTGTCTTCCCCAGTCCCTGGCAACCAGTCCCTGTCTCTATAGATTTGTATATTCTGGACATTTCATGTAAGTGGAATGAAATACTATGTAATCTTTTGAGATGGGGTTCTTTCACTTAGTATAATATTAGGTTGTTGGGAAAGTCATGATGTATTTTTCTTTTTTTTCTGTTTAAAAACGTATCATGACTTTCCCGACAAACCACTATCTTCAAGGTTCATTCATGTTGTATGTATTAGTACCTCATTCCTTTCCATTGCCAAATTATATCCCATTGTATGGCTATGCCACATTTAGTCTGTCTACTCACCCTTGTTTCACTTTTTGGCTATTATGAATAATGCAGTTATGAACATTCTGTACATAAATTTTTCTTTGGACATATGTTTGCCTTTCTTGGGTGTTTACCTAGGAGCGTAAATCATATAATTCTGTATTTAACCTCTTGAGGAACTGCCAGACTGTTTTCCAAGGTGACTGCATCATTTTACATTCCCACAGGAGTGTATGGGAGTTCAGATTTCTTCACAACTTCATTAATGCTGGTAATTATCTACCTTTTGATTATAGCCATCCCAGTGGGTGTGAAATGGTATCTCATTGTGGTTTAAATGTGCATTTACCTGATGGCTAATGTGTTGAGGATCTTTTCATGTGTGTGTTGGTCATTTGTACATCTCTCTTGGAGAAATATCTATTAAGATTCTTTGCCCATTTAAAAATTGGGTTGCCTTTTTATTCTTTTTTGCTTTAAAGTATATTTCTTGAGAGAGAAAGAGAAAGGCAGAGGAGGGGGCACTCTTGAAAGGGTCTTGTCATGCCCCAGTTCCTCCTTCAACCTTCCAGCAGCCAGGATCATGGGTGCGTATTAGCCAGCTGTCATGTTCAGATCAACTTGGGATTCAAACTGGGCCTCCCACTTGGCTCCAGCATCACACAGCAGCATCCCGTCACCTTTGTCACTAGGCCTCATTCTTTTTTTTATTGACTTAAGGTAGTATGATAGTAGTAGTATTATAGTTCCTTATCAGATACATGATTTGCAAAATTTTTCTCCCATTTAGTGGGTTGTCACTTTACTTGGTTGATGGTATCTTTTGAAGTATATAGTTTTAAAAATTTTGATGAAGTCCAGTTTAGTTTTTCTTTGGCTCTTGTGCTTTTGGTGTTATATTAAGAAATAATGGTGGCACAACAGTAATGTAATGCTTCTTGATGCTGAGGCCGTGCAGGAAGGCCCTGGGTTTCCATCTTAGGTTCTCCCTGTACACATGGGTCATGCACACATGGGCCCATAGTCCTGGCTAGCTGAGACTGGGGGTGGATCACAGTGTGAAGACCCTATTGGCGTGTCTCTCTCTCTCTCTCTCTGCTGAAAGAAAGAAAGGGAACGAGAAAAAGAAAGAGAAAACAAAAAAGAAAAGAAAGAAAAGAGAAATCATTGCCTAATCCAAGGTCATGATGGTTTATACTTGTGTTTATTTTTTTGTTTATTTTTTTTTTACTTTTTTTTTTGAGAGGTTTTTCGCTATAGGGCGCGTGCGCTCGCCAGACAGACAGAGAGAGACATGGAGACAGAAAGCGAGAAATCACCCCCCAGGGGGGATGGTCATGCCGCAGTCCCTTCTCCTCCATTCTCCTCTCGGGATCTTGGGCACGCACGCACACGCGCCCGGCGTGAGTTTTAAGCCACCAGGTCTGGGACGCAAACCGCGGTCGACTACGTGGGAGTCCAGCGACATAGCCATTACGCTAACTGCTGGTTCCCTATACTTGTGTTTTCTTCTAAGAATTTTATACTCTAAACTCTTTCATTTAGGTCTTTAATCCATTTTGAGTTCATTCATATATTCTCATTTGATTATTAGCAAAGCGATCTTCCCATGACTTTATTGGACGTTGGCATTTCTTTTATGAATTGCTTCTTCATTTCTCTGTTATTTTTTTCTTAGTGGTTTGTGAAAAATCCATATCTGCAAAGAAATTTAACCCAGTTGGATATATCTACCTATTTTTTCCTCCAGTTCACATTTAACTTCATAAAAAAATAACACTCCTTCCCTCCCACTTATGTTATTCTTTCTTACACAGAATCTGGCTTTGAAGCCTTCTCCTAATCTAGATTGCTAAAAATATATTCTTATTCTCTATTATTTTTATGCCTTCATTGTTTATATTTAAATCTAGAATTTGTTCTCATTTAAGAAGTGAAGAACTTAATTTTTTCGGTTGGTGTGTCCCAGGACGCCTAAGACTGATCAATCACCTTTATCATTGCTCATGGATTAGACCATGTCATATATTAGACTTGTGTTTTGGGGGGTTGTTTATGAAGCTTTTGGTTCATTGATCCCTCTGGCCTGTTGCCCTCCTGCACTATTTGAATTTATTAAACTTCTAGAGCACATTTCATTGTCTGCTTGGACAGGTCTCCATCTCTTCTCCTATCTCCCTATCTCATATACTTTGTTTTCACTTTTTTTGTTTGTTTGTTTTTTGAGGAACTTTAAAATCTTTTTGAATCAGTGAGAAAATTTAGGGGAACAGTAGTGTGAGTTCCTTTTTATTTTTCTTTTGCCATTCTGTGTAAACTATGGTTAAAAAATGAGAATTTTTGAGTTTTCAGATTCTACTACTTATGTTAAGAACATGGAGATAAAATCCTCATTTTATCTGGGCTTCACTGGGGCCACGTAAAGTTGTAGGTAAACAACTAGCTGGACCTTGGCTCTGGGGAGGTGCCCAAGTTTTTGATTTGCCTTTCTCTGTTAGCTCCCCCCCCCCTCCCCCAGAGGTTTTTGCTATAGGGCATGTGCGCTGACCAGAAAGACAGAAACAGAGACAGAAAAGGAGAAATCACCCCCCTCCCCCCCGGGGGGGATGGCCACACTGTAATCCTTTCTCCTCCATTCTCCTCTTAAGATCTTGGGGCACACATGCACACATGCCTGGTGTAAGTTTAAGCCACTGGGTCTGGGACTCAAACCACGGTTGACTTACATGGAAGTCCAGCAACATAGCCATTATGCCAAAACTGCTGGTCCTCCTGTTAGCTATCTTTTTTTTTTTTTTTTTTGGAGAGGTTTTTTTTGCTATAGGGCGCGTGTGTTCGCCAGACAGACAGAGAAAGACAGAGAGACAGAAAGCGAGAAATCACCCCCCAGGGGGGATGGCCACGCCGCAATCCCCTCTCCTCCATTCTCCTCTCGGGATCTTGGACACGCTCGCACACGCGCCTGGCGTGAGTTTAAGCCACCGGGTCCGGGACTCAAACTGCGGTCGACTACGTGGGAGTCCAGCGACATAGCCATTCCGCTAACTGCTGGTCTCCCTGTTAGCTATCTTAAGGCTTGCCCTTCTTCCCAGTTTCTATGGCTCTGATCTTGGCATCCTTTAGGGTTTTACTGGAGAACTCCACTCCTTATCTCCTAGGTCTTTCCTTCACCTGAATGGAGTCACAAGGTGGTCGGTATCAACTGACTGACTTTTCTCTCAATCTAACAAGATCTAGCCTGTTAACAGAACTTTTTAATGTTTTCCGGTGCCACAGCATATATAGATTCTCCCTTGCTATATTGTTTTGTTCCTCTGAAATTTTTAAAGGGGAAGGAAATAACCATGTGTTCTTAAAATGCCATCTTGGAACTAGAAAGATGCTTAATGTGTATGTTTGTCATCTCATAATGGTAGGTCACTGTGCTTGTCTTTACTATATGTAATAGTTAGAGCTACTAGAAAGTCTTAATTACGACATTTTTCCTCAGTGTTTTTTTAAGCTTTACTGAGATATAATTGACATTAAAAAAAGTGACACAAATTTAACGCATACTATTTGGTGGCTTTTCTGCACTCATGATGCCATCACCGCAGTCAGGGTAATAAATGTATCTATCACTGCTCGAAGTTTGTGTCCCTTTGCTGTGTGTGTGTGTGTGAGTGAGTGTGGTAAGATCTACCTTCTTAACAGATTTTTAACTGCACAGCACCAATACGTATTGCTAACTGTAGGCACCACATTGCATAGCAGATCTCTAGAACTTCCTCATTATGTGTGACAGTGACTTTATACCCACCAGACAACTCCCCGCTTCCTCCTCCTGCCACCCCCTGGCAGCCGCCATTCTGTTTCCACATCTGTGTTTGCTCAGTGACTTTAACGCTGCTTCATTTGCTGGAGCACTGCTAGTTACACAGCGAGGAGATTGCACAATCAGATGGGCACACACAGACCTGGAAGATGAAGCAAATACACCATTAATCACGTTAGTGTTTAATTTCCCTTGGAAATGTCATGTTTACTTCAGTCTTTATAAAGGAAGACTTCCTGGAAGCTTGCAGTTATACTTATTATGCATTTAGCTTTCATTTGAATGGTAGTACACTCTCATAGGAATTATTAAGAAATGTATAATTCAGCGACTGTTTTTCTTAATATGAAGTCACCAGTAAAAACCCTAACTTCATTTTCTAAGTGGTTCCTCTTTTTTTGTACTGTTAAATGTACATGCTTATAGCTTCCTCAGTGGATAAGCTAGTCAGTAGTGAAACATTGGTTGAACTTTCAAATACTTCAAATTAAACCAGGCTTGGTGATTATTCTTTACAGGGACACAGCTTTTAAACTTGATGCCTTTTTATGTATCTGATAGTCATTTTTGCTCAGGAGCCATATTTTCTTTTAATTTGATAAGAGTACTGGGACCAGCAGTTGGCATAATGGCTATGTTGCCAGACTCCCATATAGTCAACTGTGGTTCGAGTCCTGGACCCAGTGGCTTGGAACTCACACCGGGCGCATGTGCATGTGTGCCCAAGATCCTAAGAAGAGAATGGAGGAGAAGGGACTGCGGTGTGGCCACCCCCCCGGGGGGGTGATTTCTCGCTTTCAGTCTCTATGTGTCTCTCTGTCTCTGTCTTTCTGGTGAGTACATGCGCCCCCCCCCATAGCAAGAACCTCTCCAAAAAAAAAAAAAATTGATAAGGGTAGAAAAATAGCTCCTGTCATCTAGTGGGTACGTACCACTTGTTGAGTTAAATAGAAGTGAGTGCTGGCAAGAGGAAGCTGGACATTTCAGGATTGAGCAATTGAAGTCTTCATCTGGAATTCCTTCCTAGAAATAGCTTTTCCTTGATGATCTACAAGAAATATACTTTGGTTTCACATTAAAAATAGTTTTATAGACTAAAATGGAGTATGTGTGAAAGTGCTTTACCAAAGTGTTAAGTGCTATCAAAATGTCAATATTTTAAGATTAAAATTTAAGGGCCCAGAAGATGATGTAATGTTCATGTTGCTAAACTCCCATGTAGTCAACCATGGTTCGAGTCTGGGACCCAATGGCTTAAAACTCACGCCAGACGCGTGCGTGTGTGTGCGTGCGTGCGTGCGTACGCGTGCGTGTGTGCGTGCCTGCCCGAGATCCCAAGAGGAGAATAGAGGAGAAGGAACTGCAGTGTGGCCATCCCCCTGGGGGGAGATTTCTTGCTTTCTCTCTCTTTGTCTCTCTGACTAGCACACCCACCCTATAGCAAAAATCTCTCTTAAAAAAATAAAGATTAAACTTTGAAATATTGAATGGGTTATTGTAGCACTTTGTAAATAGGAATATTTTTATAGTTCCAACATACAAATACATGTACGTCTAGTTTTTTTAATAATTATTATTTAATTTATTTATTATTATTGTCATTTTTTAGTTTGCTGTAGGGCATGTGTGCTCACCAGAGAGAGCTGGGAGGGTGGGAAGGAGTGAGAAAGCCAGCCACCAGGTCCGGCACTCAGACTGCAGTGGGCCATGTGGGAGTCCGATTCCTTAACCACCATGCCACCTGCTGGCCCCTGTATTTTGTTTTAAAAAACCTTTTAGAGGACCAGATGGTGGTGTAGCAGTAATGCAGCAGCGTGCGAGGCTGACCCACATGGGGAGCGTCTGGGTTCCCATCTAGAACACATCAGGGGTGTGTGTGCCCGTGATAGAAGTCTGACTGAGGCTGAGGGTTGAATCTAGCAGGAAGACTCCAGTTGGTATTTCCCCCCATACACCCGCCGCCTGTCTCTCTCACTCAAGAAACAAATAAATAACTTAAAAAAAAAAACTTTGTAAAAAAATTTTGTTAGAGAGCGCGTGTGCTCGTCAGAGAGAGGGAGGGGGGGAATTGGAGAGAAAGCATCACTAATAGGGCACGATCATGCTGCAGATCTTTCTCTTCCGCTGGGATTTTGGGCACACACATGTGCCTGGTGTGTTTTTCGAGCCATCGGGTCTGAGATTTGACCTGCGTCATTGGCCACTTGGGACCCAGCTCCCTTAGCCACGAGGCTACAGGGCTGTGCCCCACCAAACAACAACAACAACAACAACAACAAAACACAATTTTTTTTTTAGTATGAGAAATATCAGCTATACTAGGGAGATGCAGTACAATGAATCCTCATGGAACCCCACCACTCAGGTTTAAAATTTATCCGGTTATGGCTAATCTTGTCTTGTCTCTGTTCCACTCCTTTATCCTCAGCACTGGTGATATATATATTTTTTTTTTCAAAGTGGCTTACGTGGGGCCAGCAGGTGGCATGATGGTTACGGGCGCTGGACTCCTACATGGCCGACCACGGTTCAAGTCCCGGACCTAGTGCTCGTTTTCTCACTTTCTCGCTCTCTCCCTCTCTGGTCAAATTAAAATAAGTAAATAAATAAAGTTAAATAGCATAATTTTTTAAAAAGTGGCTTCCATACCAGATTTATTCCCTTACAGTTCAGGAGGTCATCATCAGTCTTAGGCGAAGAGCAATACAGGCCAGGCCAGTCTTCCTTCGGAGGCGCCCCGGAATCTGTTCCCTTGCCTGTGCTGCTCTGAGAGGCTGCCTGCATTTCTGGGCTCACGACTCTTTCTTCAATCTTCCAAGCCAGTAGACTGTCATCTCTCCGCTCTGACATCTGCTTCTACCATTATATCTTTTTTTTTTTTAATGGAAGTAAAATTAAGTTTGAAGTTAACATAAAACGCACCATTTTAACCATTTTAAACGGATATAATTCAGTAGCTCTGAGTACATTCACAATGTAGCATCAGCATCCCGACTGTTTAATTCAGGATATTTTCATCATCCCCCAAAGAAAACACATACCCGTTAAGCAGTCACTTCCCATTACCCTCACTTTCCCCCAGTCCGGCTGTTATGAATAAGGCTGCTAGGAATATTTGTTGTAAAGATTTTGTTTTAACAAAGTTTTGTGTTCAGTTTCTTGGCTATTCACCAAGATATGGAATTGCTGGGTCATATGGTAATTCTGTGTTTAATTTTTTGAGCAACTATCAAACTATTCTCAACAGTGGTTATACCATTTCATGTTCCCACCCGTAATATATGAAAATCCAACTTCTCTACATGTTTGCAGAACTTGGTATTTTCCATTTTACTTATTTAATCTATTTTATTTTTATTTTTTTGAGAGGTTTTCACTATAGGGCGCGTGCGCTCGCCAGACAGACAGAGAGAAACATAGAGACAGAAAGTGAGAAATCACCCCTCAGGGGGTTGGTCACGCCACAATCCCTTCTCCTCCATTCTCCTCTCGGGATCTTGGGCGCGTATGCACACGCGCCCGGCGTGAGTTTTAAGCCACCGGGTCCGCGATGCGAACCACGGTCGACTACGTGGGAGTCCAGTGACATAGCCATTACGCTAACTGCTGGTTCCCCTTATTTAATCTATTTTTAATATTTATTTACACTTGCTGGAGAGAGACAGAAAGATGGAAAGTAAGAAATAACCCCCTGGAGGGGTGGCTACATCAATATCCCTCCTCCTCCATTCTCCTCAGAATTTTTTGGGGCATGCATGCACACATGCCTGGTATGACTTTCAAGCCTCTGGGTCTGAGACTCAAACTATCATCAACAATATGGGAGTCCAGCAGCTTAACTGCCATGCCATGTGCTGGCTCCTCTTTATTTATTTTATTTAAAAATTTTATTTTGGGACCAGCAAATGGCATAATGTTATGTTGCTAGACTCCCACATGGCCAACCACGGTTTGAGTCCTGGACCTGGAGGTTTGAAACTCATGCCAGGCATGTGTGTGTGCGTGCCCAAAATCCCAAGAGAAGAATGGAAGGGAAGGGATTGCAAGGTATCCATCCCCCCGGGAGATAATTTCTTGCTCTCTGTTTCTCTGACTCTCTCTGGCAAGTGTACACATCCTGTAGCAAAAATATCCCTTTAAAAAATTTGTATTTTGGGACCAGCAGTTAGTGTAATGGCTATGTTGCTGGACTCCCATGTAGTCGACCGCAGTTTGCGTCCCGTACCTGGTGGCTTAAAAGTCATGCCAGGCGCGTGCGTGTGTGTGCCCAAGATCCCGAGAGGAGAACGGAGGAGAAGGGACTGTGGCATGGCCATCCCCCCTGGGGGGAGATTTCTCGATTTCTGTCTCTCTGTCTCTGTCTGTCTGGCGAGCGCACATGCCCTATAGCAAAAAAAAACACTCCCCCACAAATAAAAATTGTTTAATTGCCAGAGTTGTGTACGCTCACTAGAGAGAGTGGAGGAGTGTGTGGTCAGTTTGCACCAGAATGAAGTGATACCCCAGATCATTTTGGAAAACATTTTGGCCTCGGCCTGGCCCTGTAGCACAGTGCATTGGGAGCTGGATCCTACATGGCTGACCACGTTTTGCATCCCAGTCCTGGAGGCTTGAAAAACTGTGTACATGCCTAGAATCCTGAAAGGATGGAGAAACGGGGGAAGGAGGATTGTAGCATAACCACACCCTGTGTGTGGGGGGTGCTTTCTCTCTCTCTCTCTCATGAGTGCACATGCCCCCTGGCAATAAAAAACAGTGAATTATTTGGGACAGGCCAGCTGGTGGCATGGTGGTTAAGGTGTTTGGATCCCACATACTGACTATGTAGTTCAAGGCCTGGACCCTGTGGCTTGAAAAACATGCTGTCCTTGGATGTGTGTGCCCAAAATCCCCAAAGGAGAGAGAAATGGAGAAGGGTTGGCAGTGTGGCGACCCCCCTCGTTTTCTTTCTCTCTTCTCTCCATCTCTGGCGAGCACACTTGCCCTCTAGCATATTAAGGAAAAATCATTTTGGCCTACAGGATACGTGGAAGTTCTACCCTGCAGTCCACTAGCCTTTCTTGTGTTATTATTGTCTCAGTGTTTACAGATTAATAATAATAAAAAATTGCGTTTTCACTAGACATCAGCTGCGTGCTCGGACCTGAGTTAGCTCTTCATTTACGTGATCTCCTGTCCACACTGTAGTCACATCGGATTTCACCAGCAACCCAAATGTTTGTGGTTTAAACAACCCAGCAAGTACTTAGTGTGAGGCTGAGAGTAGGTGTGCCTCCTTAAGGACACTTGAAGTAGGAAGAAGCAAATTTCTTTCTTTTTTTTTTTTTTTTATTGGAAAGGTTTTTGCTATAGGGCACGTGCACTCACCAGACAGAGAGAGACAGAGAGACAGAAAGCAAGAAATCACTCCCCAGGGGGATGGTCACACCACAATCCCTTCTCCTCCATTCTCCTCTCGGGATCTTGGGCACGCATGCACACACGCCCGGCGTGAGTTTTAAGCCACCGGGTCCAAGACTCGAACCGCGGTCGACTACGTGGGAATCCAGCAACATAGCCATTACGCTAACTGCTGGTCCTGGAAGAAGCAAATTTCTGAAGCCATGTAACTTGGGGATAATAAAGCTTACTACAGAAGGAAGTTCTGTTTGCAGAAAGATTGACCCCAGGCTCCTTTAGATGGGAAACTTCCTGATTCATTAAACTTGAGTTCAGTGTACTCGATCTGAAGCATGAACAACTGTTGGAGGAGGCCCTCTGTGAGTTTAAAAGAAGCATACCTCATCACTTCCTTGCTTCTTAGGGCTTCCTCCCAAGTCTTGTTAGGCAGAAGTCAATGAGAGGATGCTCAAGAGGACTCAGGAGATGAGAATGGAAAAATATCCACTGGGTTTGGTCTTGGCAAAGTCATTGGTGATCCTTGTTAAAAGAGCAATTTCTGCATCAGGTGAGGTTACGTTAGAGAGATGCAGTACCAAGGCCAGTTTTACTTGTGGTGGGGGTGGAGGCTAGGTGCTGAAAAATCAATATTTTAAAAAAAGTGGAAATGAAGATAAGTGAATTTCTTTCAAAAAGGCGGCCGGGGGGGAACCAGCAGTTAGCGTAATGGCTATGTTGCTGGACTCCCACGTAGTCGACTGCGGTTCGCGTCCCGGACCCGGTGGCTTAAAACTCACGCCGGGCGTGTGTGCGTGCGTGCCCAAGATCCCGAGAGGAGAATGGAGGAGAGGAGAGGAGATTGCGGCATGACCATCCCCCCTGGGGGGTGATTTCTCGCTTTCTGTCTCTATGTCTCTCTCTGTCTGGCAAGCGCACGCGCCCTGTAGTGAAAACCTCTCCAAAAAAAAAAAAAAAAAAAAAGGCTGGCCAGGGCAGGAAGGACGATGGAGAAGGTTGAGGAGTGCTGGCTTCATTTTTTCAGGTAGAAAGAGAGCCTGCCATGGAGACGCTGGGAATAGCGCTGGCCGAGCAGATGGTGAAAATACAGGGAGAGAAGGTGTCATTAGTCCGTGATGACAGGTGCACCGTGGTGAACGAAGAGGTCAAGGTCACAGATGGACTAGTGAGCTTTGGGGAGCGGGCCATTGTATTGAATAGAGGGGGCCCTGAAGAACAGAAGTGAGGGTGGTGCCCAGTAGGTTGGTTCTCTGGAGGAAGCAGAGTGGTCAGGGAATGTCTATGGATGCCTTTAGACCTGGTTCCCACTTCAGAGGGTTGGTAATGGGTTTAGCGTGAAAAGTTGGGGTAGGAGAATGGCTGCCTAAGTGAACAGGAGGCACACTGGCTAGTATAAAGGAATTATTCTAAAGGACGAGAGTGTCTCTGGTGTTTTTTCTTTTACCGACTTTTTACACTGGGCTGGGTAGCCTGAATACCTGACCCACTGCTATATTCCTTTCTTTAAAAAAGAAAATAAACGATTTCTTCTATGAGTGAGAGAACGTAGACTTCCAGCAAGGTCGTGATGCCATGATCCACCCTCAGCTAGCCCCAGGTCACAGGCAGCAGATGTCCAGTGTATGCAGGGAGGTTTCCAGTTACCACCTGGACCCTTCTCATGTGGGTCAGCCTTACACAGCACTGTATTTTGCCACTGCGTCACCAGCCACACCCACCACCGCTGCATTTCTGACACCCTACCTAAGGCTGAGCCCTATTGAGCATCAGACTTGGACACGCCGTCCCTTTGTGGCTTGGTACTTTTATTTTTGACTCTACTGTCCTCTCTTCTTTCATTTCCAAATGTTTTCTCTATGCCTTTGAGGACCCTGCTCTTGGGGCTGGCAGGTGCCATGGTGGTTAAAGGCGCTGGATTTCTTTTTTTTTTTTTTTTTTTTTGAGGGAGGTTTTTGCTGTAGGGTGCGTGCGCTCGCCAGACAGACAGAGAGAGACATAGAGACAGAAAGCGAGAAATCACCCCCCCAGGGGGGATGGTCATGCCGCAATCCCTTCTCCTCCATTCTCCTCTCGGAATCTTGGGCACACACGCACATGCGTCCGGTGTGAGTTCCAAGGCACCGGGTCCGGGATGCGAACCGCGGTCGACTACATGGGAGTCCAGCGACATAGCCATTACGCTAACGGCTGGTTCCCAAAGGCGCTGGATTTCTACATGGCTGACTACAGTTTGAGTCCTGGACCTGGTGACTTGCTTTCTCCCTTTCCCTTTCTCTGTTCGGTCAAATTAAAGAAATTTGAACAAAAGGAAATAAATAAATAAATCGATCTTGAGAGAGAGAGAGAGAGAGAGAGAGAGAGAGAGAGAGAGAGAGAACGAACCCCTGCTCTATTAGAAAGAAATTCTCCAACACTCTTAGCCTCTTCTCTGAACCATCCCACCATCTGAAGGTTTAAATGAACACTGTTGGCCCTGAAGATTGGTAATCCCCTGAAGGTGCTGCCACCCTTACAACAAAAGTCCACACTTTATTGAGTGTTTATTCTATGTAAGAATTGTTCAAAACACTCTGTAGTAGCTAATTTAATCCTCATCAACCTAAGGAGGTTGGTACTATTGTTTTTTATTTTACACAGATTAGAAAAGCTGTTACCAAGAAGTTATAGAGTGGGACCAGCAGATGGAATGATAGTTACATCACTGGACTCTCATGCGGTCAACTGCAGTTTGAGTCCCAGACCCTGTGGCTCGAAATTCACATTGGGTGTGTGTACATGCATGCCCAAAATCCTGAGAGGAGAATGGAGAAGAAGGGATTGCAGCCTGGCTATCCCTCCTGGAGCGGTGATTTCTCGCTTTCCATCTCTCTGTCTCTCTGGCGAGTACACATACCCTACAACAAAAAAACTCCTTATAAAAATAATAGAAGGAGTTATAGAGCTTGATTAAAGGCTGAAAGCCAGTAGGTGGCAGAAGTGAAAGATGAGGTTAGATGGACTCTCCTCCTCCTCCTCCTCCTCCTCCTTTTTTCTTTTTTCAATTGGCAGAGGGCATGTGTGCTTGCTAGGAGAGAGAGAGAGAGAAAGCACCCCCTTAGTGGGAATAATCATGCAGAGTCCCCTTCGCTCCATTTCTCCATTCCATCAGGATCCTGGGCCTCATTACTCACACCTGCTGTGTTTTTCAAGCTGCCAGGGCTGGGTTTCAAACTGCGGTCGACCATGTGGGATCTGGCACCCTAAGCACGGAGCTATAGGGCCTGCCTAATATACAGACTTTCTAACGGTCTTTCAAATTGAGGCTTTTGGATTCCCTCATACTTCAGATACTTCATTTCCAATTCCTAAATCTTGTAAAGATTGCGTGGTATAATTCCAGGTCGTTTCTTGGCTGTCCCACTCCAGGTGACTCCGTAGTCCACAGTTTGGATTGCGGAGCCACTGGTCTTTCTTGCTGTTTCTTATTTCTGGCTTCTTTTGTCTCAGAGACTTACTACTTCAAAAGCAAATGGAAAAGAACCCTTCTTATTGTCTTCTTAGGGGGTTTGAGGAGGTCGTGCACTTATATGCTTATGTTGAATCTCCCATCACTTTGACTTTGAACCGCTAGGTTAGTTTAGCAATAGTAGATATTAACTCGCCATTTAACATTTTAAAGGAAGACGCCTTATGATTGTCTTGGTAGACCTAAGATAGCATATACTTGGTCCTTTTTAACTTGCTTTATTCCCTAAAGAGACTGGCGTGTGTGTCAGGGTAGTCTGTGAGCGTGTCCACAAGCAGCACCACTCGGAGTGCCGCAAAGCAGTAAACCAGTCACGCGTACACAGTGGGGAGAGTAGATGGACGAACTGTCACGTGGTCAGTTACACAGGGTGTCACATGGAGCGGTAGATGATCCTCCTACAGCTTTAATGTGTATCAATATGGTAGGGTCCAGAAAGATAGTGTTAATGACAAGTGCACAGCATAGTTCTGTTTCTTTTGAAGTTCAAAAATAAGTCTTATGGCTATTTTTCAAAAGATACCACATGACACCAAACTAGAATAATGTGATTCTGTCCATGCAGAAGACATTCATTAGACAGCAGCAGAAAGCAGTAAGACACAGCACAACACAATGATGTAAATCTGGCGTGATCATTTTTGAATATTCTGAATACTACCGTGGGTACCCAATAAAGCACAAATTTGTAAACAAAATAAGTAGTCTTGCGTGATTATGAATGCTTTGTGTAGTGAATGCTAACCCACTGTGGGAATGAGCCAAAGTCTGAGAAGGAGGATCCCCAAGGCTCCAATAGACTGAGAAAGGGGATTCCCCATGCTGGAGAATTGGTTGTATGTTGGAGTGGCCGTTAAACAGGTAGGTCATTTAGTGAGGAGTGACTGTTCCATATTTGTTCATCCATTCAGCCGTCAATGGACATTTGGATTGCTTCTGCTTTCTGGCATTGTTAACAGAGCTGATATGCTGCAGTCTAGTCAAATTCAGCCCCATTCCTTCCATGGTGGGAGCTGGCCAGATGGCTGCCACAGCAAGCTCCACAGCTCATGGGCCCTGGCTCCCCTATCCTGGGACCTGGGGATAAGTTTGGCTGTGGACATGGTTTTTAAATAAGTAAATAAATAAAATATAGAGAGAGCGAGAGCACGCATGCATGTGAGAGGGAAAGTGCGCATGTGTGCAAGCTTGCTGCTGTGACCATTTATGTATAAGTTGTTTGAACACCTGCTGTTAGTTCTCGTGGGCCTATATCTAGTAGAATTGCTAAGCAAAATGGCAATTTTGTATTTAATTTATCGAGGAACCACCAAACTTTTCCACAGTGGCTACACTATTTTCTACTCCCCTCAGCAATGTGTAAGGGTTCCAGTTTGTTCACACCTTCACCAATACTTGATTATTTTCTTTTCCTTGGCTATCCTGGCGGGTATGGAATTCTCTCTCCCTATGGTCTTGATTTGTGCTTCCCTAATGACTCATGATGATGAGCATCTTTTCATGTGCTTATTGGCCATTGTATGTATTTTCTGGAAAAATATCCAGATCATTTGCCCATTTATAAGATTATTAATCATGATGGCGAGTGCATGTGCACACATGAGAAAAAGAGAGACCAGCACCCTAGACAGAGTCTCATCGTGATCCCCTTTCTCCAGCTTTCCAGCTTCTCAGAATCATGGTCCTGCACCCCCATGTGTTTTCACGATGACTCAGGGATTCAAGCCCATGGTTGGGCAATACGACTTCAAGCCCTGCAGTTCAGTTGACGGCCGGTCGTTCTAAATTGCCCAAATACTGGCTCCAAGTATAATGGAACAAGGGGGCACAGGAAATTACATTGAAAATATCTTTTTAGTATAAACCTGAACAAAAAAAAATTGACCTACAAAAGATGTCATTTTAGATATACATGGGTTTGCCTAATGATCTTGTTTCTTTACTCACTGAGTTCTTCTAATCCTTGAGCTGGTAGTAGAGTCTTAAGGTATTTTTTTACAAATTTTTGTGTGGTTGATGTTGACATTTTTCCATAGACGCTTTCTTATCTTGCCATAACTTTCTGATTGTACCATCTGTGTATCTGGCAATGTAAAGATAACTAACTACACTATTTTAATTGACTGGATAAATACTGACTTTTCCATATTTCAGAAACAGTGTTTACCGTGCTTTACTCCTTACATTATAAAGTTGACAGAGCAGCTGTGGTTTACTCTGTCTATTTTTTTTAGGATCTTTATATTGATGCCTATGTAAAGGTCTGGCAGATTAAGAAATACTGTTCTTGGACGGATGAGAAAGAGGAATTATTGCCGATGATATTTCCTTCCACCACCTGATCAATTACTCTGATATTTGTCTTCCTGTTTTCATAGCCGCTTCCTGAGAAGTTTGTGGTGAAAGGTGTTGTGGATCGTTTCTCAGAAGAATTTGTGGAGACCAGAAGAAAAGCTTTGGATAAATTCCTAAAAAGAATTACAGATCACCCTGTACTCTCTTTCAATGAACACTTTAATGTTTTCCTTACTGCTAAGGTAAGACAGAATTTTGCATATTCCTTCCCCAAATTATCATTCTCTTTTTTTGTTCATTTGTTAAGGTTTTTGCCATAGGGCACATGTGCTTGCCAGATACAGACGGAGACAGTGAGAGAAAGAGTGAGAAATCACCCCCTGGGGGGGATGGCCACAGTGCAGTCCCTTTTGCTCCATTCTCTTCTCAGGGTTTCGGGCACACATACACATGCGTCCAGAGTGACTGTCAAGCAACCAGGTCTGGGACTTGAACCATGATCAGCCATGTGAGAGCCCAATGCCTTAACCGCTACACCACCTGCTTGCCCCCTCCAAATTACCGTTCTTTTGGCTCTTTCGCTTGCCTTGCCCGTCTGTCCATCTATTCTTCCTTCTTTCCTTTCTTCCTTCCTTCCTTCTGAGAAATAAAGACAAATACTCTCTACAGGATTTAATGCCTGTAGATTTAATGCCTGGTCTTCCAGCCAGTTGGGATCATGGTTGTATGTATGTGCGCACACTCAGCATTCGGAGTGGTGTGTTACTGTTGCACCACCATGACTGGGCCTTTTAGGCTGAACTTCCTTACGAGCTGTTTTCATCTTTCCCAAACCATCTTTATGGATAGTCCACTACAGCAAGTATCGTAAAATTGCTTTTTTTTTTTTTTTTTTTTTTGATGTCCATTTGCACTTTTGGTCCCATCTATTTTAGAATTCAGGAGAACATCCCCCCTCACCCCCAACTTGCAGCAGCAGAGGAAGTTAGGATATTTTCACTTGCCAAAAGCAGAGACAAGTGTCCTTAACACTTCCTGTCACAGGTATTCCCCAGTCTGACCATGGGCATCGGAGGGAAAGAACATTATTGAGTGTTTGCTAAGGGTGTTCTTCACAAGAGCTGTGGACGTGTTTACTCGTAGCCTCATTTTATAAACAAAGAAACTGAAGTGCAGGGAGTTTGACCTTTCAGGGGTCATCCCTAGGATCTGACATTGATTCCTTGTGGCTCCCAAGACTGTGCTTTCCTGCAGTATCAGGCTGCCTGGCCATCGCTTGCAGCCACATTCTCCCGAGTGGGCGTTTTTCAAGCATTTACCAGGAAAGCATTCGCATTCCACACAGTTACCAAATTCTGTAATATTCAAACTTAAGTTGGGCGTTTGCCAGTTTTTCTCTGCACTTCCCTCTTGGCAGAACTGACCTGAAACCGTGGGGCACTTCACTCTGGTTGTCTACAGAAACGGGGTCACATCCTCAGGTTCTCATGCTAGCTTCCGTCAGCCCCACGTGGTTAGTTTCAGGTATCACATTCCCACATTCAGGCCAGACAATGCGCTCCATATTGGCCAGGGTGTTGAGTTCCAGAAACTTTCCGGTTTTCCTTCTCAAAGTGGCAAAATTGAGAAATATTTACAGATAACATCAAATGCTGTTAAAGGCTTTCAAGAAGGCTCCATTCTCTACTCAATAGAAACCACATGGCAAAGTCCTTTAGCTTTGTTTGAACTCCATTGGCATTTGGCCTGTTCATTGCATTCCCATTCATCATCCTTTTTTCCCAGGTGCTATTTCCCTGACAGGTTGAACTTGTACACTTTTTCAAAACAAGTATTTCCTTGTGAACTAATCTTTAAGTAGGGTTCTTATAATTTATAGTTAAAATAAAATCTATCTTGTTTTCTAGAAGTACAACTTACATCCCTACCCAGGTTACATTGACCAGAAAACGCCAAACTTAGTCATCTTTATTGAATAGAAAAGGGCTTTTGCCTTGGATCTTTCATCATTAGGAATCTGTATGAAGAATAAGTAGGAAAGGTTGAGAGAGAGAGAGATTGATTTATCTCTCTGTGTTCCAAGCAGTATGAAAATTACTCTTAAAAATATATAAGATCCTTCAATGATAGTCAAACTCCAACTTCACATGAGTAAATACAGGAGAGGTGGCCCTACAAAGAGCAAATTCTGGCCCTAGCTCAGTGTTGACGAACTAAATGCACTAAATAGCCCTATTTTCTTATTTTAAAAATCTTTCAATTGTAGTTCAATACATAAAATTTCCCTCTGTTTTTTCTCTATTTGCTACAGAGAGTGTGTGCTCACCGGAGACAGAGAGAGGGAAAGCACCCCCCACCAGCACCGAGGGGGGATGGCTACACTGTAATCCCCTCTCTTCCATTCTCCTTCTGGAATCTTGGGTAGGCACGCACACACACCTGGCATGATTTTCAAGCCCCCGGGTCTGAGACTCAAACTATGCAATTGGCTACGTGAGATCTAACCACCCCAACCACCACACCACTGGCTGGCCTGAAACTTTACAAACACCTCCACCGTACCATGTGTATAGTTCAGCTGTGTTGTGTATTCACAGTGTTGCGCAAGTGATCTCCAGAACTTTTTCATCTCGCCAATCCCAGAAGTCTATACCCATTCAACCACAGCTTCCTGTTCCTCCTTCCTCCCCCTAGTTTCCCACCCTTTCATCTTTTTCCTCAACATACCTTGAGTAACTTGGTCTTGTTCTTTGATGAGCTGCTTACTTGTTCTGCCATTATTGAATGCAGAGACAATCCAGCTTCTCCTTGTGACGCTGTGATCTTCTTACGCTAGTGGCGTCCTTATGCCAGGAAGGCTGGGCGATGCGGGGGAAACTCAGTGTTAGCTATGTTCAAATCAGTACTTTCATCTTTGCAGACTGGGTATAGCAAATCAGATAGGTTCTACCACATTTCAACGTGTGTATTAACCAGCTTAACTAGGGACATCCTTTCAGAGCTGTGTTTAAAGTAGAGCTTCCACAGTCTGACAAGCCCATTTGAGTCTAGCCCTGCTCCAGAAATTACTGTGTATGAAAGCAACTGGGAGAGCTCTGAGGCTTCAGGTACGAGCTTGTGAAGGGTGGGTGCCTTTGAGGATGTTTCTTGTGTAGAGCGTGGGAGGTTGGAAGGAGAGATGGAATCTTGAGGACATTCAGGCGGCTTAACTTTGAAGGGAGGGAGGGAGGGAGGGAGAGAGAGAGAGAGAGAGAGAGAGAGAGAGAGAGAGGGGTTAAAGGGTTAGGGGGTTGCTACGGTTTGTAAGATGGGGGAACCTTAGGCATATTCTACATGCCAAAGGATTACATGTTGAAGATATGGACAGGAGGGGGTAGGATAGGAGAGGGGATAACTGACAGAGTAAGAGGTTCAGTTGAGGGAAATCTGTAGGTAGGAAAGGGTGGGATTGAGAATAAAATTGAAGGCTTGGGCTGCTTCACGAAGGGAGTGAAATCCGGAGTCTGCATGTAAAGTATGGAGGCCGTGGCCTGAAATCGTGTATCACCTAGGGAGGGGCGGCTGTGTTAACCATGACTTCCTTATTCTCTGCTGTGTCCCCACATCAGGCTCAGATTGCCAGACATCTGTAGCCTTGTTCCATGTTCCCTCATCTCCCTGTAGATATGTCCTAGGATGGGGAATTAATGCTCTGTGTTGGGTGGATGTGAGGAACAGACACCCGCCTCTTTTGTAAAACCTCTTTTTAAAAAATGTATTCTTTTTTTTTTCTTTTTTTTTTAAACCAGAGAGAGAGAGAGACAGAAAGAGAGAGTGAGAGAGAGAGAGAGAGAATGTGAGAAAGCAAACCATCAGGTCCGGGACTCAAACCATGGTCAGCCATGTGGGAGTGTTCAGCGTTTCAACCACTACTCCACCTGCTGGTCCCTGTAAAACCTCTTTTGAAGACACTGTTAAAGTGACATAGGACAACCTGAGGATACTATAGATTCTTCTTAGGGTTTAGTGATGGGGAGAACTTTGTTGTACCTGGAAGGCTAATATTATGCTTGTCTTTTTAAAAAAAAAAATATTAATCCTTTTTTTTCCCCATGAGGTAGAAAGAGAAAGAGAGCATGTGTAACCCCTCCCAACAGGATTTTGATGCCGTGACCCATCCTTCAGCCAGCCCTGCATCGTGGGCACACATGTGCCTGGCCTGCTCAGGGAGGTCTTTAGATTTGAACTGGGAACCTTCCCATGTGGGATTGCCTTGTAAAAGCATCACGTTTTACCACTGCACGACCACCCAAGCCCTAGGATGCTTTCTAAATGTAGACACAATGGGTTATAAGACTCAGCATATTTCCTGTTTTTGCCTTGACCTACGAGAAATTCGGGACTAAAATGTTTTATCATTTACTGCATCTGTCATTGACCTGGGTTTTTGCACCCAGATATTGTCATCGTTTCCTGCTCTCCACCCTCCCCCACCCTTCTCTGCTTTAGTTGGGATATAAGCAAATAAGTGGACTGAACCTCAGAATTCCAGGTCTTTAATTTTACTCCTCCAGACAATAGAGGGTATTTTGTATGGGGGAAAGAAATATTTTTTCTGTTTCTTTTGTCAGAGGTTTTAAACATTATGTTAGAAACCGTGTTGTATAGGACAGCTTGCTCTCACGAGTGTACCTGATTAGAAGGATTAGAATCCCTTGGAAGGGATCTGGGTGTAAACGAACAGGAGTGTAAGTCTGGAGGGCTTACTTTTGCCCATGTGGTTAGATCCTCTAACTCAGCTCTTTATTTATTTATTTTTCCCCGCAACCTTGTTTAGGGGTTGCTTTCATTAGTCCTGGCTGTGTGAGTGACTTTATCCATGTGTCATCTTTAGGACCTGAACGCCTACAAGAAGCAAGGGATAGCACTGCTGACCAGAGTGGGCGAGTCAGTCAAGCACGTCACCGGAGGCTACAAGCTGAGGAGTCGGCCCCTTGAGTTTGCAGCCATAGGCGAGTACTTAGATACCTTTGCACTCAAACTGGGAACCATTGATCGAATAGCCCAGCGGATCATCAAAGAAGAAATAGGTGAGCTCTTTGTTGAGATCGCGATCATGCCTGGGGACCACGTTGGCACAGTGGCATTGACGTGTGCCACGCAGAACCAAACTGCAGAAACGCCAGAGGGACAGCAGTAGGGCATAGTTTACGTATAAAACAAGTAAATACAAGGAGGGGAGGAGCTACATGTCATTTTGCATTCTGTCGTTTGTCCTGTATCTTAGCCTTACGTTTGCTTTTCCTACGGCAACCAACCACTTCTGAGCCCCTCGGCGGTTCCTCTCTTCTCTCTCCTAATTTTAGCTTTAAAAGTGGAAGCATGGACTAACTGCCCTTCCGCCACGGGAATGACAAATTGAAAAAACAAGCTTAGATATCTTTTCTGGTAGAAAGATGGTTCCGAAGGATAGCATGGTCAGCTGTGTTTGTCCAGGCTGTGGCCCTCGTGAACCTTCAGACTTGAGACTGACTCTCACCCCATCCTGGCTTCATTTTAAAGCCACCCCTCCTGAGCTGGGGAGTCACCAAGGTCTGTGTTTATTTTTCTTGGCTGTTGCCACCACTTCCTTCCCACGCCTCTCATGGCTACCTGCTTTGCCATATCCCAGAATACTGGGGCCTTCTGTATCCTTACACACGCGTGGGCCAGACAGACCTGGACAGTTAATGATCATGCCGACACACGAAGCATGTTGGAGATCAGTGTCCAATCTGTGTCTAATCGGTGACAACAGTATTCTGTCGTCATGGCAAGAATTCTGGTGACAAAAAAATGGGCCAGATTTTCCTTGTAGGAGAGAAAAAAAAAAACAAAAACTCAACATTTTCCTTTGTTCCCTGGGCTCGTTCCCTCTTCTTTACCCATTGATGGTATCAGATGGGGCCTGAAAGAGAACCAACCCAAAGGGTATCACTGTGAAATTTTAGAACAAGTGATAAGGTTTTGAAAGCTTTTAAAGAAAAATGGGAGAGGCAGGTGATATATAAAAAGAACAAGAATCAAAATGGTTTTAGAGATTGCTGAGGGTACTGCCTACATCTAAAGATCGTGTGGAGTAAATTCCATTGGAACTAAGATATTGGGCTGACCACTGGATGAGAGAGTGAGAGTGTATATTAGATCTCAGCTCTTTTTTTTTTTTTTTTTTTTTTGGAGAGGTTTTTGCTGTAGGGCGCGTGCGCTCGCCAGACAGAGAGACAGAAAGCAAGAAGTCACCCCCCGGGGGGATGGCCACGCCGCAATCCCTTCTCCTCCATTCTCCTCTCGGTATCTTGGGCACGCACGCACATGCGCCCGGCGTGAGTTTAAACCACCAGGTCCAGGACTCAAATCGCGGTCAACTACATGGGAGTCCAGCAACATAGCCATTACATTAACTGCTGGTCCCAGACCTCAACTCTTGTATTATTTTCTAAATTCTATTTTTTTCCCCATGATGACTGATTTTTATCTTTTAAAAACATCCCCCTATGTATGTAAGACTCTGCCCCAATTACCTGTTAGAATCCTGCCTCCCAGGATGGTAAGCAAGTAGTTATTTGAAGATGTTTGGTGGACGTGGCACCTACCACTTTTCCCCATCAGCTGTGGTTCTCATTATCTAGGCACATAGCACTCCCATTATGGGGTGGAATGAATTGACGTGATGTTAGCTTCAACATCAACTTTTAGAGCTATTACAAAGTTATGTTAGAAACAGTGTTGTGTCTGAAGAAGAATGTGTTCAGGTGTATGAATGGCCAAGGAGACACATCTTGGTGTAGAGGGCTCTTGGCTGTGGTGATGACTTATCATCGGGTTAGCAAGCACTAGTGATTGCTATCCAACTGGGTTTTAATTGGGGTTCTCTTCCCCCTTTAGAGTACCTCGTAGAGCTGAGAGAATATGGGCCTGTGTACTCCACATGGAGTGCGTTAGAGGGTGAGCTGGCTGAACCCCTGGAGGGCGTGTCGGCTTGTATTGGGAACTGCTCTACGGCCTTGGAAGAGCTGACAGATGACATGACAGAAGACTTCCTACCTGTGCTCAGGGAATATATTTTATACTCTGACTCCATGAAGGTAAGCTGACTTGCTTTTGTGTACACTTTGGTTATTTTTTTTGGTAATAGTCATTATCAAAAAGTAATGGACTTTTGCCTGTTTGCTTGTGGTACAAGTTTCTTTCTTCCTGGGTGTGCACGATGAGACATGTGGACCGCCTCAGGGACTTGTGACTAGAACACATGTTGAACCAAGTATGTGCGTTAAATGGAAAAGAAACAAACAAACAAAATATATAATTTGGAAGAAATTCTTATCCGTGTTCTAGAGACACTATGGAAGAACAGCTCTTCGAAGTTAAAATATCATTGTTGAAATAAAATTGATAGTAAAGCTGAAAGATAGATTGAGGAAGTCTTGAAAGACAAACAAAAATACTTGGAAAATAGAACAAAAATGCAAAATGCACATTAAAGAAAGATAAGAGATGGGATTAAACACAAAGGTTCAGCTTCTGAGTGATAAGACTTCCTGACTGAGGGAGCTGAGGAAAATGGAGGGAAGAAAAATTGATGAGAAATAATATAAGACAATCCTCTAAAGTTACAGATAAAAGTCTTCAGGTTAGCATGACATGCTAATTGCCCAGCAAAAGGAGTGAAAACCAAACCAACCCAAAGTGTATGGTTGTGAAATTTTAGAACAAAAGTGATAAAATTTTGGAAGCTTTTAAAGAAAGCAGGAGAGGGACCAACAGATGGCAAAATGGTTATGCCGCTGGGCTCTCACATAGTTGACTGTGGTTTGCGTCCTGGACCCAGTGACTTTAAACTCATGCTGGGAATGTGTGTGTGTGTGTGTGCCCAAAATTCCAGAGAATGGAAGGGAAGAGATGGTAGCATGGCCATCCCCCTTGGAGAGTGATTTCTTATTTTCTGTCTATCTCCCTGTTTCTCTGGCAAGCACATGTGCCCTATAGCAAAAATCTCTCTAAAAAAGGAAATAAATAAAAAAAGAAATAAAGCTGGGGAGACAAGTGATATATAAAAGGAACAAGAATTAGAATAGCGTTGGTTTAACAGCAAAGGATGAAAAAAGACAGTGGAACTATGAGGACCAAAGGTTTCCATCCTCAAATTCCACAGGTAGAATAAGTGTGAGGTGTAGGTTGAAATGCCTTAATGCCTACACCAGAAACTTCTCCAGCCTACACATAGATTGACTGGAGAAGATAGCTTCAGGGGACTTGTGGGACAGTGGCACCCGCTGGAGAAAAGGGCCAATCTTCCTGACCAGCAGAACAGATACGGGGCTCAGTGTTGAACATGCCTACCTCCAGGTAGCTCCCTTCATACTTCCAAAACAGAACTCTGAACTATTCATCTGTCTCTGGGACAGATCTAGGCCATCCTGGTGGGAAAGACCCAGTAAGATCTGAACTGAGTCTTTAGAGAAACTTGTCGGTCTACATGGGGTTTAAAAATGGAAAACCAGGGAACCAGCAGTTAGCGTAATGGCTATGTCGCTGGACTCCCATGTAGTTGACCGCGGTTCGCGTCCCGGACCCGGTGGCTTAAAACTCATGCTGGGCGCGTGTGCGTGCGTGCCCAAGATCCCGAGAGGAGAATGGAAGAGAAGGGATTGCGGCGTGACCATCCCCCCTGGGGGGTGATTTCTCGCTTTCTGTCTCTATGTCTCTCTCTGTCTGGCGAGCGCATGCGCCCTATAGCGAAAACCTCTCCAAAAAAAAAAAAAATGGAAAACCAAAAACATAATAGAACTATGAAAATATTCTATAGTTTGGGAAGGGAAGTGCAAAATAATGAATACAGTAGTTATAAAAACTTAAAAAATTATTATGGAAAATTTCTAGCATATACAAAAGCAGAATAGTATGACAACCTCCCATATACCCATAATCCTTTTTCATCTTGTTTCATTAAGTATGAATATTTTTTCTTGGATCACTAATCCAGTAAAAAAGAAAACAGTGATCGAAGTAATTGATCAGAGAAATTTTGAACTTCTTATCTATAAAGTGAAATAGATGGTGATGTGAGAGGGTAAAGTTCAAATGAGACATCTCTAACCTGAGGCAGCTTTGTTGTAATTACCAAAACTCCAAATTTGCGACTTTTTTTTGTTTAATAAAGATTTTTGCCATAGGGCCTATGTGTTCATGGGAGAAAGAGAGGGAGAGAAAGTGAGAGATCACCTCCCGTGGGCCATGCCACAATCCCTTCAACCACACAGTAGACCACATGGGGTCCAGCACCTTCACCACTACACCACTTGCTATCCACAAATTTGCAACTTTTTAAAAAGTTTAAAAATTTCTTACACATTGCATTTTTTTCTTTAATTTTTTTTTTCTTTTTTTAAAGAAAGTGCTTGCGCTCGCCAGATAGAGTCAGAGAGAAAAAGACAGAGAAAGTGAGAAAGCACTCCTACCAGGGGATGGTCACACTGCAATTCCTTCTCCCATTTCTTCTTTTTTTGGGATTCTGGGCACACGTGCACATTCATCCAGTAGGATTTTCAACCTGCTGGGTCTGGGACTCCAACTGTGTGTTTGGCCGTGTGGGATCCAACTGCTCTAACCATCATGCTATGGGCTGGCCCTACACGTTGCATTTTTAATCCTATGGCTGAAACAAGTATAGAAAGGTATCCTGATTTAATTTAAATAAACCAGAATATTTAACATTACTTATGAAGTTATAGTATCTGGGTTTTTGGTTTTTTTTTTTTTTTTTTTTCATAGTTGCTCTAGCATGCATGCACTCACTGGAGATAGAGAGTAAGAGTGAGAGCGAGAGAGAGAGAACACCTCTAGAGGGATGACCATGTAATCCCTTCTCCTCCATTCTCCTCTTGGGATCTTGGACATGCATACACACAAGCCCAGCATGTTTTTCAAACTGCCTGGTCCAAGACTTGAACAGTGCAGTTAGCCATGTGGGATCCAGCCACCTTAACCACTGTGCCACCTGGCTGGCCCCTATAGTATCTGTTTTTGTGATCAAAATAAATGTTTACAATCCCTGGGCTGTCCTTGAATTTCTGTCTTACATAGAAATATCATTCATCAGAATGCTCCCTAATCTTGCCAGACTAGAAATTCGATGCATACGTGGCACTGGAGTATTTTAGTACAAATTACCTTGATCACTGTTTTCTTTTGTTCTGGCACTTGCTAAGCGTGTTAGTACTTTGATATATATTTGTACTTGATGCAGTTTTCAGTTGTCGTTTAGTGAGGATTTATCTGGCATCTTACTAAAACGTTGTCATGCTGTGAGACATGAGCTTACATGAGTCATTGAAGTTATAAATCAAAGAGATGCGTGTTTGTGTTCTTTCTGCCCCGCATGTGTGAGGCGTACGTATTGAGTTTCTTGTTTACTGAGCCTGAAAAGTTTCAGTCAGGTTAATCAGGTTGGGAACAGTGTTGTCAGAGGAAGGCTTGGTAAAGAGGAAGTATTGACTGCAGCCTCTGAAACCCAGGTCTGCCCCCGGTGAGCTGAGCTGAGTCCAGTTAGTAAGAAATGGGGTTACCTGCTCCCCTTCTCTCCAACAGGAAAATACCTGAGCAGAATGTTCTGGAAGAGACAGGAAAGATTTGATGGCAAAGCCAAGGCTGCATGTAGGACTGTCGGGGTCCCTGCAGCCAGACTGCAGATCTTGAGAAGAAGGTCTGAAGTGGCTCCCTGCTTTCACATTGCTAATCTGTAGGATTTTTTTTTTTTTCCAAAGAGCATGCGCAGTTGCCAAAGAGAGAGAGAAACACACCACTATCATTTTCATACAGGGAAAGGGAGGGAGAAAACACGCTCTAGTGGGGCTCAATCATTGCCATATTCCCCTCTCCTTCATGTCTTCATCCTGTTGGAATTTGGGGAACATGTGTACACACACACACACACACACACACACCCTGCCCATGTATTTTTCAAGCCAACAGGCCTGGGACTTGAACTATGGCCATTTGGGATCCCTTAATCACCAGCCATGGGTCAGCCCATTCAAGAATTTTAAACTCTGAGCAAGTCAGATAATTCTGTTTTCAAAGTTGCTTTCTAGCTTTTGAGATACCAGCAGGACAGACATCACACATCACTATTGAGTTTAAAAACTAAAAATGGAGCAGAGGGGATGCCCAAGACATGGTTGGGACCTGTGTCTCGTTAACTGTGAAATTGCCTTCAGAGCTGAGAAAGTCCTGGTTTTGATTTGGTGGGGAGTTATTGATACAGTGATGCTGGTCAGTCTACTCCTACCCTGCCTGTGGGTGGACCAAAGTGTCTGTTATTTGGAGTCAGCAGCCTGTGTCTTAGGAATTTGAAGAAGTTAAGGGTTAGTCAGTCTAAAATGCTGGGGCTCACTGAAGCTCTCCCCAACAGGGCTATGGTTGGGGTTCTTCTCTGAGTTTGAAATGGGCTTTGGGATCATTTTATCTCATTTACTCATTTAGAGATGAAGAAATGGAACCTGGGGGACCAGCAGTTAGCGTAATGGTTATGTCGCTGGACTCCCATGTAGCTGACCACGGTTCGAGTCCCAGACCTGGTGGCTTAAACTCATGCCGGGCGCATGTGCATGCATGCCCAAGATCCCAAGAGGAGAATGGAAAAGAAGGGATTGCAGCATGGCCATCTCCCCTGGGGGGCGATTTCTCGCTTTCTCTCTCTTTGTCTCTCTCTGTCTTTCCGGCGAGCGATGCACCCGATAGCAAAAACCTCCCCCCCCCCAAAAAAAAAGAAGAAGGAAAAAAAAAAAAAAAGGAACCTGGGTAAATCTTTCTTGTGTTTTGTGGTGGTAGACCGTATTCCCTAGTGACCATACTCATCTTGTAGCAGTGTGTTTACCATTTACCAAGCGAAAAACTAGGTGAATCCCAGCTTGTCAAAGCTTGCCTCAACTTGTATCTCTAAGAACAAACGCGGCTGGATACCTTCTGTTCTTTCCTGTGGGAGGTAGAAAGAAAGCAATAGGAAAAAATTGGATCACAATCAGATCACATGGAACAAAATAGAACAATGAGATTTTTGGAAGAGGTTTTTTTTTTTTTTTTTTTTTTTTTTTACTATAGAGCATGTTCACTTGCAGGAGAAACAGAGAGAGTAAGAAAACATTCCCCAGGGTGGATGGCCAGGCCACAATAACTTCTCCTCCTCCTCTGTTCTCCTCTCAGGATTTTGGGCACAGATGCACACACGCTCAGCCTGCGTTTACACTGTCGGGTCCGGGACTGAAACTGCGGTTGACTATGTGGGAGTCCAGCAGCATAACCATTATACCATCTGCTGACCAATGAGATTTTAAACAGTGAACACTGAGGACAGCTTGTGCTGAAGGCATGCATTCTAAAGATAGACAGAGTCAGCACACAGTGCCTGCTCTTGAGAGAGGGGTACCAAAGTGACGCGCAGGCCCAGGACTCAAGTTACACACACTACAGACATCTGTAAGTGGTATTTATGTGGGATTTCACATCCTGTAGGCTAGAAGTATATAAAACAAAGTTAGGGAAGTTATGGGCTGAGAGACCAACTTCAGATCCTTACCAAATCTCTGGCAATGCCTTTTGAGAACTGGTGTCATTTAGACCCAGCCAAGAGTTGGAGAAGCTTTATTTAAGAAAGGTAGGGTAGGCAAATATTTGATCAAATTAGATCACTTGGTGAATTTAGAACATTGACAGTTGTATAACTTTTGCATCTTGTCTTTTTTTTTTTTTTTTTTTTTTTTTTTTTGAGAGGTTTTCGCTATAGGGTGCCTGCGCTCACCGGAAAGACAGAGAGAGACAGAGAGATAGAAAGTGAGAAATTACCCCCCAGGGGGGATGGCCACGCTGCAGTCCCTTCTCCTCCATTCTCCTCTCGAGATCTTGGGCACGCACACACACGCGCCTGGTGGGAGTTTAAGCCACCGGGTCCGGGACTCAAACCGCAGTCGGCTACATGGGAGTTCAGCGACATAGCCATTAGCTAACTGCTGGACCCAGCATCTTATCATTTTTAAGAGTAGGTTTATAAGTCAACAAACATGCTCATCTCAGAGGTTTTGGAGAATGACTGGGGTGGGATGAGAATCTGATGGAAGAATGGGTTCTAAGGGAAAACCAACTGGAAAGACTGGCTGTGACCAGAGCCTTGACTGACATACAGGAGTTAGCTTTGCAAGGATTGGAGGATCGACCTCTCAGGCAGAGCCAGCCGCCGGTGCAAAGGTTCTGAAGCAGAAGCGAACTTGGTCTTTGCAGATCAGAAGGGCCAGGGTGAGTGGAACCCAATAAGCAGGGAATTAAGTGGCAGAAGGTGGGGTCAAAGAGATGGGTAGGGGCCAGGTCACTGAGTAGCATCATAAAGGCCATGACTGGTGAGAGTTGGATTTCATCTAAGGAATAGAAGGGAAGCCCTTTGGTTTTATGCAGGGGAGTGACAGGACGCAATTTTTACTCTTAAGAAGACATCGAGGGAACCAGCAGTTAGCGTAATGGCTATGTCGCCGGACTCTCACGTAGTCGACCGCGGTTCGCATCCCGGACCCAGTGGCTTAAAACTCACGCCGGGCGCGTGTGCATGCGTGCCCAAGATCCCGAGAGGAGAATGGAGGAGAAGGGATTGCGGCGTGACCATCCCCCCTGGGGGCTGATTTCTCGCTTTCTGTCTCTATGTCTCTCTCTGTCTGTCTGGCGAGCACACGCGCCCTATAGCGAAAACCTCTCAAAAAAAAAGAAGACATCGAGTGCTCAAGTGTAGAGAACAGACTGTAGAGAATGGAAGTGGACGGGGCCATTCAGGGCGCTATCCCAAGGAGCCAAGGGGTAGACAGGGAAGCTGGTGGAGCTTGGGCTATGAGATTAGTGAAGTGTGTGGACTTGGGGTACACTTTGGGTGAAGGGCCACCTAGACTTGCCATCGTAGTTATGTGGAGTCAGGGAGGGGGAGAATTAAGGTTTTTGGCTCTAGCAGCTGGGTGGATAGTAGTCCTGTTTATCGGGATGGGGAAGTCTAGGATGGAACAGATTGGGCAGTTCGGCCATGTTGAGTTAAAAATGCCTATTAGCCATAAGGCGGAGGTGTTATTGCAGTTGATTATGAGTTTCATTCAGTGTGGGAATAGAAAGTTGGATCATTTGTGTATGAATGGTGTTTAAATCTATGAGACTTGGGGAGATCAGGTGAGCTGAGTCTAGGCCAGCGCCTGGGGCATGAAAATATTCAGTGGGCTAGCGCCTGTTTAAGAGGAAGGAGTAAAAAAGGAGTCTGAGGAGTGGCAGGTGTGATAGGAGAAAAAAGATGGCCTCAGTGAAGCTAAGGAAGATGTTTTGAGATGGGGCATGATAAACAGTGACTGTTGGATTTAATAACAGAGTTGCTGGTGATCATGACTTTGAGATGTGAGATGTGGATACACAAGTTGCAGTTTAAAGAATGTTTTTGAGTTGGAGATACCCTCAACAGTTTTGGTGTAGTTCTCTTCAAATGTCAAATCTGTCAGTTTCTTCAGCCTTCCTTCCTTTCCCCCTTGGTGTCCACAAGGTGGAGCTGATGAGTCAAAGTACAGAGAAATGATCAGATTGTGCTTCTGATTTGCTATTCCAGTGCCTGCCTTCCTTTTCCTTTTCCTTTTTCTTTTTCTTTTCCTTTTTCTTCTTTCCTTTTCATTTTTTTCTCTTTCTTATTCTTTTTTTTTTTTTTTATAGTTTTTGCTATAGGACAAGTGATCACCAGAGAGAGACAGAGAGAGTCAAAAACTGAAATGAGGGGCCCAGTGGGTGGCGTGGTAGTTAAGGTACTGGACTCCCAGAAGACTGACTGCAGTTTGAGTTCTGGAGCTGGCAGCTTGGAAATCATGCCAGGCACATGTGTGTGCATACCCAAAATCCCAGGAGGAGATGGAGGAAAAGAGATTGTGGCGTGGCCATCCCCCTGGGGGTGATTTCACACTTTCCCTCTCACTGTTTTTTTCTCTCTCTCTCCATTTCCTCTCCAGCAAGCTCATGTGCTTTATGGCAAAAACCTTAAAAATAAAAAAGGGACCAACAGGTGGCATAATGGTTACTTCTCTGGACTCCCATGTAGTTGACTGCAGTTCGAGTTCTAGACCCAGAGGTTCCAAACTCATGCTGGGTGCGCATGTGCCCAAAATCCCAAGAGGAGAATGGAGGAGAAGGGACTGTGGTGTGGCCATCCCCCCTGGGGGGTGCTTTCTTGCTTTCTACCTCTCTGTCTCTCCAGTGAGCTTATGTACCCTATAGCAAAAATCTCTCTAAAAGTAAAAAATAAAAAAAACTGAATTTTTTTCTGGAAGATCAGGGTGTCAAGAAAACTTTTGTTCCCCTTTCCTGAACAAAAGTTATATATACAGAGGGGTTAATTTCTTGCAATTAAGATGATAATGTGAAGAAACAGGTGATGAAATGTATATGATAGTCTCAAGTGCTTTTTAAAAATGATAATTATTTAACTTAATTTCTTTGTTTTTAATTTGACCAGAGAGAGAGAAAGGGAAAGTGAGAAAGGAAGTTTCCAGGTCTGGGACTCGAACTATGGTTGGCCATGTGGGAGTCTAGCGTCCTTAACTACCATGTCTCTTGCTGGCCCCCTCAATTCCTTTTAAAAAAGTATAAAAATTATAAAAAAATAAAACTTGGAGATTGTCAGTGATGACAGCCTGGATAAATATTTAAATTTCCTCATCTTTATGAGATCTTAGCAAAATGACACTATAAGAATATTTTAAAAAGTAATTTCCCAGAGGGCATGTCCACTCACCATGGAGAGAAAGATGAGAGAGAAAGCACCCCATAGGAGATAGTCATGCCATAATCCCTACTCTTACATTTTTCACTCCTTTTGTGATTTGGGGCATGCATACACACAGATCTGGTATGTTTTTCAAGCCGCTGGGTCCAGGACTTGAACCGCATAGTTGTAAGACCTAGCTACCTTAACCACCAAACCACCAGCTTGCCCACAGGAATTTTTTTAAAAAATGGTATAAGCTCACAAAGACAAAGAACAACAGATAAGATAATAGCAATACAATTTGGGGAACTAGAAGGCAAATTGAGAGGTGATTAATGATTAAATGGCTCAGAAGAGCTGACTTTGAAGCTGACTGTGGGAAAAAATGGAAAAGTCACTTGGTTTTTAGCATGGAACCTCCATAGAGTTGGTAGCACCAAACAACTCTGGGATGAGGAAGAAGCTGTGCTGAAGAGAAAGATGAGTCAGGAGTCTTCCTCTTAAAAATCTATTATAGGGTGCGTGCACTTGTCAGAGAGAGACAGAGAGAGGGAAAGTAAGATGGCCATGCTACAATTCCTTCTCCTCCATTATCCTCTCGGAATTTGGGGCATGCATGCACATGCACTCAGTGTGTTTTCCAAGCCACTGGGTAAGAGACTAGAACCACGTAGTTGGCTGTGTGAGATCCACTGTCTTAACCACTACGCCACCAGGTGGCCCCAGGAGGCTCTTTAAGAATCAGGTAGAGGTGGTTCTCTCTTCCCTCCTCCTACAGGGACCACTGTCGCTTCCTCACTCTGGCAGAACTGGGGGTATGTTCTCTAGAAGTGATAAAATAGAGGTTTTCTGGACCAGGTACAGTTGAGGTTGTCCGGTAAAAGGTTAAGGAATGTGGGAACTCTTAGTTATGTCCCCCTGCTTGCCTCTCAGTCTTTTATGTCCATTGCAAGTATTAGAGGAACCTTTTCTAGAAAATCTGAACCGTCCAGTGGAAGAGATCTGAAGATACTGATATTGGCAGGGTGGTATGAGGGTCCCTTAATGGAAGAACCCAGCAGAGTCCCCTGAGGAGAATTGTCAAGGAGTCTTCTACATAGAGCACTTTCAAGGAGTTGCTTTAGTGCTTCCCTGTTGGAGAGTGAGCAGTCAGAAGATGACCCAGGTATGAGAAGATTCCAGTGTGACTCAGTAAGTGACGAAAAAGAATAAAAAGCCCATTTAATGAAGCATCATTGAGGGAGAAGAAAATTTCAAGAAAAGAATACTAGTATCTTTTAAATGAGAACAGAAGATGTTATGGCCATACAACAAGACTTGAACAAATTAATAGAAGATTAAATATCACACCGGCGACCAGCCAGTGACGTGGTGTTTAAAGGCACTGGACTCCCACATGGCCAATCGTGGGTTTGAGTCCAGACCTGGCAGTTTGCTTTCTCATTCTCTTGGTCTTGCTTTGTCCTTCTATGGTCAAATTAAGATAAATAAATAAAGTTAAATGTAATTTTTTAATTTTTTTGGAGCGGTTTTGCTATAGGGTGCGTGCATTCACCAGAGAGACAGAGAGACAGAGAGAAAGTGAGAAATCACCCCCCAGGGGGGATAGCCACGCCGCAATCCCTTCTCCTCCATTCTCCTCTCGATCTTGGGCACGCACGCACATATGCCCGGCGTGAGTTTAAGTCACCGGGTCTGAGACTTGAACTGTGATCAAATACATGGGAGTCCAGTGAGGTAGCCATTAGACCATCTGCTGGTCCCAAAACACAATCATTTTTAAAAAATAAATAAATAAAAAGTAAGTATCACGGGGCTGGCAGGAGGCATGGTAGTTGGGGGTGCTGGACTCCCACATGGCCAACTGCAGTTCGAGTCCTGGACCTGGTGGCTTGCTCTCTCTCTCTCTCTCTCTCTCTCTCTCTCTCTAGTCAAATTAACCTGTTTTAACTTCTCAGGGACTGGTATCAGCATTTCCTGCCCTTCTTTCCTGTTTCATTTTTCCTCCTTACCAGCTGGAGCTACCGTCCACACTGTTCTACTTGTTTCTGGCCTGTCTCTCTTCTGGACTGTGTGCTCCGTACAGGCAAGGTTTTGTGTGTTTTGCTCTCTGTCGTATCTGCACCTGGGCTCTAAGGCAGAGCAGGAAGAGGGTGAGGATGGCTGTGGAGAGGGCAGGAGGGTGCAGAGTGGAAGGAGCACAGTATCCCCATGCCCTTCACCTGTCTGGTTTGTCATAGCCGTTAAAGCAGAGATCCAGGAGCAGGCCCTGAGCAGCTCGGAGGATGAACATCTGGTCACCCAGGGACAAGGGGCCTCTCTGTAGACCCTGACTAGATCCATTGGCTCTTTCCCGCCGTGGCAGGCTTGGCCCGTCTGCCTGTCATGGGTTGCTTTGGCCGTCGAGCCTGTGTCATGTGGGGTGGGAGTCACTCCTCTTGGACCATCCCCAGCAGTGTGCACAGGCACCCCTACAGCGGACACGGCTCTTACACAGTCGGTCTTGATTCCAAATGTGTTTCCAGCCTTGAATGAGTGTGGTTGGATCACAGAGCATGAAGCCGTAAGCTGGAATGTGGCTGGAAGAGCTGAAATGAGTCACTGCTGTGTCATGAGCCAGTTATGTCCTGAAATGGTCCCACCACCGTTCCTCAGTCTTCTTGTCCACAGAGTAGGGATAATGCCCTCCCGCCTCTGCAGGGCTGTGGCAAGCCTTTGATGCTACCCAGTGATGTGGGAATATCAGCCCAGATGCCCACACCGCCTGCACGGGAGGGCAGCATCCTGGCCACTCCAAGTGAGGTCTCGGGAGCATGGCAGAGGAGATAGAGGCTCTGCCTTGCCGGTTTTGAGGGTGGGAAGAGATATATTTAGACTCGCTCAGCTTTGTGGGGTTGTTGCATCCTTCTCCCTGTTCCTCCCCACAAGGGCCCTGGCAACCTGGGCAGAGCTTAATTCTTTCCTGTGCTGACAATATTCCCAGGCATTGTCTGAAGAGCACTTTTGGCTTTGGTGACGTGGCTCTTGCCACACTGACAGAGCGTGTCATGGGAACAACTCATGCTCGTTCCTAGAAGAGCTAGTCTGGAGGTGTGTGTTTTCCAGTAAGATGGAGTGAGGCGTCCCATGAAGGGAGCACAGCCGTGGGAGCTCCAGTCGGCCCCCGCCCTGCCGTCCCGTTGCTCCTTAGCTGCCCCGGTGGTATCTTCGTGGATAACACGGTGTATGTTTTACTTGGGTGGATGTCATGATGTTTGCTTCTGCTGGTACAGACTGGTAGATTTAGGTGATCTGGCCTCTGTGAAGCCCAGAAAGGACCCCTGATTGCTTCAGTTTAAACATTGTAGATTTACGTCATCCAGTAGGGAAGCCACTAGCCTACATGTATTCCTATTTGAGTTTAAGTTTAAATTCAAATGAACAAAATAAAAGTTTACACCTAGTTCCTCAGTCATACTAGCCACATTTCAAGTAATACACACTCGGGGCTGGTGGCCACTGCATTGAGGCAGGTTACGGAATGTTTCCACATTAGCAGAAAGCTCCATTCGTAGCACTGTAAATCTACGAGGTCTTCAGAAAGTTCATGGAAAACGTATATTATGAAAAAATTATACATCTCTTTGTGCGGGGCACCAAAATTAATTCTTTAATTCCATTTTCCCATGAACTTTTCGAAGTCCCCGTCTTCTTACTCAGAGATTGGTGAGTGTGGGGAGAGCGCATTGGAGCACTTAGGAAGGTGAGTGGTAAACAAGGAGAAAGGAACCGTTGTCTGCTTTACCTCATGTTCTTTCCCAGTGAAACACTTCCCTCACTTCAGGGAAAGCTTGGAAGTTCTCTGTATTCGTGCATCCTATTAGAAGGTTGACCCCAGAACGCTCTCAATTGTTCAGTCACTTTTTAACACACTGTCAGGGCCACAAGGTCCCCGATGCTTTATGAAGGAATGGCTCCTTTCTTCTGGGAAGTCCCTGTGGGGAACAGTTCGTGATTAGAAACTTGCATAGCAATTTGTGACTTCTGAGTTAGTGAGAAAGTAAGCCTTACCACCCTTGGCTTGCCATTTGTGATTCTACTAAAAAAAGAAGATTGAAACCCTTTGATGAAACATAAGGTTTTCTAGAATGTTCTGCAAGCTCTTCTGATTTGCTTGGTGTGGGATCTTTGCTTCGGAGCTAAGATTCAGGCAGGCAAGGCAAGGGGGCTGAGCCCAGGGCACAGATTTAAGGAGGCACATACACTGAGGTGCTGATCTTGTACTTGTGAGGGCCTAAGAGTGAGTGTCTCCTTAAATTTTGCACCGTATGTGCCTGGCTTTGCCTCACCCTTATTCCATTTAGGGGGTCTCTTTAGACCCATTTACCACTCACCTGGCATGCTTGCTGCATGTTCAGGAATTCTGGACCCATACATGTGTAACTTTTTTTTTATGATTTCTTATTTACATTTAATCATTGTACATCCTTGTAATGTACAATATGGTTGTTAAAGCATGCATGCAGTGTGTGACAATCAAATTAAAGATATTACCACATAGAGACCAGCAGTTGGCATAATGGCTGTTGCTGGACTCCCATGTAGTTGACCATGGTTCGAGTCCCGGACCCGGTGGCTTAAACTCACGCCGGGTGCGTGTGCGTGCGTGCCCAAGATCCTGAGAGGAGAATGGAGGAGAAGGGATTGCAGCATGGCCATCTCCTCTGGGGGATCATTTCTCGCTCTCTCTCTGGGCAAGTGCACATGCCCTATAACGAAAACCTCTCCAAAGGGGGAAGAAAAGATATTACCAACTAAGGCCAGCAGGTGGTGCAGAAGTTAAAGCAGCAGGATCCCACATGACCGACTACATGGGTCTTGAAAAATATGCCAGGTCTGTGTGCGAGTGCCCAAAATCCCAAGAGGAGAGTAGAGGAGAAGGGATTGTGGTGTGGCTACCCCCGTGGAGAGTTATTTATTTTCCTTCTCCCTTGCTCTCTCTTTGTTTCTCTCTCCAGGGGGCACATGCACCCTACAGTAAAAACTAAAAAAAAAGAGCGAGAGAGAAACGATATTATCATATATATAATTTTCAACAGAACTTCACACTCTTTATTTTATTTTATTTTATTTTATTTTATTTTATTTTATTTTATTTTATTTTTTTGGAGAGGTTTTTGCTCTAGGGCACGTGCACTCGCCAAAAAGAGAGAGACAAAGAGACAGAAAACGAGAAATCACCCCCCCCCCCCAGGGGGGATGGCCACGCCACAATCCCTTTTCCTTCATTCTCCTCTCGAGATCTTGGGCACGCATGCACGCGCACCTGGCATGTTTAAGCCACCGGGTCTGGGACTCGAACCGCGGTCGACTACATGGGAGTCCAGTGACATAGCCATTATGCTAATTGCTGATCCCGAGAACTTCACATTCTTGTGTCTATTCAGTGTCGTTTCCCCAGTTCCCTCCTTCTGCCCCTTACTGTCCACCTGCTTCCTGTGCAGTCCCGGTATCTGTACTTGCCCTCCCCACTGTTACTTCTGTGGCCCTTTAAATGTGCCAGATATACTGTGGGATTTTACTCGGCCATGAAGAACATGCGTAACTCTTGCAGATACATTCCCATGCAGCATCTGCGCCCCGGCCAGACTGAACTCCTCAGGTGGGACGGGGTCTCTCTGCTCTCTGTATATCCAGCCCAGAGCCGAGGACTAACACTAATGAATCAGCGAGCAGAGCAGCCCACCGGGGACCAGCTCAGTGAATTGGAGAGGCAAGAACCCTCATGACCTTGACTTTTCCCCTTAGAGTTCAGAGAACAGACATAGTAACCTGCAAAGCTGCAGGGGTCTGCACAGCTGCGTTCTCTCTGCACATGGTGAAGTGCAGGGCCCCCTGTCGGTGTGGCGCTGGGTGAGCACCGTGTCCTCCACCTATTTTTCCCAGAACTCTTTCACGCGCAGCATTAGGTTGGGAAGCTCGGCCCCTGGTGATGCCTCTCCCTTCTTGTCCCCTGCTTGCTCCCGAGTCCACATCACATGTCACGCTGCAGCATCTGTGCCAAAGCCAGATTGTCCTAGGAGCACACGGGTGGGCCTGGACAGACTGTGATCAGGAAAGGTGTCAGGTAAGGAAGTGACCGCCTGTGTTACATACGTCTCTCTGCTTCCCACAGAGCGTACTGAAGAAGAGGGACCAAGTTCAAGCAGAGTATGAAGCCAAACTGGAAGCCGTGGCTCTGAAAAAGGAAGACCGCCCCAAGGTCAGAGACTCCACCTGGCAAGGGATGGGCTGCTGTGGGCTGGAGCTGCCCTCCCCCCCCCCCCCCCCCCCCCGCGTGCTAAGTCAATTCTTGTCCTAAGAGTGGTATGACTAATGGTGGCCCATGCCAGGACCCATCGTGGGTTGTGTTAATGTTATTATTTTCCTATTTTTGCTTCCTTCTGTGTCTTTTTTTTTTTTTTAAGAATTATTTTATTATTATTATTATTATTTTTATTATTTATTATTATTCAATTTGCCATAGGGCACATACACTCACCAGAGAAAGAGAGAGAAAGTGAAAGTGAGAAAGCAAGCTGCCAGGTCTGAGTCTTGAACTGTAGTCACCCATGTGGGAGTCCAGTGCTTTAACCACCACACCACCTGCTGGCCCCCCTTCTATGTCTTATTTCTGAACATTCCTAGTGTATACTTGGAATAGAGGCTCATAATTACAGAAGTGGACCTGTCATATTGGTCACTTCATTTATTGCCTTTCTCTTCCCTTAACCAGGATTGAAAACGAGTTCATTGGGGGTGGTGTGGTAGTTAAGACCCTGGACTCTCACATGGCCAGCCGCAATTCCATTCCCAGACCTGGCAGCTTGAAAATCACACTCTCAGGACAAAATCCCGAGGAGAGTGAGTGGAGGAGAAGAGATTGTGGCGTGGGGGGTGATTTCTCACTTTTTCTCTCTCTGTCTCTCCTGCGAACATGTGTGCCCTATGGCAAAAACCTAAAAAACAAGATTAAGGAATAGTGAATCTGCAAGTGTTCACAGTGTGCTAAGCACTTGATCTGCCTACCCACCTATCTACAGCTAACCTCATTTGGTCTATACCACGGTAATGCAGGCTAGCTCCTAGTATTATTCCCACCTGAGACATGAGCAAAGCAAGGCCCAAGATCACATGGTTAGCACCTGAGAGCTTGGAGTCCACCCTCCGGTCTGCCTTTAGAATCTTACCACTTAACATTTTGTTACTCTGCTTTTTTTTTTTGTTTGTTTTTTAACTGCCAGAGGGTGTGTGCGCTTGCCAGAAAAGAGAGACAGAGACAGAGGGGGGAGAAAGAAGCATCTAGTGGGGCATGATCGTGCACAAGCCCTTCTCCATTTCTCCACTCTGTCAGGATGTAGGGCTCATGTGGACATGTGCCTGGCATGTTTTTCAAACCTCTGGGGCTGGGGCTTGAACCATGATTGGCCATGTGAGATCTGGCTCCCCCAACTGCTAGGCTATAGGACTTGCCTTCCTCTATGTCTGTTTTGTTCACAATTTGAAGGTGTTTTTGTTTTCAAGGAAGGGGTGGAGGTGGGAGCATTATTAAAAAGATAATAGCAGGGACCCACGTTTCAGGGAAATAGTTGGACATTAGAGCTGTTGGGCTTTTTGTTTTCTGTTTTTCTGCCCCTGCCTTGGATCTCGGCTGCTGGAAAGGAACCAGCTTTGGGAATCTAAAACCCGCAGCTCAGAAGTGGCACACCCTGGTTTTATAGACTGTGGCTTCATAGAGCACTTCTATTTAATATTAACTGCTTCCCATGGTCACTGGAGTAGTCATCTAGGCCTGGAGGGAAGGTGTCGTTCTTTCCATTTCATGGGCAAGGAAGTGGGACACGAAGCCGCTCGCCAGATCACTCGTCCGTGTGATGCCAAACGTCCGTACGTGTGGTGTGCTGCACCCAGCAGGTGTGCAGTGCAGGCTTGGGGTGCTGCCCGGCCATCACCATCGTGACCCAGCCCTGTGGTGAGGGCCGACGCAGCGTAGGGGAAGTCTGATGATAAGGGTCGGGACTCTTGTCTTTGGTCCAGTGTCCACAGCTGGGACCCTTCTTTGTGTTCTGCCACCAGCCTCAGCCCTCTTCCCTGCTGCGTGCCACGAGGGAGGCCAGGTGCTCGTGCAGCGTGTGCACAGCTGACCTCTGTCTTCCAGCCGTCCGGGGTGTCGTCTAGTCCCTCGCTGTCCCTGTGGTATTCTGGAACATGGTTCCATCTGCTGAGCCCATGTCTTAGTCTCATATAAAGAGGTGACATGGAATGCTGTGTTTATGTATTTTTTAAATGTCCCTCTAGTACTGTAAATGTAAATATAGAAGTCATTTGACAAAAAGACAACTATTTTGAATGTGGAATGTAAAAAGTCTAACTCATAGAAACAGCGAGCGGAAGGGTTGCCAAGAACTGAGCAGGGAAAGGGGGATGGGGAGATGCTGGTCCGAGGTACAAGCTTGCAGTTATAAGATGAACGAGTTCTGGGACCTCATATACAGCATGGGTAGTAATGGAGGTGTTCATTAATCCAGTTGTAGTAATCATTACGCAAAAGCGCATGTTTATGAAATCATGTTGTATACCTTGAATGCAAGGGGTCTTCAAGAAGTTCATGGAAAATGCACATTATGAAAAAAATCAACACGGATTTCAAAAGTTTTTTTTTTTTGCCATAAAATAATCTGGTTCTTTAATTCCATTTTTCCACACATGTTTTGAAGCCCCCTGTGTATACAACCTTTATTTGTGAATTAAATGTTAAAGAAATAAGAAAGTCACTTTTTCTGGCTACGGAGAGCTGGGATTGCAGCATGGCCATCCCCTGGGGGAGTGATTTCTTGCTTTCTGTCTCTCTGTTTCTCTCTGGCGAGTGCACACGCCCTGTTGCAAAAAACCTCCCCCCCCCCAAAAAAAAAAGAAAATGGAAAAGAAATACCTATCTCTGTCTCTCTCTTTTCTTCTTTCTCTCTCATAAAAATGTGTTACTTAAATTGTCCTGTTAGCAGTGTACATGCTCAGCACCAGATACAAACTTTTTTAAAAAAGGAATTATTTACCTTTATTTATTATTTTCTAATTTGCTATATGGCATGCACACTCACCAGAGAGAGAGAGAGAGAGAGAGAGAGAGAGAGAGAGAGAGAGAGAGAGAGAGCAATCTGCCAGATCCAGGACTTGAACCTCATCGGTCATGTTTGGAAGTCCAGTGCCCCAACTACCACACCACCTACTGGCTCTGGATACAAGCTTTTCAGAGGCTGATTTTGTCACTTAATGTAGTTTAACCTATCCTGGACAATTTCTTTCCAAATTAGGAACCATGGTCAGATTATGAATTTTAGGTTGAATTAAGTCTCACCTGTGCCCTGTTGCCAGTTGCCAGAAGCTCACAACAGCCCTGGAGCCACCCGGGGCAATGGTGTGCGTGTGCACGCGCGTGGCCAACAGAACCCCACAGAACCACCCAGCACAGCTGCAGAGGCTCCTGGCCTCGTGGTCTTGCTGGTATGCTAACTCTTCTTTTCCTTCACAGTGGTGGTTGAAATCTTCCTGTTGTTTCCATTCACCCCTTTCCAACATCATGCACCACCATGGCTCATCCTTTGGCCACAGGAATTCTTACTTGAGGGCAAGGACTTTTTTCAAGTCAGTGAGGATAATTAGTAGGCGCTAAACACATCTGCATTCTTTTTATTTTTATTTTTCGAGAAGTTTTTGCTATAGGGTGTGTGCGCTTGCCAGAGAGACAGAAAGCAAGAAATCACCCCCCCAGGGGGGATGGCCACGCCTCAATCCCTTCTCCTCCACTCTCCTCTTAGGATCTTGGGCACGCACACACAATGCCCAGTGTGAGTTTAAGCCACCGGGTCCAGGACTTGAACCGCGGTCGGCTACATAGGAGTTGCAGTGACATAGCCATTACGCCAACTGCTGGTCTCACATCTGCATTCTATTAATATACCAACAGTGGGTTAGCTGTTTCTTCCTTCTTTCTAGTTGGATGTCCAGCCATGCCAACGTGAATTTAAAGACAGAACAGGGGCTGTTGTGATGATGAACCAGTGAGTGTAATTAACACTGGGGGCCACAGAGACTACATAGCCAATTTCTGATGAAAATCTAGTTTTGGATCTGGGGCAGCTGCCACCATGGCAGGCAGAGGAGGGCTCCATTGGCAGTCTGTCCAAGTCTGATATGGGTTGGTAGAAAAAACATAGGACTTAATCAGATATCCCTGGGTTCAAAGCCCAGTTGTGTCCCCTAGCTTGGAGTAGTTTGCTCATTAGCTTCACGGGCCTCGGTTGCCTCCTTCATGAAGTGCTCAGCGTAGTGTCTGACGCAGTCACAGATGCTCGGTCAGGAGCCTCTGGTGTCTGTGCTAGCTACAGGAGGACATGCTGACAGAGAATGTTGTTTTCTGGGTTTGTTGCCACTTACATTTAAAAAAAATCATTTTTGTTCTTTTCTGACCATAGGGTTTTAGACATTGTTTGCCTATGTCTGCAAGCTTCCTCCCTCCCCACACTCCTGTCCTCCCTGACAGCCCACCAGCGGGTAGATAGGCACCTAGGGAGTGAGCGTGCTTTGACGTGATCTGGAGCTCACAGGGCCAGAGTTGCTGTTGATGAGATAAAAGCCAGGGCAGCAGGAAGTGGGCTAGGGTTGATTCCACCCCAAGACTTGGCTAGTTCTTCTGTGGTCACTGACAGTGGGAGTGATTGCTCACTAGTCTATCGTAGGCTTGCTGGGAAGGAGAGGGCCCCGGGTCCAGGCAGGCTAACAGGCCTAGGAACATACTTTATGTGTAGGTGAAATCTTGAGGGGGAGAAAAAAAAAAAAAAAAGGCCCTGAAAAATGAGGGAAAATGGGGCCAGCAGGAGGCATGGTAGTTAAGGTACTGGACTCCCACATGACAGTCAAGGTTTGAGTCCCAGACCTGGTGGCTTGCTTTCTTATTCTCCCTCTCTCTCACTCTCTGTCTCTCTCTGGACAAATTGAATAATAATAATAAATAAATAATTTTTTTAAAAAGCAAGAGAAAGTTAATTTTGTGAAGCCATGGGATGGTATTAATATCTAGTCACTTTTCTACAATCCAGAGGCAGGAAGTGGCCTCCTGGACCTCCTTGCCTACCCTGTGAGCCATGTGGCTCCAGCTGTTGAACTAGAGTCTGTGGCTTCTCGGTGTGTGTGGAGGGCCTGGCGTGCTAAGGCCTCAGAGCCGAAGGGAAACAGTATTATAGAATTTAAAGTTTTGCTTCATCTTTAAGCTTGAGAAAACTCAGCAGACACTGGTGGTTTATTTTCAGGCAAACGGAGCTTTGGGTTGTGTAGACTTGGCTTCCCTCAGTTAAATTTTGAGGTTAGAGAGATTGTAGGCACTTAGTGGGGTAGCGCTGCTTTCTGCTGGATCTGTCAGGACTCCAGACTCGTGTAAACCTTAGACTCTGACCCTCCTTAGAAACTCGGGAGGATGTCGGGACCAACAGGTGGCATAATAGTTACGCTGCTGGATTGCCACGTGGTCAGCCATGGTTTGAGTCTCGGACCTGGCGGCTTACAACTCATACTAGGTGCATGTGCATCCCCGAGATCCCGAGGAGACTGGAGGAGAAGGGATTGTGGCATGACAATCCCCTGGGGGGCGATAAAGCCTTTTGAAATGGGTAGTGTCAGAGTAGCAGTGAGAAGATTATGGACGTGAGTGGGTGTGTCACTGTGGAGGTGAGCAGGTGTGTCAAAGGGAAGGTGAGTAGGGGTGGCAGGTGGATGCGAGTAGGCGTGTCAGTGGAAGTGAGCAGGCGTGCCGGGTGGAGATACTCAGAGCAGAAAGCAAGAGGTTCTGAGCTGTTGCTTCTTAAACAGAGGTGGGGAAGAGAAGTAGAAGTCGGGTCACTCGGGCTGGCAGGTGTCATGGTAGTGAAAGGCGCTAGATTCCCACATGGCCAACCATGGTTCAAGTCCTGGACCTGGTGGCTTGCTTTCTCGCTTTCCCTTTGTTTCTCTCTCTCTCTCTCTCTCTGGTCAAATTAAAGAAATAATAACAAATGGAATTAAATAAATAATAATTAAAAAAAAAGTTGGGTCACTTAGAAACCTCTCAAAGGTCATGGGCCTTTAGTTGCGCTGGGAACCACCCCAATGGCTGACAGCCTAGCGTGGGGAGGATGCGGCAGACAGCAGGGCATCTAGTGCTAAGGTGGCAACAGGGAGCCCTCGTGGCATGAGCGTCCACAGTCCGTGGAGCTAAGCCAGGGCACCTGCTGTCTGCAGGCACTTTTGGCAAGTGAGGAGAGGTGTTTCCAGTGGCCGTGATCCCAGCTTGGGCAGAAAGCAGACCCAGTCAGCCAGAGCGGGGCCGGACTCTGTCACCTCCCTCGTCTGACTTAATTCCTAAGATAGCCTTCTGTCAGTGTGGTGGTTCCATTTTGCCATGAGGAATCAGGGCTCGGGAGAATTCTGTCACTGACAAGTGGCACTGTTATCGATCCCCAGAGCCGTCTGGTTCCAGAATTGGTGCCCTTTACTACAAGGGCTCCCAGCAGTCTTTGGTCCATCGAGGGAAAGGCTCTGGCTGGGTAAGCGTGCGCTGAGCAGCACTGGAGGGCTGGGGGGAGGATGCAGGCCTTCTCCTGGGTCTTCAGGCTGTGTCTCCAACTGCTTCTAGTCATCATGCAGGGGAGCTCGTGGCTCTTCTGTTCTCAGAGTATCTGTTCTTCATTCACCTGTGCACCTACTTTTCCTCTCCACCTGTCATTCTCATAAATTTATTTATTATTAAAACCAAAAAGAAGGCATTCTTTTAGAGTACTGGTGACTTTCTGTTTGCTAAGTTCAGTGCCTCCCTTTTAAAAATTATTTAATTTATTATTATTATTACTTTTTAAAAATGCTACAGGTGACGTGCTCTCATCAGAGTGTGCCAGAGTGAGAGACAGAGACAGAGACAGAGACAGAGACAGAGAGAGGGGAAGTGAAGAAAGCAAGACACCAGGTCCAAGACTCGAACTGTGGTTGGCCATGTTGGAGTCCAGTGCCTTAACCACCACACCACCTGCTGTTCCCTCAGTGGCCTCTTTTCAATCTTTACTTTGTCTCAGCATTTTCTCAACTTTTTTTTCATCCCACGGGTCACGTAGAAATGGGATAATTGTACAGCACAGTGGGATAAACCGACAGGGTTGCTTAAAGCTGGAGGTGACCAGTCAGGGGCTCTGGCTTCCCCGAGCACTGGGGGGATTAACCATTCACACACGGCCTGTTAGGAAGCCCTGCCCTATGTACTCACTCACCAGCATTCGGCCGAGACCACTGACTTGAGTGGGTTCTGTCGGTGGTCCCAGAACCTGTCCCTATAGCAGCTGTGAGCTCTCCTCTTCTCCAAGTCTTGGGATTCTGTCAGTCCAGAATAGTCTTTAGGTATTTTATTAGTCTATTGTCATTATGGGAGCAGAGAATGTCATATTTCCAGCCCAGCTCCAAGAAGGAAACTTAGAGATTGATATTTGAGGGTTTGGAAATGCTTGACACATGAAAGAGCTCAATAACACATTTTAAGTGAATGTTGAATGAACTTAGGTTACTATCCCATGTCCCAACTCACAAAAATGTGCAATCGTATCACTCCAACCACCCATATTCTGTAATGGAAGCTCTCATGCGAGATAGCGGAGCCAGTGTGAAGAACGCAGTTTTGTCCTTTCCTTAGAAATTGATGTCTTTGGAGGTCTTATCTGTGGTTTTTTTTTCCTTCGCAGTCTTGTGATAAGCAATACCCAACCTTAGCATTAGACATTGCCGTCTGAAATCCTTCAGGCACAAGGTAGCACACGACTGTACACAGTTTCTCAGTCACAAAAATTGAAACACTGAGATAAGGAGTGATGTTACCAGATAGTGATTGATTGTTACAAAGCTACCACCTAGACCGGAACAGAAGGGAGAAGAATGGAGTGTCTGCTCCCAGCAGATCTTCCTCATAAAGTCAACAGCTTCAGGAGCTGCTTACTGTAGACAGATCACCCAGTTCCTTCTGTTTCAACTCTTTGCAATCCTTCTCTCCTTCCCCTCTTCTCACTCCCAGCCCCCTTGGGCTTCTCCAGCTCTGTTCTTTCCGATTCACCTTCTGCTACTCCTGCTACTTTGGGCCCACCTTTCTTAGTGACCTTTCTGCTTTCTGACTTTTTGTTTTGAAAGGTTTTTGCCATAGGGCATGCATACTCACCAGAGAAAGACAGCAAGAGAGAGTGAGAAGGAAAGTGAGAAATCACCCCCTGGGGGGATGGCCACACCACAATCTCTTCTTAATTCTCCTCCTGGGATTTTGTGTACGCATGCACACACATGGGCCCGGCATGATTTTTAAGCCACCAGATCTGGGACTTGAACTGTGGTCGGCCATGTGGGAGTTCAGCACCCTAACTACTATGCCACCTATTGCCGGTCCCATCCCACCCCCACCCTCGCCCAAGTCTTTTATTAACCCTCTAAATGTAAACTTCTCCGTGAGTCTCACCCTTAGGTCCTACCCTTTTGTTCCACCCCTTTTGTTTTCCCCGTCTATATGTGTGTAATACACACACACACACACACACAGTTTTTTTTTTTTTTTTTTTTTGAGAAGTTTTTGCTATAGGGTGCATGCACTTGCCAGAAAGACAGAGACAGAAAGTGAGAAATCACCCCCCAGGGGGATGGCCACACTGCAATCCCTTCTCCTCCATTCTTCTCTTGGGATCTTGGGCACGCACGCACACGCGCCCAGCGTGAGTTTACGCCACCAGGTCTGGGACTCAAACCCTAGTCTACTACATGGGAGTCCAGTGACATAGCCATTACACCAACTGCTGGTCCCAATATGTATATGTATTTTTAAGAATTATTTTATTTAACTTTTTAATTTTTTAAATACATACATACATACATACATACATACATACATACCAGACAGGGACAGAGTGATAGAGAGAGACAGGGAAAGTGAGAAGCAAGGCACCAGGTCTGGGACTTGAACTGTGGTCAGCCATGTGGTCAGCCAGTGCCCTTAACCACCACATCACTTGCTGCCCACCCCCATATATTTAAAAATTTTTTAAATTGTGATAAAATATACACAATATAAAATTTACTATCTTTGCTTTTTTTTTTTTTTTGAGAGGTTTTTTGCTATAGGATGCATGCGCTCGCCAGAAAGACAGAGTGAGACAGAGAGACAGAAAGTGAGAAATCTCCCTTCAGGAGAGATGGCCACGTCGCAATCCCTTCTCCTTCATTCCCCTCTCTGGATCCTGGGCACGCACGCACATGTGCCTGGTGTGAGTTTAAGTCACCATGTCTGAGATTCAAACCGCGGTCGACTACATGGGAGTCCAGCGACACAGCTATTACACCCATCTTTGCCCTTTCTTCAAAGAGAGATTTTTGCTATAGGGCCTGTGCACTCAGTGGAGAGAAAGTGACAGAAAGCAAGAAATTGGCCACTGGGAGAGTGGCCACGCCACAATCTCTTCTCCATTCTCTTCTTGGAATTTTGGGCATGCACACACTCATGCACATGCACCCAGTGTGAGTTTTAAGCTGCCAGGTCTGGGACTCAAACCATGGTCTACTACATGGTAGTCCAGTGACTTAAGTGTTACACCATCTGCTAGTCCCATCTATGCCATTTTTAAGTGTAAAGTTCAGTATCATTAAGTATATTCATGTTGTTTTGTGACCAGTCTTCACCTCATGCCTATTTTCTTTTTAGAGGTTTTTTGTTTGTTTGTTGTTTTTTGTTTTGCTTTATACGGTATGTGTTCTCATGAGAAAGAGACAGAGTGAGAGGGAAAATGAGAAATCACCCCCCAGGAGGTTGGCCATTCAACAATGTCTTTTCCATTCTTCTCCCCAAATCTTGGTCATGTATGTGTATTCACATAACCGGCATGAGTTTCAAACCATAGTGTCCAGGACTTGAACCATGGTTGGCTCCTCCTTTCTCTGGTCCGTGGACCTGTCCTTTATCCTAAGCTTTTTAGTGACATTATTGCCATCCTAATCACACAGCTCCTCCTGGACTCCACATACCTTATCTCTCATGGGCAGTCGATTGCCAAACGTCAGTTCTTTCTCCACCGGGCTGGCTTAATCCATCCTCTCCCTTCTGGTGGTACAGCCACCACCCTCGTGTTGGGGCTCAGTGCCATGCTAATATGTGGTTTGGAGTTGACTCATCTGTTGTGTCTGGTGAAATTTTAGGGTTGGGTAGCATGGACAAAGGGTGGCATAAAGTATGAGAGACTATAATTAATAATACAGTACTTTATATTTGGAAAATGAAACCTTTTTTTTTTTTTTTTTTAGAGAGAGAGATTTTTGCTATAGGGTATGTGCATTTGCTGGAGAGATAGACAGAAAGCAAGAAATCACCCCCCAGGGGGATGGCCGTGTGTCAGTCCCTTCTTCTCTACTCTCCTCTCGGGATTTTGGGCACACACACACACACACACATGTGCCCGGTGTGAGTTTTAAACTGCTGGGTTTGGGACTGGAACCATGGTCAACTATGTGGTAATCCAGAGATATAAACATTACGCCATCTGCTGGTCCCAGTGAGACCTTTTTAATATATGATACATGGAATAAACCTCAAAAAATTTTCTTAACTTGGTGCCATGCAAATATGGATTATCTTTTACAAAGAGCATTTTACAATATTGATATGAATACGCCCCAACATTTATTGAGTGCATAATATAACACGCCAGGCATTAAGTGCTTTCTGTGTATTATCTCATTTACTTTCATAATTGTATAAGGTGGATGGTATGTGAACAAATAGGTTGTACTTGAATTACATTTTTCACAACTTTTAGAAGTCTCTTCTTATCCTCCAGAATAAGAATGGAGAGGCCCAGAGTCCCAGATCCAGTAAGTGATAGATGGGGTAGTCAGCCGCTGAAACTGTGACTCTTGGCGCTGTCTGCCACAGCTAGAGGAAACTGTGAGGCTTTTTTTTCTTCCCCCAAAGGAGACATGAGTTAGTGAGCCTCAGGAAACCTGGCCTTCCAGAAGAGTCGCAGGCTCCTTGGCCTCCACCCCCTCCACACACACACACTCCAGTCCCGCCAGCTGCCGTTAGTTCTCTGTAGGCCTTCGTGGGTACTGCAGCCCGCGAGCGCTTCCCCAGGGTGGGTTGCATGTATTGTCACTCCACGTCCCTCTTCTCCCTCGTCTCATATTCCCCTCTGTTGTCTTTGGAGAGCCATCAATGCCGTTTCCTGGAGGAGGCCTGCTCTTCCTCCAGCCCCTCCGCACTGCGCACTGCGCCCTCACAGGGCCTCCGAGGGAAGTGAAAGTGATTGTGACATCTCATCCTTATGTGAAGCTTGTTCCTTTTTCTGCCCAACTGGGCTGTGGCCCCAGAGCCCTGTGCAGCTGTGTATTCCTCAGAGCCAAGCCTGGAGTGTATCGTGAAAACCATCAGCTAACTCTTTCCCAGACAGAAGCTCAGGCAATCACAGAATCCAGAGCCATGGCTTGACTCTTAATGTTCGTGGATCAATGAGCGTTCCCACCACAGAAAAAGATCCCAGGAATCTTTCCTTGATAAGAAATCCTTGCATCATGGGACCAGCAGATAGTGTAATGGCTACATCACTGGACTCCCATTCAGTCGACCGCGGTTCGAGTCCCAGACCTGGCGGCTTAAACTCATGCTGGGCGTGTGTACGTGCATGCCCAGGATCCCAAGAGGAGAATGGAGGAGAAGGGATCACAGTATGGCCATCCCCCTGGGGGGTGGTTTCTTGTTTTCTGTCTCTCTGGCGAGCGCACGTGCCCTATAGCAAAAAAAAACTCTCAAAAAAGAAAAAAAAGAAAAGAAAAGAAAAGAAAAGAAAAGAAAAGAAAAAGAAATCCTTGCATCAGAGATCTCTGCCTCTTCTCACTGTGCCCAGTAAGGTTCTCTTTTCCGAGTTTTGCTTTTCTTCCCCTAGCAGCAGTTTTGTTAAGCAAACAGGAAGTTGCTAGTTGGCACTTTCACCCCTATGCTGATGTGAGCTAGGAGAGGCGTGAGGGATGGGCTGGGCCTACAGAAGGGGAGGCCGGGGACGCGAGCTTGCTGGGGACCTTGAGGCATATTCTCTGGGGTTTTTTTTTTGGGGGGGGGGACCAAATTTCTTTATTTGAAGGAATGGTACAAATTAAAGAACTTAAATGGATGTCGTGGTACAACTTATAGGAAACGTAAAAGAAACCCCAACATGCGTGCACTGCCCTGGTGAGCAGGGAGGTCACCCCATGGCCCTGGGGAAGTTAGCCTCAAGCTTAGCTCTCGTTATCACTGTCTCCCAAGGTGTGCTTGTCAAAGAGATACTCTGCCATGCCAGATTCCGGGGCTCCCATTTTGCACAAGTTAGTTATATGGTCACCCAATTCTTTGATGGACTTCACCTGCTCTGGACGTTTCAAGGGCAGTGGCTCTGGGGCAAAGCTAGAGAGAACCCTGGTTCTGGTTCTTTTTTTTTTTTTTTTTTTTTTGGAGAGGTTTTTGCTATAGGGCACGTGTGCTCGCGAGAGAGACAGAGAGATAGAAAGTGAGAAATCACCCACCCCCCGGGGAGATGGCCACGCCGCAATCCCTTCTCTTCCATTCTCCTCTCGGGATCCTGGGCACGCACGTACATGCACCCAGCGTGAGTTCAAGCCACCCGGTCCGGGACTCGAACTGCTATCGACTACATGGGAGTTCAGTGACATAGCCATTACGCTAACCGCTGGTCCCAAGAGAACCCTGGTTCTGATTCCAGGTCCTGAGGTCACCCACAGTCAGGGGTTCATCAGCAGGGAAAGGCAGAAGTGACCTTGGTCATGGCATCGGCAGAAAAAGTTAATCTCCCTTTCCCCCCCTTCTTGACGCTCCAGTGCGTCAAAGCAGCTCTCCTCTCCCCTCGTAACAGAAAGAAAAGTCCCTTTCTTGTCACTTGCCCGGGATGTCTAGTTGTGTCTTTCTCTCCAACTCGTCTTCTTGCACCCACTTTCCATTCTCAGGCCAAGCACACTTGAGCCCCCTCGCCTTGGCCACGTCACTTGCCTTGCTCCTGCCTCGTGTTCTGCGGCAATCTCCAGGTGGTCAGCGTGGCAGGCGGCCAGGCGCCCTGAAGGTGTCTGGCTCCCTCAAGCCTAGCCCTCCCTGTCGGTGTCGTTCTGCAGCAGCTCCTCACCCAGAGCTCGGGCATAAAACCTCCGTGGTTGGTCGAGGATGACTCCCGATGGAGACCCACAGCTGGGGGACATTTGAGTCATAGGCCCTGGGCACACAAAACAGACAAGGCCTCGTTGTTGCTGGAGCGCGTTTGGCAGGAGGGCGTTTGACCCGTCTGTGGACCTGTGGACCCCTGGCCAGCACCAGGGCCCAGGGGAACTTGATGAGGAGAAGACAGTCATCCCTGTGCTTTGGGAAGCTCTGACCCTGTGCTCTATCCTGCAAGAGAGAAACTCACTGAAGCAAGGGGGAGTTAGGAAATTCCTTTTGAGAAAGTTTTTCAAACCTCTTTAAGAAATGCTTGAGGGGCCAGCAGGTGGCATGGTTCAGGATGCTGGACTCCCACATGGCTGACTGTGGTTTGAGTCCTGGACCTGGTGGCTTGAAAATCACACTAGGTGTGTGTACGTGGGTGCCCAAAATCCCAAGAGGAGACTGGAGGAGAAGGGGTTGTAGTGTGGCCATCTCCCCGGGGGATGATTTCTCACTTCCCTTCTCTGTCTCTCCCTGGTGAGTGCACATGCCCTATGGCAAACTAAAAAAAAAAAAAAAAAGAAATGCTTGAAAAAAGACTTCTATATTTTCCTTCTTACTATTTCAAATTCTGGAACCACACACATAATTTTTCTCTTTTTTTTTTTTAATTATTTTTATTTAACTTTATTTATTATTATTATCATTATTATTTTCCAGTTTGATATGAGAGAGGAAGTTCCGAGACTTGAACCGTTCATGTTCCAGCGAACCACATAATTTTCCTCTCATTTTTCAGCCCTATCTAATTCTTCATTTATTATTAGTAGCATTTTATTTTATCATTTCTTATTTACATTTAATTGTTGTACATCTTTGTGGGGTATAATATAGGTTTTCAGAGCATGCATGCAGTGTGTGATAAATCAAGGGTATTATCATATTCATCATCTTCAACAAAGAACATTACATTATGTTGTGCATCTTCGATTTTTGTCCTTTTTTTAAAAAAAGATATATGATTGGCAGTGCATTTTAAAAAAAGATTATATGTATATATGGTTTTTGTTGTAGGACATTTGTGCTTGACAGAGAAAGACAGAGAATGAAAGTGAGAAATCACTCCCCAGGGGGGATGGGCACACTGCGTTCCCTTCTCTGTTCTCCTCTGGGGATTTTAGGCACACACGCATTCACATTCACCTAGCATATTTTCCAAGCTGCCAGATCTGGGACTCAAAGCATATACTCAGCATGCGGGATCCAGCCACCCCAACCATCCAGCCACACCATCTGGATGGCCCAGCTGTACCCCATTTTTACTCTCTTGTGGTATACCATTCCATAACCTGTTTGCCTTGTTTACGGGTATTCTTGTGTCTGCTAATCATTTTTTCCTAAGCAAGGCCCTCACCTTCTTCTCCCAGTAACTCTTCATTTTCGATGATTTGCGATCTGGAGGCACATAGACAAGCCCCTAGTTTGTTTATGATGTGGGGTTCCATGGAAGACACAGGCCAGTAGTCTTATTTTTGCAATATATTATCTAGTTAATGGGGATAGATTATCAAGTATTGCACACACAGAGAAACGGAGTAATTTGTATGATCTGGGAAAACCTGTTTCTTTCCTAATTCCAACCTGGGGCCTGGGAGACCAGGAGGCAGTACCAGATACTGCTGTGTATTTGCAAAGTCTGTACACATTTTCAAGCAGGTCAGTGGTAAGAAGAACCAAAGACATAGGGCTCTGATCTGTGTTTCTTCTTCCTGTGTTTCCCCTGCTGTTTTTTGTTGTGCTTGGATGGGTTTGAAGATTGGGGTTAGGCAGACCCTACTTTCCTTTTTTAACTTCCTCTATGAGAGAGACAGAAAGAGAAGGGCATGCCCAATGGTCTCCATGCCTCAATACACCCGAGTCTCAGCTGGCCCAGGTCACAGCACGCACACATGCCTGGTGTGCCCAGGGAGCTCAGAGAGGCCCCGGGTTGTGAATCCAGGACCCCCCAACCCCAGTGGCTCCAGCCGCACCACGTCTGTTTGCACCACCTCCTGACCCAGGATAATCCCTTTCCCAAACCCCTCTTTTCACCCAAAAATCAGGGCTCTGCTTTCAAATAAAGGCCTCCAGAGGGAGGGAGTGCATCACAGCATTTTAGTGTAGTATTTTGGCCTCTCGCAAATGTGTGCATAGAGGCACTTGAGGCAGGTAGTGCCAGTTACACGTGCAGAGCACCCACACGTGCCTCCTGTCGCAGGTGCCAGCAGACGTGGAGAAATGTCAGGACCGCATGGAGTGTTTCAACGCTGACCTGAAGGCCGACATGGAGAGGTGGCAGAACAACAAGAGGCAGGACTTCCGGCAGCTGCTCATGGGGATGGCCGACAAAAACATCCAGTATTACGAGAAGGTAAGAGGGTGCCCACAAGACTGCAGATGCCAGTAGCTAGAGCCTTGCACACAGGCCTGCCAGAAATCCAGAGGCAGGGCTCCTGCTGGTCTTCCTACCACCCTCATTTTGTCTGCTTGGTCTTGGCCCTTCTGCGTGCCTGTGCCCCGCTGAGCTGGTAGCAGTACCGTTTGGAGCAGAGGCCCCACGTGCTCAAGGGCATCCCTTGTACACACTGCAGATGGAAGTGGCAGCTGGATCTTCCACGCTCTTTGGTCCTGGCTCCTAGTTGCCTCCTAGAGTCCATCAGACCTTTAGTGCAGGGATGCTGCCAGGGCATGGAGACCATGGGGTTACTGTGTGCTGTCTCATGGTTCCATGTACACGGGCTCCCCAGGTTCATCGTGTCATGAGTGCTTTCGTCATCTGGTACAGCCTGTAGACTCATTGTCAAAGCACGGTTTGTTTTTAAAATAGACTTTAAGGTACTGTTTTTAAGTGCTTAAAATAAAGATATGTAGAATTACAAAGTGCCCATAATCTATGGACCTCAGGTTAAGTATCTCTCTCTCTCTCTGTGTCACACACACACACACACACACACACACACACACACACAACACGATTCTCATCGAGCTACAGCTTAGTCTCCTCAGTCAAGGTTTGCTTCAGCTCCACGTCATTTCTGCTCATGAATCCTGATATTCCTGACAAGCTCAGCGTTACAGAGGGAGGGTCATGGGATCCCAATTCAACCAGTAACTCGCAGACTTGAAGTCAAGCTGTGGGAAGCATAATAGCCTCTCAGAGCAGCCGACAAACATTAACTCAGCTCCTCGCACCTCAGTTCCAGACACAGGCCCCCATCTCAAACCAGAAGAAGCCATCTTTTTTGAGTTCTTTGCTGGCTCTGGCTGTCGCTCTGGGCCAGTGTGTCTGCACCTTTGCAGGTTCATGTGGATGAGGAGGAAGGATGCAGTCATGGACTTGCCCTTCCTGGTCAGATCTCCCAGCCCATCCTGCAGCAGAAGGGGAAAGGTGGTGTGTTCTTTTTCTTGCTGCTGATCTTCTGTGTCACCTGTGGTGACTTCGGGCTGACGCGGGGCTGGATGCTTCGTGTGCTTCATCTCACCAAGTTCGACCCTTGCCATAACAACATCAAGTAGGTTTTTAAAAATTTATTTTTCAGGCCAACAGATGGTGTGATGGTTCAAGGCACTGGATCCCACATGGCTGACTATGCAGTTTGAGTCCTGGACCCAGTGGCCTGAAAATATGCCAGGCAGGACCAGCATATACTGTAATGGTTACATCACTGGACTCCCACGTAGTTGACTGTGGTTCGAGTCCTGGACCCAGTGGCTTAAAACTCATGCTGGGCACATGTGCTTGCCTGCCCAAAATCTCAAGAGAGGAATGGAGGAGAAGGGATTGTGGCATGACCATTCCCCCGGGGGTGGGGGGAGGGTGATTTCTCACTTTCTGTCTGTCTCTCTCTCTGTCTCCAGTGAGTACATGTGCCCTTATAGCAAAAATCTCTCTCTCAAAAAAAAATCTCTCTCACAGAATCTCCTCTTAGGATTCTGTGTGTGCCCAAAATCCCAGGAAAAGAATGGAGGAGAAGGGATTGTGGCATGGCCATCTCCTTTGGGGAGTGATTTCTCACTTTCTCTCTCTCTCTGTGTCTCTGTCTCTGGTGAGCACACACCCTCTATAAGAAAAATTATTAGAAATTATTTTTCATCATTCATGATAGATTATGTGCATGTGAAAGTGAGAGAGAGAGAGAGGAGCACCCACCACAGGGTCTGGCCAGTCCTCCAGCCTGTTAGATCTTGGGCACTTGTGCACAGGCCTGAAGTGTTTCAGGCTGACCAACTGGGAATTTGAACAGCAGTCACCGTGCGAGATTCAGGTTCTCTGGAGCAGTGCATCACTGTTATGCCATGGAGTTTGATTTTTCTTTTCTTTTTTTTTTTTTTTTTTTTAGAGGTTTTTGCGATAGGGTGCGTGCGCTCACCAGACAGACAGAAAGAATAGAGAGACAGAAAGTAAGAAATCACACGCCCAGCGTGAGTTTTAAGCCACTGCGTCCGGGACGCAAACCACAGTCGACTATGTGGGAGTCCAGCGACATAGCCATTACGCTAACTGCTGGTCCCTGGAGTTTGATTTTTCAATCTAATATATATTATTTTTTTCTGCCAGAGAGCATGTCTACTCACCAGAGAGAGAGAGAGATGGCAAGGCAGAGGAAGCCCCCTCCCCCCAGTGGGGTGTGGTCATGCCACAGTCCTTTTTCCTTTGTTTCTCCATATGGGCAGGGTGATTGGGCCTGCTCATGTGTGCGAGAGTGTTTCCCATGCCCTCAGGGCTAGGACTTGAACTGCAGTCAGACATGTGAGACCTGGCGCTCTCCATGTAGTGATTAACCACTGCATTCTGGGGCCAGCCCTCACTATGTGTGATCCTGCCTCAGCCTCCTGAGTTGCTGGGCCTATGCACCACCCTGCCTGCTCTTACGGTGGGTCAGGAATTGAACCCAGGCCTCTCACGTGACCTCATCCCGCTGAGCAGCAGCATCCTGCATTCACTTCAGCAGCTGGGCCATGATTCTCGTTTTAAAGCTGAGGAAACTGAGGCCTGGCCCGGTTTTAAAACTGCCCCAGGTTGCCCGGCTTGTGGCCGACTGAACTTGGACCTGTACCAGTTCTTTTGGGTCAGAAATTTGAACGGTTCCCTTACGCTGTCGGCATCGGGGACGTGGGCCAGGCGTTCTTGGGAACACTTCTGCCCGCACAAAGGTGGAAAGCTCACACCACGCGGAGTCAGACTTGCATTCCGCTGCTGACTTCGGTGGCCTTAGGCATGCGTCTCCGTACCTGTTTCCACATCTGCGAAATGGGAGTGGTCTTCCTCCACTGAATGAGTGTAAAGAGCCACATTATTTGTGTGTGCATGAGTGCCCAGCACATACCTGGGTGTGGCAGGCACTCAGCACACACTCCTTCCTTCCTGGGCCCCCTCACCTTCCCAAAACTCCAGACCCAATCATTGATAGATCAGATGATTCTGGTGCTTTGCTTGGTGACTACCTAGTCCTGGTGATTAACTAGTCCCAGCATTCCTGAGGCCCTGGTGCTATGACTCACACCCAGGTCTCATGTCTCGGTTCCATAGTCTTCCCACTGGAGCATGAACAGGCGACTGAGTTGGGACTGGTCTTGGCTACTACATATATATATATATATATATATATATATATTTTTTTTTTTTTTTTTTTTTGAGAGGTTTTTGCTATAGGGCACATGCGAAAGACAGAGATAGACAGAAAGCGAGAAATCACCCCCCGGGGGGATTGCCACGCTGCAATCCCTTCCCCTCCCATCCTCCTCTCAGGATCTTGGGCACGCATGCATATGCGCCCAGTGTGGGTTTAAGTCACCGGGTCCAGGACTTGAACCATGGTTGACTATATGGGAGTCCAGCGACATAGCCATTACACCAACTGCTGGTCCCGACTCCTGCATACATTTAACAGATGCTTTTCATGCACTTGCTGTGTGCAAGGGACTACAGATACACTGGTAAACAGAACAGTGGGATGCCTGCCCTTGAGCCCTCAACTTAATGCAAGACACACATTAATCAGAGAATCCCACAACTTCAGGGTGAGATGAGGGAAAGAATAAGCCACTGTGGGAGAAAGTGCTAGGGGGCGTCGTTCCGGTCAGGAGTGAGGGGGCAGGTGGGGTGGGCAGGAAAAGCCAATCTGGAAATAACGTGTAATCCGAGTGTCAGAGACAGAGTGGGGAACGCATATTCCAGTCAGGGGAACAACACGTGCAGGTTTCCTGAGGGAGGAGCGAGCTTGGCACATTGAGGACTAACAGGAAAGCCAGGATGAGTTCAGTTCCTCATGACTGACATAGAAAGACCCTTCTAGATATGAGGAGATGGCCTGGGGAGAGAGCAGGACAGACCCCACACTGGGTTCCTTGCTGAAAGCCAGCACCTTGAGCCTCCACGGCCGGCCCTTCCTCTCTGAGTCTGGCTTCCTCTCTAACCCCAGGGCCACCAAGGAGGGAATCAGGGCGCGAGTTCACCACTCCTCTTTCTGGCCTGGCCTCAGGATGCCTGTCCCTCCCACCTCCCCAGGTGACTCAGTGCAGAGTCCTCCTCCGCTCCTAGCCTGCTTCTCAGAAAGGCCTAGTGTGCTTTGCCTGTCCTTTATACAAGAGGCTGCTTGAAGACAGTGCCAGGGCTTTCCGAGTTCTTGGCTTTCCATTGGGATCTGGAACGAAAAGATGGGTGTCACGGAAAGAGCGTTAGTTTGGGAATCATGAACCGTGCCACTTACGAGCTTGTCTCTTGGGCCAGTTACTTACCTTGAGCCTCATTTTTCTCATCTTGAAATGAGTGTGTGTGTTTCGTGAAAATCACTGTGAGGGCTGGTGGTGACAAATGGAAGGTGAGCAGTGTTTGGACATAACACTCGGAAGTGCTGGCTTGCTGTTCCCCACCCTCCTTCCGGGAGACCTGGGAGTGGTCCAGACAAGCAAATTGGAGGCTGGTGAAGAGCGGTTTCCCTGCCTCCCTCTGAGTCAGGTGGCTGGTTCCTTCCAGGGTGACTGACACGCAAGCACCGCCCCACCTAGAACAGCAGCCCTGTCCATGCAGAGATCCGAGGGCCTCCTCAGGGGCTTCCTGCCTGGGGAAGAATTTTCCCCACTGGGTCCATTTCCACTCACTAGATGTAAGCTTTGTGGACTCACAGGAATGTACTTCAGCCTTGTAGAGACGCTGCTGTCTTTCATGAAGATGGAGATGACACATTCAAAACAAACCCATATAATAGTTACAGGTAACACACCGTAGGTGTCATTAGACAAAGGTGACCCGGCAGGATTGACGATGAAAAGGTAGATGAGAGCCGAAGGAAGAAGCCGACCCCGAAATGTCGGCCTCGATGCTGATGCTCTCTGTGCGCGTTGTCGTTTCAGTGCCTCATGGCGTGGGAGTCGATCATTCCACTACTGCAGGAGAAGCAAGAGGCCAAGTAAGCTCCTTCTCGGGACAGAGACTCTCCTACCTACACAGGGCATGGCACACGCACCGGAGCGTCCCCGCAGCGCCAGAGAGGTGGCGCCGGGAAAACAGCCACAGACACCTCTCTCCTGTGTGTACCTGCCCCCTTCTTTGTCCTGCAGTTGTTTTTAATTAGTATTTATTCCTCGGTGGAGTCTGTGAGGCTACACTCGTCTCTCAGCAAAGCAAGCGTACCTCCATGTGATGAAGGAAACTACTCGATGGAGCTCTAGGAAGGTCGGAACTCGAGGGACATGACAACCCTCAGCGGACATCCTGCCATCTCACGACCGTCTTCTCTGAGACAGCTGCATTGCCTGTCGTGGGAGAGAACATAGGTCCTGCCTCTGAAGGAAAAGTGGAGGAGGCATGACAAGAAGGCAGCCGTTGCTTTCTGCAGCCATGCGGCGGCTCTGGGGTTGACCTCTGTGGGCACTGACGTGCCTCAGCCCAGAAGGCGGTGTGGGCACCTCGGCGGGGATTCCTTAATGTACAGTGGCCTGTAGCTGTGAGTGTGGCCTGCTGCCTGTGCGTGCCGAGTGACGCCTGTTCTGTTGTTCGGGTTCATGTCGGGCCGTTTAAATCAGTGTCTGTGCATCCGTGCTTGAGTGAGCAAGCCAGCATCCTTGTCCAGATGTGACGCCTCGGGAGGCTGAGGGCAAGGCTGCCCAGACTGGTTTCTGACACTAGAATGCAACAGCGTGGACGTTGTGTGTGTAAAATGAAAAAAAAAAAATAGGTGCATTTTTCTCCGTGAAGGTCTTCAATGTTTTTTTTTTCTTGCTTGTGAATTGTCATCAAAGTAGAGTTTAGACCTGTTAGGGAGTATCTATTGTCTTGAAGTCCAAGTGGCTCCCCTGTTGTCAAGACCAGTAGGCATACACCAGGCCTCACCCTCACCTCCAACGTCTGTGCAATTTGCCTTTATCTCACCAAAAATATCCAGCTCGATATCTCCTCCTGTGTCCCCTGAATGTCTGGGCAGCCTGTTGGTGAGGGGGCTGGTAGGTCATATGACACAGTTGAAATGTGTAAAGCCCAGTGCGAATGTTCTACATGAAGTGCTTTAACCCTTACCCTTGCCTCCTTTGGAAGAAATCAGTACCTGGACGGGCCTTGACGATGACAAGCGTCACAGCAGACTCTACTTTTAGATGAGCTAAAACCTCCTCAGTTTGCAGCCAAATTCCAGGGGACCGCTGGCTATGTCTGACCTCTTCATTTCAAGTTATTACCAAGTTTCTTTTTCAGGCCAACAAAACAGACGGAAAGGATCTTTCTTATTTTTCTCTCTCCCTCTTTTTTTTTTTCCTTCTGAAATGAAGCTACAGCATGTGTCATATTTATGTCCTTCCATTGGTGGCACATCCCTATAGAATGATAAGTCTGAGCCTCGGACAGGAGAGTGTTTGAGTTAAACAGCTGTGCTAAGATCCTGTGTCATATGCAAGTTAACCTGCAGCTGCCAGTCAACGTGCAGCATGTGACGTCACTTCACCCCACTTCTAACTGCGGAGCTGACTTTCCGGCACCCCACAGCCATCATCCTGGTGGGGCAGCAAAGGACAGTTTGGTTCAGTTTTGTTGTGTTGGACAAAGTTGCCATTTAAATGATCATTTTCACAGTAATTGGTACCTGCCTGTACTGTTAATCCCCATTTGTGCCATTTGAAAACCCATTGATGTGAATTTTCAGTTTGGTACAATTAGAAATGATTCACTGAAGTGGAAGGGTAGGCACAATCCACCTACCCGAGTGGTGATTCAGCGTTTCATTCTACCTCTAAACAAGCGTGTTGGTGTGGGTGTGGACATCTGGGGCTGACCTGCAGCGTGCTGGTAGAATGGGAGCATATGTCTCGGGTGAGTTGACTGCTCTCCCTTGGCGTTTGGCAGAGACTAGACCAACCCAACAGCAAATGCTTATCTTTGGGAACATCGAAAGTTTTGCCTTGTGAACTGTGTGCTTTAAAATGATGTTCACGGTAATGAATTCTTGAAAAGAATCGTGGAAAGAGTTATTGGAAAATTAGAATCTGACTACCTACTAGATGCCAAAGCCCAGACCCATCTGCGTGTAATGGTTAGAAGGGAAAGAAGGCAGTCTTTAAAAAAAGAAAATCATCAGGTTCCTCACGGGGGAAAGCAAGGAGCGGACTTTGACTTGAACGGCAGAGTTCGCTTTGCGTCAGCCACCGCTGTGATGCTGGTAGAGCAGCAGTCGCATAGCAAAGGGCAGTTTGGGTCAGTTTCACTGTGTTGGACAAAGTTGCTGTTTAAATGATGATTTTTCTACTTGGTACTTGCCCATTCAGTAAGCAGGAGAGCAGGGTACACGTTCATGCTTTCCCGTCATGGGAGGCAGAAGACCAGCTCTGAAGGGATTCCGGCACCTTGGGGTTTTGTCTTGGTTCCCCACGTGACATCCTGTGCTGGAGCAAGGCAAACTTCCTGTCCCCAAGGCATGCCGTTAATAGCAGAGCCAGGAAAACCAGCATACGGTACAGACTTCCTTGGAGAAATGTTCCTTTCAAGTCCTTGCAGTGAAGGGACTCTTGTCCCAGTCCTCAGGCTGGCATCTGATGGAGTGAGGAGCTAGGCTCAGAAGGAAGGAGGCTCTCCAGCCTGTCCCACCCCGTAAGTCTCCCTTGGGCCCCTGCAGCCATCCCAAGCATTTGCCTCTTTGTCTTGCTCCAGCACACGGGCAATTCCTAGGAGAAGTGTCACTTGGAGACTTCTGTGCCAAAGACAGCCTCGTAGTGGCCTCATCACTCTATCCCTCTTGGCTCCGCAAAATCGTGGTCTTGAGATCCAACTCCTCTCGTACACTTATTTTCCATGAGATTGTTGCCTGAGGGTGCAGTGAGATAGAGTCATCTCTTGCAACTGTCTGAACCTGGGAAGCAAGAGGTTTCTGTTCTCACCCATGTTAAAAATGCAGGCTAAGGGGGACCAGCAGTTAGTGTAATGGCTATGTCGCTGGACTCCCATGTAGTCAACCGCGGTTCGAGTCCCGGACCCGGTGGCTTAAACTCATGCTGGGCACGTGTGCATGTGTGCCCAAGATCCCGAGAGGAGAATGGAGGAGAAGGGATTGTGGCGTGGCCATCCCCCCTGGGGGGTGATTTCTTGTTTTCTATATCTCTGTCTCTCTCTGTCTGGCGAGCGCATGCGCCCTATAGCAAAAACCTCTCCAAAAAAAAAAAAAAAAAAATGCAGGCTAAGGCAGAAGAGAATTCCTAAGAACTGAGATTGTAAAGATGCAAATGCTGTTTAAGGGAGCAGTTGTATTTGTCGTGGGTAAGGACACTGCCCTTCCTTATTCACATCATGGAGCTGCACAGAGGCTCTAGGCCACTCTGCTCAAAGAAAGGGACCCGCTGCTCCTAGAGGAAGGAGCCTGCTACCTACCAGGTGTGGCTTTGGGTTCTGTCCTTTAATATGGCTTACTGGCTGCTGGTGAATTTAAAGTGTGATTATGGGGGTGATTGACTTGCTATATCGGCAGGCTGCTCATTGAACTCACCAGATACCTTCCTTTAGCTGAAATAACAAAAAACAAGCCTGACCCTGGGGAGCATGGTGAATGTAAAGTAAGGAGGTTGTTTTTTTTTTCTTTTCTTTTCTTTTTTTTTTTTTTTTTTTTGTCTTGTTTAAGTTTTTGATATAGGGCACATGCACTCACTGGAGAGAGACAGGGAGAGGGAAAGTGAAAAATCACCCCCCACCCAGAGGATGGCCACGTCACAATCTCTTCTCCTCCATTCTCCTCTTGGGATTTTGGACACACATGCACATGGGCCGCTGTGATTTTCAAGCTGCCACGTCCAGGACTTGAACTGCAGTCGGCTGGACTCCATGTGGGAGTCCAGTGCCTTAACCACCAAGCCACCTGATGGCTCCTAAAATGAGTATTTTCATGCCAGACTTCAGCCCCACCAAGAGTGCATTCTAGGTATTGAGTTAAATGTTTTCTCAGTCCTGATTCCACATGAGGAAACTAAGTCACACCTGCTTGTGAGGCTGCCTTTTGTGACAGAACAACAGGACATTCTATTTTAGAGGAGAGCACAGTGGCCACAAGGCAGTTGGCAAGCGGTGTTTCCCTCTTGGGCCACTGTCCCAAGAAGTACCCAGAGTCTGTGACTTGGTCCTGCCTTCAGTAGCATTGCACTCACAGGCTATGGTTTTCATTTGTGTGGTGGGATTTTTTTTTTTTTTTTTTTTTTGAGAGCTTTTTGCTATAGGGCACATGCACTCGCCAGAAAGAGAAAGACAGAGAGACAGAAAGCGAGAAATCACCCCCAGGGGGGATGCCACGCCATAATCCCTTTTCCTCCATTCTCCTCTCAGGGTCTTGGGCATACGCGCACACAAGCCCGGCATGAGTTTGAGCCACCAGGTCCAAGACTCAAACCGTGGTCCATTATGTGGGAGTCCAGCGACATAGCCATTATGCCAACTGCTGGTCCCCAGGCTGTGTTTTGAAACCACTTTTTGGATTGCAGAAGAGCCGCTCTCTGCACTTCATCTTGAGCTGGTGAGACAGGAGGGAGAGAGTGTTTGGGTCTTGGGATGGGTTCGAATTGGGCTTTATTCTGGCTAGCTGGGGTTACTGTGCCCTGTGAACGGGGATTTCTCTCAGAAGAGGAACTGCCTTGGCCAGGGCAGGGCACACTAATGCAGACATCACCTTCCCAGACGCCTGCTTTAAGAGCCTGTGAAAACTGGGTACTCTGTATGGCTGGAGTAACCCTGCCATGGCCACCCCCATTTGCATAATTCTATTGGAATTTGGGTTTGCTTCTCACTTTCAGAAGTTCTCAAGATGACAACAGGTTGAACATGCATTCCTGTTTCTCATGTTTTCTCTATTTAGAGGGCAGGTGGTATTTATCAATAAACTTGAGGAAAATGTCCTCTCTTGGGCTAAACTTTAGTGAATAAATCAGGAACCCCATTTTTCACCCACCCTATAGGTTCTCAGCTTTTCATTTTAATGCTGCCTGGTGTCCCCATAGTTGCACATATGGATGCGTGCAGGAGGTGTCTGCGTTAGAAAAGGTTGGGGGCGGGACTTTTGTTGGGAGTCGGGGGTTGACTGTTCTTTCTTAATCCTATGTGCATCCCGGGTATGACTGTCTAACCTACCATGTGGCAGAGAAATATGTTACCAGGTAGTTTTTAACTATAGGTAGTCTGTACATAAGTGCTTAAAAAAACACAAAACCTGATTTTCACAAACCAATAAGCTATGTGTCTCATGTATAAACACTGTGTATGTAGCACTTAAAATGAAATCCAGAACTTTAAAAAAAAATGCCACAGACTGTTAAAAGCCTAACTACTCTTTGAGAATTCGTCAACACCTACTGATATGCCTTATTCTTCAGCTAATGTTTTTAGAATTCTGGGTAGAAGGAGTTTTAGAAATGTAATCAGTGGTTCAGCTGAAATTACAGAGCTCTAACACGGAGTCCTCTTACAGAAACAAGCACGAAAGTGAGGATCGTCATTAGGGTTGCCTCTCGGAAGGACAAAACGGAGTGTTGCTATTGCCAAATGATATTTTTGATAATGTACGGAAACACAGGGACCACAAACCTTTTTCTTTTTTTAGTTTGAAAGTTAATTTAGTGCCTTTTGGCATTCTTTTGATTGTAGAAGACATGATATCAGCCTTGACAAATCATAGATACAAAGAATTTTAGAGGTTTATGACAAGATGAAAGGTGTACCCTGATTCTGCAGAACAAGCTTTTTAAGATACTGTGGAGGCCTCAAAGCAGTATGTTTTGGATAGAAATTCTCCGCAGGTTGAAATGCCAAAAAAAAAAAAACCCAGAAAACATCTATGTTGACTCACATCATGTAGCCCATTTTAGCAAAGCTTTTACTGTTAGCACCGGTGATGAAGAACATTGCACATGCACCTCTCCCAGGAGCACCACCCCCTCACCAGGTGATTCTGGGCTCTCTGTAGGTGGGGCTGCAGCAGGTAACACCTGTCACCACTCTTGTTAGACAGGCTTGTTCACAGTCTCAGGCCAGCCTTCCGTCAGAAACGATACTGCCAGGCGGAGGGAGAAATGGCTTTCTTCTCAATATAGAAACGGGGAGAGAGGGAAGGAGATGGCAGACAAAAACTCTGTGAATTGTGTGATAAAGCCATGGCTGTTTCAGCTGGGTCTCCCTCGAATACCAAACCAGCATCTCAAAACAGTCAGCACTGTTCACCTGGGGACCCTCGAGGTATGAGTCCTGACAGAGTCCCTGCCCATTGCATCTCTGCGTGCCTCTTCCCTGCGTCTCTGTGAGTTGGCAAGGCGCTGAGGGAGGATGCACGTCTGATATATTCCCCCAAAACAAACTGCCAGCACACTTTCTAACTCGTATTTTAACTGTTAGAGAGCGAGAAGAAACTTTTCCTTAGGACATGTCCAAATTATGGACTGTATTTCTTACCTTTAGAAATCATTCTTTACATTTAAAATTTTAAAAGGAAAAGAAAGAAACCTCCAAAGTATTACGTCCTCCCTGTAAATGCATTTTCTTCTCTCCTTGCTGCCATTAAACCAAAACAAAAGCTGTGAAACAGAAAAGTGCTTGAGAGAACGCGTGTGGATAAGAAAGTGATTTATTGACAGATTGACGTCTTCGTGTCCCGAAGCTACCAATGCTTTAAAAAGAATGTCACTTTCTTTTCTTTGTTATAGAACCCAGAGATTGTAAAATGAAAAGGTGGTTTTTGTTGAATTTTTGATGCTGGCACGAGGTTTTTGTCCACTCTTTTTTTTCTTTCATATATCTGTGTATAAAAGAAATTCTGTTCATTGTTTACTACGGGATTAGTATTACATTTTGAGGTAAACAAAATGATTTGTATTGCTTGATAAACTATTAGCTTGTAAATTTGAAAAAGTTTCTTTACCTCAATTAACTTAAAGTAATGGACCAATAAACATGTAAAGATGCTTTCTTTACCATGAGTCATGTCCTCATTTGTACCTTTATGTATGTCGACGGAAAAAATAACCAACTGTAAATTTAATAATTAATAATTAATGTGGTTTATTTCCAAGCCAACTGTGAGTGACCTAGGCCCGGAGAAGAGGCATACATGCCTTTTCTCGGGGTGATCATGTACAGAGGTTCCTTTTATTTGTTTTTGAGATTGACAGACAACATTTAGTGAAAAGATTTTCCATTGGTCTGGCCCAAAAAGGTGGGACATGTAGAAGGGGGGGAATGGGGGGGCAGGGGGGCTTGTAGGTTATAGGTGGGTTCCACAATTCTTAGGTTGGTGATTGGAAGGGGAGATCTGTGTCTTAGTTAAAGAAAGGCTTAATCTACATCTCAAGGAAAAGGGAAATTCTGTGTCTTGGGAGGAGAGAAGCAAAAGAATATACTGTAATCGGTTGAAATATACATCGCAAAGATACTATGCCAGGAACAGGAGGTAGGAAGAATTCTGTTAATAGAAAATAAATGATCTGTTAATGTTTGTGGCATGACTTCCCCAATCCCTTTTGAAAAGATTTTGGAAAAATAGGGAAAGTAGTCAGACTTCTGTCCACACATGCAGGACAAGAAAACATGCCTATTCCGTTTTCCTAATTTCTTTGAACACATATTTGTGAGTGAATCAAACCGACTCCAGCTTGAGCTTTCCACCCTGCCGATTGTCTTTTCTAGCTTTGAGTAGGCAGTTTCTGCCTAAATTTAATTCTTACCTAGGGCAGTCATTCATTCAGACCCTCTAACTGGGATAGCAGTTTCAGCCACTGACCTTTGACAATAGAAAGGCTAACAGTCTTTGTCCCTGGGGCAGTCAAGTCTCCCTCCAGGCAACTTATCTCCACTCCCAGACCTTGAATACGTCCTGTCTCACTTCCCCAGATGGCTCACTTCCCCAGATGGCTCACTTCCCCAGAGTTTTCCCCTATTGTTCAGCTCCTTTGAAAGTTCCAGCTCACTGTGGAAGGCATGGGGCTAAGTGGAGCAGAGTCTGCAGCTGGGAACATGAGGCTCATTTGTTTGGCCAGTCCTTCCGTTTTGTACATTACCCTCTGATAATAAACTTTTATTAAATCCTTCATGGAATTGCCTGCTTTGTTTTTTGATCTCAGAGGCCAAACAATGTATCAATTTGCCTCCAAGGATCAAGATAACAGAATGACAGGAAAATATATATACAATTGAACTGTTTTTATTCTTCACTTCTTTATAGGCACTCGATTTATCCTCTTCTTAGAATTCAGCACCACTCTGGGGAGATGATGAAACTACCTCATGTACTAACCTCCATGATGGGCGGTTAGGCTGATGTTCCCCCTACCAGGTGTATTACATGAATGGTTTCCTGCCGCTCCATCCAGTAGCAAAGCACACCATTATATTCTGAGGTCAGGGATAGTCATTTCCTAAGTTTTTGATCTATTGTGATATTTTTGAAGAGTTTGTAAGGAAAGAAAAAATTGTGAATTATTAGAGTGTTGGAGTGAGTTTGTTGTAAATCAGAGGCCAGAGTCCTCAGTTAAGTTTGCCTAACGATCATGATGAATCCACACATGTTCTTAAAATGATTCTGAACTTGGCTTACTGATACAGGCTGAACATACCTAATCTGAAAATCTGAAATCTGAAATGCTCTAGAATTCAAAAGTTCTTGAGTGCAGACTGAAGTCACAAGTGGAAAATCTCACATTTGACTTTATGTCATGGGTCCCAGTCCAAACAAATTTTTTTTTTTTATAAAATAACCTTCAGGTTACATATATAAGTTATATTAAAAAATGAATGAATTTCATATTTAAACTTATGTCCCATTCCCAAGATATCTCATTATGTGTATGCAAATATTCAAAATCCTAAACACTTCTGGTCCCAAGTATTCCTGATGAGGGATACTCAACTTGTAGTAAACATTATTAATCTAAGACTTCAGTCATGTAAAATGAGGCAACAAGATAGAATAAGAGAGTTGGCAGAAATGTAAATATCTGAAGATATAACATTGGGTCATTGGAAAAGCCATGATGCATTTTCGCATAGAAAAATATGTCATGACTTTGTGAAGATCCAGTTGTAGGGAGGAAAGTGTAGATACCAGAGACTGTGTGGGAGAGGGGGTGATGGTAAAGGGTAGATGGGAGGGGCTCAGGAAAGAAATATTTAACAAACATATGTTAGGGTCCAAAGATTGATCTATCTGGTGGTGACGCAGAGGAGAGGACAATGCAACTACATAAGAGGCATTTATTTTTCCAGCTAGCTGGGGTCCGAGTTTATGCCCGACGCAGCGGGTTGCAACAAGGACCCTGAACCTAGGATAGAGGGGCCTTTTATAGCTCAGGAGGCAATACAGGATATACTGTCAGTAACTTTTCATAGTATGCAGCACACAAGGGAGGGGGCATGTGTAGTTAGGGTCTAGTTGTTATCGCCTGCTTGAATTTAGATAAGAACTCTCAGTTAAAGTTAGGTAAACTTTGTCTTGGCGCCACATCGCCCACCCGTCCTCTGCTTATTTATGAGTTCCTATCTTCTTTTTTTTTTGAGAGGTTTTCGCTATAGGGCGCGTATGCTCGCCAGACAGAGACATAGAGACAGAAAGCGAGAAATCACCCCCCAGGGGGGATGGTCATGCCGCAATCCCTTCTCCTTCATTCTCCTCTCGGGATCTTGGGCACGCATGCACATGCGCCCGGTGTGAGTTTTAAGCCACCGGGTCCGGGATGCGAACCGCGGTCGACTATGTGGGAGTCCAGCGACATAGCCATTACGCTAACTGCTGGTTCCCGAGTTCCTATCTTCTGTTTATTCACGAACTCCCGGGCTCCATTCTTGAAGCCCAGTCATGGCGGTGAATATGCTAACTCGGCCTATCCTAACAGCCCTAGCATGGGTGCTTATACTAAATCGGCCTATACTAACTCAGCCTAACATATGTTAACTCAGCCTAACACATAATGTAACGTTCTCCATTGAAAATGATATATATGTTAATATCCTTAATTTGATTGTCACATACTGCATGCATTCTGCTGATAGCAATAATGTACATGAACCACCATAGTGGTGGGCACTCATTATATGATGGCCTTTAAGGAAAGACTCTTCTTATTACTTTTTAAAATATAGTCACCTTAAATAGTAAATTTAATACTCCTTTCTGTATGCTTTCCCAGTTTATTTTTTTAAAAACTGTATGTAACTTCCCCCACTCTGTCTTTTTTTTTTCTTTTTTAAAAAAAGATTTTTGCTATAGGGCATATACACTCACCATAGAGACAGAGTAAGTGAGAAGTCACCCCCCAGGGAGGATGGCCATGCTACAATCCCTTCTCCATTCTCCTTTTAGGATTTTTAGCATGCACGCACATGCGCGTGGTGTGAGTTTCAAGCTACCTGGTGTGGGACTCAAACTGCGATTAGCCATCTGGGAGTCCAGTGCCTTAACCACTGCACCACCTGCTGCCCCCTACCCGGTTTTCATTTTAAGAATATAATGGAGATAGGGGGCCAGCAGATGGCATAATGATTACGTTGCTGGACTCACGTAGTCAACCACGGTTCGAGGCCCAGACCCTGTGGCTTAAACTCATGCCAGATGCACATGTGTATGTGTGCCCAAGATCCTGAGAGGAGAATGGAGGAGAAGGGATTGTGGCGTGGTCATCCCCCTGGGGAGAGTGATTTCTCGTTTTCTGTCTCTCTCTCTTTGACTTTCAAACAAGTGCATGTGCCCTATAGCAAAAGTCTCTCTCTTAAAAAAAAAAAAAAAGGGAACCAGCAGTTAGCGTAATGGCTATGTCGTTGGACTCCCACGTAGTCGACCGCGGTTCGCATCCCGGACCCAGTGGCTTAAAACTCACGCCGGGCGCTTGTGTGTGCGTGCCCAAGATCCTGAGAGGAGAATGGAGGAGAAGGGATTGCAGCGTGACCATCCCCCCTGGGGGGTGATTTCTCGCTTTCTGTCTCTATGTCTCTGTCTGGCGAGCGCACGCGCCCTATAGCAAAAACTTCTCAAAAAAATAAAATAAAAAAAAAGAATATGATGGAGATAGAATGCTAGAGGATTGTGGTGAGACGAAAGGCTTAGGGAAGGATAGAGAAAGATTGTAAAGGCTGTGGCAAAAGGTGATTACAAGGAGGAGGTGAGCAGTTTGATATAAGCGATTTCTGAAGTGAGGAGAATGGGTTAGAGGTGACTTGAAGATTTCCAGCTTGGGAGCCGGGGGTGTTGCCATCCAGCTGACATAAATCAGGAGAGAAATATAAAAGATAAATTCGGTTTCTGTGTGGGGTGAAAGAAGAATTTGGATTGATGTCTGAGGAAATCTAGGTGGAGATGTGAGTAAACTGTTGGAAACAGTGTTCTGGAGTCCATGGGAATGGACTGGATTTCTTGGAAAGGGGGCCAAGGATAGGTCCTTTGGGGACCCAAGAATTAAGGATGTAGGAAGAAGAGGAGGAAGACTCAGGGAAAGTTCTTTTTTTTTTTTCGGAGAGGTTTTTGCTATAGGGCACATACTCTCACCAGAAAGACAGAAAGACAGTGACAGGAAGTGAGATATCACCCCCCAGGGGGGATGGCCACGTTGCAATCCCTTCTCCTCTCAGGATCTTGGGCACACATGCACCTGTTGTGAGTTTAAGCCACTGCGTCCAGGACTTGAACTGTGTTCGACTGCATGGGAGTCCAGCGACATAGCCATTACTCCATCTGCTGGTCCCACCTCAGAGAAAGTTCTTAAAAAGAAGAGCTAGGCCCTGTAGGTCAGAATGGTGGTTTGCAAACGTGAGGGCTTGTCGGGCTCCCCTCCTGGAGTTTGACAGGGGTGGGACCCCGTCATTTGCGTTTCTAGCAGGCTCCCAGGTTTCCTTGCTGGTGCTGCTCAAAGAGCACTGGGTTAGAGCACGTGTTAGAATAAATGCTGACCCAGGGAGAGTGGGAAAGATTTGAAACGGCTACCCTGGTAACCAGTGGAGTTGAAAAAGCTGCTACTAGAGCTTTGAAGCCAAACCCAGGTTAAAAACCACATGCTTGTAGCAGAGTCAGTGTGGACAAATACGGAGATTTCTCTAGACATTAAGAACAGGCTCTTCAGGAGCAGGGATGGAGAAGCCAATGAGTGCATTCATTCAGGTTGGGGAGCTCTGGAACTAGGGTGGAAGGCGAGGAGTTGGGAGGAATGGGCATATTGGTAAGTGAGCTTGGGGAGGTTGAGCATGAGTCTAGCTTTCCCACCCCAATGCCACGAGAAGGCTGTACGATGCAATTGTAAGCACTTTGTGTTCTTGTTCAAACCCTTTCAACAACTATCTCTTTAACTTGAAAGAGAAACATTTTTTTTCCTTTTGAAAGGCTCAATTTTAAGTCGCCCCTCCGTACCAGTCTTCTCTGTAATGTCCTTCTTGACACTTGTCTGTCCCTGCCTCTCCCTTTGCTCCTTTCACGTTGAATTCCTTTATCTTGTTTTTTTTTTTTTTTTTTTTTCAACTTCTGGCCTTCCAACATGTTGTTCCTTCTGCCTGGAATGTCCCCAGTAGCTATCCTCAGTGACTCTTACTTATCCTTCCAGTTTTACAGATGTTCTTCTGGGAGGCCCTCCCTGCTCTTCCAAAACTAGGTTATGTGCTAGCATTCAGTCTAGGAAACACCACTGCTTGCTGTTCTGTTATATTTGCTAGATTATATGCTCTGGTAGGACAGGAGCAGTCAGGTCTCGGTCTTGCTGGATCTCAGCACCTAGCATGAAGCTGGGACCTTTGTAGATGGGCAGTAAAATTTTGTTCATTCCCTGTAAGAGGATTAGAAATGCAAATTCTCTGAGCCTGCGTGCCCTAGGATTTAAATGCATTCTCTAGCTTTGAGTTCAGTCCCAGTATAAGTCGTCAGGTCTGTAGTTACAGAGGGAGTCTGACCTAGGAAAGAATGATTCACACACTCATACTATGAATGTTGATTTTATTAGAAGGCGAATCCACTTTCATATGTGTAAGTAAAGTGGGCTATAAAAATAAGCCTTAATGTTAAATGGGTCATCATACATCTCCTCTCTCTTCCCACCACCCACTTTGGGAAGTATATTGAAAGTACTCACTTGACTGATTCATTGAAGAAAGTCCTTTGCAGTTTGCTTCTTAAAAGCAACAATTACAGCACTACCCTGAAACCAAGGCCTGGGCGCCATCGCTCTTTCCAGTGTTCATAGTGAGGCCTTGGGAATGAGTAGTAACTTTCTTCCAAGGTTTTATTTTAATGTAAAAGATAGTGTTGTTTATACAACATGACTGCAGTTCTTACAAACATCCCCTCCACATTCCCCTCAGGTCTGACTTCTCCCATGGGATTCCAGCACAGCACCCAAGGTATTAGTCAGCCCTTGGAGTCCTCAAGGCAGCCTTGGAAGAAGGGGGCTGGTGGTCTGCAGCTGGAGTTAGGCGCCTTGCAATGCCGGGGTGGGCTGTGTGCATGCAGGGCCATGCTCTGCTGCTGTAGAACTTCACCTCCGCCTAACAGCGGCGTCTACAAGCTGAGAAAGGTTCCCATCACCAGAAAAGTGCTCTTTCCTACCCACTAGGGACCCCTGAGCCTGAGCAGGTCATCCTGAGGCCAACTCTGGCTGGAATGTGGGTTTCTTGGGCAGTGGATGGCTTCAGTCAGCAGTTCTTCTTTCTTCAAGGGGGCTCAGCCATTGCTGGTGTTTTCAGCGTCTGCAGGTCAGCACCACCGTTTCTCCATGATGTCTCCATATGATGACTACCGGGCTTGTTTATAGGCCACGATGCTGTAAAAATTTACAATGGAGGCTTATAAGAGAGCAGCCTGAATGGGACAAAGGGTGTATTTTATCCTCCACCGATGTAGGGAGGTCTCCAACCTCCTTAAAAAAAAAATTTTTTTTTTGAGGAGATTTTTGCTATAGAGCACATGTGCTCACTAGAGAGAGAGAGACAGACAGACAGAAAGTGAGAAATCACCCCTAAGGGGATGGCCATGCTGCAGTCCCTTCTCTTTCATTCTCCTCTTGGATTTTGGGCATACATGCACACGTGCCTCACGTGAGTTTCATTATATATTATATATATATATATTTTTTTTTAATTTTTTAATTTAATTTAATTTTTTTATTTTATTTTATTTTTTAAGAGAGAGATCTGGCATGAATTTTAAGCCATCAGGTCTGGGACTCAAACTGTGGTCAACTTTGTGGGAGCCCAGTGACATAACCATTACATCATTTTTTGGGCCTTCCTATAAAAAAATGATTGAAAGATAGATAGATAGATAGATAGATAGATAGATATTGACATATAAGGCACATGCATTCACCAGAGACAGAGAGAAAGAGAAAATGAGAAATCACCCCCAGGGGAGATGGCCCTGCCACAATCCCTTCTCCTCCAGTCTTATCTAGGGATTTGGGGCACACATGCACATGAACCCCGTGTGATTTTCAAACAGCCAGGTCCAGGACTCAAACCAAGCCACTCGCCATGAGAGCCAGCACCTTAACCCCCACGCCACCTGCTGGCCCTCTAGCCTCCGTTTTATCACTGATAAACTGAGAGGCTTCGCCCATCATGGCAGAGGCTACTGTGCTGAGTAGAGAGGAAACTTCTCTCCTTCCAGGTTTGCTCCAGTCCTCTGGGGACTGGTCTCCTCACTTCCCATTCCATGGTGAGCCCTTTGCATCTATGTTCCCCTTTTCCTGGAATCTCTGCCTCACTCCTGGTTGATAACGAACTCCCATGTATATCTCAAGATCAAGACTGACCTTTGCAGATCTCAAGCAGAATTAGCTCCCTCATCCTCTGCCTTTCCCTAGCTCCTTTCTGTCTTCTATAAATCAGCATGCCATTATTTAAAAATATTTGTTAAGATATGGATATTGTATGCATAGCAGGCCGGCCTGTGGCCTAGTGTTTAAGGCAGCTGGGTCCCACATGGCCAATGCACAGTTTGAATCCCAGACCTGGTGGCTTGAAAAAAAAACTGAAAATCCCAACAGGAGGGAGAAATGGAGGAGAAGAGACTATGGCATGATCACACTGCATCGTGGGGTGCTTTCTCCCTCTCTTTCTCTCTCTCCCTCTCTGGTGACTGCATGCGTCCTCTAGCAATTATTAAAAAAAAAAAAAAAAAAAAAAAAAAAAAGAAAGGGAGAGTAATATATGCCAGTTAGGAGCTCTGAATTGAAGTCTTGGACCTTTGGCAGGTCCATTTTTTCATCTATTTGAGCTTCAGAATTCTCAGGGCCTAAGCTGTTCTAGGCACAGCTCTTCTTGATGGATATACAGCCCCTGGAACTGCTGGATGGGGTGTAGCTTAAACCCAGCCTTGTAATACTGTGAGTTTTATTGTAGGTACAGTAAGTATCCTTCTCTGCAGGGCTCCAGGCTCATGGAAGGTGGGAAATCAGCGTTGGGAAGTTTCCACCGAGCTTTCCCTGAGACGTCTTGGGTTTAAGCCCAGACTTGGAGCCAGCCAGCACAGGGCTTGCAGCTCCAACTGCACTGTGGGCGCTACAGAACAGCACATGGCAGCAGCCAGCGCCTGACTTCACGGGCAGCCTGCAGGTGGCTCTGGGACTGGGACAGTACAGCTCTCAGCAGTGCCACAGGGAGGTGTCTCAGTCTTTTCACAGAGCATCCACTCAGTCAGCAAATGCTTTGTGAGTACTTGTAATATACGAGACTCTGCCGAAAATACAGATGAGCCAAAGCCATGGCCTCTGTCCTCAGGGAATGGGAGGTGAGATATGAGACAGGACATGCAAACCAGGCTTTGGAGTCATGTGTCGGTTCTGGTGGAGGGGGCAGTCAAGCAGTGGAGTGAGCTCTCTACGTTAGGTGGAAGAGGCAGCACCTGGCTACCAGTGACTTCTCTGAAAAGCAATGCCATGTAGTGGATAAGAAAGACTGCCTGGGTTCAAATCCCGTCTCTACCACTTACTAGCTGGGCATTACTGGATACCTGTCAGCAACTTAGGTAGTACATTTGAGCCTCTGTTTTTGTTTTTGTTTTCTGATAAAGTAATGGATGGCACACAGTAAGGACTGTTGAAGTGTCACTATTCTTAGCATTAAAAAAGGAAAGAATACTAATTGATAGGAAACTAATAGATAGAATACTAATACATAGGAGAAGAAGAGATCATTCCCTGTATTTTTTTAAGACAGGGTCTCTCCATGTTGCAATCCTCCTGCCTCAGCCTCCAGAGTCGCTAGGGTTACAGGCCTGCACCACTGTGTCTAGGCTTTGAGTTGGGCTGGGAAGATGAGAGTATTCTCTTTATTTATATTTTTTAAATAATTATTTAATTTATAATTTTAATTATTATTTTAATTTGACCAGAGAGAGACAGAAAGAGAGGGAGAAGACCGGCAAGTGGCGTGGTGGTTAAGACACTGGGCACTCCCACATGGCCGACCATGGTTCGAGTCCCAGATCTGGTGGCTTGCTTTCTCACTTTCCTCTCTCTCTGTCTCTCTGTGTGTCTCTCTGGTCAAATTAAAATAAATGAATGAATAAATGAAATTGAATAAAATAATTTTTTAAAAAAAAGAGAGAGAGGGAAAATGAGAAAGCAAGCCATCAGGTCTGGGACTCAAACCCCAGTTGACCGTATGGGAGTTCAGCACCTTAACCATCATGCCATCTGCCAGCCCCATTCTCTTTAGTTTTTAAAGACAGGGTCTTGCCCTATGTTGCAATTCTTCTGCCTCAGCCTCCAAGTCCTCCTTTGCTGTGACATGCTGTCCTGGGCTTCTATGTCATTGGAATGCAGCTTTTCTTTCTGTGGTTAGGAAGCTTTACTGGTCTTTCCTGTTGCTCCCACTTCGTGATTAATGGAACAGCCTGGCCTCTTCTAGCTCTAAGAATTTTTCAAGATTTCATTTACTTAGTAATTTCGTGAAGGGAAAGCTAATGGAAACACTCCCTTTACACCAGAGTTTCTCAATCTGGCAACTTAAAAAATCCCTGTGCTCATGCCATACCCCAGATCAACTGAACCAGAATTGCTGGGGGTGGAGTCCTGACAGCAATAACTTAAAATATTTTCCCAGTGATTCCAACCTACAGAGAATTCGGTTTTGTTTGCGCACGTGTCTGTCTATGGCTAAATGTCCATGGCAGAAACAACATTCACAGCCCTTGAACAACATGGCTAGGAGGACACCCTCACAATCAAAAATCTTTGTATATCTTTTGACTCCAAAAACCTAACTAGTAACAGCCTACTGTTGACAGGAAGCCTTACAGATAACATAAACTTCGATCAATACATATTTGGTGTGTTGTATGTATTATTTCCTGTACTCTTACAAAAAACCAAGCTAGAGAAAAGAAAATGTTACTCACCAGGAAAAGAAAATACATGTACAGTATTTCCGGAAAAAAAGTCCACATGTAAGTGGACCTGCATGGGCCAGCCTGGCAGGCTAGAGGTCAAAGGCTCCAGATCCCACATGGCCTGTCATGGTTCAAATCCTGTCCTGGTGGCTTGAAAAACACACTAGGCACTTGTGCATGTGTGCTCCGAATCCCCACAGGATGGAGAAAGGGAGGAGAAGGGATTGTGGCATGATCACACCCCATTGGGGATGCTTTCTCTCACTCTCTCTCTCTGTCTCTATCTCTCTCGTGAGCTCATGTACCTTCTGGGTATTAAAAAAGTAAAGAGACTTACACAGTTCAAATCTATATTGTCCAAGGGTCAACTGTGAAGTGCCTTATCCACTTGGATACTCAATCAGTTGTTCCCTTGCGTCAAGATTCGCTCCCTGCTTCTGTCATGGAAGACCATGAAGACCCCGCACAGCTACCTAAGATCCCATGCCCGGAATGTATAGCTGAGCCCACGTGCATTGGGGTGAGAGGTCAAGGGCGGCACACCTGCTCCACATGCTCTAGAATCTGTTAGGAAAGCAAAGAATCCTACTGGGACATACACAAAGCAGATGAACCTGCAGAAAGGAACCAATTGTTGAATTTCTTCATTGCTTTCACCGGTCACTTTATATCTTTATGACACACATTAACTAGGAACACTTGTTTTCTTTTGATTTTTAACTTTATTTCATAATTGAGAAAAATAAGATGTTAGGACCCAACAGCTGAGAGAATCTGTGTAAGCAGCAGGAAGTGACCAGCTTCCATGTGCTAAGGGAAAACTATTTCGATTATGAAATAAAGTGGAGAAAAATAAGCTTCCCAACTTGCCTTTCATTATTTTCCACTCTGTGGCCTATAACACCACCATTACTGATATGTAAAGGTCTCCTGTGCTATCGTACCAGGCAGGTCCCTTTAAATTGCAAACTTATATCGAATCCCTTGTACCGTTGTCATGTATATTATTTATCCTGGGGATATGTGTGTGGGGGGGTCTTCCAAAAGTTCATGGTGGGAGCTGGATGGTAGCATGGTGGTAAAATGCGGTGCAGTACAAGGCTGACCCACATGGGAAGGCTCTGGGTTCGCATCTGGAGACCCCCCTGCATACACTGGGCACACACATGCCCACAACCCAGGGCTGACTGATGTTTGGGGTGGGTCCTGGCATCAAAACCTTGTTGGGGGTACTGTCTGTTCTTGTCTCTCTCACTGTCACTCATGGAAGAAATACATTTAACTTAAAAAAAGAAAAAAAGGTAGGTTGGAAAGGGACAGTGATTAGGCCCTTTTTGGGTTTTCCACATCACGTTATAATATGGGTCCCTGTCTGTATAGGAGGTTGAGCCTCCTAGGACAGGAGCTACCAATAATTAAGGCTGGCTTGGGGCTGGCAGGTGGCGTGGTAGTTGCGGCACTGGACTCTCATATGGCCAACCGTGTTTCGAGTCCTAGGCCTGGTGGCTTGCTTTCTTACTTTCCCTTCTTCTGTCTCTCTGGTCAAATTACAAAGTAACAATAACAGATAAAATGAAATAAATAAAACAATTTTTTTTTTTGGAGAAGTTTTTGCTATAGAGTGCATGCGCTCACCAGAAAGACAGAGAGAGACAGACAGATAGAAAGCGAGAAATCACCCCCCAAGTGAGATGGCCACACCGCAATCCCTTATTCACCATTCTCCTCTCGGGATCTTGGGCATGCATACACATATACCCGGCGTGAATCTTAAGCCACCGGGTCCAGGACTTGAACCATGGTCGACTACATGGGAGTTCAGTGACATAGCCATTACGCTAACTGCTGGTCCCTAAAACAATTCTTAAAAAAAATAATAATTAAAGCTGGCTGATGCCAGGAGTGGAATGTGGTGTCAAGACTCTTGGGGGATGCTTCTCTCTCTCTCTCTCTCTGTCTCTCTTACTCATGAAATAAATAAACTTTAAAAGAGAGAAAGAAAAAGTCACACTGGCTCCTAGAGTGTACTATTAAAAGAAAGTTCATGAAAAATTTATATTATGAAAAAAACTATGTGTGAATTGGCAATTTTTAAAAGAATTATTTTATTTAACTTTATTAATTAATTTATTTAGAGGGATGGAGTGAGAGAGAGAAAAAGTGAGAAAGCAAGCCACCATGTCCAGGACTAGAACTGTGGTCAGCCATATGGGAGTCCAGCGCCTTTAAACACCATGTCACCTCCTGGCCCCAAATTGAAAAAATTTTTAAAATTGCCAGAGGCTGCATGTGCTCTCCAAAAACAGAGCGAGAGAGAGACAGACAGAAAGACAGACAAAGAGAGATGGAGAAAGCAATCCCCAAAATGGAGTGTGATTATGTTTTAATCCTTTCTCTTCCATTTCTCCACTCTTGGGATTTGAACTGTGCAATGGGCCATGAGGAATCTGGCTCTCAACAAGCCACAGGGCTGGCCTGAATTTGAAATATTTTCACATCAAAATAAGCTTGCATTTTAATTCTCTTTTTCTATGAACTTTTCAATGTCCCCTCATGGATGTTCCATTCTGCTCTGGCAGCACGGAAACCAGCATGAGAGAACCTCATAGCAGGGAAAAGGGCCTCACAGTCTAACCCTGTGATGTTCAGTATAGGAGCCCCCAGCCTCGTGCAGCTACAGAACACTTGAAATGTGACAAAATTGCAATGGACTCTCAGCTTAAAATACAGACCAGATTTCAAAGACTAAGTTTTTAGAAAGGTAAGATATCTCATTGGTTAATTTTGTAAATTGATTTCATATTGAGATGATATTTTAGATAGCAAATGTTTTAAAATTAATTTCATCTGTCACTTTGTTTGAATGGTTTTATTTATTTTATGTTTAATTTTTAAATTTTTTGTAACTGCCAGAGGCATGTGTACTTGCTAGAGAGAGAGAGAGAGAGAAATGGAGAAAGCATCCTCCCCAGAGGGGTGTGGTCACACTACAATCCTTTTTTCCTCCACTTCCCCATCATGTCAGGACTTTGGGCATGCACACATTTGTGTCCACCATGTTTGTTTGTTTAATTAATGTATTTATTTATTTATTATTTTCTCACATGAGTTTTGCCAAAGAAAGACCGAGGGAGAGTGAGAAAGCAAGCCACCAGGTCCGGGACTCGAACCGCGGTTGGCCTTGTGGGAATTCCAGCGCCTTAACCACCTGCCACCTGCTGGCTCCAGCCCACCAAGTTCTTTAAGCCACTGGGACTCAAACTGGGGTTGGCCATATGAGACCTGGTTTCCTATGCACAGCACTTCACCACTGCTACAGGGCTGGCCTATCACTTGTCCCAGTTATGTTTTTAAATGTGAAAAAAATTTACTAGAAAAAAACGTAAGATCATACATGTGGTTTGCATTTCTTGGCATTTCTATTAGACAGGGTGGGCCCAAGTAGTCCATGACGTTTTCTACTGTGGATACTTAGGCCTGAGCTCTTATCATGGGACCAGCATGCCTCTTCTGCAGTTCTCCAGCCTACCCCCCCCCCCCCCCCCCCCCCCGCTGTTATCTCCCAAACAGAATGCTCTTACTTTACAAATGAGATGATTCTTTCAGAGAAGTCAAGGGAGTTGCCCAAGGTCCTCTAGAGAGCTCACATGATCCAGTAGCCAGGAAATTTCCACAGCACTAAGCACATAATCTTTTGAGGGTACAAAGAAAAGAATCATATCCTGGGTCTGGCCTGGGTGATACTGGCAATGCCCATTGAACTGCAGTGCTGGAAGCCACATGGCCGATCGCTGGTTCAGATTCTAAGTCCCCCTGAAAACACACAGGGCGTGTGTACTCAAGATCCTGGTGAGCTGGAGGGCTGGGGCAAGGGGATCAGGGCATGACGAGACCCAGTGTCTGCCTGTTTCCATCTTTCTCTCATGCATATGCACATGCTCTCGCTCATGAATAAAATAAACTTTAGAAACAATTATAGGCTGAAGGAGGAACGAAAGCTTTCACCCACAGCAAGTTAAACAAACGAATGGTTTAAGAGGGTTCTAATCCCAGCTTCTGATTATAAGGAAGTTCATGAAGCTCCAAATAAATGGTCATTGCAAAACTGCCAGGAAATGAGCCAGTTAGTAGGGGCCTTCTATTCATTACTTGTATTTTGGGGAAATTCCCAAATAGCCAGATTATTAGTTCGGGGGAACAGGAGGACTTTTTCTTTGTGAGAGCTTACGTAGAAGCCACAGCCTAAGTGCTGAAAATAAATCGTGCTGTGACAGTGGGCTGGAGATGGGCCAGCGTTCCTTGACCTGAGCACCAGGGCTCCAGTCCAAACAGCAGTCATGGCTCTCTTCTTACCTGATTGGGACGATGGCCAGAAAGGAGAGAAAGGAGGAGAGAGCGAAGCAGGTGCCCACGAACGTGTCCATGGTGAGCTGATAGATATTGTTATACACTGTGGAGGTCACCACCCCGGTCAAAGCCAGGGACAGCTGCAGTATGACAAACACCTTTCCTGTGGAAGAGACAGAGGTTACCCAGATGTGGCTGGTGTTAGAGTAAGTGTTGTTCCCTACTAGGGGAGTCTCTGGGGGAGCTTTAGGGGTCCCTTCCTCTTCCAGGGACTCTCAGTCTTCAGGGCACAATTCACCATGACTCCTACCTCCATCTATCTGGGTCTTCCTGAAACCCATGAATAATAGCATTTTCTCTGTGGCTTCTGACCTTCTCAGTCTTTCTTTTTTTTTTTTTTTTTTTTTGGAGAGGTTTTTGCTTTTTTTAGGGCGCGTGCACTCGCCAGACAGACAGAGAGAGACAGAGAGACAGAGAGACAGAAAGCGAGAAATCACCCCTCAGGGGGGATGGCCACGCCGCAATCCCTTCTCCTCCATTCTCCTCTCGGGATCTTGGGCACACACGCACACGCATCTGGCGTGAGTTTTAAGCTACGGGGTCCAGGACTTGAACCACGGTCGACTACGTGGGAGTCCAGCAACATAGCCATTATGCTAACTGCTGGTCACCTTCTCAGTCTTTCTCACCCTCCTGTTTTCACTCACTGTGCCCTGGATGGAAACCAGTGTGCATCTAGAATATTCAGAATATTCAGTGTGCTTCTAGATATTCTGCAACTCTCTCAAGTGCCTTCTGCCTGCTGAGCAGTTCTGAAACAGACTGGAAGGAAAATCTCAGAGAGATTCCTTTCACTCACCGTAAGAAGAGCCCTTTATGAGTTTCGACATGGCTGACCGGATGGTTGTGATGGGGATGAGAGCGAACAGCATGACGGCTCGAGCTGTGAAGAGATCACACAAGAACAGGCCTCACTGTAGCCCAGCCTCAGCTAAGGAGGAAATGAGAATAAATCAAAGCCTCATCAGGACCCCCCACTCTCCATATCCATATGTGGTCTGACCTGGAAGAAGTCACTTGTCTGCGGCAAACTAGTGCCCTCTCTGGGCTGGACCCTGACCCTACTGAGCTCAGATAGAGTTGTGTATGCTGCAAGCAGCCGGGCACAGGTGACATGGTGACGGATATCACACTTGGCCCAGTGTGGTTTCTAGAGAAGTGGAGCTGTCACCAAAACACAGAGTCTCCCTCCTTGCTTCCCAGGAGAGAAGGGCCTGTCCCTGACATTCACAAACACCATGGGACATGGTCCCAGGAGCTTTGGCCACCTGCCAAAATGTGTCCCACTAACACAGATGTTCCATACCCCTTGAGCTCTACTGGTTATCCAGATGTGTGTGAATGTGTGTGTGTGGTGCTGGAGGGCTCAGGACAGAGGTGGTGGGAGGGAATGGCTCAGGGGCACACATCCTGGTCTGTGCATGTGACATGTGCAAAACTGGCTGGAGGTAACCTTGCCATTCTGTTAGGTGTTTTTCTGGGGTGTGTGATCCAGCCAAGGGACAGCTTCTGGTAACCATCCAGAGTTGTTCTTTCCAGTCACCAGCCACTAGCTATGTGTGCTGAACCCAATTAATTGAAATGAAATAAAATTTAAAATTCGGCTCTTTAGTTGTACTAGTCACTTCTCAGGTGCTCAGTGGCTAGCAGAAGGATAGAAGGGATACAGATCATTTCCACCACTGTAGAAAGTTCTGTTGGAGCACCAGTCTAGAGCTTTCTGCTGTGGCCGTTGACCTGTGACCTCAGATGGAAACTTGAGAAGAGGGGCCAGCAGATGGCATGGTGGTTAAGGTGCTGGACTCCCACATGTTCAACTGTGGTTTCAGTCCTGGACCTGGCAGCTTGCTTTCTCACTCTCTCTCTCTCTCTTTCTCTCTTTGGGAGCACATGTATCCTCTAGCAAATTAAATAATGATCATAATAATATGAGAAATAAATCATTCTTTAAAAAAAAGAGCCGAGGAGAAGAAACTCAACCCCATCTCTTCCACAAGGCCCTTCTGAAGACTCCACTACTTACGCAACACCACTGACTGCACCTCCGTGGCCTCCTAGACCCTGGACACCAGTTTGCTAACATTTCAATCAGCAATACAGAAAACACGCAACAGTACAGATAAACTCAGTGCGCATAACCCTGTCTCCCTGTGCCTCCCAGGTAGCAGGTTCAATTCCCAGTACTGAGCTGGAACACCAACACCGGCATCCCTGCTGTCAGCCCCATCACGTGAGGGCCAGCGATGCCCTGCCTCCCCAGAACACCAGACTCACCAATGTAGAACATGTATGTCTGTTTCACAAAGACCAAGAGGAGGGCTCCCGACCCAAAGGAGACCATCCGATGGTGATCATGGTGGTGTCCTGGAAGTAGCGGGAGAAAACCAGGACGCCCAGGAAGCTGGTGATGAAGATGGTATACCCTGCAGCCATACCATAGCCAACTGCACTTGGTTCCAACTGAGAGGCTCCCTCAGCACAAAAAGGGGCATCACGTCCACTGTGCCCACCACTGCAAGGTCATAGACGATGGCACCCACAAAGAGCAGGGCTATGATGTATATTGGGGGGCTTGGTCTTTCTAGGAGATGAAGTGTACCCGGCTGCGGTCTGCTTATCCAGCTGATCAGGATCCAGGGTGCGGTATGTGCCGATGGTGCCGGACACTGTGTCCACCGCGGGAAGGTCCTTGCTGGGACTAGCCACCGGCTCTGGGACTTTCAGCACAAAGAGGCTGTAGAAAAGGGCAAACGCCGCACAGCTCACGCTGCAGGCCGTCAGCACCAGGCCCTGCCCAGAGTGCCCGGCCACCTGATTAAAGAGATGCCCGGAGGCCATGCTCCCGCAGAACCCCGCCAAGCCCAGAATCAGGTCAATAAGGATGAGGCGCACAGAGCGGCGGCCCTCGGAGGAGCCCAGGGACCCTAGCGCCATGACGCCGGACCAGAAGGCGGAGAAGCCACCGCACAGTCCGTTCAGCGCCGCCACCCCATACAGCACCTCCACCGGCCAGTCCAGCAGCACCTTGAGCAGCAGCCCGAGGCGGGAGAGCAGGAAGCCCAGCAGGGACACGCAGATGGAGATCTTGCGGTGGTAGCGGTCGCTGAGCCAGCCCAGCCCGTAGGCCGACAGCAGGGGCGTCAGGCCCACCACGAGGTTATAGATGATGTAGAAATTGGAGATGGCCTTCTGCTGTTCGTCCTCTAGAGCCCCGCGGGGCGATGGGTTGGCGCTGTGGTTGGAAGGGCCCCCGGCCCCGAAAGACGCCTTCACCACCAGGAGCAGCCCTGCGTCGTACAGGGAAGCGGCCACCTGGGTCGAGGCCACCACGGGCTCGATCCAGGTCCTCACTTGGAAGCGAGGCAAGCGGCCCCTCCACGGGCAGATGACCTCGGGGCCCATGTGACTTCTCTGGTGGAGGATACAGGAGTTTGGTGGCGGCAGCGGCAGGAGGAGGTCCCCAAATTCGGCTGCTCGAGAGAAGGGCCGGCGCAGTGGGAGAGCGCGAGTGTGCTCACGGTGCGCTCACGAGAGCGGCGAACTCAGCCCAGCCGCGGCGCGGAGCGCAAGTGACAGCAGCCGGTCCTCCTGCAAGTGACCTCCCCAGCTGGGGCCACTCCTCCTCAGCTCGGAAAAGGCGGCGCTCCGCCCTGGCCCCCGCCCCCGCTCCAGCCGGCGGAGCAGAGCACAGCGGGCGACCGCCCAGGAAAGCCAGGCGCCGAGCGCACGGCGTGTCGCACTCCCCCACCCCTGGCTGCCGTGTCACGCTGCTCCTGCGATCGCGGCCGCCTGACGAGGACCCAGTTTCCACACAGCCAGGCGTGCCCGGATCTCCCGCGGGCTGCTGGGACCTTCCCCTAGGGCTCGTCACTGCAGCTGAGACCCAGCTGGGAGGGAGCACTGTACCCGCCCGCGGAGGGTTTCCGAATTCGAAGGTCCTGGGGAGGCTGGTTTGGGTGAGAGGACGAGGGATGTTATGCCCGGAGTTCTGTTCGGGGTAAGCTGGGGAGTGAGGCTTCATTGTTGGGTTCCATTGCACAGATGGGTGATTATAGTTGGTAATAGAGCGAGTATTCCTAAGTAGCTGCAGGAAAGGATCTTGAATGTTCTCACATGAAGTAATGATCACTATTTCAGGTAATGAGTAGATTCAGTACTCTGATTTGAGCATTACACTTTCTATGTATCGAAATATCACATTGTACAATTATGTGCGATTATTATGTCTCAGTTTAAAAACAGAAAAACTAAACACTTAAGCTAAAAGCAGCTGGGACCTGTGTGCAACAGGGAGCTGGGGAGCAGAGTTGGAAAGAAAAATTCGAGACCAGCAAGGCCCAGGCCTTCTTCCCAGCCAAGGGCCATTCAGAGAGGAGTCCTGCTTGATGTATTTGCATTGGTGGGCCCAGAGCCAGCACAGGCCCCAGCTTCAGGGCTCCAGCCTTAAACCTGAGGGTCAAAGGAGAGTGGGGAGGTCTTCCCAGCCCTAGATGCCCCTCCAGATAATAAAACTAGACTTTTTCTGGGAGGAGTAGATTGGTTAGGGCAGAGTTGCCAGGGTCATCTGAATAAAGTCCCTAGACCCTGTTTTCTACTTCTGTCTGGTGGGCTCACTTCCCTGGACTGGGACGAGTCCTCCACCACCCAGGAAGCCTTGCTTCCTCCTTTAAGCACACACTTCTGCAAAGATGACAAGGGGGTAAAGGGTGCAGGGGTCAAAATGCACCAAGGTGCAAGACCGTGTGAGTGAACCAGACTGACACCATCTTCGTGCCCCTCCACTCGTCTCCTGCACCCTAGAGTTGTTCAGTACTAGCCCTCAGCGGGAGTTCTGCTTCAGTTAAATTCTTCTCTGGGCAGGGACCGACAGATGGCATAATGGTTATGTCACTGAATTTCCACATAGCCGTGGTTTGAGTCCCGGACCCGGCAACCTAAAACTTATTCTGGGCGTGTGTGTGTGTGTGTGTGCCCATAATCCTGAGAGGAGAATGGAGGAGAAGGGATCGTGGCATGGCCATCCCCCCAGGGGGTGATTTCTTGCTTTCTGTCTCTCTCTGTCTCTCTGGAGAACTCACCATCATGTGCCCTATAGCAAAAACAAAAACAAAAACAAACTCTTAAAAAAATTCTTACCTGTGCAATCATTCAGAACCTCTGAGTAACAGCTTTAGCCACTGGCCTTTAGCAGTGGAAAGATGAACAATCTTTGACCCGAGAGCAGACATGTCTTAATCCCAGACATGACTACTCCCACCCAGAGTAGTCACCTCTCTCCCAGGTGGCTCATTTCCCCCACATTTTCTCCTAACATTCCACATCCTTAAAAAGCTCCAGCCCGCTGTGCAGGTGCCTATGGACTTCCTTGTGAGTACAGGGATCCCTGAAAAGAGATGGAGTGGTTAAAGTACCTATTGTTAGCAAGCCATATGACCCTCCACAGAACCACCAGCGTAGTAGAATGGCTTCTACTATGTGTGAGAAGTCAGTAAGAGATGTCCAGTCCTCAGCTGAAGCAAAGCAACAGAAGTTGGAGGAGAAATTGGCTAGCCTCCCAGTTGTTGGAAAGCTGGATGTTGGAAAAGTCTGTTATCTGTGGGGAAAGCCCAGGCTGGACAGCTGCCTCCATTTGGAGGGACCTGACTAGGTTTTTTATAGCATCTGAGTCCAGGGATGCCCCCCAAATGCTAAAAGGATTGTTAGAAGTTTTCACTGAAGCAGTAGGGCAAGGACAGTGGAGAAACAAAGGCAGGCAGGCTGTAGTAATTGCAGTAGCCTGGCCACTGTTATGGGCCTGTACAAATGAGTACAAAAAGGGAATTACGGGACCAGCAGTTAGCATAATGGCTATATCGCTGGACTCCCACGTAGTTGACCGCGGTTCGCATCCGGGACCCAGTGGCTTAAACTCACGTCAGGCGCATGTGCGTGCATGCCCAAGATCCTGAGAGGAGAATGGAGGAGAAGGGATTGCGGTGTGGCCATCCCCCCGGGGGGTGATTTCTCGCTTTCTGTCTCTCTGTCTGTCTAGCGAGCGCACGTGCCCTATAGCAAAAAACAAAACAAAACAAAAAAAAAACAAAAAAAAACTCTCTCTCTCAAAAAAAAAAAAAAAAAAAAGGGAATTACAAGCTAGGCAAGAACTTGATCTTGGTGAAACTAAAGGGATCAACCACAAAGGAAAGATAAGAGGGAGAAACATAAAGGTAACAAAAAGGGATCTGAGGCTTTTAGCAATTCATGATTTTAGCCTGGATTCCCCCACCCCAGTCCAAGGATAATATAAGCAGCCTAATTATGCCCTTCTAATTCTCTGGAAGGCATTGCCTAAGAACAAGCAGTTTACTCTATTACCTGCTCTAGAAGAAAAACCAAGACCATGGCCAAGTGCTTCTCTTCTTTTTTTTTTTTTTTTTTTCTAATAAAAAAAATTGTATTTACTTAGAAGCATTCAGAATGTCAACAAAACAGCTGCAACTTTTTTTTTTTTTTTTTTTTGCAATTACAGAGTGGTATTCAGTTAACAGAACAACAATTATTTCGTATAAGCTGCATCAGAGACAACTGAAGATGAAAAAACTACCATCCCCATATATAACTAATTTGTGCTGTGCACCAACAAGAACCTGCTTTAAATTTCCATGCCAATTTACAACCCCCATACTGTACCAGGCAAGGTTAGTGACTATTGAAAATACCACCAGGACAGGGCTATCTAAAGACACATTCGGTAGTGTGTTAACTATACAAAAAAAGACACTGTACAGTTTAAAAACAAATCTTACACAGCCTTATATTTCAATTTTTTTCTTTAAAAGGAGTGAGTTGTGTACAGGGGGGTTAAATGCTTTATAGACAAGGAAAAAAAAAACTGCGCTAGAACCAACTTATTCATCATCATCATCTTCTTCTTCATCTTCATCCTCATCTTCCTCTTCTTCCTCATCTTCTTCATCTTCCTCGTCTTCCTCCTCCTCCTTCTTTTTCTTGCTCTTTTCAGCCTTGACAACTCCCTTTTTTGCTGCATCAGGCTTTCCTTTAGCTTGGTATGCAGCAATATCCTTTTCGTATTTTTCCTTCAGCTTAGCAGCCTTCTTTTCATAAGGCTGTGTATCACCTGCAGCAGTGTTATTCCACATCTCTCCCAATTTCTTTGCAACATCACCAATGGATAGGCCAGGATGTTCTCCTTTGATTTTTGGGCGATATTCAGAACAGAACAAGAAAAAGGCCGAAGGAGGCCTCTTGGGTGCATTGGGATCCTTGAACTTCTTTTTTGTTTCCCCTTTAGGAGGGATATAGGTTTTCATTTCTCTTTCATAACGGGCCTTGTCAACCTTTGCCATATCTTCAAACTTTCCTTTCTCTTCAGCAGACATGGTCTTCCACCTCTCTGAGCACTTCTTAGAAAACTCTGAGAAGTTGACTGAAGCATCTGGGTGCTTCTTCTTGTGCTCCTCCCGGCAAGTTTGCACAAAGAATGCATATGATGACATTTTGCCTCTCGGCTTCTTAGGATCTCCTTTGCCCATGTTTAGTTATCTTTCCTCCGCGAGGCACAGGGTCGCCCAGTGCCCGTCCGGCTCTCACTTGCCCCGGCGCTGTCTCTATGGAGCTCAATGTACTGCAATGGCTGTGAGAGCACAAGTGCTTCTCTTCTTTGAAGGAGTCTCGAGGTCGTCCTCACTGCTTGGTGTGATCTGTACTGTTGTCTCTTGGGAGGGTTGGAGTCCTGAGTGCTGGAATTCATGGGACAGTGGTTTATTCAATGATGAGGCTAGTATTTAGAAGATGAACTGTGGACTCATCCTAACTAGGACTGAGACCACAGGACAGACTAGTGATGGCCAGGAAGGGGTCATGCTCTGACATGGGCCCCCAGTGGGAGTGGATATGTCCTAAGAGTTTAGTTTGGTTACTGCAGGGGAGTTCTAACAAGAACTGGAGTAGTAAAACTAGTACCAGTAGACCATGCTAACTGGAATCCTGTTTGTTTGCGGTGTCCCTGGAGAACTGTGAATGTAGAACAGTATATACTGTTAATCTGTGATGATTTATCTCTTCTCTTTTAAGCATAATTGAAAACATGGAAATGAGTGATAAATACCAAAAAACGTCAGGGATCTGGGTGATCAGCAAAGTTTCTGGGCATTATCTGGTCGAGTAAGCCCCCCTTTGTGCCTTGGTAAAAAAGGGAGGCAGAGGGACTAGCGGATGGCATAATGGTTACATCACTGGACTCCCACACAGCTGACCACGGTTTGAGTCTCAGACCCAGCGGCCTGAAATTCACGCTAGGCACGTGTGCATGTATGCCCCAAATCCCGAGAGGAGAATGGAGGAGAAGGGACTGCGGCATGGCCACTCCCAAGCGATGATTTCTCGCTTTCTGTCTCTCTGTCTCTGTCTCTCCAGTGAGCGCACATGCCCTATAGCAAAAATCTATCTCTGAAAAAACAAAAGGGAAACAGTATTGGAATAAAATTTGTCAGGAAGCTTTTGAGAAAGTGAAATTTATAGTAAAGCAAGTGTAATTTTTAGGAAGATTTTTTATTTTGTTTTGTTCGGTGGGGCTTGTGGTCATATAAACCCATAGGCTGCTAAACTAACTAAAACAAAAGAGTGGCCTCTTAAAGGCATAGCTGTGTGCTCCTCTGCAGTCTCCTACCCTGTATGGAGCTGGGAAGTGACAATGGTTATTAGCAGCAGCTTTGAAATCTCTGTTTGACTGATTCAAACCAGAGGTGATTCCACATCAGCATTGAGAGATGAAATAAAAACAAAACAAAAGCCTTCATGACCGTGTTGGTTTTTCCTGCCTGAGTTAATAAAGGGGTACCGTCAGGTGCTGTTTGGGGATCCTCCAATGATAGCACATAGAAGGAGAAGTTTGAATGGGGATGGGAGTGGGAACCTACCTCAGGTTGAATAAGAGCTTACTTGTCAGAGTGAGAAATTTCCTGGCCAGCTAAGGTAGTCCCTGTGGGTCCTGCTGAGCCCTGGGCCCCTCTGCTACCAGCCTGTACAGTCAGTAGCTCATAATTTCCAACTCCCATTCTTACAAGTAATCCCTGCCCCTTTGTCCACTGGACAACATGTGTGGTATGGCCGCTTGGGAAAGACCCCCAAACTAGGGACTACTTTAACCCATGGAGATCAAGCAACAGTTGAACATTTTAGTTATGAAGATTTGCCTTCCTCGTCCTTTTTTTTTTAAGAGGTTTTTGACGTAAGGAGTGTGCACTCGTGCGTGCGTGCGCGCGCGAGAGAGAGAGACTGTGGGGGGTGGGAGGGTGGCCATGTTGCAATCCCTTCTCATTCATTCTCTTTCCAGGATCTTGGGCACACACACATATGTGCCTGGCATGATTTTCAAGCCACCAGGTCTGGGACTCAAACCATAGTCAGCCATGTAGGAGTCCAGTGATGTAACCCTTATGCCATCTGCTGGCCCCAACCTTCCTTGTACTCTGAAAACATTTATCTTATTGCCCAGTCTTGCTTTCCTGGAGTTCTGTTTTGTTTTGTTTTGGGGGGGCGGGGTGGAGAGATTTTTGCTATAGGGTGCGTGCAACTCGCCAGAATGACAGAGAGAGACAGAGAGACTGAAAGCAAGAAATCACCCCCTGGGGGGGATGGCCACACCACAGTCCCTTCTCCTCCATTCTCCTCTTGGGATATTGGTATACACGCAAACGTGCCTGGTGTGAGTTTAAGCCACTGGGTCTGGGATTCAAACTGTGGTTGACTACATGAGAGTCCAGTGATGTAGCCATTATGCTATCTGCTGATGCCTTTCCTGGAGTTCTTATAATGTTTATCATGTCCCCCATCTGGGCTGCCACTTAAACTGATGTCCACAACTGTGCTGACTACTGGGTACATGGACTGCTGCCAACATCCAGCTCAAAGAGCATTTCATGGGTGGTCATTCATTTAATTAGTCAGAATGGGAGGCAGGGCATTGTAGTTGTTGGCATTATTTTCTGTCTTACAGAAATTCTGTGTGCTTGCTGCTGTGTGCGTTGTTGTGGACTAGACATGCAAGCCACCTCCCCATATCTGTCCATAGGGAATTTGCAGAAGAGTGCCTAAGATTGTAGGGGTCACAAGGATGTTGGGGATGGACTGTGTGAGTGAACCAAACTGACACCATCTTGATGGTCCTCCACTTTTCTGCTGCACCTTTGCATCATTCAGTACTAGCTCTGGGCAGTTCTGCTTGAGTTAACATCTTACCTGAGACAGTCATTTAGATCCTCTGAGATAAGCTTCAGATGATGTGCTTGTATTACTGTTCGTAAGTCTGTTCGTATTACTCAGCCCTTCTCAAAAATTCCAGGCAACTGTGCGGGGGGACAACAGAGCAAAATGGAGCTGGGTAAAATGAAATCTGCAGCTGTAAATGCAAGGGTCATTGATTTGCCTGACCATCCCTCCCTTTTTATAAGTTACCCTTTGATCTGAAACTTTTATCAAATCCTCTAAGGAATTGTCTGCTTTGTTTTTAAGTCTCAGAGCCCAAACAAAGCCTCTTCTTCAGGATTACCCTCAGGGATGAGACTAGCAAAACACATAACTTCTCACCCTGTCCCTCCCTCCTCCACCCTGACACAGCCATGGCAGCATGGATAAGCAGGAACCGAAAGTCACAGAAGTCAAACTCTAGTCTGCAGGGAAAGTTTTAAAATGGGCGATGTGCTCTTGTAGAGGTAGGGATTGGATTCCAAATTATTTTTGTATATATGTGCCCTTTAGGTCATTTTGACAAGGTAATCTCCTTGTCAAACTCTCCCTGCCACTTCCCAGCTCCATGTCCAGGGACTTCCACCTTCTACAAAGAGAAATACCCGGGTCTGCCCTTCAAGATGTGCCCTGTAGATCTGGCCCAGCAACTCATTCTCTCTTCCTCCCCCTCACTGTGGCCCACCTTGGGAGATACTGGTTTCACCCAACCCATGCCTACTTCTCCCACTTCATTCCTAACCCTATTTTGTCAGACGCTGCAGCAAGCGGTCCAACCAGCCTGTTCTTGTGAGGGGCAGAGACCACAGGGGAGGGGTGGGCCACAGGGAAGTGGTGCTCAGCAACCAGATGGCCAAGAGAACATCCTGAACGAGACCGACTACTTTGGCCACTTAATAAAGGAGTGTAACTATTCTTGGGGCTGCAGGTCGTTGGGGTAGCCTTTGTCTTCTCTGGGTGGGTCTATGGTATCTCAGTTCTTCTTATCCTCCTGTAAAGCCAGGGAAATTCGAAAGGTCTCTGAGAGATTCACATCAGATCTAGGGCAGATGAGTGGGAGCAGGAACATCAGGAAGCTAGACAGCCTTGGGACCTTCCAGGTGGATATCTGAATCTTCTGGCCTGGAAATTTACTAGACCCTGAGCAGTTAGTGTTTCTCCTAGTTTAAGCTGCTCTGGGCTGGATTATATTCTCATTGTGTCCCCACCCCCCATTCTGTCTCTGAGTGCAGACCCTAACTGAGTTAATGCCAGGCCATCACTGTGATCTCTGTGGCCCAGGCTACCAGCAAGTTGAACCCTGACTTTGCTACTTAAAGATGTAGAGTGGAATGTAGTCTCTAGCTCAGGACTGACTTCATTAAAGCACAAAGGCTAAACTCTCTTGTCTTTAATAAAGTCGAACTATGCCAGGAGAAAGGGACTAAAAAGGAAAAAAGCAGCAGCTCAGTTAGCATTGACTGAACCTTGAGCAGTGGTTAAAAGCGCTGGACTCCCACATGGTTGACCATGGTTTGAGTCCCGGACACGGTGGTTTTCTCTCTCTCTCTCACATCAAATTAAAATAAATAAATAAAAGTTAGATAAAATAATTCTTTAAACAGAAAACAAACAACAACAAAAAATTTACTGAGCCTCTGCTGTGTATAAGTACTTTACATGAATTAAAAAATTTAATTCTCCGAAGAAGTCTCTGAGCTAATCTATCAGGCTGAGAAACTGAGTCCAAAGAGGTTAAGCCATTTGCACAAGATCACTTAGCTAGTAAAGCAGGGAACCAGTATTCGGCACCAGATCGTCTTTGGCAGTTTACAGCTGTGGGGAGAATACAGGTAACAGAGAATTTTGTCTGAGAATGCCCTCTCAACCTACATAGGAATGTGAGAGGAGCAGAAACAACGTAGGACATAACTATCGTTAACCAATAATGTATTGCATAAGTGGAGAGAAACAAGAGGAGTAGGTGTTGCATTTGTTGAACTCCTATCTCAGGTACTTTATAACCAGATAGGGAATCCTTTTATTTTCTTAATAGATAGTCCTCAAATTCATTTTAGAAAGGAACAGTCTTTGTTTAGAAAATGCATGTGATCAATATTAGGTGAAATCTTCAGGCCTGGGTTTCAGCTGTGGAGGAGGTTTCAGAGAGGGGGTGGAACCTTAGTGCATGAGTCAATGAAAGGAACTCTATGCTCTGATGCTCTAAGTGTGGGAGAAGGGTGGGAAAGAGAGCAGAGGAGGAGGAAGGGAGGGGCGGAAGAACAGAAGTGTGAGGAGGAAGTGAGTCTAGGGGCTGTCAGTGGGAAGGCCAGGACAGGAACCCCTGGTGAAAGGGTAGTTATAAGGGACTTTAGAAAAACAGGAACATCTAGTGTGGGTTATAAATAACTTGCTGTATTGTGTGGATGTGAATTCTTCCTGTGACTTCTCCCTGCCTCTTTAGTTCTTTAGAAAAGTCTAATCATGGGCTATCCCATGGCCTGGTGGTTAAGGCAGCTGGATCTGTACAATGTAAGTCCCAGACCCAGCAGATTGAGAAACATGCGAGGCATACATGTGTGCATACTCAAAATCCCAAAGAGAGGGAGAAATGGAGGGGAAGGAATTGCGGTGTGACCATTCTCCACAAGGGGGCGAGGTACATTTTCACTTTCCTTTTCTCTGTCTCTCTCTGGCAAGTGCACATGAGCCCTGGCAAATTAAAAAACAAACAAAAAAAGGGATCAGCAGATGGCATAATGGTCATGTTGCTGGACTCCCACATAGTCGACCACGGCTTTGAGTCCCAGACCCAACGACTTAAAACGCATGCCGGGTGTGTGTGTGCTTGCATGCCCAAAATCCCAAGAGGAGACTGGAGGAGAAGAGATTGAGGTGTGGCCCCCCCAGAGATTGATTTCTCGCTTTCTGTCTCTCTGGTTGAGCGTACACACCCTATAGCAAAAATCTCTCTCTAAAAAAACAAAAACAAAAACAAAATCCCCAGAAACGTCTACTGGCGAATGTTTTGTATAAGTGGGATTCTTTGGTTTTTAGTTGGTGGATCTGGTGAAGAAGCTGTGATAGGCCTCTGGGTTGACAGAAAGCTGAGAAGAGACTACAGGAAGCAGGAAGAAGAGAAGGCATAACAGCATGAATCTCCCAAGGACTTGCTGAAATCCTCGTGAAGGGCTTTCAGCTTTCACAGGCTATAAGACTGCATATTTAAGCCGTCTGACCCAGATCTTGAGGGGGACAGAAAGACCCTCTCAATCAACGTGTAAATTACATTGATGAAGAAGGTGTTGTTTTCTTTACCGTTAGTATTTCAGGGACTGAGGTAAGACTTCCCTCAAAAATAGGAAGCAAGGAAAAGAAGGTAGCCTCTGAAACATAAATGTCTAATAGGATGAAGTGAAGATATACAAAATCATCCAAGAAGATAAAGACAGATCTTGTCAGTGACCATCCAAGTACTTATTTGTAAAAGCTTATTTATTTATTTCTTCTGTAAGAAAATGAGACAGAGAGAGATAAAGGGGGAGGGCTGCAGACATAGCACCTCCAACAGGGTCTTGACTCCGTGATCGACCTATAGCCTCAGCCAACCCAGATCATGGGCACACATGTGCCTGGTGTGCTCACGAACCCAGAATGCTCCCATTGGGTAAGTGTCTTTGAGCGTTGCGTTTCACTGTTGTTCTACCATCAGCTCCCCAGCCAAGCACTTTCTATCAAGCATTCCCCAGTGGCTGGTTCATCACTACATGAAGGATGCAGCCCAAGTCCCCACAATCTTCTAGTTACCTTTTTACTTCTAAAGTGTAGTTGTGGACAGGGAGGAGATATTCTAGTTCTTGGATACTCCAAATAGTTTTTCCTGGTAAATTAATAAATGAACATTATAGTTTATCTATCTGCCTTTCTAGTGTAGTTAATGTGAGTCTCTATTTGGGCAATGGCTTCCTTGCCCATGTTCTGATGAAATGAGGTCTTTTATTTTGTCAGGCTGAGAGGCAGGCCCTGTCCATAATAAATTCATCAAAATAATGAATGTCACTCATAGATCCTCTTGGGGAATTGCTTCATTGCCACCTCCTCACCCCAAAGGTGGCACCCTAGCATTGCCCAATTTTATTGATGAGGAAACTGAGACTTAGAGTAGCAAGATTACTTGTGCAAGGTCACACAGAGCCAGACATCTCGGTTGGCATGACTTCAGAGTCTATGCCATTTTCACAATGCTCCATTTCTGAGGCAATTGAATAGCAAGAAGGTATCTGATTATTGAGGACCTTCCAGCACACACTGTGAGCCTATTTCTAGCTAAGGTATTTTCCAGTTCAATGGTTGATATGTTCTTTCATTTATTCATCATCCATCCATCCATTCATTCATTTATTGAGTATTGGGCTCAACAAACCCTTTGACCCTAAGGATGTTTTAGCCCTTATCAAAAGACTCTGATACTAACATATAAATTCTGATTTACACATGAAGTCACTGATGTCAGGCCATCTCTTTCATCAAATACTGGCTTTATGGGGTTCCTTTGCACCCCAGGCTCTGCTATCAGTCCAAATGACCTCATAGACAACCTGCTTAACATGAAAAGAAGCAAGATTTCTGTTCTTTTTGTTGCCCAACACACATCAGCTCTTTCTGGCAACAACACCTCATTTTTTCCTGTGATGCACCCTCTCTAATCCTCTTAGTTCATGCATTCTCAATAATTTTACCTAGACGCCTAAGTATATCACAGGTAAATGTGCGACTCGGGTCTGTGGAATCCCAGTGTCATGTGCTCATGATGACAGCAATTGGTTCAGAGATGGAAAGGGAACCCTAATTTGAACTGGTGGTAATGAGGCCCTGAACTTTGGCTTAAATAGTTGGGGAAGAGGCACTTTTTCTATTATGGTAGTCTTGAACTCATGTATATGAAAGCCTGGAGTTATTGGCAGCTGTTTTGTTACCACTGGAAGAGCTTGGCTGAGATTAGACCTAAAAATTATTTCAACTTCCTCCAGAATATAAAAAAAGCTTGAGAAATACTGTTAAGAGTGAGTGAAAAGGCAAAGATAGAAGAGTTTTAAAGTTTGAAGAGACTGACAAAGCTCTGAGCTAGAATTTTAGAGACTGAAACGATGGAAGTTGGCTGGCAAAGTATTAGTGAGATTGCTGCATAGTTTTTAAGATTTCATTTGAGAAGGGCCAGCAGGTGACATAATGGTTATGATGCTGAACTCCCATGTAGTTCATCGAGGTTTGAGTCTCGGACCCAGTGGCTTAAAACTCATACCAGGTGCATGTGCATGCATCCCCAAGATCCTGAGAGGAGAATGGAAGAGAAGGGATGTGATGTGGCCATCCCCCCTGGGGGGTGATTTCTTGCTTTCAGTCTCTCTGACTCTGTCTAGTGAGTGTACGCACTCTATAGCAAAAATCTCTCTCTCAAAAAAATGATTAATTTGAGATTGGAGTTTATAAATTGATAGTGGTACTGATCTGCCCTATTGTGAAACTTCCCACTACAGCCTAGCTACTTGAACGCCAGAAGATAATCGAGTTCATTCAAGGTTGGCACAGATAGATAGAATTAAATAGATAGAACCAGGGGCCAGCAGGTGGCATGGTGGTTAAGGTGCTGGATTCACCCATGGCTGACCATGGTGCAAGTCCTGGACCAGGTGGCTTGAAAAAATCACACTGGGCACATGTGCATGAGTGCCCAAAATCCCATAAAGGAGAATGGAGGAGAAGAGATTGTGGCATAGCTATGACCCCTGGGGGGATGATTTCTCATGTACTCTCACTCTGTCTCTCCAGTGAGTGCACACACCCTGTAACAAAAACTTTAAAAAAAAAGGTAGAACCAGGGAATATGATAATAATCTATGAAAACAGTGTTATTACAATGATGTGCCATGAAGTTAGATAAAGGAAGAGAAGAAAGGAAAAGCTACTGGTTTGGAAAATAATATATTAATATAAGTTTCCGTGGGCCCTGATAAGATTGAAGAATCATTGAAGTGTAAGTACTTCAACAAGCAACTTAGAAGGAGAGGAAGCTGTAAATCAGAGTGTGGGATGCTTGAATTAATAACTTTGGAGGTGGTACAGCTACAGTTGATGATCAGAGCCAGGATCTAAAGGAGTTTGTGGTTAAAGAACAGTGGAGGTCACTAGAGATGAAAGGCTGTAGGATTGATACCATCGAATCTCTTGCCTTTGCCATTTATAGGAACTCAAATCAAAATGGCATTACAAACTGGGAACGTAGTAGCTTTTCTTATTAGAACGTGAAGAGATGATTGAGCTTCAGGCACAGCTGAATCCATTAGTTCATATGATATCAACTAGATTTGGATTTTTCTCTATTTTTCAGCTCTGTTGTCCTCTCAGGTAGGTCTCAGGTAACTCCTACATAAAAATTTGTTTAAACTAAGCCAGACACAGAAAGAGAAATACCACATCTTCTCATCTTTATGTAGAAACTAAAAATTTTGAGCTCATTGAGACTAGAATAGTGGTTACTAGAGGAGAGGAAGGTTACGGTGAGGAAGAATAGGGAGATGTTTCTGAATGGATAATAATTACAATTAGATAGAAGGAATAAGTTCCAGTACTCTGTAGCACAGTAGGATGACTATAGTTAACAATAATTTATTGTGTATTTCTTATTTTTGTTTTTAGAGAGATTCTTGCTATAGGGCATGTGTGCTCACCAGGGAGACAAAGAGACAGGAGTGAAAAATCACCTCCCAGGAGGGATGGCCATCCTACAATCTCTTCTCCTCTTGAGATTTTGGGCATGCATGCAAATGCGCCTGGCATGAGTTTTAAGCCACTGAGTCTGAGACTTGAACTGTGGTCGACTACATGGGAGTCCAACAACATAACCAACTGTTAGACCATCTGCTGGTCCCTGTATATTTCAAGATAGGTAGAGGAGAGAATTTTAAATGCCCCCAACATAAAGTAATGACAAATAGTTGAGGCAATGGATATGCTCATTACACTGATTTGATTATTAAAGATCGTGTTCATACTTCAACCAACCACACTGTATAATTTTTTAAATAATTGTCAGAATATATATGTGTTTGCCAGAGACAGAGAAAGATAGCGAGAGGCAAGAGAGGAAGAAGGAGAAAGCACTCCTTCCAGGGGTGTGGTCACACTGCAATCCCTTCTCCTTTATTTCCTCATCCTGTCAGGATTTGGGGTATATATGCACATGTACTCAGGATGCTTTTCCAGCTGCTGGGGCAGGAATTGGAACCCTTATTGCCCATGTGGAATCCAGTTCCCTTAATCATAAAGCCATGGGCTGGCCCCCCAAAACCTGTTTAATATATAGCTCTTGGTACAATAGCATGATCAATAAATTATGGATCTTATAACTCAGTAAAACTGTCCATAACTTTTGATTAGAGAGTAGTATTTGTCTATGAATCTGTTTATTTTTCTTACCTGGTGTTGTTTCCCCTGCTTACAAAGGAAATAACTCTAATGCAAATCAGAATGGGGTAGAGGAAATTTTGGCTTTCTTTTCCTTATATTTTTTATTTAATTTATTACTATACAAATAACTTATCCAAGTGGACTTAAATGCCTTATCAAGATTTCTGCTATATAAGATGTTAATGAGGGAGGTGTGTGGTAAATAGTATGTGAAAGAAAAGTTTTCTCTGTTTTATCTGTGGGGTCTTTTTTCACATTTTATACTTTTTTTTTTTTTGGACAGGTTTTTGCTATAGGGCACGTGTGCTCTCCAGAAAGACAGAGAGAGACAGAGAGACAGAAAATGAGAAATCACCCCCCCCCCCCCCCCAGGGGGGATGGCCACGCCACAATCCCTTCTTCTTCATTCTCCTCTCGGGATCTTGGGCACGCACGCACTCGCACCCAGCGTGAGTTTAATCCATGGGTCCAGGACTTGAACCACAGTTGACTACATGGGAGTCCAGCGACATAGCCATTACACCATTTGCTGGTCCCCACATTTCACATTTTTTAATAGGTAAGTTGTTTTTTTTTTTGAGAGAGATTTTTGCGATAGGACATGTTCATTCACTAGAGAGACAGAGAGAGAGAGAGAGAGAGAGAGAGAGAGAGAGAGAGAGAATGTGGGAAATCACCCCCCTGTGGAGAACGCCCATCCTGAGCAAAAATGGTGACCTTCAGACACATGCAGAAACATGGTTCCATGAGCTGTCACTTGTATGGCAGTGAAAGCAATTAACATATGAACACACTAGCTATGTGTTGTTCTCGATACTGCAAAGCAGTATCAGGTTAAAGGAAGTCACATGTGTTTATCAGAGTTGGCCCCAAAAGATCAGAAAAATAACATGACACCAGCTGTCCTTGTATCACCAGTCAATTAACATCTAAAAACAACTGGCTTTGCATTTCATTTCCACTTCCCCCATTTTCTACCCTATAAAATAAGAAACCTGAGACTGATTTGGGGTTGCAGCTATCTCTACCAGAGAAGTTGGGTCCATCTAATTCTTGCTTTTCAATACTTGTATTATCTTTGTGTGTTTATTTTCATGTTTCTTTCTCATTCACAGCCCCCACACTCAGAAAAATGTGTTCTGCTGAGCAGGTCCAGGCGAAGTGGTGGCCAAACAAACTGAATATGGGGTAAAGAATCAGGTGAGTGGACACTCCTTGAGGCTGACTGGAGATAACTGAGTAAGGTATGGAACTCATACTGCAGAATAAAGAGATAACAGAGTAGACGAAGGAGATAACAAAGTAAAATAAGGATATAATAGAGTAAGAGAAGGAGTGGATTCAATTATTGTTGGGTATAACTTGCAGACATAATTGACAGTGGCTTATTATATTAGAGTTTGTCAGGACATTGGAAGAATTTATTAAACAGTTTTTGTTTATCTGTAAACCACATATACATAAACTGCTGATGTGTTCTAAAAACTAAAATTGCTAAGAGTTTAAATATTCTGGTAAATGTGTAAATTCCTTCAGACAACTTTAATGGCCTTTCCAGAGGCATCAAATCCCCCTATTAAAATAATAATAATAATAATGATAAATATAAATAATTGATCATTAATAAATAATAATAATACATAAATAAAGCTAATTATACTAATGTAATGCCATTAGTCACAAATTAGATAATTATTTTAAAATATTATATATAATAAAAACAACTAATTGTCTGTTTGTCTGTATACTTTGTTCTCAATGTTTTCCATTTTGTTGTTCACAGTTTCAAGATTGCTTCCCATGGGACCAGCAGTTAGCGTAATGGCTATGTTGTCGGACTCCCATGTTGTCGACTGCGGTTCGAGTCCTGGACCTGGCGGCTTAAACTCACACCAGGTGTGTGTGCGTGCATGCCCAAGATCCCGAGAGGAGAATGGAGGAGAAGGGATTGTGTCGTGGCCATCCCCCCAGGGGGTGATTTCTTGCTTTCTGTCTCTCTGTCTCTCTTTGTCTTTCCGGTGAGTGCATGCGCCCTATAGCAAAAATCTCTCCAAAAAAAAAAAAGATTGCTTCCCATGGAAAGGACTCTAACAAGTACCTAGGCTTTTAGAGCCCCTTAAAAACACTGTAAAAGGCTATTCTTTTCAAGAAACTTCTGGAACCCCACCTATCTGGTTGACATTAAATAATTATGCCCTTAATTGTTTGCCTCTCTCTCTCTCTTTTTTTTTTTTTTTTGTTTCTTCATTGGCATTATTTTTTAAAAATTTATTACCATAATAATCTTGTTTATATTACATTGAATTGCATATAACTTTACAGTGTATTACATTTCTTTTTCCAGAGGGAATGCAATGCATGTCAGTCAATACAGAGACATTAAAATCCCCACTTCATCATTCAATATCTTTTCATTGTTTTTCCTGATTTGTTTGCCTCTCTTTACACTGGTATGGATACTCTCCGAATTCCTTCCAGAACATGTTAATACTATTCTTAAATTTATTAAATTAGAAAGTTTTCAACATACTAATCTTACTAGAAGTTCCTTTTTTTACCTTCTACAGTCCCTACCTATAGCTACCCTTTGGAATATTCTGTGAGTTCTCAGAGTTTCCACTAGACACTGGTTAGTCCTAGCATTCCGTTGTATAAAAACTACTCAACCCCTAACTCAAAAAATGTTAAGAAAGGGGGAATAATTGTGGGAAAATAACAAAAATCTATTACTTATTTAACTACATAGATAAATGATTTCTGATATATCACTTTTAGAACTCCAGTTTAATGAGAAAGAAAATGTCCAGGATTGGTTTTCTGTAAAAATCAGGCATAAATGCTAGTGGACAGATGTTACTTTTGTTTACTGCTTACAAACAACAGCAGGCCTCTTATGTAAATGTAATCTCTTGCGGACTCACAAATGACCAAGGACAGTGTGATTGTTGCTCTCCTCTTATCCCCAAAAAGATTGGTTGTCACTACTCTTCTGATTCTATTAAACAAATTGCCTGAACTATGGCATTTGTTTTTCCCTAGGTAGTCTGGCCTAAGCCCATTCCAAGTGCTCTAGTGGTATTCACTGTTAGATCAAGCGTTGTACACCCAATTAAATATTGACGAATGGCTCACTGTCCATTTGAGAGAACTAGAAACTGCTGCAGACAGCTTAAGAGAACAGGCATTCAAAATGCAGCTGTAAGGTTATTTGAAATGTCATACATTATACCTACATATCTGTGTGATACCTTTGCCTTATAATGACACACATTGGATCTGGATTTTTATACAAAACCATCTGCATGGGATATGGTCTTCTTTTTTTTAAATTAAAAAAAAAACTATTTATTTACTTATTTATTGGAGAGGTTTTTGCTATAGGGCACGTGCACTCTCCAGAAAGACAGAAAGAGACAGAGAGACAGAAAGCGAGAAATCACCCCCCGGGGGGATGTCCACGCCACAATCCCTTCTCTTCCATTCTCCTCTTGGGATCTTGGGCATGCATACACACGTGCCTGGCGTGAGTTTAAGCCACCGGGTCCAGGACTCAAACCGTGGTCGACTACATGGGAGTCCAGCGACATAGCCATTATGCCAACTGCTGGTCCTGGGATATGGTCTTCTAACAGTATTTCTGTAGATATGAAAGATCTTCATAAACAGACCAGAGATTTGCAGGATAGTTTTCTACCCTTGTTTAATCTTTCTGATTTTGCCTCTGACATTTTAAATCAACTCAAAGGCACTCCCACTGGAAATTCTCTTTAAAAAATTCTGTTATATTACAAATATTTTCTATTAAAACTGACTTAGAAAATTGTTCTAAAATCTTTTTGCAAGTGTACATGTGTGTATACATGTGATATGTCATGTTACATACTATATGTTATATGTCTATGTGATAAAAGGCTTTACAGTGTATAACATTTCTTTTTCTAGCATGATTACCATGCATATTAGTCAAGACAAAGACATTCCCATAAGCTTTGGGTTTATTTCTGGGGTCTCTGTTTTATTTCATTAGTCCATCCATCTGTTTTTGTGCCAATACCATGCTGTTTGGATTATCACAGCTTTATAATATATTTTGGGGTCAGGAAGAGAGATGCCACCCACTCCACTCTTCTTGCACAGGATTGCTTTAGCAATACAAGGTCTTTAATGATTCCAGAAAAATTCTATGATTGCCTTTTCTAGATCTGTGAAGACTGTCTCTGGTATTTTTATTGGAATTGCATTAAATATATAGATTAATTTGGGTAGAATTGCCATTATGATTATATTAATTCTTCCAATCCAGTAACATGGGAAGTCCTTCCACTTTTTGTGTCATTTTCAATATCTTTTTTTTTGTTTTTTTGAGAGGTTTTCGCTATAGGGTGCGTGCACTTGCCAGACAGACAGAGAGAAACAGAGAGACAGAAAGTGAGAAATCACCCCCCAGGGGGGATGGTCACGCTGCAATCCCTTCTCCTCCATTCTCCTCTCGGGATCTTGGGCACGCACGCACACGTGCCAGGCGTGAGTTTTAAGCCATCGGGTCCGGGACACAAACCGCGGTCAACTACGTGGGAGTCCAGCGACATAGCCATTATGCTAACTGCTGGTTCCCTCATTTTCAATATCTTTTTAAAGATTTTTAGTTTCCTTTTAAAGGTCTTTGACTTCCTTAGTTAGGTTTATCCCTAGGTATCATAATCCTTTTGTGGCTATGGTAAAAGGGATTCCTTTCTTCAGATCTATGTTGTTCAACTTGTCATTTGTATATAGAAATGCTATAGATTTTTGGATGTTGATTTTGTATCCTGCCACTTTACTGTATTCATTTGTTACTTCGTTTTTTCATGGAAACCTTTGGGTCTTCTAAGTATACCATCATGTCATCTGCAAAAAAAGATATTTTCAATTCTTCTTTGCCTGTTCAAATGCCTTTTATATTTTTAAGTTCATGTAACTTAAAATCTTTGACAAATAAGCCAGTTTCAAATATTGGTAAAAGACAAGTTTTGTAAGTGAAGATCTTCACAATTTCTAACATATATTTAGTTCAGGGTTTTAGTGCTCAGGTAACACCATGTTTAATTTAATATAATTGGTTCAATAAAGCAGCTAATATTTATGTGTTATGAGTTATATGTTTCATGGCAAATATTTAACAGATAAATCGATTAATGATTAACCTTCTTTTAATATTTTGTTCCTCATAGATAATCAAGAAATAATAGCTTAAAAGAAAAGGTTTGAAGTGCTGTTTAATAAGACTGATTTTCCTAAAATTCAATTTTTGGTTCTTTTATGGTTCAGTTATAAAAACTGTAACTAAAGGTGATGATAACAAAATCTTGTGAAGGAAATTTTCATATTTAATCCGTATATTAGTCTTTTTTTTTTATCTCTGAAAGTCATATCTGACTACTGTAGTCTGCCATGTATTCTGTTTTTGGTTTTAATGCCAACAGACACTGAGTTAACCCTTTTTCTTCCCTAAGGTGCTTAAGATCTTTAACTTTCATTTTGTACAGACAGTTAAATCAAATGTTTAAGATTTTGTTATCTTTGACAAGATTTCTCCAAAATCAAATTCTAAATTAAGTTCTTTTAACCTCAAAATAACTTTTGAATGTTTACAGAGGGCACCTGAAACAGCCAAAAGGCAAATGTTAAACCAATCAGGCTTATTTTAATATATTAAGTGATATTGGGAAACATTGTCAAATTGAGTAATTTTAATTTATTTACATTGTATTTAAGTTACATGTATGGATAAATTATACATACATTTGTAAATACATATATTCTGTATTTACATATGTATTTGTATTCCAGAATAACTTGAAATCCCATGAAACCTATGATGTGGTATTCATCAGGCTGTTACAAGTGATATGCCATAGATAACTGCCAAATTTCTTTATCAGTTAGTTATAAATTATTGTCAGATCTTTAACTAGGGTTAGTTCACATCTTATTATCCATGGGTAACTGCTTTTCTAAAAGCTTTTTAAGATGGCTGTAATCCTAATGTGTTGTCTCTTTAAGAAAATCCACAAAGAGGATGGAAAGAAGATGTACTCTTACAAGTACAGGTTTCTAATAATCTAATCATTTAATTAGATAAAAATATTATATTTTCTATAGAAAAAACGAATCAGTTTTCTAATATGCAATCTAGTTCTCCCTAAATCCTTATAGCTCTCATTATTAAGTTAACATACTGTAATATTCCCTATTTTTGGTCTTTCACATTTTATAAAAATTAAAAATTTGGGGTTAATCTAATATAACCATTTCTGCACTCAGAAATTTGTTAAGCAGGTTTTTGTTACTATAGTTTATACACTATAGTGTATAAACTATAGTTTATACATGTTCGTTAGCCAAAATATACTCTAAAGTTTAAAGTTACTAAAATAAAAAATTCTAGTCAATATGGATATATGTAATTCTAAAAACCCCTTTGTAAAGGCACTAATCCTTTTAACATGCTTCACCACTCCTTATGGTATTCCTTGGGAATTGTTGTGTCAAAATCTTGCTTATGTTCATCTTTCTAATAGTCTGCAGAATCACCTGCCGAGAGCGCCATGCAGCAGCTATCCAGCTCCATAGACTCAAATTAGAAAAAGAAAAAGGGAGACATGTGGAGAGCAGCCATTCTGAGCAAACTTTGTGACCTTCAGACACATGCAGAAACACAATTCTGTGAAGTGTCATTGCATGGCAATGAAAGCAATTAACATATGAACACACTAGCTGCATGCTATTATCGATACTACAGAGCAGTATCAGGTTAAGGGAAGTCACATGTGTTTATCAGAATCGGCCCCAAAATATCAGAAAAACCACATAGTACCAGCTGTCCTTGCATCATCAGCTGATTAACATCTGAAAGCAACTGGCTTTGCATTCTATTTTCACTTCCTCCATTTTCTGCCCTATGAAATAAGAAACTTGAGACTGGTTCAGGGTCACGGCTAACTCTATCAGAGAAGTCAGGCCCACCAAATCCTTTCTTTTCTATACTTATATTGTCTTTGTGTGTTTATTTTTATGTTTATTTATAATCCACAGTCCCCCTACTCAGAAAAACGTGTTCTGTTGAGCAGGTCCCGGCACCCCCAGGGGGGTGGCTATGCTGCAATCCCTTCTCCTCTCTGGATTTTGGGTACACATGCACATGTGCCTGGTGTGAATTTTAAAGCCACTGGGTCTGGGGCTTGAACCGTGGTTGACTATGTGGAGTTTAGCAATATAACCATTATGCCATCTGCTGATCCCAATTTTGGTTTTCTTTTTCTTACTTTAAAAACAAAAACAAAAACAAAAACTCATTATGATTTTAAAAACCTTATCCAAGTGGGCTTAAATGCCTTGTAAATATTTCTAGTAAACAGGATGTTAATGAGGTAAGTGCATGGTATATGGATATGCAAGAAAAGTTTCTCCTGGTTTATCTGTTGGGTCTTTGTTCACATTTCACACTTTTCTATAGGTAAATTTTGAAAAGATTACTTATTTTATTCATGAGAGAGGATGTGGGTGTACACATGAGAGAGAAGAGGTAGATAGGCACTCTCAACAGTGTCCTGTCACCCTGTGATCCTTTCCCCCTAGTTCTTCAGTTCCTTAGGATCTTGAGTGGGTGCATACCTTATGCATTTTCAGGTCATCTCAGGATCTGAACCTGTGGTCAGTCATGTGACTTCTAGTATTACAGTTCAGTACACTACCACCTGTGCCCCTGAGGCTGGGCCACACTGTTTCTGACAAATTTTCAAATTGGGGCCAGATGATAATGCAGCAATAAAATATGATCTGTGAGGCTGCCTCACATGGGAAAGTTCTGGTTCATGTCTGGAAAACCTCCCTGAACACACTGGGTACATATGTGCTCAAGATTCATGGCTAGTTGAGGCTGGAAATAGATTGCTGATGTCAAGGCTCTGCAGGAGGTACTGTCTCTCTGTATTATCCAGGCTCCTGGATAATAAAGATCGTTTGTGGCTCACTGGACAAAGCACCCACACCTGGTGTGTTTTTCAAGCTACTGGCTTAAAAATGTCAATGCTGGACCAGCCAGTGGTATGATGATTAAGACGGCTGGATCCACATGGCGAACTACATATTTTGAGTCCTGAGCCTAGCAGCTTGAAAAACACATCAGAAAACACATGGATGTGTGCGTGCATGCCCAAAGTTCTGAGAGGAGATGGAGGAGAAGGGATTGAGGTGTGGCCATCTCCTTTGGGGGGGTGGGGAGTTGTTATCTCACTTTCTCTCTGTGAGTATGCATGCCCTATAGCAAATTTAAAAAAAAAATCAATATTATTTTCTGTGTTCATCTTAATCTCCAGAAGTTTTGACTCATTGAAGGATTTAGTCTTTATTGGCCAACTGATATTGTTCCAAGAGGTGTAGTGAAGGGAATTTTAGGACTTGATCCAAGATATGTGCTTTGGCTACATTCAGTGCCCTCTACCATAGCTGGGCTAAATCATGCCTATTAAACAGGAAGAAAGGAGGACTATGTGACAGGTACAGGGTTGAGCAAAGAGGAAGAGGTTGTGGAATGATGCATTTCTTAAACTATTAAAAGAATACCATGTTGATTTGAGGTTGATTTATTTTATGGTCCCAGAAGAAAAAGCTGGGGCTACTGGATATTAAGTTTTGGTTTGGTGTAAGGAAGAAATTTCTAATGGAAATTAGAAGAAATTTCTAATGGAAATTAGAGCTTTCCACACCTACCTTATTACAAGCCACCAGCTCTCTTTTCTACTCCACTATGAAGATCTTCTAATTATATTCCTTACATCTCTGAGGCCCTCTCCAATTCATTAGCCACATTGTACCCAACTTGATCCTATGAAAACACAGATATAAGCCTGTCATTTCCCTATACCCTTCAACGACTTTTAGCAACTCTTGGGATAAAGACCAAAATCCTTATTATGGTCTATAAGGCTGAGTAGGTCTGGTCCCCCCTACCTTTACAGCTTCATCTCACATGACATTCCCTATTATTCACAATGGTCCAGTCAACTGGTCTCTATTATTCACTCCCTTGAACTTGCCACAGGGCCTGAGAACATGTTTTGTTTCTTCTGATGACACTCCACTTTCATTTTATCTAGTCAGTGCTTGCTCTCCTTTCTGATGTTAACTCAACCATTTCATTTGCAAGGATGCCTTCTTGGACCTTTCTGTCTTGGTCTATTAGATGTTCTCATAGCATCATGTACTTCTCATTTATAACTCTCTCCAAAACTGTTGTAATTTAATGGTACTTGTTTGAATTTTTGATTCATGCCTGAAAGGTCCGTGGTTACAGAGATCATGTCTTTTTCTTCTTTTATCCTCATCTGAATCCTCAGCAGAGAGCACAGTGCCTTACACAAAGTAAATACTCAATAAATGCTTCTTGAATGAATGCATGAACAAATGATTCAAGAACTAACTGAACTATTTAAGTGAGAATTGTACTCCCTTTGCCAGAGATGTTTTAAAATGAGGCTATGCAAACTCAAAGCTTTTCTTAGATTCCGAGTCTATAATTCCAGTAATATAGATTTACTTGGCTAAGAAACAGATGAGTTTGCTGAATTGCTGTGGCCAACAATAGAACCATTGCTCCCTGGGTAGGTGGAAAATGTTTGAGCGCCACCTGGTGAGCAGAGGAAATGTTCTTTTTCACTGTTAGCATTGTTCATTCATTCAATTACACATACTGCTCCACGACGTTCACATAGACTATGATGTCAGTGTGCCCTGAGAAGTTGTGCAGCAGAGCATCTTTGGCTCTCAAGGAGGTCATTAGTTTCTGGTCAATGTAGATTCATGAATAATAGTGCTATGATCTGAATGTGTCCCTCCAGAGTTCAAGTGTTGGGATTTGATTGTCTTGTCAAGGCATTAAGAGGAAACTTAACCCATGAAATTAAGAAGTGGAGCCTTGGGACCAGCAGTTAGCATAATGGCTATGTCGCTGGACTCCCATGTAATCGACTGCAGTTTGAGTCCCAGACCCGGTGGCTTAAAATCATGTTGGGCGTGTGTGCGTGCATGCCCAAGATTCCGAGAGGAAAGTGGAGGAGAAGGGATTGCATAATGGCCATCCCTCTGGCGGGTGATTTCTCGCTTTCTGTCTCTCTCTGTCTTTCTGGCCAGCGCACATGCCCTATAACAAAAACCTCTCCAAAAAGAAAAAAAAAAAAAAAAAAAAAGAAAGAAAAAAGAAGTGGGGCCTTTGGGAAGTGATTGGTGTGGCATCCCTATCATTGATTCCTGCTAACTTTATAAGGTGAGAGACCAGAACAGTGACTTGGACACAGACATATGCACCCCTGCTCTTTCACCATGGGATGCCCTTTGCCATGTTACCCTCCAACAAGAAGATCCAGGTGTAGTCCTTGGACCTTGAACCTCCAAACCATAGGTTGGATAAACCTCTATTCTTTTTTAATTATCCAGATTCATATAGAGTATAATTTGCTTGGATGTTTCACATGGAAGAATCAGGCAGTAGTTGATGGTTAAAGGATACTTTTAAGAATGGGATATCTTAGGGTGGGTGAAGAAATAGAGTCTGAGGAAGAACATTGAGGAAGAACATTTCTATTAGCAACACAACAGACTAGAACAAAAAAGTACTGGTCCTGAGATAAGGTACACTGGAGACATGCTTTCCAGAACACTGATTAATGTGGTTGTTGGGAGGGATTTTACACCAAGGGAATAGAAGCAGTAGAAAGGAAGTGGTTGAGGAATTAAAAGGGAAAGGAAACAAGTACTGGGTCACTGGGAAGTCATGACACATTTTTGCATAGAAAAACACATCATGACTTTCCCGATGACCTAATAATAGCTCAAGATCCTATGGTAAAGAAGAAAATAGGCATAGGGTCCATGCTCATAGACTAGAATCTGCAGGATCATGATTACATTTGGTGTGTGTGTGTGTGTGTGTGTGTGTGTGTGTATGGAGGGTCATCTGTACCATTGCCTCCAGAGGTGTTGTTTAGAGTGAGACACATTTAAAGATAAGAGAAAGCAATGCTTGGGGCCAGCAGGTGGTGTGGTGGATGCACTAGACTCCCACATGGCCGTCCATGATTCAAGTCCAGACCTGGCTGCTTGCTTTCTCACGGGTCCCTCTCTGTGTTTCGCTCTAGTCAGATTTTTAAAAATAATAAATAAAATTTAAGAAATATTTCTTTGAAAACATAAAGATAAGAGAAAACACATGTCTGGGAGTTGAGTATAATCTTTTTATTCATGTTTTGCACAGAGTTTATTGCAGTGACTAAAACTGTTTTGATAGTTGATAATATCAGAATTCCTTTAGAGAGATAACTGGTTTTTGTTTAGAAAAATACTTTGATTAACTGATTGATAGCAAATGACACATAAAGCAAGAACCACAGCAACAAAGAATTATTATAATGATCTGCTGTAAAAAAAAGAATGAAATTGGTTTGTGAGGTTAAAGAGGAAGAATGGGAAAAAAAGAGGAAGGATGAAGAGGGAGAGTATAATTTGATCGGATATTTCACATGGGAGAATCAGCCAGTAGTTGATGGTTAAAGAATACTTTTAAGAATGGGATATCTTAGGGTGGGTGAAGAAATAGAGTCTGAGGAAGAACATTGAGGAGAAAAATAGAGAGGCATAGCATTAATGGGACAAAGAAATGGGGTATTATCTGTTGAAGATAACTTTATATTATTATCAACTGGACTGGGGAGAAATGCACACATGTTGGAATATTCACTTTATAAGCTAAATAATGTGATTGAATGTATAAAAGAACTTGAAATAAAAATATTCTCTAAAAATAAGTGAATAAATAAAAATTAAATAATTACTAAAAAAAGAAAAGAAAAGAAAAAAAAAAAAAGAATGGGATATCTTGGGCCAGCTGGTGGTGTGGTGGTTAAAGCAGCTGGATTCACATGATGGACTTTATGATTTAAGTCCTTGATCCAGCAGATTGAAAAACATGGAGGGTGCATGTGTACGTGTGCCCAATCTCCTGAAAGGAGAATGGAGAAGAAATTGTGGTATGGGTATCCTCCCCGCCCCTGGGGGGGGGGGTGATTTCTGAATTTTTTACTTCCCTCTCTCTCTCTCTCTGGCAAGCATGTGCACTCTCTCACAAAAACTAAAAGCAAAACACAACCAAAAAAAAGAATGGGACTATCTCAAGCTCAGTATAAGGTTACTTTCATTATTAAACTTCCTTAACGTTTTTGAGAAAATATAACCTACTCACATTGTTTTTATAAGTGGGATTTTCTGCAACCATTGTGGAAGGAATTGAAGGTAGCTCACAAGGAGGCTGGAACATGGCAGTTGAGTGTACATGAGAATATACTCCCCTGAGAACTTATAGAAAATGTTGAGAGAGCTTCAGATTTCCCTAGACTGTAGAATTGGAGCCCACACCAGTAGTCTCTAGAATTTAAAGGGCTGGGAAGCCCCAACTAATAACTGGATTACACGAATGCAGAAACAGCCTATCAAGAAAGTTGACTTTAAATTTCTTGGATTAGAAAGAGAATGTGGATATCTAGAACAAAAATTTACATCACTTGAGTGTATATGATCAAAACCGTATAATTTTGGAGGCTGGCAAGTGGCGTGGTGGTTAAGGTGCTGGACTCCCCCATGGCCAACGGTGGTTCAAGAGCTGGATCTGGTGGTTTACTTTCTCATTTCCCCTCTTTCTCGTTGGTCAAATTAAAAAATAATAATAAATAAAATTAAATATATATATATATGTGTGTATATATGTGTGTGTGTGTGTGTGTGTGTATATATATATATATACATATACATATATATATATATATATATATATATATATTTTTTTTTTTTTTTTTTTTTAAAGTTATATCATTCTTTTGGGGACTGAAAGGTTGAAAGGGTAGTGATCTCTGTTCTGAGTAATGTTGCCAATATCTCTTGGTGACCCAGAAGGCTAGAATTACCTTTTGGGAGAACACTCAGATACAAACCATCAAGAAACTGATATGAATCAGGTAGATGAAGTTCTTTCTGTAGTGTGCTGGGCCTCATTGTATGCTGGCACTCTGTTCTCTGTTACTGACCCTCCAACAATTACCTCACAGCTGGTCCTCATCAAAAACACTGTAGGAGGAGCCTGTTAATGGAGATGGATCTGTGCCCGAGCTCAAAGGTATAAAAGGAAAAAGAGAAGACCTTTCTTGATATATCCATTGGGAAGAAGACCTCAAAGTCCTGTCTACAGACTTTTTCTGTCTACTGGATCATGAGTAACAGGATCTCATATTCAGGAGAGACTTTATTTTGTCAACAGGTGGCATTTACAGAGTATGCTAGGTGCCTAAGTTTTCTTGGAGTGGTCAGTCCTGCCATGTGGGGTTTTTGACAACTACAGATGGATATGTGTCTCCCTTGTGACCAGCTGCCCTCTTGGTGTCCACATTGTAATAGCTCTAGAGAAAGGCCTGGGTAATGACACCTTTCTTCCAGGCTAGCCTCAAACCCTGCCTAGCTTCTGTACAGAGCCTTATGACAAGGGAATTATCCCACTCTTCAGGCATTAATCTGCTGGGTGTTTGTTGTAGTCTGGTAGTTGAAATATGTTTAAGATGTGACCTGAAAATGACCAGGAAATAACCATCTGCTGGTGAGATGGTTAAGGGCACTGGACTCCCACATGGTCAACTGAGGCTTGAGTCCCGGACCTGGCAGCTTGCTTTCTAACTTTGTCTCCCTCTCTCCTTTCTCTCTCTCTCTCTCTATCCCTCTCTGGTAAAATTTAAATAAGTAAATAAAGCTAAATAAAGTAATTCTTTTTAAAAAATGACCAGAAGAGTCCAAGTGAGTTTGGGGAAAAGCTCACAGGATTTTATTTTATTATTTGTTATTTTAAAAAATTATTATTATTATTATTATTATTATTATTTCTTCTATACCACAGGATTTTAAAGTCTAATTTTGCCATGCAAATCATGTGAACACAAAACTTTATCATGCTATATTTGAGAAAATACTACCCTTAGGTAACTGGCATGGCTTCATCTGTTGGTATATACAAATTTCTTTGTTCATTCCTTCATTCAATGAACACTTGTTGAATATTTGCTTGTGTAAGACACTTTCAATGTTAAGGAGACAATCCACAAGACCACCTTCGCTTCTGACACCAGTTGTGGTTTCAGGTCTAGATGATCCCAAAACAACTTCAGGTTTGATAATTCACTTGGAAGATTCACAGAACTCATCGAAAGATGTCATATTTGCAGTTATAGCTTTTAACTGTAAAAGGATACAGATTAAAATTAGCCAAGGGAAGAGATGCATAGGAAGAAGTTTCCAAGAGGGAACCAGCAGTCAGCGTAATGGCTATGTTGCTGGACCCCCACGTAGTCGACCGCGGTTCGCGTCCCGGACCCGGTGGCTTAAAACTCACGCCGGGCGCATGTGCGTGCGTGCCCAAGATCCCAAGAGGAGAAAGGAGGAGAAGGGATTGCGGCATGACCATCCCCCCTGGGGGGTGATTTCTCACTTTCTGTCTCTATGTCTCTCTCTGTCTGGCGAGTGCATGCATCCTATAGCAAAAACCTCTCAAAAAAAAAAAAAAAAAAAAAAAAAGAAGTTTCCAAGAGTAGAACCGTCATTGGGGTCAAGACTAGTGCTACTTTTCTGGCAACAACATTAGACATGCATGGAGTATTGCCTAACAGGGGTACTCATCTGAGCCTTGCCTGCGCTCGCCAAAAAGACAGAGAGAGACAGTGATTCAGAAAGCGAGAAATCACCCCCCAGGGAGGATGGCCACACCGCAGTCCCTTCTCCTCTATTCTCCTCCTGGGATTTTGGGCATGCACGCACACACGCCCCGCATGAGTTTAAGCCACCGGGTCCGAGACTCAAACCGCGGTTGACTACACGGGAGTCCAGTGAGATAGCCATTATGCTAACTGCTGGTCCCAGTGTCCTGAGTTTTTAACGCGATTTCCATTATGCAAACATGATTGATAGCCTATGGATTGATAGCCTTTAGTCTCTAGCCTCTCTGGAAGTCAAACTGATACTGAGTGGCCAAAAATACCCATAATAAATTACTGTTAAATTATCTGGTGTGGCTCAAGGCTCCAGGATGAACAAAGGCATTCTTATCTGGCAAGCACATTCTAAGCACCTGGCGATTACCTTTCAGTAACTGAGGGTAAAGGCAAGATTTCCCTTTGAGAAAAGCTAGTTCTTACCACACAGAAATGGTGTAGATTCAGGGAATATAGCAGTAAGCAAACAGATACAAATCCTCACCCTCCGGCAGCCCACTATTATATTTAGAAAAATGCTGTGAAGTGTCACGCTCAAAGGCCTCACTGGCTTATTAGATTGAAGTACATCGTTTTTTTTAGAAACAACTCCCCAGATAGTCCTAGGAATCCTTGCAAATAAAATCTAAATGTCACTTATATTAGCACTTATTCTCTTGGAGTCCTGAGGTAGGAGAGGAGAGATATTTCTCTTATAGATGAGTGGAACCCCTGCCAGCAGTTCCTTCAGATGACGTTGCTGTGCTGTTGGGCCTCAGATGACAAACTTCCTCCTTATGTTTGTCAACTCTCTCCTTTCCCAAGTAGTCAAACCCTGGACATCAGACCCTGTGGTGGGAAGGACTGTTCTCTCCAAATACTGAGCCTCATGGATCTGTCCTGCCAGTCTTCTTTTCTGTACTTGCCTTGTCATTCCAGTTTGGAATCCATTGTTCCAGATCCCTTTGAGGGTTCAGTCCATCTCACAAATCTGAACACATGTTCTCTGATGCTGGAGACCCAGAGAACTGTCATGTGGTTCATAGCTAAGAAGGCCAAAGAGGCCCTGGAACAGAGCATAAGTCTGCATGTGGAAAATAAATGCACTCCCTCCAAACTCAGAGCAAAGACCATGAATTCTCAGAAATTGCAGCAAGAATCCTGCCCAAGAAGATGGTCTGGGGGACCGGCAGTTAGCGTAATGGCTATGTTGCTGGACTCCCATATAGTCAACCGCGGTTCGAGTCTCAGACCCGGTGGCTTAAACTCATGCTGGGCGCGTGTGCGTGCGTGCCCAAAATCCTGAGAAGAGAATGGAGAAGGGATTGTGGCGTGGCCATCCCCCCTGGGGGGTGATTTCTGTCTCTGTCTCTCTGGTAAGTGCACGTGCCCTATAGCAAAAATCTCTCTAAAAAGAAGATGGTCTGGAAGGGAGAGTTCCAGAACTTCCTACCACAGGAAGATGTTGGAATGGAGAGGAGGAGGCTAGATAGGAACAAGTCAGGTAAAGCGGCCCTGCCTACAGCCTAGGAGTGGTAGTCAGGGGAACTCACATGTGAAAGGGTCAGTTTTAAATTCCTGCCAAGTCCAGAGGGCACAAAGCCACGTTATGATAGCTTCAGTCAAGTCTGAACTTTTTGCTCCTCTCTGTTCCTTCTCCCCTCCTGAGCTCTAATCTCAGAGAGGCCAGAAGCTGCTCTTAGGGATCTGAAAAAGCAGCAATGGAAAAAAGAGAAAATGATACCCCAAGCCTGCAGTTTTCCCATAGTTTTAGCCCAGGAGAAAGGAGAAGACTTCTCTTACAACAAACACCAAATGTTAATTAATACATTATAGAGGACATCCTAATTTCAGAATCAAGTCTGTGTTTGTGACTTAGAGTAACCTCTGGCACGTACAGGTGTGGGTTATTAAATGATCCAGTATTGATGAGGACACCAGGTACAGACGAAGAGGGGGAGAGTCTTATTTCTCCTTTTCTTCCTCCTCACATAATATTTTGATCTTATCTTCTGTGCCTGTAGCTGCTGTTGTCACTCATATGCTTTTGAAGTCTTGGACCAGTGGACTCAGCATGATCAACCAGGAGTATCTCATAGCTTTGCCTATTTCCATCTTCAGACAGTAGCTCATGAAAATCCACTTTATTTTAGAAAATTGTGTATTTAAAGTGGAAAATGTGTGTTTATTAACATCCATGCTGGGACCAGCAGAAGGCATAATGGTTACGTCACTGAACTCCCACATGGCCAACCATGGTTCAAGTTCCGGACCCAGTGGCTTCAAACTCACGCTGGGTGCATGCCCAAAGTCCTAAAATGAGAATGGAGAAGAAGGGATTGCAGCTTGGCCCATCCCCCCTGGGGGATGATATCTTGTTTTCTGTCTCTCTGTTTCTTCGGCAAGCACTTGTGCCCTATGGCAAGAATTCTCTCTAAAAAAAAAAATTCATACTCCCCTCATACAAGACCATATAAAATTTCTCAACATTTCTTTAGACATTGTCTACATAGTTAAAATGGTATGTAGTTTAGCTTCTAATCTCAAAATAATAAATTCTTCAATATGAGTGCTCATTTTCCAGTCAAATACTTGAAACGCACAATTAATTAATTAAGTATTGCAACTTAAGTGAGTGTGGCTCTTCTGGTCCAAATATCACCTTCTTTAGGCTAACAATATGCAGTATACTGACAAATTAAAATATTCTCTCATTGGCACCTGTACTTTATTTATTTATTTTTGTTTTTATTTTTGCCAGAGACAAGGGCCTACATCTCTCTTCCTTATTCCAGTAAATTAGGTACAACTGTAAGTATTTACCACTCAATTGCTGATTTATTGTTTAGAATATATAAAAGTGAAATTGGAATCTAACCTCTGAAAACTTAACTCAAAGGAGCTACTGAAACAGATATCATACTGAAACCCAGTTACATTGTATTAGGACTGAATTCCTAGAATATCTGCGCTATGAGACCTGAGGAATTGTGGCTTCATTGTCCCAATGATGAAATGAAGGGCTAGTCTGTTGAAGATAGCCACATTTAAGTTGTAGTACCTAAGTTCTAGCTCCAAGAGTTGACATCTCAAGATTGGATTCAAATTTCTACTTGATTGTTGCTTTGTCCCTTAACCTACTATATGTATCATGTGGGAAGGATGTCTATTGAGATCGGAAGATCAGTCAGTAGCTCGGGAGCATTACTGAGCTTTTGTCAACAAAAATTGGAAATGTGTATCTTCTGGAAGAGAAGACCATATCTTTCTCAAAGTTTGAAAAGGGGTCTATTCTTTTGCCTGGCAAGTCTCCCACCTGAAACACATGAATTACAAATCTGCTACAGCAAAGTAGAATCTTTATATTGCATTAAAAAAATTTAAATTTATTTACATTCACTCACTGTACATCATTACGGTATACAAAATGAGATTTTTAATTCAGAATATACTATATATTGGCTCAATTGAGGATACTACCATATGTGTTATTGTCCACAAGTAATTTTCCATTTCTTGTTTCTTAAATATTTTGCTTTTTCCCCCTGCTTTAGTCCCTACCTCTCACACTCTGCCATTTCCCACCCTCCTCCACACTGTCTCTGGTATCTAAACTGGCTTTTCTTGCCCCTCCCCCACATTTTTCCATATTTTATTGATTTACAAAAAATCTTAATTAATCTAAATACTTTAAGTAGCAAGTGCAGCTGATATATACATATTTATGAAGATGTGTCTGACTTTAGGCATAAACCTCAGTAAGTAGAATGAACATTCTATAAAGTAGCACCTAGCTGAGGCTATATAGCTTACTTCAATCATCAAATAGGTGTTTCTAATGCATTTTTAATTTCAAGAAAAATAGCTTTAGTTTTAATAGATCAAAATAAAAAAATGTTAAGAGAAGTTTGCTTAAGGCCTAAAGCCAGGAAAAAGGATTTGGTTCAAACAGTAGGTAGATGAAACTATCAACAGCTCAAGAGAAGACAAAAATCCTTAAATCTGGAAAATAAAGCATAAAAGAAAACCAGTAATGTTTTGGTCAAAAGTCAAAAAAATTCTATTTCACCAGTTCAGGCTCATATAGTTAATCTCTCTTCTGTTGAATTCTGTGGTCCAATCTTTCCATTTAAATTCTGGAAGTTAACATTTAGTGTTATTATTGATCTTTCCAGATTTGTCTCTACCATTAAGTCAGCCATTCCCTTGGTTGTTTTTTTTATACTCTTACTTCTGTGTTTCTAACTTTAGTTTTCCTGGTATAGCACTCCCTTCAGAACTTCTTGGAGGGCTGGTCTGGTGTTGGTAAATTCTTTCAGGTTTTGTTTATCTGAGAATATTTTTGTCTTTTCTTCCCATATCAAGGATAATATTGCCAGTATAGTATTCTTGGTTGTAAATTTTTTTTGCGGGGTGGGGGGGGGGATGTTTTTGCTATAGGGCGCATGCGCTCACCAGAAAGACACAGAGAGACAGAGAGACAGAAAGTGAGACTTCACCCCCAAGAGGGGGTGGCCACGTTGCAATCTCTTCTCCTCCATTCTCCTCTTGGGATCGTGGGCATGCATGCGCACATGCCTGGCGTAAGTTTAAGCCACCGGGTTCGGGACTCAAACCACGATCGACTACATGGGAGTCCAGTGACATAGCGCTTATGCCAACTGCTGGTTCTGGTTGAAATTGTTTTTCACTTAACATTTTGAATATATTTTCCCATTCTTTCCTTGCTTTCATTGTTTCCGATTAGAGGTCTGACGTTAGCCTGATGGGCTATCCTTTGAAAGAAACTTGACATTGCTCTCTTGCCAGTTTTAGTATCTTGTCTCTCTCTGTGGTTTTGGTTAATCTGTCTATGATGTGCCTTGGAGAAGATCTTCTTGGGTTGATTCTATGTGGGGTCCTTTGTATTTCTAGAGTCTGGATATTTGAGTGTTTCTCTAGGTCTGGAAAGTTTTCTTCCAGGATTTCATGGAATGCTCTTATTAGTTTCTTCACCTTCTGGGATACTGATTACCTGGATGTTTGGGAATTTAATATTAATCCAATATTTCTCATATATTATTCTCATTTTTTTCTGGTTATTTTCTCACTCTTTTTAGTGAAATTTTCTAGGCTGGAGATTCTAGCTTCTACATCTGAGATTCAATTTTCTATATGATCTAATCTGCTTTTAATACTTCCAAGGAAGTTTTGATTCCCTATATTACAGCCTTCATCTCTAACAATTCCATTTGATTCTTTTTATAATGTGTATCTCTTCTTTCAGATTGTGCAAGAACTTCCTCACCTCCTGGAATTTGTCTCTTTTCTCCGGCATCTTCTGGAGTTTGTTGTCTCTTTTCTTTTGCATCTCTGCTAGCTTTGACACTATGAATATTCTAAATTCTTTATCTGACATTTCCATGAGTTCCAATGTATTTCTGTGAAGGATGAGGAGTTATTCTCTTCTTTTGCAGGAGATTTATGTTCTTGGTCTCTCATATTTCTGGTGCCTCTGATGGCTTGTACGTTTTTTCCTAATTTTTGGAGTTAAATCTGAGCATTCAGAGATGTACAGGAGGTGTTCTGCAATCTCTCTGCAGTTCTGTTTTTCTCCCTTTGTGCAGCAGATTCTGTGGGAATTGAGGATTATTCTGACTCTACTAAATCTTGGAGTCAGAAGGGTGAAATCTGGGCAGAAAATCTTCGGTTGTCCTAGTCCCTGAAAGAGGCCACTCAGAGCTCAAATGTAGATGACTTGTGATTGATCTTTCCTACTCGATCTTGGAGTTAGGAGAGTGAAGTCTAGGCAGAAAATCTTCAGTTGTCCTAGTCCCTAAAAGGGGCTGCTCAGAGCTTCCCTTTATTGCATTTTAATGTGTATGAATCAGCCTGGGCCATCTACGTTCAAGATCAGCCCTGCCTTCTTTCTCAGAAAATACTGATATTGATCAGAACAGAGAATATCCTGGGTATAGGATAACTACCTATCCTCTACGTCCTGTTCCTCTCTTTCAAACACACACTGAAGTCTCAAATGCTGTTAGGTAAATAGCATACTCTGCTTTAAGTTCAAAGTTTGAATGGATGGTAGAAAACTAACTCCCATGGAAATCAAGGGAGGTTCCCATCTATATGGACCAAAGCTCTTTTCCCAGCTGAGTCAAATTCATCCCAACCTGCAGCATAATGAAATTCATAACTGGTCTAAGGATTGAAAGGAGGTCCTTGTTCTCCACACAGAGCAGGACTTCTTCTTTGGGCCAGTTAAGATTTGATAAAGGGCTAGGACCAGCAGTTAGCATAATGGCTACGTTGCCGGTCTCCCATGTAGTCGACCAGGGTTCGAGTCCCAGACCTGGTGCCTTAAACTCACGCCGGGCACGTGTGCGTGCATGCCCAAGATCTTGAGAGGAGAATGGAGGAGAAGGGATTGCAGCGTGGCTACCCCCCTGGAGAGTGGTTTCTCACTTTCTGTTTCTCTGTCTCTCTCTGTCTTTCTAGAGAGCACATGTGCCCTATAGCAAAAATCTCTCTCTAAAAAAAAAAATAAATGATTCGATGAAGGGAATCAAGGAGAAAAATAGAGGCAAGACATTTAAGGGACACAGAAATAGAGGACTATCTGTTGATGATAACATGTATGACTGGACTGGTGGACAGTGTATTCATGCTGGGAAAATTTATTTTATAAGCTGTGGTGATGTACAGTGATTGAATATATAAAATAAATTCATATAAAAAGATTTTAGGGGACCAGTAGATGGTGTAGTGGTTACATGGCTGGATTCCCACATGGCTGACCGTGGTTGGAGTCCCAATCCCAAACCTGGTGGCTCGAAAGTCATGTTGGGCACGTGTACGTGCACACCCAAGATACCAGGGGAGAATGAAGGAGAAGGAATTGTGGACTGGCCATCCCCCGCTGGGGGGTGATTTCTCACATTTCTAACTGTCTCTCTCTCTCTCTCTCTTTCAAGTACAATGCCCTAAGGCAAGAACCTCTTAAAACAAAAATTTAGGGGAAAAAAAAAAAAGATTTGATGAATCAGAGCTTGCCTATCTGCTACCCCACCAGCAGATGTCAGTAAGAGTCTGAGAGTCATCAGGATATCTCATTTTCTAGATGTTAAAGTGTTTCTTGCCCTAGAAGTCAACCTGAGGATTTGGACAGCTCAGCCCTTGGTATCTAAAGCCACAGCATCTTATCTCAACATGCTAAGGCCTAAGAGAGGACATCAGTTTAGATAGATGGTATGCTTATTGCAGGATTCATACAGAGTGGTCTCAGTGTAGACCAAGAAATAATTAAGGATAGGTTTCTTTATGTTTGGAATATCAACAACCTTGAAGAATGTGCCTTCCTGTGTTGACTGTTCATGTAAGTGGCAATAATTATTTCATTTTCCCCTAAGCCTCCTTTATCCAAAATGCTATCCTGGAGACTTCCATGGGTCCTGCCACCAGTGATCTTTGAGTTTCCAGAATGGGACCTAGAGACAAATGCCTTTAGTGCCATCTCCACTGCCCACTCACCAGTGTCAGCCATAGATATGATGAGATGGAAACTTTCATACAAGTTTCACTATTGACTCCTCCTAACCCTGGATCTGGAGTGTATCCTGCTGACATCCATAAAACTTCTTGTCACTTTCCAACTTTACTTCTTTTGGTAGAAATTCTACTTTTTTTTTCTTTGTGAGATTTTTTTTCACTATAGAGTATGTGCACTTACTGGAGAGACAGAGAGACAGAAAGTGAGAAATCACCCCCCCCCCCCCCCAGGGGAATGTTCATGCTGCAATCCCTTCTCTTCCATCCTCCTTTTGGGACCTTGGACACACATGCACACACACCTGGCATTAAGCTGCTGGGTCTGGGACTCAAACCACAGTTTATTATGTGGGAGTCCAGTGACGTAACTATTATGCCATCTGCTGGTCCCTACTTTCCAAGGATTATAACAATTATAATTGTTGCCCAACACACTCTGAAAACCAATTTGGGCCCTTTTGGGGACCCTTTCCATGGAATACTGTATGTGCGCACCAGTTCTGGAGATTCATCCATCTTCAAACATCCATGTTCTTTCATCTGGCCAATTAGTTTAGAGATACAGGGTCCAACCAACCCATTCCATCCTTACATAAACATTGTTCAATTTGGCTGCACTTTTGAATCATCTGGGAGCTTTTAAAAATCCCAATGCCCAGAATACTGGGAACTTCTGCTCACTTTTCAGTAATCAAACCAAATCACAGAATGAAGTCCAGTTTCATTGTACCTAGAAGAAACATGAGTCTTTGACAGACAACATGAAAAACACAGCCAAAGACAAATAGGAAATTAGAAGAAATCAATTACCAAAGATAATGGCCTGATGACTTTATGAATGAATAACTTCTGTATAATTTGAATGATAATTTATAAAGAATAGAACATACCAAAGCAAATTGAGGGTTTTTCTTTTTCAGTTGGAGACCTCCCTTACATATTTTATAATTTAGCATAACATTAAGACAAAAATATTTGAGTTATAAAATTAAAATATACTATGATGAATATCATTTATGAAGATAGATATAAAATTAAATTATTAAAAAATTATCAATAAATGTATTAAAAAGAATAACAGAAGACACTAGATAGTGCTTACTGGGTGTCAAGCACTATTCTGTGTACTTTGAAATATTAACTATTCTATGTACTTTGCAATATATTACTTAGATTCTGTTTTTATAGATGGGGAAGAAATAAAAAGACACTTATTATATCCCTTGCTTTAAATCTGAGATGAAAAAATACAGCAAAAGAGAGTAGCAACTCAGTGTTGGGGAAAGCTTTTTACACATCATTTCCTAGTCTTAAAGGCATGTGAAGATGTAGGCATAGCTGTCAATTTGGGGACGAGGTATAGCAACATATGAATCATGCAAGGTGACCACCAACGTAATAACCCTTTGCTTTTATTGAGTGAAATTTCTCATTTATTGTATCTGCTTCAAGAGTCTGAGTTGACTGGGAAACTAAGAGAATGGAAAAGAGTAAAGTATAAGTAAAGGCTATGTCCTCAGCTTCTCATATACTCAGTCTTTCTTCTGAATACTGCAAATCCACGTTTCCATTTTTATCTGTATGTTTGGATGCCTCTGATGTCCTTAGCATATGTAGATTCAACTAAAAAACTGAATCACATTCCAGAAATAACCGTCTTCCTTCACTAGAGCCAGGATTGTAAATGGGGGGAGCAAGCAAGAGCCGTGGGTCCCCTGTTCTTCTCTTGGAGATTGACTGCTAGCCCTGATTTTATTTATTTATTTATGTTTTGGGTGAGGGACAACTAGGCCACTGTTCCAAGGTCCCAAGAAGAAATGTTATAAAGAGGTCTCCATAAAGTTCCCTTCTCTCCAATTTCACCAATGAACAAAGTCCTGGAGGCTCCACATTCTTCAGTCTAAGCAGAGATATTCTCCTGAAAATCTTAAGGTAAGACAAGGGAAGAATAAGATGGGTTTTCTATTCCTTCCTGTGCAAGTCATGGAGCCCACTTAATAAAGCAACAAACACCAAGTGTCTGTGTCACACTAAGCACTGTTTCAGGCTCCAGGTTCTGCAATGAACAAAATTAATTGCCTGACTTCACTGACTCTGCATTAAAAAGGTAGTGGTTATGAGCAAGTAACAACCTTGAAAGGCCAGTCAAGAAGAGTGGAGAATGAGTACCTACGTTATACTTGGGGTTTAGGGCACTACTCTGGATGAGATGACACAGAGGGGCCAGAAAGTGGTGAGGGAGTGGGTCATGCAGAATCTGGGGGTGTGTATTTCAGAAAAGGGAAATAGCAAAGACAGGGGTTCAGAGATGAGATTGTTCTTGTTGCGTGTTTGAGGAAAACCGTGTACAGGACTAATTCAGGCTCAACAGAAACGTGGGAAGATAAAGGTAGTTATGCTAAGTTGTGAGCATGGCTCTCACTGCTGGTGCTCAGTTTGCATTTGCTGGGCCAGGCTTTCTGAGTCAACCTGGCACTCTGTTCTCTCTTGCCAAGTAGAAAGCCAGTAATTGTCTTTTATTCCAGTAACCCAAAGCAGCTCCATCATAAACTCTTAATAACCAACAGGACAGTATCTCTGAAATGCTAATTTTAAAGATCAACAGCTAGTATCCTGATGGGCCTGTTTCCACGAACAGTTTCAACTATAAAGCTCTGTATCTGATGAAAGAGTCACATGGCAAAATCCTCGAAGCCAAAAATAGTGATTTGGAGTCTTTATCATTGTCCTTGAAACCTCCCTTAGGGTGTCCTGGTTTGATATTTATTCTGGTAGTTTATTTGACATTTGTCTAATTTTCTCTATTCGGATTTAAGCTATTTGCAGTGTTTAAAGGGAGATAGTAACAAGATTACTTAAAATAACTTCTATCTGGGACCAGCACATCGCTGGTCTCCCACATGGCCGACTACAGCTTGAGTCCTGGACCCAGTGACTTGAAACTCACACTGGGCACATGTGTGTGCATGCCCAAAATCCCAAGAGGAGAAGGTAGGAAAAAGAATCATTGAGTGGTCATCCCCCCAGCGGGTGATTTCTCACTTTCCCTCTCTGTCTCTCTCCAGCAAACACACATGACCTATGGCTAGAAACAGCCTGAAGAAAACAAAGTGTGATAGGTAAAACTATAAAGACAAAAGGAAAAAATATGAGAGAATGTTTTTACTAGAAGCAGCAAAGAACTTGTACAACAATTTTTTTCATTTAATTTTATTCATCATTATTATTTTTTAAAATTTGACCAGAGAGAGACAGACAGAGGGAAAGTGAGAAAGCAAGCTACCAGGTCCAGGAATTGAACTGTGGTTGGTCATGTGGGAGTCTAGCACCTTAACCACCCTGTCATCCGCCAAAACAAATCTTTAAAATCATGGAACATAAGCTCTGCCTGCCTCTCTACCCTCAAATGTGCATCTGACCATATCGAAACTGTCGATGAAAGACATTACAGACAAAGTTAATACAGTGATAGTGTGGGAGAAGATATTTGTTATATCTGAAATTAACAAGCTGTAACATTCCAAGAACTCCTGTATATACATTCAAAAACCTCAGCAATTAGAGTAGATTTTTCTATGCTGTGAATAGGCACTTTATAGAAGAGAAAAGCCTAACTAGTTTAGAAAAAGATTCTCCATCTCACCAGTATCCAGAAAAATGTTAATTAAATCAATTTTGAGATATCATTTTACATCTATTACATTAGTATAAAAAAAATGGGGAGACCAGTAGTTGGCATAATGGTTATGTTGCTGGACTCCCATGTAGTTGACCATGGTTCAAGTCCTGGACCCGGTGGCTTAAACTCACCTTGGCCACGTGTGCGTGCATGCCAGACAGACAGAGAGGGACAGAGAGACAGAAAGCAAGAAGTCACCCCCCAGGGGGATGGCCACGCTGCAATCCCTTCTCTATTCTCCTCTCAGGATCTTGGGCACACGCACACACGCGCCTGGCGTGAGTTTAAGCCACCGGATCCGGGACTCAAACCACGGTTGACTACATGGGAGTCCAGCGACATAGCCATTATGCCAACTGCTGGTCCCTCCCCTACATTTTCTACTATTTTGCAGTTTTAAATTTTGAGTCTTTATACTGAAATCTTTTATTCATTTTGAGTTGATTCTTGTTAATGGTAAGAGATAGGGATCCAGTTTCATTTTTCTGCAGATGGATATCCAGATCTTCCAGCACTATTTGCTGAAAAGACTCTTTTCTCCACTGCATTGTCTTGTCAAAGATCAGTTGGCCATATGATTTATGGTTTATTTCTGGATTTGGCATCTGTTCCATTGGTCTTTGTGTCTATTTGTGTGCCAGTACCATGCTATTTTGATTATCACCACTTTGTTATTTTTATGGTTGATTTAGGGTTTATAATATACAGCTATACCCTATTATAGTCCACCTTCAAGTGCTAGTACTCCAATTCAGGAATAATACAAAACCTTGCAACGGCAAACTTCCATTTCTCCCCTTCCACCCTTCCTTTTTATTTTGTCATATATTTTACTTCTACATATGTTCTACATAAAACTGCATACTGCATGTTATTATGTTGCTTAAAGAGCAAAACATTTTAAAGAAGAAAAATATGGACACATGTCATTAACATTTCTAGGGATTCTCATTGCTTTATATAGAGTTTACTTTTACTCTACTCTCATGTTACTTCCACTTGAAGGGCTTCCTTTAACATTTCTCATAGTTTATGTTTCACGTCACACATTATAGTTTTCATATGTAGATATTTACTATAATCACTCTTTTAATGTTTGCTTGAGTCTAATATCTGTGTCAGTTCTTGTTTGATTTCAATTATGTGTATATATATTACATATATTTAATTATAAAGTTTTTTCATGAAAGTGAGAGAGGATGAGAGACAGAATTACAGAGACAGATAAGAGAGAGACAGTGGGGGAGAGAGAGAGAAATTCAAATACTCTCCAACAGGGTCCTTTGCTGACATACCCCCAGCCCTCCAGCCAGTTAGGATCAAAGGCACACATGCCCAGTGTGTATAGATTGACTGGGGAATCAAACCCATAATCTTCCATATAAAGCTAGCATCACCCAAGCCGTACATTACTGCTGTTCTACCAATCGGCCAATTAATTTATAGTTTTGTCCTCATCGTGGGTCACATTTTCTTCTTTGTGTGCCAGGTAATTATATTTTTTAAATTAGATTTTAGTCATTGATATTGTGATCAGATCATTTGTATTTCTTATTTCTTTCTTTCTTTCTTTCTTTCTTTCTTTCTTTCATTTTTAAGTTGTTGCTTAGAGTGCTTACACTCATCTGAGAGAGAGAGGGAAAATGAGAAATCACCCCCCGCCCCGCCCCAGGGAATGCAATCCCTCCCCCCACCCCCCCCACCGGGGGAATGCAATCCCTTCTCCTCTATTCTCCTCTCAGGATTTTTGAGCACACATGCACATGCACCCAGCTAAACTATAAAGGGACAGAGTTGGCAGCAAATGTGGAACGTGCACTTTAGACTGTTCATAGGACAGAGAAATTAATTCTATTTCCTTGAGACCATACTGGAGGATGCTTGGGCTACCTTGATAAACTAATAAAATATCCCAGAGATATTTATTCTTTTCTACTGAATGCACCCTTCTAACAGACTGGAATAAATGGCAATTCCATTCTTCCGATTGCTTAGTCTGAAGTCCTTGGAAATATTCTGTACTCTAGCCCCTCCTGAATACAGAGCATCGAACTAGGCCTAGTGTTTGTGATTTAGCTTGGTAATTCCTATGCATGGAGTAGGTCTGAGTTCTTGTCCTAAAAATGTTAATACTCTTCAGCCAAAGACTACCAGGAACATATGTGTAGTTGAACAAACTGGGTTTACTTCTGCATCTGGGAAGGACATTCATCATGGGGAGCCTCTAGGCTTCTCAATAAGAGAGTAGTAGGAAAAAACCTCTAGGATTTGGGGAGGTTCTAAGGAAGCTCTATAGTGGGTACTGTGAGAAAGTAGTAGCAATTTTATGATAGATATATCAATAAATATTATCAATAGGAATTAGATAGAAGTAGAAATAAGTATGATGATAAAGCTATAAAGAAGCAGCTGTTGGGACCAGCAGTTAGTGTAATGGCTATGTCATTGAACTCCCATGTAGTTGACCGCAGTTTGAGTCTTGGACCCGGTGGCTTAAACTCACACCAGGCGCATGTGCGTGTGTGCCCAAGTTCCCGAGAGGAGAATGGAGGAGAAGGGATTGTGGTGTGGCCATCCCCCCCTGGGAGGTGATGTCTCACTTTCTGTCTCTCTGTCTCTCTCTGTCTTTCTGGTGAGTGCACATGCCCTATAGCAAAAACCTCTCCAAAAAAAGAAAAAAGTGGCTGTCACATATTTTACCCAAGAGCTGGGCATATTTGTGGATTGCACAATGATCTTGTTTTTATAATCTCAAAATAACCTTATCTAATGTTGATGTTTTATGAGATTGTTTATGTCCAAAAGAACAATCTGGCCTACCTGTGAGCAACAGGTAGTAATGTGGAAGCCTAGCTCTGAGAGTCCAGGATATCAGGGATTGAATTTTTTTATTTCTCAAGTAGGTGATGGTGCCTTATTTGCAACCATGGCATCAGTGCCTTTAACTGCAGGTGAGGGAGAGGGGCTGTCCTCAGATTCAGATTCATTCCGGATCAGCTTCTCCTCAGAGTGGCTGTACATCTTCAGCCTGTACCCCTGCCTGGCCATTGTGACACTTCCTACAGCCCTGTGTGGGAACTCAGATCTGTCCTCAGAAATATTTTGAACTGGTACCAGCCTCAGCAGCATTTATCTTTTGGTGCCCTTACTGAAAGAGAATTAACCTTAGGGTGGAGAAATTATGGGCAAGTCTTATATTCTTACGGTATGTTAACAGTCTCATCAGATCTCTAAGAAATTGGTATATCAAAGGGCAGGCAGCATTCATAAAGACTTGGTGTAATGGACAGAGAATTACTATAGCGGAGGGAGAATCCTGAAACTCAGGAGAGAGAAGCTAGAGGAGGATTATGGGTGCAGGGCCAAGGAAGTCCCCTCTTTCACGTACTGTCAACCCCACGTCTTTCACCAACACAAAGACAAAACACGTGACTGCAAGGCTAATCATTTATTAACCATGTAGAGGAAGGTGTTAGGTATGGGAGAGTTCCCCTGGCAAGGACGGTCAGAAGTTAAGAGAAAACCATTGATTCTTGGTGAACTGAGTCTTCCTAGGCAATTAAGGAAGAGCCTGAAGATGGGGGGATAATTCCTTCATGTGTGATAGTGATACAAATCAGGTCATAGAACTTGTCATTAGATGATGTAGTGACCAGGAAGGGAAGATGCTGGAATCCACATGAGGAGGCATCACTCAGCACTAAGTAAGAAGAAGAGAAAGAGAACACAAAAGTGTATTAATCACTCCTTGGATTGAACTCAGGAAGAGAAATACTATTACAGAGAGAAATGGTGCAGAAAAAAATCTCACCCTGCATTCTAACTTATGTTATTTTACCAGAATAGGGGGAGGAAGGGCACTGAATAAATAACTTTGTTTTTTTGATTGCCAATGTCATAATTTTTTCTTTTTTAAAAACATTATTTTGTTTAACTTTATTTTTTTATTTATTCATTTTAATTAGGCCAGAGAGGGACAGAGTAAGAAAGAGTGAGAGGGAGAGTGAGACTTGAACTGCAGTTGGCCATGTGGGAGTCCAGCGCCCTTAACTACCATACCACCTACCAGCCCCTGCCAATGCCATCTTAACCTTCCCCCAAATGAACCTCTGAAAAAGAGAAAGGAAGTAATGAAGGATTATAAGCTTGTTTCATCTATCTTCAGCATTAGACATTTCGAAGAATTTTTCACAAATTGAGGCATAATGGTAAAAGGCAATGACATAGCTGCTTTTTTTTTTTTTTTTTTTGGAGAGGTTTTTGCTATAGGGCGCGTGCGCTCGCCAGACAGACAGAGAGAGACAGAGAGATAGAAAGCAGGAAATCACCCCCCAGGGGGGATGGCCACGCCGCAATCCCTTCTCCTCCATTCTCCTCTCGGGATCTTGGGCACGCACGCACACGCACCCGGCGTGAGTTTAAGCCGCCGGGTCCGGGACTCGAACCGCGGTCGACTACGTGGGAGTCCAGCGACATAGCCATTACGCTAACTGCTGGTCCCATGACATAGCTGCTTTTAATGAAATGCTTTCCATGTGTAAGTTACTAAGACTTTAGTATATATTATATAAAGCCCCCACTAAGTCTGAGGTAGGAAACAGTTGATAAAACTCAGATCTGTTTCCCAGGTTGTCTGACGGGAACGTCAGACAGCTTCATTCCCAAACTGGAAGTCAAGAATGTGCAGAGTTAAAAAAAAAATTGTATTATTAATTGGAGGGTGAGGTGGTCTCCTGGGCTTAGATGGGCCACAAATACAGAAGCATACTGGGGCTTCATACTCACATCCTACTACTCCTTTTCCATTTCAGACTTTGTCTTTATGATTTTTAGCACATTACCAATTACTGAGTACTGGGACCAGCAGTTAGCGTAATGGCTATGTTGCTGGACTCCCATGTAGTTGACTGCGGTTCGTGTCCCAGACCCGGTGGCTTAAAACTCACGCCAGGCGCATGTGCGTGCGTTCCCAAGATCCCGAGAAGAGAGTGGAGGAGAAGGGATTGCGGCGTGGCCATCCCCCCTGGGGGGTGATTTCTCGCTTTCTATCTCTCTGTCTCTCTCTGTCTGTCTGGCGAGCGCATGTGCCCTATAGCAAAAACCTCTCCAAAAAAAACCAAAACAAACCAATTACTGAGTACTTTTCAGCATCATTATATCCACACAACAACTCTGTAGGATTAGACACATTGTTTTCCTTTTTAATTGCTTAAATCATTTGTTCAAAAGCTCATGGCAGGACTGGGTTCTGAACCCATGTCTTCCAACTCCACATTTCAAACTCTTTCCATACCAAATGATTTTTTTTTATTGTAATCTTTGGGAACCCATAGTGCTTGTCCCTAGGCTACCCTTCTCCACCAGAGTCAGAGATTACCAACCTTAAGTCATCATACACCTCCCCATCTCGGGCCTGGAGGCAGCGATCTGTAGAGGCAGAACAAACAAATTCAGACACCCACCCCAGTTTATTTGCCCAAAAGAAACCAGATGATTCGCCAGGATTGGGTGAAGGGGACAGATTGGTAATATTCTCTCCTCTCAGAAGTCTCTTTTCTGTAACATGGGAAGTTAGGAAGAGAAAGGCCAATATCTAAACTTACCTTCGTTGGTCAGGTCAACTATGTTTTCTTTAGTAATTCCATATTTTTCACACAATTTCACAAACTTTTCCTTGACATGTGGGCTTAAATCTTCATTTCGGCCTGTGGGAAGAGTGATAGTAACTGCTGTGTCTTGAGTATTTGTTTGTCATAGAGGTGAATGAGGTGATGGGGCCCCAGATGGATGGGAAAATGGTTAGCACTGATGAGTGCTTGGGCTTGGGTATGGTACATAAACTGCCTTGAATTCGATATGAGTAAGATATTTTCTAGTACATGAAAGATTTATAATCTTCCTCTCACCAAGGCCAAGGGATTACCAAAGATAAACATCTGTCTTCATAGGGAAAGAGAAAATCAAGGATAAAATTGGGAAGATCATTTTCTTTCTGAGGTTCTTTCCTTCCTTTCTCCCCAACCCCAAGATGAGTGTCAGCATGAAAATACCAAAGATCTCCAACATATGGAATGTTCCCTCATAATTTTCATTCACGGTATGGAAAATAACGTAGGTATCATAGTCAGTATCAACTATACAAAAGGTATTGAGTCCATTATCTGTGGAGAAAACAGAACACAGAAAAGAACATCTTTGGTTTATGGGAAGCAATGGAAACCACTTACAACAAATTCAAGTGCATTTCCTAGGAGAGAGAGAGAATAAGGATGTCTAGTGCCTTGCATTTGCATCTTCCTGGGCTTTATGAGGCAATCCTAATAGGTTGACAACTATTGATAGTCACATTTAGTCACAGTAACTCACCCTTTACCATCCTCCCTGACACCTATCCAACTCTCTTAGCACCTCTATTAGTGATGTGTCTCTATCCTCCGTCTAAGCCCCACTGGCATGACAAGCCTGATGCTCCATCCTGAGCAACATGCTGTGGCAATGGCCATAGGGCATCATCAGAAAGATGACAAAGGATGAGAATCTGTCCTGCCATTTTACTTGTTTTGTTGTTGCTGTTTGTTTTTTGCCAATTAACTTTTTTTTGAAAGAGAGAGATTTTATTGCTATAGGGCACAGGCACTCGCAGGAGAGACAGAGAGAGACTGAAAGTGAGAAATCACCCCCCAGGGGATTGCAGCATGGCAATCCCCTCATCCCCTCTTGGATCTTAGGCATGCATGCACATGAACCTGGTCTGAATTTTAAGCCGTTGGGTCCAGTATTCAAACCACAGTTGACTATGTGGGAGTCCAGTGACATTAACATTACACCATCTGCTGGTCCCGCTAATTAATTTTTATTGCATGAGGGGTATATGATGAAATTGCCACCTTTATCTGATGGTATTATGTGCTGGACATTGGCTTTTACACACAAGCTTCTCCCAAATTCAGGATATTGGCTATAATATGGCCCCATTATGTTACCCAAATATGTACTGACAAGGAACTGATTGAGATCCTGGAGATATTGGGGTTTAGTAAATTTCTTACAATTAGAAAAATAATTTAGAAAGATTTTTTTAATTAATTTTTTTGTATACTTACAGCCAACGCTGAATACACCATCTTTTTCTGTTGGGTTACAAACCAAATAATGTCCAGTACACTTTCCATTTGCTCTGTAAAACAGAATCGGTTGATGCCCAAGAGATACCGAGGAGGCTGGCTCCCATGGCCTCTACTCTAAGCATGACTTGAGTTTCTGAATCTGTTTAACCTCTGAGCTTTTCTTGTACAATTACCAAAGAGCTTTGGTATTTACATGATTTCACTTGACTGGATACTTTAACTACTTAAATAACTACTTCTATCATTATTACTACTGATGCTACTTCTCACTTTTACTATCACTACAACTACTTGTCTAGATCATTAGATTAGTAATCACTAGGTGGTAACTTCTCAAATAAGTGCTTTATGAATATTAAATGATTCGGTGTACACACACACACACACACACACACACACAAAACCATAAGGGAAAATTATCATCATTCAATTTTTCTCCACAAGAAAACAGAGGTGAAAAAGAGATGAATCTTCTTGGTGACCAAATTAGGCGATTGATTTCAGGTGATTGATTCCAAATTCTGTGCTCTTGACCTATATTATATAGTCACACTGCTTATGAGTCTTCTATCCCTTTACTGTCTACTTTCCCCATCTTCATTAAATTTATTCCTGTCACTCTTATTTCTGACTCTTGAGAAATCTTGGGTTCATTAATTCCTGGCTCAGTGCCAGATGAAGGATTCTGGTTTTGGGCATAGACTCTGTGTGCATTTTTGTGTGCATGCACTTGTGGGTGTAGTAAGTATGTGTATGTGTGTGTGTGTAGAGGTCCAAGACCACATATAAGCTTTCATTTTTCATTTCCTAACTTTAAAAGGCCATACTTACTTTGTATAAAATTTAACAGACAAAGAAGAATTCTTCAAAATACCAATGTGTTCCACGAAAATCCTCATGGGACTATTTTCTTCTACTTTTTCTTTGCTGTCAGAGGCCGTTAAAATGGAATACCAACTCCCTGAAATCTGCAATAAATAAATAAAATGATTGGGTAATAAAAGAGGAGGGGGTATACCACGTAGCCACTTATTTCCTTGAACTCTGGCCTGTGGCCAGGACTTGTAATGTGAAGATGGAATTCCAACTCCGGTAAAAGCACCACGGGTAGGGCTCTTTCCACTGTCCCTCCAGTGAAAATGAAATCCCCAAGCACTGTCATATTTTGATATGATACAATCTTCGTCCAAGGTCTGAAACCACCATTTACATCTAATATGTAAAGGAATTTCTGCTCTCCAGTTCCCACCTGGCTTCAGAATCCTTCAGGCCAACCCTCAAAATCAGAACTTACTTCACTTCATGACCCTACCTTTTCTACATCGAAATTTTGTTTTTCATCATGATCGTGTCTATGGTGGGCACAGACTAGGGTCAGCCCCAAACACAGCAGCAGCAGCTTCATCTTATAGGGGATCCTGCTCTCTCTTCCACAGTCAATGGGAGTGAGTCCCTGTGCGCAGCTCCCCAGATCCTCTGTTTTTATATTCATTCTGGGTCCAGATTTTTTTTATGAGTACCCCTTCCTTTTCTCCTCCCCCTCCACGAAATGGTCTTTCATTTACTGGGGTGGGGCCAAGGACTGTTCCTGCCCTTTTGAAACTTGGCAATCCATCTCTTAAAGATCTATTTAGTGACCTTAAGTTTCTCAGAACACATTCTCAAGAAAAACAGTAGATGTTCTAAAGGGCTGCCATTTGAAGTCAATTTAACTGTGGATCTGGCTTAGACTCAGAAAGCCAGTTATGTATGAGGGGTATACCTAGGAAATGAAAGGTGTGATGAAGAATCTGTTCTGTCAGTTACACAGTGTGCGGAATTGGGTTAGTTTTTACAAGCTTCAGAAACAAGCTATCTCTACCAAGATGCTAGTACCTACCATGAAGCATTAAAATATGGGTGAATAGAATAATGTCTTTAAGCTATAGTGTTTGGTATCCAGTACACTTGAACTTCTTTTTATTCTCTGGGCCACTGCAGCTTCCTCTCTCCTCATGATGAATGAACATGAATTTAGTCACTGTGTATAAGACAATACCATGGTCCCATAAGGAAAAAGGAAGTGTACAAGATATTATCTATTCCTTCAAGAACCTTTAATGAAATTGTAGCTATGTTTCACATACTTAGCAAAAACTTAATTTTACAAGCATATGAAATAAACCAGCTGAGTGCTACCAAGTCGAAACTATAAGTAAAGGGAGTAATGTGAGGGAGGTGGCATCATGTAGAAAGTGCTTAAGAGCACAGCTCTGGAGTCGTGTGGATATGAGCTTCGTTTCTATCTTTGCCATCAGAAGCCATGAGGATTTTTTTTGAGAGGTTTTTGCTATAGGGTGTGTGCATTCACCAGAAAGATGAGAGAGAGAGAGAGAGAGAGAGAGAGAGAGCAAGAAATCACCCCCCAGAGGGGGGAATGGCCACGCCACAATCCCTTCTCCTCCATTCTCCTCTCGGGATCTTGGGCACACATGCACATGCACCCGGCGTGAGTTTAAGCCACTGGGTCTGGGACTCGAACTGTGATCAACTACATGGGACTCCAGCGACATAGCCGTTATGCCAGCTGCTGGTCCCTCACTCCTAGCTTTTAACATATGAAACAACATTTAGATGTACATATCTCTTTCTGTAGACAACTGTGTCCCCATGTTTTACTCTGTTATCTCTTTATTTTACTATGTTATGTCCTTTTTCTACTCTGTTATCTCTTTCTTCTACTCTGTTATCGGCTTCAATTCTCTTATCTCTTTCTTCTCCTCTATTCTTTATTTTACTCTGTAAGTTTCTTACCTTATTCGGTTATCTCCAGATGGCCTCAAGGAGTGTCCACTTGCCTGACTTTTTGTAGTTCCTCCGTATTCAGACAACACGTTTGGGTGCCACTTGCTGAGACCCACTCAGCTGAACATGTTTTTCTGAGTTGGAGGAGGGGCTGTGGTTTTGGAATAAATGTAAAAACAAACACACAAAGACATACAAGTATAGAAAAGCAAGGGTTGGGTAGACCTGACTTTTCTGATGGAGATAGCCTCTAGTTTATTATATTATAGCCTTGAACCAGCCTCCAGTTTATTATATTATAGGGCAGAAAATGGAGGAAAGGAAATGGAATGCAAAGCCAGTTGGTTTGAGATGTCAATTGGCTGATGATGTGAAAATGACTGGCACCATTTGGTTTCTTCTGATTGTTGATGGAAAATAACCAACTCTAAAAAACTAATAATTAATAATTAATGCGGTTTATTTTCAAGCAGAATATGAGTGACCTAGGCCCGGAGAGGAGGCATACATACCTTTCTCTGGGGTGATTAGGTACAGGGGTTCCTTTTATTTGATTTTGAGAATGACAAAGTTAGTGAAGAAATTCCCACTGGTCTGCCCCAGAAAGGTGGGACATGTGGAAGCAGGAGCATGTAGGTTATAGGTGGGTTCCACAATTCCTAGGTTGGTGATTAGAAGAGAAGATCTGTGTCCTGGGAAGAGATTCGTAATTCCTAAAAGAAATGCTTAATCTACATCTCAATGAAAGGGAACTTCTGTGTCTTGGGAAAAAATAAGCAAGAGAATATACTGTAATGGGTTAAAATATACATCTCAAAGATACTATGCTAGGGACAGGATGTAGGAAGAATCCTGTTTAATGGAGAAAATGGTCTGTTAATGTTTGTGGGAATGACTCCCCCAGGCCCTCTGGAAAGGACGTTGGAAAAATAGGAAAAAGCAGTCAGACTTCTGTCCACATGATCCTTTTGGGTGAAACCTGAATAACACATATGGCTTCCATAGACAGATACTGCTTTGCAGTATCAGTAGTTAACATATTCATATTTTAATGCTTTCATAACTATGCAAATGAAACTCATGAAATGCATTTCTGCATATGTCTGAAGGTCACCATGTTTGTTCAGAATGGCCGCTCTCCACATGCTCCTGTGTCCAAAATCCCAGGAGGAGAATGGAAGAGAAGTGATTGTGGTGTGGCCATCCCCCAAGGGGGATATTTTTTACTTTCCTTCTGTTTCTGTTTCTCTCTGGTGAGCACATGCACCTTATGGAAAAAAAAAATTAAATCCAAAACTATGGCTCGTTACTGCCTTGTGCTAATGATCTCCTTCTGTTGTCCCCAAACCAAAAAGAGGATGGTGTTATGGGAGGAGTTAGGTATAAGGAAGTGACCCAGAAACTGTGGTGTTCTATCTGTGGCCTGCTTAAAAAGTCATTCCATGCCCAGCCGTGGTGGCATAGGTGGTGGGGCACCACTGCACAATGCTGAAGCTATTTAGAGGGACCCTGGGTTCAGGTCTGTAATCCAGATTGGCTGGAAGACTGGGGAGAAAATTATAAGACCCTGTCCATGGTATACCTCTCTCTAATGTGAAAGACGGAAGGTAAAAAACAGAGGGAGAAAGAAAGCAAGAAACTGAAAAAAAAAGAGAAAGAAACCCATCCTGTGTGATCACTAGTAGTCATGTTTCACTTATATGCAATCATTGGTATCAGCCATCATAAAGAACTGAGTTTTCTGGCCCTGAAATGAAACTGATTTTAAAAAAATGATGGCAGAGGTTCTATATTTTATTATCTCCAAGAATAGAAGGCAGTCTGTGAGCCATCAGGTTTGCAAAATGAACCCCACTCTTCTTGGGTTTTAATACTTAGGCGAGAGCCAGCTACCACTGTTGAATATACCATCCTTACCCCATTCCACACCACTCCTTACTGCATTCTCAGAGCACCATCTTGTAACTTCCTGCTTCTGTTTTTATTCCTTATGAGAAGATAAACTCCCTTCTGAAGGTGGAGATACCTTTTAAAATTTTTTTCCTCTTTTTTCATTGTTCACCCCCTTTTTGTCCCTTTTCCTTTTATTTTCTTTAACTTTACTTTCCTACTCTGCTCTTCAGTCTCCACACACTGAGTGTCTAGACAGGCCTAGGTGTACCATAGCCAAGCATCTTAATGCTTTTAGTGTCATTGAAATCCTCAATGCTTATTGAACACCCTGCTTTATGGAAGAAACTACTATTTATAAATCTGAACTCATAATCTCTTTCGGTGGATACCACATTGCTAAACACAGTAGAGGAGAGATTTTGTCACAGAATGACCAGAAACCACCACAGAGTCACAAGAAATATGAGAAACCAAGAAAATATCTCTCTCATAAATGACAAGAACATTCCTTCCTCATCCACAGACAATACAGTGCAACTCATGGGAATGTCTGACAGAGAATTCAGAATATTCACAGTGACAAAACTAAATGAGATGGAAGAACTGAGAGACAATGAACTCCAGAAGATGCAGGGGAAAAGAGACAATGAGTTCCAGGAGGTGAGGAAGTTCTTGCACAATTGGAAAGAGGAACTACGCACTATGAAAAAGAATCAAATGGAGCTGTTAGAGATGAAGGCTGTAATACAGGAAACAAAACCTCCCTCCAAAGTATTAAAAGCAGGTTAGTCTATACAGAAGATCAAATCTCAGATGTTGAAGATAAAACCTTTGACCTGGAAACAACAACAACAACAAAACACGAGAAAATAACTAGAAAAAATGAGAATTCTATGTGAGAAATACTAGATACCATTAAGCGCCCAAACATCCAGATAATTGGTATTCCAGTAGGTGAAGAAACTAATAAGGGCATTAATAGTCTATTCCATGAAATCCTGGAAGAAAACTTCCCAAACCTAGAGAGACACTCAAATATTCAGACTCAGGAAATACAAAGGACCCCACATAGAATCAACCCAAGAAGATCTTCTCCAAGGCACATCATAGACAGATTTATCAAAACCACAGAGACAAGATACTAAAACTGGCAAAAGTGAAACATAAAGTTACTTTCAAAGGATAGCCCTTCATGCTAACGTCAGACCTCTTATCGGAAACAATGCAAGCAAGGAAAGAATGGGAAAAATATATTCAAAATGTTAAGTGAAAAACAATTTCAACCAAGAATACTATACCAGCAATATTATCCTTGATATGGGAAGGAAATACAAAAATATTCTCAAAGAAACAAAGCCTGAAAGAATTTGCCAATACCAGACCAGCCCTCCAAGAAGTTTTGAAGAGAGTGCTATACCAGGAAAACTAAAGTCAGAAACACAGAAATGAGAATACAAAAAACAACCAAGAAAATGACAAACTTAATGCTAGGGACAAGAAATATCAATAATAATGTTGAATATTAACTTCCAGGATTTAAACAGAAAGATCTAACCACAGTAACACTGCAAATTCAACAGAAGAAAGATTAATTACATGAGACTGAACTGGTGAAATAGAATTTTATGACTTTTGAGTAAAACATTACTGTCTTTTTCTTTACTTCATTTTCCTAATTTAAGGATTTTTGCTTTCTTTTGTGCTTCTGATAGATTTAGAAAATTGTTAAAAAAAATTTTTTTAATGGAAACATAAACTTTTCTCCCCTCCTGACCCCTTAAGAATTAGAAAATATTTGGGAGTTTTCTTATTTTTTGGCAGAATGGTTATTTGCATAAGTTCAATAATACCTGTTGCCTTGAATCGGAAATTGGAAATACTCGTTATTGGACAGGGCTTTGACTGGAATATCATATCTGAAGATTAAACCAGAAAAATATGAAAATAAGTAGATTTCAAGTATGCCAACAAAAGCTCTTGGAAAGATGGCCTGGCACCATAAACATTTCTGCCTGGCAGAGAAGATTAGAGAAGCTGTATGAAAGAATTCGTACCATAAAATAACCTGGACTTTTCCAGTCCAGCATTGTAGTCAATAGAGATTGCAAAAGAGCAGCCACAATCAGAAGATTATTTTGAGGAAGAGTTTGAAGGAAGAAAGAGACTAATCTTTGGTAGCAGGTGGTATATCACAGAACACTTGGTAGGCAGGGCTGAATTGAGAAGGTTTATGTGTGAATTGTGTTCTGGGTGTTTCCTTTTCAACAGTCTGAGTAGTTGACATGTAAATATTTCCTCAAAAATATGTAAAACCATACTATCTCTGTTATAGAGTCACATCATTATCTTTAAAATTCAATTTTTTCACGCCGGGCGCGTGTGCGTGCGTGCCCAAGATCCCGAGAGGAGAATGGAGGAGAAGGGATTGCGGCGTGACCATCCCCCCTGGGGGGTGATTTCTCGCTTTCTGTCTCTATGTCTCTCTCTGTCTGTCTGGCGAGCGCACGCGCCCTATAGCGAAAAAACCTCTCCCAAAAAAAAAAAAAAAAAAAAAAAAAAAAATTCAATTTTTTGAAATTTTGGAAGTAGTTTATTAACTGTCAAGAACTATGGAATTTGATCAAAAACTTTTTGATATGTACAGTAAATGTTTGTGGGGAAGTGTAAAAATAAATAAAGGTTAGAAAAAAAAAGATTTCAGGCAGATACACACACCCATCTGGCATGATAATCAAGCTACTGCTCCGGGACTTGAACCATGGGTGACTATGTGGGAATCCACTGCTTTAACCACCATGCGATCTGCTGGTCCAGAATGTAATTAACTTTTTTTTTTAAGGGAAGAACTTTTCTTTATTATTTTTTAGAATTTGTATTTATTATTATTTTTCAATTCAACTAAAGAAAGAGAGAGGGAAAAGGAAAGTGAGAAAGCAAATCACTAGGTCCAGGACTGGAACCATGGTTGGCCATGTGGGAGTCCAGTGCCTCAACCACCATGCCACCTGCCAATCCCAAGAACATAATTAAGTTTTAACAAAGCTGGTCCTCTCTTGATCCAGTGGAGAGAGAAATGGAAGTTCTTTGGGAAATGAAAGCTTTGTGCTTTCTGGCAGGAAGAAAGTGGTGAGATGTGAGTTGTTCTGACAGTATGTAGGCTCCAGGAAAGCAGTCTCTTTTCTTCCTGTAGGGAAAAAACAACACTTTTGATGAGTAAGTCCAGTAAATATAACAGTAGTAAATAGACCAAGTATATATCCTGTCATCTGTCATCACTCTGGAGGGCTAGCTTTTGGATCTTCTCTTTTATGGGATCAGCTGAATATGATCCTGACTCTTGTCAAGAGTCATCCCGGGGCTGAATTCCACAATGTACAAATTCCACCACGTATACCTATGAGGGGTCTTCAAAAAACTCATGGAAGATATGTATAATGAAAAAAATTATGCATGGATTTTATTTTTTTGCACCAAAATAAACTCATACTTCTTTTTTAATTGCTAGGAGGCATACATACTCACTACAGAGAGACAGAGAGAAGCCTTCCATGGCATGATCACACTGCAATCTTTTTCTTCATTTCTCTGTCCCATTAGGATTTTGGACATGCACACAGTTACACCCAGGGTGTTTTTCAAGCCATTAGGGCTGGGATTCAAACTGCAGTCAATCATGTGGTATCTAGCTCCCTTAATCACTAAGCTACAGGGCCAGTTCTAAGTTCATACTTTAATTCCATTTTTCCACAGACATTTTGAAATCTCCTCATATACCAAAAACATGTTGTTCTCTATAAATATATACGTTTCACTTGTCGATTAAAAATTAGAGGAGAGGGACCAGCAGTTAGTGTAATGGCTATGTCGCTGGACTCCCGTGTAGTCGACCGCGGCTCGCGTCCCGGACCTGGTGGCTTAAACTCACGCCGGGCGTGTGTGCGTGCGTGCCCAAGATCCCGAGAGGAGAATGGAGGAGAAGGGATTGCGGCGTGGCCATCCCCCCTGGGGGGTGATTTCTCGCTTTCTGTCTCTCTGTCTCTCTCTCTCTGTTTGGCGAGTGCACGCGCCCTATAACAAAAACCTCTCCAAAAAAGAAAAAAAAATTAGAGGAGAAAAATTACAGACACACACACACACAGAAGAGTCAATTCAGGGACCAGCCCCCCAAATCTGTCAATCGTTTAAGAACATGGCATTGATACTTAAATCCAAACTGCCATTTCAACAGTTAAGTTGCATAAGCCAATTTTGTATTTGAAGTCTTTAGACTTCAAAAAACTTAAAAACAATCTTGTAGTCAAAGAAAGTCTTGTTCAAAGTCATATTTGCTCAAGGAGCTCCAAGCATAGAATTGTGCCAGAGTCCACTTATTAAGACACATAGTTAAAATGAGAACATAATTTGCACCAATTTCCATCTGCCTTTTGGCTAGATATATAAAAATAATATTTTGTTGCTGGAAATAAAGCAGCAACTCAGTACGCATTAGATAAATGTTTTGTAAATATTATTTCATTTAATCCTCATAATGCTCTACATAGTAGGTACCATTGTCCTTTTTTACAATGCTGTGAGTTAAGATTCAGCAAGGTTAAGTAATCTTATCCGAGTTCAAACATGGGTCCTCCTATTTACTGGCTGTCTGGCCCTGTTAAGATTCATAGTCCCTACTCTTACTGACACAAGTCAGGGTTTGATGTTTCTAAGGGTAAATGGCTGAATAGAAGAAACAGGAATTAGTTCTGCAGATCGTCAGAGATGTCTGCCTGGTAGTTGCTACTGAGGAAACTGCATGTAGATTTCTTTAAAATATAGTACTAAGGGTGTAGCTGCAAGAGTGATCAAATGAGAGAAAGTAAGAACCCTCTTCTTCTATCAATAAATATTTGACGGATGGATGGATAATTTGGAGAGTATTGCTTTTTTAATAAGGAATTGGAAGTTGATTCTATAGCAAAACCTAAGAATTTTTCCCTGCCACTCATGGTTTCAAGTTAAGTACATGGTCACCAACCATATTAAGACTTGTTTACCCAACACCAATGTAGGACATTTTATATTACCAAAGGAAAGGGTGACAGACTGCTGGTAGTTGGGGAATCACTGGCCCAAGTAATGACTCCATGTATTTGTAATCAGAGGGTTTATGGAGTCCATGTGTGACCAGATAATAGACCATTTATAATTAGATAACTGAAACTAACTGGCTGACAGGAAATGGACTCAGTGACCTTGTCCTTAGTCACACTTGATTAATTGAACACATCACTCACTGGGAAACCAGTGAAAACATTCAAGTCATGTTATATAATAGCAAGGCATATTCAGTGCCAAGAATAGTAAAAAATATAGCTTATGTAGTTCATGTGCCAGAGTGGAGTATTCCTTGGTTTCCTAGTATTCAGGATGATTATACATTATGCTGTTACCAGCTCCAAACCAGTTCTAAAATAGCTTCTCCCTTCACTATCAGAAGGATGTTTGGAGTTCCTGGCACCCCATCTGTGTCAGTTGGGTCCCCCAGAAAACAGATGTTGAGACAAACTTAGGAGTGTAGAAGATTTATTGGGGAGTAATACTTTTGAAAGGAAAAGAGGAAGGAGAATTAGGAAAGGGGAATTGCTAGACCTTGATGTAGACCTCCATCAGCCCAATGAGGAAACTGGGAGCATGATAGAGAAGTCTCATGTAAGCAGAAATAGTTCCTTATATGACTGTTTTGCTCAGTCATTGGTTGGGGCCATCCCGAGACCATCAACTCAAAAGTTGAGGCAAATATGAATGAGTTAATAGTTGGAGGATGTCCACTAATCACACTGTCCTCACAGTTCAGAAATGACTCCCTCCCTCCTTCCTAACCTCCATCCTTCCACACCTCCATCCTTCCACTTATCCATTCATTCATTCCATGAGCAAGAGAGACAGAAAGACACAAAGGCAAAGAGAGACAGAAAGAGAGCATCCTCTTGCCCAAAGGATCTTTTTTGCATTTTTTTTTTTTGGAGAGGTTTTTTTTTTTTTTTTTTTTTTTTTTTTGCTATAGGGCGCATGCGCTCGCCAGAAAGACAGAGAGAGACAGAGAGACAGAAAGCGAGAAATCACCCCCCAGGGGGGATGGCCACTCTGCAATCCCTTCTCCTCCATTCTCCTCTCGGGATCTTGGGCAAACACGCACATGCGCCCGGCGTGAGTTTAAACCACTGGGTCCAGGACTCGAACCACGGTCGACTACGTGGGAGTCCAGTGACACAGCCATTAAGCTAACCGTTGGTCCCTTGCCCGAAGGATCTTGATGCCATGATCTGCCAGGACCAGCTCGGCATGAACACGTTTCTCTGAGTGGGAAATACTGTGGATTAGAAATAGACACGATAACAAACACACAAAGATACATAATTTTGACTAGGAAGTCTTTTTTAGCAATTTAAGCATATTATGCTAATTTGTTGATATGTCTGTGGAGTATATTTAATTTGTGTGCTAGTATTGGCCTGTTTTTTTTTTTTTGTTTGTTTGTTTTAGTTAACCTTTTAAATATGATGGGTATTTTATGTTGTTGATTTTTATTTGTCTGCTCTTGGGCTTTTTAAAATTAGTTAGTTTTTTGTTTTTTTTTTTTGTTTTTTTTTTTTTTTGCTATAGGGCATGTGTGCTCGCCAGACAGACAGAGAGAGACAGAGAGATAGAAAGCGAGAAATCACCCCCCAGGGGGGATGGCCACGCCACAATCCCTTCTCCCTTCTCCTCTCAGGATCTTGGGCACGCACGCACTCGCACCCGGCGTGAGTTTAAGCCACCGGGTCCAGGACTCAAATCGTGGTCGACTACATGGGAGTCCAGCGACATAGCTATTACACCAACTGCTGGTCTCAAAATTAGTTAGATTTTTATGAAAGATAATTTCTTTTTGATAAGCATGTCTTGTCTAGCACTTGCCAATTATTAGGTAATTGTGTAGCTGTCTCTAACACTCTAATTGTATAAAGTGCCACGGGACTATAGTGTGTATAAGCCGTTTTACATTTTTTTCAAGTTTTAAAGGACATTGCTCATGCTGATGTTGATTTTGTTTTGGATTGTTAGGATTAGAAGTCTCTATAACAGGACACAATTTAAATCTCAATGTAACCTCTCCTCTGTCTGTTGTGCAATGTAAAGTTCTCTGGAGGGGTGTTAAAAGTGGGAGTTTTTTTTGTTTTGTTTTGTTTTTTTTTCTTAGTGCCATTTGATATGCAAGTAGGTTTTGATTGGGAAGTAGCGGGCCACAAGGGCTTCCGTCCTGCAACTGCTTTGGAATCTGCAGCCTTAAGTCTGTCTAACTTTACAAGACTGTCATTTTCTTTATCAGCTATTACCTTTGTATCCTTGTCTTTAGTTACAGACTCCGATTTCTTAGGTAAGAGGGAGGTATAGCCCTCCGGAGTATTATTTGATGGAGTTACTGAACCAACTCCGTTTTTTTCCAGAGGATTTTGTTTTAAGCGCTCCTTAATTAAATTTTACAGGGAGAAAGCAAAGATGGGAATCTTGTTAGGACCCTCTGTTGTATATCGTTTCTTAATCTGTTTTTCGACCCTGTCCCAAGTTTCTTCATAAACTGTTCCTTGTTCTGGGAACCAAGGGCATGTTTCCTGCACAAAAATCAGGAACTGACATAACTGCTCGATACTAACTTTATCGCCCCTAGCTTTTAACATGTAAGACAACATTTGAACATACATTTTTCTTTCTTTAGACAATTGTGTCCCCATGCTTTACACCTGATAATAATAGAATCCACTCTTTTTCTTGTTCTATAATCTCTCTATTTTACCTCAATATCTCCTTTCTCTGGTATCTCTTTCTTCTACTCTGGTATCTCTTCTACTCTGGTATCTCTTCTATTTTGGTATCTCTTCTACTCTGGTATCTCTTTTACTCTGGTATCTCTTTTACTCTAGTTTCTCTTTTACTCTAGCATCTCTTTCTCTTTTACTCTTACTTTATTTTATAGGGTCCTTATCTTACTCAATGTTATCCGGCCAGCTGCAAGGAATGTCCACTTGCCTGACTCTTTCCCCGTACACAGGCCCCACAACTGGGCTTTACTTTGCCAGGACCAGCTCAGCATGAACATGTTTTGTTAGGGTCCAAAGATTGATTTACCTAGTGGCGACGCAGAGGAGACAGCGACAAGGCAACTGCATAAGAGGCATTATTTTTCCAGCTAGTTGGGGTCCAAGTTTATGCCTGATGCAGCGGGTTGCAACAAGGACCCTGAACCTAGGATAGAGGGGCCTTTTATAGCTCAGGAGGCAATACAGGATATACTGTCAGTAACTTTCCATAGTAAGCAGCACACAAGGGAGGGGGTATGTGCAATTAGGGTCCAGCTGATATCGCCTGCTTGAATTTAGATAAGAACTCTCAGTTAAAGTTAGGTAAACCTTGTTCTGGCGCTGCCAGGTTTGTCCATCCTGGAGCTGCCCGGCCCACTCGTCCTCTGCTTATTTACGAGTTCCTATTTTCTGTTTATTTACGAATTCCTGTCCTCTGTTTATTCACAAATTCCTGTCCTCTGTTTATTCACGAGCTCCTGAGCTCCATCCTTGAAGCCCTGTCATGGCAGTGAATATGCTAACTCGGCCTATGCTAACTTGGCCTAACAGCCCTAGTATGGGTGATTATGCTAAATCGGCCTATACTAACTCAGCCTAACATATGCTAACTCGGCCTAACATATGCTTTCTTGGCCTAACAGTTTCTCTGTGTGGGGAAGGTTGTGGATTAGAAATAGATGCAATAGGGAAGAGCAGTTAGCATAATGGCTATGTCGCTGGACTCCCATGTAGTCGACCGTGGTTCATGTCCCGGACCCAGTGACTTAAAACTCACACCGGGCACGTGTGTGTGCATGCCCAAGATCCAGGGAGGAGAAGGGATTGCGGCGTGGCCATCCCCCCAGGGGGTGATTTTTTGCTTTCCATCTCTCTGTCTCTGTCTGTCTGGTGAGTGCACGTGCCCTATAGCAAAAACCTCTCAAAAAAAAAAAAAAAAAAAAAAGAAATAGATGCAATAACACACAAAGACACACAAGTATAGAAAAGTGAGGATTGGGTGGGCACAGCTTCTCTGAGGGAGAAGTTGCAACCAGAATTAGCCTCAGGTTTATTCTTTTAAAGGGCAGAAAATGGGGGAAGGGGAAAATGGGATGCAAAAGGAATGGGGAAGAAGGAAGTGGGATGTAAAGAGAATGAGGGTGTCCCGACCTGGGGGACAGTCGAACAGGTTTCCTGAGGGAAGGAGTGAGAGACGGGACGAGCGGCACGGAGATGACGCACGCAATGTTACAACACAGAGACGACACAGTGTCTTCAGGGTTGTCCGTTTATTGTGGGCAGCACGGTACAGCACAGAGATGACACAGTGTTACAACTCTTCAGGGTCCCGTCGTCTATTGTGAGCAGCACGGAGACGACATGGTGTCACAACTCTTCAGGGTCTTCCGGGTCGTCTGGAGACGATGCGGTGTTACCGCTCTTCAGGCTCTTCATGGTCGTCTGGAGACGACGCGGTGTCACCTCTTCAGGGTCTTCAGGGTCACCTGGTGATTGTGGGCCAGGGATCGTGGTTATATACATGTTGGTGGGCCGTGATTGGTTGTAAAAGGTGGGTTATGATTGGTTGTAAAAGGTGGGTTATGATTGATTGTAAAGGATGGGTTATGATTGGTTGTAAAAGGTGGGTTATGATTGGTTGCTTTGTGGACCAATCATGAGGTGCCGGATATCCAAATCTGAGGGATTCTAGTGGCCAATCAGAGTATGTTTTTTTTTTTTTCTTCTCTTTAAATTTATTTATTTTTTACATTAATTCACTATACATCACTACAGCATACAAATGAATTTTCCATCCAAAATACACTGTGTATTGGTTCAATCAAGCACATCAACATACATGTTTTCAGCAAATAATTTTCCAATTCTTATGTCTTGTATACTTTTTTGTTTTGCCATCCTTGATTCCTTATCCCTCACCCTCTGCCATGTCCCACCCTCCTCCCACATTGTCTCTGGTATCCATGGTTGCTTTCTATGCCTTTCTCCCCCCCATTCAATTGATTTGCTAATGAACTTAATTAGTCTAAATATATCCAATAGCTAGCACAGCTGATATATACCTATACATGAACCCAAGTCTGACTTTAGGCATAAACCTCAGTGAGTAGAATGAACATATTATAAAGTAGCACCCAGCTGGGGCTATATAGCTTACTGCAGTCATCAAATATGTGGTTTTTTTTTTTTTTTAATTTCGATACAAACAGTTTTACCGTTTTTTTTTTTTTTTCTCCTGCAACTTTTTTTTTTAATTACTTAACATTCATTCCCTGAGCATCATCACAACATACTAAATGTGGTTTCCCATCTAGAATAAACTGCATAGTGGCTTAGTAATGCATGTTATCATCAATAATATTCCATTTCTACTTTCATACATATGTATACATATATATGTTTTTTACATGTTTGACCCTCTGCCCTTTCCCACTCTCTTATTACACTATCTCTGCAATATACAGTTGTCTTCCATTCCTTTTTCCCCAACATTTTGTTCATCACACAATATCATAAGTAATCTAACTAATTTCAGCAGGTAATTTCAAGAAGAGTAGTTTTGAACTCGTAATGATATTTCCTTGAAACTTAAAGCCTAGAAACAGGTTAGTATTCTGTTCAAATAATAGGTACATGCACCTATCAACAGCTCAAGACAGTACAAAAATCCTTTAAAACCGGAAAACAAAGCTTAGGAAAAAAGCAGCAATAATTCAGTCAAGTCACAGGATGTTATTTCATCGGTTCAGTCTCATGTACTTAATCTTTCTTCTGTTAAGGTTCGATCTTCCAGATTGAATTCTGGGATATAATATTCATCTCCAAACATTGTCCCTACAATTAAGTTGCCCATTTTCTTAGTATTTGAACCCTTATTTCTGTGTGTCTGCATTTAATTTTACTGACATAGCAGTCCCTTAAGAACTTCTTGGAGATCTGGTCTGGTGATGGTAAATTCTTTCAGGTTTTGTTTATCTGGGAAAGTTCGTGTCTTTCCTTCCCAAATGAACGATAACCTTGCTGGGTACAGAATTCTTGGTTGAAATTGCTTTTCCCTTAATACTTTGAATATATTTTCCCATTCTCTCCTCGCTTGCATTGTTTTCGATGAGAGGTCTGCTGTTAGCCTGATGGGATACCCTTTGTAGGTAACTTGCCTTTTTTCTCTTGCCAGTCTTAGTATCTTGTCTTTGTCTGTGGTTTTGGTCAATCTGGCTATAATGTGTCTTGGAGAAGATCTTCTTCGGTTGATTCTATTTGGGGTCCTCTGTACTTCTTGGGAATGGATCTTTGAGTACCTCTCCAGGTTTGGAAAGTTTTCTTGCAGGATTTCATGGAATAGATTATCAATGCCCTTATGAGTTTCTTCACCTTCTGGGATGCCTATTATCCGGATGCCTATTATTCGGACGTTTAATTGTATCTACTATTTCTCGTATATTATTCTCAAATTTTTGGGCCATTTTCTCAGTCTTCATGGTGGATTTTTCTAGGCCAGCAATTTTCTCTTCTACATCTGAGATTCTATTTTCTGTATGATTTAGTCTGCTTTTAATACTTTCAAGGGAGATTTTGACTTCTTGTATTATAGCCTTCATCTCTAACAGTTCCATCTGATTCTTTTGTAAAGTGTGAAATTCCTCTTTTAGATCTTGCATGAATTTCCTCACCTCCTGGAACTCTTCAACTCCTTTCTCCTTCCTCTTCAGCAGTTCCTTGTCTCTCTTCTCTTCCATCTCTGTTAGCTTTGCCATTATGAATGTTCTGAATTCTTTATCAGACATTTCCATGACTTCCATTGAACTGTGTGTGGATGAAGAGGAGCTATCCGTTTCCCTTGCGGGAGAGGTATTTTCCTGCTTCCCCATATATCTTGTGGTCCTGCAGCGATTTCTAGTCATCTGGTGGATGGTCGGTTTCTTCCCAAACTTGGAAGTTCAAACACGCGGGTTTTGTATGCTGGAGGCCCAGTGATCAGTGGGACATCTTCCTTTCTCCCAAAATGGCTAGATCGCAGGAGCCATGGAGCTGTCTGTGTCTTGAAGAAGGGCACACGGGTTTTGTATGCTGGAGGCCCAGTGATCAGTGGGACATCTTCCTTTCTCCCAGAATGGCTAGATCGCAGGAGCCATGGAGCTGTCTGTGTCTTGAAGAAGCCCAATCAGAGTATGGTTTTGAAGGTGAGGTTTTGAAGGGAAGCCAATCATGGCTTTTGGCATTGTGTAATTGCTCTCTGAGAAACTGGCGATATTCACTGGTGTGCGGCCTCCCACATAAGGGAGGAGAAATTAGAATGCAAAGCCAATTGTTTTGGATGTAAATTGTCTGAAGATGTGAAAATGACTGGCGCCATATAATTTCTCTGATTTTTTTGGGAGGACAGTTTGATAAACACATGTGACTTCTTTTAGCCTGATACTAGGCAGTATTGGGTTATTGAGTATCAACAACAACAAAAAGACAACCATTGACAACAGGCAAATACTGCTTTCATATGTAAATGCTTCTCAATAGCCCTGCTAAAGTAGCTTACAAAAGCACATTTCTGCATGTGTCTACAGGCCACATGTTTTAATCGCATGTTTTTAGATTGGCTGCTCTCCACAATGATCCACCCCCAGCTTCAACCAGCCCTGCATTATGGGCAGATGCTTGTTGGCATATGCAGGATGATCTCTGGACATGAATCTGAAACCTTTCCATGTTTTACTGCTGTCCCATCACCTGCACCCCTTCTATCCCCCGTATTTTTTTTTAGAGATTTTTGCTTTAGGGAGCATGTTCTCACCATAGGGACAGAGATATCTTTGATCCACTTCAAGGTGATTTTTTGTTTATGATGAGGTAGGGGTCCAGATTCATCTTTCTGCAGGTGGATACCCAGTTTTTCCAGCACCATTTGCTAAAGAGGTTTTCTTTTTTCCACTGGATTGCCTGTTATCCTTTGTCAAAAATCATTTGGCTGTGTGTTTTGGGGTTGGAGAAAGAGAGAGACAGAGAGACAGAAAGCAAGAAATCATCCCTCTCCCCAAGGGGGTATGGCCATGCCAGAATCCTTTATCCTCCATTTTTCTCTCAAGATTTTGGGCACACACAACCACCCAGTGTGAGTTTCAAGCTGCTGGACCCAGGACTCAAACCACAGTCAGCCACATAAGAGTCCAATGCCTTAGCCACTATGTCACCTGCTGACCCTGATCCTCCCATTTTTATTGCCAGAGGGCATGTATATTTGCCAGAGAGAAGGGGGGAACCCCCCAGAGGGACATGGTCATGTTATAATCCCTTCTCCTCCATTTCTGTCAGGATAATAGGCATGCATGTACACATGGACCTGGTGGCTTGAAACTCATGCTGAGTGTGTGTGTGTGTGTGTGTGTGTGTGTATGCCCAAAATCCCAAGGGGGGTGATTTCTTGCTTTCTCTCTCTCTGTCTCTTTATCTACGGTAAGTACATGTGCCCTATAACAAAAATTTCTCCAAAAAAAAAATCCACCTGGCAACAGTTGGAGAAGAGATAACAGTGGAAACAATGGGCAAACAGTGGGTAGAACAGGAGAGGGTATTGGGAAATCACTCTGGAAGTTACCAAATCATGCAGGCAAAAGATCTCTTCTTGGAGAGAAGTGACTGAAGCAGAGGAATTTTAAAAAATAATTATTTATTTTATTCATTGGTTTGTTTTTTTAATTTGACCAGAGAGAGACAGAGAGTGAGAGTGAGAGAGAGAGGAAATGAGAAAGCAAGCCACCAGATTCAGGACTCGAACCCTGGTCAGCCATGTGGGAGTGTCCAGTGCCTTAACCACCATGCCACCTGATGGTCCCTAAAGTAGAGGAATTTTTAGAGATAAAATAAAAATGATTTAGAAATGTGTGGGGTTTAGGGAGTAAAAGGTGTCAATATTATTTCCCAGTAATATGATTAGTCTATGTAGATAAATTGTGGCATTATTTATGAGAGTTCCAGAGGCTACAATTGCAGCAAGGTGCAGAGTCTCCCCCTACTGAACAACCAGAGGGCTGAGTTGCATCCCAAAGCCACACTGCAGCAGCAATAGCTATTGGCTCTAATCTCTGATTCGTTGTTTTCTATTTATAAGTTTAACCTATTTTCCAGATTCCAAAGCAAACTTAAGAAAATGGAAATGAATGAGATCATTTACTCCACTGCTCAAAATCTCCAGGGTCTTCCCATCTCTCTTAGAAACCACTACAACTGCTTACACTATTGACTTCTCTAACCCAACCTCAGATCCCAGCCCGCTTTTCACTGCCTTTTTTTTTTTGCTTTCTCTGAACACGTTGAACTTGTTTCCATCTCATGTCTTTCACAACTGCTATTCCTTACGCCTAAAACACATTTCTCCTACATCTTTTCAAGATTTGTTCTCCCATACGTTGTTCTCTAGCCCTGCTTTGTTGCCCTCCACGGATCATAATCCTTGCCATTTTGTTATGCAATAGACAATGCCAGGCATGCATGGGTGCCCCAAACAGAAACAGGATGGAGAAATGGAGGGAGAAGGATTGCAGCATGACCACACCTCATGGGAGGAAGTTGCTTTACCCTCTCCCTGTCTCTCTGTACCTCCCTGGCTAATGGATTTTTTTTTAATTAAAAAATTTTTTTAATGGAAATAGGGAAATGGAGTGTAAAATGTCAATGCAAAGATGAGGAAGGTGTCAAGGGTATGAGGGAGGCCCCTACTATTATTAATCCTATACCTGTGGGAAGAATGAGGTTCAGAAACTTAAATCAGCTGATGCAGGTCACACTGCCTCACTTTTACAATCTGAGGTAGAGTAATAATAGTAAATGCTTACTGAGCACTTACAGTATGATTTTTTAAAGAGAGGTTTTTGCTATCGGGCGTATGCGCTGGCTGGAGAGACAGAGAGATAGAGAGACAGAAAATGAGAGACCACTCTCCAGGGGAGATGGCCACACCGCAATCCCTCCACCTCCATTCACCTCTCGGGCTTTTGGGCACAGCATGCACATGCACCCAGCATGAGTTTCAAGCTGCTGGTCTGGGACTTGAACCACAGTCGACTACGTGAGAGTCCAGCAACATAACCATTACATCAGCTGCTGGTCCCTACAGTGTAATTTAATTATGCTTTGAGGTGCAGAAGTCCTGGTAGAGCAGTACTCTCCCTAAGATATGGCAGTCGAGAGGGAAGTTGGAATACCTTTCATATGCTGAGTTCTACCTAATTATCCTAGAAAATGAAATTCGAATGTCCTATCCTGGAATCACTTTCCCTGATTGGAATGGGACTCTGTCCCCTGTTAGTAAGAAATCCAGGATGTGAACTCCAGAAGTATGACTCCAAGCTATGTTCTTAATCACTATATTACACTACATTTTTATGAATGTCTATGGATTTCTTTTGGTAAAGAGGCAAACTATCCCTATAACTTTTCATCTAAGCCAGGACAGTTTTGACAGAGAAAAGGGTGCTAGTAATAATTACACTTACATGATAGGCATACAACCTGTACGAGACATTCTGGGATGTGTTGTCAGCTTAGAGGTAGTGAACAGAGATACACAAGAAAAAAATAAGTAAAATTAATAAAATAATGGAATTATGGACACATACTTTTTAGGTGGAAGACAATTTGACAATATTTTCAAAACTTACTATGTGCCAAAACAACTTTGACAAAAGTTGAAGATCTTGCTCTACATACGCTGACTCCACAACTTAATGCAAAGCTATAGTAATCAATTAGAAGCAATATTGGTGTCAAATAGATACCTAGATCAATGGAACAGAATAAAAATTCAAGAAATAGATCCCCATACACTCATACAATTAATATTTAATGGTTGGTGTTGGAGGTATCAGTGGTGGGAAAAGATGCCAATGTGGAGTTTATAACAAGCCCCAGTGAATCACAACACAGGATACTGGGATTCTGAAGCAAGGCCAGATCATCAGTAATGGAAAATTTTTGCTTTCATAAAATATCTTCTGGCATATTTTTGTACCCTAGTAAAGACGGAATGTGAGCCAGCAGGTGGCATAGAGTTTAAGGCAGCTGAGTCTCACATGGTCAAATTTGTGGTGAGCTCTGAACCTGGTGGCTTGAAAATCATGCCAGGTGTGTGTGCATACCTGTGTACCCAAATTCCCAAGATTTTGCACTTCTTCTCTCTCTCTCCAGTGAGCATGTGCACCCTATAGCAAACTAAAAAAATTAAAATAAAGATAGAAAGTGTGCCATGGGACACCAAATGACTACCCTACCTGAACTGCCCGTTATAAGGTAGAACCCGTCAAAGCCATCAAATCATAAGGCCAATGGACTAAGTTCATATTCAGGAACAGCAGACACATGGTATCCACCACTGTTACATCATCATCGCCTCTCAGCTGCTATTTACAGCTGGATAAATGATTCCATACAATCAAGTATAGGATGAAAAATTTAGAGCTTAAAATCTTTATGCATGGGTTGGTTTGGTATATGAGTGTAAGTTGAAAATGAATGGCATCTACCCTACAGCCTCACTCAGATGGCTCTGAAAGACAGTGGTGGAGGGAAATCCTCCTGATGCAAAGCTTCAGGTGGTATGCCTGATTACCCACTTCTTGTGAAAAGAAAAGTGGATGTAGGTGGGAATATATACAGAATCATAGCAGTGACAAATGGGCTATTTCTGTGGTCAGAGACCTAGAAGAACAAATGAGTGAAATAACAAAAAGTTCTAGATGTGGATGTGCATGTGGATGGACATACAGGAGTGGATACACATGTAAATATGTGTGTTCATATTTCATGCCCACTGGAGAGCATCTACTAGAAGATGCATTAAACAACCAAGTAGAAAAAATGACCCAGCCAGTGGCTCTCAGCTGGGCCACGCCCTCAGCTACTGAACTGCTGGAACAATGGGCACAAGAATCAAGTTGCCACAGTGGAAGAACTAGAAGTTAGTTATTCATGGGCCAAAACCATAGGCTTTCATTTACCAAGTATGGTCAGGCTACTGCAACTGCTGAATATCTCATCTGCCAACAACAGAAATAAATGAGGAGCTCTTGATACGGTATCATTCCTCAAGAAGACCAATTACTTGGTTTTAAATTTACTACCTTAGTCCCCTCTATTCTGAAAGGATTATTCTCACTAAAAGACATATGTACTCCAGGTTTGATTTGCCTTGCTTTTCCACAGGGCTGCAGCCAACAATCCACCAGCATAGGTTTCATAGAACCTTGCATATACTAGAAACATATTTTACAGCAGAGGAAATTTCTGTGAATGAGCCCTTTTCTTTGGGGTCCATTGGTCATATACATACTAGAGCACCCAGAAGCTGCCAAGAGTGTTGGGAAAGCCTCCTGAAAGCTCATCTGGAGCACAGAGGCAATATACTGTAAAGTTGGGGTGAAAGTCTTCCTGTACATAATGGATGCATTGAATTAAAGGCTTTATATGGTGCCCTGTGTCCACTAAGAATACATCAGTCCGCTAACCGAGGAATGGAAGTAGGAGTGGAGCACACTTACCATCACTGCCAGTGCCAATTGTACTAACAGTGCCAATGCCAATTCTACTAACAGGTACTAGTCTCTAAAAGGAGCACATTTTCATCAAAGGGCACATCATTAATTTATTGAATTATAAATAATGGCTAATGTCGAGATACTCTGAGGTCCTTGTGTTTGGAGACTGGCAGGCATTGTCTTGGTAGAGGCAAATGATGCTAATATAGGTAGGAAGTGGGCTGCTATCACACAATATGGGCAGGGAGGAAAATATGTGGATTCATTAACTACCCTGCTGCCCAATTGTGATGGAAAGGTATAGGTCCAGCAACTCTGATCTAAGAAGGGCACAATCACCAATGGCACAGGTCAGTAGAGGTGGTAATTTAGAATGGATAGTGAAGAAAAGATCTGTTGTAATCCTGAGATCATTTTGAAGCAGAGGCTGTAGTTAATTTACTAATCTCTTCTAAATCCTCCTCAAGCAGAGAGGCACACAAAAATCCTGGAGGAAGTCTGATTTTATATATATATATATATATATATATATATATATATATATATATATATAATTTAGCAGAACAAGGACTGAAGTATGACAGAAAGAGTTGCATGCCCAGATTTCCTTCAAAGTACTTGCTGGCCAAAAGTGAAGAGTGCAATCATAAGACCGCTTCAAGCTGTCAATGGGCCTCAGCTACAGAGATCTGCCTTATCCAAAGATCTGCCTGCATCTGGTGAGTGAGCATGGTGTATAAAGGCCCAGTGAAAGATGCTCACATGATAAAAATTTCTCACGTGCTCCTTTGCAAGATATCAAAGGCTTTTTTGGGCTGCAATGTATTTCAGTTTCTCCTTCTGACCAATCTTGCTTCTTTCTCCCCATTCCTTTCAGAGGTGTTCATCTCTAATAAACATCTGATACCTACTACCTCATTGCAACATCTGCCTCTAGAAAACTCAAACACAATTTTATTCTGGTCAGAGAATACACTGCATAATTTTAAATGTATTAAGAGTTGTTTTGTTGCCTAGCATATTTCCTATCTTGGTTTACATACCCATGAGCACTTAAAAAATATTCTGCAATTTTTTGGTTCTGTAAATATCAATTAGGTAAAATCAAGGTTGTTGATAGTGTTTCTAGATTCTCTATCAATTGCTTAGAGAAGAATGTTAAGATTTCTAGTTCTAATTGGGGAATTGTTGGTAACTCCCTTTAATTTTTAAAACTTCTGTTTCATGTACTTTGGAGCTCTGTTTTAAGTGCAGACTTTTATCAATGTTACATGTGGGTCTTCGAGAGACCACTGGCATGCTGGTTAATGCAGCTGGATCCCACAACAGACTGGCAGCTTGAAAAATGTACCAGGTACATGTGTGTGCATGCTCAAAATCCTGAGAATAGCAAATTAAGAAAAGAAAAAAAATGAGTTTCCTACAGCTCTGGACAGTAATTACTTGTTCAATTCATACTATCAGGCTTCCACTTGTTAAATTACTGATGAAAATGACTTTCGCATTGCATTTTCCTCCACTGCAACTGAATAAATTATTTGGAATTTAAGGCACAATATCAGCGAGTTGGTCTTTCAACATGCACATGTGAGTGGGTCTGCATACACACATATACCCACATTCCCTTCTCAGTATTCATAAAATGAGGTCACGGAGGCAGGAACTTGAATGGAAATATTTGCAAAATGACATTTAATCAAATATTTATTAGACTCCTACCAAGGTAAAACAGTTATTTGACAGAATTTAACGTGACTACAGAAGTCCTAAATACTGACTCATATGCTTGTTCTGAGGATTAAATGATGCAGTGAATATGCTGTGAAAAATGTAAAAAGTAACATATATGCTAAATATTATTACAATAGTTTATAATATTAACCATATATTAACATTGTATTAAAATAGTAGCATAATTTTTAAAATCAATGTGTACCAATGCTCTGATATAGTATAACAAAAATTTTCAGACAGTTCAGATGTATTTTCTACCTATGCTCAAAAGTTAAAAAGAAAAAAAAAAAAAAACCCTACACATGCAATGGCAAAAAAATCTCCTGTCAATACAAACTGATTCATAATTCCTTCTGGAATGCATGCTTAAGAATGGTTCTGAGGCTCTGAGGCCAACTCTGACTTCACTCAGAAAGAGTGCAGTGATCTGTTAGTAGTGATTTGTTAGCATCATCTGCTATTGGGCAAAAACAGTGATGGCATTTATTGTTAAGTATTAAAAATTCCTGATTATGGGGCCAATAAGTAGCGTAGTGGCTAAGATGCCAGACTCCCACGTGGTCGACCATGGTTCAAGTCCTGGATCTAGTGGCTTGAAACTCACGCTGGGTGCATGTGCATGTGTGCCCAAAATTCCAAGAGAATGGAGATGGGATTGAGCTGTGGCTATTCCTTCGGGAGTGATTTCTAGCTTTCTATCTCTCTGTCTCTCCAGTGAGCACACACATCCTATAGCAAAATTCTCTTTAAAAAACAAAAATAAGGGACCAGCAGTTAGCGTAATGGCTATGTCGCTGGACTCCCACGTAGTCGACCGCAGTTCGAGTCCCGGACCTGGCGGCTTAAACTCACACCGGGCGCGTGTGCGTGCGTGCCCAAGATCCCGAGAGGAGAATGGAGGAGAAGGGATTGCGGCGTGGCCATCCCCCCGGGGGGTGATTTCTCGCTTTCTATCTCTCTGTCTCTCTCTGTCTGTCTGGCGAGCGCACACGCCCTATAGCAAAAACCTCTCCAAAAAAAGAAATAAATAAAATAAAAAAAATTAAAAAAAAAACCCCTGTGTGGCTTGCATACTAGTGCTCAGAATATGAGATACAATAGAATGATTGTTCACAAAAATCACTTTTTAAAAGAATCATTTAATTTAATTTTATTTTGTTATTATTATTATTTTCTAATTTTACTATGGGGCATGTGTTCTCACCAGAGAGAGAGAGAGAGAGAGAGAGAGAGAGAGAGAGAGAGAGAGAGAGAAAGTGAGAAGACAAGCCTCCAGGTCTGAGACATAAGCCATGGTCAGTCTTACAGGAGTCCAGTGCCTTAACCATCACACCACCCGCTGGCTCCCAAAAAATCACTTTAATTCACCTCAAATCATAATTCATTTTCAGTATTTAAAAAATGGCAAGTGGAAGAAACACAGTGCTGTTATAGTTGTAATTCATTATGTTAATAAAAGAGCTTTGTGAATTAACTACCAAGTTTAATACCACATACCTCAGATTCATCATCATTCATGAATCAGCATAGACACTTTTAAAATTTGTCAAACAATACTGTGGAGGGGGTTCAGCACCAATCTTACATAGTGTTGACTTATGCATACATAAAGTCTTTATTTTAGGGCCAGATGGTGTGCTGCAGTAAAATGTGATGCTCTATGAGGCTGACCCACATAGGAAGGTCCCAGGTTTGAGTCTGGAGACCTTCCTGAGTATGCAGGGCACACACATACTGATGAGTCATGGCTGGCTGAAGCTGGAAATGGATTATAGTACCAAGACCCTAATATAGGTGCTGTCTCTTTCCTTCTCTTGTGCTTATGGAATAAACAAAATTTGTTTTTTAGAGATTTTTGCGATAGGTGAGTTGCAGAGACAGAGATAGAGAGACAGAAAGCAAGAAATCATCCCCCAGAAAGGATGGCCATGCTGCAATCCCTTCTCCTCCATTCTCCTCTCGGGATTTTGGTCACACATGCACACGCGCCTGACGTGAATTTTAAGCTGCAGAGTTCAGGACTCAAACTGCGGCCAGCTATGTGGGAGTCCAGCGACATAACCATTATGCCATCTGCTGGTCCTTAAATAAAACTTTTTTAAAGAAGTATTTTAATTGTGAAAATATTATATATAGACTACTTTAAAAATTCAAACAGTTGGGGCTGGTAGGTGGTGTGGTGGTTGGGATGCTGGACTCCCACAAGGCTGATCACAGTTTGAGTCCTAGACCTGGTGGCTTGCTTTCTCACTTTTCTTTTCTCTCTCTCTGGTCAAATTAGAATAATAATAATAAATAAAATAAAATGAAATAATAATTCCTTTTAAAAAATCCAAACAGCATACAATAAAAGGTTTCTCTCTCTCTCTCTCATCCCAGATTTTAATCTTGTATTCTTGTGCCCAATGGCAACCACTATTGAGTTTCTCCTGTAATTTTTCAAATAAATTCTATTCACATAGAAATACATGTATCTATGAATACATACATACTCAAGAGACAGAGAAAGACAGATAAACACATACCTTTCTGTACACAAATGGGAGCACACTGTAGGCTTGGCAACCTATTTTATACTTAACAATAAATCTTGGACATCATTCCCTACCAGCACATTTGTATCTTCAGCTCCTTTCCTTTTCCTTCAGTTTTCTGTTAACATTTAAAAACTAAATAACCCTTTCTAGTTTTCCACTGATACAAAAGCTAATAGAAACCTTAAGAAAGAGCTGTGTGGTAATACTGAAGAGGAGACTTATCTAAATGGTCACATTCATTTATTCAAGACAATAAACAGACAGGTAAATTCAATTCTAATATGTGGTATACAACATCCAAGCAACTCAGGAATTAACAGGACATTAACATATTCCTCCATTGCAGTAACTCTTCAATTTATGCAAAAAATTTTAAAGTTTTATATTTCAATTTGAACATGTAGATCACTTATAATTGGGTGTCTTAAAAACACTTTCCATAAAGTTTCGGTATCAAGTTTAAACTCTTATTTCCATCCATGTGAAGATCCACTTTCAAATGTGTGATTACCAAGTGTGATTTCTTGCTAACAATTTTCTAACATTCTTTTAAATGAATACTTCTAAGATTCTTTTTTAAGTTTTTTTTTCCTTTTTTTTTTTTCCATAGAACATGTGAGCTCACAGGAGAGAGACAGAAAGAAAGTAAGAAATCACCCCCCTAGCGAGGATGGCCATATTGCAGTCCCTTCTCCTCCTGAGATCTTGGGCACACACACACACACACACACACACACACACACACAAATGTGCCCAGCATGACCTTTGAGCCACAAGGCCCACCACTTGAACCATGGTTAGTCATATGGGAGTCCAGCACTTTAACCACCATGCCACCTGCTGGTCCCAGAATACTTCAAGGAAAGAATAGTAAATCAAAGAAGGAGATTAAAAAAAACCTTCTATGAACAGGTTTCCCACATTAATTTCACTCTTGAGATTTCTCTTCTGAATGTGTTTTCACATGTTTGGTAAGGGATGTATTTTGTTTGAAGGCTTTCCCACATACATTACATTTATAGGGTTTCTCTCCAGTGTGAGATCTCTGATGTATAACAAGTTGTGACTTTGCATTGAAGGCTTTCCCACATTCATTACATTCATAGGGTTTTTCCCCAGTATGAGTTCTCTGGTGTACAATGAGATGTGACTTTTGGCTAAAGGCTTTCCCGCATTCATTACATTCATAGGGTTTCTCCCCAGTATGAACTCTCTGATGTTGAGTAAGGCCTTCAATTTGTTTAAAAGCCTTTCCACACTGATTACATTCAAAAGGATTTTCACCTGTATGAGTTCTCATATGGTAAGTAAGAGATGAGCTATGTCCAAAGGCCTTTCCACATTCATTACATTTGTAAGGTTTCTCCTTAGTGTGAGTTCTTTGATGTATAATGAGGTGTGATTTCTTGCTAAAAGTTTTTCCACATTCATTACATTCAAATGGCTTCTCACCTGTATGAATTCTCATATGTTTAGTAAGCGATGAACTATACTTAAAGGCTTTTCCACATTCATTACATTCATATGGTATTTCACCTGTATGAGTTCTCACATGTTCAGTAAGAGATGAGTTATACCTGAATGATTTTCCACATTCCTTACATTCATAAGGCTTCTCACCTGTATGAGATCTCACGTGTTGAATTAGGTTTGAGCTATGTCTAAAGGTTTTCCCACATTCAGAGCATTCATAGGGCTTTTCCCCAGTATGAATTCTTAGATGGTCAGTGAGGGCATGTTTATGACCGTGGGCTTTGCCACACTGCATACATTCATATGGTTTTTCTCCAGTGTGAGTTCTTTGATGTACAACAAGGTGTGACTTTTGGCTAAAAGCTATCCCACATTCATTACATTCATATGGCTTTTCCCCTGTATGAATTCTCCGATGGTCAGTGAGTCCTTGCTTATGACTGAGAACTTTCCCACACTGATTACATTCATAAGGTTTCACAGAAGCTTGAGATTTTTCATGCTTAGAAGAGGAGATATGGCTGAGTGTTTTATGTTTCTCTCCAGTTTGAATTTTGTCCTTAGTATGGGATGAACTATGAAGGCATAATTTCTCATGTTTCTTGTCAGTTTGAATTTTGTCACACTTACCAGACAAGCTATGATTGGATAATTTCTCATGTTTCTTCCCATCTTTATTTTTGCTTTTTTTTGTATCAGATAAGTTACGGTTGAATTTCCTGTGTTCTTCAGTTGCATCAAGTTTCTCTTTAACACAACTTGTTACATAATCAGGTAAGTCTAAATTCTGTTTTAAACTCTTTCCATGTTTGTCAAATTTAAGAAGCCTTTTTTTTGAAGGAACATGTTTTATACTGACATTTCTTTTCCTCAGTGAACTATATTCATTGCCTTTCTTATTATTCACAGTTTTCTTCTTGAATGCAACTTCCCTAAGGAGTCTGTTTGGAGATTTGTGGTCATTCTCTAGCTGGTCACCATCTTGCTGGACTTCTTCTAAAATAGAATTCAATGAAACATTTTTATAAATTTTTATACTCTTATATTTTGCAAACTTATAAAGAAATGCCCTGTGGGGTTGAATTTTTATTTAAGCTCATTATCATAAAATAAAATAAATATCAAGGGCAAACAAATGTTCCCCTACTCTTAAACTTGAGGAGGGAAAGAAAATTGACAACAGCGATTAGAAGCCATTTTGGCTACCTAAAATTATCTTGCAACCTGGGATAGTGAACAAGAAACAGATAAAATTAAAAGAGGTTGTCACTATACCTGACACTTTTTGAAGTCTCTCCTCTGCACTAACTACCCTGATAACTGCAAACCTATCTATAGCATTTGGCTTCTATACCCTGTACAACATTACTCCTCCATGGTCACAGTCGGCAATACATGCAGCTTAAGCCAAGATGTGCAAGGAGATTCTTCCTCCTACAGTTTTAGACTCTAGTTAATTTCAAATTGGTGCTTAAATTTTAAAATAATATAACACAGACACTAGTAAAATCATATTTGTCCTGTGTAAACAGAAAGTTCATCAGTATTTAAAAAATGAAGCATATAAACACAGAGAAGCAGAGATATAAGATTGTGTCCAAATTAAGTTTACATAATTGCAATTATCAGTGGCTTCTATATTCCTTGTTCTAGTCCCCAATGAGGTCCAGCTAAACTATTTAACCTTAGGTTACAAGTGCTATACCCATGTCCTTATCATAAATGTCTCCATTTGGTCAGCTTGAGTAAACTTTTGTTAATGTAACTAGAATAGAGAGAATAAGGTAAGTCCCCCCAAGGAGTACTGAAAAGCTAATAAGGGACTAATTAAATGAGCAGGAAAGCATGTTTTACTACTACCACCTATGACCAACATAGTAGAGAAAGTGAAATGACATTCCTGTACTAAGGAAAGAAAATCCTAGAGTTTCTCTGAGTTTTCTGATGCTTTTACCAAATGATAAAACTCCTAATAATTAGCTTTACAAACAAACTTTGTACCATCTGATTTACAGTGTACATATACCCTTGTCTTCTAACAATTTGCTATAAAGTACACCTTTTTTCTTGTCAGGTCATTCTAATAGACAATTATAAATTTTATTTCCAGCTCTAAGTAGTTTCGCACATTCTTTCCTCCACACATTAAACAATCACACATTTTGCAATATCATTTATTTATTTATTCATTCATTCATTCATTCATTCATTTTTTTGTTGATTTATGTATTTTTGCCATAGGGTATGTGTGCTCACCAGAGACAGAGAAGGAGAAAGTAAGAAATCACCAACCAGGGGAAATGGCCAGGCCACAATCCCTTCTCCATTTTCCTCTCAGGATTTTTGGCACACATAGACATGTGTCTGCAAGTTGCTGGGTCTGGAACTCGAATCGCAGAGTTGGCCCTGTGGAATCCAGCACCTCAGCTACCATGCCACCTGCTGGCCCTTGAGATGTCTTCTTAACACTTGCTTCCCTTCTCTGAGACCAAGCAGCCATATTGATAGGTCATGTGTATATTAAATGTCCAACTCTGCTGAAAACAATTGATTAAGCACCAGGCCATACTACTCCAATAATATTCTTTTCCTAGGAATTTGTTGAAATTCAAAGACTTTGATTAGCTAGGTATAGATACTACATATGTAAAAACCTAGAAACTTAACAGTGGGGCTGTCATTTGGCAGTGGCCTTTTTCAACTACAGGCATAGAAAAGAAGAAAAAGCTTCAGATGGAGAATTAAACAGACCCAAATGAAGTAGCAGATATAACAGTCCCCATAACATCAGAAAGAGACTGAAAACAAACAGCCACCTTGGTAGTAAATAAACATTATATGGAGAAAGTGAAAGAAAACTGGACTCAGGTGAAAAGTGTTACGGTGTCTGAATAAATAGCCAGAAAATACTATTACTTTTATGAAGGACATTAAGATATTAGTTCTCATGGAATAGGAGATCAATTTTTAGAGGTACAGATACAGTAGGGAGCCTAGAAAATGAAGTATTTTTTTCATTTAGAATACTTTTTCTTTAACTTTTTAATGATTTATTCATGAGAGTCCACATGCATGCTTGTGAGAATGTAAGACTGAGAAAGATAGAGTATGGAATACTTTCCACAGGATCTGGTCACGTTGTAATACCCTTCCTCCAGTCCTCTGCCCACTGGATCCTAGGCACTTGTGCCCAGAGGCTTTCAGGCTGACTGAGCCAGGGACGCAAATCATAGTTGCCATGAAAGATCCAGTTTCTCTTGAGCAGCATATTACTACTCTACCATGGAGCCAACCCCAATTGAGGAAATTTTTAAGTGATGTAGCACCTTGGGAGAAAAAGTATAGCAGGACTTTTTAGGTAGCATGACAAGGCTGTGTTTTCCAAAGTCCAAGGATATTGGGGATGATGGATCCTCTGTGAAGAAAGGGATCAAAATGCAAACATTTCCTCTTGACATTGTATATTATGAGAACTTCATATAATGATGGATTGGGATCAACTGCCATCTCCTGGCAGGAAAATATATAAAGCACTACAAGAAAAATTCTCCAGAAGGGAAAGGAAGAGAATTTAAACTAGTGAACTGGTATAATAATAGGCCAATATAAGAGACGAGTTGGGTCTGACAAAGCATCTCATTAAGGTCAGAAGCTTTTCCTGAATTTAAGACAGAAACTAAAACATGGATTTTAAGGTAAAACAACTGTAACTTCAGAAATATACGGATAGAGGTCACTAGGCCCAGCAAATCATTGAAAGGTATAGAAGTATTATTCCAGCTTTCAAGTATGATTTTAAGAGTCATCATGTGATTCCATTCACCCTCTTTTCCTCTCTGCCATGAGACCAGAATTTGTCAAATGGAGAATGCTTTTTCAGCGTAGGTCCCCAAATGAAGATAATATGAAGTAGAGTTGCAGCTTAAACAAGAAATAAATCTTTCTTCTTGAAAGTCACTAAGATTTTGGGGGTCCTTCATTAAATACAACAAAACTTGGTCTAAACTAACTGACATAAGTGGTATAACTGAACTCCCATAAATAACATTAGTTCATTCTTTAGTAAATCTCACGTGAGAACTTCTCATGTGGACAAGTCCATAGAAGGAAGGGCTATTAGCAGCTCCAAGGTTAGAGAATCTTTGCAGTTTGAACTCCTTTTGCCACAGGAGATTCTGATACTTTTCAATTGCTATTTCTCTGCTTAAAAAAGAAGAGTCTGAGATCTCTAAGAATTTAAGAATTAAATCTTCTTTGAAAAATTCCTAAGTTATCTCCAAGAAACTAAGAACTTACTTCCATCAGCTCTTCTTCGCTTGGGTCTTGTTATTTTACTTAGACAATCTTGATTGGGTTTCTTCCCCCTCCCTGACCATGGCTCTTCTCCTTTTTCCATCTTGGAGATCATGTCTGCTTTAGGAGCTTGATATCCTGCTCATGTGAAATGGTAGAAACTGAGTGTTAGAATTATATCCAGCCCAGAAATCACGCCTCAACATTTGCAATTCAGAGCCTTTGAAGGAAAAAGAATATATGCTTTCTGAAGTTTCACAAAGTTAATGCCCATATATCTCAACTGAGCAGACTTTCTACTTTGCAGGCAGGACCCAAAGTATCCTGCCTAGTACCCAGGAAGAATTAAAATTCTTTAACCCATAAAAATAAAGGTCAGGGTCAGCCAGGTGGTATGGTGGTTAAGACAGCTGGATCCTGCAAGGCTGATGCCATGGTTTCAGTCTGGGGCCTGGCAGTTTGAAAATCATGCTAGCTGCTGATACATGTATGCCTAAAACTCAGAGAGAAGAATGGTGGAGAAGGGATTGTGTACATTCATCCCCTTGGAGGATGACTTCTCTCTCTCTCCAATGAGTGCACACACCCTATAGTAAATTAAAATCAAGGCCAAACCTATCAAGGACTTGAGAGAGAAGATATCATACTGGACATATTTTTGAATTATGAAAGAATTGTCCTTAGATCAGCAGGTGGCAGAGTGGTTAAGGTGCTGGACTCTCACATGGCCGACTGGTTTGAGTCCTGTACCTGGCAATTCACTTTTTCACTTTCCCTCTCTGTCTCTCTCTCTCTCTCTCTGATAAAAGTAAAAAATAGTTATAAATAAAATAAAATAGTTATTTTTTAAATAAGAAAAAAAATTGTTCTTACCCACTGCGGCTAGGTTATTATAGTTCTCCAGCATCACATCCTTATACAGGTTTCTCTGAGCAGGATCCAGCTGCTTCCATTCCTTCTGGCTAAAGGCCATAGTCACATCTTCGAATGCTATCGATCCCTGGTAATAGCATAATCCTGGTTCAGCATTGTCTTATCCACATTTGGTGAATGATTCAGACAAGCTAATAATTTACTCTTACCCTGACCACTCACTGTTGATCATAATGTTATATAAGACAACTACATTTAACCCAATTTTGCACTTTTTTTTGAGAAACAAAAATCACACTAAGAAATGTTCCTGTAGTGGATTTGTTTATTCAAGACCATAAAATCATATAAATATCAGATATAAAATTAATCAAAACCAAAACATAATAGTTGTCTTTTCTTCTATAACAATGGATGCTAAAAGGCTATGAAGTAGATTCATAGTTTACATAGAGTTCTAGAGGAATTGAGTTGTTAATTTCTATAATAGGTCAAAAATCATTTGTGTTTGGTGACAAAAGTAAGAAATCAATAGTTTAGGCATGTAAGGACACAGTATATATATACTGTAGAAATAGATGGTGAAAGAAACACAGGAAGAGAAGGAAGAAGGAGGATGAGGGAAGGAGAAGAAAAATAAAATAAGTAATTTTTAAGGAAAATTGGAGGACAATTGGTGGTGTGGTGGTTAAAGCAGCTGGATTCCTCGTGGCCAATTATGCAGTTAGAGTCCTGGACCCAATTGCTTGAAAAACATGCTGGGTGTGTTTGCATTCATGCCCAAAATCCCAAAAAGAAGAATGAAGGAGAACTGATTGCAGTATGGCTATCCCCCATGTGGGGGAAGAGGGTACTTAATCACTTCCCTCTCTGTCTCTCTCAGTCTCTCTCCTCTGGTGAGCACACATGCCCTCTAACAGTATTTTTTTTAATTGTTTTAAATAAATAGGGACCGACAAGTGGTTTGGTGGTTAGGGTTGTTGGACTCCCATATGGCTGACTATGGTTCCAGTCCAGACCTGGCAGCTTGCTTTCTCACTCCCCACCCCCCATCTTTCTCTGATCAAATTAAAATAATAAAATGATAAAAAAGTTAAATAAAATAATTTTTAAAAATTGTTTTAAATAAATAAAAGAAGGAAAATTGGATCAGGAAAAAAAAGATTTCAAGCTTGGGAAAGACTTAATGGATAAGAGAGAATCATGAGTAAATTGTCTGGATTGGGTTACTAACCTGATGATGTGTTTGTGCAACTATTATGAAAGTATCCTTAAAATAAGGAGTAATGATATGAAAAAAATATAAGCAGCAGTGCCAGCAGGTGGTGTAGTGGTTAAAGCACTAGACTCCCACATGGCTGACAGAGGTTCAAGTCCTGGACCTGGTGGCTTGAAACTCACAGAGGATATGTCTGTGTGCATGGCCAAAACCCCAGGAGGAGAATGGAGGAGAAGGGACTGCAGTGTGCCTCTATCTCCAGGGGTAGGGGGTGGTGATTTCTCACTATCTCTCTGTCTCTCTTTGGTGAGTATATGCACACTATGGCAAAAACCTTAAAAAAATAAGCAAAAATATAATTGGGAGGGATTTGGACTAGGAGAGAAATTAAAGCATGTTAAAGTTCTCCTCTTGTGGAGCCAGCAGGTGGTGTGGTGGTTAAGGTGCTAAACTCTCACATGGCCAACCGCAGTTCAAGTCCCAAACCCAGAGGCTTGAAACTCACATCAAGTACATGTGTGTGTATGCTCAAAATTCTAAGAGGAGAATGAAGGAGGATTGTGGTGTGGCCATACCCCTGGGGGATGATTTCTCACTTTCCCTCTCTATCTCACTATCTCTCTGGCAAGTGCTCATACCCTATAGCAAAAATCTAAAAAACAAAAACAAAACAAAAAAACACTCCTTTTGTTAGGCAGGTGAGATGAGGATGATGTAGCTATTGGGAAAATTTTGATACTAATAACTAGACATTTAAGCATTTTGCTTAACATATAATCTCTGACCCCTACAGACTACCAATCTATGTCACCAATCTCTAACCCTGCAGACCTCCAGTCATTGACTCCTCATAACCTCCCATCATTGATTGTTACTGGCCTCCCAATCTCCTAGCCAGTACATTTCTCCCTAATCACTGAGCCTATATTCCAAAATGACTGACCCCAACTAATCTCACAACCACTAACAGCAGATCTCTCCAATCACTTGCTCCTCCACCCCCACAAATGCTCTGATCACATATCCCCACAGGTTCCTCAACCACTGATGCCCATAAAACACAAGTCTTTATCTCCCTTATGTCTCCCAAGTCCTTCATCCTATCAATCTTCAATCACTAACACCAATAGAACTCTTAAGCAGTGGCATTTAGAAAAACCCTACTATCAGCAAACTCCACTCCACTCTGAATCTTTTTTTTTTTTATTTGAGAGGTTTTTGCTATAGGGCATGGGTCCTCGCCAGACAGACAGAGAGAGACAGAGAGATAGAAAGAGAGAAATCATCCCCCAGGGTGGATGGCCACGCCGCAACCCCTTCTCCTCCATTCTTCTCTCGGGATCTTGGGCACGCACGCACACGTGCCCGGCGTGAGTTTTGAGCCACTGGGTCTGGGATGTGAACCGCAGTCGACTACATGGGAGTCCAGCAACATAGCCATTACGCTAACTGCTGGTCCCCACTCTGAATCTTTATAAGCCATTCCCTTTGGCTGCTTGCTTTAATTGAAATCTATCTGTCTCCTCAGAGTCCTACTTCCTTACAGTGGTCTCAAGTGGAAGTTGTTTGTCTTTTTATTTTTTCTCATGGCTCATGTATTTCAGTTTTTGAAGATGAGGTAAATGATTACCTCAATCATTTCTTCAAAATCTCTAACTTCTTTAGAATGTCATGAGATATTAACCCATTAACCCTCCTTGGTTCAATAATTCACTGAGTATACTGAAAGGATTCAGCAAACAGTTGTACTAAAAGTTACGATTTATTACAGCAAAAGGATACGAGGAAAATTACTAAATCAGCATGGGATGAAGCCCAGAGGAAATTAAGCACATCACCACCATTCTTGCCTTTGCCTATTACAATAAATCCCCAAATGACCTCCCTGTGCCTCCTCTGCAGCTCATCTTCTCTTTAAAGTGTCAATCAGATCAGATTATTCCCCTCCTTTAACTCAATGATTTTTCACTGCAACTGGAATAAGAGCCAAATCCTTACCCTGGACAATAAGATCTTGCAATGGTCTGGTACTTTGCTACCACTCTGATTCACTTTCCCTCTTACTGTAAGGAGTGGCCCAATCTGAAAAAACATGGTGACCTTCAGCCAGATACAGAAACATGTGAGAGTTTCATTTGCATAGCTATGAAAGCATTAAAATTAGAATATGCTAGCTGCCTACTGCAAAGCAAAATCTGTCTAAGGAAGCCACATATGTTATTCAGATTTCGCCCAAAAGGATGGGAAGAAACCAAGTGGCACCAGTAGTTTTCACATCATCAGCCGATTAACATCTGAAAACAAATGGCTTTGCATTCCATTTCCTCTTCCCCCATTTTCTGCCCTATAAAATAATAAACGAGGCTGGTTCCAAGTTGTGGCTTTTTCCATCAGAGAAGTCAGCTCCACCTGATCCTCACTTTTCTATACTTGTACATCTCTGGGTGTCTGTTGTTACATTTATTTCTAATCCACAGTTCCCCCATTCAGAAAAATGTGTTCAGCCAAGCAAGTCCCGGCAATTCTCCAATGACACTAAGCTTCCTTCTGTTTTTTAAACATACCAAGTTCATTCCTACCTCAGGGCCTTTGCAGTTAATGTTCTTTCTTCCTGGGACACTTTATTTGCATTTCTCCATGCCTACCCCTCATTATCATTTATGCCTCTGCTCAACTGTCATTTCCTCAAAAAAAGTTTTCTTTGATTTATATGATTAAAGTCACGTACTCTATAACTTTACTCACTCTTTCCTACATTATCCTCTCTTACTTTCTTCATAGCACTTACTAGTGAGTTTGTGAAATTATCTTATGCTTTTTGTCTTTTTCCTATTCCTAGAATATAAAGAAATTGATAGGTACTTTGTGTTAGGTTTGATTTGGGAGCAGTGGCAAAGTCAGAGGCGGCAAAGGCGAAAATACCAGAGTCAGGCTCTGGGGTTTAATAAAAACAGCATAATTTATTCTACACTCTCGGGTGAGGTCCGCCTTGGCGAGGCTGAGGGAGTCACACCCAGGGTGGATGCTGCTCGTTCTTAAAGGGCCACTGTCCAATAGGTGCTTGCCATGGGTCCTTGTCTGGCCAATGAAGTTCGCTGTTTCTGTTCAACTTTGGCGGGCTCGCCAAATGCTGAAGGGCAGGAAAGTTTGTTGGTGGTGGCGGGCCAGGTGTGGACAACAGGAAAGTTCCTGCTGGCAGGAATGTTTCCTCCATGTTTCTTTTCCCTTCCCCCAGACCTTACACTCTGAGTCTACTTTCTGTGTTCCCAATACTTTAACCACTCACTTACTGGTATAAAATAGGTATTCATCTTACAGTTTCTGTTCCCACAGGTTTATAATCACTGATCCTCAAATATTCCTATCACTAGTTTTCTCAAATTTCTCCGTTATAGAACTCTACAAGTTCCAATTACCAATCTCCATAGAACAATCAACCGTTAACTTTTCCAGACTTCCTATCACTGAACTCTAGAGAAACCCCTCCTCACTAAACCCTGCAATGCCTCTAAACTCCTGACCTCTTAGGCTCCTAGTCACAGAATCATAGTGGGTCTTTAGTCATTTAATTTCTGCTAATTACTTCATCACTGAAAGCACAGTTATGACTCCTAGACACCACCTAATCACTGATTTGCACAAAACCCCAATCACCTTTCCTTCCAAGATAACAAAAATTATCCACTATTCCCAAAGGACCTCAACATTGACTCCTTAAACTACACAAACGACTATCCACCCCCTGTCCCTAGATTCCTCCATTAATCATCATAGCAAATTAATCACTGAAAAGTTACTGCTAATCAGATTTCCACAAACATCACCATCACTGGCCACCAGGCTCCAGTCTCTGTTCCTCATAAATATTCCCAATTATTCAACTCCCAACCCCCAATACTGGCCCTCTTTGACAATGAAGTCGATTATGACCACAGGCACCCAAATGGCTGGCTCCCATAGGTATTTTAACTCTTCTTGACAGATCTCCCCATTCTCTGACACATCATAAAGCCCCCTTTTCTGATCTCTAAAGCTTTGCAAACCCTGATCTTTCAATAACTTCCACAGATGCCCCACCCCCACCCCCTTCCATTTCTGTCTGGACAAATCCCTCAAAACACTGATTTCCTGAAACTATAGTAATCTCTGATCCCATATCCCCATCTATCATGACCCTAAGATTCTTCAGAACACAGACCTCCGAAAAGACCCTACGGCACTCACTCCACTAATCACCTCTCAACACAGACGATAATAATCCTCCAATCACTGCCCCTCAATGACACCATCTCTGACGTACAAGCGGCGCCCCAACAGCGCGCTCACCGTGGAGCTGGCCCCGGGCTCAGACGCAGCCATCTGCAGCGGACTCCGGGCCTCGCCAGCGGTTTCCGTCCTCCTCCTCTGGTCCGCGATCTCTGGCTTTGTTAGAATTTGGTCGCAGCCAAGGGTCGACATGGCGGCCACTCAGAGCGCGGTTTCAGCGGGTCGGCAGCAGCGATGGCGGCGCCCTCGGGTGCCCTCGGCGAATCGCCCATGGGCGCAGCCATCTTGGCATAGGCCACGCCGTACAGCGGAAACGCAGGGGCCTCTGGGACCTGCGCGGGGCGGCATTGAACGAGGGGATTACGTGGAGGGTAGTGGTGTGGTCGCGGGGAGGGCGTCAGGCGCCTGGCTCCGTGATCACTGCTGGGAAGCCCTGGGGCCGACACCCCGCCTCTGGCGCTCAGAGAAGTCAGCGCGGGAAGACTGCGCACAGAAATCGGAATAGCTTCTCCGAATAAGTCAATGTGAGCAGCTGCTTGAAATCTGAGGATCTCAGTGCTGAGTGAGGATTCCAGAGAGCTAGGAGGAAGAGAAAAGTCCGCTTGGGCATAAAACATTTCTTTTATAAAGAGAGGGTGTTAATCTTTGAGATATATACCAAACCTTTCGTTTTTGGTTTAAGAAGGATGGGGAGTGAAGCTGGAAGTTAAGTGACTCCCGTCAGCCCTGGTTTGCTGGAAATATATCAGCACGAAAGTCAAGCAAATGGAGATGAAACAATTTCTCAGTGTGCTATTTCTTGTGTTAACTGCATGAACAAAACAATGATTTGTTCCGTTTTTACTCAGCAAATATGTGCAAATTAGGTTTTGTAGTAGTAGGTAATGGGGAAAGAATGGAGACTCAGACCAGCCTTTCTTTCCCTGCTGGCATTCACAATGGGTTAGAAAATATGTTTTCTTTTTCCAGAGTCAAAAATACTGTTTTGCACCTTTCACCGATGAATAAATGCCTATGTCTTAGTCTGTTATTGTATTGCTAACAGAAATACCTGAGACCGGATGGTTTAGAGAGAAACAGGGGTTTATTAACTCACAATTTTGGTGATTGTAAAATCCAAAGGCGTAGGGCCTGGCCTTAGCCCTATAGGAAGTCTAATGGAAGCACACAGAATGGTAGGCAAACAGACAGAGTGAGAAAGAGAGAGAGTGAGCTTGTGACAACACTTTATTTTTCTTTTTTTGAAGTTGAACAACATTTATTTTTCTTACGTAACAAGGCATCAAAGAATGAGTTCCAAAACTGGCCTCACAGTTGAATATTGTCAGGATTCTGAGTCAGCTTCTCTGAGGTTCTGTTTTCTGATTCTAAGATATTGCAGCAACTCCAGGTATCATGTGAGAAATAGCAGGAAGTGGGAAGGGAGTCTTCCCAATATATCTGTCTTTACTGAATGAGGAAAATCTTTCCCAGAAGCCCCATCATACCCCAATGACTAACACTGGGACATACTGGCCACTCTGAGCTGCGTAGGAAGCTGGAAAATTGACATCTGAAATCTTCAGATTCTAAGGCAAGACATGGATGTTGTCAATAACAAGAGGAGTTTGGTATGCCTGCTGAGTAGGTAATCAACTTCTGTCTGTGACAGAAGTCATGAAAAATCATCAAGAACAGCAATGTGGAAATTAAGAAACACTCTCCTAAATTTAAATTACTCCTGAATTAGGAAGAAATAAAAACAGATTATTATAAGACCACTTTTTACTTCATCAGTTTGTTTTTATTTTCTGTTAATTTTTTAATTGCTTGGATGTTTGGTAGTCTTGAATAGTCCAATGATTGTATTTGAGTAGTCTTTTTGGCCTTTGTATATATGCATGCATTTAAAGACTGTAAAAATTCTTCTGGAAGTATTTTTGGCTAACCATCTTGTAGCACATAAAAATTTTCTTTTCATTACCATTCAGAGCAATTGCATGATTTATTTCCTTGTTAAAACAAAAATAATTTGGCTATTGTATCTTCCCCAAAGAAAACTAAAACTTTCTACTACTGTTAAAATTATTACACCATGGTCAGAAAATGTGACTCTGGAATGTTTTAGAGACAAATTTATTTCCAACCTTTCTCTGCTTCTTGGACAATCACAGCCTAAACAATTTACATCCATATAGTTTTTCTTTTATATGAAGTTTATGACTTTAGTATAACGCTGAACAGAGGAGTTCTCACTTGCATTATGTTCCTCAAGTTTTTCTCTAAGACACAGAGGTTGTGATTTGTCTAAGCTAGTGAGCTTTCACCATTACTTCCATTCATATGGTTGCTTGACAACATAAATTCTCTGATAATTAATAAGGGATAAGGGCTAGTAGAAGGCTTTTCCACATTTCTTATATTCACATGTGTCCCTCTATTATACATTCTCTGATGTCGAACAGTGGCTGAGTCATGACATAAGGTCCTCTCACATTCTTCATATTCACAGGACTTTTCTTCAGTATGAATTACCTGGTGTTGAATAAGTTGTGAGCCGTGACTAAATGCCTTCCCACATTCCTTTCATTCATATGGTTTCTCAGCCATATGAATTCTGTAATGTACGGGAAGATGTGAGACCCATTTGAAGGCCCTACCACAAACTTTACATTGGTAGGGTTTCTCTCCAGTGTGAATTCTCTGATGTTGCTTAAGTTATGAGCTTACCCTAAAGGCCTTTCCACACACCTTACATTCATAAGGTTTCTCACCAGTATGAATTCTCTGATGTCAATAAGAGTTGAGCCTTGATTAAAGGTCTTCCCACATTCCTTGCATTCATACAGTTTCTTACCAGAATGAATATTCTCATACTAAATTAGTCGTGAGCCATATTTAAAGGCCTTCCCACATTCCTTACATTTATAGGGTTTCTCATTAAGTCCTGATGATTAATAAGGAATTCCTCCTGCCAGAAGTCTTTTCTACATTTACTGTATTCACAGGGTTTATCTCCACTGTGAATTTTATGGTAAAAGGTAAGGAATGCTTGCTGGTGAAAAGTGGGCATTTCTTCATGACTGATTATCATCTGACAAATGTCTATTTGGATTTCCCAGTTGTCTGTTAAATTGGCTTCTGCAATCATAATCATCTTGAAAACTTGAGCATTCAAGACCATAACTTGCAAGGCTTTCCATTATCTCCCACTAGGATGATTTAACTTCACAAACATGCTGCTTTGGAGGTAATACTTGGATGTCATCTTTGGGCTCCAATTCACGGTTCAAGTCCCGACCTGAGAGCTTACGGCCTCTCTCTCTGGTCAGACTGGGCAGACTTTCTGTCACCATTCTTGCTACCATCCAGGGCTCTCTGCATTGTTCCAGGAAGGAGATCACATCGGGTTTGGAAATGGCAAGGTCCAGTGGGGCTAGGTTGTTGTAGGTCTCCAGCATCATGTCTCTGTACAACTCCTTCTGAGCAGGTGCCAGCCATTGCCATTCTTCTTGAGAGACGACTATGGCCACATCCCTGAACAATTCTGACCCAAGGAACATGACTTTTAGCATTTCAAGGGCTGATGGGTCCTTCTTCTGGTTCCTCTCTTGGGGAAGGGCAGAGTCCTGAGATGGCAGAGCTGCCGTGTCCTTGGTTCTGGTTGCCACCACGGCCATGCCCCCTACAACCCAGAGCGTGAGCCCACCTCAGCACCAGTGGTCTCATCACCTGGACAGCTTGTGACAACTCTTAAAACAACCAGCAAGGCAGGGAAGTGGCATGGTTGTTTGGGTGCTAGACTTCCACATGGCTGAATGTGGTTCAAGTCCTGGACTTAGAGCTTGCTTTGCCACGTTCCCCCTCTCTCTGTCTTTTTCTGGTCAAATGAAAATAATAATAGTAGTAGTAGTAAAAAATTAAATAATTCTTAAAAACAACAACAACCAGCAATTGATAACTAATCTCTTCTCATGTGAGTTAGAACTCACTGGGTCTCATGAGACATCATTAATCTATTGTTGCCCCCATAATGCAATCACAATGATGGAATCACTGCCTACTAGGCCTCACAACTTCCCTACATCAGATTCTAAAACATGAAACTTTGGGAGCCAAACCATAGTAAAGCTATGGCAGATTACTTATGCTTCAGTCAGCAGTGAACTCTTAGTCGTCTATCTAAATCCAATTCTGAGTGCTTCTTCACTGAGTTCCTATGAAAGATTCTCTTAGACTACTTATCCTCAGATCCATTTCTCCCTGACCCTGAGCCCTGATAGACTTTGTAACCTATTACTGATTTTTTCTCACTTTTTTTGCTTCTTGGTGCAGCAAATCACAGTGATATGTTTCTCATTTATTCTAAAACAATCTCAATTATGTTTTTTACTTGTCTTCTGGCCTTAATTCTAGGGCCTACCAAAGTGTGTTTAAAATATGGTAAATTAAAAATATTATGGCAAACAGAATTCTAATATGGCCCCTATTATCTGTTCTCTGATGTTATACCCTTTTGACAAACCCTTCTCTGAGGACAGGATAAACCTGTCATTTGAAGGGATATCACTCTCATGATTAGGTCTCATATCAGTTGACTTTAAATTCATAAAAATGGAAATTTTCCTGGGTGAGCTTGACCTAGTTAACTACTTTAAAAGGGACAGAACTCTTCATAAAGTAGGAGATTCCAAATGTGGGAGAAGCTGTGGAGACACATGAGACCTGAGAGCAGCTTCTGGGAACAGAGAATGGTTTCTGGTCTACAACAAACAAAAGAACAAGGGCCTCAGTCCTACAACTGCAATAAAATTATTTCTGCCAACAATCTGAGGGAACTTGGAAGCACATTTTTCTCTAGTGGAGCCTCTAGATTAGAACACAACCCAACTAGTACTTTGGTTTCAACTTTGTGAGACACTGACCAGAGAACTCAGTTGTATTAATCAGCTTTCTCCAAAGAAGCAGAGCTAATAGGATATACAAATATATGAGATTTACTAAAGAAATTTTTTCATGAAATTATAAAGGCTAATAAGTTCTACAGTCTTTTATCTGCAGCTGTAATTCCTGAATTAGACCAGGAAACAAGTGGTATAATTCAGTTCAACTTTGAGGCCTGGGTAATGGGGTGAGTTGGTGTAAGTCCCCAAACCCAAAAGCCTGAGATTCAGGAGCTCCAATTTCAGAGGAGAGAAGATGAATGCATCAGCTTAAGAAAAGAGAAAGATAATTTGTCCTTCCTCTGTCCTTTTTTTTTTTTTTTTTTTTTGATCAGACCCTCAGAAGATTGGATGATGTCCATCCACACTGATAAGGGCTGATCTTTGCAGTATGCTGATTCAAATGCTAATATCTTCCCAGACACATACAGAAATAATGTTTTACCAGTTATCTGGGCATTCCTTAACCCAGTTAAGTTGACACATAAAATTAAACATCACACCAGCTATGCCATGCTCAGATTTCCAATTTACAAAAAATTATGAGATTATAAATTTTTTAAAATTTATTTATTAACATTCATTCACTGTACATCATTACAGCATACAAAATGAGATTTTCCATCCAGAATACACTGTGTATTAGATAAATCAAGCACATCAACATTCATGCTATTGTCAATAAATAACTTTCCATTTCTTGTTTCCTGTATATTTTGCTTTTTCCCCCCGTCCTTGATTCCCTCTCTTACCCTTTGCCATCGCCCTCCCTCCTCCCACACTGTCTCTGGTATCCATGGTTGCTTTCTATGCCTTTTCCCCCCCACATTGTATTGATTCACTAAAGATCTTAATTAATCTAAATATTTTGAATAGCAAGCACAGCTGATATATATATATATCCATGAACACAAGTCCAACTTTAAGCATAAGCCTCAGTGAGTAGAATGAACATACTATAAAGTAGCACCTAGCTGGGGCTATATATCTTATTGCAGTCATCAAATAGGTATTTTTAATGCATTTTTTAATTTCACTTTCTTTTTTTAAAATTTATTTATTTACATTAATTCGCTATACATCATTACAGCATACAAAATGAATTTTCCATCCAGAATACACTGTATATTGGCTCAATCAAACACATCAACATACGTGTTATCAACAAAATAATTTTCCATTTCTTATGTCTTGTATATTTTGCTTTTTTTTTTTTTTGCCATCCTTGATTCCCTATCCCTCACCCTCTGCCAAGACCCACCCTCCTCCCACATTGTCTCTGGTATCCATGGTTGCTTTCTTTTCTTTTTTTTTTTTTTTTTTGGAGAGGTTTTCACTAAAGGGTGTGTGCGCTCGCCAGACAGAGAGAGACATAGAGACACAGAGACAGAAAGCGAGAAATCACCCCCCAGAGGGGATGGTCACGCCGCAATCTCTTCTCCTCCATTCTCTTCTTGGGATCTTGGGCACGCACGCACACGCCCCCAGCGTGAGTTTTAAGCCACCAGGTCTGGGATGCGAACCGCGGCCGACTATGTGGGAGTCCAGCGACATAGCCATTACACTAACTGCTGGTTCCCTCCATGGTTGCTTTCTATGCCTTTCCCCCCCATTTAATTGATTTGCTAATGAACTTAATTAGTCTAAATATTTCTAATAGCAAGAGCAGCTGATATACATTTACATGAACCCAAGTCTGAATTTAGGCATAAACCTCAGTGAATAGAATGAACATTTTAATACATTTTTTTTTAATTTAAAGAAAAACAGGATTTTTTCCTAAAACTTTTTTAAAATTTAATTTACATTCATTCCCTAAGCATCATCACAGCATACAAAATGTGATTTCCTGTCCAGAATAAATTGCATAGTGGCTTAATCATGCATGTTATCATAAAAAAATTTTCCATTTCTAGTTTCATATATATATATATATATATATATATATATACACACACACACACACACACACACACACACATACACACACACACACACACACACACATATATATATTTTAACCCCTATTTCTGACCCTCTGTCCTTTCCCACCCTCTTCTTACACTATCTCTGGTGTCTACAGTTGTCTTCTGTTCCTTTCCCCCCCACATTGTATTGATCACACATTTTCTTAAATAATCTAACTACTTCCAATAGCAAGTTCACTTGATAATTTGAGGAAAAACAGTTTTAACTTAAATCAAAGAAATGCTAAGGAACTTTGTTTTAATCTGCTACAGTGGTGATAATTTGTTATGCAGCAATTAAAAACTAAGAATTCAGTGAAAGTTGAAAAACAATTGATTGAGACTCCTCTTCACCTACTTGAGAGACAGCCCCCTTTCCAGTGTCCCTCTCAGAGCATTTTTTGATCCTCATCTGTCTTGATGTGAGCAATTGCTTTTTCTCAGATATGATCCTGATTTTAATTGTTCCTGATAGTACAGTCTTAACCATGTAAACATTTTTTAAAGAATTATTTTATTTTACTTATTTATTTATTTTAATTTGATCAGAGAGGAACAGATAGAGGGAGAGAGAAAGTGAGAAAGCAAGCTATCAGATCTGGAAATTGAACCATGGTTGGCCATGTGGGAGTCTAGTGTCCTTAACCACCATGCCACCTGCTGGCCCCAATAATTACATTTTTAAAAAATGACTCTTTGGGACTGGTAGGTGGTATGGTGGTTGGGGTTGCTGGATTCTCACATGACTGACTGCAGTTTGAGTCCCAGATCCGGCAGCTTGCTTTCTTGCTTTCTCTCTCTTTCTTTCTCCTTCTCTGGTCAAATTAAAATAAATCAATAATCAATAAAGTTAAGTAAAATAATTGTTTTTTTAAATGACTCTGTTTTCTCTATCCTCAGACATCACTCCTTACAAAGATCAGAGAGAGAAGCAGGTCAACTTCTTCAGACTTTTTTTTTTTGATATCAATATTTCCTTACAATCCATACAAATTCCAATATATTTATAAACAAAATGCTGCTCTAAATTTTAACAGCTTATTGGGCTGGCAGGTGGCATGGTAGTTAAGGCACTGGACTCCCACATGGTTGACCATGGTTCAGGTACTGGACTTGGCAGCTTGCTTTCTCCCTTCCTGCATGCCATCACCCCCCTGCTACTCTCTCTGGTCAAATTTTAAAATAATAATAAATGAAATTAAATTAATAATTATTTTTTAAAAGTTTACTAAGCTGCCTTGATTCTAGTAATTGGCCAGTCATCTGAAGACAGCCTTTAAAATAGCAAGGGACAAGAAGTGGGTGTCAGAGAAGGAGCTTGTTGAACATAGGAGAGGTAGGGCATCTTAGTACACTATTGTATTGCTAACAGAAACACTGGAGACTGGGTGATTTGTAAGGAAATGGAAGTTGCCAGGACCTGCTCAGCTGAACATGTTTTTCGAGTTAGGAAGGCTGTGGATTAGAAATAGATGTAAAATAAACACACAAAGACACACAAGTGTAGAAAAGCAAGGATTGGGTGGGCCCGATTTCTCTGGTGGAGAAAGCCATGACCAGGAACTGGCCTCAGGTTATTCTTTTAAAGGGCAGAAAATAAGGGAAGAGGAAATGGAATGCAAAGCCAATTGCTTTAGGATGTAAATTGTCTGAAGATGTGACAACAATTGGCGCCATGTAATTTTTCTGATCTTCTTGGGGGGCAAAATCTCATAAACACATGTGGCTTCCTTTAGCTTCATACTGCCCTACAGTATCAGTATCCGCAACAACAGGAAGATAACCAACAACAGGCAGATAGTGTTTTTGTATCCAAATACTTTCATAGTCATTGCTAATGAAGCTCATGGAAGCGTGTTTCTACACGCATCTAAAGGTCACCGTGTTTTCTCAGATTCGTCACTCTCTACAGGAAGTTTATTCAGCTCATGGTTTGGAAGTCCAAGTTCCAGGGGCCAACTTTTGGTGAGACTACAGTAAGAGAGAGGGCAAGATCTTGAGTAGAGTGTCCATTCATAAGTTTATGCCCGTTATAAACTCTTTTTTCTTCTTATAAACCTACCATAATTCAATCACAAGGGCCCTACCCAAATGATCATTAGACCCAAGGCCCCACTCTGGACACCATAAAGAGATTAAGTTTTTTTTTTCTGTTTTTGGAGAGGTTTTTTCTTATTGGGTGCGTGCATTCGCCAGAAAGAGAGAGAGACAGAGAGATAGAAAGCGAGAAATCACCCCTAAGGGGGGATGGCCACGTCGCAATCCCCTCTCCTCCATTCTCCTCTTGGGATCTTGGGTACACATGTACACGCGCCTGGCATGAGTTTAAGCCACCGGGTCCAGGACTCGAACCGTGGTCAACTACATGGGAGTCCAGCGACATAGCCATTACTCTAACTGCTGGTCCCCGAGATTAAGTTTTCACTTAACATCTTTACAATATAAGTAAGTCCCAACACATGATCCTTTGGAGGATAAACTATTATCCAAACCATAACATAGGGTAAGGGTATTCCCTACACTGACAAGGAGAAAGAGAAGCAGGAAAGAGGGATGGAGGGTAGAGTAAATGGGGAGAAAAAGGCTGGTGAGAATAAGACATGTTACGGTGACCAGGAACTTTTCAATTTACTGAACAGAATTCATCACTTCTGCACGAAGCAGAGTCTGTCAGTTTCCTAGTTAGGGATAAATAGGAAAAGAGAAAATCAAGTACTCAAATCAACTTTATAAGGACTATAAAGCTCAAAGTGTGGGTTGCGTATTTATGTGGGAATTTTTGTTTATGTTAAGACAGTGAGTTAAAAAAAAGTAGTATCAAAGAAACCCATGGAAAATTATCTCAGCTTTTTATAAACTGTATTATCTCCTCTGTGTTAGCGGACTCTGCCTTATATACAATTCTAGGCATCTGAGACAGAGAGATGGAAAGTGAGAAATCACCCTCCTGGAGAGATGACTGTGCTGAAATCCCTTCTCCATTCTCCATTTGGGATTTTAGACATGCATGCACGTGTGCCCGGCATGGTTTTCAAATCACCAGATCTGAGACTCAAACCACACAGTTGATCATGTGGGAATGCTTTCTCATTCATTCATTCATTCATTCAATAACTCATTACTTAATTAACAAGTATTTACTGAACATCTCCTATGTGCCAAGAGCTGTGCTAGGCATTGTGGTACAGCAATGAAAAAAAAAAGAAATAGAAAAAGAAAAAGAAAAAGAAAAACCCTAAAACATAGTCCTTATACAGAGATTAGGATCCAGGAAACACAGGTGTTACTCGAATAAGGATACAAGGAGTACAGTGATAATGTGCTCCTCGAGAGACGCTGAATGCCACGTGGCAACCTCAGTTTGAGTCCCTAGCCCAGTTGGCCTTAAACACACCAGGCACAGGTGCAAACACACGATCAACAGGCTATAGGACTGGAGGAAGGGGATGACAGACCCAGTAGAGCGTGCTTCTCTCTCTCTCTCCTCATACATGTGCACGGGCTTTATAGTGAATAAAGAAAAAATAAGCACACAAGTTTATGTAAAATTATAACCAATGCTAAGAGTCTTAAAGAAAAAGATACATGATACTATGAGAATATGGTCTCAGAAATTCAGGAAGTTTTTCTTTCTTTTCTTTTCTTCTTTCTTTTCTTTTTTTTTTTTTTTTTGTTTGTTTTTTTTTAGAGGTTTTTCCTATAGGGTGTGTGCTCTCACCAGAAAGACGAAGAAACAGAAAGCAAGAAATCACCCTCATCACCCCCCCCAGGGGGGAAGGCCGTGCTGCAATCCCTTCTCCTCCATTCTCCTCTCGGGATCTTGAGCATGCACGCACATACACCTGGCGTGACTTTAAGTCACCAGGTCCAGGACTCGAACCGGAGTCGACTACATGGGAGTTCAACGACATAGCCATTACGCCAACTGCTGCTCCCTCCAGGAATTTTTTCTGAGGCAGGACTTTTGAATTAACATCTGAATCATGAACAACAGTTAAGCGTGGAATATGAAGCATTTCACATAGAAGGAACAGAATATGCAAAGTCTAGTACCACTTTCCATTCCTAATCTCTGTAAACAAAAATCTGGAACTCTATCTAGTCTCCTCTGGGACATCTCCCAGATTTTGACCAACCCCTTCTTTCTCTATCAGTCATAGGGTCATCACTATGCTCCCTTCTCTTCAAAGAATAGATTTTCTTTAAAGAACATGCCTTCATAGTCTCTGTGTAAAGAGAGAATATCCTGGGCCAGCAGGTGGCATGGTGGTTAAGGTGCCGGCCCCACAGGGCTGACTCAATTGTTCAAATCCTGGAGCTGGAGACTTGGAAAATGTCCCGGATTTGCATTGCATGCATACACATATATGCCCCAAATCTCAAGAGGACAGTGGAGAGGGGATAGCAGTGGTGATTTCTTACTTTCCCTCTCTCTTCAGAGAGTACATGCCCCTTAGGACAAAAATCTTAAAGAGAGAGAGAGAGAATATGCCTTTCTGAATTTACATGGCCAGGGCTTTGCCATTTGTAGCCTCTTCCATTTCATCCATGTCTATCAGTCTATTAATTAAGGTAAGCAATGAAGTAAATTGCAGAGTGGCATGCAGTACAAGTAGAAAACTTTCTGAATAGTGTCAGCTAATTCATTGCCTGGAATATAAAGATCAATGAGCTGTCAAAAAAAAAAAAAAATGCCTCAAGATGAGACATAGGTTCCATATTTGGTCATTGGGGTGGGGCAATGATTGCTAAGTGGCACGACAGAAATAGCCTGTCTTGAGCAGAGTGCTGGCTACAATGGGGCAAGTACATTTGAAAATATTTTATTGATGAGTGAAATTATGCCATATGCATCGTACTTAGGTAAATTAAATCTTTACAAATTATTGTAAAATAATTAAAAAACGATACAAAAGCATAGTAAAAATAAAGTTAGAAAAATGAATGAATAAATGTAATAAAAATGACACAGGTTGAAGTATTAAGTAAATTTATTATACATATGGAGAACATAAGGGCCTATAAATAGAGGATCATGCAATTTTAATTTCAGCAATTAAATACCTAGAAAATTCCCTCAAAGAATCCATTTGCTCATTAGAGTTAAAAGCTTCATTCCAGGTGTAGGTATCTGAGCCTGGACAAGGAATAATTCAAATACAGATAAAAACCCCCAAAAAACTAAAATATTTCAAGCAGTGCAATAAAAAGGAAAAAGAAGTATATACATATATAATTATATTAATATATATACATATAAACAATGCTATCTGTATCTAATGTTATTATTTCATTGTAATGGTTTAACTTTTAAAATAAAACCAAAAAAATCGAATGGCGAAAAGGTCCAAATCAGTGAAGACCCCGGATAACCTAAGGCCCCTCGAAGGCAAAAACGTGGCTTCCACCGGGTGTTCATAATGGGACTGTCTCCTGGAAACAAGGAGACTTCTTCCTGAGAAGCCGGCAGGAGTGTGGGACGTCACGTGGCCGGACTGTGACCAGGATCTGCTGATTTCTGCTGGGCGACCTGGAGCTCCTCGCCTGCAAGCACACGGTGCTGCCCTCGGTCCTCCTGCTCGCTCCTGTGCGCCCCCTACCGCCACTCGGGAGCAGGCGTGAAGGACGGCGGGTCGGCAGGGCAGGGCTGTACCAGCAGCAGCGAGTCGAGCGTGGCGAGCGCCCAGTGCAGGGCTGCCCCGGCGTGCGTCAGCTGCCAGGTGAGCCAGGCGCGCTGCGAGGCGGTGGGCTGCGTGCCGCGGGCGGGCACCTGCAGGAAGGCGCCCCCCGGAGCCAGCAGCTCATTCAGGGCCTCCTCCAGCGCGCCCAGGCGGTTGAATACTTTGGGCAGAGGGAGAAACTCGGGCGCGCGAGCTGCTGGGGACAGATGTCGGCGGCGCTTTGGGGAGGTGGGCCGGTCCTTCGGGATGTCATAGCAGCGTCTTCGGCCAGTCGTTCTCGCTGGCGATCTTGCATACTTCCTCCTATTCCCGAGGCGCCCAGTTTTGTTTGCATCATCTGCGCGGCAGAGAAAGTGGGATGTTAGACTGATTGCATCCCGCACATGGGACTCGATCCCCGCCCCGCCCCCGCGGCCTTCCATTTCTATACACCCAACACCTCATCTCCGCTGGCCTCGACGCCCAATAGTGGGGGCCCGCTCCTGGATGCAGTGAAAACCCATGCCATGTCCAGGGTGCTCTCCCTCCTCTCAGCCACTGAGGGCTTTAAGGGCATCTCACTAGTGTCAGCGTCTGCCTCCCGCCCTGAGTGCTCACCCCCACCTCTCCAACTGCCTGGCCCCAAACCTGCCTCCTCTGCGGTGAGGTTCTGCTCCGCTAGACACGGGCTTGTCTCTTCCTTTCTCTCCTGCCGTGGATGGTCGACCATTGATCCCTTGGCGGTTTCCATTTTCTTTGCGGTGACCGTGGGCGGAGCCATCTGGACTTCTCCTCCGCTTGCGACTGGGCCTCGTGGACAATTGGCTGCACCTGGTGGTGGCTGTGGGGGAATAGGTGGTGAGGAGTGAATGGTCGGTGACCTGTCTCTGGACGTGTCAAGGAGCACTGAGAAGGCTGGGCTCCCAGAGTGACCAAAGTCAGGAATGGCTGCACCCCAAGTGCCCATCTTCCCGCAGCTGCCCACAACCTCCATGCCCTCTCAGGTCCAGACTCAGGGGGTGGCTCGACTGGCGGAGCCATTGAAAACACCAACCCGGGTCTTTACCACTTTCGGTGGAAGAGCCACGGGAACGGGAGCCTGCTGCCCTGCTCAGCCCAGACCTCTTTTGTGTGTCCCCAGCTCATGAAGACACCATCTCTCCAAATAAATGCACCCCAATGAGAATCAGCAAGCCTCACCTTGAGAGCCCTCCTGGGTCTTGGCAATTCTTGTGTTCCTTCCTCTTTCAGGGGGATATCCACCTTCTCCCGTCTCTTCCTTTCCCTTAGAGCCAATGCCTTTATATTTCCTGCAGGAGGGACTTCTCCCTGACTGTTTACGGCCACGGCTCCTGCCTCTTGCAGCGCCTTCCATTTCCTTCAATTCTGCCGTCTGAGCAGCCCGTCTGTGCACTTCAGGAGTCCACAAGGAAATGACCAGTTGAACAGAGGGGATGGGTTTTTATGAGGCCCCAGGGCCTCTTGATAGGTTTTACCAACATGCCCTGCTGGAACCACACCCAAGGGTGGGGGCGTGATTAGCTTAGGGACTTCATTAGGTTGGAGCCTGATTAGATTGGTCAGTTTGGGGTCTTACGCTTTATTTCTTGGTCCTGCTCATCTTTTTTTTTTTTTTTTTTTTTTTTTTTCATTTATTTGTGTATTTAACAAATGTGTATTTTTGAGCATTTCTTTTTTACTTACTTATTTATTTATTTATGTATGTATTTATTTATTTTTAATTATTTTTTTACAGTATACAAAAGGAATTTTCCATCCAAAATACACCGTCTGTTGGCTGAAACACATCAACATATGTGTTATCAACAAACAATTTTCCATATCTTATGTCCCGCATATTCTGCCTTTTTTTTTTTTTTTTTTTTTTTTTTTTTTGCCATCCTTGATTCCCTATCCCTAACCCTCTGCCCTGTCCAACACTCCTCCCATTGTCTCTGGTATCCATGATTGCCCTCCATGCCTTCCCCCCCCCCCATTTAATTGATTTGCTAATAAACTCAATCTGTCTAAATATTTACAATAGCAAGCACAGCTGATATACACATACATAAGAACCCATGTCTGACTTTAGGCATAAACCTCAGTGAATAGAACGAACACACTATAAAATAGCACCTAGCTGGGGCTATATAGCCCACTGTGGTCATCAAATACACGGTTATTTCTTTAAATTTTGGTAACAGTTTTAGTATTTTTTTTTCTGAAAAAATTTTTTAAATTTACATTCATTCCCTGAGCATCATCACAACCTACTAAATGTGGTTTCCCCTCTAGAGTAAACTGCATAGTGGCTTAATCATGCATGTTATCATCCATAAAATTCCATTACGACTTTCATATATCTATTTTTTTACCCCATGTCTGACCCTCAGTCCCATTCCACTCTCTTACTACACCATCTCTGCTGTCTACAGTTGTCTTCAATTCCTTTTCCCCCAACATTTTGTTGACCAAACAATATCATAAGTAACCTAAATACTTTCAATAGCAAGTTCAATTGGTGGTTTCAAGAAAGGCAGTTTTGAACTGGCAAGGATATTTCCCCGAAACTTGAGACCTAGAAACAGGTTAGTATTTTGTTCAAATAGTAGGCACATGAATCCACCGACAGCTCAAGACAGGACAAAAATCCCCAAAACCGGACAACAAAGCTTAGAAGAAAAGCAGCAATATCTTAGTCAAGTCAGAGTGCTGTTTCATCAGTTCAGACTCATGTACTGTCTTTCTTCTGCTACTGTTGAGGTACGATCTTTCAGATTGAACTCTGGGATGTAACACTCAACTCCAGACTTTGTCCCTACAATTAAGTTGCCCATTTTCTTAGATTTTGGACTCTTATTTCTGTGTGTCTGCATTTAACTTTACTGACATAGCACTCCCTTAAGAACTTCTTGGAGATCTGGTCTGGTGCTGGTAAATTCTTTCAGGTTTTGTTTATCTGGGAATGTTCGTGTCTTTTCTTCCCAAATGAACGACAACCTTGCTGGGCACAGAATTCTTGGTTGAAATTGCCTTTCCCTTAATATTTTGAATATATTTTCCCATTATTTACTCACTTACATTGTGTCCGATGAGAGGTCTGCCGTTAGTCTAATGGGATACCCTTTGTAGGCAACTTGCCGTTTTTCTCTTGCCAGTCTTAGTATATTGTCTTTGTCTGCAGTTTTAGTCAATCTGGCCACAATGTGTCTTGGAGAAGATCTTCTTGGGTTGATTCTATTTGGGGTCCTCTGTATTTCTTGGGACTGGATCTTTGAGTGCCTCTCCAGGTTTGGGAAGTTTTCCTGCAGGATTTCATGGAATAGCTTATCAATGCCCCCATGAGTCTCCTCACCTTCTGGGATGCCCACCATCCGGGTGTTTGGACATTTAATTGTATCTAGTTATTTCTTGTATATTATTCTCAAATTTCTGGGCCATTTTCCCAGTCTTCATGGCGGACCCCTCTAGGCCAGCCATTTTCTCCTCTACATTTAAGACTCCACTTTCTGTATGATCTAGTATGCTTTTAATACTTTCAAGGGAGATCTTGACTTCCTGTACTATAGCCCTCATCTCCAACAGTTTCACCTGATTCTTTTGTAAAGTATGAAATTCCTCCTTTAGATCTTGCATGAACCTCCTCACCTCCTGGAACTCTTCAACTCCTTTCTCCTTCCTCCTCAGCAGTTCCTTGTCTCTCCTCTCCTCCATCTCTGCCAGCTTTGCCATTATGAATGTTCTAAATTCTTTATCAGACATTTCCATGATTTCCATTGAACTGTGTGTGGATGAAGAGGAGCCATCCTTTTCCCTTGTGGGAGAGGTATTTTCCCGCTTCTCCACATTTCTTGTGGTCCTCCAGCGATCTCCAGTCATCTGGTGGATGGTCAGTTTCCTCCCAAACACGCGAGTTTTGTATGCTGGAGGCCCAGTTATCAGTGGGACATCTTCCTTTTTCCCAAAATGGCTAGATCGCAGAAGCCATAGAGCTGTCTGTCTCTTGAAGAAGGCCTGTTCTCAAACTAGATCATCTCTTACCAGTTACATTTAACTCAAAGTGGATTAAAGACTTCAATATAATGGAAAAATTTATAAACCGAAAATGAATTCATTTTCTTAATCCTGGACAAATACAGAGGTTTCTAAAATTATAGTTTTACAAAGATGATCACTTTTTCAAAATTCATCAAAATGCAGCTATCTCTGTCACTGATACAAATATTCCATCAAAATTCCAGTATGTTTTCTTTTCATGGAAAAATTTTCCCAGGAGTGCTAGGCAGGCCAAAGAAATGCAGGAAGAAACCAGAGGCTTCATTCACTTTAAGACACCAAGACACCCCACAAACACAGCTGCCATAGGAACACTCGATCGTCATGGACACCGTGTCCGGCAGAGCACGGTCAGCACAGCAGCTGGTTCTCCCCAGCGACCACGCGGAAGGAACTCGGTCCTGCTCATCTTGACTTGATTACTTGGTCTGTCCTCGTTTACAGGCATTTTTCCTGAGTGGCAGAGGACAGAGACAATTCGTCTTCTCTTGCACGTTTACATCACAGAGAGCACCATCTTTCCTTGTCACACGTCGAGATGCATTGTATCCACTTGTACCAACACTTCCACATTCCTTGTGCCTATCAGTCTCCTATGTTAGGCCGAATTGACTCAACCACCGCCATGTTAGACCCTCAAGGACAGAACCCGAGGAGTCTGAGACCACATAAAAAACAAAGTGTGGATGGGCCCTGATGATGCCAGGACCAGGTCAACCTGACCTCAACTGAAAGTCCTAATCTAAACCTAAACATATAGTAACAGCCAGCTTTCACACACCCCCTCCCTCAAGTGGAAAATTACTGACTGTACTTCCTGCATTGCGATTTGGAGCTATAAAAGATCCCTTTATCTTAGGCTCGGGGTCCTTGTTGAAAGCCCGTTGCATTGGGCAGAAACTCGGACCCCAGCTAGATGGAAAAATAAAAGCCTCTTATGTAATTGCATTGTTGTCGTCTTTTCTGCATCACCAATGGTTAGATAGATCTCAGGACCCTAACAGGTACTCTAGGCCAGGGAACAGCACGCTTTCTGTGTAAATGGAGAAGGGAAATCTTTGAGGCTGTCTTGCTCGTGCAGTCCATTTGCCAACTACTCCATTCTGCCATGCGGTGAGAATGTGGCAATTGATGCTTGGGGAAAAAAGATGTGTCTGGCTACATTCCAAATTTTTTTTTTAAGGTTTTTCCCATAGGGATTTCTCATAGGTATGTATATATCAGTTGTGTTAGCTCTGGAAAGTTATTAAATTAATTAAGATCTTTAGTGAATCAATAAAATGTGAAAAAAAAAAAGGCATGGAAAACAACTGTAGATACCGCAGTGTGGGAGGATGGAGGAGGGGTAAAGGCAGAGGGTGAGAGCTAGGGAATGAAGAGGGAAAGAAAAAAAAGTAAAATATTTCAGAAAGAAGAAACAGATAATTATTTGTTGACGATAACATGTATGGTAATATCCTTGATTGAGCCGTACAATGGATGGAAAATCTCATTTTTGTCTACTGTATTGATGTCCAGTGAATGAATGTAAATAAATTAAATAAATAATTTTAAAAGTATAATTGATGTGTGAAAATTGATCATGCTGTACGCTGAAGACATTTTCAATTTCCATCTGTATTTTATGCCTCTCTTTAAAATGCATTATTTAAACTTGTGCTTGAGAATGAAGACATCGTCAGACCTTTAACACTTGGGAGATCTTCAGATCTCTAAAATCTGTGGAAGTGCCGGGGCTCAGTACTGTCTTACTAAGGAGGAAAGGGAAACCCAGCCAATCACTGATGGTCAAAATGAATTAAAAATAATATTGCACTAAGATATACGGTAACTTTCCTTGTCCACCAGGACTACATTCCAGAACCCTCAGGGGGTGCTTGAAACTGCACACAGTACTGTTAAAGAAAAATTAAAATCATAGTGATCAGATCTGGACAATTCCTTGAACAAAAACTAAGGTCCTTCCAAATAGCCCTAATCTTACTTCAGTTACAAACATAATCGAATCTTTTTGTTTTCTTTTTAGAGAGATTTTTACTATAGAGTGTGCGCCCTCGCTGGAGAGACAGAGAGACAGAAAACAAACAACCACCCCCCAGGGTGGATGGCCACACCACATCCCTTCTCCTCTATTCTCTTGGGAGTTTGGGCATGCATGCACATGCACCCAGCATGAGTTTAAGCCACGGGTCCAGGACTGCAGTCAGTTACGTGGGAGTCCAGTGATGTAACCATGGAACTGCAGTCGATGTGTAAGCATGTGTACCAAATGTAATGGCTATGTCGCTGGATGCCCATATAGCGGTTTGAATCCCAGACCCGGTGGCTTAAACTCATGCCGGGCGCATGTGCGTACGTGCTCATGATCCTGGGAGGAGAATGGAGGAGAAGGAACTGCGACATAGCCATTATGCTAACCGCTGGTCCCATTACTGGTGATTTCTCACATAATGTCTGCATATGTATACTAATGCCGGTTCTAGGGGAGGAAATGGCCAATTATCTTGTGTGCATATGATCTCACCTGAGATTTTTGTTTTGTTTTGTTTTGTTTTACTTACGGTCAAAATTCAAAAGTTACATCAAGTATTTCAGTCATTACTGTCATTATTTTAAGTGTTTTAAAGTTTAATTTAATTATATTTTTAAAGAGAGATTTTTGCTCTAGGGCATGTGTGCTCACCAGACTGACAGAGACAAAATGAGAAATTGCCCCCTATGGGGTAGGGCTACACCACAGTTCCTTCTCCTACATTCTCCTCTTGGGATTTTGGGCATGCATGCACATACGCACACGCCCAGTATGAGTTTTAAGCTGCTAAGGATGGGACTCACATTGCAGTCGACATATGGGAGGAGTCCAGTAACATAACCATTACACCACCTGCTGACCCCATGAATTTATTTTTAATTTTCAGAGGGCACATTTTCTCGCCAGAGAAAAAGAAAGAGAGAAAGCACTTCCTTTTGAGGCGTGGTCACAACACAATCCCTTTTTCATTTCTCCATCCTGTTGGGATTCTGGGCATGTATACACGCATGTCCAGCTTGTTATCTTTTCTTTCTTTTTTAAGGTTTTTGCCATAGGGTATGTGCATTTGCCAAAGAGACAGAGAGATACAGACAAAGTGAGGAATCATCTCCAGGGGGGATGGTCATGCTGCCATGCCTTCTCCTCCGTTCTCCTTCTGGAATTTTGAGCATGCACCTCCACGTGCCCAACATGATTTTCAAGCCACCGGGTATGGAATTTGAACTGCAGTTGGTGATGTAACAGTCCAGCACTTTAACCACCACACTACCCATTGGCCATCCAGTTTGTATTTCAAACTGCCAAGACTAGATCTTGAACTGTGGTTGGCCACGTGGGATCCAGTTTCCTTAACCTAGGCTACAGGGACAGCCCTGAGACATTATTCTCAATATCATCTTCCTTGCTTTTAATCATTGTTTCCTGAGGGTAAATTGTTAAATCCATTATATATATATTTTATATCTATATTATATATAGATATACATACGTACACACACACATATATCATTTTAAATTATTTTATTTCAGATAGTAAACATTTTTATTTGATTTACCCATTTTTAAATATGCTTAAAATATTGCAACAGGGCCATCATATATGTATACAATGATACAAATTATACCCACATGTTGGAGACAACATGTATTCACAATTTCTGAAAGGGATACAACAAAGATGAAGGAGAATGCAGGTTCCATAGCATCTCAACATTCAGTACAGAGACAGGCCAGGCTAGGACATCATTCAAGTTCAGCAGCAATCAAGTGCAGCTGTGACCTGGACCCCTTGGAAGGAGTGGCTATAACTCGTGTAACCCCACCTGGCCTCGGTTTCCTCCTGTCCTCTGTGAAATAGAGGAGAAAATAATGATCCCTAATCTGCCCTGGCCTCAAATCTGCCTCTGCCACTTAGTGACGATGACCCTTCAGGAATTCCCTTCCTATTCTGAGCCTCCCAACCCCAAGGCTCTGACCACACAAGAGAGGACAGAACTCAAAAGGTACATGCAAAAGCTCTGCACAGTGCTATGTGGACTCATTTCTTATAAACCTACCAGGATTCAATCACAGGGGCTCTGCCCAAATGATCATTAGACCCAAGGCCCCACTCTGGGACACCATAAAGGGATTAAGTTTTCACTAAACATCTTCACAATATAAGTAAGTCCCAATACATGATCCTTTGGAGGATAAACTATTATCCAAACCATGACATAGCGTAAGGGTATTCCCTACACTGACAAGGAGAAAGAGAAGCAAGAAAGAGGGATGGAGGGTAGAGTAAATGGGGAGAAAAAGGCTGCTGAGAATGAGACATGTTACGGTGACCAGGAACTTTTCAATTTACGAAACAGAATTCATCACTTCTGCACGAAGCAGAGTCTGTCAGTTTCCTAGTTAGGGATAAATAGGAAAAGAGAAAATCAAGTACTTGAATCAACTTTATAAAGACTATAAAGGTCAAAGTGTGGGTTGCGTATTTATGTGGGAATTTTTGTTTATGTTAAGACAGTGAGTTAAAAAAAAATAAAGTAATATCTAAGATACCCATGAAAAATTATCTCAGCTTTTTATAAACTGTATTATCTCCTCTGTGTTAGCGGACTCTGCCTTATATACAATTCTAGGCATCTGAGACAGAGAGATGGAAAGTGAGAAATCACCCTCCTGGAGAGATGGCCGTGCTGAAATCCCTTCTCCATTCTCCATTCTCCATTTGGGATTTTAGACATGCATGCACGCGTGCCCAGCATAGTTTTCAAATCACCAGATCTGAGACTCAAACCACACAGTTGATCATGTGGGAATGCTTTCTCATTCATTCAATCACTCATTACTTAATCTACAAGTATTTACTGAACATCTACTATGTGCCAAGAACTGTGCTAGGCATTGTGATACAGTAGTGAAAGAAAAAAAAAAAAACAACCTAAAACATAGTCCTTATACAGAGATTAGGATCCAGGAAACACAGGTGTTACTCGAATAAGCGCACAAGGAGTACAGTGATAATGTGCTGCTCGAGGGTAGCCGAATGCCACGTGGCAAGTTCAGTTCGAGTCCCTAGCCCAGTTGGCCTTAAACACGCCAGGCACAGGTGCAAACACCTAAGATCAACAGGCTATAGGACTGGAGGAAAGGGATGACAGACCCTGTAGAGCGTGCAGGGTCTCTCTCTCTCCTCATACATGTGCATGGGTTTATAATGAATAAAGAAAAACTAAGCACACAAGTGTATGTAAAATTATAACCAATGCTAAGTGCCTTTAATAAAAAGATACATGATGCTATGAGAATATGGCCTCAGAAATTCAGGAAGTTTTTCTTTTCTTTTCTTTTCTTTTTTTCTTTTTGAGAGGTTTTTGCTATAGGGTGCATGCTCTCACCAGAAAAATGAAGAAACAGAAAGCAAGAAGTCCCCCCCACCCCAAGGGGGGAAGGCCACGCTGCAATCCCTTCTCCTCCATTCTCCTCTCGGGATCTTGAGCACGCACATACACGCGCCCAGTTTGACTTTAAGTCACCAGGTCCAGGACTCGAACCGTAGTCGACTACATGGGAGTCCAGTGACATAGTCATTATGCCAACTGCTGGTCCCTTCAGGAATTTTTTCTGAGGCAGGACATCTGAATTAACATCTGAAGCATGAACGACAGTTAAGCGTGGAATATGAAGCATTTCACATAGAAGGAACAAAATACGCTAAGTCTAGTACCACTTTCCATTGTTAATCTCTGTAAACAAAAATCTGGAACTCTGTCTAGTCTCCCCTGAGAGATCTCCCAGATTTTGACCAACCCCTTCTTTCTCTATCAGTCATAGGGTCATCACTATGCTCCCTTCTCTTCAAAGCATAGATTTTCCTTAGAGAAAATGCCTTCATATTCTCTGTGTAAAGAAAGAATATGCTAGGCCAGCAGGTGGCATGGTGGTTAAGGTGCTGGATCCCACAGGGCTGACTCCATTGTTCAAATCCTGGAGCTGGAGACTTGGAAAACGTGCTGGAGTTGTGTTGCATACATACGTGTAAATGCCCAAAATCTCAAGAGGAGAATGGAGAGGGGATTGCAGCGCAGCTATTCCCCTTGGGAGGGTGGTGGTGATTTCTTACTTTTCCTCTCTCTTCAGAGAGTACATGCCCCTTATGACAAAAATCTAGAAAGAGAGAGAGAGACAGAGACAGAGAGAAAGAGAGAGAATATGCCTTTCTGAATTTACATGGCCAGGGCTTCGCCATTTGTAGCCTCTTCCATTTCATCCATGCCTATCAGTCTATTAATAATGGTAAGTAATGAAGTAAAATGCAGAATGGCATGCAGTACACGTAGGAAACTTTCTGAATAGTGTCAACAAATTGATTGCCTGGAATATAAAGCTCAATGAGCTGTCAAAAAAAAAAATGCCTCAAGGGACCAGCAGTTAGAGTAATGGCTATGTCTCTGGACTCCCACGTAGTTGACTGCAGTTTGAGTCCCGGACCAGGTGGCTTAAACTCACGCCAGGCGCGTGTGCGCGCGTGCCCAAGATTCCAAGAGGAGAATGGAGGAGAAGGGATTGCGGCGTGGTCATCCCCCTGGGGGGTGAATTCTCGCTTTCTGTCTCTCTATCTCTCTCTGTCTGTCTGGCGAGCACACGAGCCCTATAGAAAAAACCTCTCCAAAAAAAAAAAAAAAAGAAATAAATAAAGAAAAAAAATGCCTCAAGATGAGGCATAGGTTCTGTATTTGGTCATGGGGTGGGGCAATAATTGCTAAGTGTCAGGACAGAAATGGCCTGTCTTGAGTGGAGTGCTGGCTACAATGGGACAAGTACATTTGAAAATATTTTATTGATGTGTGAAATTATGCCACATGCATTGTACATATGTGAACTAAATCTTTACAAATTATCATAAAATAATTAAAAAAACGATACAAAAGCATAGTAAAAATAAAGTTAGAAAAATGAATGGATAAATATAATAAAAATGACACAGGTTGAAATATTAAGTAAATTTATTATATATATGGAGAACATAAGGGCCTATAAATAGAGGATCACGCAATTTTAATTTCAACAATTAAATACCTAGAAAATTCCCTCAAAGAATCCATTTGCTAATTAGAGTTAAAAGCTTCATTCCAGGTGTAGGTATCTGAGCCTGGACAAGGAATAATTCAAATACAGGTAAAAACCCCCCCAAAACTAAAATATTTCAAGGAGTGCAATTAAAAGGAAAAAGAAGTATATACATATATAATTATATTAATATATATACATATATGTACATATAAACAATGCTATCTGTATCTAATCTCATTATTTCATTGTAATGGTTTAACTTTTAAAATAAAACAAAAAAACATCGAATGGCGAAAAGGTCCAAATCAGTGAAGACCCCGGATAACCTAAGGCCCCTCGAAGGCAAAAACGTGGCTTCCACCGGGTGTTCATAACGGGACTGTCTCCTGGAAACAAGGAGACTTCTTCCTGAGAAGCCGGCAGGAGTGTGGGACGTCACGTGGCCGGACTGTGACCAGGATCTGCGGATTTCTGCTGGGCGACCTGGAGCTCCTCGCCTGCATGCGCACGGTGCTGCCCTCGGTCCTCCTGCTCGCTCCTGTGCGCCCCCTACCGCCACTCGGGAGCAGGCGTGAAGGACGGCGGGTCGGCAGGGCAGGGCTGTACCAGCAGCAGCGAGTCCAGCGTGGCGAGCGCCCAGTGCAGGGCTGCCCCGGCGTGCGTCAGCTGCCAGGTGAGCCAGGCGCGCTGCGAGGCGGTGGGCTGCGTGCCGCGGGCGGGCACCTGCAGGAAGGCGCCCCCCGGAGCCAGCAGCTCATTCAGGGCCTCCTCCAGCGCGCCCAGGCGGTTGAATACTTTGGGCAGAGGGAGAAACTCGGGCGCGCGAGCTGCTGGGGACAGATGTCGGCGGCGCTTTGGGGAGGTGGGCCGGTCCTTCGGGATGTCATAGCAGCGTCTTCGGCCAGTCGTTCTCGCTGGCGATCTTGCATACTTCCTCCTGTCCCCGAGGCGCCCAGTTTTGTTTGCATCATCTGCGCGGCAGAGAAAGTGGGATGTTAGACTGATTGCATCCCGCACATGGGACTCGATCCCCACCCCGCCCCCGCGGCCTTCCATTTCTATACACCCAACACCTCATCTCCGCTGGCCTCGACGCCCAATAGTGGGGGCCCCCTCCTGGATGCAGTGAAAACCCATGCCATGTCCAGGGTGCTCTCCCTCCTCTCAGCCACTGAGGGCTTTAAGGGCATCTCACTAGTGTCAGCGTCTGCCTCCCGCCCTGAGTGCTCACCCCCACCTCTCCAACTGCCTGGCCCCAAACCTGCCTCCTCTGCGGTGACGTTCTGCTCCGCTAGACACGGGCTTGTCTCTTCCTTTCTCTCCTGCCGTGGATGGTCGACCATTGATCCCTTGGTGGTTTCCATTTTCTTTGCGGTGACCGTGAGGGGAGCCATTTGGACTTCTCCTCCGCTTGCGACTGGGCCTCGTGGACAATTGGCTGCACCTGGTGGTGGCTGGGGGGGAATAGGGGGTGAGGAGTGAATGGTCGGTGACCTGTCTCTGGACGTGTCAAGGAGCACTGAGAAGGCTGGGCTCCCAGAGTGACCAAAGTCAGGAATGGCTGCACCCCAAGTGCCCATCTTCCCGCAGCTGCCCACAACCTCCATGCCCTCTCAGGTCCAGACCCAGGGGGTGGCTCGACTGGCGGAGCCATTGGAAACACCAACCCGGGTGTTTACCACTTTCGGTGGAAGAGCCACGGGAACGGGAGCCTGCTGCCCTGCTCAGCCCAGACCTCTTTTGTGTGTCCCCAGCTCATGACAACACCATCTCTCCAAATAAATGCACCCCAATGAGAATCTGCAGGCCTCACCTTGAGAGCCCTCCCGGGTCTTGGCAATTCTTGTGTTCCTTCCTCTTTCAGGGGGATATCCACCTTCTCCCGTCTCTTCCTTTCGCTTAGAGCCAATGCCTTTATATTTCCTGCAGGAGGGACTTCTCCCTGACTGTTTACGGCCATGGCTCCTGCCTCTCTCAGCGCCTTCCATTTCCTTCAATTCTGCCGTCTGAGCAGCCCGTCTGTGCACTTCAGGAGTCCACAAGGAAATGACCAGGTGAACAGAGGGGATGGGTTTTTATGAGGCCCCAGGGCCTCTTGATAGGTTTTACCAACATGCCCTGCTGGAACCACACCCAAGGGCGGGGGCGTGATTAGGTTAGGGACTTCATTAGGTTGGAGGCTGATTAGATTGGTCAGTTTGGGGTCTTACACTTTATTTCTTGGTCCTGCTCATCTTGACTTGATTACTTGGTCTCTCCTCGTTTACAGGCATTTTTCCTAAGTGGCAGAGGACAGAGACAATTCGTCTTCTCTTGCACGTTTACATCACAGAGAGCACCATCTTTCCTTGTCACACGTCGAGATGCATTGTATCCACTTGTACCAACACTTCCACATTCCTTGTGCCTATCAGTCTCCTATGTTAGGCCGAATTGACTCAACCACCGCCATGTTAGACCCTCAAGGACAGAACCCGAGGAGTCTGAGACCACATAAAAAAACAAAGTGAGGATGGGCCCTGACGATGCCAGGACCAGGTCAACCTGACCTCAACTGAAAGTCCTAATCTAAACCTAAACATATAGTAACAGCCAGCTTTCACACACCCCCTTCCCTCAAGTGGAAAATTACTGACTGTACTTCCTGCATTGCGATTTGGAGCTATAAAAGATCCCTTTATCTTAGGCTCGGGGTCCTTGTTGAAAGCCCACTGCATTGGGCAGAAACTCGGACCCCAGCTAGATGGAAAAATAAAAGCCTCTTATGTAATTGCATTGTTGTCGTCTTTTCTGCATCACCAATGGTTAGATAGATCTCAGGACCCTAACAGGTACTCTAGGCCAGGGGACAGCACGCTTTCTGTGTAAATGGAGAAGGGCAATCTTTGAGGCGGTCTTGCTCGTGCAGTCCGTTTGCCAACTACTCCATTCTGCCATGCAGTGAGAATGTGGCAATTGATGTTTGGGGAAAAAAAATATGTCTGGCTACATTTCAAATTCTTTTTTTAAGGTTTTTTTGCCATAGGGATTTCTCATAGGTATGTATATATCAGTTGTGTTTGCTCTTGAAAGTTATTAAATTAATTAAGATCTTTAGTGAATCAATAAAATGTGAAAAAAAAAAAGGCATGGGAAACAACTGTAGATACTGCAGTGTGGGAGGATGGAGGAGGGGTAAAGGCAGAGGGTGAGAGCTAGGAAACGAAGAGGGAAAGAAAAAAAAGTAAAATATTTAAGAAAGAAGAAACAGAAAATTATTTGTTGACGATAACATGCATGGTAATATCCTTGATTGAGCTGTACAATGGATGGAAAATCTCATTTAGTCTACTGTATCGATGTCCAGTGTCCAATGTAAATAAATTAAATAAGTAATTTTGAAAGTATAATGCATGTGTGAAAATTGATCATGCGGTATGCTGAAGACATTTCCGGTTTCCATCTGTATTATATGCCTCTCTTTAAAATGCATTCTTTAAACTCGTGCTTGAGAATGAGGACCTCTTCAGACCTTTAACACTTGGGAGTGTTAGGCCAAGTTAGCTTAATCACCGCCATGTTAGGGAATGCTGAGCCAAGTCAGCTTAATTGCCACCCTGTTAAGTCTTCAAGGACGGAGCCCACTTTGTTAGGGCCTCAAGGACGGGAACCAGGAGTCTGGGAACTCTCAGATAAGTGGAAAACGGGAGGGTCCAGCACCTCTGAGGCAAGGTCATCCAGACCCTTAGCTGAGAGCCCTTATCTAGACGTGAGCAGGTGGTGATAGCTGGACCCTCGCTGCTCATGCCCCCTCCTTTGTATGTGTTACATTCTATGAAAAATCCTGACCTATAAAAGATCCCTTTATCTTAGGCTCAGGGTCCTTGTTGAGGCCCGCTGCACTGGGCAGAAACTTGGACCCCAGCTAGTTGGAAAGAATAAAAGCCTCTTTTGCAGTTGCATTGTCATTTTCTTTTCTGCATCTCCATCAGTCAGACCGATCTCTGGACCCTTACAGGAGATCTTCAGATCTCTAAAATCTGTGGAAGTGCAGGGGCTCAGAACTGTCTTACTAAGGAGGAAAGGGAAACCCAGCCAATCACTGATGGTCAAATCGAAGTAAAGATAATATTGCTCTAAAGATAAACAGTATCTTCCCTTGTCCACCAGGACTACATTCCAGAACCCTCAGGGGGTGCTTGAAACTGCACACAGTACTGTTAAAGAAAAATTAAAATCATAGTGATCAGATCTGGACAATTCCTTGAACAAAACCAAGGTCCTTCCAAACAGCCCTAATCTTGCTTCAATTACAAACATAATTGAATCTTTTTGTTTTCTTTTCAGAAATATTTTTACTATAGGGTGTGTGCACTCGCTGGAGAGACAGAGAGACAGAAAACAAACAAGCACCCCCCAGGGCGGATGGCCACACCACATCCCTTCTCCTCTATTCTCTTGGGAGTTTGGGCATGCATGCACATGCACCCAGCATGAGTTTAAGCCACGGGTCCAGGACTGCAGTCGGCTACGTGGGAGTCCAGTGATGTAACCATGGAACTGCAGTCGATGTGTAAGCATGTGTACCAAATGTAATGGCTATGTCACTGGATGCCCATATAGCGGTTTGAATCCCAGACCCGGTGGCTTAAACTCATGCCGGGCGCGTGTGTGTACGTGCTCATGATCCTGGGAGGAGAATGGAGGAGAAGGAACTGCGACATAGCCATTACGCTAACTGCTGGTCCCATTACTGGTGACTTCTCACATAATGTCTGCATATGTATACTAATGCCGGTTCTAGAGGAGGAAATGGTCAGTTATCTTGTGAGGATATGATTTCACCTGAGAGGTTTTTTTTTTTTTCTTTCTTTTTTTTACTTATGGTCAAAATTCAAAAGTTACATCAAGTATTTCAGTCATTACTGTCATTATTTTAAGTATTTTAAAGTTTAATTTAATTTTTTTTTTAAAGAGAGATTTTTGCTCTAGGGCATGTGTGCTCACCAGACTGACAGAGACAAAATGAGAAATTGCCCCCCATGGGGTAGGGCTACACCACAGTTCCTTCTCCTTCATTCTCCTCTTGGGATTTTGGGCATGCATGCACATACGCACACGCCCAGTATGAGTTTTAAGCTGCTAAGGATGGGACTCACATTGCAGTCGACATATGGGAGGAGTCCAGTGACATAACCATTACACCACCTGCTGGCCCCATGAATTTAGTTTTAATTTTCAGAGGGCACATATGCACACCAGAGAAAAAGAAAGAGAGAAAGCACTTCCTTTTGAAGCGTGGTCACAACACAATCCCTTTTTCATTTCTCCATCCTGTCGGGTTTCTGGGCATGTATACATGCATGTCCAGCTTGTCTTCTTTTCTTTCTTTTTTAAGGTTTTTGCCATAGGGTATGTGCATTTGCCAAAGAGACAGAGAGAGACAGTGAGAGAAAATGAGGAACCATCTCCAGGGGGGATGGCCATGCTGCAATCCCTTCTCCTCCGTTCTCCTTCTGGAATTTTGAGCATGCACTTCCACGTGCCCAACATGATTTTCAAGCCACCGGGTATGGAATTTGAACTGCAGTTGGTGATGTAACAGTCCAGCACTTTAACCACCACACTACCCATTGGCCATCCAGTTTGTATTTCAAACTGCCAAGACTAGATCTTGAACTGTGGTTGGCCACGTGGGATCCAGTTTCCTTAACCTAGGCTACAGGGACAGCCCTGAGACATTATTCTCAAAATCATCTTCCTTGCTTTTAATCATTGTTTCCTGAGGGTAAATTGTTAAATCCATTATATATATATTTTATATCTATATTATATATAGATATACATATGTACAAACACACACATATATCATTTTAAATTATTTTATTTCAGATAGTAAACATTTTTATTTGATTTATCCATTTTTAAATATGCTTAAAATATTGCAACAGGGCCATGTATGTATACAATGATACAAATTATACCAACATGTTGGAGACAACATGTATTCACAATTTCTGAAAGGGATACAACAAAGATGAAGGAGAATGCAGGTTCCATAGCATCTCAACATTCAATACAGAGACAGGCCAGGCTAGGACATCATTCAAGTTCAGCAGCAATCAAGTGCAGCTGTGACCTGGACCCCTTGGAAGGAGTGGCTATAACTCGTGTAACCCCACCTGGCCTCGGTTTCCTCCTGTCCTCTGTGAAATAGAGAAGGAAATAATGATCCCTAATCTGCCCTGGCCTCAAATCTGCCTCTGCCACTTAGTGACAATGACCCTTGAGGAAGTCCCTTCCTATTCTGAGCCTCCCAACCCCAAGGCTCTGAACACACAAGAGAGGACAGAACTCAAAAGGTACATGCAAAAGCTCTGCACAGTGCTATTGTGGAGGTAGAGGAGGGGGCTTGGTGGTTATTCTTCAGCACGTCTGCTGGCTTGTTTTCCAGACTGCCATGATATTCATAAAGCACAAGCTAGTGGTTGAAGAGCAATATTCTGGTGCAGGTGGTCCTCCTGGTGTCCAGCTCTGCTTTTGATTAGTAGTGTGGCCTGGGCAAGGACACACAGTCCTGTGTTCTTGAGTTCCCTCCTCTGTAAAATGGGCATAATAATCAGAGTCACTTGTGGGGATGTTGTGACAGCTACATGGCAACAACAAAAGGGTATAAAATTGTGCCAGGCAGAAAAAAATCAGTGTGTTCAATCTTCCAGGCTTGAAAAAGCACACATCAAAGAAGTAAGGGACTCATGGGCCCAGCTCAAAGAGCAATTGATACTTGCTTCTTTCTTCCTCCTCCCACCACTCTATGTCACTACTGGAACTGAGAGAGGCCAGACTGGGAATTACTGGGTGAGTTCATTCCCCCAAGAGAACAATTAGAACAGACGTTAGACATGGACTAGGCTCAGATCCACAAGCCTCAGGCCTCTTCAGTGATCACCTTATTCCTCATTCCCCACTGTTACCTGGTACTGCCCTTCTGAAAGGTATTAAGTGACATAGGACTCACTTTTTCTTCAGAAAATGTGATTATTCACTTTCATTATTCAGATATCTCTCTCCTTAGCTTGTGCCATGGAATTCTACATGCAGCCCAGGGTGGACCAGGGTAAAACCCACAAATAGGAAACAGTAAAAGCAGTGTTGAGGTGAGGACAAAAGCAATGTCCCAAACTCAGAGATATGGGGTGTAGGACCCCTGTCAGTCTTGCCTATCCCCTTCAAAGGCCCAGGAGAGCTTCAAACCTTTCTTCTGCAAACACCAGTACAAGCCTATTCTTGATGGTTACCTTCTCCTTTCAGGAGAAAGAACAGCAAGAACTGTGCTCTGAAAGGTATCACAGAGGCTTGGTGGTGGCTCAGTAGTAATTCAACCTAATGTGGTCTGAATGTTGCTATGGCCACCCCAACTCCCACAAAATTCATGTGTTGGAACCTGATTTCCAATGGGATACTAATAAGAGACAGGGACTTTGGAGAATGATTTGATCATGGGGACTCTACTCTCATGACTGGGATTAGTGTCCTTATAGTCCATGTGAAAGAGACTCAGTGAGTGCAGTTACCCCCTTCCAGTATATGAGGACGTAGTCAGAAGACACTGAGATGGGAACCTGATTAGAGTGAAGAAATGCTGTTAAAGACTTCTATACCATTATCTGAATACATGAAGTTTTAAAAATTTTAAGAGGCCAGCCAAAAACTAATATCCTAATGCAGAGTGAAAAGGAAAAGTGTTCTATCTTTGTCCCTCTGGCCCCATAAACAATCCCAAACCAGACACTGAAACTGCTGGCACCTTGATCTTGGACTTCCCACTCTCCAGAATGGTGAGCATTAAATTGCTATTGTCTATACATTACCTAGTCTAAGGTACTTTGTTAAAGTAGCCCAAATGGACAAGGATGAGACTCTGCCTTCTTGCCTTCTCTCCTGATCTGCCTTCTTGCAGATAATCCCCCAACCCAGAGACTATATGGGCAAAGAGCCCACTGGCCATGAGAAAACCCCTCTGGAGATGGGAGGGTTATCATGGGCTCTCAAATGGCCTTCATATTGGGGAAGAAAGCAAACAGGGTCAGAATCTTCACCAACTCAAGAGACGACACCAAGAGAACCTAGGGGAGGAGCGAAGAGGGGAGGAGGCAGGATCTGGGACCTGTGACTCCAGGGAGAAGAGCTTGCTGTTCAGGAAGGGGGACTTGCAGACAGTCCTAGGAACAAATGTGATGAGAAAAAGGATGAGACCAGAAGATACATGTCACTCTGTGCATAGTTCACGGCCATCAAGAATCAGAGCTCTTTCTTTGAACAAGAGGAATATTGACACTCTGGAGAACAAGTCAGCCACTGACCACATCCTAAATCATAAAAGACAAATTTTTTGAGGAACTAATGCAAGGTGAAAAATACATCCAAAGAGGGATTCAAGGCCCAGTGAGGACCAACTATACATTGTTCCTGTTTTTACAAAGCCCCCTCATCCCCTCACAGAGGAAGAAGGTGAAATCATTTTCTACAGACTTGGGCATCAGCTGGGCTGGTGCTCTAAGCAACAGAACAAAGGTCACACAGGGTTATTAAAACTGAGAAAACTAGGAGGTCCCAGGTTTAGCAACCTTGTTTGAGAAAACCATCTTCCATGCTCCCCAGTGCTTCCTGCCTCAGAGAGCAGAGTTTCCAAGCACAGAACCCAAAATCAGCACAAACTCTTTGGATATGGAGGCCCAGGATTTGACATAGGCTCCAACACAGGGAAAAAAGAACAGCAGGATGAGGCATTTGATTCCAAGTCTTCATGCACTGAGAAGAGGGAAGCTCAAAAGGAGCCATGCTCCAACTGAGACATGCCAAGCAGCCCACAAAGGCCAAGACCACAGCAATCAAGCTGCTTTCTGGTCATGGACCAAGGACGCCAGGTTCCTCTGGCCACCCCAGCCTCCCCGGCTTGGTTTGGAGGATGTTTTTCCAAAACTACCCCAAGATGGTCCTCCCATGCCCATCCATCTACAGATGTGAGTCGTCTAGCAACAAGGTCCTGCACATACGTAGGCCACTCTACGCCCTCAAGCTAGTGGTGCTCTGAAGTGATGGCCTTTGTGTATCACTGACAAGGGCACCACCAATACTGTTTCTTCTAATAGCCATGTGCTGGCTGCTGCCAGAGCTGTTTGGAGGAATAGGTTTAGGGAGTTCGGGGGTGGGGGGGTTCCCAGGACTGTGGGCCCAGGGCCTCAAAGAGCTCCCCCTAGGTCTCTGGTCTCCTTTGGTTTCTACACAAGACTGGTTGGGAGATAGAGTGGTGGTCCACAACCACCCATTTCTAGCTCCTTTACCAACCTACTCAGAGGCCCAGTTACCTACAGCTTTCACATTTTCTAATACGTTTCTGTGGGAGCACATTAGAAACACTCCATAACTCTCAAAAGATATTCACTGGTAGAGAAAATGTGACTGAATTGAAGCCACAGATATGCCAGCCCCTGTCTTGCTCCTCACCACCTTCAACCTCAACCACAGGGTTGAAGGTTTTGCAGTGCAACAAGAACACTGAGGGCCATGACAGTTAGAAAACCCTTCAATCAGCTTCCAGAATACATAAGAGGGCTGTAGCTTCTACTTCACAAAATTTAATGGGGGCAGTTTTGGGGATCTGGGCCCTCCCTGCTATCATGAGGACAGACAAAAATGGAATCCAGTGGTAGGACCAGTGGCCAGCTGCCCCCAGGAGCCCTCTGTCATCCTGCTGGATGTGGACTAATCTATCCAAAGTCCAGCAGGTCCCTGCTGTCCCCTGGTCTCTGTGGGACAGAGGGACCAGGACACATAGCTCTGGCATGTATGGGGGGAACACTCAGGATAGCGCCTGGCTCCTTTCACCAGCTGCTCCACTGAAGTGGGTCCATGCTCAGTGCTCTGTGTAAGGCTCCTGAACTTTCTCTTCTCTCCCAAACCCAGAGAAGGTACAGATGCCCAGCAGGAGTGTCAGAAGTGTAGAACTATGTGTGGAGTGACCTTGGCTGGCATATGATGGCACAGACCAGAGTTGGGGGTGAAGGAGGGGTAATACAAGACTCTCAGTTGTCTTCTGTTCCTAATCAGAAGGGGTCTAGGGCAGTAAAAGACCCTCTTAGCGTAACCCACAGGGAGGAGCACAGGTTGTCCACAGCTTTAACAAGGGTTTGCAACACAGCCTGAAGTGCCAGGTCCCTCTACCTATTGTAGCAGGGACTTACTAACAAGGTAAGAAGACATTATGAGACTCTGCATGAGCCATCTCTCCCTCAAACCCACGCCCAGAAGGCAATCAAGGATGGGACCAAGCTTCTGTGCCATCTATACAACTGCAAGGTGAGCACTGAAAGAAGAGGCCACTGCAGGCATCCTGGGCTGACCAGAGCAGTCCTACCGACAGGCCAGGTGCCATGTCAGTATCTGTCAGATCTGGTCTAACCCTGAACCTGACAGGAAAGTCTCCTGGCCACCTGTGTATGTGGAGGATGAGAAGAACCTTCCCGTGGGGACTGTATGTCGTAGCTGGCAGATGGCATTTTTAATACACCAAAAGGACCAGTCAGCTATGGCCCACGGAATCATTCCCTTTGCTGTCCCCTTGCCTGGACAGCAGGGAAACAAGATGACCCAAGCAAAGAGGTTTTGGGTCGCAAAGTCACCTGCTGTTACAGACAAGGTATCTGCTGAGTGGGGTGGTTTCATCCAGGCTGAGTGAGTGCGGATCTTGTTTTTGAACAGGAAGACACCGTTGCTGGGATGTTCTCAGGCCTTGAAGATCCCGGCAGCTGTCTTGTGGCTTCCCTGTAGCCATTCTTTATGACAAGATGCAGGATTTGTCCTGGGGTGAGTAGTTGTTCTCCAGGGTGCAGGAACCCTCCGTGACCTTGATGTGCTGATAGAGCCTTGGGGGGTGTCCTCGGGGCATTTGGCTCAAGTTGCAGGGAGTCCTCGCCACCTGGGAGAAGGTGCGGCACTGCTCGGCTCACCTGGGACACGCCACCCACCCAGCGGGTCATCTCCTTGCAGGTCCATGTCATCCTGGCCACGGCCATTCAGAGACAGTGGCGTGACTGCTGAAAAACAAGAGTCACAGTGACTTGGGGCCACCTAAGGAAGGCACAGATTTCCTGGGAGTCCCCATGAAATAAGTAGAGGAAGGAACCCCTGGAGCCACTGAGGGGCCCTTCAGGGCTAATGGAGAGGAATTTAGGGCAGAGTAGCGAATCCTGAGTGAGTTATTGCTGGGACCTGCAACCCTGTCATCCCTTTCTTCTTTAGTTATTCTTGTAAACACTAAATAATGCTTCAATTCTGCCCTTTTTTTTAAAGAATTACTTTAGTTTTACTTATTTACTTATTTTAATTTTACCAGAGAAGGAGAAAGAGAGACAGAGAGAGAGAGAGAGAAGGAAAGTGAGAAAGCAAGCTGCTAGGTCTGAGACTAACCATGGTCAGCCATGTGGGAGTCCAGCGCCCTTAACTTCTACGCCAACTGCCAGCCCCCAATTCTACCCTTTTAATTAGACAGAGAAAGGTTGCCATGTGGACTCACGGATTGCTCTTTTTTTTTTCTATTCAGCTATAATCTCATAGAATTTTTTATTTTTTATGATGCTCAAATTTGGCCAGCGAGTACTCCTTTCGAAAGGCTTCAGCATTTGGAGACCTGTCCCCTGCTGTTCGAGCACTTTCTTTCCTCTTCACTAGATGTTGCCAGGTCATCTTGTTATTGCCTGGGACATCCAGATCTGGCTCCCGCCCCTCCCGGGGGGTCTGTACACAAAGCATGATTGCTCCTCTGGGTCCCATTCCTGGGTCCTGGCAGTGCGAGGACAAGCAGGCATCTCACACAGCTGGGTGGGAAATGCCTTTCCCCACCGGGTCTGCCCCACCCCCACGCACGCACTCTTCCTCCCCATGTAGAATCCTCATGGGGGGTGTCCTCGGGGCCAAATGCTCATGGGTTCTCCCCGTCAGTCATGACTCACTACTCTTCTCTCTTTGCTGGGTCCCCTCCATTTACTGGCTCCCTGCTCTGGCTGTCTTCTTACTCCCTTCCTCAACATGAGGTTCCCAGCCCCGCTTTTCTGCCCCAGTCTGTCCTCCTGTTACGACGTCTCTGCTCTGTTTGCAGACCCTGGGCTCGCCCTCTCTGCTGCCTGGCTTAGTCATGTCCTATGAGGAAGAAAGGGAGGGAAAAATGGAAGAAAAGAAAGAAGGGGAAAAGGGAGGAAGGGAGAAAGGATTTAAGATAGGATGGGCGAGAGGAAGGGAGAAAAGGAGAAAGAACAGGAGAGAGGGAATCTGGGAGAAAATAAAGGAGAGAGAGAAAGAAGGTGGAAGGAAAGAAGAAAGGGAAGGAGGGAGGACAGAAGGAAGGAAGAAAGCAACAGTCTGGATTCCGGGAGCAAAGTTAAAACATTATATCTTCATTTTTAAAAAAAAGATAAATTTAGTGACTGTCACAGGAAATTCTGAACATTGAAGAAAGTTGAGAAGGATTTTATATAATCTGAAGAAAGCATCAGTGGACTGCAAAGTTTGCAGACCACTGGCCGAGAATCTGCAGACAGCCAGCCAGAGCTCTCCCTGGCGTTGGAATCACGTCCCTGGGCAGTCCAGGCTCCAGCCAAGGAAGCTGCACCGACAGCTGAGGGCCACCCCCGATGCCCTGGACCAGGCTCGCTGTCACCTCCCAGTGAAGTCTCTGGGAGAGGGGACTGTCTACAGGACTAAGAAGAGCAGGCTCTGGGCCATGTCCCCAAGAGGGGCTGGCACAGAACCAGGAGAGATCGCACAGCCCCTTGAGACCCTTCAGTGAACGGCCTCTTAGCCACTGCCTGACAGAGCACAGCCTCTGTTCCACGTGTAACCAAGGGACACCATCCCTCATCTTGCTTAATTCCCGGTCAGTCTTAGTGGTATTTGTCAAGGCACAGACAAAAAATGTCACAAAGACAAGCCATACACACGCACACACACACACACACACACACACACACACACACAAAGGGTCATGAGCTTTGGGAAATGGATGTTAACTGGTTTTCAGACAGTAGACCGGATATTCAAAAACTTCCAACACTTCACATTGAAAGTTATTTTGAGGGTACAAAAAGTAAGGGGGTGACAAATGACTCAGTATGAAAATATGTTAATGTAATATTTTTAAAATAAAAATTCGTGCTAAATACTGCATGATTAGTAAAACACTGACAGTTTAGATACCGGCGGGATCTGGCGTGCTGCCGGCTGCTGTGCTCCACAGGCTGGGACCACACGGGCAGCCTGAATTTGACTCGTGGTCCAAGCTAAGGGCTGGGGGAGGTGGATCAGGCCTGTGATCCCAGTGACCTGAGAGGCTGAGGCAGTCATGGGCCTCACTACATTTCTAGTGAGACACAGCGAGACCTGGCTTGCACAACTGAAGAAACAAAAAGACAGGATCTGAACCTGTCATTTCAACACACTGATCATTGTTCGAGTGCGAGGCACGGTGGAAATGTACATTCTGACAAATTTTGTTTAGTCTATAAAGTTGTGACCACAGGAGATGAAAAGTACTTACCTGCTAAGCGGCCCTGACACCTCGTACCTAACCCCGCCGGAAAGGGGTGGCTTTTGTTCCCTCCTGTATGAAGTCTTTCATGACGAAGTTCTGGGCCGCTTTCCAGTTTCCTCTAAATGTACAGAAAGACTTAGTGACATTTTTTAATTTATCAAAACGGGGATAGCCTACAAAATTGCCACCATTGCTGCTGAGCATGTGAAGATATAAAATTCTGGCCTGCTAAAAATCGTGTTTTAAATATGTGAAACTCAGGAAATAGAGAGAGAGTGAGAATGCAAAAAATAACTGATATACTGGGTCATTAGGAAAGTTATGATGCATTTTTACATTGAAAGTAGGGAAAAATACATCATGACTTTTTCAACGACCCAATAGTTCAGAGAAGTAGTATCAGAAAACAGAATGGGGAGAAGGGAGAGAGTATGAGGAAAGAAATGAAGGAGAAAAATAGAGAGGCAAGACATTTATGGGACACAGAAATGGATTACTATCCATGGATGATAACATGTACAGTATCATGAACTAGACCAGCATGAAGTGTATTCATCTTGGGTAAATTCACTTTACAAGCTAAGTGATGTATACTGATTGAATGTACAAAATAAATTTAAAAATTTAAAATTAATAAAAGAAAACGGAGTAAAAAATATCTATATAATGAGACGGAATGAAATGTCATTGATTTTTAAAAATTAATCATAATAAGGGGAACTCTTTTACACTGCTGGTGGGAATGTAAATTGGTCCAGCCACTGTGGAGAACAATTTGGAGATTTCTCAAAAATCTACAAATAGAACTACCATATGATCCAGCAATCCCACTCCTCGGTATCTACCCAAAGGACAGAAGAATTCTTCATTGGAAAAGAGCTTGCACATCGATGTTTATTGCGGCACTATTCACGATTGCTAAGACATGGAACCAACCCAAATGTCTCCGTATGGATGAATGGATTGAAAAACTGTGGCACATATACTCTATGAAATACTATTCAGCCATAAAAATCAACAAAACCCTGGCTTTTGACAGAAAGTGGAAGAATATGGAAGATTTACTGCTGAGTGAAGCAAGCCAGACTATGAAGGAGAGACACTGTATGTCCCCACTTAATATACACCAAGTGTCTGCACTCTATGACTGAAACTGATTGACTAAAGGATATACAAACACAAGAGATGGGTGTGAATGCCAGATGAGGTATGTGTGGAGGAGTGGGGCCTAGGGAAGGACATTTGGAGGAGGGATACGGAGGCAGAGCATTGACAGGATGGGGAGGTGTGGTGTTATCGGTTGAAGATATTTTGATCAACTGGACTGGGGAGAAATGTTCACATATTGAAATGTTCACTTTGTAAGCTAAACAATGTGATTCAATGTATATAAAAAAATTTTAAAATAAATTAATAAAAAAGAAAGCAAAAAAATTAGTCATAGTAAATATTTGCTTAATGCTAATTATGTTCATAATTTATAAATGTATACTTAAATTGTATTTAAATTCCTCATGAGTTTTAGGAGTGTACAATAGCATAGTGTATCATCATTAAATATCTAGTAAAGAAGTTTAATATTAATTAATTAATTAGTATATGTGAGGACAGAAAGAAATATTATCAAAATATTGTTATGTTCTTCTCATATGCATTATTTAATTAGTCCTACTAGTTATTACTACCAATCTTGTTTTGTTTAGCTACTACTATTTATGGACAAAACAATACAGAACAATATAATCCTTAGTAGGATATTACCATATCTATACAGCAAATAATGTAGGTAATGATACAAATGTCTTATTTGTGTAATTAAACCCAAAAGGGGGGGATCCAGACAGTGGCTCATTGATAAAAGGCAATACCCTGTGAGACAATCCCACATGAGAAGTTTCCTGGTTCAAGTCCAGAGACTTCCCTGACCAGCATGTGTCCTTGACCAGAGGCTGACTGAAGGCTAGGGAGTGGGGCCTTGAGTCAGGACCCTGCTGGGGCTTGGAAGATATCTCTCTCTTTTCCTCATGAAAGAAATGAATACATTTTATTTTAAGAATTCAAAACAGATCTATAATAACAGATCTACTACAAAAGTCATATTGAATCTGAAATGCTAACAAAAATGTAAGAATCAAACTACTTTTGATTGTAGGGCAGATGTAGCCCATCTTTAACGAAACTGTCCAATTATTAGGCATTTTTGCAATAAAAATGATGTTCCTTTGGGGTCTGGAGGTTAAGACAGCTGGATCTCACATGCAGACTGCACAGTTGAAGTCCTAGACCTGGTGGCTTGAAAACCATGGGTGCACGTGCCTGCGTGCCCAGAATCCCGAGAGGAGAACGAGAAGGGACTGCAGCATGGCCATCTCCCCTGAGAGGTGATTGCTCACTTTCTCGCTCTCGCTCTCCAGGAAGTGCACACATTCTATAGCAAATAAACAAATTCCCGTAACAGAGGATGTTCTTGACATTTTTTCATATGAAACAAAATTGGGATATGATCCAATTTATGAGACTTTTTAATATATTAGATAAAAATGGCATTGACGCAAAGCTACTAAGAGCCCTCCATACATCAGGGGCAACAGTGACAGCTGTGTACAATGGTGTAAAATCTACTGTTTCCCACAGCATCCAAATGATCATGCCTCAGGGTCTCCCACGGCCCTAGGTGTGTCCCCAACTCCTTCAACTAGAAGGTTCTAAAATTTAGCATGTTTTGCTCCCAACTGTAGATGTTCACTTATTCTCTAAATTTGTGTCAGAATTTCTCCCCACAAAGAATCTGGAAATAAAATCCCGCAGCATGCTATACTTGCTAGTCTTCAAAAGCCTCAGTAAATGAATATAACTATAATTCTTACTGAAATATTAGAAGGGAAATTAATAATAAAATAGACTGGAAAAGTCCAGAAAATGAAAGGTTCTGTCTCAACATGTACGAAACTTGTCTGGGGAGATCGAAAGGAACTTGTCTGGTGCCACCTCGGCTTTAGTACCAGGAACAGAAGCTTTTTACTCACTCTTGGTACAGTCCCGGGCGGCTCCAGGCCCAGGACTCTCAGACAACGCAGCTCATTCTCTCCAAGTGGACCCCGACACAAACCGCCGCGCCACCCGCCGCCGGTTGGTCTCAGGGCCAGGCGGGCGCCCTCTGCTGGCCGTTGGTGCTCAGCCACGGGAGCGCTGCGCTCGCGCAAGAGTGGTGGCCGCGCGCCCCCTCGCGCACTCTCGCGGTACTACAGCGTTCTCCATACCAGGTCTCTCTGAGGATGGCCTTTCTGGGGACCCTCTGCTCCATTTTTTCCCGTTCCCTTGCCTTGAAGCCATGGCTTAGGCTGCAAGAAGACCTTCATGCTTTTGAGATATCTGGAAAAGATCGCTTCTAAATCGTGCCATAACGCCAGGACTTCAAGTTTCATGAGAACATGCCGAAGACACGAGGCACCTCCCCTTTGCCAATCCGGGAGTCTTCCACCTGCCCCAAGTGGGGACTGCAGGGATAACTGTGGTAACTGAATGTCATTTACAAGAACTATAATAACACTAATCCCAGTCTTCAAAGTGGAGTCCCCATGACCTGATTATTCCTCAAAGGCTCCACATCCTATCACTATTTCACTGGAAATTAGATTCCAACACATAAAGTTTGTGGGAGTAGAGGTAAGGATAGCAATATTCACTCCGCGTTAGGCCCTAAACCAACTGAGGTGCACATGAGGAAGAGATTCCAGAACCTGAGAGTTTCCTGGGAAATAGGGAAGGTCAAATCGTGGGGTGACTGATAGTTCCTGATCTATGAGGGAACCAAGGGTCAAATGGTTCAGGGAAGTGTGGCACTGATGGGTGGAGGGAATGCCAGGAAAAGTGCAGATTGGAGGGGTGGCCACCTTAAGAGCTGACTCTCTGGGGCCAAAAGGACAAAGATAGAACACTTTTTTTTTATTTTCACTCCACATTAGGAGTTCATCTTCACCCCACATTGGTTTCTGGTAGACCTTTTAAATTTTTTTAAATGTCATTTATTCAGAGAAAGACATATGGAGAGGTACCCTGAACAGGGTCTCCACACAATAATCCATCTTCAATCTCATCCAGCCTAGATTGTGAACACGTGCCTGGGAGGTTCTAGTACATGAATGCATGATCGTTCCCATGGGAGTTCCAGCTGAGTCATCACTGACCCACTGCCCAGCCCCTGTCTTACCTTTCCGAGCACAGTTCTGACTGTTCCTCCTCTTTAAGTTGCCTTCAAAAGAGACTTTTGTTGGTATTTGCAGGAGACAGGTTTGAAGCACACCTGGTCCTGTGAAGGGGACAGGTAAGACTGGCCAGGGTCCCACATCTCTGAGTTCAGGACACTACTTTTGTCCTCATTTCAACACTACTTTTACTGTCCCTTACTTATGGTATTCCCCTAGTCCAGTCTAGGCTGCACCTAGAAGTCCATGACACAATCTAAGGAGAGGGACATCTGAATAATGAAAGTGAATAATCATGTTTTCTGGAGGAAAAGTCAGTCCTGTGCCACTTAACACCTTTCAAGGGAGGCATACCAGGTAACAGTGGGGAAGGAGGAACAGGGCAATCGCTGAAGAGGCCTGAGGTATGTGGAGCTGAGCCTAGTCCCTGTCTGTCATCTGCCCTGATTTTTCTCCTGAGGTGATGAGCTCATCTGTGAATTCCCAGCTTGGCCTTTCTCAGTTCCAGTAGTGACATAAAGTGATGGGAAGAGGAAGAAAGAAGCAAGTATCACTTGCTCTTTGAGCTGGGCCCATGAGTCCCTTACTTCTTTGATGTGAGTTTTTCGAAATCTGGCAGATTGAACACACTGATTTTTTTCTGCCTGGCACATTTTTATACCCTTTTGTTGTTGCCATGTAGTTGTCACAACATCCCCACAAATGACTCTGATTATTATGCCCATTTTACAGAGGAGGGAACTCAAGAACACAGGGCTGTGTGTCCTTACCCAGGCCACACTACTAATCAAAAGCAGGGCTGGACACCAGGAGGACCACCTGCACCAGAATATTGCTCTTCAACCACTAGCTTGTGCTGGATGAATGTCATGGCAGTCTGGAAAACAAGCCAGCAGACGTGCTGAAGAATAACCACCAAGCCCCCTCCTCTACCTCCACATAGCACTGTGCAGAGGTTTTGCATGTACCTTTGGAGTTCTGTCCTCTCTTGTGTGTTCAGAGCCTTGGGGTTGGGAAGCTCAAGATAGGAAGGGACTTTCTGAAAGGTCATCGTCACTAAGTGGCAGAGGCAGATTTGAGGCCAGGGCAGATTAGGGATCGTTATTTCCTTCTCTATTTCACAGAGGACAGGAGGAAACCGAGGCCAGGTGGGGTTACACGAGTTATAGCCACTCCTTCCAGGGGGTCCAGGTCACAGCTGCACTTGATTGCTGCTGAACTTGAATGATGTCCTAGCCTGGCCTGTCTCTGTACTGAATGTTGAGATGCTATGGAACCTGCATTCTCCTTCATCTTTGTTGTATCCCTTTCAGAAAATGTGAACGCAAGTCTCCAACATGTTGGAATAATTCATATCATTGTTCATATATGCCCCTGTTGTAGTACTTTATGCATATTTGAAAATGGACAATGCTAACAAATGTTTAATATCTGAAATAAAATATTTAAAATGTGTCTACTCTAGTTACTAAATGGATATAATCATTTATGCTTACAAAATATGACAAAAAATGAGGAAGAAAATATAAACATTATTAATATCTCCATGATGAGAATGATTGAGAATGCTTTAGTTCCCTTCTATGGATCTAATTTTTGAAATCTGACCCTATATAAAATACTCCTAGCTAAAAATGTATGCACACAGATAATTGGCTATTTCCCCCCCTAGAATCTGCATTATTATATATATGCAGAAATTATCCTGTTTGAAGTTAGAAGAAATAGGAGACAGCAGATGTTATAGTGGTTACATTGCTGGACTTCCTCATGGCCAATTGTAGTTTAAGTCCCTGACCTGCTGACTTCAAACTTGTACCAGGTATGTGTGCATGCGTGCTCAAGATCCCAGGAGGAGAAGGGTTTGCAGCATGGCCATCCCTCCTGGGGGGCGATTCCTTGCTTTCTGTCTCTCTAGTGAGAGCACAAATTTCTCAAAAAAGAAAAAAGAAACCGGAAGAAATAACCAGTAACAGATCTGACCTGCTATAGGAATGTTTTAGGATGCTTATCACCGGCTAGAAACGCAGGGCCTTCCCCATCCCTGCCTAACATCCTTCCCCAGTGCTCTTTCTATTGAGCCTGCATCAGAGTCCCCTAGAGGCCACGGATAAGCACAGATCCCGTGGGCCATCCCCAGGGTTTCTGACCAGCAGTTCTAGGTGGAGCCCAAGTACCTGCATTTTAAACAAGTACTCACATGTTCCCAGGTGACACCAATGCTTCTGGTCTTGTGACCACACTGTGAGCTGCGCGTCTACTTGGTAGAATTAAAAAACTACCAGCAAGGTCTCCTCGAGGTTAATCATGTGGTCCTGTGAGACCTGAAGAAACAGGCATCCCACATAGAAGCTGTGTGCCCAGGGTCGTGGTTGTTTTGCCCTTGTTCTTCACATTGGAACAGATAAGACACGTCATTTTTCTATGCAGAGAAGTGGAATGTAGAAAACAAAACAAAACAGAACAGGTGACTCCATACTAATGTAAAGGGAATTTAGGAAGGCCTTTTAAAGAAAATCGTCGAATGCATTCTCTTGCTTTTTCTGGAAGGAGTCTGGAGCTCATGCACGTGGTCGAGTGAAATGAGCACCACTCCCATAGCAGTGGCAATGGGACACAATGCTGTGGCACACAAAGGACACCCAAACTCTGAAAGACAGGAGATTTCAGAGCCAATGATGGTGCGATGATCTAATCATCATGTGGGAAGGCGTAAATGCTGGGCCACTACGAGAAAGATGGAGTTGTAATAGCCATACTGAAGTTATTAACTATCCGCTCAACAATGCTTTTATCTTTGCTCTCTAGGAATTATGTGTCCAGCAAAGACAAGACCTTGAGGAACATAAATTTAAAAAAAAATTTTTTAAATTTAATTATTATTATTTTTAAATTTGCTACAGGGCACATGTTCTCACCAGAGAGAGACAGAAAGAACTGGAAAGTGAGAAAGCAAAACAACAGGTCCAGGACTCAAACCACGGTTGGCCATGTGGAGGTCAGCACCTCAACCACCATGCCACCTGCCACAGCCCTCTCCCCAACCCTAGCATGATTTTCAAACCACTGGGTCTGGGACTCAAACTGCAGTAGGCCATGTGGGAGTCCAGCACCCTAACCATGCCACCTGCTGGCCACCCCTCCTTGAGTCTAATTTTAAGAATGCATTTCCAGTTGCACTGGTTTGAGGGTGGTCGGCAGCAGGTCCCATGAACATGGCTGGAGGCTGTTCTCGTTGAAGAACGGGGAGCGCATGACGTACTCTCGGTTGCTCTGTCTCCAGGCTTCCCGAGACATCCCGTCTTCTGTCCTTTCCTTAGTGTTTCAAAAATGAACAATTCAGTCATTGCATCCACAACTACAATCTCAAGAAACAACAAATTCCAAGTCCACGAAGTGCTTCAAGTTGACACCAGAGGGTGCAAGATCTCAGTGACCAACACGTCTTAGTTACGTTCCTCACACTCCCATGTTTATTTAGAATACATGAAGTTGAAAATTTGAATAAGATCATACCCAATACAAAAAAGAAAGGAGAGAGAATAAATAACAAGATAATCTAAATAAAAATTTTATTAAAAACAAGAAACTAAATGTTAGTTAAATTCAAATGATAAATATCAGACCCCCGGTAGACACCACGACTGGCTATCTGGGCCCAGCTATAGTAGAATCGTCAGGAAGGTTACCTCCTAAAGTGCCTGCTGTGTCCTATTGTGTTTATTTTGCTCCTCAGGGGGCTATTGTTCTTCCCATGGTCTTACTTCTCTCAGGACCTAAGGTCTCTTACTTGGGTAATAAGATTTGACAGAGAGATGGGACCAGCAGTTAGTGTAATGGCTATGTTGCTGAACTCCCATGTAGTCGACTGTGGTTCGAGTCCCGGACCCGGTGGCTTAAACTCACGCCAGGCGCGTGTGCGTGCGTGCCCAAGATCCCAAGAGGAAAATGGAGGAGAAGGGATTGTGGCTGGCATGGCCATCCCCCCAGGGTGGTGATTTCTCGCTTTCTGTCTCTCTGTCTCTCTCTGTCTTTCTGGTGAGTGCACGTGCCCTATAGCAAAAACCTTTCAAAAAAAAAAAAAAGATTTGACAGAGAGGAAACTATTTTTCCAATTATTACAAAATTCAGGAGAAGTATGTTTAAAGAAAATGTATTCCAAGTATTCTGTGTCATCATCCTGTCTGATCGCCACAAGATTTCTTAAGAAAACTGGCATTGGGGGCAGGGAGGAGGAAATCAAGGAGGGAAAAAGAAAAGAAAAACATTTAACAAATACAAAAGTATAAAATAATGTGCCGAGAATGATGCGTACGGGACTGGCAGATGGTGTAATGGTTATGTCGCTGGACTCCCACATTACTGACTGCAGATTAAGTCCTGGACTTGGTGGCTTCAAAATCACACCAGGTGCATGTACATGCATGCCCAAGATCCCAGGAGAACAGGGGAGAAGGGATTGGTGCTCGTCTCCCCACCCCTACTCTCCAGCAAGCACATGAGCCCTAAGGCAAAAACCTCTCAAAAAAAGAAAGAAAGAGAGAGAGAGAGAGAGAGAGAGAGAGAGAGAGAGAGAGAGAGAAGGAAGGAAGGAAGGAAGGAAGGAAGGAAGGAAGGAAGGAAGGGGAAGGAAGGAAGGAAGGAAGGAAGGAAAAAAGAACGAAAGAAAGAACGAAAGAAAGAACGAAAGAAAGAACGAAAGAAAGAACGAAAGAAAGAAAGAAAGAAAGAAAAAGAAAGAAAGAAAGAAAGAAAGAAAGAAAGAAAGAAAGAAAGAAAGAAAGAGAATGATGTGTATGATACTATCTTTGACTGGACTAATATGCAGTGTATTTATACTGGGAAGATTCATTTTGTATGCTGCAAAGATATACAATGATGAATGTAAATAACATGAAAAAAACAGCTTTGATGTTCTTAATTCTTCAGGCAGTGTGAGCAGAGAATTGAGCCAAATATATTTAGTCAACCAATACAAGTCTAATCATGTAATTTTCATGATTCATTTATTTCCTATAATCCTATGAATCAAATCCTACCCTTTGGTCCTTATAATAGACATACTGATATACCGTAAATCACTATATTTACATTCTCATGGGGGGTAAAAAACAAGGAATGTATCCTGATGGATTTCCTGTGCCTTGAAATCTAATTTTTCCTGTAGCTCTCTTGCTATTTCCCACCCCACTTGGCCTACATAGAAAGAAGAGAGGTGAGGAATAGCAGCAATTCTTACGAGTTAGAAGGTGAGTTCAAAGCTATCTGGCTTCATGGAAGGTCTTAGCTGCAGACAGAACAGGAAACGTGGGATAGGTGGACTCGTTGTTCCTCCTGGGCAAACTTGGAAAGGGAACACTGAAGTCCCAGATGTATCCAGGAGGCGGGTCGTGCTCACAGTTTTCAGGGAATTGTCTGGGATGCAAACTGTACTGCACAACGTGCTGTGGCATCTTCTGCAACAGACAGTTCCTAATCCTCGTACCATCCTGGGCCATGAAGGAGCTGAGTAGGATCTAGAAGTCAATCTAGGTTCTCAGCAATTTTGTTTAATGATGCCATTTTCTCCAACATGTAGTCTCCAATGTTGCTACAGATGGGAAGGGAAAAAGAAAGAGAAAAAGACAGAAAGAAAGAAAGAGAAAGAAAAGAAAGAAAGAAAGGATTGCATGTGGAAAATACATACAGCCAAGCCCAAATGTTGTATCCATGACTTCCACCATGTTGGATGGGTGAGAACTCAGTGGTGTGGCCCCAACTAGCTAAAAGGGATGGATGTACATTTTGCTACATGTCCAAGAGGAAAGTGAATGGGGCTTGGTGAGCATACAGCACAGACCCTACTGCAGAGTAGCATCCAGGTACCAAATTCCAGGTTTCTCTTCCGCTTTATGTGGAGTACACTCTCTGCATCTCTTACGGGGCAGATGAGTAAGGAGTAGGGCGGGCTGAATGACCTCCTAGCACTGTGTACACGTCAGTCCTCAGGAACTTGCAGCCATGTGTGGCCAGATGTGGCTCCGCGTGCTGTTGAGACAAGATAATCATGATCAAATTCCCATTCAGACTAAGGATAAATGGGAAATAGCAGTTTTTATTGCCTACTGGGTGAGCATTGAAAAGGGCAAGTAATTCCAATGATGGGAGACAGGAAGAGAACTAGGCTCTCACAACAAAGTCACATGATGATTTTTACAAACTCCAGCCCAGCCATTTGTTAATTATAAACATCACTTTATCAACTAAAATTTAAAACCTGGAATCACAGCGGGGAACTTAGTAACAGAGAGGCATGAATTACATTTAATAAACAGCCAGGAAGACTGAAATTTGGTTTCTTGTGTTTATTTTTCAGGTGTTTTTTTTTAATTGATTTATTGTTTTTAACTGCAATAGTGTGCATATGCTTGTCAGGGAGGGACAGAGAGAAAGCACCCCTCAAGGCAGGGGTGCAAGCACACCTCAATCCCTTCTCCTCCATTTCTCTATTTTGTGAAGATTTGGGGCATGCATACACATACCCCTAGCATGGTTTTCAAGCTGCCTGGGCTGGGTTGGAACTGTGGTTGGCCATACGGGATCAGAGCACAGCACTTAACCACTGCATTAGGGCCAACCCTGAGATCTTACATTAGCCTCACACTATTAGGCATTTGGGATGAATTTGGATTATCAGAGGCTCCTTGAAGAACGTGTAGCCCAAGCATCACCCGCATGAGGTGTGGGAACTGTACTCTGACATCTGATGTAGTGTCTGGCGAGCACAGCTCAGACCCTCTGGGAGCACAGATACAGTGGGAATCAAAGATGAAAGAGTGATTCCCCCTCTGTGCCCCACAGTGGCCCTGAGGCAGCTGATAGAAACCAAATTACAACATAAGAAAGTTTTCCTGAGGGATATGTCTTCCAGGCTGTGGACGCTGACCAGGCTTCCTTCTATTCCAGACGTATTTCTTCCTAGAGAACCGGGGCTGGTTGGGTCATTTACAGTTAGGGTGCTGGTTCGACACTCGCAGGTCCATATTCAGCCCTTGCTTTTTTTCCTAACCCCACAATGACCTTTCTGTTTCTTCTGGTAAGTATCACATCTTTTTCTTCATCCCCAAAATTCTTCTGCCAGAATGCATCTGTTTTCCATGCTCTCTTGGCTTTTGCAAACTGGCTGTCAGTCAGTATCTTTTCTATCAAACTCACTTGTATCAATAAGAGCAAATGTGAATGCTTGCTAGGCTAGAGTGAGCAATCTGCTTTACAGGTGTTTCTTCATTTATTCTTGTAATAGAACTTACTTCATGAGGTAGTAGAATTATATCCTTTTGTTTTTTAAATGAAGGAACTAAGAGTTACTGAGAAAAATAAATTATCCAAGGCCACAGTCAGGTTGAGCTTCTGCTGATTTCAAAGTTAAGAGTGGTGTTTAAGAACTTAAACATTGGGGGCCAGCAGGTGGTGTGGTGGTTGGGGCACTGGACTCCCACATGGCCGACCTCAGTTCGAGTCCTGGACCTGGTAGCTTCCTTTCTCACTTTCTCTCTCTGTCTCTCTCCGATGAGCACATGTACCCTATATCAAACTTAATAATAATAATAATAGTAAGTACATTTTTAAAAAAGAACTTGAACTCTGGGGTCAAACTAGTTTCAGGATTGCCTTCTAAAAATTGTTTTTTTCCAAGGTTGGCAGGTGGCGTTGTGATTAAGGCTCTGGACTACCACATGGCTCGCTGCAATTCGAGTCCTGGACCTGGCAGCTTGTTTTCTCACTTTCCCTCTCTCTCTCTCTCACTCTCTTTGTTTCTCCCTGGTGGGCACATGTGCCCTATAGAAAATCAAATAATAATACTAATAAAGCAAAAATCATTTTTTTTAATTTCATTTATTTATTAGTATTAGTATTTGATTTCCTACAGGGCAAACATGAGACTGAGAGCGGAAGGGAGAGAACGCGAAGGTGAGAGGGGAGAGAGAGAAAGAGAGAAGAGAGGATCCTTCAGAGGATCTAGTAGCACTACAATCCCCTTCCTCCTGTCTTCCAGCCTTTCAGATTTTGATCACTTGAGTATTTCGGACCAACTGGGCTGGGGATTTGAACCTCAGTCATCATGTGGGATCCAGATTCCCTTAAGCAGCTCTTTACCACTGCCCCACAGTCTACTCCCAGGATTTTTTTTTTCTAACTGGGTGATCTTTGGTGAATCACCTAACCTGTCCATGCCTCAGTTTCTTCATCTGTAAAGATGAGGAAAGCAGTACATACATCATAGGTTTGTTGTGGGAAATAATGGATTAATACATGTTAGGTCTTAGAACAATGGCATATAGTAAGCAGTAAGTAAGTGTTAGCTATTATTAATCACTACACCATTCATTCATTAATCAAATATGCATTGAACGGCTATTAGGTACCAACACCAGTGATGAAGACCCAGAGTACATAGCAATGAACAGGTAGGTAATAATTCCTACTATGTGTGGTGGCAGGGCCCCACAAAATAAATAAAAATAAATAAGTATTTTATTTATTACATAAAAGTAAGTGCCATGGAGGAAAAAAGGCAGAGAAGGGGATGGAGGAGCTTCCTCTGGGCAGACTCGGCTTTATGTGGGTGGCACACCTGAATACAGCCTTACACAGGACCAAGAATCTGGAAATAAAAATGAGATCATGTGACCTATAAATCAAGAGACAGGAATGAGACTTGACATGCCTTGGAGAGCAATATCTAACCTCAAAGATCAGTCAGAACCTCTCTAAAGATCTGCATTACAAAAATACTCAGAGACTATTGAGAATACTACCCTTCCTGTAGATTTTCTTCTCCAACCTTGAAGACACGGACAATTTAGTAACCTGAATTCATTATGCTGTCCGGTAGCTTTCACTTTTTCCTTTTCACTATTCGTCTTAACAATGGCATGAGTAGTCTGGAAAATAATACGAAGAGGCAGTAATCTTTATTTTCCACCCTTGCCCAAATCATCACTTTGGTTTTGTTTTTCAAGACTACAAGAAAAGAGCTTAGTATCAGGAATTGGAGAACTACATGCCGACCTACCTATCAAAGGATTTGACGATGGAAGCCCGGCTTCCTTATGGATTCGCATAGCTCCTCTGATCTACTTATTCAAGATTTAGGAAGTGCCTAATGTGTGTCAGATGTCATGTTATTAACTGGGGACAGGTGACCTGACCTGAGCAAGTCCACGGTAAAACAGGAGAAGGTGCGTGCATAAGTGCAATATAATAGTCGCTCTGGTGGTATGAAGTGGCTGAGGACGGAGGGCAGGGGAGGGAATTCTGAATACGTTTTTGCAAGTTCTTCCTAGAGGTTGTGAAGCATAAGCTTTGCCTCAGGGAAGCATTGGGTAACATTAGGATCACAATAGCAGTATAATGCTGAAGGTTAGTAGCGTATTGACATTGCCATTAAAAAGCAGTTATTTCCTGGTGACCAGGAGAAAGGGTGTTCAGAGCCAAATTACCTCTGTTAGAAAGGATTCCTTTAGTTCAGTGGCTGAAAACCCACCAGTCCTTGGAGCTGTCCATGGTACTTGTTATGCCTTGGAGATACCACTTGATATCTTGGGAAGACCTCTCTGCCAGTGTCATTCTCTTGGGCGTCAGAACTGTCACCTTCTTCCCAGCCAGAAGCAGTAAGGGTCCGTGGGTCCTGAGCCCTGTCAGGTGCCTGACCTCACCTCTTGCCCATTCTCTGCTGCCAGCTAAGTCCTGTGAGCCTTGTGGAGGAAGAGCTGACTCAGCCATCACCATAGATGGGCGTTCTGAGCCCTGTGCTTTCAGCTCTGCAAAGGTAGGGTAGGGCAGCTTGATGGATTTGTCCATTCTCTGACTGCCTGTGAGGACTACCAGGATTCAATGCTAAATTTCTGCAGAGAAAATTCAACACCTCTCACAAAACCCAGAAATGTTTATCTCCGACAACAATGATCCTCAGCCAGGGACAGTTTTGGCTGTAAGGAAACACTTAGCAATGTCTGAAGATATTTTTGGTATCACATTGTCACAACTGAAAAGTAAGGAACATTTACTGGCTTCTAAAGAAGGGCTGCTGCTAAACATTCTACAACACACAGGATAGTTCTCACAACAGAGAATTCGCTGTACAGAAGAAGTTAGGAAACACTTCTATAGAGTTGAGGCAGTTGGAGTGGTGATTAAAGCTTTGGTGCACATACTAGGATCTAATTTGATCTTCTGGGTTTGCCAGCTATGACCTTGCATAAATCATTGAACTATTCTTTTTTTATTGTGAGAGGGCATGTGCATGAGAGAGAGAGAGAGAGAGAGAGAGAGAGAGAGAGAGAGAGAAAAGAGAGATAGAGTGAGAGAGAGCACTCCAAAGGGTGTGGTCATTCCACAATCCTTTTTGTTCCATTTTTCCATTCCGTCATGATTTGGGGTATGTATGCACACCCACAGTGTGTTTTTCAAGTGGCCAGGGCTAGGATTTGAGCCATGGTCAGCCATGTGGGATCTGGCCTCTTTAATCAGTGAACTACAGAGCTGACCCAAGTCACTGAACTGTCCTAAGCTTCATTTTCTATGTGCCAATGTTTATGTTCCTGGACTAAATTGATGGACTCAAAACCCCCTGCCATTTTTTTTTAAAGATTACTCATGATAGGGAAAACATGTGTGCACATAAGAGTGAGAGAGAGCAGCACCTTTAACAAGGTCTCATTATATTGTGAACCTCTTTACCCAGCCCACCAGCTTCTCAGGATCTTGGTCACACCTCTCTTGAAATCATCTTCTCATGACCTACGTTGCATCATCTGTAAGAGTGAGGACACAGACCTCTTTATTCTGCCTGTCCGTTAGAGATGAGGAGTTGCTAATGAGATAGGAGTTAGACCCCACTGACAGATAGATAGAGTAAAGGCTCTGAAAGAAAATCACTGTGTTTTTTTTTTTTATGAAGTCTCTGTGTTTTTCCTCTATGATCTGGTTAATGTACAATATACACCCCTTGTGCATGTCTCTAAAGAATTTTTGACTTCTTGCTAATAAAGCACAAGATAGGGATATTGAGCACACGATAGGGTCAGAGCCCAAGATGGAGTCACGATGGCTCAGTTTTCAAGGACAAACGCTGGCCACACTGGAACTCAAAATAACTGTGGCTAAGGGCAACAGTTTTATTTAGTAGCTATATTCTAATAAAAAGTACAGATTGCTATGGTCTGTTGACCACACACGAAGAATAGGGTAATAAATCACTCAGATGACCATGTAACTATTTTCTGAAGCCTACTTCCTTATCCGACTGCTGAATAAAAACCCCTCACCTCCAGCTCCTCTTCAGCAACCCGTTCAGAACCCCTCCCTGCCTCAGAGCTTTGGTCTTCCCTTCCTCTCTTAATAAACTCTGCTTTACTATCTCCTCCCTCCCTCTCTTAATAAACTCTGCTTTACTATATCCTATCTGTGTCCACGTCTCTAATTCTTGGTGAGCATTGAATAAGAACCGGCACTGTTGTTGGGTCTGATCACCCAGTACGCCCTCAGCACTAATACCCTGCCCCATACATATACACCCAGGGAAAAGTACTACTAAAGGAACAAATTTGGGAAATATGCCTCTCCTCTCTAAAGTCTCAGCCTTCTGAGCTGGAACCAGGTGTGCACGACGTCTCCATGTAATTGATGAGAATGGCTTCTCCATCTTGGGCAGTGATGCTCCTGTGATTGAGGACTGGAAGAGTGTTCACATCCTTCCTCTGACGGTAGCTAACCCCTCAGCTTGGAGGTTTTAAGGACAGGTAGAGTACGTATCCTGTCTACTGGGATCTCATATTCTAGAGGGAAATATAGAAGTTGAGAACATGATTTTAGTGAATTTGTGTAAAACTGTGGCTATCTGACATCCAGAAGTCCCTTGGTCTGGAGACATGGTCCGGCTGCAGAGGATGCATGTATGTGGACCTCAGAGCACCCGTGCGGGTGCTGTTCTCACAGTTCAGTCCTCCACCTGGTGTTTGGGGCACTATGGTACTAGGCAGTGTCAGCTGGACAGGGGCAGAGAAGCCATACCAGCCACCAAGGCCACATAACTTCCCATTTCATCCTGCCCAAACCTGCCAGGACGAAATGCCTGGGTGGGAACACATCCCTTCTCGTGGGAGTCAGGCACGTCATTCTGGGGGCCAGCACGGTCCCAGCACCTAGCCCAAGGCCTGAAGGGGGAAATACCATTCCTAGCCCAACCTGGTCTCACCTCCCAACCATGATTCCTGTACTCCATGGGAATTGTCTTTGGCCTAGAAAACACAATGGAGACAGACATTCTGAGGGCTTTCATTTCATCTGCCTCAGCCTGGCATGTGTAGAAAAGGAACTCGTGGGGGCATGATCCACCCACAGGTGGTGCCCCTTCTTTACCAGCAGCTTTGTGACTTTGGGCCAACCATGTATGCTCCGGGCTTCACCCTCAAAACTGTGACTCCACAGGGACAGGGACCATGAATGCCTTTGTTCACTGCTGAATTCTAATCACCTAGCATCATGCTTGCACAAAAGTACCCTCCAGAGATATTTTTTAAGTATGTGAATATATCTTGTCAGCTCTAGAATACACTTTTAGAAATGGAATTTGTTGTGGTTGGCAGGTGGCATGGTGGTTAAGGCACTGGACTCCCACATGGCCAACTGCAGTTTGAGTCCTGGACCTGGGGACTTGCTTTCTCACTTTCCCTTTCTGCCTCTCTTGTCAAATTAAATAAAAGTAAGTAAATATTTTTTGAGATGTTTTTGCTATAGGGTGCGTGCGCTCGCCAGAAAGACAAAGACAGACAGAGAGACAGAAAGTGAGAAATTACCCCCCAGGGGGAATGGCCACGCCACAATCCCTTCTCCTCCATTCTCCTCTCAGGATCTTGGGCATGCACGCACACGTGCCTGGCATGAGTTTAAGCCACCGGGTTCGGGACTTGAACCACGGTCGACTACATGAGAGTTCAGTGACATAGCCATTACGCTAACTGCTGGTCCCAATAAATAATTCTTTTTAAGAAAAAGAAATGGAATTTGCTTTTGCTCACAACACTTAGTGGGTTCAGCTTACATCATGATCTTATTTGGTCTTATTTTTTCCATTGGGGAGATTTTGTAACTCAGAAGTCAAATTACCCTGGGCCCGTCAGTGGCATGGTGATAAGGCAGCTGGATCCCACATGATTGACTGCGTGGTTTGTGTTCTGGACACAGCAGTTTGAGAAACATGCCAGGTGTGTGTGTGTGTGATTGCCCAAAATCCTGAAAAGAGAAATGGAAGAGATGGGACCGTGGCCTGATAATTTCCCATGGATTGTGTGTGTGTATAGAGGGGTATTTTCTCACTTTCACGCTCTCACTCTCTCTCCATGGGAAATGCACATGTCCCCCAGCAATTTTTTAAAAGCAAATTACACTGAAAGCAGAGGAGCTGTGCCACAGAGGAAGGCAGGAGTTATCCTTCCACTTGCATGGGCCTCCCTTAGGTGGTTTGGGATAGATGCCCAGAAAGGTGGTTTGATGGGAGGGGAAATTCCATGGCCTGGGAAGCAGGAAATCTGTTCTACCTCCAGGCAGCTTCAGTAGCTGTGAGTTGAGGCAGGCCCAACACAGGGTGTGAGTTCTGCGGCCTTTCTTACTTCCCAGACTCCCAGAATACTGCCCCCCTCTGGAGCACACGTATGATAACATCTATCAGAACCACACACAATCCCCTCCATTGTTCAACAGGAAGCTGCGGCCACCATGCTGGCCCCTACAAGCCAAGACCCAGTGTCTCTTTCAACTCAGGAACGCTCCTGAATCCTCAACAAGTCCCAGGCAGAGGCCAGTCACTTCTTAGTACATCTCAACACAAACAAAGAGATGATTCAACTTCCTATCAGCCCAGGGAGGGCCAACTGCAGCCCATAGTAAGAGGGAAAGCCCAGGTCTCAGAGTTGTAATTGAAAAGGCCCTGAAGGTCAGGAGACGTGGAGACTGGTCACTAGAAGCTGGGTGACTTGGACAAGACATCTCACCTTTGAGAGGGTCAGTGAATTGGTGCACCTAAAAAAAATATTTTTTTAAATGTGTTCCTTTACTAAGCAATTATGGGACCTTAAATATTCACAAACTATTGTGTCACAAAGCCCATTTTTCTAATAAGGAAACTTGTAGAACTTCATTCCTTGAACTATTGTCAAAATGACCTTTCTAAAACCCTCTGAGGGCCGTTCTTACCTCTAAGGGCTTTAATGCAACAATTGTGACTATTTTCTGTGAATCTAATGAAAACTATGGATCCTCTCTCTAGAGAAATGCACACAGACACTTAACATTGGCATAAAATTGTGACTATTTGACGCCCAGAAGTCGATGGAACAGGGCTTTTAAAATTCAGATGAGGAAGCAGCTCTGGCGGTGGAGGAGCAGTAGGGTTTATCCGCTCAACTCCGCAAAGGCTCTAGGCGCTCCGTGGCCTCCTCAGGCACCCAGCACGCACCATGTCCACAGCCAGGACGCCCAAGAGGAAGGTCAGCTCAGCCGAGGGGGCGGCCAAGGAAGAGCCCAAGAGGAGATTGGCGAGGTTGTCGGCTAAACCTCCTGCGAAAGTGGAGAAGCCAAAAAAGGTGGCAGGGAAGGATAAAGCTTCAGACAAAAGGGACGAGGGGAGCAAAGGGGAACCAGGCTGAAGTGGCCAATGGAGACACTAAAGATTTACCTGCAGAAAATGGAGAAACTAAAAATGAGAGTCCACCCTCTGATGAAGCAGGCGAGAAAGAAGTCAAGTCTGAGTAATATGTACAATGTCTTATCCATGGTCCCTGTCTCCCTTCTTGTACAATCCAGAGGAATATTTTTATCAACTATTTTGTAAATGCAAGTTTTTTAGTAGCTCTAGAAACATTTTTAAGAAGGAGAGAATCCCACCTCATCCCATTTTTTAAGTGTAGATGGTTTTTTTTTTAAGAGGTGAAATCATTTACTGGTTGTTTATTTTTCAGTACAACCAGAAAATAGTGGGATATGGACTTATAGGAGGCTTTGACTCTCTTGCGTGTCAGCTTAACATTCCATAGGTGGGGGCGGGTGGGTAGTTTTTATATCCTAAATACAAAGCATACTAAAGGGCAGTTTGGAGTCACAGTCATGCATTTAATGTGTCTGGAATATTTTAAATGACTTCTATTATGTTTTTTAGTAGTATTGTTTCCTAAAGAAAAACCACTCTTTGATTGTTGCTCTCCGTCAGAATTGTGTACACTCTAACATCTTTGGTCGTGGTAGTCCAGTTTTCCTAATAATTTTGTTAATGTGCTGTGAAAGATTGGAAATTTGAAGTATGTAGTGTGTATGATACTAAATTGTGATTTGGTGGGACTTACATAACAGCTTTCAACATCTGAAGGCAGTGGATCTTGATATCGTCCTAAGGAAAATTTGCCTATAAATTTGAAGCTGGAATGTACTGGAATAACTTAAAAAGAATCACTATACTTGACTTTTTAAATTTTTGGTACGTATGTTAAGAATTGGGTACAAATTGAAATGTCTGGACTGATCCTTGACACAAACAATAAATCTCAATTACAAAAGAAAAAATCATTCAGATGAGGAATGTTTGAACTCTAAAGCATCTCAGAAGCTAATATATATTTTTTTAAAATTTGCTATAAGGCTTGTACACTTGCCAGAGGGAGACAGAGGGAATGAGAAAGAGAAAAAAATGAGAAAACACCATCCAGGGAGGATGACCACACTGCAATCAATCCCTTCTCCTCCATTCTCCTTTTGGGATTTTAGACATGTACGCACACATATCAAACATATTTATGTGTTTTCCAAGATGCTGGGTACAAGACTTGAACCATGTAATTGGCATGTGGGATCTAACTGCCTTAACCACCACACTACACCACTCAGTATTATGATTTTGTATTACACTGGCCAAGCCGGTGTCAACACTGTCAATACCCGGCCCTGCCTCTTGGTCTCTGACCCATTTCCAGGAACATTCAGTGCAGTCCTCCCAGAGTTGACTCCCTGGGCAGAAGTCAGGCCTTCACACATCTCTTCCCTCAGCTCCTTGCTCCTCAGATGTTCTCAGCTGGCCTGAACTCATGGCACTGGTGTGGAAATAGAGGCAGTGAAGAAGCCACTGGGGGCAAGTAGAAGCCTAGTGATAAAGAAGGGCTGACTTCCAACTCACCTCTGCCACCAGGGCTGCTGGGTCCTTGACAAGCCTGGTCCCTAGATCCCTGGCCTGTCCTCCTCCTTCTGTGTTGTACCCCTGTCCCAGGCCCACCTGCATAGCACATTTGGAGAGTCACACTGGGAAGAATCCAACTTGAACCAGTGCTCCCAGCAAAGCCCCGAAGCCTTGAGATGGATTACAGTGCAGGTGGTAGGAACTCACGCCATGCTTTCTTCCACAGAGGGTAACAGGTGTTCTGTACAATTTCTAAATGGATGGGGAATGGCTCCCCTTGGCCTTCCAAAAATCCAGAGCCAGGGTATTGTACCACTGGAAATCTGTTGGTTCAGAGCTCACACTGGATCAATGTCTGAAAGAAGCTTGGGAGGGGAGTGTTCCCAATAGAACAAAATGCAGACACAGCACCTGGGTTGTTTCAACACTTCCATTCAATTCACATTTCGTGCTACCTGGGAAGGGGGTACAGATATCCAGATCATGATGCATTCACCGGCCTGTTTCAGCATAAGAATAAGGAAATGTCTGTGGAATACTCTGCCTCAGGGGGAAGTAGGGCGTGCTCCAATATTTGTAGGTTTGTAAGGAGATTCTGCATTCTTCTTTGAGAGAGCAAGAAAATATTAAAACTTGTTTGCAAAGCTACCACGAGAGAAGACTGGTAGGTAAAATTCCAGAAAACTTGCGGCTCGCTGGAATGCCCTTGCAGAGTAAGTCAGCATCGTGTTTTTTCCAAGTGTTTTCTTTTATTCTTAAGAAAGGTCACAGGTGTAAATCCTTTCTTTTCATAATAAAATTTTGATAATATCTCCTTGGATATGCAAACTCCTTGGTAAAATTCCACAGAAAAATTTCTCCCAGGAACCGTGAGACAGCTTCTCTCCTCATGTAACTTGGAAGCCTGCTGGGGCTTCAGGAGATTTGGTTCTAGTGGGCATCGCCTGCTCACCGTCTGGCTCAGCTCAACTGCCCCGATGCCCAGATCACTGATGTGGGTATGAGAGATCACCTACCACACTGCAGGCCGTATGTCAGGGCCTTCGTAATGGGTCTTCTGAGGGAGGAGAGTGGTGAAGCCAGGACAGGGCTCATAGATTACCTGGCTTTGACAGTACTTCTCTTTCTGACGCTTTTCTCAAGAACTGATCAAAGTGAGTACTGACCCTCCCCCGATGGCCAACTGCTGTTAGAACAGCATTACTGACTTCTGCCTCAGCTGCGATTGTCTAGTATGGTAGCAAAGCTATGGGTGACTTTCTTCTTCTTTTCTTCTCTCTTCTCTTCTCTCCTTTCCTCTTCTTTCTTCTCTCCTCTCCTCTCTTCTCTTCTTGTTCCTTTCTTCTTATTATTCTTACTCCTCCTTCTCCTTCCTTCCTCTTCTTTCTTCTTCTTCTTCTTTTTTTTTTTTTTTTTTTTTTGCCAGAGGGAGTTTGCCCTTGCCAAAGAGAAATGGAGAGACAGAGAGAAAGAAAGTAGCCCCAGGAGAATGTGCTGACACCACAATCCATTCTCCTCCATTTCTTCATCCTGTCAGGATTTGGGGCACACTTGCACACGCACACAGCATGGTTTTCAAGTCACCGGGACTGGGATTTGAACCTCAGTAGACCATGGGGGATCAGGCTTCCTTAACCACTAGGCCAGCTGCATGTGGGGCTATTCATAACATATTCATAAAATATTTGTCATTTGTAATGATAGATTGAGAATGAGTTGGATAAGTGAAGATCCATGAACCCATATTGTCTGGAGAATAGAAAAGCAGCCGTGATGTTGGCAACGACACAGCCACAGATGTCGATGAACAGAAGCCCAACAGTCCCCCATGGCAGAGACGAATGCAGTGGAGAAGGACACAAAAAGTCATTGTCACTGTGTATCTGACCTGACCCAAAGTCCCCAGAAAGAAGGGCAGTGAAGTTCTGGTGGCCATAAATGCCCATCAGAGCACAAAACAAGCTCTGTGTGTGTTCCTGCTTCTTCACACGATGCTATGTTACATTGTATAACACTTCACACTGTTTTATCTCACTCTCACAACATCCCTGTGCAGGTAGAGAATTTCTGTCATCATTTCATGAGATTTTTATCCCCATTTTACAAGCTAAAAATTGAGATGCAGGGGCCAGCAGACGGCATAGTGGTTACGTCGCTAGACTCCCACGTGGCCAACTGCAGTTTGAGTCTCAGATCCGGTGGCTTGAAAATCACTCCGGGTGACAAAGAGGCAAGGCCCCCTGCTCCAGCTCCAGCCCCGGCACCCCAAGCCCAGAGACCCTCTATCTCTGTCAGTCAGGGCCGCCCCCAGCTCTACAACAGACCCCACTTCCATCTCCAGACCCCTGGCCTAGGGACACTAAGGCAGGGCCCCCTGCCTGAGCTCCAGCCCTGGCACCCCAAGCCCAGAGACCTTCTATCTCTGTCAGCCAGGTAGGGATTTTTTTCCCTTCTCTTCTTTCATTTTAAATTTCACACTTCTCCTTACCACACAGGACTGCTCCCGGCTCTACAACAGATCCCACTTCCATCTCCAGACTCCTGGCGAAGAAGAGCCTCAGGTCTGAATAAATCAGGAAATATGCCTCCATCAAAAAAACACAGTGACTCCCTTACATTTCTAAAAAAAAAAAAAAAAAAAAAAAAAAAGAAGAAGTTACCAAAATGTCAGAGAAAGAATTTAGAACATTCATGGTGACCAAATTCTATGAGTTGGAACAGAAAAGAGACAATGAACTACAGGAGATTAGGAAGTCCTTCCACGATATGAAAGAAGAAATGGACACGCTAAGATATAATCAGATGGAACTATTAGAGATGAAGTCTGTAATACAGAAAATCAAAAACTCTCTTGAAAGTAGTAAAAGTCAATTATACCATGCTGAAGATCGAATCTCTGATGTAGAAGATAAAACCTCTGACCTAGAGAAAACCACCAAGAAGATAGAGAAAATAACCAAAAAAAAAAAAAATGAGGATAATATACACGAAATACTAAATTTCATTAGATGCCCTAACATCCAAATAATTGGTATATCAGAAGGGGAGGAAACTAATAAGGGTATGGAAAATCTATTCCTTGAAATCCTGAAAGAAAATTTCCCAAGTCTAGAGAGGCACTCAAACATCCAGACCCAAGAAATACAAAGAACCCCAGATAGAATCAACTCACAAAGATCTTCCCCAAGGCACATCTTAGCCAGACTGGCCAAGACCACAGATAAAGACAAGATACTGGCAAGAGAGAAGCGACAAGTGACTTACAAAGGTCATCCCATCAGGCTAACACCGGACTTCTCAACGGAAACAATGCAAGCAAGGAAAGAGTGGGAAGACATATTAAAAGTGTTAAGCGAGAAACAATTTCAACCAAGATTATTACATCCTGCAAGATTATTCTTCATATGGAAAAAAAGATTAAAATCTTCTCAAACAAAACCTGAAAGAATTTGCCAACACCAGACCAGCTCTCCAAGAAACCCTGAAGAAAGTACTGCCAGGAAAACTAAAGAATGAACAGCCAGAAACAAAGGAATAAAAGGCAACCAAGACAATGGCCAACTTAAATGTGTATGGGGTGGGGGGGGGGTTCTAGAATCAGAATGTTTTGAGCCTGCCTTTCACCAGCTGTGACATCTACAGCAAGCTACTTGGCCTCTCTAAAAAGATGGTATCTACAGCGCCAGTTACTGTGTCATTAGAAAAAAATAGTCCAGGTCACGTGGGTAACGTAGAACTAGGTACACAGCACATGTGCAGTTACCATTACTGTTATTGTGCTTAGAATATGCTAGAAACTCAGGCAGGCCTGGAAATTCAGAGGAAAGCTCCACATTGAGATGCAGAGACAAACAGGCTGACAATCATTACAATGTCATGTGCCAACGACTTAGAGAAAGAGGGAAATATTAGAGATTACGTGCTATAGAGTATCTGTCTTCCTGCAGAGGCCCCGAGGAGGAAAATGAGCTTCCCAAGTTTTCAGAGCAATAGACAGCAGTCTGGAGTCAGGCCTCCTAAATTCCAGTGGGTTGTGGGGAGCGGGAGGGGACTTATCCCTCTGAAAGAAAAGGATATGATTCTTGCTCTTTTTTCTCTAGAGCTCTGAATATGGCTCTCTTGAAAAAGCTATCAGTGACTGGAGAGACAGGTTAGGTGACCTCTTTACCTGGTCCTTGTTTTGAACTCATTTACACAGAAGCAACTCTAGGCTGCTCTCTGGAAGCGGACCACACCATCCTGTCCTCTGTAAGGCAGGCACGAGCCCACAGAGACAAGGTGAAGGGAAGAGTGTCTCAGGGCAGGACGGAATGGGAGTAGACTGATCAAAGGCAGATCTGAGAGTAGGAATCTGGACAGACTGGCCCTGTATCTAGAAAGACACATCTCAATCAACCCTGGTGCTGGCTGGAGGTGTGCCCGTCCTGGAGTTTGCCAAGTAGGGGCCTAGGCATGTGCTTCCTCATCCCAGTCAGGCAGTGAGCAACCACTTTCTTCCTTCATTTGAAGTGCTGCATTCGTAGGCCACCTGTTCCCACATACACATGCACCATTCCAACACTGCCCCTAGCTCTCAGCTCACACTAACTCAGACTCACCACCAACTCTGACTCACTAGGATAGAACCATAAATCCACCCAACACATATGCATGTGCTCTCACACACAGCCACACACTCATCACACCCTCTACATATATTCACTCTGCACCTGCACTCACGTTCTCATACACACACAGGTGGCTGTCGCCCACAGTGCTTTGCTGGCCGTTCTTCCAATCATTTACGATCTGTCCAAAAGGGCCATTCAGGGTGCTTGGAAGAGAGACCTGCACCTCTGGGTACTCAGTAAAAAGTCTTCCTGACCTCTTAACTTCCAGGCGGTCTCTGTTCTGCAATACAGGGACCCAAACGGTTCAAGCGAACAAAGCATCATCTGCTTATCCAATTCCTCGGGTTTGCCTGAGTCGCTGCCACGGTGTGACACTTCTGGGTCAACTTCAGCCATTTACTGCCCAATTTGCACACGTTCTTCTTTTAGCTGAATTAGGTATTCCTTGATACAAATCAACTTTAAAAGCAGAACTGACATGAGCCAACAGGTGGTATGTTAGGTAAGGCGCTGGATCCCACATGACCAACTGTGCGGTGTGTGTTTTGGATCTGGTGGCTGGAAAAACACGCCGGGCATGTGTGCGTGTGTGCCCAAAATGCCAAGAGTAGAATGAAGGAGAAGGGACTGTAGCATGGCCATCTCCTCTGGGGGATATTTCTCACTTTTTCTCTCTCTGTGTCTCTTTCCAGCAAGCATGCACCCTAAGGAAAAAACCTCTACAAAAAAAAAAAAGGAGGTTGCCCAAAACAGACATTCTTCTTGAACCCTCGAGTCCCTCCTTTCCTATTCAGGGGGAACGGAAGAGATGAGGCTGCATTTCAAAGGTGTTCTCCTGGTGGGTGCTTATAACATTAACCACCATAGCCTCAGACTGGGATGAGGGCTAAGACTCATTCGAGTGCCTGCTCTGACTCCTCCTCCCCGCTGAAAAACTTTTGTGATCAGAGCAGAGCCAGCTTCTCCCTCTCTGGGGCACCCAGGCAGTTGTGTCAGAGCCAGGTGGCTGGGCTCTCACTGGTCTCCTCCCTCCTCAGACTCTGGCAGAGGAAAGGCGATCTACCCACAACTGCCTTATCTGGAATGATATGAAATTGCTTTATTTGCAGGTGAAAAATAGGTTAGCCATTTTAGATGTTCCATTTCCTCTCGTTCAAATGAACGCTTTCTCACACTTCCAGGACAAGGTAAATAAGAACATTTTAAGTTGGGTCCTTCCTCTGGGATTAAGTGATCACTAGGCTTATGATGCATTAGGTGCCAAAATATACATCGTAGATCAACAAATGGATATTAGCGAGGTGCTCCTCTCTGGCCTGTTTTAAGGTTACTAGGGGTGATTTTCTCTCTCTCTCTCTCTCTTTCTCTCTCATCAAGAAGAGAAAAAACTGCTGTGGAGGAAACTTTCCATGCACAAACTGAAACCTGCCTTGCCTGATCTTCTCCAAGGATTAGGCAATAAAGTCAGGATCAGGTTGAAATTTTCAGGGACACAGTCAGGACCCTGCATGCAGCAGAGACCCTACAGAGACGGGGGGCATTCATAGCTCCTTTTCATAAGAACTGGCAGGACAGGATTAGGATTCTTGATAAGGACTCACTTTGCAAAGCATTTGTGTTTATATCTCCATGTTCATAACTGCATTATGTATGCACAATAGCCAAAAAGTGGAAGTCACCCAAATGTCCATCCACAGATGAATAGATACAGTGGTATGCACATACAATGGAATATTATTCATCCTTAAGGAGGAAGGAAACCCTGACGCATGCTTGACATGGATAAATCTTGAGGACATTATGCCAAGTGAAATAAGCCAGCCCTAGAAAAAAAACTAGTGTATGATTCCATGTGCGTGTGCTATCGAGGTGGTCAAACTCATGGAGACAGAAATGAGAATGGTAGTTGCCAGTGGCTGGGAGGAGAGAGAATGTGGATTTTTTTGTTTGTTTGTTTGTTTAAGAGAGATTTTTTGCTATAAGCACATGGGCTTGCTGGAGAGAGATGGAGAGAGACAGTGACAAATCACCACCCAGGGAGAATGGCTATGCCACAATCCCTTCTCCTTCATTCTCCTCTTAGGATTTTGGACACACACACACACACACGGGCCCAGTATGAGTTTCAAGCCTCCGGGTTCAGGACTCGAACCACAGTGGGTCATGTTGAACTCCAGTGACGTCACCACTACACAACCTGCTGGCCCTGTGGAATTGTTTTTTTTTTAATGGATGTAGAATGAAGGCAGAAAGAGTTCTGGAGATTTGACGCAAAACAATGGGAATATGCAAAGTACTGAACTGTACACTTCAAAATGGTTATGCTGGTAAATTTTGTGCTATGTTTTCAAATTTTCTTACAGTCACCTTTTTTTATAAATAATTATTTTTACAAGCTATTTATTTTAATTAATTAATTAATCTTATTATTTTTAATTTGGCCAGAGAGAGATGAGAAAGAGAGGGAAAGTGAGAAAGCAAGCCACCGAGTCCACGACTCGAACTGTGGTCTGCCATGTGGGAGTCCAGCATCCCAACCACCACACCACCTGCTGGCCCTTACAACCATTTGTGAATCTGCGTCATCACCTGCATGGGATATGGATGATTTGTTTTCAGGCACATTTACCCTGCAAATGTGGAAGACTCTGAGGGGCAGCTTTGATGAGACTGTCTAGAGGCCCCTCAGTTGTACTGCAGGAAGCCAGTGCTCAGGGCCTGGGAGTCTTTGGGAGCTGGAGGAGACAACTTCCCAGCGGGTGTGGAAGGAAGTTGTCAAGACAACTCAGGCCGGGCACCTGTGCCTCAAGGGTGTTACCCCCTCTCGCCAAATGACCGGATCCATGCAGAACTTCCCTTCCTGGTGATGCCAGAACAAATCATTTTTTTTCCCGTCTGCTGTCTATGGTCCTGTTTGCTCTGGTTTGGCTAAAAGTCCTTCTAGATAGGTGGGAGAGTGGTAAGTATTGTTGCTCCTGGCGATGGGCTGAATAAAGGCCCTAAAAATATCCAGGTCTTTATTCCCAGAATCCACAAATTTTATCTTATATGGAAAAAGAGACTTTCCGAGGCCAGAGGGCAGCATGAAGGTTAAGATGGCTGGATTCCATATGGCTGACCATGCTGTTTGAGCTTGGAAAACATGCTAAGTGCATGTGCGTGCATGCCCAAAATCCTGAGAGGAGAATGGAGGAGAAGGGATTGTGGTATGGCCATCCTCCCTGAGGGGTGATTTCTCTCTCTCTTTCTATTCTTTCTGGTGATTGCATGCGCCGTATAACAAAAAAACTAAATAGAGAGACTTTCCATGTGCAGTTAAATTATGTCTCTTGATATGAAGAGCTAATCCTGGATTATCTGGATGGGCCCTTGATCAAATCACAAGGCTCCTTAGAAGAGAGAGGCAGGAAGTGACACAGGAGAGAAAGGCCATGTGAAATTTAAAGATGTTTTTGCTGGCTTTGAAGATGGAAGAAAGCCGCCAACTGCCAAGCCAAAGAATGCACAGAAGGATGCTCTGGAAGTTGGTAAGGACAAGGACACAGAGCCTGCAGAAGGGCACAGCTTTGCGGACCTGTCGATTTCAGCCAAGTGAGTTGATTCAGACCTCTGATCTCCAAAACTATTAGAGAATAAATATGAGCTTTTTGACAAAATTTTTTCCAGTGGGTGTGCACTTGCCAGAGAGAGAGAGAAAGAGATAAACAAAATAAGGAAGCACCCTCACTCCCCACGGGGAATGGTCACGCCACAATTCTCTTCCATTTCTCTTCTCAGGATTTTGGGCATTCACGCACACAAGCCAGGCATGTTTCTGAAGTCACCAGGTCTGAGACTCAACCTGTACAATCCGCCATGTGGAATCAAGCTGCCTTAACCACCACACCATGGACTGACCCCATACATGCTACTTTAAGGCACCACATTTGTAATTTTTTTATAGCAGCCACCAGAAACTAATACGTCTCCACCGCAATCAGCATGGCTGGCCCATGCCCTCCTCCATCCCAGCAGCTCAGAACCACCAGAGCAGGGTGGATGAGGAGTCCAGACTCCTAGGAGCCGAGACACTCTACATTCCTCAGAGCATCAGCACAGTCCTGGCTCCCTGAGAACTGGGAAACTGTGCCAGGATCCCTGAGAGCTGCCTCTGGGTGCTTAACCACCTGGGGTGAGTAGCACATTCAGGAGCAAAGGAAAATGTCGGGATCCTGGTGGCAGCAGGGCCAGTGCAGAGAGGTCTCACGCAGCCAGCAACTCGTGCGTGTACTTTCGTAGGGTGCGTACACTTTCTGGAGACACAGAGAGAGACAGAGAGACAGAAAGCGAGAAATCACCCTTCAGTGGGGATGGACACGCCGCAATCCCTTCTCCTCCATTCTCCTCTCGGGATCTTGGGCATACATGTACATGCGCCCGGGGTGTTTCAAGCTGCCAGGTCCAGTACTTGAACCACAGTCAACTACATGGAAGTCCAGCAGCATAACTATTATGTCATCTGCTGGTCTGCTGGTGGTCTGGCTTCTGCTTTCTCCAGCTTTACCAATACAAGTCCACACACACACACACACACACACACACACACACACACATGCACACCACACACCCAGCCAACCGGGAAGGTGCACACTCCCATTGTGCACACATAGAGAGCTACTCATAGCATAAATGCAAAATTATGGAGGTTACATGTGGGAGAACATAGGAGGTTAGCTGCATGGAGCCACATGGAAAGCCTGCAAAAGTCCTGGCCATAAAGCTTTCAACTTTTCAGGGCCAGTAGGTAGTATGGTGGTTAAGGTGTTGAACTTCCACATGGCCAACAGCAGTTCAAGTCCTGGCCCTGGTGACTTGAAAATCATGTGGGGCGCATATGCAAGTGTGCCCAAAATCCCAGGAGGAGAATGGAGGAGAAGGGATTTCTGTGTGGCCATCCCTCCTGAGCAGGGGGTGGCGGGGAAATGACTTTCCCTCTCACTATCTCTCTCTGGTGAGTGCACATGCCCTATAGCAAAAACCTAGGGGGAGAAACTCTCAACTGCACTCTCAGGCTTGCTTATAATGACAGGTCACCCGCATGCGTAGGACCACGTGAAGGTCCTCCACTCCACTCCTCACTGTTCAGAGAGAGAGGCTGGGCCCAGAGAGAGGTAGTGGCATCCCCTAGGTCACACAGCTTTTTCGGCACATGAAGGTCCAATATTCTGCCGGAATACTACTGAACGTGTGGTCTCTCTGTGAGACCTCAAGTTCCTCTGTGAAACCTCAGGAGGAGAAATGACTGGTCGGATTTCCCCTCCACCAACTGACTAGCGCCCAAGTTCAAGGGCTCTCTATGATCTCTGTGATACCCAGATCGCTGTGATACCCAAGACAGCACCATCTTTCCCAACTGGCATTCCACCCTGGGGATTCTAGGCGTGCTGGAAGGACAATAGACTCTCGGTTGTTTCTTGAGAGGAGGGGAGTCCACAGGCTGTCAAAATACAGAATCGGGGAAGAATCTCTTGCATGGGCTGAAGCTTGGGTAGCTAGTATGATCTTATGATCTAGGCTTCTCATGTCTGCACCAAGTTCTCTGGAAGGGGTCGGTGCAGGGGGTGGCTCTTGTGGCTCAAAAAGAAATGGAACACTTGAGGCCTTTAGGGCTAAGTGTTGTAATCATAATACCCATGAGGAAGTTAGAACTAAGTGTGAAGGTCATCAGATGGTGACAAAGCCAACAAAAACAGCCAACTGAATAAGGCTGTGTTGCAAGTCCTTCTGTGGGATTGGGGGTAGCGGGGCGCACAGGAGCCTGGTGTAGGACTGTCGAATCTTCGTCATACTTTTGCTTCCCAGGCTTCACCTGGAAAGGTGAAAAAGTACACCCAAATCTCCAAATCCCTCCCTAGCTCTGGGAGCCCGGATGCGTCAAGGATACGCACAGCCCTTCTCCCCTTTGCTTCCTGAGGGACCAGCGTATCCCTCCCACTGCACCCCCCGCCCCCACCAGATCTCCTCATGGTGCCCTTGCCCTGAGGCTGCCCCAATCCCTGACTGCCCCTAACCCCCCTTAGCTCTTATTGGGGTTCTTATTGAGGCTCTTAGAACAAGCACTTGTGACCTTGAATAAGTAGCTTGACCTTTTGCACATGATTTCCTCTTCCTCCCCCCCCCCCACCCCCCGAAGGTTTTTGCTGCAGGGTGCATGAGCTCGCCAGAAAGACAGAGTGAGAAAGAGAGACAGAAAGTGAGAAATCACCCCCAGGGGGGATGGCCATGCTGCAATCCCTTCTCCTCCATTCTCCTCTTAGAATCTTGGGCATGCGCGCACATGTGCCCGGCATGAGTTTAAGCCACCAGGTCCGGCACTTGAACCGCGGTCGACTACATGGGAGTCCAGCGACACAGCCATTACGCCAACTGCTGGTCCCCACACATGACTTCCTCTTATAGGACGGAAGTGTTCCCTGGCAAAGATGACAAAGCCTGCGTTTACCAAGCCAGCTCCCACTGCCAGTTTTATCTTGAGCATTGATCATGCATGTCTTCATCGAAGCCCTATAATAACTCTATGACATAGGTTCTCTTATTATTTTACTGGCCAGAAAATGGAGGCTCAGAAATGGAAAGTTAAGGGACCAGCAGTTAGCGTAATGGCTATGTCGCTGGACTCCCATGTAGTCGGCCGGGGTTCTAGTCCCAGGCCCGGTGGCTTAAACTCATGCTGGGCACGTGTGTGTGCATGCCTAAGATCCCAAGAGGAGAATGGAGGAGAAGGGATTGCAGCGTGGCCATCCCCTGGGGGGGGGGGGGAGCGATTTCTCGCTTTCGGTCTCTCTATCTCTCTCTTTCTGGCGAGTGCCCTATAGCAAAAACCTATTCCCCCCTACCCCCCCCCCCCAAAAAAAAAGAAAGAAACGGAAAAGTTACTTGCCTAAGATCCTAAAGCAAAACATGCTGGCACAGGACTAGAACTGAGGTCAGACTCCAGGCTCGAGGTCTCTGCCGGGAGTGCCCCTGGTAAGGTTTCTCAGAACCTCTTTACACATAGGCTTGTCAGTGGGTTACTCTGTATATTTGAGAATTAATTGAAAGTCCTCCACCTGCCAAAAAAAACTCTCAACAAAAAACTGGATGGGGACCAGCAGTTAGCGTAATGGCTATGTCGCTGGACTCCCACGTAGTCGACCGCGGTTCGAGTCCCGGACTCAGCGGCTTAAACTCACGCCGGGCGCGTGTGCTTGCGTGCCCAAGATTCCGACAGGAGAATGGAGGAGAAGGGATTGCGGCGTGGCCATCCCCTCTGGGGGGTGATTTCTCGCTTTCTATCTCTCTGTCTCTCTCTGTCTGTCTGGCGAGCGCACGCGCCCTATAGCAAAAACCTCTCCAAAAAAAGAAAAAAAAAAAAGAAAAAAAAAAAAACTGGATCAATGAAATAGGTAATACACAAAAGTGGAAATAAGAAAAAGGTTAACCAGCCTCGTAAATCAAAGAGATATACATTAAAATTACAATCATTTGCCACTTTTGGTTTATCAGATTAAGAAGAAAATTAACCAAAAATATGTGACTATCTTTTGATGGTTCCATTATAAATCTGGGACACGGCTGACGTAATTCACTCCTAATCAGTTGCCGTTACGTCCATAGGATGGACTTTTCAGTTTTCAACCCAGCGTGTGTTGAGCTCGGCATAGTTTATTATGATGAGCGGTAACGCTTTCTGATCACTGCCAAGACCATGTCACATACAACACCGTAAGGGACGAAGCAGGACGCCCAGGGGGACCTGCTCGCCTGCGAAACCAGAGGCGCGGAGCTAGGACCTGGGGCTCGGTCGTGGGGCCCGGCCGGGGCGCGCCCGAGGCCGCTGGGGTGCGGCGCGCGTGGGGACCACAATTCCCAGGCGCCTGCGCGCCGCCGCTCCCCGACCATGTGATCGGAGCGACCGGGTCGCGACCGCGGAGGCGGCGGCGGCAGCTGCGGACCGACTCCAAGCGCAGAGACCCGAGCGAGCGGACGCGGCCCCGGCACCCGCCCGGCGCGCTCACCATGGCGGTGAGTCCCGGAGCCAAGGGGAGGAGAGGACACTGGTGGGCGGTTTGGGCGGGGTCCCCTGGAGCAGCCCCCCTGGCACCCCGAGATTCTCGCTGCCCCTGGCCCAGGGCGGGCGAGGGCGTGTGTGGACAGCACTGCCAGCAGTCCGCACGGGGTCGGGGGACGCGGCAGATGGGGCTCACGGTGGCTTTGGGGTTCCTTGTGACTTGTCCCACCTGCTGGGAGTCTGTCGGGCTGGAGGAGCAGTGACCGAGCGCCTGCCGCGGCTCAGCACCGAGGTGGGCGAGCGGGTGGACAGCTCAGTACCGGGTCCCCAGCCCAGGAGCCCCGGCCAGCGCCGAGGTGGGGTGTAGGGGGAGCCGCGACGTGGGGAGCTCCAGGAAGGCTGCCCTGAAGAGGAAGCCCCAGGGGGGAGAATAAAACAGACTCAGCTACTTTCCTCCCTACAAGTGGAGACCCAAATGAGGGCTCCAGACAAGCCATTTTTCTTGGTAGGTTCCACTGGGGCTGGAGAGTTGACAGCTGGCTAAGCTCTTTGAAGTCATATCATTTCCTCCGATGAAGAATGGCATGAATTTAAAGTGCAGGAAGCCTAGAGAGGCCATTTAGTCAGACGCTCACCCCCACCTCCTGCCCTCCTCCAAAGGGGAAAGAAAAGGAGAAGTAGATGGAAGCTCCAAAAAGGCCCCCAGGCCCCGACTTAGCGGCTGGGCAGGACCGTCATCTTCTGGACTCCGGTTTATAAAGGAGGGGATTTTTCTCAAAGTGCGATGAACTCCAAATGAGAAAATCAAGAAGAAAACAAGTCTGGATTGCTCCCTCCTCCCCAGAGCACATCCCCACCCAGGGCGGGTCTGGAGTAGAGCAGATAAGTGAAGTGCAGCTGCTCCAAGGCCCAGATTCATCCCAAGTGGGAAGACAAGATTGGGGCCCTGCGCCTTGTATAGCTGACCACAAAGCCTTTTAATTGAAACTGCAGCCCAGAGTCCTTTCCCTCAAGTCAGGGTGTTCTGATCAGAATCTTTTCCTCTAGGGACAAGACAGCACTAGGGAGGGCTGAGTGACTTAGGTGTACCTGTCCCTCCAGGCTCAGACACTCTAGCCAGGTGGAACCAGATGCTCTCTGTGGGCACTCGCAGCTCCAAACACATAGTACAGTCTGTCTTCCCCAGAGCTGCCTCCTGCTCATGCTGTTTCAAAACTGTCCTAGCCACTAGCCCTCTGGCGGAGACAGGTATCTCCCTGCTGGTTTTGTCCCCAGCAGCCCCCTGGAATCCTCCACCATGCCTCACTCTGTGACTCTCCTTGTTGAAATGACCTGTCCACCTTTCTGACTCTCCTAACACTGTTTAGGTCCTTCAGGGCCAAGGGCTTGTCCCACTCATCTCTCTTGTTTCTGCATGTGCACAACTAAAGAAAATGTTTGAATTAATTTTACTGTTCTGTGTGTGTTCAAGTCCATGGCCAAGCACCTGGGCTGTTTGGGATCTAAGGATGATAGGAGGAGACCAGTTATGGAAACTCCCTGCCTGATTAATTAGCCACTGGGACATTCCATTCATGCCAGCTGCTTTACCAAGTGGACTCAGAGAAGGGGTGATGGGTGCAGCACCCCAACCGGCCCAGATGGTGCCAGGGGCTTCTGCTGAAGCTGAATGAGCGTAATCCAGTATCCATGGAATTTCATGGGATTATTTGTACCTGTTTGGTTTTGCCTATCAGTCCTTTGTGAACATTTTAATACTCTTTTTGATATGGTGGTAGGAATCAAAATGACTTTTACATTTGTTTTGGTACTAGTAGTTTTAACTGTTTACCTTGAGCAAACTCCACTTTCCTATTAAGGAGAGAAAAAGCTGTTTTGTCTGAAATTCTAAGGCATGATTTTAAGTGACTGCCTGGATTTCCACTGCGAAGCTGTGCCTTGTACATGGCTGATCCCTCCCGGGAGGCAGGAGAGACGCATGGTTCAGTTGATTTGTCCAAGTGTGGCCCCAGAAACACCCAGAATGCTCTTTGTGCACACTAGCACAAGCTTTCCAGAATGATCTCTTGCTCTGGATATCTGATCTGTGAATGACCTCAGCCAGAGATGTGAGCTTTTCTGTGCCTTCTTTGTTATTTTTATTTATTTATTTTTTTTTAGAGATTTTGCCTTAGGCAGCTTGCGCTTGCTGGAGAGAGAGAGATAGAGACAGTGAGAAGGAAAGTGAGAAATCACCCCCTCAGGAGGATGGCCATGCCGCAATCCCTTTTCCTCTATTCTCCTCCTGAAATTTTGGGCATGCACACACATGCACCTTCATGATTTTCAAGTGACTGGGTCTGAGACTCAAACTGTGGTCAGCCATGTGGGAGTCCAGTGACGTAGTTGCTATGCCATCTGCTGGTCCCGATTTTTTGTATTTTTTTAATTTGTCACAGGGCATGTGTGCTTGCTTGAGAGAGGTAGACAGAGGGAGAGGGAGAAAGCACCCCCAATGAGATCTGAACACCTCCCAATCCATTCTCCATTTCTCCATCCTGTTGGAATTTGGGGCACTCATGCACATGTACCCTGCATGGTTTTCTGGCCCCAGGGGCTGGATTTAAACCATGTTTGGTCATGTAGGATTGGCCCCCTTAACCATTAGGCCACAGGAATAGCTCCTTGTATTTTATTTTTTTAAATAATTATTTGTTTAATTTTACTTACTTATCATCATTATTGTTATTAGTATTTAATTTGATCAGAAAGAGACAGAGAGGGGAAAGGGAGAAAGCAAGCTGCCAGGTCCAGGACTTGAACCACAGTCAACCATGTGGGAGTCCAGTGCCTTAACCATCTCGCTACCTGCCGGCTCCACTCCTTTTAATTTAAAGGGGTTAATAATAGTAGGCACCTACAAGAGTCTAGGGAGTGACCCAGACAAAGGATGGGAGGTTAGTACATGAGGCCCTCCAGAGTGGCACATAGCAGCTGGGCAGCTATTCTGTTTGAGCTGATGGTTTTACACTTTGTTCTTTGTCCTGCAGATCCAGGGGCTCCAGGGAGCTGGGACCCTGTGGAGGCATCAGCACTGTGGTTGGTGACATGAGTCAGATTTCTTTTTATAACAGAAAGGCATGTTTGCTGAGTAAAACAGCGAGGTCTGTTTTATGTCTCTGCCAAATCCAAAGTTGCAAGGCCCACACCTGAACTCAGGGTTTGAGGAGACGCATGGATGAAGCCCCCCACACAACCCAGAAACAGAGGCACACTGATTCCTTTTACGAGGTTTTAGGGCAGGAGTGGAGCCTGTCTGTACTAAGTTAACAAGAAAGGGTTCCATGAGTCCTGTCCCCACTTTACAGATGAGGAGACTGAGATCCAGAGGGGCTTGCTGAGTGTCAGGAGCTCAAGGTCATGCAGCTAGTTCTTGGCAGAGATGGGAGGCAGGACCAGGCAGTGTAGCTTAGAATTTGCATCCTTAACATGCAGTCGACCGTGGTTCGAGTCCCCTCAGTGGCTTAAAACTCACTCCAGGTACGTGTGTGTGTGCGTGCCCAAAAACCCAAGAGGAGAATAGAAGAGAAGGGATTGTGGCGTGGCCATACCCTCTGGGGGTGATTTCTCACTTTCTGTCTTTCTGTCTCTCTCTGTCTCTCCAGTGAGCATGCGTGCCTTATAGCAAATATCTCTCAAAAAAACCCCAAAAAACAAAAAACGAAAAAACCCAAACCAACCAAGCACATGGGTACATGTGTATGTGTGCCCAAAATCCTGATGGAAAGGAGGAATGGATAAAAAAGGATTGTGGTACAGCCATACCTCAAGAAGGAGGGGGTTGCGGGACCAGCAGGTGGAGTGGTGGTTAAGGTGCTGGACACTCCCACATGGCTGACCACGGTTCAAGTCCTGGGCCTGGTAGCTTGCTTTCTCACTTTCCCTCTCTCTCTCTGTATCTCTCCCTCTGGTCAAATTAAAATAAATGAATGAATAAATAAAATTAAAAAAAAAAGAAGGAGGGGGTTGCTTTCTTTTTCTTTCAGGACAGTGCGCGCACCCTCTGCCAATTAGAAAGTAATCTGGTGTAGGGTCTGAGGAAGCCCTGGAATCTGATATCTAATAAGACCCTGGAGAGTCTAAGGAAATGCTGCCATTCCTCTCTAGGCCACTTGCCAGTGTGGGGCTCATGAGCCGTCGTCTCCCAGGCCTGGGCACACTTCCCAACACCTCATGACTCACCTGGAACTCACGCTGCCTGTGCAGATCCAGGTCTGGCAGCATGGCTCATCACACCTGAGTCCTTCCCACCCCTTCCTTCTCGCCTTTTCATCCTGCTTTCCAGCTGCAGTCCCCTGGGCTCTGGGCTTACTTTCCAGGCCCCGGATTGATCTTTGTGGTTTCCTCTGTTTAACGTAAATGCTTTGTCTTAGGGAAGTAGCAGCTGGCTACTGACTGCACATGCTTGGGAGGGCCGAGCCTGGCTATCCCTAACTGCACAGAGGCTTTTTCTCGTATGTTCCACCTCCCCCAGTTTCTTCCTTTCTTTCCCCCCAAAGTGCCCATATCTGCCTCTTTGTCTATGTTCACATCTTCTTTCTGAAAATTAAAACTAACAACCAAAAAGCAGCTCACCCTTAACTCTGCTGGTCTTGCAGAATACGGTGGCCTCAACTCCATGTCTTAGCATCTCTGTTTTCCTCTGTGTCAGATGAGGGGCTGGTAGAGACACCCCAGTTCTAGTCCTGATGCTGCTAATCCCAGTGTGGCCCTGGGTGTGTCATAATGGCCTCGCAAACTTCTTCTTCTGCCCTGAGAGGCTGTGTTCAGAGCCGTGAAGAACCCAGAGTCTGACTGAAGCCAGCCGGCCTGCAAAATCCTAGCCATACCGCTTAGTAGTGCCATCTATATAAAATGGAGCAGAGAGCAGTTCCCACTTATAACCGAGTTCAGAGAGGTAACTTTTTTGAATAGTGCCTGGCACAAAGTACTAAATGTCATCCCCTCTTTCTTCCAAGTATGGCAAAGTAGGTGGCTCTGAACTAGACTTCTCGAGGTGTATTCTGTGAGTTACTCTCCTACAGGGTGCTCAACAAGAAAGAGGTAGGGAGAGGATCCTAGACTCAGTCTTCTGGCAGGTGAGAACTGTTAAATTTCGTTTTGCCCAATTCCAGTTTCTCCTGAACTTACTTGGCCACAGAATCCACAGAGTACCTCCTAACACCCTGTAGATCTCTCCAGAAACACTTTGGAGGACACCCCACCACCACCACCACCAGCTTCAACCTGTGTGGGAGAGGGTGGCCCAGACTATGGAGTCCTTAACTGTGGGTCACCTTGTCGGACAGTGTCACAGGCTTTCTAGCTTCTCCAGGAGGAAACAAGCCCAAGAGAGGCCCTGAGTAGCAGATCTGTTTTATTCCATAGCCTGGACTCGATCTTCTATTCTTTACTATCTCCTTTGATTATAAATTCTGAGAGGAGAAGGGAAGAGGCTAGAACACGTGTGGCCTGAGGTATAGGACTGTCGTCGGCAAATGTTAATAGAAGACTGGCACACCTGCAAACAGGTTTGTGGTTCTGGTTTCCAGAAGGCCATGGAACACCCACATGACATGGCTTCTGACAGCATGGTAGCTAATCTAGTCTGCCTATCGCTCCACTCCACCCTGAGGTTTGCCTAAGCCTGAATTCCCCACAGCCTACATGAAAACCCACAGTCTCGGGCTTGTCTGCCTGCCTTCCCGCGGGGTCGGGAGGTGGTGCTGTGTGGGTGTCTGGCCCTTCTGCCCACCCTGATGCGGAGAACCCGGAGGTTTCTCCCCAGCTCCCCGGTGGCGTGGGGTGGGAGCGTCCCCTTTGGGAAAGGGCGTCCAGTCTTCCATCCCAGAAAGACCTGAAGATTAGATCGTAAGAAAAGAAAATAGAAGCCACGTTTCGAAGACCCGTATTACTGGTACTTCATCAGTTCGTAAGACATGAATCTGAAATATCTAGCAGTTTGATTCTTGAAAGATCTCGGAATCACGTGCAGTTACTTGGGAGAGTGGGTCAGGACCCTGTCATGAGACAGGTGAAAGGAAACAATCCAGTCACAAGATTTTCTTTGGCAACAAATGAGATGTGGAGCTCAGGGGACAATGAAGTCTACCACATGGGTGATGTCAGTCCAAAGACAACACGGCACAGAAAATCAGTATTCTGGCCAGGCCTCAGAGATGTGGCATATCAGTATGTGCAAGAGGGGTCTTGAATTTATGGGGAAGGGAAAGTAGACTATGGTGAACACATGGATAAAAATAGCGTGACGCAACAGGCAACAACAATCAGAGCTGATAGCATGACATTTCTGAGTGACCAGACCAAACAGAAGGTGTAGAATGGATGATTCTCCTTTGGCTATTGCTTGGTACAGTCTCATTTCCAAATCATGTATAGTCTATCATTTCTGAGGACAAGAATTAAAGTACTCTTGGGACCATCGGGTGGCATGGTGGTTAAGGCGCTGGACACTCTCACATGGCCAACCACAGTTCGAGTCCTGGACCTGGTGGCTTCCTTTCTCACTTTCCCTCTCTTTCTGTGTCTCTCTCTGGTCAAAGAAAAATAAATGAAGAAATAAATAAAATTAAAATAAATAATTTTTTTAAAAAAAAGAATTAAAGTACTTTCTTTTTATAAAAAAGAAAAAATAAAACAAAACAAAACAACCCCACAGTCTCTCTCCAGGCCCTCTCCCCTTGAACACAAATTGAGAGCCACCAGGCTACTGCTTATGAAGTCGGGCAAATTCCTTCCCCTTTTGGGACTCATTTTCCTCATCTGGAAATGAGAGAAGGTGGAGAGGGACTGGGGATGGACCATAGTCATGTTTTCAAACTGAGTTTCAGCAGAGCTCACCCCTCTTTCCCCAGAGCCCCATGTACATATAATAGAGATATAGAGAAGATTTTGCCAGGGTTCCCTGGAAAAAAAGTTGAAAGCTAGGCCAGCTCCATGGCACGGTGGTAATGCTTTACGCAAGAGAAGCCAGATCCCAGATGGTGACCATGGTTTAAATCCCTAGTCCAGGCAGCCTGAAACACGCCGTGTGTGTGAGTGCCCACGATCCAAAGCTAGAGGACTGCAGGAAGTGGGTGGCAGTGCATCCAGGCCCTGGGGAGGGTGCTCTTTTCTCTTTCTCTTAACATGTATGTGAATGTGCACACGCGCTCTATCTTGAATAAAGGAGAAAAAAATGTTGAAACCTAGGAACCAAAACTTCCCCGAGGACAACTGTAGCTCTGACACTGGAGGATTCTAATTTGTCCATTGTCTTAGAAGCCAGACGCTGCCACCAGCTGATCCCTGCTCAACCAGGATCTCCTCGGTGGGTGAGCACTGAGAGTGTTTGCAGAGCTTCTTTTGTAGGCCAACAAGGGCTTACCCAGAGACTAGAGGGACCTTTCTCCCTGAAAGAGGGCTAAGCGATGAATCCGTCAGGCCTTCATTTTGTCAAATACCGTCATTAAGCCTGGATTGGGGCTTTAAAATGACTATTTAGCTCACTTCTTACCTCTCTTCTTGGAGATTGAGAGGCGGCAAGTGTCTGGAATGAGCAGGGCTTTGAAATTCATCTGACTAAAGTTTTTTTACTTCTTTTAAACGTATAAAATGTTTTTATTTAAGTGACATAGTAACACATTTGCCTCAAATTTTATTGAGGTTTTGGTCTTTTTGTACTTGTAACAGTACTATGTATGAACTCATATTATATCATTGTCAATAGCATTCGTAATATACATTCCTTGTGAGTTTATAGATTACAGTGATTTTTAAAATTTCATTTTATAATTTTTTAAACTGTTTTTCTATATAGAAAAAATTTATATTACATTCAGGCAGATCAAAACAAGAATTTTTCAATAAGAATGTACTAAGAAACAACAAATGAAAACATTTATACCAAGATACCAGAAGTGATTCAACTCTTCAAAAATCCTGTTACAGTCGAATTAGTAGTTTGCATAGAACAAGTAACCTTAATATTACTCTTTTGAATAAGGATTACACATTCAAACAGAGAAAGTAATCTTTTTTACAAAATAATTATTTATTTAATTGTATTTATTCATTCATTTATTTTAATTTGACCAGAGAGAGAGAAAGTGGGAAAGCAAGTTACCAGGTCGTGAACTCCAACCATGGTTAGCCTTGTGGGAGTGTCCAGCACCTTAACCACCATGCCACTTCCGGGCCCTGAGAGAGAAAGTAATCTTAAGGTTTAAAGACATTTTTTTAAAGACAGGATTTCACTATCTTGTGATTCTCTTGTCCCAGTTTCTTGAGTTACCGGGATTACAGGTGCACACCTGGCCTTTTGGTTGTATTGGGAATCAAACTCAGGCCTCCTGTGTGGTCCCACTTGCAGAGCACAGCATCTCAGCAGTGCATACCATCATGGCTGCGCCAAAAACATTTTTTGTAATGCCTGCCCCAGCACAAATGCTGCCATAGGATTTGTAACTTCAAATGTCACTTCCAGAAAAAAATGAAAAACAATTTTTTTTTTGCATAAAATGGATTTGGTACATCATCAGCATGAAGTAGAACTCTCCTACAAAGTTAATTTGGGTGTCATCAACCACGAAATCCAAAAGTGTTGGTGTGAGCTAAAATACTTATATGAGGTAAAGGCAAATAAGACTTCCCTAGTGCTTTCCAGCTTTTCTTATTCCTAAAATGATTAACTGTTGTCCTAAGGTGCATATCTTACCGCCTATATGCTATCAGCCAACGTAAGCCTGAATCTCAGCTCCTTCACCTTACTAGCTTTGTGACCTCCAGCAAATCAGGTTAGCTTCTCTAAAGCCACTGGGTTGTCAGAAAAGTCATGATGCATTTTTGCACAATAAAACAGAAAAATACATCATTCCTTTTCCAATGACCCAATAGTTTCCTTAGTTGTCCTTTCTTTAAAAGAATCCTAATAGTCCCTGAGATTCAGAAGCCTGCTGGGACATTAACATGTGGTCGTATACAGAAAAGCCCTTGATGCTGTCTGACCATGGGTGGACCAGGCACTCTGGGAAGGGCACTCTGACAGGCACTGCATGGCCATTGCTGTTACCTTCGGTCTTTCTAGCTAGGTCTGCTCAGCAAGTGCAGAGCCATTAACTTTTCTCCATAATGCTGGGCACACGGTTGGGCTTAGTGAGTGTTTGGTGCATAAGTACACAGACGTGGAGTACAGACTGACGTCAGGTGCCCTTGGCCCCCCCCCCCCACCACCATGATAAGTACCCCTGGATCTGCCTGGACTCCCCAGGACAAGAAAGACTCCATACTCCCGTTATAAAGCTCCCTGGAGCAGCTCCTGGAGTGGGAGCAGAATGACTGGGGCCCCAGGAAGAGGTACAGAGGGGACATCCCCACTTGGCCTGAGAGTATTGTGATATCCAAGCCTGGGTAGCCCAGTGAGGAGGGGCACTTGCCCACCTCCACCTCCACACCAAGTAGGGCCAGCTCACACCTCGACTGCTACCTACTTGGGCAAGTCCCTCTTCCATGTGGCCTCAGGTGGCCCTGATGTCCTCTCCCAGCACCTAAGCCCAGGAGCCCCCCTTTTCTGGGCCGCCAGAGGAGGCTGCTGGAGAGCATTAGAGACCACCACTTCCACTGCCCTAAGTACCTTGTGATACGGATTCCCTTCTCTTCCAGATGCATTTCGTCTTCTCAGATAAGGTGGTGCTTCTGTTTGACTTCTGGAGTGTCCACAGTCCTGCAGGTAAGAATTGGGCAGCCCGGACCTGTAGCCTGGGAAGTCTTTGTAGCACCTGGCAGTAGAGAACTTGGGGCTCTGCGGGTGTTTAAGTGAGAGCCCAAACCCTCTGGCATAAACATTGAGCAGGAGCTTTGCATTTGTAATCCCATCTGCAACCTCTACCCTTCAGATTGCCGGGCTCTGTAATCTCACTGATTTCCACAGAGGTTCAGAGAGGGAGGCCGGAAAGGCAGCTTTTCCTTTATTACAGAGGAAGGAACTGAAGTGCAGAGTGGGGAAGGCTCGTGCAGGGCCACACATGGTAAGCTTTGGAGCCAGATCTAGATCAAGGCCTCCTGTTGCCTCCTAGCATCTCCCCCCGATCTAGAGCTCACTGTCCAGCACCAACTCAGAAGCCCACATCAACTGCCACAGCCTGGGACCTCTGATGAGACATTAATTTGAAAAGGCAGTTTTCCTTGGACTTGAAAAGGCTAGAGTATGGCACTGGGCTGGCTCCATGGCCTGGTGGTTGAGGGAGCTAGATCCCACATGGCTTACGGGGTGATTTGTTTCTCAGTCCTGTGGCTTGAAAAACACAGTGTATGTGTGTGGTGCACGTGCACATCCCAAATCCTAACATGCATGTCCCAAATCCTAACAAGAAAGATGGAAAAAGGATTGCATGACCACGCCCATTGGGGGGGTGCTTTCTCTCTTTCTCTCCATCTCTCTGGTGAGCACATGGAAGCTCTGGCAAGTTAAAAAAAAATAAGTATGGGAGTCACTTTTTCTTCTAAGAATTATTTTATTTTATGATTATTATTTGTAAACTTACTATAGGGTACATACGCTCACCAGAGAGAAAGAGGGAAAATGAGAAAGTAAGTCAGCAGGTCCAGGACTCAAACCGTGGTCAACCATGTGGGACTCCAGCACCTTAACCACTGCCCTACCAGCCAGCCCCAGTGGAGTCACTTTTTTTTTTCAAGAGTTTTTTTTTTTTTTTTTGGGGGGGGGCTATGTGCTCGCCGGAGAGACAGAGACAGAGAGACAGATAGTAAGCAGTCACCCCCTGGGAGGATGGCCACACTGCAATCCCTTCTCCACTCTCCTCTCGGAATTTTGGGCATACACACACGCCCAGTGTGAATTTCAAGCCACTGAGTCAGGACTTGAACTGTGGTCAGCCATGTGGGAATTCAGTGACGTAACCATTACACCATCTGCTGTTCCCCTGGAGTCACTTTTCAACTTAAATAACTGCAACTTAAAAATAGATAGGAAACAGCCCAAATGCCTCTCATTGCAAGTGAAAGTAAATGATGGTCATCCCTACTACCATACTGCTGAGTAAACAGTGGCGTATTAATTTTTCTCAAGGTTCTGTGAGGTGACTGACAGGTAGCAACACTAGCTGCCCCACCACAAGGAAGCCTAGGTGTTCAGCCAACAACCCTGGCTGAGGTCTGGCTAACAGCCAGCGGCAACCACTGGTCATAAGAGCAGGGAAATCTTTGTGACTAGCTTCAGCCACTGTCTGACTGTACGGGCATGAGAGACCTTGGGTGAAGACAACGAAACTGAGTGTCAATGGCACGAGTTTTATTTGATGACCAAGGAAGGGAGAAGTGGAAGACAAGCTTGCAAATCAACTTCTAGCTCATTTTGGGATGGGACTCTTAAAATACTGTATATTGGTAATGAGCAGGAAGGACAGGGTACTAGAGGGAGAAATATTTTTAAAATTTTTCTGGAAAGAGGCGGAGACTTCTTGGAATTTCAAACTCTACTTCTTTTTTCTTCTTTTAAGAGTTCTTCCTCGGGGAACCAGCAGTTAGCGTAATGGCTATGTCGCTGGACTCCCACGTAGTCGACCGCGGTTCAGGTCCCGGACCCGGTGGCTAAGAACTCACGCTGGGCGCGTGTGTGTGCGTGCCCAAGATCCCGAGAGGAGAATGGAGGAGAAGGGATTGCGGCATGGCCATCCCCCCTGGGGGGTGATTTCTCGCTTTCTGTCTCTATGTCTCTCTCTGTCTGTCTGGCAAGCGCACGCGCCCTATAGTGAAAAAACCTCTCCAAAAAAAAAAAAAAAAAAAAAAAAGAGTTCTTCCTATGGTTTGCCTTGATATTGTAAACTGTCATGGCACTGGTAGGTGTGTCATTTAGTATGCTAATGACATTACAATGAAGTTGAGGTCTTCCAGAGGTGACCATATTGAATCCCACCGGGAGGCTGGTTCTTAGAGGAGAAGCAGCACCCACAGGCTAGCATCCTACTACTAAAAGAAAAGTCAGGGAAGGGGCTGGGGTACAGTATGAGCACAGGTGACATGGTGGGTCACACTAGGTTCCAAGAGCAGGTGTCCCAAGAGGGTAAGTTCGAAGTACATGGGATGTTTAAGGCCTGGCCATGGAAGTTGCACACCATTACTTCCATGTTTCCTAGATGAGGCCTTCACAAAGGTCCTCCCAAGTTCAAGAAGGAACGTGGTCCCCACCACTGGGTGGCAAGAATGCTGACACTGTAAGAGCACGTGGTGTGGGATATACTGGGCTAACTTTAGAGAGTATAATTTTTACAGATAATACAAAGCCACTGAAAAATAAAGCAGATCTGTATGAACTAAAAGAAACTTACCTACAAGGTACAGCTGAATGATGAAAATACAGAAGAGAACGTAGGCAAGCTGCTGTCGTGTAGGTGGATAAGGGCTTCAAGATACATGGAGTAACAGGTTCTTCTGGGAGGGCGTTTGGGAGACAGGCGAGAAGATGACTTCGTTTTCACTGTATACCCTTTTGTACTTGTTTGAATTTTTACAGCATGCATGCAGTTACTTATCATTTTGTATTTTAATTTTTTTGAGAGGTTTTTGCTATAGGGCACGTGTGCTCTCCAGAAAGACAGAGAGAGATAGAAAGACAGAAAGCAAGAAATCACCCCCGATGGGGATGGCCACGCCGCAATCCCTTCTCCTCCATTCTCTCGGGATCTTGGGCATGCACGCACATGCGCCCAGCGTGAGTTTAAGCCACCAGGTCTGGGACTCGAACCGCAGTCGATTATGTGGGAGTCCAGCAACATACCCATTACACCAACTGCTGGTCCCTAATTTTGTATTTTAAAAACCTGCATCTTGGGACCAGCAGTTAGTGTAATGGCTATGTCGCTGGACTCCCACATAGTCGACCGTGCTTTGAGTCCCGGACCCGGCAGCATAAACTCACGGCGGGCACGTGTGTGTGCGTGCCCAAGATCCCGAGAGGAGAAAGGAGGAGAAGGGATTGCGGTGTGGGCCACCCCCCCCCCCCCCCCCGGGGATGATTTCTTGCTTTCTGTCTCTCTGTGTCTCTCTGTCTCTCTGTCTATCTGGCGAGCGCATGCGCCCTATAGCAAAAACCTCTCCAAAAAAATAAAACAAACCTGCATCTTTTACAGATGATTTTCTTCTGGGAGGTTGGGGAGAGGAGGTTGGTTTTTTTCTCTTATGTTCAGTACACTTCTGTGACCAGATGTGTTGGCTTCCGCCCCACTGACACCAGCTGGTGTGTCCTACAACTCAACTCATTTTTTTTTCTATTTTATTTTTTTTTTTAGTTTACTTATTTTTTTAATTTACATTTAATCACTATATATCTTTACAGTTAACAACATTGGTTTTTCCAGTGTGAATACAGTGCATATCAGTCAAGGCCATATACATTACCATATACATTATCATTACATTATCATTATCATTACCATATACATTATCATTAGCAAATAACTTTTCATTTTTGTGTCAATTAAACGTATTTTTCCCCCTGTCCCTTTCCCTCCCTAATTTAGTTCTAACTGGAGTTTGCGCACCCCCCAGGACTGGCTCCACTTCAGACATGAATCACAGGTCCCTGGTTGTCTGATGTGCTTCTGACCCAACAGCTATAAATTGAGGTTCCCGTGAACCCCTCATAAGAGTCGATTGCTGGGAACCAGCAGTTACCGTAATGGCTATGTCGCTGGACTCCCACGTAGTCGACCGCGGTTCGCGTCTCGGACCCGGTGGCTTACAACTCACGCCAGGCGCGTGTGCGTGCGTGCCCAGGATCCCGAGAGGAGAATGGAGGAGAAGGGATTGCGGCGTGACCATCCCCCCTGGGGGGTGATTTCTCGCTTTCTGTCTCTATGTCTCTCTCTGTCTGTCTGGCGAGCGCACACGCCCTATAGCAAAAGAACCTCTCCCAAAAAAAAAAAAAAAAAGAGTCGATTGCTTGCTTGGATGGTTCACAACATTCAGGGAAACACTTTGCTTCCATTTAGTCCTTTATTATAGGTTTGTTTTTGTTTTTATAGATTTTTGCCACAGGGCATGTGTGCTCCTGGGGGAGAGACAGAGAGGGAAAGTGGGAAATCACTCCTCAGGGGTGGTAGCCATGCTTCAATCCCTTCCCTCCCACTCTTCTCTGGGGGTTTGGGGCATGCAGGGACATGCACGCAGTGTGTTTTCAAGTCTCCAGGTCTGGGAGGCGGAGTTGACCGTGCCAACTTACCCCATTGTTATAAAAGGGTGTGAATAAACAGCAAGATGGGAGACATGCACAGGGCAAGGCATGTAGGAAGGGACACACAGCTTTCATGCCCTCGGGGCATACCACCCTCCCTGCACCTGTATGAGTTCAGCAACTGGAAGTCTCTGAACCCCATCCTTCCAGGTTTTTATGGGGGTCCCATACACTGGCATGACTGATTATGTCATCAGCTATTAGTGATCAACACAACCTTCACTTCCATTCCGCTCCCCAGAAGCCAGGGGATGGGGTTGAAAGTTCCAACCCTCTAATCACTAGGTTGGTTCCCCTGGCAACCAGCCCTTATTGGGAGGCTGTCTAGAGACCCCAGCTGTCAGTCATCTTATTAACATACAGAAAGACACTTCCCACTTTGGAGTTTCCAACGGTTTCAGGAGCCGTGTGCCAGGAAAACAGAATAGACCAACAATATATTTACTACACCAAAGAATCCAATAAAACACTTTAACTGAACCGTTTATCATCCCTCCGCTTGTGAAGCAGAAGTAGCCTCTGGCAGGTAATTCTACACAGCGGCTCTAGTTAGTAATTAACATTTTCTGTAAAATAACTTACTGGTTTTTATATCCTATTGTAAAAGTAATGCATACCCAGAAAAGAATCTTAAGAGAATTAGACAAGAAAATTTTAAAAATAAACTTTTTTTTCTTTTTTGGAAAGGTTTTTTTTTTTGTTTTTTTTTTTTTTTTAGAGGTTTTTGCTATAGGGTGCGCTCGCCAGACAGAGAGAGACAGAGAGATAGAAAGCGAGAAATCACCCCCCAGGGGGGATGGCCACGCCGCAATCCCTTCTTTTTGGAGAGGTTTTTGATCCCTCCTTCCAGACTTGTTTTGTGTGCCTCCATGTAACTGGGACCCTGGGGTGGGCACTCCTCCCTGGACAAGAAGTCATGGCCCAGATTGGCACCGCCTGCTGTGGGAGCGACGGCGCGATAGTCTGACATCTTTGCCCTCAGCCCCTGCCTTTCCCAGTGCTCTTCCCGATCTCAAGGCCACACTCCAGTAGGCCCACCCTACCCAGAAAGGTCTGGAAGGCAAAAGAGGTGGTGAAGTTCTCAGCAAGAAGGGTGGGGAAGAAGCTGAAGACAGAGTCCGATGGAGTGGGTCGGAGGGAATTGGGGGAGGTGTCCTTCCGCGGCCTGATCGGGGTGTGGTTGGGAAGAGAGCAATGCCTGCTTGGCCAGATCCGTGCATCTCAGCCTCTCTTGACAGGCATGGTCCTTTCCGTGTTGGTGGTCCTGCTCCTGGCTGTGTTGTATGAAGGCATCAAGGTTGGCAAAGCCAAGCTGCTCCACCAGGCCCTGGGGAGCCTGCCCATCAGCATCAGCCAGCAGGTGATTGCAGAGCCGGACCAGGACTCTGCAGGCTCAGACTCACCCCCAGTCAGCAGAGCCCGCCTCAGGTACAGGCGCTGGGAGTGAGGAATGGGCAGAGCCATCACGATCACACAGGGGTGGGCTGGGCCCAGAGAAAGGACACCGAGGCCCAGGGCAGCGCCAGGTCTTGCCTAACTAATCCGTTAGTTAGGAAGGTGACTAGAGCTCAGGTCTCCTGATGGCCGGGCTCTATGAACAGCCCCTCGGGAGGCTCGGCTGGTTGCTTTAGGGAACTGTGGTCCTCAGAACCCCAGTGTAAGCCTCTATCTAGCAACAGGAAGGGCCACCCATCCCACCCTCAGATCTCACTAGGTTCCTTAGGTGACTAGGTTTCAAACCCAGGAGGGATCCTGCAGCTGTCCTGAAGGAGTGGTGACAGTGCTGTCAGTCATGTGTCCCACCTGGTACTGGAAGGCAGCCCTCTCTTCCCACTCTGATCAGGCAACCACTTAGCGTCTCCCTTCTGGCCTCTCACCGGCTCCAGCCCCACCTAGGCTGCATGAACAGCTCGATCCATCACCGGCCACCTTACTGGGGAGTCTCATATCTTCACAGCCACCCTGCAAGGGAGGTGTTCTTATTCCTGTTTTATCCATGAAGAAATGTAAGTTCAGAGATGTGGAGAGAGGCCAGTCTAAGCAAACAGGTTAAGACATTTGTGCTAGGCCACATTTGGGAATGGCAGAGCTGGAACTGATCTGTCACTAAGTCCACGCTTTGTCCACCATCACTCTGCCTCCCACAGTAGATTCCAGGAGAAAAATACACCTGAGATTTTACCTGTCAGACAAGATGGGTTTCATATCCCATCACTTTCCCTTTGACCTAGGACGCCAGGAAGCTCAGAACTCCATGTGGAGATGTGTGTCTTTGGAAACTTCTCCTGGTTTAAGCTTACACTTGTAAATAAACTAGTCCTTGAATCCAGTGGTTCTTTCTACTCCCTAATATCAGTTCTCTTTTTTACCTAGGTGGTTTCTGTATCACTTTGGCCAGTCTCTAGTTCATGTTGCTCAGGTGGTCATCGGCTACTTCGTGATGCTGGCTGTCATGTCCTACAATACCTGGATTTTCCTCGGTGTGATCCTGGGCTCTGCTGTGGGCTACTACCTTGCCTACCCACTTCTCACCATGGGTTAGCTGGCGAGGCCGTGCAGAAGACGGAGGGAGCGGGACCCCTCTTCCATTGTACTTGCAGCTGTGTCTTCCGATGGCTGTTCCTTGGGCTCATTCCCAGCCCCTGGAGACTTGGAGCTGGAGCCAGCACTTGCTCCCTGGAGTTCAGAGGCCCTCCTCGGCCAGCCTGCTTGGGGCCCAGGCCCAGTTCTGTGCCTTACTAAGGCTGCTGTAACCAAAAGGAGAACGGGGAGAACAAAGCCTGGGGGCAAGGCTGCTGAGCCCCTGACCACACCTCTGCGACCCAAAGCTTACAGATTTCCAAAGATCGAGACTGGGAGTGGCGCTCTGGGTGGTGAGGGGTATGAGACCTGGACACATTCTTTTCTCCTGCTTGTGCCTTATTATCAGGAGCTTCTTCCTTTGAATTTCCTGACGCTTCTGCCTTTGGAGGACAAGGGCCAAGCCAGCTCCTTTTCTCACCCGTCTGCCTTTGGAACACAGGACCTCTTCCTGTGGACCCCATTGACAAACTGAGATTTTTTCATTTTCCTACTGAGCTCTTGGCTCTGATTTTGTGCATTCACACACGTTTTAATGAAACGATTTCACTTCAGTCATGTGGATGGTGGCCTCTGCTGAAACTGCTCCCCTTTTTTTGGATGGAGGGTGCAAGTGACAGGATTGAAGGTAGAGATGCAGGACTCTTGTGTTCCTGGCTTATCCTCTAGGTGGAATGGGCCCCCCCAGTCAGACATGGCTACCTGCAGGAGGAAGATCAGCTAATGCCCTGGTCTCTGGGAAGCTCTTCACTGTCTCAATGCCCCCTTATCTTGACCCTGCATTTATGCAGGACAGAAAACTGCATTGAATAATATCCAGTACTTAATGCTCTCTGTGATTTCTGCTCACTTGGAATGACCCGGTGAAGAAACATGACTCCTTTACCTAAAACACTGACTAAGCCATGGAGGGTCGGGGTGGGACTTGACTGATGATGCAATAAGCAGTCAAACCAAAGCCAATACATTTTCAGAGTGAGATGGGATTCTGGGTATTTGAACTTCTTCATTTTATAAAAAAGAACACAGAAACCCAGGGAGAGAAAATTACTGCTGCATATTATGTTTATGTTCAAGTACCTCACGGGCTAGAGGAAAAGATGGTGTTATGCTTTGGGAACTAAAAGACATTTTAATAAATATATATTTTTAAACAGTCTGTGACTGTCTTCTGTTTTTCCTCATCCCAACAGCAAGCCCAGGTAACCCTCAGAACAACGGCAGGACCTGACAGGAACTGGCGCTCTGCTCTAGAAGGCAGCCTGAGCACCGAGTCTGCCCATGTGCTGCAGAGACCCCTCTGTAGTCAGGGAGACCTAACTCTGAAATGCCGTGTCCACACGCAGACGCCCATTCTTTCATTTATGTAACCAGGGCTCATGGGGTGCTTGCTATAAGAAAAGCAAGGACTATAAACACCCACGTCCACACGATTAGCACCTTCACCTTCCCTCCCTGAGGGCAGAAGCAAAATATAATAACTACATTGTAACTTACAATAAGAACTTACGGACAGTACAAGTATGTGACACCTTTGGTGTTCATTGGTGTACCCTCCCCACGGATGCAGGGATTTGGAAAGCTGCAGAGTGACCCCAAGGGTGAAAGATTTTCAACAACCAGTGTAGTCTCACTGATGGAGTTCCATCAGTCCATCTGTAAGTCCTCACCACCTAAGGTTCCCTCCCAGGGGTACTGCTGAGATGGGCATCCACGTGGATGATCAGCAACCTCTTCAATTTGACAGTCTCTTTAAATGTGGTAATACAGGACTGGTAGCACAGTGGTTAAGTGCTGTGCATGGCCAGCCAGTTGCCACATGGCTGACCATGGTTCAAGTCTTGCGTGGTGGCTTGAAGAATATGGTTGTGTGTGTGTATGTGTGTGTATGTCCCCAAGATCCTGCTGGGGAGGAGGAGTGGAGAAAGAAGGATTGCATGGTAATGATGACCCCCTCGGGAGTGCTCTGTGGTGAGTATGCACACCTACTAGCAATAAGAAAAAAATGTATGTTTGAAAAATTATTAAATAAAAAAATCATATGGTAATACATTTGTGGCCATTAAAAAAAATTTATTTCTTCCACGAGCAACAGAGAGAAATAGCACCCCCAAAAGGGCCTTGATGCTGTGATTCACCCCTAGCCTCAGCCACCCCTGGATCACGAGAGCACACATGCTTCACTCAAACCCAGAACCTTCCCGTGTAGGTCAGCCTCACAGTGTTGTTTTACCACTGTGCTGCCATCCAGCCCCACCTTGTAGCTTTCATAGCACAAAGAATGTAATTTCTTTTTACATCTAGGCTGTAGAGACAGTGACTTCATGCTTAGACTCAGTAGGCTCTCAGTACACTCATCCGTTGTTCTCATGTCAACCGTTTCAGAACCGAGTCACACAAGGCAGGATTTTCCCTACTTCAAAAAAAGTTTTAATTTAACAAACACCTATGTATTGCTTTTATGTGCTAGGCAGTGTTCCAGGCACTCTATAGATAGTAACTCATGTCATCTTCACAACAAGGTGGACCTTTTCTGTCATCTTAGAGATGAGGAAACTGAGGCACACAGAAGTTAGTATTGGCCGTGCAGGGATCGGAGCCAGGAGGCCTGACCTGATGTCTGCTTCTTCATCGGCTCGGATGAGGCGGCCAAGGCCGAGAGGGGAAGTTACCTGGCTGAGGCCACACAGTGCCCAGTAGCGCAGGGATGTGACTGCAGGTGGCAAAGATGCAAGAGCCTGCACCTTGTATTCCACTGTATATGGAAATTCTGTTTCAAGAGATCAAGGACGGGCCCAGGAGCCTGCCTTTCTCAACGCCACCTTCTCCCAACCCAGGGGTGTCAGGTGGGAAACACTGCTCTGCTGGCCAAGACCCAGCCTCTGGAATCAGAGGCCCAAATTCTTGTTCTGCTGTTCAAGTTACTTATCTCTAAGCCTCAGTTTTCTCTCCTGTAAAACGGGGATAACCACGTTGTCTACATGGGTTACTGGCAATAATACAGTCTGATAAAGTGCCAGATAGCCTTGTCTATGTGTTAAATTATGAAGTTTAACAACTGATAGTTCTCACTGCCACTAGGCCCACACACGACATACATAAAGCCTGCAAGGATGATGTCTGGCCAGATGGAGTGGAACTTGGTTCCTATTTTGTGTATATTTAAAATCAGGGAACATTTTTATTAAAATAATTTTATGTTTTGATGACTGGTGGTCTTTGGAAGCTCCTAGGATACATAAAATGAGCAAAAATACTTCTTCATTGTTATTTTCTCTATTAGTTCTGGCCTCCTGAATTCAAAGGGAATAGAAACTGCTCTCAGAGACCAGCAGGTTGCATGGTGGTTAAGGCGCTGGACTCTCCCACATGACTGACCACGGTTCGAGTCCCAGACCTGGTGATTTACTTTCTCACTTTCCCTCTTTCTGTCTCTCTCTCTCTGTGTCTATCAAATTAAAAATAAATAAATGAATAAATAAAATTTAAAAAAAAAGAAGCTGCTCTCAAAGCGAAGATTCCCTGGGCCAGCAGGTGGTGTGCTTGTTAAGAGCGCTGGACTCCCACATGGCTGACTGTGGTTCGAGTCCCAGACCTGGCGGCTTTCTTTCTCACTTTCTCTCTCTGTGTCCCTCTCTGGTCAAATTAAAATAAAATAAATAAAGTTCAATAAAAAAAAAGTGATTCTCTCAGGTGTCATGAAGAATGGAAAGTAAGGACCCTCCCACCTTCTCTGCATAGTTTCCTAGGGCACAGGACCAAGCTTGTAGGAGCAAGCAGACGGCAGGCAGGATGGGCCCTCACACCACCCCAATGTCCTGAGCCTTCGGCTGCTGGGGTGAGCTGGTACAGCAGAACGGTGACTTTCTCTGAAGGCCTGAATGTTCCAGGCTTAGGTCCCAAAGGGCACATATCACAATGCTCTAGTGCACACTGACTGACCTGGTTCTTTTCAACTCCTACCCTTAGATTCCCGAAGAGACCAGACAGCCCTTAGGGAGAACTCGATTTCAATCATTTCATTGTAGACGTTTATTTTAGTTTTGTTAATTGCAAATAATCGTTGACCTCTTGAATCAGATTTAAGGCAGAGAAACAGATCTGTGTCCCAGGACTACAGGCAAGGCTGTGCACTGAACAGGACCGAGAAGGTATACGCTCCCCTCTTTCTGCCAGGGAGACACCTCTAGGTGCCAGGTCTTGTCGCTGGGCACATTGAGTCCTGGGAGGCATGTGGAAGGCTCCCAGGTTAGTTGAAGAATGAATGAAGATAAAAAAAGGCTTGGAAGAGGGCAAGACATTTGTAGGTAATTGGCTGGGAGGGAACCCACCAGCCCCTCCAGATGGGGCTGGGACCAGGACCACAGTTGGTGCTGAAAGCACCAGTTCTGAAGCAGGTTCAGGCTCCTCTTCACCAGCTCAGGTAGGGAGCTCGGGGGGCTGACGCAGGCAGGCACCTGAACTACTGCCCTCAGAATGCTCACCTTGGCCTCACCCTGTGGCTCACCTAGACCAGGGCTGGCTGTGCAAAATCATGCTTAGGGCAGGGGTGAGAGAGACCTTTGCATCAGTTTCCTGGGTCTTCATCCCAGCCAGTCAATGTCATCGTCATCATCATCATCTCCAAAAAGGGGTGTTGGGGGTGGGCGTCCCTTCATGCTCTGATAAAACAGGAAAGAGTAGTCAGTCCTCCCTTGTCCCTGCACCAGCTAGACTTCCTGGCTGTGAGGTGAAGCAATCCAACATGACCGAGCTCCAGGTAGAAAAGGAGGTTGAACTGAAAGGACCCAGCAACCCCAAGGCCAGCAAGCCAGGCTTCCAGATAAGCTGAGTCAAGCATGCAGAGAAGGAAAACTTTCAATAGAGACAAAAAGACCAACTTTGTTTGGCTAATTTTGTTATTTATTGGTGAAGCACATATACTGAATGACAGATTTCCCTCTCATGTGGTAACTTACAGATTTTGTGGGGGGGAAGAGAGGTCAAAGAAGAGGTGGGAGTAGGCGAAGCAGAGCAGCCCTGAGAGCAGAGGGTGCTGGAGGCAGTGGGAGGGTGGGAAGAACACAATCGCATTGGAGAGCACTGTGCTGGGGCTGCCTCTGGATGTGGCCTCACCATTTGAGAAAAAGTGACATTGGGAGCTAGGCTGAACTCCCAAGTTCTGGAAAGCCCCAGAGATGAAGAAAGCCCACAACACAGGGCCCCTGCCTCTGACACCCCCACTCTCACTGGCCTCCCACCGGCCCCTCACTGCTCCCTCCAACCACATAGGGGGAATAAAGGGAATTAATGGGCCAAGGAGGAGACTCTTCCATCCTCGTCATGACTTGAGCTTCTAGCTTTCCCCTAAGGGTTGGCAGGGAACAGGATCCACAGAGGTAGCAGGGATTGAGGCTAGAGACAGGCATGAACTAAACAATCTCTAAGATCCTTTTTGCTCTGGTGAGCTAATGTCCACCAGGATCAGTCATCATGGGGCCAGGCCACAGGGAAGGCCGCGTGGTATGTACAGAGGCCTCCAGGCTAATCCCTTCCCTAACAGATTTCATTCTTCTTTCTGGGCATCAACTGGGTGATCTCTAAATTCTGATGATACAGGAGTTTTAAGGGTGGCTCACAGCTTCAGTTCTGTCCTGGCCAAAGTTCTGGCTCTACGTTAACCAGTAATATGACCTTAATTATGTTACTTAATTTTCCTGAACCTCAGTTCTCTGAGCTATGAAGTAGAATAAAATTGCTTACCTCACTGAATTAATGGAGGAAAAAAATGAGAGTATTTTTGAAGTAGTTTCCATAGTACCCAAAAAATAGGTGTTAACTTGACGGTTTTAGTATTAATACCAACAATTCTGTCCCTGGAATATGAGCCTGAAGCTCATCTGTGTTTTCCAAACACATTTCATACGAGGGAAGTTCCCATCACAGCAGTCAAAACAGCCTCGTGACACCCACGTACCTCTTAATCTTGCACAATGAGGAAGAGCAGGTGTAAGAGTCATGGTCTAATCCTCGCTCTATCAGCAACCTACTTTCTGGCCTTCGCTGCTACTCAGAAAACAGGGCTATGCTATCAGTGCTGAGCCCGTTCCTGTCCAGGGGTGCTATGACGACAACACAAGGCAGTGGGTTGGAAAGTGGCCAAGTAAGCCGAAACTGCTCGGTGACAGTCTTACTAGGAGCCTGGAGGTTGGCAGGCAGAAGATGACACAGTGGTTATGTCACTAGACTCCCACATGGCTGACTGTGGTTGAGTCCTAGACCCAGTGGCTTGAAACTCACACTGGGCACGTGTGCATGCATACCCAAGATTCTAGGAGGAGAATGGAGGAGGATTGTGGCATGGCCTTCCCCCCTGGGCGGTGATTTCTAACTTTCCCTCTCACTGCCTATCTCTCTCTCCAGAGAGCACACATGCCCTATGGCAAAAACATCTTTTTTTTTTAAAAAAAAAAAAGAAGCCTGGGGTTTCAGTCTAGCTCTGCCTTTAACTCACTCTGCGGCTTCAGGGAAATCCCCCTCTGAGCCTGTTTCTTTGTCTATGAATAAGGATGCCTGACAAGATGATCTCCAAAGTCCTTTGCAATTCTAATATAAATATTATCCCAGCAGATACATCGAAACCTGAGGTTTTAGCATTTCACTGTGGGACTAAGCAGTCCAACCTTTCTCACTTTGAGTGGAAAAAATTCCTCTGTGGACAAAGATTACGATTCTTTTTCAAGAGTAGAGTGGTACCTGACCATCTCCACTGCGCTGACAGATCTGCCCCCGCCCGGCCCCCAGCCTGCTCCCACAGGGCCCTGCACAGAGAGTCCAGGGTGTAGGCCACCAGCAGGCTCCGTGTCCCTTCTCAGAACCTGCTGGGAAGGACACCCAGGTGGTGGTGTGAGGACTTGGACTTGGCAGTGCCTGGGATTTCCTTACCACCTCGTCTTCGTCCTCCTCCTCCAGCTGTGCTCTGGGCTTCGCAACTTTCAGAGTCGCCCCTTTAAACAGTTCATCCTCTTCATCCCCGGGGAGACTGAAGGAAAAATCAAGTCACAGAAAATGTTGTTCCGGCCCCAGACTACAGCCTCCACCAGCTATACAGCTCCCTGGGCCCCTGGGGAAGGAATCTAAACAGCTCTGGTCATCACTCACAAATTCCTCCCACTTCCACATCCGTATCTCTTTCCATACTCTTTGTTGGCCTCCTAGTACTGCTGTCCCCTCCATAACCTACAGTCAGATTGGTCTTTCAAAACTAGTAAATCTGGGGGCTGGCGGGTGGCCTAGTGGTTAAGGGCGCTGAACTCCCACATGGCCAACTGAGGTTCGAGTCCCAGACCTGGCAGCTTGCTTTCTCACTTTCCCTCTCTCTTCTTTCTTGCTCTGTCCCTCTCTGGGACAAAATGCATACATAATAAATAAACTTAAATAAAATAATTCTTAAAAAAAAAAAAAAAAAAAAAAAAAAAACTATTAAATTTGGGCCAGCAGGTGGCATGGTGGTGAAGGTGCTGGGTTCCCACATGGACAACTGTGGTTCAAGTCCAAGACCCGGCGGCTTGAAAATCACACCAGGTATGTATGCATGCGTGCCCCAAATCCTGAGAATGGAGAAGGGATTACAGTGTGGTCATACCCCCTCGGGGGTGATTTCTCACTTTCCCTCTCTCTGTCTCTCACTCTGGTGAGCTCATGCACCCTATGGCAAAAACCTAAACAACCCCCAAACCCCCCCCCCCCAAAAAAATAAACCAGACAATATCATTCTTTTGCTTAAATCTTTTAAATAGGTTCTCACTGTACTAAAAGTCCAAACTCCTAATGGTGGCACAGAATCACAGATAACCTGGTCTCTACTGTTTTCTAGTTCCGTTACCACCACTCTCCTACGCGCGGTGCCTTCCTTCAGTTCCCTGCTTGTCGCACATCCCTTCCATCACAGGGCCTTGGCCCGTGCTGTTCTCTGTAATCACGTCTTGCCAGGGACTGCTCCTCTCAGATCTCAGTTTAAATACTACCTTCAGAATCCTTCCCTAACCACCCTGTTTAAAGTAGAACAACTCCCTCTTTATTCTCTACCGCAGCGCCCCGTTTCTGTTTTTAGGCACTTACATATTTTGATAATATATACATTTGTCTTTCCCAGTAGACTGTAAGCTCCTCAAATTTAAGAACCAAATCCACCTTGCCTATCATGATCACAGTGCCTACCACCGAGGCTCGTACGCAGTAGAATTGCTGAATAAATACATGAATGCATGAATAAGTCAGCCCATCTCTGAGGGATGAACTGTCAGCCCGGACAAGACAGAGCTGCCCTGTCCCCGACACTGTGCTCAGAGGAACACACCTGGATTGCTGAGAATGATGGCTGGGTCCGAGGTCTGCCTCTGCAGCTGCAGAACCTGCCTCTGTGCTTGATGGCTCCTCAGAGGGGCCAGTAGAGCCAGTGACAGCCTCGTCTTTATTGTGCTCTGGAGGCTGAGGCTGCCTTACTGAGCCCGCAGTCCCTAAGGCCAGTGGGTCATCCTTCCTGGGGTCTGACGTCCCTGACAGCCTCACGGAACTTTCTTGCAATGGGCCGTCTGGGGCTACTTCCCCAACACAGACCTCTCCTGAAGGGCGGTCAGGCTTCGCTGCCACTGGGCTGGCAGCAAGCGTCTCCTCACACTCAGAATCCACCGAAACGGGGCCTGGAGGCTTAGGTGGGATTGAGGTCGGGGGCCCCAGAACTCTGTGAGAGGGCATGTGAGCTGGTTCCACTGGGAGGGAATCTTCTTTTATCTCTGAGAGTGTCTCTGCTTCTGAGGGCTCCCCTTGCCTTCTCTGTACATCATCCTGGGCAGTGGGGAGGGCTTGAGGAAGCAATGGGACAGCTTCCTTGACGACCTGCTCAGATGGCACCGCAGGGGACTCCTGCCTCTCGCTACTTGGGGGTGCTTGAGACAGCCCAGAAAGGACCGAGAGTGACTGCTCCTGGGAAGGCCTCTGAGGCTGCTGCTCTTCCTCATCGCTGCTCTCTCCTCGCTCTTGCTCCTGCTGGTTTAAGAGCCGAAGCGTCACCATCTGTTCAAAAGTCAAGGAGGAGGAAATGATCACTGAAAGGGAAACAGCAGACACTCCTGGTTCTTCAGGCCACGGCAACACAGCGGTCATTTAGTTCAAGTGAGTTTGCTTCCACCTGTCACAAAAGGCTAAATGGGTGTGTCCAGATACGAGTTATTCCAAGATCCTAATTACTGATGAACAGTCCTGAATAACTATTTACTCATGACCTCTTAGAATGAACCTAAGTGACAAAATACCTGTTCCAAGGAGACAATTGGCAGCTGGCTGGCCGTACCTTGATCGTATTCATGATTGTCCCCAGAATGGTTCTGCCATTGTAAGACTCCTCCAGCTCAAACTCTCCCCGCAAGGACTGGAACACCTGGTTCATGATCTTCTTGACCTGTGTGATGATCAAAACACGTGCTGCCAAAATCGGCTCGGTAAGGGCTGCGCTTCAACTCTATCAAGGGTTTTGGGAGGCTGAAGCGAAGCTGCCTTATAATCCTACCATGGGACATGTGTGGTCACAACCAGAGACACTGAAGGCTGTCACTGTGGAGTGGACAACATTAAAGAGCGAGCAGGATTCTGACTGACGGGCTGTCCGTGGAGATCCCCATCAAGGGCAGGCAAGCTGTGCTCTGTGTGCCCAAGACGCATACAAGCCACTTATCGACGCCTCCCTCGGCTGTGACTGTCATTAAGAGCTGCCATGGACTATGAGGAGTAGTAGCTAGTGGATCCTGGACACAGTCCCAACTCCCCCCGCCTCATTCTTCTCCTGAGATTTAGATGCACCTCCCCTATCTGTCAAAACCTCAGAGGACAGGGACCTTTGGAAGTCAGACAAGGGGGGCATCACTGAAGTCAGAGCAGCTACCCGGGCCGCACATCGGCCACGTTCTTTCGGAATGCTGCCACACACGTTCGACCCCTTGCTGTGCGACGGCCTGCCTCTTCGAAATACCAGCTCACCTTCTCTGAGGGGTCAGTAGCAGCTGCTTCAACCCCAGACGTCCGAAACTGGCTCTTCTCCAGCTCCTTGACGTGCTGTTTGTTTTGCTCCGTGAGGGCCTCGACTTGGGCCTGGAGGGCCAAACACTGCAAAATGAACAGGCTATGGCTGTGGCCTTGGGAATGCGGAGTAACAGGGGACGGTCAGGAAGCCCAAGGGGAGGAGAACCATCCTAAGCCATCCTTAACCTTGAAGACCCACTCCCCTCTCTCCCCCAGCCTTAGTCCCCACCCCCAGACCTGCTGACCCAGGTATTCTATTTCCTCCTCTTGACTTTCCCTTTCCTAGCAAGGTCACATGCCATGCTCCTAGCCAGGTCAGAAAAACAGTGAAAAGTGGGGTAGTGGGGTAATAACTCTAGGCCAGCAACACGGACATTCAGCATTAGCAGCAACCTATCCACCGACAAGACTGCCTCCTAGTTCTCTGTGTCAGAGCTTTCACTGGATGTTTTAAAGAAAGAAACGGGGCTGTCACACTGTGACCCTGGGCCATCTCTCTCCTTTTATATCTGCTACCCCGAGCTCTAGCCTTTCCTGGTGCCTTTGCTCAGGATGTTCTGCCTCCTCCTCTACCACACCAAAGCTTCTTGTCCTTCTCGGCTCTGTTCAGATGTCACCTCTTTTAGGAAGCCTTCCCAGCTTCCCTATGTACTTCCCCTTCTGGGCCCCACAGCACTTGACTTGACTTCATTTCCCTTTTACTTTCCCTTTCTTGACTGTGAGATTCTTGACAGCAGAGTTTTTGTATGTCCTTTCTCTAACACAATGGTTCTAACACAGGTGAAGTTTAATAAATATTTGCTTAATAAACAAAGGATCACTAATAATGGAAAACACGTTCCAGAACACTAATGCTGTTCTTTTCTTTTTCCAGGTCACTGGCCTGTCACCCCCAATAAGAAAGTGAAAGCTAAAGGACAAACTGGAGAGTTAAACTAGTGGGATTTTGGTTTCTAGCTATTAACACCATTTAGGTTTAAATGGATCGACAGGACTCAAGGGCCCAGGGCAAACATTTACCTTTTCCTGAAGTTGTATCAGCTTCTGCTGGTTGGCATCTCTCTGCGCACACACCTCCTGGTACTGCTGCTGGTGTTCATCCTTGGCAGAGGCCAACAGGTGTTCACATTTTGCTTCCCACTGGGTCTGTAATTCCGCCTGCACCAGAGACACCTGCCAAGAGAAAGTAACAGCCATATCCTGAGGGTCCTGTTGGCATCTACAGAAGCTCAACCTTCATAAGGCAAAAGAATAGGCTGACAGCCCAGATCTAATCAGGAAAAAAAAAAAAACTATCTGTAAGATTTTAATTATTGGGTTGTCAGAAAAGTCATGACGGGGCCGGCAGGTGATGTGGTACTTAAAGACGGAGGACTCCCACATGGACAATCGTGGTTCGAGTCCTAGACCTGGCAGTCTGCTTTCTCATTCCTCCCCCTGCCCCCACTTGCTCCCTCCCTCTTTCCCTCTCTGGTCAAATTAAAATAAATAAAGTTAAATCAAAATAATTCTTAAAAAAAGGAAAAAAAGAAAAGTTATGACATATTTTTTTCACGTTCTTCTATGCAAAAATGCATCATGTCTTTTCCGACAACTCAATACTTAGAAAGTAATGTTACTGGCTCTCAGAACTCCAACCACAGAGGTGTGACTATCTAAACAGGTCCTTGGAGGACAAAGCCATAATGTGACCATCACTGCTCAAGGATCAGACCCTAAACTTTAAAAGCTCAGAAACTTTTACTTGCCAAAATTCTCATAGGTGATCAAATCAAATGCATTAATGCACTCCAACTAAATAGATATACCCATATGAATTTTTTTAAGAGAAATTTTTTACTATAAGGCATGTGTGCTCACTGGAGAAACAGAGAAAGACAGACAGAAGTGAGAAATCACGAGGTCAGCATGCGGCATGGTGGTTAATGGCGCTGGACTCCCACATGGTCAACCACAGTTTGAGTCCCAGACCTGGCAGCTTACTTTCTTACTTTCCCTTTCTCACTTTCTCACACTCTGTCCCTCTCTGGTCAAATTAAAACAAACAAATAAATAAAGTTAAATAAAAATAACTCTTAAAAAAAAAGTGAGAAATCATGCCCCAGCGGGAATGGCCATGCCGCAATCCTTTCTCTTCCACTCTCTTCTTGGGATTTTGGCCATGCATGCACACACATCCAGAGTGAGTTTCAAGCCTCTGGGTCTAGGACTAGAACTGCGGTCGACCACGTGGGAGTCTGGCGATGTAACCATTATGCCATCTGCTGGTCCCTACACATGAATTTTAAACTTAAAAGAGAAGGCTGCCATTGGATGGTTGCTATTGGAGAACCTGCCGTGTCTTGCCACAGCCCTGGCTTCCCTTCCTGACTACCTAAATACATCCTTTCTTTTCAATTATGATAATGTACCTAAAGGATTGTGTCTGGTGGTTGAGGACTTTGGCATTATCATGTTGGAATTTTTTTGCGAAGAGATTTTTTTTTTTGGGGGGAGAGGTTTTTGCTATAGGGCGCGTGCGCTCACTAGACAGACAGAGAGAGACATAGAGACAGAAAGCGAGAAATCACCCCCTAGGGGGGATGGTCATGCCGCAACCCCTTCTCCTCCATTCTCCTCTCGGGATCTTGGGCACGCATGGACACGCACCTGGTGTGAGTTCTAAGCCACCGGGACTGGGATGCAAACCGCGGTCGACTACATGGGAGCCCAGTGACATAGCCATTACGCTAACTGCTGGTTCCCCGAAGAGATTTTTTTCATGATCTACTTACATAATTAAAAATGAAGTGGTAAGAGGGAAAAGAGGATTCTTCATTAGGATCCTAGCTTTCTTGTATATAGTTGGATTGCCTTTTTCTACCTTTCTCCAAGGTGAGAGCACCAACTAAGAGAAATGTCATCCTTAAGGATATGGAAGAAACCAGAGCTTTTCTCTGAGTCCCTCACACCTTTCTTTTATTTCCAAATTGCTTCTGATCCCCATTACCTGCTCTGCAGCTGCCTGGTCTGTGGACACTCGAGTCTTTTTCAAGAGCTGTCGAAGCTTAGCCAATTCCTCCTGGTATGACTTGCGAATTTCATCTATTTCCTCTTCGGCTTGACAACGCTCTTGAGCAGACTTCTTTTTCCTTTCTGAGAGGTTCTTAGAAATAAGAGAACTGGTTAACAGAGGATAAGGGGCTGGTGGTTACCGACCTTACCGAGTCCTTATTCCATATCTGAAAATGGTTCTTTAGCTTCATTTTTTCCTACATAGTTAACATTCTTGGTTACTAAGAATGACAAAGAGAAAAAAAAAAGAGCTTTATCTACCAATCTATCAGGAGCTACATGTAGACACCCTAGCTAGATGAGGATGACGTTCTCTTTTCCACCGATGGACATATTCTCCATTTGGTGACACTTTACCAGCTTTGGTGAGGCAGGGACTCTCACAGAGTATGGGCAGGAAAAGAAACGAATATTCTCTCTTTGGAAGACAATCATGTGAAAAGCCTTTACAATCGGCACACTTAGAAATGCCACAAACTGTCATTTATCTTTTTTATTTTTTGGAGAGGTTTTCACTATAGGGCACGTGCGCTCACCAGACAGAGAGAGACAGAAAGCGAGAAATCACCCTCCAGGGGGGATGGTCACACCGCAATCCCTTCTCCTCCATTCTCCTCTCGGGATCTTGGGCACGCACGCACACGCGCCCGGCGTGAGTTTTAAGCCACCGGGTCTGGGACGCAAAACGCGGTCGACTATGTGGGAGTCCAGCGACATAGCCATTACACTAACTGCTGGTTCCCAAACTGTCATTATCTTAAAGAAGCCAGAAGTCATGTTCATAAAGACTGTGTACACAAGGATACACTGTAGTAGTGTCTATAGCAATGAAAGGATTAAAAAACTGATAAACTCACAGATGAAACTAAAAATGCAGACCAACATTTCCCCCCTATGAAGGAACTAGGCAAAAATAGATTTATTAGTGAGTTTTACTGAAACGTCAGAAAGAATGTGTTCTTTTTATATTTACACTGTTCTGGAACATGAAAAAAGATAGAAATGGTCCCACTTTGCTCAACTGGCCTAGTATTACCCTGATATTAAAATTTTAACCAAGATAATATAAACATAGTTAAGAGCAAGCTGAACAAATATTTGCAACATCTAGGACTAACAAAAGACTGATACCCTTAAAAAGGTTTACAAATCAAACTAATAATACAAAAAGGGGTAAAGGATATTAAAAAGGTATTAAATATATGAAAGCTTTACTAGTAATACAAGTACATATTAAATCAGGGTAGTGTATTTCACCTGTCAGACAAAAATTAGAAAGAGTGATATGCAGAGCTGGGAAGTGTGAAGACATGGGTTGGGACCAGCAGTTGGCATAATGGCTATGTCGCTGAACTCCCATGTAGTCGACCACAGTTCAAGTCCCAAACCTGGTTGCTTAAACTCACGCTGGGTGCGTGTGTGCACGTGCCCAGGATCCTGAGAGGAGAATGGAGGAGAAGGGATTGTGGGGGGCCATCGCCCCTGTGGGGGGTGATTTTTCACTTTCCGTCTCTCTGTCTCTCTCTGTCTTTCTGGAGAGCACACGTGCTCTATAGCAAACAAACAAACAAACAAACAAACAAAAACCAAAAACAAAAAACAAAAAAACCTCTCCAAAAATACTAAAAAAAAAAAAAAGAGTGAAGACATGGGCTTGCCTCACTCATGTAATACTGAAGGAGTAAGCTTCTATACTCTGAAGATAATCTGGCAATATTTATGCAAAATCGGAATGTGGGGCATTCCCTTTGATCCCATCAATCTAATTCTCACAACCCATCTATTAGAATACTTTAACAAATCAAATAGTTACATAGTACGAGGATATTCAGAGAAATAATGTTTGAAGTAGTGGAAAAAGAAACATAAATATCTATCAGTTGGTGAAAAACTAAAGAAATGGCAGTACAGCCTTACAGGAGACTACAATGAGGTAGTCTGCTATATGGTATTGTTAAAAAATGTTGTCAGTGTATGGACACTAATGTACAAGTGAGTGTGCAGGTATGTTTTATACACACAGAAAACAATCTGAAAAGACTATACATTGTTTGTACAGGCTAATCCTCTCTAATCCAAAAATACAAAATCCAAAATGCTGCAAAATTCAAAACTTTTGGATGCAAACAGGATGCCCCAAATGAAAACTTCCCCACTGATCTCATGCTATGGGATGCCGAAAAACGTGGCAGTATCAGTACAAAATACAGTATAAATTACTTTCTGGTTATGTGTGCAGGATATATAAATACAAAGGAATTTTGTGTTTAGATTTGGGTCCCAGCAGATGGCATAATAGTTATGTTGCTGGACTCCCAACATGGACAACCATGGTTCAAGTCCCAGATACGGCAGTTTGAAACTCACACCAGGCACATGTATGTGTGTGCCCAAAATCCACAAAGAGAATGGCGGAGAAAAGATTGTGGCATGGCCATCCCGCCTGGGAGGTGATTTCTCACTTTCTTTCTCTGTCTCTCTGGTGAGCGCATACTCCCTATAGCAAAAAGCTCTTAAAAAAAAATCTCTCCTGGTACCAGCAGTTAGCGTAATGGCTATGTCACTGGACTCTCACGTAGTTGACTGCAGCTCGAGTCCTGGACCCAGTGGCTTAAACTCACGCCAGGTGCGTGTGTGTGTGTGTGTGCCCAAGATCCTGAGAGGAGGATGGAAGAGAAGCGATTGCAGCGTGGCCATCCCCCCTGGGGGGTGATTTCTCACTTTCTGTCTCTCTGTCTCTCTCTGTCTGTCTGGCGAATGCACGTGCCCTATAGCAAAAATCTCTCCCAAAAAAAAAGAAAAAAAAACCTCTCTTAAAAAAGAATAATAAATTTTTAAAAAGTTTTAAAAATAGATTTGGGTCCCATCTCTAAGACATCACATTATGTACTTGCAAATATTTCAAAATCTGAAAAGAATCCAAAATCCCAAATACTCTGGTCTCAAACATTTAAGACACTAAACCTGTAGTTGATACTACTCATGCATGAGATTAGAAATAGGAAAAAGATCATTTTTTTATTTCATCCTTTTATGTATTATTTGTGTTTATTATAATGAGCACATAATATTTTAATTTTTAAAGGAAAAATTATAATGTTTATTAAACAGATAATGTTGACCACTTGGGTCCAATGAAGAAACTTGGGTTGTAGAATTTACCTTTTCCAAGGACTCCTTCTCAGCTCGAAGGTCAGTCAGTTCCTCCTCTAGGGATGTCACCTTGAGTTCCAGCTGTCTCCGACTCTGCTTTTCATTCTTGAATTTGGACTGTGTTTGTTCTGAAGTTTCTTGGAGTTCTGGGATGTAAAAGTAGAGAGCCTTGGCTGCAGACCCAGTACTGGAGTGGGCTCTGTGACATCCTAGCAGCTCTTTCAAAGCTGCATGCTTCCATTTCCCCATCCGACCACACAACACCCCCACTCACTTCTGTCAGCATCACCTCACTGACCATGACAGGATCTATCAAACCATAAGCTGACTCTCCCATCAACCTGTGTTTATCCTGTAGGAAGTTCCACACACACAAACAGAATAGAAATGTTCTAAGCAGTCAAGAGACCACCTTTGAAAGAGATCACTTGACAACTGTACCTTGGTCACCATCTTAAGACAAGCAAATCTTTGTTTAGTACTGGCACAGGGCCTTTCTTACTCTCTGGGTTAGATATTCCTTTTTTTTTTTTTTTTTTTTTTTTTTTTTTTTTTAAAATTTTGCTAGAGGGCAGATAATATTCACTAGAGAGAGAGGGAAAGTGAGAAACACCCTCCATGGGGCATACTCATGCCATAATTCCCTCTCCTTCATTTCTCCTTTTGAGATCTTGGTCACACCTGTGGCATGTATTCTTCAAGCTGCTGTATCTGGAACTAAACCAGTTGGCTGCGTGGGCTCCAGCTGCCTTAACCACCATACTACGTGCTGATTTGATATTCCCAACTTAACTTGGTAGCTGAGTTATTCAATCAAGTGTTTGCTTTCAAAGCATCCCTTCTTAAAATATGTACAATTATTACATGTAAATTTAAAAAAAAATCCCTTCTCAAACAAAAGTTATCTGGAACTAAAAAAAAATAATACAGTAAAATTTAGTAGTTTTGGAAAACTTCTAAGATTCTTTGGCTCGCGACCAGCAGTTAGCATAATATGTTGCTGGACTCCCATGTAGTTGACCACGGTTCAAGTCCTGGACCTGGTGGCTTAAACTCAACGCCAGCCAGGTGCATGTGCATGCATGCCCAAGATCCGGAGAGGAGAATGGAGAAGGGATTGCAGTGTGGCCATCCCCCCTGGGGGGTGAGTTCTCGCTTTCTGTCTCTCTTTCAGGAGAGCACACGTGCCCTATAGCAAAAACCTCTCAAAAAAAGATGATTTGTTGGCTCTTGAGACAATTGTCTTTGGGCATCAAAAAAATGAGGGGGTAGGCAGCAGGTGACTTGGTGATTAAGGGCACTGGATGGTTTGAGTCCTGGACCTGGCAGCTTGCTTTCTTGCTTTCTCTCTCTTTTTGTGTCTCCCTCTGGTCAAACTGAAAATAACAATAATGATAAATAAAATAAAATAAATAATTTAAAAAAACAACAGAAATAAGGTATCCTTATGACATTTAAATTTAAGAATGTCCAACACATTTGCCTCATGTGGGCGCAAGTGATGCTCTAAAAAGATAAGAAATGTATGTTCAGGGTGCCACTGTACCAGCTGATGTCATGTTTCCCAGCTGTCCATTAGGCAAGTGAACTCTGCTTCTGCCCAACTCTGCTGTTGTTTCTGCTGCTCCCTACCACGGTCCCATCTGGGCCTTCCATATCTGTTTTTATACACCAAGGTAGAATGAGTCAACATGCTGATCTTCACAAATCTGCTATCCAATCACCATGTCTGGGGTAGCACCTTCATGGCAAGGAACTAACACCATATGAAGAAAAGGACTTTACGAAGATAAGTAAGACTATCCTTGCCCTCAGGGGCTTGTGCCCTAGAGGGGAACAGACATACAAGTGGTGCCTATAAAAAGCTAACTTTGATGATGGTTATAATAATGCACTAGAGATAATGAATTTTAAAGGAGAAATAAAACATTCTTAGAACAACAACTGGAGAAGCTTCTGACAAAAGCAGATTGTGGAGAGGGTTAGACACAAATCTTGGTAAGCGTGGAACACCAAGCCCAGAGAATAGCATGAAGAAAAATGAGACAAGATCTACAGTCTGTGCTGAAGAGTAGCCAACAGCAGGCTTGCTGGTGTGCTCAGAGCTAGGATGAACTGGGCAATGCAATGGGAGATAAGCCAAGCTCGTCGGGCTTTGAATGCCAGGCTGAAGAGCTGCAATCCATCCTCTAGGAAGGAGGAAAGCAAACAGGAAACACCTCTTTCTTTCTATTTTTTTTAAGAATTATTTATTTAATCTTATTTATCATTATTATTATTTTTAAATTTGCTACAGAGCATGTGCGCTCACCAAAGAGAAACAGAGAAAGAGAGAGTGAGAAAGTGAGAAAGCAAGCCATCAGGTCCGGGATGCGAACTGGAGTTGGCTATGTGGGAGTCCAGTACTTTAACCACCATATCACCTGTGGCCCCAAAGAGTCATGTGTTAGAAGAACACAGTAACTCTTACAGGCACACGAGGCCAATCACAAATACAAAAGATACTCAAGGCAACACTTCCCCAAACAAAGGGGAACTGTGGCAACAGATCAATTCCAGATGAGTAAGTCAGTTCTTTTATTGTTCTTCATGTAAAACAACTGTGTAGGTTTTATATTGGTCCATCTTTTTATTTTTTTTTTTTTTTGAGAGGTTTTCGCTATAGGGAGCGTGCGCTCGCCAGACAGACAGAGACATAGAGACAGAAAGCAAGAAATCACCCCCCAGGGGGGATGGTTATGCCGCAATCCCTTCTCCTCCATTCTCCTCTCGGGATCTTGGGCATGCATGCACACGCGCCTGGAGTGAGTTTTAAGCCACCGGGTTTGGGACGTGAACCGCGGTCGACTACGTGGGAGTCCTGCGACATAGCCATTATGCTAACTGCTCGTTCCCTATATTGGTCCATCTTAATTTCTGGTTCAGTCCTTTACAAATTTCATGAGTATAACACCAAAAGGATGGAGAGGAAGGTAATGGTTTAATTCTGTAAGTCTAAATGGCAAAAACCCCAGCATCCCCATGAAAGACATACCTGAGAGCTTTGCCTGCAGTTTGGTGATCTGGCCCCTGAGCAGATCTGTCTCCTTTAAGCTTTCTGTCAGCTGCATCTGCAGTTCCATTTCTTTCTTTTGGTGAGCAGTCAGTTTCAGCTGCAGATGAGAGACCTGTGCAGTAGCTGCGGCTAACTCTTCTGTCACCTTGGCCTGAACAGTGACAGAGGATGACATCACTTTAAGCACAGGTGTTCTCTGTCTCTAGGTAATGATCCAACCTCACGTAACTCCATGCTGACATAACTGGTGAACAGAAAGGGAGCTAAGGGTACTATCTTTAACCCACCTTAAACCCAAACCAAGCCTTAACAATGTACAGTCTCTGACTCAATTCCCTTGCAGAAATTTGTCCTCAGGAAATATCACATAAACTACAAAAATTCTGCTACCAGGAATGTTCAGAACACTATTGTTCATAGTTGTAAACGAATCAACAACTGGGCCAGCAGGTGGCATGGTGTTTGGGTGCTGGACTCCCACACAGCTGACTATGGTTTGAGTCCCAGACCTGGCAGCTTGCTTTCTCACTATCTCACTATCTCTCTCTCTCTCTCTCTCTGTTTCACTCTGGTGAGCACATATGCCCTATAGTAAATTTAAAATAATAATAATAATGATAAATAAAAATTAAATAATTCCTAAAAAAATAAATAAATAAATAAAACAAAATGCTGAGAAATTGACTAGATTAAGCACATTTGGATATACAGGGTCTTTCAAAAGTTCATAGAAAATGAGTATTACGACTATGCACGCATGGATTTCAAAATTATTTTGCTCCTAACTGTGCTCCCTTATATAGCAGTAATGTGCTTCTCAAGCGAAGCTGTTAAGCACATGTGACCGCAGTTTGAATCCCTAATATGGTAAGCCTAAAACACTGGGCACACAGGCATGTATTCAACTGCCCAAGATCTGATGGACGGAAGGGTTGGGTAAGGGAACCATGTGTGACCAGACACTGTGGAGGATGCCTATCTGTCTCTGTCTCTCTCACGCTCAAGTGCATACATACACACTCTATCATAAATAAATAAGAAAAAGGCCACAAAAACGTTTTTGCATCAAAATAAACTCATTTTTTTTTAGAATTATTTATTTTATTTATTAATTCATTTATTTTGTTAATTTAACCAGAGACAGAGAGAGAAGGAAAGTGGGAAAACAAGCCATCAGGCCCAGGACTTGAACCATGGTCACCCATGTGGGAGCATCCAGCACCTTAACCACCACGCCACCTGCTGGTTCCAAGAAACTCATATTTTAATTCCCTTTTTCATGAACTTTTGAAGGTCCCCTGCACATCTGTCACCTATGCAGCTAATTAAAAATGATGTTGTAAAAGAATGTGTAGTGGCATGGAACAATCACAACCATTGTTAAATGAAGAACACAGGTACATGATCAACTAATATGTCTGACATCCTATTTTTGTAAAAGAAACATTTATGTACAGAAGAAAGCTTAGAATTATGAGTGCTTTATACTTTCTTTTTACCTATTGGATTTTATATGCATATATGTGTGTATACATATATATACATATATGTGTATATACATATATATATTTTTTGTTTTAAGTGGTTTCTTTTAGAATTATTTAATTTTATTTATTTATTCATTTATTTATTTTAATTTGACTAGAGAGAGACACATAGGGAGAGAGAAGGAAAGTGAGAAAGCAAGAAACCAGGTCTAGGACTTGAACCTTGGTCAGCCAAGTGGGAGTGTCCAGCGCCTTAACCATCATGCCACCTGCTGGTCCCGTTTTAAGTGTTTTTAGCTGCTCCAAAATTTTAAAAATTTACACCAAAAAATGAGGCCTTTCTCCTCCTGTATTTTGACCTACTTTTTCCATCCTGTTGCACATGGGTGATTTCTTTTTCATCTTCCCATTTGTATAAAAGTACTAATATAATTATACAAATACTAGTATAATTTAAATTTTCCCTTTCCTATGCAAAAGGTAGCAAAATACATATACTATTAGTACATATACATCTTCTTTTTTTTTTTTTTTTGGTAGAGGTTTTTGTCACAGAGTGCTTGCCAGGGAAAGAGAAAAGACAGTGAGAGGTAAAGTAAGAAATCACTCCTCAGGGGGATAGCTACCCCACGACTCCTCTCCTCCATTCTCCTCCCAGGATCTTGGGCATGCTTGCGCTCACGCCTGGTGTGAGTTTCAAGCCACTGGGTCTAGGACTTGAACCGTGGTTGGCCATGTGGGGGGTCCAGCGACATAACCACTAACCACTATGCTATCTGCTGATCCCAGTACATATACATCTTCTTCCTCCTCTTTTTGTAATAATTGTACAGAATTCCACTGTGTGAATGTACCAGTTTATTCTGCACTGCCAGACACTTGAATTGTTTCCAGTCTTTTCCCAGTACACAGGACAACAAACACATGTCATTTCATTTGTGTGTAAGTATCCCTTTAGGAAATTCCCAGAAGCAGAACTGCTAGATTAAAGGGTAAATGCTTTTGTAATTTTGCACAGCACCATTAGTTCTCCTCTATGAATCACATTATATTCCTACTACTCTCACTTAACTTGCCAAAAATTGTCTATTTTTTTTTTTTGACAGGTTTTTGCTATAGGGCACATGAGCTCGTCAGAAAGACAGAGACAGACAGAAAGCGAGAAATCACCCCCCAGGGGGGATGGCCACGCCGCAATCCCTTCTCCTCCATTCTCCTCTCGGGATCTTGGGCATGCACGCACACGCACCCAGCGTGAGTTGAAGCCACCGGGCCTGGGACTTGAACCACCATCGACTACATGGGAGTCCAGCGACATAGCCATTACACCAATTGCTGGTCCCCAAAATTGTGTTTTTTTAAATCATCACTGTTCCTTCTTACTGTGCTCACTGTACCCATCTGTTTTCAATACATTTATTCTTTGCCTTTTGCCAATGCCTTTATCAGTTTACAGCTTCCATTTAGGGTCTGATATTTTGACTATCCTGAAGGTGGAGAAAATAAAACAAAATTGTATATAAAACAAAAATAACTAGAGCATGAATAAGTATCTCTGAGAGTATGAAGTTACTCCAAAAAAATTGTAAAAAAAAAAAATGGAATTAATGTATAGGTTATTTTGGTACTAAAAGTTTTGAAATTCATGCATAATTTTTCATGATATGCATTTTTTCCATTAATGTTTTGAAGACCCATCATACATATGCCCTTTAGAGTAAGCTCTAATATACTTATTTTTTCTGTTAAGCAGCCTTAGGTTTTCATTAAGGTTAAACATAGATGACAATGGCAGCTAGGACTTTCAGATATAAGAGGAGTTTTATCCATCTCAAGTAGAATAAAAGTTTGACTCAGAAAGTCCCGCTTCAGGGACCAGCAGTTAGCGTAATGGCTATGTCGCTGAACTCCCATGTAGTCAACTGCGGTTCAAGTCCTGGACCCAGTGGCTTAAACTCACGCTGGGTGTTTGTGCATGCATGCCCAAGATCCCAAGAGGAGAACAGAGGAGAAGGGATTGCGGCCTGGCCATCCCCCCGGGGGGTGATTTCTTGCTTTCTGTCTCTCTGTCTCTCTCTGTCTTTCTGGCGAGCGCATGCGCCCTACAGCAAAAACAAAACAAAACAAAACCCTCTCCAAAAAAAAAGGAAGTCCCGCTTTAAATGATCTAATGAAAACTAAACTAACTCAGAGCTCAGACAACTACATCTACTCATGGCTCCTGGAGTTCACTAATATCACAGCAAGCATCATACTCACAAGAGATTACTGGGAAGGGATAAGGTCAAAAAGAGAGGTAATAGAATGAATGGTTACTCTCTGGCCATAGGACAAACAAAGCAGAAGGTCTCTCAGAAGCTCTTTTTAAAATCCATGATCCTTAGCAAGAAAGGCCTGTTAGAAGCATAAAAAATAGGGACCAGCAGTTGGCGTAATGGCTATGTTACTGGACTCCCACGTAGTCAACCACAGTTTGAGTCCCGGACCTGGTGGCTTAAACTCACACAGGGTGCATATGCGTGCATGCCCAAGATCCTGAGAGGAGAACAGAGAAGGGATTATGGCATGGCCATTCCCCCTGGGAGAGTGATTTTTCGCTTTCTGTCTGTCTCTCTCTGTCTTTCTGGAGAGCACACACGGCCTAAAGCAAAAACCTCTTCTCTTCCCACCCACCAAAAAAAGAAGTGTAAAATATAATCCTCTCACCCACACGCACATGTACGTGCATAGAGAGAACAGTAAAGGGATAAGTAATATATTAACAATGATGATCTCTTAAGTGGAAAAATTATGAGATTCTTCTTTGGTTTTGTCTATAGAATAAATGTAGTTTCTAATAAGCTATGTAACTGTTAGCATAATCAAATTACTAACATCAGTGACTGTTCTTGAGTCAAGTTACTACAAAGCATATTATAAAACAGAAATGGGGATGACGGATATTTGAAAATCTGTTGTAAGGTTTCTAGTTCCCTTCCTACTGATGGTAACATTCTGCTGAGAAGCTGGTTGGTCAGTACATACACCACTCCTTAGCTCTAAACGTCCTGACCAGGCTTTCCTCTCCCATTATTTTACCTTCTCTTGTTCAGCATGCAATACTCTTGCCTGTGTGTTTTCTGTGGCTGTCTGAAGTGAGTTGTTCCTCTTCTCCATCATCAAGTTACTCTGCTCAACATACCTATGAAAAAATAGGAAAAAAAGAAAACATTTTTCAATTATCAAAAGAATGCCAGGCACAATCCAATGACCTTTCAAGCCTCAATGTTGCTCTATACCTTCATCAGAAATAATCTGGGCCCAGTTAAATGGTGGGTCAAGGAAGCCAGATCCCACATGGCTGACCAGGAAGCTCACAAGAAAGCATACTGGGGGGACCAGCAGTTAGTGTAATGGCTATGTTGCTGGACTCCCATGTAGTTGACCGCGGTTCGTGTCCCAGACCCAGTGGCTTAAAACTCACACCGGGCGCGAGTGCGTGCATGCCCAAGATCCCGAGAGGAGAACGGAGGAGGAGGGATTGCGGGATTGTGGCATGGCCATCCCCTCTGGGGGGTGATTTCTCACTTTCTGTCTCTCTGTCTCTCTCTGTCTGTCTGGTGAGCACATGCACCCTATAGCATAAAACCTCTCCAAAAAAAAAAAAAAAAAAAAGAAAGCACACTGGGCACACATGTGCATGCCCAGGACCCCAACAAGATGGAGAACTGGAGGATTACAGCATGACCAGACCCCAGTGGGGGGTGCTCACTCTCTCTCTCATGCACACACCCTCTGGCATAAAAATAAAAGATACAATTTTTTAAAAATCTGAAAGCACTTTGTTTTCCTTAGATCTGTGACAATCAAATTTGGAGGCAGGAATCTGGGCCTCAAATGAATTGCTCTGCATAAAGAGAGGAGAGGGATGTGAAAGGGTGTAGGGTAACTGGTAATGAGGGAGGAAAGAAACCTGAGCAAGAAGGCTGTCAAAGAAGAAGACAAGAGGGGGGACCAGCAGTTAGCGTAATGGCTATGTTGCTGGATTCCCATGCAGTCAAACGCAGTTCGAGTCCCGGACCTAGTGGCTTAAACTCATGCCGGACGCATGTGCATGAGAGCCCAAGATTCCTAAGAGGAGAATGGAGGAGAAGGGATTGTGGGATGGTGGTGTGGCCCGGTTAAATGGTGGGTCAAGGAAGCCAGATTCCCCCCTGGGGGGTAATTTCTCACTTTCTCTCTTTCTGGTAAGCACACGTACCCTATGGCAAAAACCTCCAAAAAAAAAAAAAAAAAAGAAGAAGAAGAAGAATAGAAGAAAGCCACTTCACCAATCCCATCATGCTAGGATGAGACCCTGAGGAATGTTTCTTTAAATGAATCGCTTTGTGTGATATGTTCGCCTGAACCCACTAATTTTTAAAACGATCTACAAAAATTATAAAATACTTTAATTTTCTTTTTAATTTTTAAATTTTTATAATTTTCTATAGGGAATATGCACTCAGTAGAGAGAGATAGAAAGGGAACAAGAAGAAAAGGGAGAAATCATCCTCTGGGGGATGGCCATGCAGCCACTCTCCTCTCAGGATTTCGGGCATGTACGTACATGCACTTTAGCATGTTTTTCAAGCTGCTGGATCTGGGACTTGAACTGCATAGTCAGCCATGTGGGATCCAGTTGCCTTACCACACCATCAGCGGGGCCCCAAAATACTAAAATTTTACATGAAAGTAAGCGAGGGTCTGGGTCCATTCTGGTTAATTAAAATAGAATCGGCCCACAAAGAAGAGAGAAAAGCTGATCTCAGAGTATTCTAAGTACTAACACCATTTTCTCATGAAGAAATGAGGGCCAGAGGGGACAAATAAAATGCCCAAAGCCATACAATAAATGAGGGGGTAGAGCCAGGAGTCAAAGTCCGCCTATTGGGCTCTTTCTACTGAAATGCCTCTCAGAAACGAGGCAATACTTTACATGATAGGCCGGAAACAGGAATGTTAGAAACACCCGTGTATTTATTACATGTGCAAACACTGCCCTAAACGAATGCATATTTAACTTGGGCATTTCTTTATTAAACCCCTTTGTCCATCCTAGCCAAGCCCCGTACCTGTCATTACCTCTGATTTCGTTCAATTAGTTCACTAATCTTGTCGTTCTGTTCTTCTATCCGACAGCTCTTTTCAAGGATCTCTTGCTTCAACCTTTCGTTTTCCTAAATTCAAAATATATGATTCACAATTTAAGTGTCTTAAGAGAAAAGTGCCAGATAAAAGGGAATCAATTTGGACAGGTGACATCATTAACACATTTTGAGATGCAAGTTAGAATGCACATCCGCACAGAGACAAATAGGCAAAACATCATGTCAAGTTATACCTGACAAACATGAAATTACTGTGCACAATGGTTTGAGCAAATGACTATAAAATGAAGTGGATTTCTGAAATATGGTCAGAAAGATATTCCAGAATCTGCTCCAGATGAGTCACTTGGACTAAATTAAGTCACGATGGATTTTCAGGATTTTCTAACCCAGGACAGCCTTTATCACGTGCCCTCGGTTTCTGGAATGGAGGCTTTAGAGGGTGGGGGAGGGCAGACAGGCCAGACCTGCAAGGCTGAGTGTTCTATTCCCGATCAGCCTCACCTGAATGATTCGCTGGATATTGCTCATAATCATGCTTGTTTCCATTGTAACTGACATGCTAGGAATAAGCATGGAATTGCCAGCGCTATGTTTCTGTAACTCTTCAACCTACAAAAGGGAGGCCAAAGACCTTGTGAGAAAATTTAAAATGGAGAAATACAACTTGCCCAAAATGTAACCATTTTCTTGAGGGAGTTAATAAGTTTCTCAGATAATCTTCAAACCTAAACTAGTTTTCTCCTAATTCCCCAAATAACTGTAATGACTCTTCTAGGGCAAAAACCACTAACTGCTGTGAAGACAAAGAAAGTTCACCTGCAGTTCTGACTGCTCCCTGTGTACACCCCGCTTACGCCCCCACTTTCCACACAGCCCCAATCCTGACTCTGTCACCTTAGTCATGAGGTGATCCATTTTATCAGCCACTTTGCTGACTGCCATCCGGATTTCAGTGTTATGTTGCCGGGCCTCAGTCATGAGAAACGAAGCCATGTCACCTGATCCTAAGCAGACATAAATCAAGAAACAAACAAAACTGGAGCAGAGGAAACTGCACGAGGAAAAGCCAGTAGGTCTCACAAGCATGCGCACTCTGAACTACCACGGCACCGGCAGCTCAGATTGCTTCCCCATCCAGCCCGCTGCGTGCCAAGCCTAGACTGTACTGGGTGCCATGAAATACGATTCTTGTGCTTGGTGAGTTCTCAGTTTGCTGGGGAGGCTGGTATGTAAACAAAGTATTACAACAGAGTATTTTAGGTGCAAGAAATGGACCATGTACAAGGTACAAAAGTAGGACAGAGAAAAACAAGATTAACTCTTTGGTGACACATAGATACAACTGTGTCTCTGGGAGGAGAGAGAGGAGGGATGGGTAACAGGGAAGGCTTCACAGAGAAGACAGTTTTGAGAAATGAAGGCTTTCCCAAATGGAGAAGGGAGAGGGCTTCCAGATAAGAACTGTATTCAGGAAACCCTTACCACTTCAGACCACAGATTATGCTGGCTTCTACTTATCACCAACCTAAAACCAAAGGTGGTTACTAAGCGAAAGAACAAACCATAGTGCAAGGCAGGAAACCATCTCAGCTGCTTGCATTTTATTTTGTTTTGATTTTGCATGCAAGATATCCACATTTGCAGATGCATACAAAATATGTGAAAAGTCACCCAAGTAAGTGCTAACAATGGTTTCCTTATGGTCAGGGGAGTTTAATGATGGGGAAGGATGGTAACTGTTTACTTTATATCCTTGCGTATAATTTAACATTATTATAAAAAATATTAGCTTCATAATTTAAAATGTTTAACAAAGGAGCTTTCATTCGGGACCCTGAACACCCACAGTCTTTTTTTTTTTTTTTTTTCCTTTTTCTTTTTTTGGAGAGGTTTTTGCTATAGGGCACGTGCACTCGCCAGACAGAGAGAGACAGAGAGAGAGAAAGCGAGAAATCACCCCCCAGGGGGGATGGTCATGCCGCAATCCCTTCTCCTCCGTTCTCCTCTCGGGACCTTGGGCACACACGCACACGCGCCCGGCGTGAGTTTAAGCCACTGAGTCCAGGACTCGAACCGCGTTTGACTACGTGGGAGTCCAGCGACATAGCCATTATGCCAACTGCTGGCCCCAATACCCACAGTCTTCAGGCTTTCTCCCAACTTTGCCAATGCTTTGCTCTTTCACTATTTTCTATAAATTGTAGCCACTATGAAAGAGGAATTAGAAGGTTTGGTAGGAGGAAATGCAAGAAACAGAAATGTGGAAAGAAGGAGGCTTTTAGGGATGTTGAAAGTGTTCTATAATTGGACTGTGGTGATAATGCACGACTCTGTACATTTCTTTAAAGATCCTTTGAATTACACACTTAAAACAAGTGACTTGTATGGAATATAAATCATATTCTAACAACGCTATGATCAATAAAGAAGGAAAAGAAACAATAGGTAAAGAGCTATCAGAGTGAATATGAAAAAGCATGGGAAGGAGAGCATGCAAGAGCAAAAGACAAGAAACTGAGGGACTCGCCCCCTACCTTGAAAATGGGGTGACTGAGAGAGTGGTGCAGGGTACAAGGGCCGAGCAGGCTGCAGCTGGGAGGTGACGGCGGGTGCCTGGGGATATGCGTAGGCCTGCACACCTGCATAGGGCTGAGAAAGGGCCAAGTTACCACCGTTTGCAAACCATTTTTGTGTCCTTACATTTTCCTTCAGTGGAATAAAGTGCTAAGCTGGGAGGAGACACAGGCTCACTGAAGCTAGAGCTGGATGAGATCAGGGTTAGGCATGGGTAAGAATTACAGCAGGAGAGTTATTTATGTAACCTAGTGGTCAGCCATGACTGAAGTCCTGCCTGGACACTGAGGGAAGGTCTCTTGGATTGGGACCTAGTCCTCTGATGATAAGATTCAATTCATTCCCCACTATTGGGCTAGTTGTGTAAGAAATTTTAAAACTAAACAAACTATGCTTAAGTTTCCATTGAGTTCAAAGGAGTGTTCACTGGGAACCAGCAGTTAGCGTAATGGCTATGTCGCTGGACTCCCACGTAGTCGACCGCGGTTCACGTCCCGGACCCGGTGGCTTAAAACTCACGCCGGGCGCGTGTGCGTGCGTGCCCAAGATCCCAGGAGGAGAATGGAGGAGAAGGGATTGCGGCGTGACCATCCCCCCTGGGGGGTGATTTCTCGCTTTCTGTCTCTATGTCTCTGTCTGTCTGGCGAGCGCACGCGCCCTATAGCAAAAACCTCTCAAAAAAAAAAAAAAAAAAAAAAAAAGAGTGTTCATTGAGATTCCAAAGGAAATCCACCAGTTTCCAAAGGATACTTCTCTGTTAGATGCTGATGCTTATCAGTCACCTCAACTGTAAAATGAAGACCATAATATCATCTCATAGGGTTGTTGTATGGACTAAATGAAGTGACAGAGAGAAAAGTTCTTAACAGCTGGTGAGGTAAGTGCTCGCAGATAGCGGATGCTCAATAAACAGCAGCTATCATTTTAATAACGGTGGTTATTCTTTCCTGAAATAAGGAAATCTAGCTCACTCCCTGTGACAGAGGTAACTACACAACCATTAAAATATATATATATGTATGTATGTGTATATATATATATATATATATATATATATATATAGGACCAGCGGGTGGCATGGTGGTTAAGGTGCTGGATACTCCCACATGGCTGATCATGGTTCAAGTCCTGGACCTGGTGGCTTTCTCTCTCTCTCTCTCTGAGTCTCTCTCTGGTCAAATTAAAATAAATGAATGAATAAATAAAATAATTCTTAAAAAATATATATATACATATTAAAAAAAATTTCATCTATAGTGAAGAGGAATAGGTATAAAGAAAGAAAGGCTGGGACTTATTTCAGTTTTGATACTCCCCATCCTAATGGGACCCAGCCTGCTCATCACTCCCACATCTCTACTAAGAATCACCAAGGCAGCTATGGGGCCGACAGGTGGCGTGGTGGTTAAGGTGCTGGACTCCCACATGGCTGACTGCAGTTCAAGTCCTAGACCTGGTGGCTTGCTTTCTCACTTTCCCACTCTCCCTCTCTCACTCTGTCTCTCTCTGGTCAAAATTAAAATAAATAAATAAAGTTAAATAAAAATAATTCTTTAAAAAAGAATCATCAAGGCGGCTAGCCTGTGCCCAGGTGGTTAAGGCCACTGGATCTCACATGTCCAGCCACATGGTTCATGCTCCACACCTGGAAGCTTGAAAAACACACTGGGAACATGTGCACACAAGCCCAAAATCCTGAAAAGAGGGAGAAATGGAGAAGGGGTTGCGGCCTGACCAATCCCCACATGGGTGCTTTCTCGGTTCCCTCACCCGTCTTGCTGGCAAGTGCATATGTCCTCGAGGAAAATCAAAAAGCAAACAAAAAACAATCACCAAGGAAGTGATTCCTGCTAACACTGCTGAGGCGGAAGAGTCGGCAAAGGCAAAAAGGCTGCTGCCCATACCTTCTGTTCTCACAGAAAAAAAATGAATGAATAAAGTAAAATAAAACATCTACTTTGAGAGATCACTTTCAAGCCTAAGTAGACAACAGAGCCCAGGTGTACTTTCCATGCAACTTTCATAACCATTCAGCAGGATATAGAAAAGAACTCGTAACCATTCAGCTGAGTATAGAAAAGAACACAAAAGATGGAATACAGGGACCGGCAGATGGCATAATGGTTAAGTTGCTGGACTCCAACATGGCTGACCACGGTTCAAGTCCCGGACCCAGGAGCTTGAAACTCAAGCCAGGCACATATGCATGTGTGCCCAAAATCCTGAGAGAAGAAGGAACTGTGGTATGACTATCTCCCTAGGGAGTGATTTATTGCTTTCTGTCTCTCTGTCTCTCCAGCAAGCGTACGTGCCCTACAGCAAAAATTTCTCTTAAAAAAAAAAAAAAAGATGGACTATATATCCTTCTGTTAGGCATATGTGCAAAGGAAAGGACACAGTGATTGGTCCCTTATTACGTACCAGCCCAGGCCTACTACTGGCTACTTCGCTTGTTCTTGCATCTTTTTTATTGCATTTAATTTTTACAATAAAAATTAAAAAAAATTGTACAGTGGGTCATTATCTGCCTGGTTTAGAGATGAGAAAGTGGTAGTTCAGGAAGTGGGAAAAATGACAAACTTTGACTCTGGAGAATTGCTACTGAGTGTAATTTATAGGAAGAAGAAAAGAGACTGACTGGAATCATAGTAAATGATAGCTGATAATTAATCTGGTTTTTAGATGCTGTTACCTGAAAGGACTGGGTATTTCCAGAGACAGCTGGGTGTGAATCGAGAGTTGCGACTTGCATTAAGGCAGCAGAAGGTGCTTGTAGCCCAGACACAGATGGCTGAGGTGCTGAGATAAAGCAAGACATTATCACCATTAGCCGCCCCCAGCTTTCTGATACGAACCAGGACTAGCACCTTACATACCATCATGATTCAGGACAGACCACTTTCCTCATCCAGTTTCCTAAAACCAGCTCCACTGGCATGCAGCAATGGGCCACTGGAAGGAAACTGGGTGTTCTTAAGTGCATCTGACTCAGACTCGTGATCCCATCAGCTGACAGGAAGTACAGAATAACATACGGGGGTGTCTCAATAGCCGAGTGCTGATTTCCAAAACTGACAATGCAACACAGCAGGAGTTACAACAAGCGAGTCAAATACATCTCCAGGTCCAAAAATGCCCAACCCAGGGACAAACTGATAGGGTCTACACTCTAGTCCAGGTCTCAGCACTAGAACTCTGCAGTCAAATAGTGAAGGAACAGTGAAGATGACTATGGTGCTAACCCAGCTGGAGGCCATGGTGCTCAGAGAGGCTCCTTACCCTGTGAGGTCATCTGTGGTAACACTGGATGGGCTGGCTGAAGGGAGGGCTGGATGGATGGGGTCACCACGGGCTGCCCAGCTCCTCGCAGAGTATTCACCTCCTGAAACAGGCACAAGGGTTTTGGTTACTAAGATTGGGTCCTTAATGGAAGACCGAGGCTGACTTCTGCCCTAAACCTGCTTCCATCACAGGATTTCTAGGCAAAAAGGAAGAAAAGGCAAACAGAAAGCCAAGAGTCTAGGGTGTGGGTTGTGGGGAAAAAGCACTCTATTACGCAATAGAATAAGAGCCTGTCTCCTTGTAAATCATATAAAATAAATAGATCTAATTCCCCTAAACTTTCTAAGTTTCTGATGTTTTATTGTCTGAGGTAGCTAACGTAACATTTCTCTACAACGTATCCTTTCCCAAACCAGCAGTTCCTTAGGACTAGTCTAACCTATTTCCATAAACAAGCGGTCTCTTGCAAGGAAACTCCACAAGAATCCAGCCGTGGGAGCCAGCAGGTGGTGTGGTAGGTTACGGGCTGGTCTTCCACATGCCCAACCACAGTTCAAGTCCCGGACCTGGTAGCTTGCTTTCTCACTTTCCCTCTCTCTGTTGCTCTCGGTTGAGTGTGCATGCTCTGTAACAAATTAAAAATAATAACAAAGGATAAATAAATTTAATTTTAAAAAATCCAGCCTCTTCTCTTCGACCAAATAATCACCATAGGTTTCAAAGTACTCGGTGAAAATCAGGACAGGATTTGCTGCTCCTCATTAACATATGGACAATACAATTTAGTGTGTTTCCTCACCATTCTTTTGTCTTGATAAACTAAAAGCTCTTCCAAAAATCATAGCTATAACTCTAATCAAAGTTATTCTGCACCTTCCTGCTGCATATAAGAAACAGAGAAGGTCGAGGCACAATATAGAGACTGATCTGCTATGCTATAGTATAAAGGCTCTTAGACATACTTTTACCTTTTTTTTTAAGTTTTTGCCCATAGGGTGCATGTGGTCACCAGAGAGAGACAGCGAGAAGTGAGAAATCACTCCCCAAGGGGGACAGCTATGCCACAGTCCCTTCTCCTCCCAGGATTTTTGGGCATGCATATACATGCACCTGGCATGATTTTCAAGCCACTGGGTCTGGGACTTAAACTTCAGTTGGCCATATGGGAGTCCAGTGCTTTAACAACCATGCCGCCTGCTGGCCTAACATTCTTTTACTTTTGAACCTCTCCTCATTTTCTGACATTCTCTTCTGGGAAAATATCCCAGTTTTAGATCATTACTGCTCTAAATCAACATAGAGCAAAAAGAGTTATGATCAATCAAATCTTATCTTCTTTTCAAATGTTAACTTACATAGAGCTTTTCCAGAAAGAAATAAAACAAAATTGTAAAAAACAAAGTATATTTCAGAAACATGTTTGACAGTTACACCTTGTCTTTGTTTTACAATAAAATGAAAAAAAAAATCCTAAAAAAAAAATCTCTGTGGGACCAGCAGTATGGCTATGTTGCTGTCGCTGGACTCCCATGTATTCGACTACAGTTCGAGTCCCGGATCTGGTGGCTTAAACTCACGCCAGGCACATGTGCTTGTGTGCTCAAGATCCTGAGAGGGGGGGACCAGCAGTTAGCGTAATGGCTATGTCGCTGGACTCCCATGTAGTCGACCACGGTTCGTGTCCCGGACCCGGTGGCTTGAAACTCATGCCGGGCGCTTGTGCGTGTGTGCCCAGGATCCCGAGAGGAGAATGGAGGAGAAGGGATTGCGGCGTGACCATCCCTCCTGGGGGGTGATTTCTCGCTTTCTGTCTCTATGTCTCTCTCTGTCTGTCTGGCGAGCGCACACGCCCTATAGCAAAAACCTCTCCAAAAAAAAAAAAAAAAAAAAAAGATTCTGAGGGAATGTGGTGTGGCCATCCCCTCTAGGGAGTGATTTCTCACTTTCTGTCTCTCTGTCTCTCTCTATCTTTTTGGTGAGTGTACACACCCTAGAGCAAAAACCTCTCCAAAAAAAAAAAAAAAAAAATCTCTGTTATGTATTTCAATTCAATTGAGAAAGGACAGGTCTATCGAACAAGGACCTAACCACCAGGAAAAGAATTCAGTTAAAAATAAGTTACTTAACATCATAAACCAAATTCCAGATGAATTAAAAACTTAGATCTAAATATTAAATACTTTTTTAAATAGGTTTTTAGTAAAGGGCACATGTGCTTGCCAGAGAGAGAGAAACAGATGGAGTGGGGGATGAGAAAACACCCCCAGGAGGGATGGCCATGCTACAGTCCCCTCTCCTCCATTTTCTTCTCAGGATTTCGGGCATACATACACTCACACCTGGCGTTTTTTAAGCTTCCAGGTTCAGGACTCGAACCACGCAGATGGTGTTGTAGACTCCAGCCGCTTAACCACCCCACCACGGGTTGGTCCCATAGTTTGTTTGTTTAATCTATTTTTTTTTTTCATGAGAGAAACTAAGCGTGGGGGAAAGCAAGAGAAAGAAAAGAGAGACGGGCACCTCCTCAACATGGTCTTGACACTGGGATCCATCCCTGTCCTCCGTTAGGATCATGGGCATGTGTGTAAGCTCTTGGTGTGTACAGGGAGATCTTAGGATGTAAAATCAGGACCTTCTCAAATGGCTTCAGTATTGCAAAATGCCAGAACAGCGGGCCTGACAGATTCTATTTCAAAAAATATTTGAACTAAAATATTTTATTCCAATACATTTGAATAAAATTAGGTTAAGCTACAGTTGCATGTACTGTTAAGACATTGCTACTCAAAGGCTAAAGTCACATGAGAGGCCTGGGTTTGATTCGCAGACCAACCAAAACAGGCCTGATGTGATGGCATGCACCTGTAGTTCCAGACAAATGCAAGGATGGCATGGAGCAAGAGGGTCACATGACAAGACTCTTAGTAATCTCTCTCTCACACCGTATATTAATAAATACTTAAATAAAAAACACCACAAAGTCAAAAGACCTAACAGGTTGATCTTCTGTAACAAATAGATAACATGAGTGAGAAGACCAGCATTTCTCAAAAGGATGCATCTTAAAGAACAATCTTAACTGACAACAGAAGCTCTAACAAATGAAGGCTACATTACATAGCAGACATACGGAACTGCCTCCATTCTTCAGTAGGAACACCACTCTGAATCATTTTGCATATAAAGCCTTCTCAAAAATAATTCTGGGTTAGAGGCAGTATAAGAAAAAGCAACCATTTCAACCAAAGGACAGAAGATGGCAATATCTGTTCTATTCATTCTAACGGGGTCAGGAGGACATACTTCGAGTTCTGAGTCATTGGAATCCAGCTGTGGTGGAATGATGGGCAACATGGGCTGGCCCATTTTAGCCATCCGAGAGATCAACTTGGCCTTGACAGTATCAGGACTCTAAAAACAGAGGAAAAGTCACAAAAATCAGGGTGATCAAGATTCGTTACGTTCAGGCAGCTCTATTCTTTTGACCCTTGTCAAATTCTTTAACAAATTCCCTTGCCATAGTTATCTGAATCATTTCCTTTAGAAAATGAGAACTACATGATTCTTGTAGACAATAAACTGAAAAATTTTAAAAACAAACAAAAAAGATTTCTTGCACAGAAGGATACATAGCTTACAATTCATAATAGTAGTAAAAATAATCTATGTATAATATTACTTCATTTTAATCAAGTCTTCCACCAGGCATAATTACTCTCATTTTTATTTTTTTCTTTTTTTGGAGAGGTTTTTGCTATAGGGCGCGTGCGCTCGCCAGACAGACAGTGAGAGACAGAGAGACAGAAAGCAGGAAATCACCCCCCAGCGGGGATGGCCACGCCGCAATCCCTTCTCCTCCATTCTCCTTCGGGATCTTGGGCACACACACACACGCGCCCGGCGTGAGTTTAAGTCACCGGGTCCAGGACTTGAACTGCGGTCGACTATGTGGGAGTCCAGCGACATAGCCATTACGCTAACTGCTGGTCCCAATTACTCTCATTTTTGAGATGAAAAATTAAGGCAGATGTTAATGGAGGGAGGCATTTTAGGCGATAGTACCCTTTCAAAAGGCTGATGCAATCTGGGAGACAGATATTCAGGAGAGATTTGCGGAGAGGAAACAGGAGTTCTTTGTTCTAAATTGTTCTGACTTGGCATAAACTACACACTAGAGCAAGCACTAGAAGATTCTGTATCCATTAACTAACTGGTCCAAAGTGCAGTCCTCAGAATGAAGAAGAGTATACAGCCCCAAAGGTGTGCAAGATTGGGACCAGCAGTTGGCGTAATGGCTATGTCACTGGACTCCCATGTAGTTGACTGTAGTTCGAGACCCAGATCTGTGGCTTAAAATCAAGCCCGGCCTTTGTGCGTCATGCCCAAGATCCGGAGAGGAGAATGGAGAAGGGATTGTGGAGTGGCCATGCCCCCTGGGGGGTGATTTCTCGCTTTCTGTCTCTCTGTCTCTCTCTGTCTTTCTGGTGAGCACACGTGCCCTATAGCAAAAGCCTCTCAAAAATAAAATAAAAAAAAAATTAAATAAAATATGCATTAGTCTTTGCTTACGCCTATGTAAAGGAACACTGAAAGGATATATAAGAAATTAATAAAAGCTAACTAAAGGAGTATGAAAAAGAATAGGGTAGATGAAATAGAAATGAGTCCTTGCAATGCATCTTATATATCACCTATTCAAATAAAATGCAAAAAGGATGGCTAATTTTATGTTAAGTAAATGTTGTCTTGATTACAGTGAAACAGAATTGTTCAAAAAAGAAAAAAACAAGGGACCAGCAGTTAATGTAATGGCTATGTCGCTGGACTCCCATGTAGCCGACCGTGTTCAAGTCCTGGACCCGGTGGCTTAAACTCATGCCAGGCGCGTGTACGTGCGTGCCCAAGATCCCAAGAGGAGAATGGAGGAGAAGGGACTGCAGCGTGGCCATCCCCCTGGGGGCGGGGGGTGATTTCTCACTTTCTATCTCTTTGTCTCTCTCTTTCTGGTGAGTGCACGCGCTCTATAGCAAAAAAAAAAAAAAAAAAAAAAAAAAAAAAAAAAAAAAAAAAAAAAAAAAAAAATAAAAAAAAGCTAAAAAAAAAAAAGAAAAAATCAAGTAGGTTAGCAGATGTATACAGTAGCTGTGTACGATGGAATAAATGTACGATGGAATCAATAATGCACAATGTTTGGCTGTTTAAAAATCTGAGAACTTAATTTTTTCTTTTCTTTTTGTTTTTTAATTGCCAGAGGGTACATATGCTTGTTAGAAAGAGACAGAAAGACAGAGAGAGAGAGGAAGAAATCACCCCCATGGGGGATGGTCATGCCAGAATACCCTTCTTTTCTTCCATTCTCCAACGCACTGGGAGTTGAGGCAACGCAAACATATACATCTGGTGTGTTTTTCAAGTGCCTGGGGCTGGGACTAAAACTGCAATTTGCTAGATGGGATACAATTTCCCTTAACCACTAGGCTACAGGGCTGGCCCTATTTTTCAGTTTTATTCAGATTCTTTAAACTTCTGGGTTTAGGGGACCATTTTACACAAACTGGATCAACTATCTGCTTAATAACTCTTGCTTTGTGCTGAATAAATACAAGTAAACTAGGGTAGAGGAGGTAGTACGCATCAGTTTCCCTGCATGCACCTTCTCTAGTTCCCAATGTGGTAGGGAAGGCGTTAGAACTTGGAGTGCTTTCCCCATGGTCTGGTCCACCTGCTGCACACTACCGCGTATGACTTCCTAAAAGGCATTCAAATCTGAACTTAACTAATACAGTATTCTCTGCCTTTCATTTCACAGAGGCCCAGTGACCTATGCGCAGGCAATTAATTGGTGAATTGGTGCCAAATTCCTCTGAGAGTGAAAGAAGGCGAACATGTAGTGTTAGTGACAATTATGGTAATAACAGAGCTACTGCTCAACGAGCTTTTACAATATGCCAGACATAATACTAAAAACTCCATAGGTAATATTTTATTTAAAAGTTATCAAATTCCCTTTGAGATAGGCAATCTCCAGTTCATAAATGAGGAAAGAAACTTGAAATTCAGGGAAGCTAAGTTCCTTAACGTCACAGAGAGTGAATATCAGAGGGTGCCTAAGATTAACTACCAACTTACTGTTCTTTGAATAAACAGTATTTCTAAGATTGAAGTATACTTTACCTGAGAGGCTCCCCAATCTAAGCCATTATCTTAATAATAATCAATGCTACCACTTATTAAAGACATATTATGGGGGCAGCAGGTGGTGTGGTGGTTAAGGGACTGGACACCCACATGGACAATTGCGGTTCGAGTCCTGGACCTAGCGGCTTGCTTTTTCACTTTCTCTCTGTCTCTCATTTTGTCCCTCTCTGGTCAAATTGAAATAAATAAATAAATAAACATAAATAATTCTTTTTTCAGGGGCCAGTAGGTGGCATGGTGGCTGAGGCACTGGACTCCCACAGGGCCAACCATGGCTCAAGCCCTAGACCTGGTGGCCTGAAAATCTCAATCAATCAATCAATCAATCAATCAATTTTTAAAAAAATGACATCATGCCATTTATAAATATCTCTAATCTTTACCAGAACTGTGTAAGGGGACTATGAGAAGTATTTCCATTTTAATAATGAAGAAACTGAGGATCAGAGAAATTAGATAATTTTCTCAAGGCCAAATGCTTATAAAAATCAAGAGAAGAACCAAGGGTATGTCTACCACTAGCCCAGGATAACTTACAGCGACACCCACGTAGCAGGAAATGAATAACGTAACTATTGCTTTCCAACCTAAATCAAGATTTCTCAACGTTTCCCCTTTCTCCGGTCCACCACAGGCACATGCGACCTTCTCAGTATATGAGGGGTGAGAGAGACAGCTCTTAGACCTACCGTATTTATCGTAAGCTGTTCGGTGAGGGAGTTAGATTTGGAACGAAGAGCCGGCTCCCTGAAAGCAAACGAGCATATCATGAGACAAAAACAAACTCCATGATCTCAAACTCAGTTTATACTGAACAAGCAAATTGTTTTTGAAAATGTTTGCCAATGTAAATGGCCAAAACATAGAATTTTAACTCTTCTCTAATTTGCATATTTTGAATGCTAGTGAAGATGAACAATTTCCCATCCAAATGCTTATTAATTGAGTTTTATCCCCATTGATATAGATTTTGTGTTTATGCCTTTTGCTCAATTTTTCTCCCAGTTTTGCAGGTTTTTTTTTTTTTAATCTGAGTTAGTGATTTTATAGACTATAAATATTAATCCTTTGTCAAAGAATATGATGCAAATATTTTCCCCATTTCCCTGGTCTGACTTTTTCCCAGTTACTCATTTTAGTTTTTAACCATATCTCTATTTCTGAAACCCTCTGAGAATCACTTTTACGAACAATGAAAGAGCTTGATACAACCGCGGTATCTCACCCAGACTTGAAAGGCAATGATGTGGGTGGGGACACAACGGGATCTGCAGAGACGCTGTCAGCACCAGGTATGGGAGACGGGGCCGCAGAATCCCGGGAACACACACTGTGCCCATCAGAGCCAGAGTCTCTGGCAAACTTCACCTGGGGAAAAAGCCATCACATGTGGGACAGGCTGTACACGCCCTTCTCCCACCACCCTCCTTTCATTTACTTATTCTGTATTACCTAAGCCATAACCTGGTCATTGTAGGCAAATCAGAATACGTAGATAAGCAAAAAGAAAAAGGTAATAATCACCTGCAATTTAACTATCATATTATCTGTGTGTTATGTATTTTTCATAAAAATGGGCCATACTGTTTTGTAATGTGTTTTACTCACTAACACATTACCATATTTCCATGTCGCTGAATATTAACGTGCAACATTAATTGTAATGACAGACAAGTATGTCTGACTTCAAGGGTCATGTCCTTTATTGCTATGGTCTACAGGAAAAAAGAGTCTCCAAAAGATTTTAGGAACTGAAAGTGATAAATATCTGGATGGTTACAAAATACATTTTCTCCATTCCTCACTGTTAGTCATTCGGATTATTTCTAGCTTAAATAATACTTCTATGAATAGTTTTTCAGCTATGTTATTGCATATAATCTTAAATACTTATCAAATATAAACTCCCAGAAGGTAAACAAACTTTTGGGTAAATAAAATATGCTCACTTTTAAGACTTTTAATAGGTACCATTAAATTTTCCACCAGAAAGATAAAACTAGTTTTCTTAAAGAATTATTTAATTTTATTTACTCATTTTTTAAAAAATCTGATCAGAGAGAGAGAGAAAGTGAGAAGGCAAGCCACCAGGTCCAGGACTCGAACCATGGTCAGCCATGTGGGCGTGTCCACTGCCTTGTCCCAAGAGTGAACTAGTTTATACACACATAGTGTATAAATATTTCTCACACTCGTATCACGCTGTGTATTATCATGCTCCATCAGTCTTGTCCGTTTAATATGCATGTCAATTTATAATTTTTCGATTCTTGGCAAAATGGAAAATTTTTTCTTAAGTTTACAAAAGCCAGTATTGGTAAGGATTTCTTCAAATGCAAAGAAAAATTGAGAGACTAAAAAAGCTATAAAAAAGGGACCAGCATACAGCTTAATAGTTAAGGCACTTGGACTCCCACGTGGCCGACCGGGTTTGAGTCCTAGACCAGGCAGCTTGAAAATCATGCTAGCCATGTATGCATGGGTACCCAAAATCCCAGGAAGAGAATGGAGAAGAGGGGACTGTGGTGTGGCCATCTCCTCTGCGGGGTGATTTCTTACTTTCCCTCTTACTGTTTCTTTCTCTCTCTGGCTAGCACATGCACCCTATGACAAAACCTTAAAAAAAAAAAAAAAAAAATAAATAAAAGCTAAAAAAAACTGGCAAATGGGAGCACATCACTGTAGGAGTGTTAGAGTGGCCTGGCAGAAATGAAGGTGTCCCATTAGAAGAAAGTTACTGAGGGGCTGCAGGTGGCGTGATGGTTGAGGTGCTGGACTCCTACATGGCTGACCATGATTGGAGTTCCAGACCTAGTGGCTTACTATCTCACTTTTTCTGTCTCACTCTGGTGAGTACACATACCCTACAGCAAATTAAAAAATAGTAATAATAAATTAAATTAAGTTAAAAAATAGAGAGCCCCTGAGAGGATAAAATAGCCACAATAAAGCTAATCATAACATTCATTATTTATATAATATTTTATAACACATAGTCACAAACACTATCACATGTGATAAATATAAATATTGGGTCATCGGAAAGTCATGACACCTTTTTGCACAGAAAAATACATCATGACTTTTCTGATGACCCAATATATAGCGAAGAGGGTCATTTTGGGGGAAGGGATGGTACTAATTTTTTTGTTGTTTTTTAGAGAGATTTTTGCTATAGGGCATGTGCACTCATCAAAAAGACAGAGAGAGACAAAGAGACAAAAAGTGAGAAATCCCCCCACACACAGGGGATGGCCACACTGAAATCCCTCCTGAGTGTGAGTTTTAAGCTGCTGAGTCTGGGATTCGAACCATGGTCGATTAATTGGGAGTACAACAATGTAACCATTATGCCATCTGCTGGTCCCAGTATTAGGCTTTTTTTGTTTTTGTTTTTGTTTTTTAAATTAAGGTTTTTGCCATAGGGCATGTGCACTCACCAGTGAAAATGAGAAATCACCTCCTAGGGAGATGGCCATGCCACAATCTCTTCTCTTCAGGCTCCTCCTGGGATACTGGGAACGCACCCACACACGCACAGTGTGATTTTCAGGCCACGAGGACTCAAACCATGGTTGGCCATGTGGGAGTCCAGAGCCTTAATTTTATTTTTTAAAATAAATCTATATCTTCAAAATTTGATTTCTGAACATGATCACTGAATTTAATTAGTGGGTATATTCAGAGGGTTCATCAAATACAACACAGCACAGTTTTACTCACCCGCCTAACTTCGACCTCAAACACCAGGATGGAGTCTGTCGATTGAGTCCAGCCTACTACCCCCTCAGAGCCCGCAGCACAGGCAGGAGGGATGATGAGCAAGCGCCTTCCTCCCTTCTTCATGCCCAGCATTCCATCCTCCCAGCCCTTTGGGAAAGAGAGATGAGAAAAGGTTCATCAGCTAAGAAACTCCTCACAAGACACAGTAAAATACTAGAGCATGAAGTTTCTCTTATCCACATTTCTAGTTTAGTCTGTGCTTCCAGAGGTCAAGTTCAACCATCACCCCACATTGATCATAAAATTATCTAGAATATCTTTCCTTTTATGGTGGAACTTTTAATATGGTGGTGCAAGGAAAGACTTAAGAGAGAACACAAAGACATAAGGAGAAAAAAGGGCACATGGACATAGTTGGTCACTGTCTGTCTTGAACCAAGACATGCCAGGGGAGAACGTGAATACAGACCCCTGCTAGCACAGAGTCTGCATGTGAGGCAATGAGCAGCCTTGTCCCGGGAGAACCACCACCTTCATCATGATATCTCCCTTGCTAGAATACAGCTTCTAAATCTACTTGTAAAAGCTGGCATATCTGAGATTGGATAAAATATAATTAAATTCGATAATGAAGAAAAAATGGGGAGGGGGTAAAAGAATGCAATAAAAGAGAAATAAAGGTTATCATTTACTAAGCACATTTTCCCATATACTGTGATAAGCATTTTACATGCTTAAGCCCCCCAAAAACTTCCTATGGTTGACTGCATTATCCCCATAATTTTGTACGACAGACTAAGTCAAAAGGTATGTGCATTTTACAAAGGAAATAAAAAGAAGCTCAGTGTGGACAGGTGACTTGCTTAAAGTCACATCTTCTAGATCCTGAAGAGAGACCTAAGAAGGACATACAACCTTTGTCCTTTATACTACCAAGCTGTTCTTTCCAACTGTACTACTTTTATTTTTAAAATTTTACATATAAGGAAACTAAAGTTTATGGAATAACCTCTTGTTGTTAACCTTTCGCTTAATGAAAAATTTTTTATATTCTTTAAGAGCAATATAAAATTCTACTCTATGGAAAAAAAACCCTAATTTTAGGGCTAGTCTTGTGGTATAGCAGTTAGGCCCTATGCATGGGGAGCCAGATCCCATATGGCCAACCACAGTTCAAATCCCTGCTTTGGAGGGATAACTAGCCCAAGATCATACAGTTTATCATAAGATCATAACTAGCCCAAGATCATACAGTTACTAAGTTATTAAGCCAAGATCCAACTCTACATGTGTCTAGGTTCGAGGATCATGCCGCAACTGCTATAATCCACAGGAAAAGAAAAAAATCACCAAAAAATTCCAGAAGATGAAGCAGTCATAAAGTGATGAATGGATGAATGAGAACTATACAATGTATGAGTATGTCCTAAAACCAAATGACTCTCATGTGTAAAATACTTTTTAATAAAGAATTGTTTTATTTAATTTTATTCATTAATTCATTTATTTTAATTTGATAAGACAGAGAGAGAGAGAGAGAGAGAGAGAAAGTGAGAAAGCAAGCCACCCACCAGCTCTGGGACTTGAACTGTGGTCTGCCATGTGGGAATGTCGTGTCTTAACCACCACGCCACCTGGCGTTTTTATAAATAAGAGTATTTATTTTATAAAATAAACACTCTTTATTTTATAAAATATAGTTGATAAAAAAACTCACCACCTAAACCTAGACCCTCTCATTCTCCCTGCTACGTCAGAGTTGACTTCCATAGGGATTGGCATGTGCTGACTCAAAGCACCCAGACATGAGAATCACCTCCTATTAGGACACTCTTCTACAAGTAACAGGGTCACCTCTTTCCCTATTAGGCAATAGGAAGAATGTAGCTTCCTCAGTCACAGGATGAAAATGAAAAAGTAGGGACTGGGACCAGTAGTTAGCGTAATGGCTATGTTGCTGAACTCCCATGTAGTTGACTGCAGTTTGAGTCCCAGATCTGGTGGCTTACACTCACGCTAGACGTGTGTGCATGCATGCCCAAGATCCTGAGAGGAGAATGGAGGAGAAGGGATTGTGGCGTGGCCATCCCCCCTGGGGGGTGATTTCTCACTTTCTATCTCTCTCTCTCTCTCTCTCTCTCTCTCTGTCTTTCTGGCGAGCGCAAGCACTCTATAGCAAAAACCTCTCTCTCAAAAAAAAAAAAAAATAGGGACTACAAAACACAAATGTATTCAACTTCAAGATAGTGTTTCATGTGTAAAAATATTTCAAATGCAGATAATGTAACATATTTTTCTCTTCCTACTTCTCCTCCTATTTTTAGAAGCTCCAGATTCTTAGAAGATATAACTAGGTTAGAAATTCCACAAAACTTGGGACCAACAGTTAGCGTAATGGCTATGTCGCTGGACTCCCACATAGTCGACCACGGTTCGCATCCTGGACCGGGTGGCTTAAAACTCACGCCAGGGAGTGTGCGAGCGTGCCCAAGATCCCAAGAGGAGAACAGAGGAGAAGGGATTGTGGCATGGCCATCCCCCCTGGGGGGTGATTTCTCGCTTTCTGTCTCTCTGTCTCTGTCTGTCTGACAAGCGCACGCGCCCTATAGCGAAAACCTCTCAAAAAATAAAAAAAGAAATCCCACAAAATTTCATCTAAATGTAAGCCCTCTCCAACTGAAGAAAAAAAGAACATGCAGAAACACAGTGAAGCTTTTACCTTGATGACTTTTCCTGATCCTAACTTCAGGCGAAGTAGTTTATCTTTGTTAGCTGTGGAGTCAAACACCTGAAATTTGAGAAAAGTAAATGAAGTCAGCCAATTTCACAAACATAAGGGGACTCCAAAAAGTCTGTGGAAAAATGGGATTAAAGTCTGAGTTAATTTTGGTGCAAAAAATTTTCAAATCCATATACAGTTTTTCATAATATGTATTTTCCATTAAATTTTTTTAAAAAGAATTATTTTTTATAACTTTATTTTAATTTGACCAGAGAGGGACAGAGTGACAGAGAGAGAGAGAGAGAGAGAGAGAGAGAGAGAGAGAAGGAAAATGAGAAAGCAAGTCACCAGGTCCGGGACTCAAACCACAGTCATCCACGTGGGAGTCCAGCACACTCAACCACCATGCCATCTGCTGGCCCCACATTTCCCATTAATTTTTTAAAGACCTCTCTAATAATAATTGTTATGAGGACCAGCAGATGGTGTGGTGGTTGAGGTACTGGACTCACACATGGCCAACCATGGTTTGAGTCCCAGCAGCTTACTTTCTCACTTTCCCATTCTCTCTCTCTGACTCTCTCTGGTCAAATTTTAAAAATAATGATAATGATGAATAAAATTAAATTCTTTTTAAAAAATAATAATCATCATTATGACATTTAACTAACTACATACCAGCACAATAATAGGGGGTATGAAATATACTGGGAAAATAAGTTCTTTTTTTTTTCCTTGCCATAGGGTGTGTGTGCTCTTTAGAGAGAGAGAGAGAACAAGAAAAAGTGAGAAACCACGCCTCCACCCCACCCCACCCCCGGGGGGAATGGCCATGCCGCAACCCCTTCTTCCCTATTCTTCTCTTGGGATTTTGGGCATGCACATGTATCTAGCATGTTTTTCAAGCCACTGGGTCCAGGACTCGAACCATGTAAACCATGTAGTAGGCCCTATGGGATCCAGTGCCTTAATCACCTTGCGACCTGCTGGTCTGGAAAATAAGTTCTTAAAGGACCTGAAAAGATGGAACCAAGTTAAAATTACAGGGTGTTATCACAATGAGTATCTCTGAGCCAATGTTTTTTCCCAGATTTAGAAAAAAAATACATTTTCTATCAACATGTACTCAAACATTTCTCATTTATAAAGGATTCTCAAATAAATTATCTGTGATGCTAACGTCAATCTTGCTAGGTAAACAGACAGAAGTCGAGGGTTATTAACTTTTATCCACAACTAGAAAAAAACTAAGAGCATAAATGACTCAATCAAGGTCAAATAATGATAAAAACGAAATTGAATACATACTTTCAAAAAATTCATAGTCTAGGGAACCAGCAGTTGGCATAATGGCTATGTCGTTGGACTCCCACGTAGTCGACCATGGTTCACATCCCGGACCCGGTGGCTTAAAACTCACGCTGGGTGCGTGTGCGTGCGTGCCCAAGATCCCGAGAGGAGAATGGAGGAGAAGGGATTGCGGCGTGGCCATCCCCCCTGGGGGTGATCTCTCGCTTTCTATCTCTCTGTCTCTCTCTGTCTGTCTGGCGAGCACATGCGCCCTATAGCAAAAACCTCTCAAAAAAAAAAAAAAGATCTATCATACTATATTGTTTTCTTTTTCCTTTTTTCTTTCTTTCTTTCTTTCTTTCTTTCTTTCTTTCTTTTTTTTTTTTTTGTGGAGAGGTTTTTGCTATAAGGCATGTGTGCTCACCAGAAAGACAGAGACAAAGAGACAGAAAGTGAGAAATCACCCCCCTAAGGGGAATGGCCACGCCACAATCCCTTCTCCTCCATTCTCCTCTTGGGATCTTGGGCATGCATGCGCACGTGCCCGGCGTGAGTTTAAGCCACCGGATCCAGGACTTGAACTGCGGTCGACTACATGGGAGTCCAGCAACATAACCATCACGTCAACTGTTTGTCCCTGTCATACTATATTGCTTTGGATGGCTTAATAATACAAACAGGTCTTCAAAAAGTTCACCTCAATGTGGGTGGGAAGGAGGTCAGCCTATCGCCTGGGGTTACGGGAGCCAGATCCCATATGGCCTACTACACAGTTTGAATCTTAGATTTGGTGGTCTGAAAAACCTGCCTGAACTGCTGAGCATATGTATGTGTGTGCCCCAAATCTCAATGAGACACAGAAATGGAGAAGGGACTGCAGTGTGACCATATACCAAAGGGGGTACTTTCTCCCTTTCCTTCTGTTTCTCTCTGGCAAGCACATGTACCCTCTGGTACATTTTTATTTTTTTAATTTTTCTTAAAAAAGGCAGACAGTGCAGCAACAAAAAATGTTACATGAACCAATCCCACATGGTTCTCAGTTCACATCTGGAGACCTCCCAGAGTACGCTAGGCACACATATGCCAATGATTGGGGCTAGCTGGAGGCTGGAGGTGGATTGCAGAGTTGAGGTTGTTGTTCTCTCTCTTAATCAAAGAAGAAATAAATAAATAAACTTATCTGCTGATAATGTATAATGTCTTTGACTGAACTGATATAACTGTATTCATGCTGAGAAGATTCATTTTGTATGCTGTGGAAATGTATATGAATGAATGTAAAAAAAAAATAAGAAAATTAAAAAAAAAAGACAAATGAAATAAAATAGATTTTTTTTTTAAGTTTGCTATAGGGCACATGAGCTTGCCAGAGAGAGAAAGAGAGAAAAAAAGAGAATAGTAAGAAAGTATTATTAGGGGGGATGACCACGATGCAATCCTGTCTCCTCCATTTTCTTCCTGAGATTTTGGGCATGCATGCACATGTGGTCAACGTGATTTTCAAGCTGCCAGGTCTGAGACTTGAACCATGAAGTTGGCCACGTGGGAGTCTGTAGAGTGGCCCGAATCAGAACAAACATGGTGACCTTTAGATACATGCAAAATGCGATTCCATGGGCAGTCATATACAAGACAATGAACACCATCAACATGTAAATATGCTAGCTGCCTCTTTGTTTCCAAAACTGCAGAGTATCAGGTTAAAAAAAAAGCCACATGTGTTAATCAAAATTCACCTAAAAAGATTTTATAAAAACTTAAATAAGACTACATGGTGCCAAGTGTCATGTTCATATCTTCAGCCAATTTACATCTAAAAACTGACTCTACACTCCACTTCTCCTTCCCCCATTTTCTGTCCTTTAAAAAAATAAATCTGAGAATGGTTCAGGAATGACTGCCTCTATCAGAGGAATCAGGACCACCCGATCCCCACTTTTCTTTACTTGTATGTCTTTGTGTGTTTATTTTTATGTTTATTCTTTAATGCACAACAGTACCCTCCCCCCAACACACATTCGTTTAGCTGTGCGAGACATGACAGGAATCAGCCACCTTAACCTTCATGCCACCCGCTGGCTCCATATAAAAAAATTTAAAAAGAATATATTCAATTTTAAAACTGGTATAGGAAGATAAGACATACTCATGAACAATCAGCAAAAATGGTATTTGTTTTTTACTTTCCCCAGGTAGAAGATATACAATAATACTGAGTAGACTTGACATTTTAGCATTTTATGAATATGCTCCCAAAGCAGTGTGACTTCACCATGCTCTTAAAGGATTTCTATTTCACAAAGGAGCAATTCACGGTACTAACACCTCAGAGTAAACGATCTTTATGTGATTTAAATTCAAAAAAAAACCTCTTGCAGGTACATTTTCTTACCTGGCCAAGCCCGTGATTCTGAAAGAGCCAGCCAGTATAGGCCACTTCCAAGGAATCTCCAACTTCTACGGCAGGGCCCTCTGGCACAATGAGGTCCTGCAAGAGCACTGCATCCAGGGATGAGGTGCTGTTGCACTTGGCAATGCATACCTGCAAGAGCAAATCAAAGCAGTATAAATTCAGTTTAAGCTCAGTGAGTATTCATTTCACTATTGCTAATGCTCTTTCCCAAACAGCTGTACTCACTATCAAAATAGATAATGTGTTTAGAAATAAACCATTGCAAACTCAGTAATTTTGTCAGGACTCAAAGTACCTTACAGTATGGTTTTGGAGTCAAAATGTCTGGGTACAGATCCAGGAACTGCACTTAACTGTAACTTTAGCCAAATAACTTAATCTCTATGTACCCAAGAGTCTCCATTTATAAAATGGAGATAAAATCTTTGTATATTTCAGAGGTTGGATATGAAAACTAAGTGACCTAATATAAGTAGAATATTTTGCATAGAATCTGGCAAATAGTAGGTACCCAATAAACAACACTGATTTACCATGTCAGTATTTGGTAACCTATGAAAGATAGATTAGTGTATAAAAAAATTTCAAAAGGGGGCCAGCAGATGGTGTGGTGGATAAGGGCGCTGGATTCCCACATGGCCAACCATGGTTCAAGTCCCGGACCTGGTGGCTTGCTTTCTCACTTTCCCTTTCTCTCGCTCTCTCTCTCATCAAGTAAAGAAAAAAAAAAAAAATAACAATAACAAATGGAAATGGAAATAAATAAATAAATAAATAAATAAATATTTAAAAAAAAAATAAAAAATAATAATAAAAAAAATTTCAAAAGGTATTTCTAAAGAAACACACTAGAAAGAGGGCCCTTTACCATAATATGTTGCATTCTCAAACTCATAATGCACGAATTTGGCCTTTTAGCACAAATCTTAGACAAAGAAATTGGGTTTCATGTATTTTTGAAAAATAATTCTATAGTCCATTTTAATATAGTAAACATTAGAAACTTGCAGCCTATTTCTTTAAAATATTTCATTATTGAGACCAAATAAATGCTAAAACAATGAGACTTATTTATTTATTTATTTATTTATTTATTTATTTATTTATTTGTGACAGCATACATGTGCTTGTTGGAGAGACAGAGAGAGAGAGATGGAAAGCCAGAAAGCATCCCCCAGTGGGGATAGCCACATCTCAATCCCTTCTCCATTCTCCTCTCAGAATTTTGAGCACATATGCCTGGCATGTTTTTCAGGCCTCCAGGTCCAAGACTCATAACTGCACAGTAGGCCATGTGGGACCTAATAGCTTTTTTTTTTTTTTTTTTTTTTTAGAGGTTTTTGCTATAGAGCGTGTGTGCTTGCCAGAAAGACAGAGAGAGACAGAAAGCGAGAAATCACCCTCCCAGGGGGAATGGCCATGCTGCAATCCTTTCTCCTCCATTCTCCTCTCAGGATCTCGGGCACACACACACATGTGCCCAGCGTGAGTTTAAGTCACTGGGTCTGGGACTCGAACCGCAGTCAACTACATGGGAGTCCAGCAACATAGCCATTACACCAACTGCTGGTCCCAAGACCTAACAGCTTTTACCACCACACCACCAGCTGGCCCCAAAACACTTTTTCAAAGATATATAAAGATACTTTATGGGGTCAGGTGGTGGTGTAGTGGTTAAGGCAGTTAGATCTCACATGGCTCCCTGTGCAGTTTGAGTCCCAGACCTAGCAGCTTGAGAAACATGCTGGGTGTATATATATATATATGTGTGTGTGTGTGTGTGTGTCTAAAATTCCTAGATGGAAGGAAAAATGAAGAAGGGACTGTGGCAAAGACCATTCTCTATATGGGGTTCTTTTTCACTTTTCCCCTTTCTTTGTCTTTTCCCTCCAGTAAGTACAGGTGTCCTCTGGCAAAAAGAATTTTTTAAATAAAAGCTCTTAATTAAAAAAATAATTTATGTGGCACAAAAATGTTTTAATCAACCAAGCTTATTCTCAGCCTTTTTCTTTTAAAAAGTCTCGTCATTGGGCCAGCAGGTGGTGGGGAGGTTAAGAAGGCTGGATCCCACATAGCTGACTGCATGACTTGCATCCTGGACTCAGTGGCTTGAGAAACACACTGGGCACATGTGGATGCATATCCAAAATCTGGAGAGGAGAACGGAGAAGGGATTGTGGTGGGCAAGCAGCTGGCATGGTGGTTAAGGTGCTGGACTCTGATGTGGTGGACTAGAGTTCAAGTTCCTGTTCTGGCGGCTTGAAAATCACACTGGGCGTGTGTGTGTGTGCCCAAAATTCCAGGAGGGAAATGGAGGAGAAAGAATTATGATGTGGCCGTCTCCTCTTGGGGGGGTGACTTCTCACTTTCCCTTTCATTGTTTCTCTCCAGCGAGTGCACATACTCTGTATCAAAAACCTTAAAAAAGAAAATCATTATCAAACAATTTCAATAATGTTCCAATTATTTTCCTGAAATACAACAGGTTCAAGTGACAAATGTCCTATTTTTTTTTAACGCCTATCACTAACAAAATATAGCAGGTTATGGGTTTCCCATGTTTATTCCTAAAATTAAGGAAGACCCAAACAAGTATTCTGGCTTTTCACAGGAAGAGTAAGAGGGTATCACCTGTTTATTAAACTCCATGGCAGCTTTTTCTGACTCAAACATGATGGACCAGTTTTGTCTCTGGTCATCATAAAAGGTGCTATAGTTATTGGGCCGAACCTGAGGAAAAAAAAAAAATGGTGAGCTAAATCAACCCCTGGTGGCAAAAAGGATAAACTGACTACCTAAACTCACAGAAAAAGGCCTTGACTAGGTGAGCCCCAAGAGAGGTATCAGGGACCTTTTCACTTTCCTCCCACCCTACACCAACCACGCCTTAGTCCACATTTCCAGAAGGCAGCTGAGGCGCTCTGAAAGGCTGTTAGATGCTCTGATCCCAGGGCTGAAGCAGTGGCTCTACTTCATACCATGTGTGTTCAGAAAAATCTCTCCTGTAAATTTATCCCAAAGGAGGTAATGATTCCAAAGGGGGGAGGCTTACCATTAGCTCGAAGTTCAGATGAATCCTAGCAACAGTGACTTGCTGTTGTTGACTGATATAAAGAAGAATCCTATACTGTACTCAAAGGTGGGCAAGAAAAAAGAAAAAAGAGAACCAAAGTTAAAAGGCAACACAAAATCAGCAGTAAGACATCCAAAATGGTGCTTTATACAACTATAAAACTCAAATTGTTAATCCTTTAGCTAGATTTTTAAATGATACCTTCTCTTAAATTATATCCATTTTTATTCCCTTGCATTTTGGCCTTACTCTTTAACTGTGATTGGTAATGGCTTTATTTTGTTGGTGCTTGCATTCATATGAGGGCTGACCAACAGATAGTGATGGCTTCTTCAAATAAAAGTACAAAATTTTTAAAGAATTATTTTATTTAACTTTATTTATTTATTTATTTATTTAAATCTGACCAGACAGGGATAGAGTGTGAGAAAGAGAGAGAGAGAGCAGGAAAGTGAAAAAGCAAGCCGCCAGATCCAGGACTAGAGCCACAGTCAGCCATGTGGAAGTCCAGCGCCCTTAACCACCACGTCACCTGCAAGCCCTGAAAATGTAAATTTTTTTTTAAATTGAGGAAAACACAATCTTAAATGTACCCTCAATGGGGCCAGTAGGTGGCATGGTAGCTAAGAAACTAGATCCCATATAGCTGACGCTGTAGTTCAAATCCTGGACTCATTTGCTTGAGAAACTCGCCAAGTGCATGTACATGTGTGGCCAAAATCTAAGAGGAGAATGAAGGAGAAGGGACTGTGGCATGGCCATCCACCCTGGGGGATGATTTCTCACTTTCCCTCTCTTTCTCGCTCTCTGTCTCACTGGAGAGTTCATGCACCCTATAACAAAAATGAAAAAAAGTACCTTCACATATATGCATATGTGACCACCAACCAGATTAAAAAAAGAAAAAAAAGAGCATTTCCAGCACTCCAGCCCTGTAATGCCCTTTCCTAGCCAATAATCCTTACCCAGGAGTAACTACTATCCTCTGTCACGGATTGATTTTGTTATTCTTTTTTTTTTTTTTTAATTTTGCTATAGTGCATGTGCACTTGCCAGAGAAACAGAGAGACAGAAAGCAAAAAATCACCCCCCAGGGGAATGGCCATGCCACAATCCCTTCTTCTCCATTCTCCTCTCAGGATTCTGGGCACATATGTACATATGCCTGGCATATTTC